>CM028131.1:765857500-767252500 GCA_016271365.2 Neoceratodus forsteri | reverse complement strand
TGCTTTATCTGCTTTTTTAAAGGCAGACTATATGTGCTGTCAGCCACACAACAAGGTATACGGGAGCTCGTTGCCTTAGCAATGGTGTTGTCTGCATTCACAGCTATAAAACGCTCGGCTCTAGTGAGCAGAGCACGGAGCAGAGGAGACGCGGGCAGTGGCCAGTGGCGTCTGATGGCGTCAGATGGGGAAGATGGGAGCGGAACTAAGGTAATGGGGGCAGTATAGCGGAGTGGTCTAAGGCTCTGAGCTGCAAATCTGGTGATATCCAGCAGACCAGACCTGGGTTTGAATCCCACAGCTTCCACTTGCATACTGTGTGACCCTGAGCAAGTCACTTAACCTCCTTGTGCTCCCAGGTCGCTCCTGTAAAAAAGCTTTCAGCTTAGTGTGCTATACCTGGTTAAACAACTAAAAAAAAAAAAATTGATTACAGAAGCATATAGTAGGTTAAACATATAAAATCAAAAAATAATGGACACCGCATGTCACATTGTATGTTGGCCAAAAAGGAGTGATGTGTGATACATGTAGTAAAATAAGTATAACAGTTACTAATGGCCTCGATTATACAACATGTGAACAATGTACTGAAATCAAGGAAGTAAAGGTTAAGGTTGTAGGCTTGCAACTGGAAATTAAACGTCTACATAAGTCAGCTATGGAAGGTAATGCACGTAAAATGGGGGGGGGATGCTGAAAAAGATATAGAACACGAAGGAGGTGTAAGTAGGAAACGGATAAGAGAACAACAGCAAGAAGAGGGTGAATGGATATAAACCTCACAAATAAATGGAAACAGGAAGGGTAGAAGAGCAATGGAATTTCAATTATCTACGTATAGTTATTTTACCCCTTTAAGTGACATCATAGAACAAGACAAATAAATTAATCAAGAACAACAGATGGTAAAGAGCACCAAGAAATTGGGTAATGGGCAACAAGGGGAAAATGTAGAAATGAGTGAGTAATTTAAAGACACAAACACAAGGAGAAACAACAAGTTTGAACAATGACGGAAATATGGGAGAATTAAATAATATGGATAGGACTGGCCAAAATAAAAATTCTATATTGGGAGATTCGATAATAAGATTCACGGATCACATTACTACCAAGAATAATAAAGAAAATATTGTTAGTAGTTGTTATGCAGGAGGAGGAGTAAGGGATATGACAACCATCCTTTCTGACTTGATTAGAAAGATACAAGAACGATTAATTATCTTGATACATATAGGTGCAAACAATGTAAAAGGTAGTACCATAGAAAAAATCTTCAGTGCAATGCAAGTCATGTATAGCAGGTGACTAGGGCAAAATATGATTCGATTTTCTCAGAGGTACTTCCCATACCTAGTATGAACTGGATAGTTAATAGGAAAATAGTTGATTAAGCAACTGGATTAGACAATGGACGTTAATACAGGATGTAAGAAGTATAAGAATGTGGGAATTATTTGAGGTGAATAGAGCTTTGTTTAGCCATGATAAATAGCATCTCAATAGGAAGGGCAGTGATAAACTTGCAAGTATATTTGTGGACAGTATTAAACAGGCTTTAAACTAAAAAACAGGGGGAAGGGAACAACAACTAGGAAATGATAAAGCAATAACGGAGAACAAAAACAGGAGGAAGAGAGAGTTTGGGAAAACCAAAAAAATAAAGGCCAAACTAACCAAAATAAAAATACATTTGACAAATGCTAAAAGTTTACAAAATAAAAAAGACAAACTAGAATATAATATGATTAAAGAGAACATAACAATATGTGCAGTAACTGAAACTTGGTTTGCTGAAGAAGATCGGGACACAGAAATTAAGGGATATAACAGTTTTCATAAGGACAGAATGGGAAAAAGGGGAGGAGGTATTATATTGTACATTAGAGATGATAAAGAGGCAAGTGAGATGACACCTGTGAGGAACACAATACTTAACTGTGAGCTGATGTGGGTTAAAATACATCTCCCAACACAACAGCCAACAGTGTGTTTGTGCTATTGTCCCCCTAATTTACAATTAGCAGATAATACTGTGATTATGGATATTTTAGAACAAGTGGACATCGAGGGAGACTATATGATATTAGGCAATTTTAATTTCCCTAAAATTAATTGGGGAAAATTGGTTGGAACTACAGCTGTGAAAAATAAATTTATAGAAATGGTAATACAAAAAGGACCTGACCAAAGGATTATGGAGGGAACTTGAGGTGAAAACAAATTAGATTTGTTTTTGAGTAATTTTGAGGAAAGAAGTAGTTAATGTTAGGGTAGACCACCCCCCTCCCCCCTGTCAGACAGTGATCATAATAAAGACAAAGGACCTCTGTGCGTAAACACTGAGGCAAGGGTTACCCCAAAGGGCATTTGGCTGGGAAGCCAAGTTTCAAGAAAATACAAAGTCACACATGCCCCCACAATGCAAAGCATCATGGGCTGCATATGCAAATCACCACAGAATGTTATGCTGATCCAACTTTAAGCAGAATTGCATGGTGCCGAAAGGCCTCTCACATAGTTTGCAAGAGGTGCTAATAGAAGACATAGACACGTGTTTCGGGTCCTACCAGGACTCATCAGTATGCCTCGTCTGTTTAACACCCCAGTGGACTGGACCAGCTACCCTAAGGCAGTGTGCCTGGGATATATTGTGGTGAACCCATTAAAATAAAACATTTAAAGACAAAGGACCTCTGTGCGTAAACACTGAGGCAAGGGTTACCCCAAAGGACATTTGGCTGGGAAGCCAAGTTTCAAGAAAATACAAAGTCACACATGCCCCCACAATGCAAAGCATCATGGGCTGCATATGCAAATCACCACAGAATGTTATGCTGGTCCAACTTTAAGCAGAATTGCATGGTGCATGGTTTACAAGAAAAAAACTGCTAATCAATTATTTAATACCCTGTGTTTCCATCCCTATGCCCCCCCTTCTGAACTCCAGTCCTCTACCATCCTCCTCCTCCATAAATATCGAGCAGAAGTACCTATTTAACTCTTCTGCTGTCTCCCAGTCCTCCTCTAATGGTTCCCCTCCTTCCCACCCTTTCTCCCAGTCCTCCGCTAATGGTTCCCCTCCTTCCCCCCTAAGCCTTGCAATCCCTTGGCCAGTCTTCCTCCTCTCTCTCACATGTCTAAAAAAATGTTTTATTACCACTCTTGGCCTGCTTCGCTATCCTTTCTTCTGCTTCGGCCTTTGTCTCCTAATTTCCCTGTAAACCTCCCTGTCCTCTACCTTCTGAGTGCTCTTGTATTTCCTAAATGCCCTCCTCCTGCTCCCGACCACCCATGCTACATCCCTATTGAACCAAAGTAGCCTCCTGCTTATTGTGCCCTTCCCAACTCTCCTTATGCACACCTGTGTGGCTTCCGTAACCCAATCTCTAACAGCTCCCCATAACTCCTCCACTTCGTTTATTTCCCCCATCCCTTCCATTGCCTCCCTCACTAATCTTCTCATCTTCCTGAACTTTGCTCGCCTGAAGTCCAGCACCGTTGTGCTGGTTTGGCACACCCCCTCACCTTAAACCCAATGGTCCTATGGTCGCTGTTCCCAAACTCCTCCCCACCACCACCTCCCTCCACATTCTTCACATTAGTCAGGACCATGTCCAGCAGATTGCTCCCCTAGTTGGTTCTCTGACCAACTATTGAAGGAACAACCCCGCAGCACCTCCAGAAACTCCCTGCTTCTGGTTGAAGCTGCATCTGGTATGGTCCAGTCAATGTCTGGGAGGTTCAGGTTTCCCACCAGTAGCATTTCCCCCTTGAGAGCCATCCTTCCGATGTCCTGCAACACCCTGTCCTGTTCTTCCCCTTACGTGGGTGGTCTGTACACAACTCCAAGTCTCAAGGATTCTCCTGCACTTCTGCCTAGTGTTACCCAAAGGAACTCAGTTTCCCCACTGCCCTCCTGCCCCTCCGTCACCCTTATGTCTTCCCTGTGTGTAAGGCCACCCCTTCATGTCCCTCCTGTCCTTCCTAAACAGTCTGAATCCAGGAATAGCTGTCTCCCACATGTGAAATTCCATCCACCATGTCTCTGTGACCGCAATTATGTCCATCAATTCCTCAATCATGTTTGCCAGGCTCCTTGCATTAACCATGAAGCCCTTCCACCATCTTTCCCCCCACCTCTGCTCCCCCAAGGGCTTGCCAGAGCCTGTCTCTTCAACCCTTCCCGGGGGGAGGGGGGTGGACCTATGGTCCCTCAGCTCAGCAGTGGTAAGGCATGGCTTTGTTCCCAGCACCCCTTTTCTCAGTTCGAAGACCCCCTCCATACTGTACCCAAAGTCCCCCTCCATACTGTACCCAAAGTCCCCCTCCATACTGTACCCAAAGTCCCCCTCCCCATCCTGTAGTGACCCTGCTCCTGCCAGGTGCCCCCATGAGCCACTCCAATCAGTGCACCTCTCCTCCCATACCAATTTCTTCTGACGTGTCCCAAACTTGTTCCAGCCATCTGCCCTTGAATTCCACCAATCCTCTAGACAGTGGGGCAACACTAAGTTAATGACTATTGACAAGAAACTCCCTCATTACAGGAAGTAAGTCAAATCAATGCAGTGTAAACCAACCCAGAGACATGTACTATGAAGCTGACTTCAAATGTGTCAACTATTCAAGACAAGTTAGTGTACAGCTGCCCCTTTATTTAGCGCTGATGCACCCCAAACAAAGCAGCTCAATCAAACCATGGCCTATCAATATAACTTCTAACTTGCCATTAAATATTCAAGACCTGCTTGTAGCCTTAGTTCCCTGTTTAAGCCTCAGAGTAGTCATTAAATTAAATATTCAAGCCCTGCTTGCAGCAGTAGCTCCCTGTCAAAGACTCAAAGTAGTCAAATACTGAAGAGAATAAATCAGCAGTTAGTTTGTGTGTAGCACAGTTTCTCTCCTAATCCATACTGGACTCCTGTTTGCCTCTTTGGTGTCTCCAACGAGACCCTTAGTGGGCCCCTCAGCATTGACCCCGCCCTTCTCGATTTTGGGCAGCAAGCCCAGCCCAGTGCTCCTCCTTTTCTCCAGACCTTCCAGCCCCAGCCTCAGCCTTCTTTGCTAGCCCCTCCCCCTTAGGGCTTTTAAAAGCGGGTTGGGGCCATGGTGAGTGGGTGGGTGGATGAAGCAAAAAAGCAAGCAAAACAAACTGCAAGCTACTGGGCCCTGCCTTATATGCTCAGTTGCAGTTTCGTATTTGGCGCCTCCTCTTCTCCTGCCCCGGATTGGCTGCCAATGCAACTCATGTCTCAGGCTGGATACTGTGGCCGCCATTGTAGCTTTCTGCAGCCCCGTGCAATGGCAGCAAAGTCCTCCTACTGCCAAATGCAGCTCTCCTCCTTCCCCTTAAACAGCAGCTCTAGTCCCCTCCGGCGATAGTCCCTCCCCTACCACCGATGCGGCCACAATGGGGGACTCCAGTCACCAACGCAAACTGCAAAAAAAAAGCTAATAAATAAATAAATAATCAAACTACAAATGCTGATGATAGCAATCTTTCACTTATCAGAATCACGTGATCTGAAAGTCATTTGACTATCACACTGATACTACCCATCCCACATGTTTTAAAATAATTGTACAAGGCCGTGATGTCTCCATTTTGCCTATGGTAAAAGTTACTGCCCTTTCACTATAACATGTTAAATGACAAAAAGATCATTTCCATTTTATTTACTTATTTATTTCAAAGGAAAGACATACTGAAATGGTAACAGCTCATCTCCAGATGGGTCTTGGGGGACAAACAGTATTACAGAGTCCAAGATTTGTCATATTCCAAGATGGCGGACTGCAAACAGTAGTCTTTGTTGTACTGCTGAATCTCCAAAAATTCACTTGCTTAAATTTTATACCAGCACTTTTTTGATTTCAATAAATAACATGAGTTTACAAGACTCCGCTTTGTTCAGCTACTGTATGAAAAACAGCGCGAAGAAAAAGAGAAAAACACAGAGCAAAAAGCAAGCCTAACAGTGCTAGGACCTTAGTCTCTCTTCCACAGATAAAATGAATCCTAGCAAGTGAGACAAAAGGAACATAAAGGAAAAATACCTCAGCAATACCACTGCAGGTAGTCCAGACAGAGAAGCCCTATACTGTGAGTACCTTGAGCTGATGATCCTGGTCCCACTGAAAGGGACTTGAATCTTTTTTTTTTTTAATTTAATCACTTTTTGCCTGTACCTGCCTTGGGGGCTGTGCCCTGGTCACAGCGCCCCCATGACTCCCTCCTACTTAGTCCCTGCTCTCACAGCACCCCCAGAGGCGAGGGCCATATCAGTAGAGGGCACCCAGTAACATGAGACCTGTAACTGGTTGGGAGTTCTTGGTCAGGTGGCTAATCAAAGCCCGAGGACAGGGCTTCATTGAGATGGCAGGCATGGAGGTTTTCTCCCCTACAGGCTGGGGCAGAGATGTGCAATGACATCTGGTGTCTGTCCCACCCCAGAGATTCTCGACCTGCATCGGTGCAGGGCGACAAACCCAGCCTCCCCCATTCATTATATCCCTGGCTGATTTTGCTTAGGGAATCTGCCAGGACATTGTCTTTGCTTGGCAGATACACTGCAGATATGTTTGCTGCCGAGGAATATGCCAGGTTCCAGATCCTCATTGCCTCTGTGCATAGTTTTGAGGATCTTGTTCCTCCCTGCTTGTTTATGAAGAACATTGTTGTGGTGGTATCTGTCCTGATTTGAACAGACTGACCCTGTAGGTGGGAGAAGAAAGACTGCACTGCTAGCATCACTGTTCTGAGCTCAAGGAGACTGATGTCTTCTAGTGACTGCTGTCTCCAAGTGCCACTCACCATGTAGACCTGCAGGTAGGTGCCCCACCCCAGGAGTGAGGCATCTGAAGAAAGAATACTTGGGGCTTGCTGAAGGAAGAGAATGCCCTCTCAAAGGTTGCTTTCTTCCTTCCACTGCTCCAACGATTCCACTAGTGCTTCTGTCACTGGCACTAGCTTTCAAAGTGGATCCCATCTCTGAGACCAGTGGTACTGGATATCTCTCCTTTGGAACCTGGTCCATGGGACCACAGCTGTGGATGTGACCATGCATCATAGTAACTGTAGGAAGTCTCTTGTGGGTCTTGGCTGACCTGCTGTGAAAGACTGTTGTCGCTATCCAAGCTGTAACTCTGGCAGCAGGAGAAAAGCTCTTCCCTGCAGGGTATTCAGCTGTGCTCCTATGAAGTCTAGCACCTGAATAGGCTCTAGCTGGGATGTCTGCAAGTTTATCAAGAATCCCAGGTTCTCCAAGTTGCTTTTTACCAACTGGATTGAGACCTTGTCTCTTGTTCTGTTTGCCCCAAGACTAGCCAGTCGTCCAGGTAGTGGAAAACCCCCATGCCTTGTTTTCTGAGATGTACTACCAGCATAGCCAAGAACTTTGTGAAAACCCTTGGAGCTGAGGTGAGACTAAATGGGAAAGCTGTGTACTGGTATTGGCAGTTCCCCAGCTTGAATCAGAGATATCTTCTGTGAGATTGTCTTAGTGGAATATGAAAATAGGTGTCCTTCAGATCCAGGGAGTCCAGTCAATGATCTTTCTGCAAAGGTATACCACTGTCCTTAGTGTGACTGTCTTGATTTTCTTTTTTAAAATGCTTGTTTAGAAACCTACAATCTAAAATGGGTCACCTACTCCTCATTTTTTTTTTTTTTTTTTAGTCAAGATGTATCTTAAGAATAGGCCCTGCCCACTGGGAGGCAGGTACTCTTTCTATGGTTTTTGATACCAACGGCTTTTCTTACTTCCAGTTCCAAAAGACGACTTCTGTGGGCGAATGAGCTGGAAAACTGTTGCGTTTCTGCAGGTTTGGAAATTGTTCAAACTGCAGACACAACTCCCGGCCCACTACTTCCAGTACCCACTTGTCTGTGGAAATGTTTACACATTACTAGAAATAGTGTGCCAGTCTTCCTCCCACTGGCAATGGTTTGGTAACCTGGGCAAAATTGTCAGGGGTTGTGTTTTGGCTGGGGCCTACGTACCTGGAAACCCTTTTTCCCCTTCCCTTATAGTAACCTCTTTATGAATGGTACTCATAGGGGGCATAAAAAGGACATAGGCTCTTGGAAAAGTATCCCCTGCCTCTGCCTCCATGTTTTTGCATTCATCCACTTATTTCGTGCAGGCCTCTGTTTTGTCACCAAATAATGAACTTCCCTTAAAGGAGAAATCCATGGCCTTGTTTTGAGTGTCCTGAGACGGGATGATAATACTAAGCCAGGAAAACATTGTCAAGGAAACTACATGAGCCAAAACTAGCAGTGGTGTCATTAGTGTCCACTACTGTACGGAAATGATATTTTGTGGCATCCAGGGTTGATTTTGCTGTGGCAATCCAGTCCTGTGCCAATTCATTATCATCTGCTCCTTCTGTAAGTGCCAGAATAGTGTTCCAAAGTGGTTTCTGGTACTGTGCTATATGTGCTGAAAAAGCTGCCTGTCTGATAGGCAGGGAAGCCACTGCATACACCTTCTGGCCATAGTATCCAATTTTTTAGAGTCCTTTTAAGGGGGCTGTGCAGACAGAGTGATTTTTGCTCTTTCACAGGCCGCAGCCTGTACTAATGCATGATGACCAGGAAGGACATACAAGTATTCCACTCCCTGATTATCCACCTGACATTTCCTGTCAGTTTTCATGGCTGCAGTTGAGGTAGGTGCATACATGATTTTTTATATGGCGGCCTTAAGTGATGTATGTATGTATGGGGAGGTTGCATTCTTCTTGGTGGAGCTACTCTCAACATGTCCAGAAAATCGGCATCCTCTTCAGTTTCTAGTGGAGGGAATGTTGAGGGCATCAAACATTTGTCTGACACATGAGGCAAAAGATGAGTAGTCCTCATTATGTCTTGGAGGTTCAAAGTCTTGTTCAGGTGCACCCCACAATTCCAAAAGGGTCACCTTCCTCCATTTGCACACAGTATTCTTCATCCTCCTCTCCTCCTCCTCCATAGGCAGATAGGTTGAAGCCTGAGCCGGGGAGCATATATCTTTTTCAAAATTTCCCAAGCTCTGAACTGCCTGGAAAAATTAACACATTTCTATGTCTTCTGATGAGGGCATTTTATCTGTGCCATCTGCTTGCTCCTTCCTTCAGTCAGAAAGAGTGACAGCGACATTTATTTCTTTACATTTATTTTTGGCAGACACCATCTCCAGTCTGTTCTAAGGCTCTTTTATTTTTTGCCATCACTGGAATTAGGGTTCCCTCGTTCGGACACCCTCATAGCCGAACCTCTTTACCAAGCCTTTCTGATGCTTGTGCAGCGTTATCTTTTTCCTTGTCACGTTTCACATTATTTGCTGCTGTACATGAGGAGATAGACCCTTCTGATGTATGCTTTCCACCATCATTGGGAACTCCCTCAAAACCTTTTTTTAATATTTTTAGCACACAGAGGGAGGCTGAGAAGGTATGTTTCTGTTTAACTTTTTTTTTTTACCCTTTTTAATGAAGTTTTTGGACAAAAAATATGACAGGACTTACCACTTTTAAAGTCATGCTGTGGACCTAAACAATTTAAACAAAGCTTGTGACAGTCTGCCCTTGCCAGGAGCTGGAAACAGTTTTTACAATTTTTTGAAACTGGAGATCCACAAGGTGTCTCTGACATACCCGTCTGACAGAACCTTAAATTTATAGAACAATCCCAAAAAAAACTATGAAGTACAAGAGTCGGAAAATAAATAAAAAAAAAAGCTCCTGCATTTGAGGAAATGTGTACAGTTCTTTTGTGTTGAAGTGACTGCACTTTTCACTTTGAGCAGTCCTGATTAATTAAGTGAAAGGGCATAGACAAAAATGGAAAATGAAAGCACCCTGTTTTCTGTTATCTGTATAGTCAAAAAAATACTAAACTATTGCTGATTCAAATAAAATATGGTTTAGTAGCTGAAAATAGACAGAAAGTAGAACTTTAGCCAGCTACAATATTCTGATTCCTGGGAATCAATCAGGAACCAGAGAAACCATAAATTACTGAAAAAAAAAAAACTTAGCTAATGGAGAATAACTGAAAAAACTAAGATTATACTTTTAAATAAACTACAAAAAAAATAAATAACTACAAAATAAATAAACCAACTGAAGAACCAGTCATTATTGGAGCTTACTACAGGGTGAATGTTCTCTTCAGGTGGAGACACAGATGCGAGCAAATGGCCAGAGTGGAGCACAGATGCAGAGTTTGAACCAACATTCCAGATTCTAATAATCTGCTTAGGTTCTGTCTCTAGGGTTTCACTCTCAGCCAAGATGACTGGATAAGGTAACGAAGACAGAGTGATTCCTGGGGTTAGAAATATCCTGAATAACACACTCACACCTATCTTCAACCATTCCGTTACAACCCCCCAAACCATTTAAACATAAATTAGAAGTGTTGGAAACGAAGACATTCTTGTCCAGCATGCTGTAATTAGCAGTATCCTTTAAAAAGCTACTGATGCCTCATAGAAAACTTTGAAAAACAACAATCATTAGGTACAATTCAGTTCAGATTACATATATATATCATATATATATATATATATATATATATATATATATATATATATATATATATTACATATTTCCTCTTCCTATTATTTATTACTGGGTAAATCTGTATGAATACAAGATCATTATCAGAGTTCCTTTAGGAGTTTATCTGCCTGAATAGCTTCCTCCCTACTTCAAGTCATAATCCTGTGTTGCGATATCACAATCTGTTACCATGGGAGTAACTGTGATATCACAAGCAGTGCATTATGACCTCAGGAAGGGAGAAAGCAACAGTAATAGATGAACTCTTCAGGAGCAAAGATCCTGTTTCCATGCAAATGACCTCAGTAATAAATAATGGAGAGGAGGAATACAAAACTAATGGGAAATACAACCTGAACTGTGTCTCTATTGTGTTCTGTTAAAGTTCAACTGAAGGTGTCATCTGCTCTTTAAAATCAACAGATGCAGTCTTCAGAGTATGACCAGAATAAATGTATGGATTGAATCAATGTCCAAGACAAGTCTGTCACACAGCCCCTACTCTCACCAGAGGTCAAGCAATAGGTAAGTCAAAAGAAGGCCTCAAACTCCTGCCTTGCTGCTGTCAGTTTGGTAAAACAGTGAAGTTAGCACTTATGGGAAGAAAATGTGGACACTTCTCCAATCATGGTTTAGTCATTCATTAAGCCCCTCTTGGAGCTGTTGTATTCCTGGGAATGCATTCCTGGAGAAGGTGGTGAAAGCAGACAGGTGGTCAGGTTACACCACTCACTCTGGTGTATAGTGGACATTCCCGTGTGCAGTATACACACTACCTGGCCCCTGGCTTTACGACCCTTCTCCAGCTTGGCTTGCATCGGCACAGAGAGGAGCCATGTAAACTTGCAATGAGATCGACATGGGAGGTCGAGGCAGCACTGGGCTGGTCTCAGAATTTAAACTGTGCTGCTGTGTAAACACAGCTTACATCTCCACAAGTCTTAGTAGCACTGGTGTAAATCCACAGGACTGGCCCAGCTGGGTCTTTCAGCCCTGAACAACGGACTCCAAGCTCAAATCCCACCAGCAGTGGGAAAAATCCAAACCCAGGCAATCACAGAGAAGGACACCCTCATTGTCCTACAACTGCTGCCAGTTGGAGCCAACTGCTCCACCAGTCTTAGTGTCACAGTTCTCAATATCTCTGCTCAGGCCACACCTGAACCTTAGTTCCCACTCTGATCCCCAACTCCAGGCAATGAGTGCACAGTGGGAAGTGCTCTCTACCATCAGTCTGGGACTGCACTAACCTCTTCACTCCATCACTTCCCTATGCTACCTCTGTTACACCCTAGTACAGCTACAGCAGAGCACAGGCTGTTCCAAAATGAGACTGCATGAAGAGGAACCACTTCTTGTTCAGACACTGTGAAAAGACTACCATTAAAAATAAAAAATGCCAGCTCCTGATACTGACCCACTACAGACCCTCTCTGTTCTAGAAAACCCTACCACTGCGCTAACCTAAATTTAAAATTAAAACTGCAGCAAAGGTGTTTTGCTGCAGAACCCCTAACAGCCCCCCCCAAACAGTGGAAAGCTTGAACAGCTTAAATTCAAACTTGGAGCACTCAGAACACTAGAGCACTCCTGATGACTTGACCAGCCTCCCTGACATCAAGTGGTTCCACCTCCTAAGTCTGTTTTTTTCTCCGCTGTGGCCCCATGATGACCCACACTCTCTTACCAGGTCCTGCACTGTCAGCTGCAGCACTGCAGCAGTCTTTACTGTGGGCCTATAGCAGTACTACAGGCAGGCAGTGTGTCAAAACTGTTCAGACTGAACGAGGGTCACCATGCTTTAAGCACAGTCCTGCAGGCCATTCTCACAGAACTCTCCCCCCTCGCCCTGAACAATCACACAATGACTGCAAAGGGAAAGGCTTTCAACCACACTATGTATGGCACCTTGGAGTGAAAGTTAATGAACAGGGTGGACATTTCAGCCACTTTTAGACAGTCCCTTGCGATTCTGCATAGAGTCACAGGACAGCAGTACAACAACTTTCTTCACAAAGCAAAAAAGTCACAGATAGGTCAGTGGAAAATGTAAAAAGCAACCAGGCCACAAAAACACAGAAATTGTCAGGAGAAAAGGACTGCTTGGCCCACCTCGTCTGCCCAGATGGTACCTGCCTAATCAGTCTCTGAAGACCTTAACTGGTCACCAGCAATCCTCTTTCCTCCATATCTATTTTCTAATATACTCCTATGTCTATCCCAAGCATGCTTAAAACCCCCAACATTGTCACTGCCACCACTTCTGCTGGCAGTCTATTCCTGGCATCTACCACCCATTTAGTGAAGAAATACTTCCTCACATCTCTTTAACTCCACCCCCCAAACTTTCACTGCATGCCCACTGGTCCTGGTGGTTTTTTTTTTTTTTTTTATAAACAGAGTAAACATCAAGGACTTTTTTTTTTTTTTAAATCATAGTTTAATTTGGAGTACATAGTCTCAAAACAGCAAGAGCATTGCTTGTTTGTTTTAAATTTTTTTTTTTTCCCAGATGGCCAGGTCAAGTCCAGTCCACTCTCACTGGTGAGCTACCTGCTGCTTCCTTTCCACCAAAGGTCACATGCTAGTGCTGGTGATACCTATAAGGAACTAAAACATTTATTGCAAAGCATTTTAATCTCTTTGACTTGACCTGAACAAAAATGTATTATATAAAAGCACATGCTGCCCCATCCCAAAACAATACTTTGTAGTGTACTGGGCTTCTGCAAGTGTCTTAATAGCCAAAAGTAACATATTAGTGATTCACTAAATGAACAGAGGTGACTAAACTGTAAATGACAAATGTCTGTCCATCAAGCAACATAGCTCCTGAAATATGAAGCCCACTATAAATATAGGTATGCCTTTGACTAATGATTTCCCAAGCCTCCTCACCATGTTTCAAAAGAGCTGCACAGCACCATCATCTAGGACCGTAGGGTGCTGCTACAGTATATGGAGTCATTTTCCCTTTCTGTGACCTTTAAGGCATGAGATTAAAGTTCTAGCCAATGACTCTTCAATACAGGAATGAATTCTGCCAAGTACAGGAACTGTCAGGTTGAATATGAAAGGTAATCTGAGGTCTGCGCTCATACAGTACATAGAACAGTTATTGCAAGGAAGCAACACTACCTTAAAACAACAGACACTGCTGAAACCCAGCAGGTAAAGGACTTGGGGGTGATGGTCAACAACAGTGTGGGGCAACAGCCAGGAAAACAAACACAGTCATAGCATGCATCTGCAGAAAGTTCGCAAGCAGATCAACAGAGTTTGCAATGCCCCTGTAAGGATCATTACTCAACCCATCTGGAGTACAGCGTACAGTTCTGTGCCACATATCTGAGCAGACATTAACCGGACTTTGTAGAGGCAGACAAGAATACTGTAACATAAATGGCTGAAGTCTTATCACTTTGAAGAACCACTGGGAACTTACTGTGTCATGTACTTTTCGCTGAACTGATTAATTTACAATTAGGGGAATTTTATTTATTTTTTGTTAAAGTCACTGTGGTCATGCAACAGCAAAATTATGTATGACAGCGGATACTCAAGTTACTCTCAACTGCTATGACACACAGAATAGCTCCTTAGATCATCTCATTTGCAGTACTCCATTTATGCAGACTGAGAAAGGAAAAAAGGCATTTATACTGAGGAGTAAAGGAGCAAAGAAGGCAGGGCTCATACGTAACTCCATTTAGTTGTCGAACTACCAGAGTCTGTATGCACTAGTGATATATTTGCCCAACTCAGATTTAAATTCTCTTTTGTTTTTACTGGTAACCATGTCAAGCGGAAGTATACTGCATGGGTTTAATAAATGCTGGGTATAGAAAAACTGCCTTTTGGTAGTTTGGAATTTATTTCCAGAGATTTGCAAAAGGTGTCCCCAAGCGCAAGTCATGTTTGGCTTAAATTCCAAATTAAATGGACACATTTAAAATGGGTCATTGACAATGTTTAACTGTCAGAAGGTTATGTGGCGATCTCCTTCTCATGTTCGTTGCATTAGGTTCAGAGTCGACAGTCTTTCTTCCTATGTTTTATTATAAATAGAGGCAATAGACTCTGTGGCTTTTCTTTGCACATTATCAATTGGTTTTATGCTGTATTGTTTGCGAGGGCACCAAAATGGAATAGCATTATCCAGTTGAGGTCTCACATATGCTCTGTATAGACAATATAACATCCATATTTCTACATCTAATATTTCTTTTAATTGACCACATATCCCTATTTGTTCTCCAGATTACTTCGTTACCTTGGCTGTGATGTTCCATATTCTTATTGACAGTGACCCTGAGATCTTTTTTGTTTAAAGTTTTATTCAGATATGTAAATTCAATTTGTGGAACCTATCGTGCAGCAAAATCTTGGACAGTTCGACTCTTCCAAAAAGGAGCTACTCAAGTGAAGTATTTAACTTTTTTTTTTTTTTTTTTTTTTTTTTAAATCAGGTAATGCAAAGATTCTCCTGT
Organism: Neoceratodus forsteri; assembly: GCA_016271365.2. NCBI lineage: Eukaryota > Metazoa > Chordata > Ceratodontiformes > Ceratodontidae > Neoceratodus > Neoceratodus forsteri. The sequence goes on along the minus strand of CM028131.1, from coordinate 767,237,456 downwards.
AGTCACTGAATCTGAAATGAAATCAATACAGTACCTATTACATTACAGTCTATAGCCCCACCTGAATCTAATTGATGATACACCTACTGATGTGTTAATGGTTTGGTTTTTAACTGTATTTGAACTACATTGAAATGTATTTTTGCCACTGACTTTTTTATGCTCAACTATGTTGAAACTGAAATGGTAAGTAGTGGAACTCTTATTTAAAGGAGTACTATAGTCAAAATTTGCAAAAACATGTGCAGAGTGGTAATATTAAATACGAACTGACAATAGAAAATAGAGTTAAAATTGATGTTCAACATTAGGTCTTCTTCAGGAATTATCTAAAACAGGGAAACAAAAGTTTGTGGAGAGGTAAGAGAAATAAGGGACAGATATAGATATAGGGAAAGAAAACAAGGGAGACTCTTTCAAGTGATAATAGGCAAGGTAAGAAAAGAATCTGGAAAACAAAAAGGAGATGATGGGTAAGACAAGGCATAGTAGGAGTGAATGAGCAGAGTCCTCAAGTGGGGACTAATTAAAAGGGATGCTGTCTACATCAGAGAAATTGGCAGACACCTTGTTGACCAATTCAAGGAACATTACAGAGCAGTCAGTAATGGAGACACTGAAATCCATTATATTTGGTAGCCCATTAAGATAGCAAGTACAGAATGGTCAGGAGTCAAAATGGCACACAAATTACAGTGAATGCTGTATCGGCGACTAACAGCCCCCCCCCAAAGTTGTTATATTGAGTAAGGGGGAGGGTGTGGGGAGCCAGGGGGCAAAGACCCCCCACAAACAGAAAGGTTTTCACTATGGCACTCACTGTAATGTAATACCAATTTGCACCTTGTCGTTCCCATATTTGCTATCTTGACATGGAACTATTATATTCCACTTTACCTCCTGGGGACCATAACGCCAATGATCTTTCTGTCTGTGTCCTTCAGCAGGGTTTCTGGGATGCTGACCAAAGAAAAACATGGAAACCAAGCTGATCATCTGCTTAAGCTCCCAGCACACCAACTTCCCAGTTTTAATGACAAGGCTTATTTTCTACTAATATTTTTCAGCCTCGTTATGGTTTTCCACAGTAGTCGGTCTGTTTTTTTTTAACCCCCACCCCTGTCATATCTCAGGTTGTGTCGTCACCCATGAGGATCAGCTACAGGATGAGTACCAGCACCCTGATCGATCTCATCCTTTCTAATCACCCAGAGCCACTCCACAATGTCACGGTACTACTAGATTCACTAAGTGACCACTCTACTATTCTTTGCAGTTCGTTAAACCATTCCCCAAAACTCCCTCCAAAGATTTCTCATCAGGGCACCCTTAAAAAAGGCTCACTGAGGCAATACAAGGCCTACCTCCTTAACTGTGACTGGTTCCCCCTAGACTCTGCCTCTAATGGAGACAGTACATTAGCCTTTTTCGTCTCACCTTTAACTCAGCCTGTGACATCTTCACCCTATACTCCAAGCATATCATGACAGGCCCAGAAACCCTTTGGATTACACTGGCTCTCCTTGACCTTATTTATTTATTTATTTATTTATTTTGTTTATTTATTTAATATTCTTTAGGATTAACAACCTATAATTCTTTAGGATTTACAACCTTTGAGTCAGAGACTCATTTACCAAGGCTCCGTGTCAGAAAACATTACAGACATCCCAAATATAGTCAGGGAAAATTACAGACATACCAAATACAGTAACAGCAAATAAAGAGTTACAGGAAGTAAAAGTTCACCTTATGTGTGCCTGCAGCAATCTCTGGCACATAGCCTGGGCAACTGGACTCCTGGCAGATTGGCAGAACTATAGGACTGCCAGAAACACACTTGTACCAGGGAAATTTGTCAGGCAAAGGTTGCCACTTCCAAACTTGCCTCTCATCCACTTGGGGTTTGGGGAGAAAGTTGTGGGACAACATAAAGGACCTGACCGGTAAACCCAACACATCCCCCCCGCCTTCCTTGCTGAATATCGATGGTGTCCTCACACAGGACCACCAGCTCATTGTGAACACTTTCAATACAGTGTTCAATGATTTAGTAGGGTTCTCCCCCTGATTTTTTCAATTATTCCTCCAGTTTCTCCCCCGCCTCCCTTCCCCTAGGTATCCCCCTTTCCGCTTCTGGACAGTCTGCCCTCATGAAGCTAAAACCTACCTTACCAAGGTCCTGGGTAAATTCAGATTTAGTGGGGATTCCCTGGCCTTGAAGCTTCTGCACCTGGCCCTTGACGCTGTACTATCCCTCCTAACCAAAATTCTTAATCTCTCCCTCTGCTTAGGCCAATTCTCCTCAATGGAAAGCTGCTGTGGTTACACCTATACTAAAGAGTGGTGAAAGAACCTCCCATAGCAACCATCATCCCATCTCTATCCTCCCCATCTCCAAAGCCCTTGAAAGGATTGTATCCGATCAGCTCGCCGACTTCCTCTCAAAACACAACTTCCTATGTCATCAGCAACATGGGTTTAGGAAGGGCCACAGTACTACCACTGCCCTCCTGGAATACTCTGACTACATCCATAAAGCCCTTGACCATGGCCACTTAGTTGGGTCTGTGTACACAGAACTAACAAAAGCCTCTGACACTGTCAATCACACACTCTGACTCCCTTCTGTCCTTGGGCCTCTCACAAGATGCCATATCCTGGTTCACCAACTATCTTAGTGGCAGATCTCAGCAGGTGAAGAGTCAATGGCACCCTCGCCTCCAGTCTACCGGTTCGATCTGGGGTCCCCCATGGCTCAATTCTTGGCCTGCTCTTGTTCAGTCTTTTCCTTAACACCCTCCCCACCACCTGCTCCAGCCAGATGCAACTGTACATGGAGGATGCTGTATTTTTTTTGTAGTCACCCTGATCCCACCCCTTTGCAAACTGATCTTCAAAATTTCTTCTCGGAAGCGGAATCGTGGTTCTCCCATCACAAACTTATTTTAAACTATGAGAAAACTAAAGTGATGGTGTTTGCCAACCCTCAAAATAAACATAAAGGCTCCCCTCTAAACAAACTTAACTGTCGTATTGAACCTCTGGAACAAGTTCATAGATTCAGATATCTCGGCATCACTCTCGATTCCACCCTCTCATTCCATGAGCACATAAACCTGGTCTGTAAGGCAGTGAACACCAAGATCAGGCTTCTCTTCAGACACATGTCATGCTTACCAACTGATGCCCTTCATCTAGCTGTGACCAGATTGGTTCTATCCATAGCCGACTACAGGATTATCTATGGATCGGCTCCTGACATAGCTTTAAGCAGAATTAAGGTTGCCTTCAACAAAGCGTGTTGGCTTGTGGTTGGTTGTGATTGCTTCACACACTTCTGTGACCTGTACAAACAAACTAAATTGCTACACTTCAAAGGAAAGCTTCAATACCAGACCACCCTGTTAGCTAAAAAAAAAAAATAGCATCTGGTCTCTCCTCCTAATGCCGATGATCTAACTCCTTCCCCAGTTACTCGGGCCACCTGAAACTCCTCAAAAGCTTCCTTCCTTATCCCATTTTGTAGGACCTCCATGGGACGGAGGGCTTTCATGTACAGAGTCCCTTTCTGGCTGAACGGCCTGCCCTCCAACATTTCCTCTATAAATAAACTTGGCTCTTTTAAATCCAAACTATGGCAGCATCTCCTTGATTCTTGCCACTGCGATTGCTACTAACCCTCCCATCTCTGTGCCCTCCTCCTCCCCCCCATCTCTACCCCGATCCTCTGACTATTTGACAATGTCACCTCTGACTGCTCTAAGTACTAATCTTCCCCGCTTCTCTTCATTCCTCTCTCTTTCCCCTGCCTGTTCCCTCTCCATCCCCCCATCTTATATCCTGCCTCCCCTACCCTCCCCTTACTGCCCACCCTACTCTTCCTGGTGCTTGCACTGTAACACTTGTCAACTTATCTTTCCACATTGTATATATTTTGTTTACCATTACTGCACTCTGTATATAGTCTTCGCAACATTGCATCTTCCTTGGCATTGCATTTCTTTACAGTGTATTTTCTTTGAATCCATATGATGTGGAGCCTTTGTCAAGGCATCTCTGACTCAAAGGCTTGTAATCCTGAAATTTTAATAAATAAATAAAATAAAAATCTTTGCTTTCATATGTGCATGGTTTGTTTGCATGTGAGGGGATGCCTGCACACACTTTCTTCGTGTGTGTGCGTGGGGGGGGTTCCTCACATGGGCATTCTAGCTAGTCATTTTCCACAGTGGTCTCCATCTCTGTCTCCTTCCCCCACATTTGTCACCTTTCAGCCTTCTTGCTAGGTCCTGTTAATCAGTCCCCACTTGAGGACTCCCAACTCATTCACTCCTACTATGCCTTGTCATATCCACCATCACCTTTTTGTTTTCCAGATTCTTTTCCTATTTTGCCTATTATCACTTTTTCTCCTAGAGCAGGGGTGTCCAACTTTTTAAGGGTAGTGAGCCACATTTAAATTTCTGACTAAGACATGAGCCACAACAGCGATGGCCTGTAAAAAATGCCAGTGTTGAAAATGGAGTGAAAATATTACAAATTTCTGAACTTGCGGATAATAACATGAACTGCACAACACATGCTCGTAAGAGTCATTTTTGAGAATTTTTTCACCAAATTTGCAACATAGGCTTTTTGAGAGCCCACCTCATGAACAGTGACAATGTCATTTCATTAATTGGTCCCGAAAGGAGAGTCTGCGCGCAGTGACCGTGAAATCACCTTTTGGGACTGAATAGCCAAATGACAGTGTCTGGATTCATGAGATGGGGTCCCAAGAACCCCATGTTGAAAATCTGGTGCACAAAATAAAAAATGACCGAGATAGAACCGAAGTTGGGAAAAAAAAAAAAAAAAAAAAAAAAAAAAAAGAGTGTTTATGCCATTATATAGCTTACCGGCACTTCTTCAGTTCGCGGTCGGCTTTGAAGAGTGCAAACGTGTTTCTGGTCCACCGAAGATCATCGCACTGGGCTCTGGAGGCGAGTATGGGGTGAGGGGGTGTGGGGAGGTGGGGTGTGCAGAGGGTGGGTGCGGGTTGGAGAGGGAGGTACAAGAAACAGCGAGGGACAGTTTTCTTTTTTCACAGGTTGATTTTTTAAAAATAGACAACACGGGACTTTTGCCATGCTGGGTGGGCTCCCAGCATGGCACCTTGAAGCTTGGGGAGGCAGTGAAGGCAGCGGGAATGGGCAGCCTGTTAGCCACACAGTGTGTGAGGAGCACATGACGATGTGGACTTTTGCCTCGGCTGGGTAAGTCCCAGTGTGGCAGGGTGAAGTTTGTTTTTTTTTGGGGGGGGGCACTGCAGCTGACAGAGATTGGGCATCCCGGACATATAGTGTGCTTGGGGGGTGTGCATGTGCTGAGGGGGATTGGGCACCCCCTCAGCACACAAAAAATGGGGAGGTGCATCATACAGATGCAGTGGCGTACAGTTAGACTGCTAAGGTGGTGATGTGTGGCAATGCATGCTGCTGATGGCAGGGCAGTATGCAAATTGCCTACACATTACCACCACTGATTATAGTGGTCGTTCACTTACAACTCAGGCCACTGCATCTGAACTGCTGTCAGACACAGCTCAGACAGTCATTGGTGTGGTGGTGCGCTGCAAAAAAAAAAAAAAAAAAAAAAAAAAGAGCAGGGTATTAGTGGGTGCCACACCTACTTAAAACTTGTATAGGGTAATTGTTTCTTGCATGTGCAAGCAAACATAAATATTAATCTCTGGCAGGAAAAAGTAAATATGTTTTGGAGATTGCTGGGGGCCCCTGGCAGGAGTCTAGCCCTACATTCCTGCACTATGTTGCCTATGCCTTAATCTGGGTTGGCACCCCATTCCTCATACATCTTTTTTTTTTTTTTTTTTTTTTTTAACAGGACCCAGATCCTTCAGGTGTGACCACACACCCACCCCTGAAAAACCACGAGACCAAAGGCTGAGCAGTTTTATCGGTTTTGACAATGAAATGGAATTAAAGAGTCTGCTTGGAGTGATCAGTTCTTGTTTAGTGTTTGTAGAGTACAGACTGTGCTCATGGTTGCCACTGTTGTTGACTGGTGCTTGTTAACTCTGAGCAGGGTAGCAGTTTGATAAGCAAATGATGTACCTCATTTGGTGGTGTCAAACCAAGATGGGGACTGTGGTTGGTTAATGTAAATCTGCTGCCTCAAACATTTTTTGAATTGCTGAATTTTTAAGCTACATCACGCAGATTAGAGGTTTAATTTTCTTTCCTAAGGTGTTTTATGCGGTAAATCACATAATTTCCGAGTATAAATATTTCTTTTTAACAAGGCGTTGTACTGGAGTTATTGATTTAAACTCACAGAAATGTGATGCAACAGTTTTATCATTTTCCCCTCTTTCTTCAGTTGGTGTTATTCAAGCACTGTGCGTTTAAATCAAGATCTGGGAGGGTAAGATGGGTCAGCTTTTCTATGAAGTTCGTCTGAAGAATGTTGGAATTTGAACTTAAAAAAAAAAAAAAAAAAGTGTGTTGTCATGCTTTTACAATGTTGTTTTTCAACACATTTTATCCCAGCTGAGTTGCAAGATCTTATTTACACCAAAATCCTGCTTGTTACCCATTTTCTCAGCTGGATGGACTGCAGCACAGGCAGGTCAGACGAGTTGCAAAAGGTTAAACAGAGAGTATTTGACTGGGTACTGCTAATTTGTAATACAGTATAGTGTCATTAAAAGTATGATAAACCTTTGTGTCAATGTAATGCAAAGTCATAAATGTTCATGTACATCCTGTTATGTGGATCATTTTTAACAGATCGTCTTTTTTTTTTTTTAAATTGCTGTTAGTATAGGTTGGCAAGTCTAGAATTCTCCAATGGAGAAAAGACCTAACCTTGTATTTTAAAAGAATACATTGACACCACAAATCAAAGTTTGTAGACGATATATTTCAGCAAGTAGCAAAATAGTACTGCCAAACAGGTTATAGTTGCTGTAAAATATTTATAGCTATAGTCGCTGAAGTGATAATTGCATAATAAAATGGTGCTAACTGGCCAAAATTACTTTTTATTGGGTGTGAATTGTGAAATTAAATTTGAGCAATTGCAGCCAATTAGCACCATGTGGTAAATATAACTTGATGAGAACAAACAGTTCTACAGTATATACACAGTAAAAACAGGGGAAATGCTTTTCACTGCAATCAATCAATGTTAAAGGGGAACTATCAGCCTCCCAGGATCAAAGTAGCGAGACATACGTGCCAATTAGCAAAAACGCACACAGTTTCCAGAATCAATGTTTCTGGAATCAGTGGTTTTTTTTTTTTTTTTTTTTTTTTTTTTTTATTCATGATCCAGTACTCTGTCCATTATTTTTTCCCCAGAGTCCTTCCCACAGCCAGCCCTCTGACTATTAATGCACTCAAAGGCTGTCAGCAGGGCACTCCTATGTGTCAGTATATTATACAGAAAAGATTTATATATACACACACACACACACACACACACACACACACACATACAGCATATGTTTATACTTCTAATGCAGAACCAATCAACTGAGGGGTCGAGTGGTACCGGCATTAGACATGTGAACACATGCTATATTATATATATTTTATGTTAATCCTTTCTGTGTAATATACTGGCACATAGGTGTGCCCCATAGCTTAACCTGGTCACGTCAGAGGGCTGGCCATGGGGGACTGTGGGGAAAATAATGGCTGGCGGGGGTTGCAGTAGCAAACAGATAAAAAAAAAAAAAAAAACACAATTCCAGCTATTTAAGTTCTTAGAAAAAATTGTAAGTGTGTGTTTTTGGTTATTAAGACTTATATGCCCCGCTGCTTTGATCCCGAGAAGCTGACAGTTCCCCTTTAAGGTGAGCTACAGTACTGCATTTTAGGACTGATAAGTAGTTGGGTACCTCAGAAAAGACTTATCGGATCAAAATGTTTTATGGTGCCCCCAGTAGAAACTATTTGAATATTTCAGCACCATCTTGCATCTTCCATTCAGAGATAGCCAGTGTTCTGGCATGTTGCAATTTGTTTTGTTTTATTTAAAAAAAAAAAAAAAAAAAAGATTTTTACTACTTTGTTTTTAAACGCAAACAAGTGCGCCTTCAACTCAGACTCTACCGTGTATACTGTAATTTCTGTGCCAATGTTTCCTGCACATTCTATTATGTCAGTTTCCACTGTTCTGCAGAAATTCGTTAACCAAGAAGACGCATGTAAACTGACAGTGTACGTACCAGAGTGGTAAAGCCCACGCTGCAGCAACTCCTAAAGTAATAATGGAATCATTTTTTTAAGAAAAGAAGGCAGCCACAGCATATCACAGGAATAAACATAAGTGAAAGACAGAAAAGAATAGTGTGTTAAATGAGTCAATATTTAAAATGATGAAATGTCTAGAAAGATTTGAAGTTTGAAATTCCAGCACATCACTTTAAAAAAGTCCCCAAAACCAGCTTTTTTAACCTACCTTTATACTCATTCACGTGTGCCCTTAGTTTGCCTTCAGACAGCCATACCTTCAGTTCACTCCCCCTCTCACATGCTCCAACTTCAGTCCTTAATGCTTACTGTAACACTCCTTATATTTAAAATATTACCTATGATTATTGCCAATGGCGGCTTCAGCCCCACTTGGACGAACACTACCGCCTTTGACAGTGACTTACCAACATCACTGTCACTGGCAGTGGCTTTAAATCTCCCACTGTTTTCCCGATGAATACAGCTTTAACCCAACTATCCCATTGCAGCTTTAATCTCTCATGCACACTGTACCTTCTGCCAACTGCAGCTAAACAAAAAAAATGCTGATCATTTCTTCAATCCCCAACCATTTTACCGCTTCAGCTCTGCTAGCCCATCGTGGTTGAACCACTCACAATACACCATACCATTCCACCAACTGTAACTTCCTACACTACAACATAATGAAAGGGAGACACCCACAGACATAGCACCACCAGACTGCAAGACACAGTAAGTGAACTCATTATTTAAAATGTACACCTACACTGTACAAATCCATTATATAATACCTTATAGAGCTAGCAGAAACAAAAATAGACAGAAATGTGACAATTTTAGTAGCCAATTGTAACTTTTTCTTTCTTTTTAACTTTATATTTATTGTTTTAAAAACAAAAACAACATACAATTTATGCTGCAAGCACAAGACATTACAGAGATCCAAAAGCAATGTTGAGGATACAACTCCTCAACACACACATTTTCTACATCGTATTCTTTAAGAATCGTCCATTAGGGGGAACCCATTGAAATACACATATTTAAATCCACCATAGGCTGTTTAAATAAGCCCATGAGCTGCACGGTCAAATAAACTGAGAGAGTCTTGATTTAATAGCTCCGAAACTTCTCCACCTCCACAGGGTGGGATGTTAGGCCATGCCATATCATAGTAGTGCACAACTAGTGCTAAACATTATTTAAATCTGGTAACTTGAAACATATTCCCTAATAAAACATATTTAACAAGTATGCAATGCTTCTATCAGAATGACCCTTAATAAATAGAAAGGATCCCAATCATTATTGAGAAATACAGCAATAAATTCAAACCCCTCTAATGCCTAAAACTGTTGCTTGAAATATTTTAAACTAGCAACACTGGAAAACATCTACTAGTAAGTAATTTTAAAGGGGCACTGTCAGCTTTTCCCCTCAGTTATAATTCAAATTATAGTACTGGATCTCTAGACACATACCTGGGTAAACGATGTTGTAGAATGTCCCTGCATAAATGAAAACTCAATCTGTGTACCTGTTTTTTGTAAATTATTAATTTTTCATTATATTTCGGCATGCATTTAAATGCCCTGCCAACCAGAAGCAGATTCACGGTGAGAATGCACATTTACCATGAGCACTGTGCCCAACGTGCACATTTTAACATCCTCATCCCAACAACCATGTAATGCAGTGCATCTAGTTATTTTAAGATGCTCCTGGTGTAATCCTCCCTACAAATAGGGGTTCCCAAAAAGTCTTCCTTGAGCTTGCCTAAATGCTCACTGCCAGGCTGGTGTCTTGTGTTTTAGCAGTTTAAATGTGATTGCCAGAGCCTGTATAGACTATGTGTACTGTCTCTTTAAGAGCTGCCTGATTACAGCATAAGTAATCTGAGAGGGAGCTCTGTTGAAAGATGCAACTATTTGCTGAAAATCATTTAGAGTGATAATGTAGTTTGTCTAACCTGCTTTTTTTGTAGCAAGGACTGTTTTGTTTGTCTCCATTATCTTGGTCCTGGACTGAAAATTGGACTAATCAGTTCTGGTGGGACCTAAAATGTAGCCGGACTACAGAAGCTGCCTGGAGTCAAAATCTGTAGGAACTGTAGTTTGGGGCTTTTGGTGCCTTTTTTGCAACTGAAGGGGGAGCTCTTGCTTTGACCGACAGCCAAATCAGCCAACCAAACCTTTTGGATCTGATGGGATTTCCCCCAGCTGCCTGCTGTTTAGGACAGATCTAAGCTGGAAGCTAAAGAAGAAGGAGCTGAAGTGATTCTGAGCCACAATCCTGAGTGGATTTGCATGGGAGAACTGTGACAAGGTTGAGTTTTTGACCTGCATATCTGCCTGCTGCTCATGAGAGGGAGAGAAGATAATTATTTTGGACTAAATCCAAGTTTGTGTGACTAAAGTAAGCTACTGAAGTGGGCCAGGCTCAACCTGAAGAAGACCGAAGATTTTGTTGAAAACGATCAGCCTGTCAGGAGTTCCAGCTACCCCTAAGCTCCCAGTGTGTGCAGAGACTTTGCGACTGTGTCCGGGGAGCACTTTGCCTGGTACAGTAGAATTCCCGTACATGTAAATGTGCCATGAGCTGCTAGTGGGTCGTGATTTAGTTCCCCACTGTGTGAACTATGTTCTGCTTGCTGGAAGCTGTATCCAGCCCAAAACTGACTCCATCCGAATTTGTCTCCATGCGGTCTGGGCCTTGCCAGACTGGCCCAGCCAGACTACCCACTGCACAGAGAAGTCATCGACGAGAGACCTGCCTGGGGATCAGCCCCCTGCTCCACGCTTGAACAGGAACGATGCCTCTGCGACTCGTGTGGGCCCTGCTTCTCCTGGCATTCCAGATCAACCACCTGCAGTCTTGATTTTCATCCAGCCTGTGTCCAGTCTTGGGTATCGTGAGTAAATACCAGGGTAGCTCCTTGCAACAACAAATACTGTGTATGTGCATGTTGTGTTTTCCATCACAGGGCCCCAACCAGCTGCAATGCCGGCCAACCCCAGACAACAGTCCTGGCTAGCCCATCTCTTCTCCACCTGGGTACCCAGAGGTGTGACTGTATTGGGAGGGGAGGGACTCAAAGCACATGACTAATTGCTTGATTGATATAATCTTTAAGCTAATTAACCTGATTTTGCCCCTCCCTTGTTCAAGTCCCCTAAATAAATCAGATCCAACTTTTTCTGCATATAATCTGACTGTGGTTCCAGTTTGTGCTCAAAGTACTGTACTGTTGCTATTTGCTGTGCATAGCCTTGTTTTACAGGGGATCCCCAGGGTCAAGCCAGAGGAACTAGCCCTGGTGGTAAGTGCAAACAGTGTGGGTACTTGTGTGGTGTACCAGGGGTATTGTAAAAGTGATTATTGTACAGTGTTCAGGCCACTAGAGGGGAAAGAGGGGGGTTACAGTGTCCCGGAGGGCTGTGCCCAGGTTAGCTTTACCACTACCAACCCTGACCTCTGGGTGGAGGCACCCGTTTCAGAACTCAGGCCCCTTAACCTGCTACTAGCCAAGCAGACAGGGGTAGTAGCCCTTGGGATAGTGCCACCTAGGGGTTACACTGGTATTTGTAACAAAAAAAAAATAGTGCTTGTTCAGTCACAAAAGCAGTGTTGAAATCTGGTGCCGAAATCCCGTGCATGCGCAATAGCGGCACATTCTTACGCATGTGCGGGATCTTTCCTCCTGGCACTATTGCACATGTGCGGGACTTCGGCACCAGATTTCAACATTGTTTTGCTGCTGAACAAGCACTCATTTTTTTGTTACAAATGCCAGGAACACCTTAAAATAACTATATGCACTGCATTACATGGTTGTTGGGATGAGGATGTTAAAATGTACACATTGGGCACAGTGCTCATGGTAAACACTCATTCTCATCATGAATCTGCTTCCGGATGGCAGCATCCTGAATGTAATGAAAAAATAAATTTACAAAAAACAGGTACATGAATTAAACATTTAATTGGAAGCCCTCTAGAAACAGTGAGGATAACATAAATCCTTCAGGGCAATTACCCCACTAGTCCTGGACAAAAATATAGAAATACTCCACTACATTTTAATCCTTTGAGATCTGTCCAGGAAAAGAGTACGCACCCACCTGCCTGCTGGCATTGAAGGCAAATTAGGAATCCCCAAGTACTCAGGTCTCCTCATCTTCCGATGCACAATCCACCCAAAAAGTTCCAGGGTTCTCTGGACTAGCGTGTTTCTGACCCCACTTCAAGGCCTCAGCTGGCTCTGAAAACAAGTAGATTCTGCCCTCAGGGACGATCCTTAAATGTGCCAGAAAGATAATTCCATGCGAGATATGGGCCTCTCGCAGTTTAGCTCGAATTCCATCAAACGGTTTACATTTTTGCATTGTGGCATAGCTAATGTCTGGATACAAATGGATTTGCTGCCCATCAAGCAAAAATGTCCCCTTTTGCCACTCTACGGCCAATAAGTAGTCCCGGATGCCCATACCAACAGTAACCAAAACTACTGTCCGAGGAGCTTCCGACTCTACAAGACTGCCACAAGGCGTTATCCTGTAGGCTTTTTGAGAAGCCGAACTTTGTGGGATATCTCCTCTCCAAGTTGTTGGGTCATCCAATCTTGTAGGAACAAGAGTAGATGATCTCCCTCCGAGCCTTCCGACACCCTGAAAAAATGAATGTTGGTGGCTCTGATTTGGTTCTTCAGTGTCTCCAACCTTGATTTGACATGATTAGTCTCTCCAATCACCGTGGAGTCTTCTCCCATTGCCGCATCTGCTCTTTTGGAGGTTTCCATAAAACTCATCTGAATTGCCTCAACCATAGACTCAAATTTATCTGACAAACCAGCTACTGTACTTATAAGCCTGGTGATTTTCATCCCAATCATCTGCAGAGTTTCTTCCCCAGACGCCGTCAGAAGGTCCTCAGCATGACCATGTTATGATCTCATTGTTGGAGCTGCTGGAACATATTTCAATCTAGCTCTGGATCCCTGCACCTGTTCTTTATGGGGTTTCCCATGTTTCGCTCGAGGTCCTCTATTTTCTTGAGATGCATTTTCCATGATGCAGGTCTTCAGTAGCTCTTTCTAAAACCAAAAGTTTTGGCTTTCTGAAACACTAGGAAAAGAAATGTGTGGCCTACCATCTGATGATCAGGATGACCAACCCAACAGCCACTGAAACTGCTAATTCTTACAAATATATAGTCACAATTTTGAAGTCAGTTATCATTCGTTCCCCAATAAAAACTGCTGATATGCACTTGGGTCTTCTATGTAGAATAAACAAACAGTTGTTAAACTCTAGAGGCAAGAAAACTTTTAACCCAAAGATTAATAATTTCTTTAACACTTTATGGCTTTCATATTTACTCCAGTAACATCTCATTCAAGGTTCATCGTTTTGTATAATGCTTTCTGTAGATCTTCCAAGAATCGAACTTCACCATTCATTACCTCATGGGTCTGTGTCGGAGGTGCTAGGACCCCATGGGAGTGTATAGCTTTAAAAGCTTAGAGCTAGGGGACCAATGTTGGGGATGACACTGCACACAATGAGGACACGTGACATGGCACTCGTGGGCTGGCCAGTAACCAGTGCTGGCCCCCTGCTCATCTCAGTTCTGTTTTTCCCGCTATAGAGTTCACAAGCCGTGGAAGTGTTTGCCATTTTGTTGCTGTACCATCAATTCACCACCACCAGTTTTGATGCCATCTCTCTCTTTTTTTTTTTTTTTTTTGCCTTTTCTGGCACTGCTTTCAGTCTCATCTATTCTTGTACAGCATCGGGCTCTATTTTTGCTATTTTTAGTTATTTTCAGAGTTCTCATCATGTCCAGTTCTCAGGGGACTAAAAAGCAGAAGTTGAAGACTGATATGTCCTTTATGTGTTGGTGCCCCTCTGGGAGGAATATGTGCATCCAGGACTGGCATGCCTGTTGCTGGATCTGCCTTGGAGCTCAACATGAAATGGTCCATTGCAACACCTGCTTCCTGATGGATTTCCACACACTCAAGATTTGTGCAATGAAGTGGGGTCACTCACCCCCTACTTTTGGAGGGGGATGCTGCATGAGGAACTCCAGGGTAAGATCCCGGGATTCTTCCCCTGAGCCCCTCCCCAGTACTATATGAACTAAGGGAGACCAGGCCTCTTCCAGTCCTCATCTCACCAAGAAGAGCCTGGGGAGGGGTCCGTGGAACAGCCAGCTCCTTCTGGGGAGGGGAGTCAGTTGCTCACCCCTCCCAGTCCATTGGTCACAAACACCCCCGGTGTCGAGGTCAGAGCTACACACTAGGCCTACACTGGTGGGCTGCTTGGGGTTGCAGTCCGGCACCACTTTGGCTCCTGGCACTAAGTCCGGTTCCAGTGAAAGACTGTGCTGCCCTTGCAGTAGGGTCCCTACCTGATGCTGCTTGTGGCAATGGGAGAGGAAAAGCCCCTGGAGTTAGTGGCCCAGTGGAGATAGTCTGGACCTCATCCCCCACATGGTCTGATGACCCAGGTGATGAACAGAATAATCCCAACTAGCTTCTGGGCATTGATGATGAAAGGGGCTTTCTGTGCCTAGTTCTAGGCCTGTGTTGGCTTTGGCATTGTTGTCTTTAGCCATTTCTCAGTCCAGTGCAGGTTGCGGCGCTGTCCCTCTTCTGCCTTCCGAAACCACTTGCAGCACCAGGGACAGCCCAGGTGCCAATTCCAGTGCCAGAAAGGGGGGTTGGTGACAGTCTCAGCACCAGGCAGGGTTCCAGTGCCACCCTCAGTGCCAGGTTGGGTTCAGACGCCGTCCTCTGTACCAGGCTTGGCTTTGGTGCCGTCCACAGTGCCAAAGGGAGTTCTGCTTCTGCTTGCAGTGTCATCTCCCCCTCAGCTGGGACTCTCGATGTGGAGTCCATCAATAGGCCTAGCCCAAGGGGCACAGCCCTTGCTGGTGAGGTTGGGCCTGGTAGATCTTAGTTAGTGCCTCACTCCATGTCCAGAGTTTGTGGCAGTTCTCGCAGGAGTCATAGTGATGACTCGAATCCTCTGGTCTCATTGGTACTGTCTGGGCCTGTCGTAGTTGGGGACAAGTGCTGTCCTATGTGACCTCTCCAGCTCCAATCTCCCCACCTGTGGGTTCCCCTCCATGGTTTGGGTGTACTCTGGTGAAAGAGTTTGTCAGGTCCCCCTCCTCCTCAGGGGAAGGTCTCCTATATGCTCTCAAACTCTGGCAGAGGACCTGGCCTAGACCACCATGACCCTCCTCCTCCTAACCTTCCCCTCCTGCTCTCCTGGGCATTTCAGGTCCTATGGGACACATGACATGGGACCAGTTCAGGGCACTGGCAAGTGCCTTTTCCACCTACCTTAGGGCACTAGACCAGGCCATTTTTCAGCACGAGTCCCCGGCACCAACACCCCAAGTTCAGCTTCTTGTCATCCTTGTATTCCTCCTCTGAAGAAGGAGGACGCTTCCCTTCATATATCTCCTCAGACAGAGTACCTGCATTACCAGCAGTTCCTTTTGTAGACAATGAAGGAGCCATGAATTTACCATTTTTCAGGCCGCAGTCCTGCTCGTCTGATGCTGTCCTTCCTTGGGGAGTACAGTCATAACTACACAGTCATACCTCGACCTAGGCCTTTTGCTGAGGCATCTGCAGACATCTGACTCTGTCCCTCTGCCCCCTCTCCAGCCCTGAGAGACACTCAGTGCAGGTACTGCACATCCATGGGGTCTCCAGGAGCTATGCCACTCGCCACTTCTGGAGTCCATCTCCCATAGGCATAATCGCACAGTGTGTGATCGGCCCCCAGAGTTGGACTCTGCACAGTATGATGCCTGGTAGTCAAAGAGTCTTCAACAGAATGCACTGTTTTGTGCATCTCAGCACATGAAGCGTACCAGGTGTCCTAGAGCAGGCACCTGTAGGAGATGGTGGGACAACTCCTGGCATCCATGCCAGACAGTGAGGTAACCAGACAGGCCATATGCCATTCTGCCCAGTGCCTGGAGCCGACAAGACACCAGGCAAGGGCATCCTATGATGCCAATCAGGTAGCCTCCAGGTTGGTAGGAACTGCAGTCTGTATTAGGCGGACGTGACTCCATCACTCCTGGCTGTCACCCTTGACCCGGCATAGGGTGATTTCTTCACAATTCTATGGGGCCCACTTCTTCTCCCAGAGGGCCAAGCATGAGCTTGCAAGGTATCTTCCTGCTCCCAGGCCATGGGAGCCTCTGCCTGCCCCTGACCAGTTTCAGGCCTCACCAAGTCTGTAAGGGGCCCCTGCCTCTTTGTGTCCCCCTCACAGGAGGCTAAGGAAACAACCACTTCCCTCAGGGTGAGCCAACACCGCCCTTTAATGGTAAGTTTGACACTCTGACCCATGAAGTAATGAATGTTAAAGACCGATTCCTGGAAAACAAGAAAATTACACACTCACCGTAATTCTTGATTTTCCAGAACAACCGCAACCTGCCCACCATCCCCCTCTATGACCAGGCACCTGGACAGCACACCCGTCTCTCCCCCTCATTTTCTTCTGCCTTTCCTCTTCTGGGCTCAATTGTTAACAGAGAGAAAAGAGGGAAAATCCACTTGAGGACCGTACATTCACTCCTCGATACCCCTTCTTTGCGATACTTTTTCTTTAAAAAAAATGTTTACAAAAAAATATATAGCTTATACTTCGTATGTGCTTAGGCCTTTTGTAGCCCCTTTGTGTTGCCTTACTTTAACAACAAAAAAATAATTTCTTAGCAGTAGGTCTCCTGCACTGTCAGACCAGCCAGCCTTCTACATTTTTGTTCTTACTTCCTTCTCTCTACGGGAAGTTGTTACAAAAAGAAGCACAGGCTATTTTTTCAATTTTCTCAGTTGGGCTCCTTCCTTTCTACCAGGGGATTCACACCTCACAGTTTATTTTCCCAGCTTGGAATTGCTTCCTGTTAGCTTTCAAAGATAGATATTTTTGGCAGATAAAGGTCTACTTGTCCATCCAGTCTGCCCATCCTACTCAACTACTTCTGCTCTGGCCCTAGTGGCCATCCCTACCCTTAGTCTCTGCTCCCTCCACCCCTCATCTGACAAAGCCAATATCCCTGTCCTATCCCCCCTTAAAACTGCTTACCGATTCTTCCACTAGACTGTTCCGCTTGTCCACTCCACCACATTTCCCATGAAAAAGTATTCTGGGACATCTCTCTTGAATCCTCCTGTTAGTTTAAGTGAATTCCCCCTCATCCCTGTACTTCAGCTTAAGAAAAAAAATTGAATGCACAGATTTCTTAGGTTGGCTACCCAATAGTGCATGGCTTTCCCTGCAGCATTTGCATGAGCAGGCCCTTTGTCCACAAGCAGAACTTTCCATGCCGTCCACCCCATTCGTCCCACGCAAGTACTTGTTATATGTTTCTATTACATAACTCCTTTCCCTCCTCCTCCTCCTCCTCCCAAAGGGTGTACATGTCCAAGTCCTGCTCTCCTCATATGGCATGCCCCCTTGTCCCTGGACCCTTTTGGTTGCCCAGCGCTGTACTGCTTCCACTTTATTGCAGTCTTTCCTCAGGCGTTCACTCCAGTACCTTGAGCAGTATTCCAGATGTGGGGCCTGCGCCAACCCCGATTTTGATGCAACTGCACCCTAGTTTTAGTACATTGCACAGCTGTGATTTTCCACAATTTAGCAACTTGTGCCAATGTTTTAAACAAATTTGTGTGGTCTCTTGAATGATGCAAGCTAGACCTGGGAGGTGGTCTAACTTGCATCATTTAGTGCACTGAAAGAAAATCACAATCGGAGCCAAAAGAATGCTGCAAGCCCCCTGCACCATACGTGTGGTGCACTAGGGGCTGTGGCATTTACAAGACTTTGAAAATTGGGCCTGCAGTCTCATCAAATCCCTGTACATGGGAGGGTTACCTCCCGACTTCTGCTGTTGATCCAGCTCCCTATGAATCCCAACAATGTGTTTACCTTTCCACAGCGCTGTTGCAGTGTGCTGTGGGTTTCTGGCTTTCTCATATCATGACCCCTAGGTCCACTCCAGCACCACCCCTACATTTTGTACTACACCCTTGGGTTCATCCCCCCCCCCCCCATATGCATCATCTTGATTGTCCTACCAATGTGTTTACTACAGTTTCATTATAATTGGTCATCTAATGTACTTACCCTGCCTTTATCATTCAACTGCACTAACTTTGGTCAGCCTACACAAATCTGGAACTCTCTGTTTCTGCAATTGCAAAGTACATTATTCTTTGTTTTAAATCATATGTACAAGTGCCATTTATTGTCCTCATCTGATTGTGTTTTTAATTCATATTTTTTTTTTTTTGTTATAAATAATTTGCCTTGTTGAACTTATTTGCACATTGGGTTCCCGCTGAAAATGGGCAGCGAAACCCTTGGGTTCATACTCAGTTTAACAAATTTTAAATATATAAATTAAATTAAAAAAACACTAGTGGGTATGAATGATAATGAAGACGCTTAAATACTGCAAAAATATAACTATAAATATTTTATCTTTTGCATTTCTAAAAGGTTCAGTGGAAACACTCAAAAGGAATGAAATAAAACTGTCTTCCCCAAAAATTCCAAGAGAGAATTTTCTCCATTAGAATCTACTAAACAAATTGGGACTACCAGAATTTCAGTGTATCAGAATATTTAAAAAGAATAACAAGTGAGCTGGCCTTATGGTGCCAAGTGGTGGCATCTGGTATGCTGGCAACGTGGGTTCATGCAGAGACATCAGGAGCCGAGACTGGCTGCGAGGCTTATGAATTCTGCTCAGGGACACTTCTGTACCAGAGAAGGCTTGCACAGCAGGTCACTCATGTGGCTCATGGTGCTATCAAGGTGGTGGGGCACTCAGCAGTTTGGGTGACCACATATTTAGGCAAACCCCCTCCCAGTATGTCATAGGGCACACATGCTCCAAAGGGTGGTGGGTGGAGGTACTAAGGGAAATTATTTGTTGAACTGGCACATGACACCAGTTACTGGCCACCCACACTGACGGGACCAATATCACCCCCCTCCCCCAAAATCACTGCCTGCTTCTGTATTTGAAATTCCCAGCCTTGGCCAAATAGGGTTCTGCAATAGGAAGGGTTTGTCCCATGGTACAATAAGTTAGCAGACGGCTGTCAGGAGATGCGGCCTGCAGGAGTGCCACAGAGTCCTTGTGCAGTGGCCTGCATACAGCAGGGGTCGAAATTAGCCAGCAGGGCCAGGGACTGGGAAAATCTACTAGCCCCACAGACTTTTCCACTGGCCCAGCTGTTTTACTTACTGAAATGTTACATTCTCCAGCACAAGCCCGCAGGGCTAGTTCGAATAAATTCTTACTAGCCCGATACAAAATTTACCATCATTTGGCTAGTGGGCCGGTGCCAGTTTCGACCCCTATACAGGCTTAAAGAAGAAAGGAAAGGTGGAGGTGCCTCTGTAGCAGAGGAAAAACAAAATATAGTAGAAAGGAAAGTGCAACAATATATGTAAATATTCACTTCAAAAATCTACATTAGCACAGAATTAGGGTTGAAGAATGCAAAGTGGACAAAGGAAGGAAACGAACATTAGGGTTTGAGGTCTTGGCAAATTGGTGGTGTCATGTTCCTTAGGATTGTCAACTCTAATGCCCACCATCCTCCCCCCCAGCCACTGGCCTCCTGCCTGAGCACAAGATATAGGTCCTAGCCCCATGTCTCATAGGCATATAATGTTTGGAGATAGAGAAGTATCGCTCACCACCACAAATGGCCAGCAGAACCAGTCATAACTTTCCTCAGGCTCTGTAGGAAGCAAGAGATCATGCACAAGTCCATTTGCTTGTGTGTGTGTGTGTGTGTGTGTGTGTGTGTGTGTGGTGGGGTGCGCATTAGGGATGACAGCATACCACAGGGCTCTTGGGGATACGGGCACCCACGTCCTTTATGCACATTTTGTACTTCGGAACACCCGCCCGCCAGTCCCAAGAGTCACCCAAGACTCTCAACAGTACAGGTCGGGGATTTCTGAGCATGCCATGTACTGCACATGCATGATTTTGCTTATTTCTTTTCCCCCTTCCCATCCCTTTGCTGCCTGGTGGTTTTGGCGCCTTGGAGAGCGGCACACACCACCAGGTGAGGTTGGGAGGGGAAGATGGGAGGAAGGCCAGCAGCAGTATTCATGTGGGGACTGACTGTTCCCTCCCAGCTGCCTTGGTGCATCTGGGGATGAGAGCTGGAGGACAGAGTCACCTCAGGAGCCACTTTGAGAGGCGTCCATGGTGAAATGTGGCAGAGAGAGATACAGCAAAGAAAAGAAAAAGTGTTTAATTTAAAAAAAAAAAAAACAACAACAAAAAACAAACAATAAAAAAAAAAGTGCAGTTGGACAATCTGCCCAAGGAGAAGAACGAGGCACGCGAGTGTATTTGTGTGGCTAGCAGGCTGCACACATTTGCTGTAGGCACCAGTGTGTTTTCTAAACACGGAAAGGGTAATTTTTCAATTTACAATTATTTTAGGCAGTTAGGGCAACGTGACTATTTCTGGCTGACTGTTTAGTAAGCTTAGGGTTTATACTGTGTCTTTTTGTGCTTTTGTGCAGGGCCAAGTCAGTGGAGTGTACTGCAGCCATGAGAGGAGAAGGAGAGTGAAGAAGCTGGGCAGGGAAGCCTTGTGAGCAGTACACAGCATGTCTCAACAAAGCCTTACTGATTATTTTGGTGGAGGAGAACCCAGCACACCAAAGGACAAGGAACAAATAACATCATTCTCTGAGTGTGACTTAAGCACATCTCAGGAGACTGACATTGTGAATGTTGAAACTGAAAATGATAAGCAGTCTGAACAGACTGCATCTGCTAAAAGCAAGAAATTAAGGTTGTGAAGGGCCAGCTGGACAAAAGTTATTTCCACGGCTTGTAAAGGAGGAAGTAGAGGGGAATATTGTTGGGAAGTGCAGTTAGTGTAAAAAAAGTGGCAAAAACAATCCATTTGCCACAACTGGCACAACCAATCTACAAGTGTCAGCTTTCTACAGACATGAAAGAAACAAGAGAACATCTGCTGGTTCACACTGGAAAGAAAATGGCAGAAAAATTGTCTCTGCCAGTGGCATCTGAGAAGCAGATCTCAGGTCCTGAGGCAAAGGATAACAATAAAGTTGCTCAGTTAAAGACAATATACTACCTTACCAAACGAGGGCAGTCACTGAACCAGTTTGAAACACTGATAGCTCTACAGGTGAGAAATGGAATCTTTTGGGCTGGGGCACAAGGGCGGCTGTTGCTTGTGGAATGACACTAATGGGGTGGTGTTTTACATCCACAGAAATGAAATGGCTGTCCAGTCTTGCAAGATAGTGGCACAATCTACTTTGGTTGGGATGCAAGATATGGCATACTCAACTCCATAAACAAAGCCCTACGGGAAGAAATCAAAGCTCACTTAGCAGGTTCTCAGTTTCTTGGGGTAATAGTGGATGAAACCACTGATACAACCATTCACAAAAAGCTGCAAATTTATGTGAAGTG
Source organism: Neoceratodus forsteri (assembly GCA_016271365.2). Classification (NCBI taxonomy): domain Eukaryota; kingdom Metazoa; phylum Chordata; order Ceratodontiformes; family Ceratodontidae; genus Neoceratodus; species Neoceratodus forsteri. Next base: position 767,215,686 of record CM028131.1, on the reverse strand, counting down.
CATACACAATGCACAGGCCCAAATTCATTTCATTGACTTGCAATACCTGATGGGAGGGCAGACATAATTGTGGGAGAACTGTTAAGTGTGCAGTTGACCCTATCAAGATCATTACACTAGCAAGTGATGGTGCCACCATCATGACTGGAATGCACCACAGGGTGGATGTAAAGTTCAGATAGCATGTTAAACCAAAGGTGATTCAGATCCACTGTGTTGTCTACAGACTGGCACTGGCAGCAGAACAAGCATGTCGGGGCAACCACATATTCAGTGAATATCAAGTAACCATCAAAAATGTATACAGATACTACAGCAACTCTGCAGTACAGTACAATGCCTTGTGTTTAATCCAGGAAACACTCAATGATGAAAATATCAGATATCTGTCCCTAAAAGAATCTGCAAGTTTTCGGTGGCTGTCATTGAATACTGCAGTTCAAGCAATTCACAGATCATACCCTTTACTTTTACAAGCCCTAGAACATGACTCTGCGGCAAAAGGTGCCAAGAAGCAAAGGGCTTTCACACAAAACTGAAATCAGTCTACTTTATCTGATGTACTTCATTTTTCATGGATGTCTTAGATGTGGTGAATAAACTGTCTTTTAGTCATGCAATGGGACAGTGTTGACATTTTGGTGGCCAGCAGCATGATAGAAGCCACAGTTACTAGACTGCAACAGTTTAAAGAGCAGAATGGGGTGGAGCTACATCCTGACATGTGGCAGGATCAAAAAGTGAATGACAAGCCAGCACTGCAAATGCAGTTCCAGACGGGATCTCAGGAATACCTGACAACTCACTGAAAACATTCACACAAGATTTTAGACAGCTTCAATGCAGCTGCTGCATAACTTACATGTTCATCTAAATCTCCCAGATAACTCCAACATAATGGACCATGGACTGCAGGAACTCAAGGTCATTTGCACTTTTTTCCAAGAAACAACCTTCAAAGAAGAAATACTGCCAGCACGTACTGACAAAGACAGGGCTGAAAAAGATTATAGCTAATTCAAAACTTGTTCTAAAATCTAAAAAGGACTGGCTTTGTTCAGCTGTGTCTGCCAAGACTTAATGGAGAACTATTCAGATATATTCCCAGATTCTGACACAGTGGCCAAGATTTTACTTGTCACCTGTTACATCAGTGGCATATGAAAGAGGATTTTCTGTACAAAACAAAATAAAAACAAAAGGCAGCGGTTCCCTAAAGGCGGTCACTGTGAGCAAACTCATGCAGATTGCTCAAGTAGGAGCTGAACTTGAAGACTATGACCCTCATCCAGCACTTCTTAAGGCCATAAGACTGTGCAGAAAATAATCATAAATTGTAAAATGTTTTAATAATTGTCTTCCCTGTGTTTTTTTTTTTTGTTTGTTTGTTTCAGATACAGATGACTGACATGATCGACCCAGAGACAGGACAATGGAGGAACTTGGGCACAGCAGAAGAGAAAATAAGTATTAAAAAAATACTGTTGTTCCAACAAGGGTGGGGGTGGGGAACCAATACAATTTTTCAGCCCCAAGGCCAATATGCTACTTTTGCTGGGGGTCCAGGGGAACGGATCAAGATTTAAATTCCCAGAGGTTGGAGTGGGGCAGGTGGTGGCTGGCCATTAATATCCCATTCTGCTAAATTACTGCACCATGTTTTGTTTACAGTGGGGAGGATCACAGTCTAACAAGTTCAGATGATCATTTGGGGTGACAAACTAAATAACTATAGCCCCTATTAATGCAGTCCCAGTGTTTGTTTTGTTTTATAGTTGGGGCGGAGGCAGTCGAGATTATTGTCAATGTAGTTACCTAACCCAGTCTGCTCATTCCACAGTCTGCCTGCAACAGTGGTTTCTATTGTCATCAACACACACAAACCAGTTCAGAAATGTGTAGGAGAGCTTGGAGATTAAGTTATGGGCAGGAGAGTGTTAGGAGAAGATATTGCCACAGAAAAAATGGAATGCCATTAAAAAAGAAGTGCAAAGAAAAGCAGACTCAGATTTCATGCCACCACCAGACTATGCCACAAACCAGACAGATTTGGGAGACCTGCTGAGCCAAGGTAAGTTGTGGGTGAGTGAGGGGCTTTTTAGTCACCCCACTGTGCTATCCAGTCATGAACAGGCACTAGTTCTCTTTTAGCTCACACACACACACACACACACACACACACACACACACACACCTAAGAAATGTGCAGGATAGTGTTAGAAGTTATAGGCAGGAGGGTGTTGGGAAATTGCCACAGAAAAAAATGGCATGAATGTCATGAAAAAAGTAGTTAAAAAAAGCAGGACTGTGCAAATTTCATGCCACCAACCCGATTAGATTGTGCCACTCTCTTAAACCAAACAGATTTGGCAGACCTGCTGAGCCAAGGTAGGTTGTTGGTGGGGTGGGTAAGAAATGTGCAAGAGGAGAGTTGGAGAAGTTATGGGCAGGAGAGTATTAGGAGAAATTATGGGCAGGAGGGGTGTTAGGAGAAATTGCCAGCATAGAAATATGCCATGAAAAGAAGTACACAGGAAGCAGACACATTGCAGACCAAGTTGTTCCATATCCACCAGATTGTGCCACTGTTTCAACAGCAGATTGTGACAGCCATCAAGCCTAACAAGGGTGTGGTGGTTGGGACGGTGGGGGGCTTTTTAGTCACCCCAAATCCATGTCCCTGGTACAGCCAAGTATTCTTGCACAATTTAAGAAGAAGATTTGTACAGGAGAGTAACAAGGAGAAGTTGTGGGCAGGAGGGTGTTAGGAGAAGAAATAATCACTGGATTATGCCATGTCAAGAGTACACAAAACAGCAATTATTTGCCACAGAGATGGCACCACCAGAGATTGTACTAGGAGGGTGTAAATTAAGTTTTCGCAGGAGGTGATGTAAGGAGCCAGCCTGGTTTAGCCAGGTTAAAAATACAGCTTAAGCAAATTGCACTAAGTCAGCATTAACCACACAATCATGTTAGATTGTGTCATCTTTCTAAGTAGCCTGAGTCATCATTAGTGGGCGGGAGGGAGGTTTCTGCAATGTTTTAGTCAGAGCTGGGTGGGTGGTGGGTGGGCACTGGGAGTCTGAAACAGGGGGGCTGTTTTAGATTATAAGTAATTGCAACTAAAAATGTCAATGTGCTGGAGAGAATGAAGAAGTAGTATATTGAGCAGAAGGTGACTGGGAGACATCGGTGACTGTCAGCATGACTGTTAGTCCTAAAAAAAATGTTCACATCTAATGTACCTAACCTAATGGCCAACTTTGTTTGCAGCAGTTTGGCAACTAAAATCGGGCAACTGCACTCAGAACTGCAGCAGTAGAATTCTCAAATGCAATCAATGTACCAAATGACTACAACACTGTAAGTACATTTTTTTCATTGTTAAATTGTGAACAAATTAAAGAAGTCAACAACAGTCACACATCGCAGATCAGATGAATTCTTTATTTGTAATTATGTGATCATTCACTACTGTGGTTTTTAGCCATTTGGCACCTTTGTAAAAGGACTACAATAACGCTGCTAAAAGAGAGAATGTTTAGCATTATATCTGCAAAATAAATGACTCGGGAATATAAAAAATACATGGGTATATTAACAAACAACACTGGAATGCCCTTTCCACACTCGTTCCATTCATTTCAATGGGGATGCCCAAAAATTTCACAAGGACTTCCAGATTTTCAATCCAGACCCCAATTTTTTTCCCCATGAAAGTCCAGGATTCCTCAACAAAAAATCCTACAGAGAGCCCTGCCACCAATTTGCCAAGACTCCCAAGACTCCAAACCCTCATATTTTTTATTTCCTTACTTTGTCCACTTTGTGTTCTTCAACCCCAATGTCTGCATCAATGCAGTTTATTTGCAATTAATTTCCTTTCTTTCTGTTATAGTGGAATAATAGCCTCATGCACACAGGTCCCTCTAGGACCTATGTGAACAGACACTGATGCCCAGGGTCCTCCAGGCCCTGTGCCAAAGGAAGAGTCCATGTGGCACTGTGCATGCTGGACCCTGCACTAATAAAATGGAAAAAATGAAAATGGCTATAGATGCAGATACACAGTACCTTCTGGGCCCTGTGCCAAGGGAACAGTCCTATCTGTGTGTAGTTTCCGATGCAGATGCACAGGGCCAAGACACAAATCCATGGGCCCTGTACTTCCATGCGACTCCAGAGGCAGGTGATCAGGGCCAAGGGAAAAGTCCATCCAGCTGCAGAAGCACAGGGCCCTCTGGGCCCTGCCTTTCTGTACAACTATGGATGCAGACGCACAGGGCCATCTCAGCCCTGTGTCAAGAGAAGACTCTTTTTCACTATATGGTTACTTGTCTCCAGCATACTTTTCAGCAAGGTTATTTTCACTACCATGTTTATCACTTTTGTGTGTTTCACTACCGCATCACAACAACAATTCTTATAAAAGAGATTCTCCTGAAAACAGATTTTGAGTGACAATGGTGAAAAATGCAGCAAATACCATTAAAACAAAAATACAGCTAACCTTAGAATGTTCATTATTTGAACTGACAATGCTCAGAAAATAGCAGATTTTAACTTGTATTTCAAGAACTATACCAGTTAAAACTTGCCACTTGCAAAAGCATGTACCTTGGCCAGTCTCTATGAAACATGTACAGTACGTTCAATGGTATCTACCCTTTGATGCCAAATAACCCTAAGTGGAGGAGAATGATGATGATAATTATGACAATGACAAACTGGTACAAAAATAAAATTCTGCTAGAATAGCTCGTCTTAGTTGCCGCTTCTGGTTTACAATTAGGATCTTCTTCTATCACAATTAAAGCAACACAACTAGACCCAGAAACCATTGGAATCACTGCCATTATGATACTTCTTGCTTGAATGTAGGATTTGTTTTGGATTACATAGTGCCTCTAAGGGTGGAGGAGAGATGGGGGCAACAAAGCATCAAAGGCAAGCATAAGAACTGTACTAACGTACTAAAATGCCAGCAGAATAGGCCCATCAGTCTTTCACGTCTGCTCGTTTGGTCAGCCCCCACCCTGGGAACTGACCTTGCTGCCCCCCTCACCCTCTTGGGCTTCTTCCTTCTCAGTCCCGGATATTCTCTCTGCATTGGACTTTGCTTCCAGAACCCTTCCCCTGTACCTGTCCCACCCCCTCTTAAACCCCTCCACCGTCTCTGTCTCCACCAGCTCCCCAGGCAGCGCATTCCATGGCTCCACCACCCTCTCAGTGAAGTAGCACCTCCTCCTTTCTCCCCTGAATCTTCCACCCTTCTGGCTTCCACCCATGCCCTCTAGTTGCCCCCCCTTCCTTCAGAGCACCCTCACTTTGCTTCCCCTATTTACCCCCCTCATGTACCTGAAGACCTCTATCATGTCCCCCCAGTCTCTTCTCTCTTCCAATGTGTACATATTTAGCTCCTCGAGCCTCTCCCCATAGGACCCTCTCCAGGAGTTCAATGTCCCTCTTTAAGTGTGGCCTCCAGAACTGCATGCAGTACTCAAGGTGCGGCCTCACCAAGCAGTTGTACAGAGATAGTATCACCTCCCTCCTTCTGGAGATGATCCCCCTAGTGATGTATCCCAGCATCCTGTTGGCCTTGGCCACTGCCCTCCTACAAGTCTCCAAGTTGTTTATCTTGACATCCACCACCACCTTCGGGTCCCTCTCAGCCATCGAGACTTGTAGCCTCCCCCTCCCGGTGTACACTTGGCCTGGGTTTCTGGCTCCCAGGTGCAGTACCTTGCATTTCCCTGCATTGAACCTCAGTTTCCACTTTCTAGACCACCCTTCCAGAGCCTCCAGGTCCCCCTGAAGGGCCACCCTCCCCTCCTCATCATCCACCACCGCCCCCAGCTTTGAGTCATCTGCAAAGAGACTCATCTCACTCCTGATACCCTTCCTTATCTCAGAGACGTAGGCGTTGAACAGTAGGGGCCCAAGAACTGATCCCTGAGGGACCCCACTAATGACCCTCCTTGGGGATGAGACTTTCCTGCCAACCACGACCCTCCGGTCCTGGATCATCTTGTTTCCCACACCCATTTCCCCCAGCTTATCCAACAGGCCCCCGTGGGGGACAGAGTCAAACACCTTGCTGAAGTCAAGAAAGAGGATGTCCACCAGCCTACCCAGGTCCAAAGCACTCATCACCCAATCAAAGAACTCCACAAGGTTTGTCTTACAATTTCCCCAGGACAAAGCCATGCTGTCTATTGTCCTGGCACCCTGACTTTTCCAGGTCCCCCCCAGCCTCTCCTTTACGATGCCCTCCATCACCTTGCCTACCACCGAGGTCAGGCTGATGGGCCTGTAGTTTCCTGCCACCTCCCTTGATCCACCCTTGTGGATAGGCACTATATGCGCCACCTTCCAGTCCTGGGGCACCCACCCTGTCCTCAGGGAGATGCTGAAAGCTTCTGCCAGGGGTATAGCCAGGACATCCGCCAGTTTCTTCAGCACTCTGGGATGAATTTTATCTGGCCCCAGTGTTTTCTCCATCTTAAGGGATCTGAGGGCTTCCCTCACTCTCTCTGCCATGATTTTCACCTCCGCTACCTCATCCCGCTGCTTTGCCTTCCCCCTTCTTCCAGTGATGTCCCCCTCTCCCCAGAACCCCCCCGATTGGTAAGGGCCCCCCCTCAGTTTCACCATCTCCTCCCCTGTATGAGGCAGCCCCCCATTTTCCTTGGTGAAAACTGAGGCAAAGTACTCATTTAGTATCTCAGCCTGCTCCCCTGGGTCTTGTGCCCATCCCTCCTCTGTTTTAATCCTGCTAATCTGCCCCTTCACCCTTCATTTTTTCCCCACTTTATCTGTAGAACCCTTTGTTCCCTCTCCTAATTTCCCTGGCCAGGTTCTGCTCCTTCCTTGCCTTGGCCACCCTCACCGCCCTAGTGGCCCTTCTGGCCATCTGCTCGTACGCCCCTCGATCCCTTGCACTCCTTGAGCACTTGAAAGGCCTATAGGCTGCCTTCTTTCCCCTCACCACCTCCTGAACCTCCCTGGTCCACCAGCAGGGTTTTCGGGCCCTACCGCATTTGGATCTCACTCTTGCACAGGTGCTGGTAGCATCCTGCAGCACCCTCCTGATGATTTCCCACCTACTGTCAGTGTCCATGTCTGGCCCAATCCCATCCAAATGCTCCTTAAGGATCCTTCCCATTTCTTTGAAGTCCGCCCCCCTAAAGTCAATTACCTCCGTTTTTGTGCAGCCTACTACCCCTCCTAGGTCCAGGCAGAACCAGACCGTGGCATGGTTGCTCCCCGCTAACAGGTCCCTTACCTCCAGGCCTCCAATCTGGTCACTGTCTGCCAGGACCACATCCAGTATCTGCTCCTCCCTGGTCGGTTCCCCCACCTGCTGGGTTAGGAACGCGTCCTGAAAGACATCCAACAACCTCTGTTCCCTGTCCACTGAGGATGTCATAGTTCCCCAGTCCATTCCTGGCATGTTCAAATCCGCCAACACCACCACCCTTCCCCTACCCAATCTGCAGTGTCTCCCAACATTTGCCACCAGACTCTCCTCCAGTTCCTCCGCCAGCACAGGGGGACAGTACACCACTCCTATTTTTTTTTTTTACTCTCTTGCCCCCCCTTTGTTATCAAGGTGACCCAAATCACATCCACAGTTCCCTCCACTCCTCCTAGGTCAATGTAGTTTTTGACTATTATTGCCACCCTCCCCCTCCCTCCCCCCTGTCCTTCCTGAACATGGTGTAACCCTCCAGGTTCCGGTCCCAGTCGTGATCCTGCGGTGGCCCAGGTCTCAGTGACAGCTGCCACATCCACCTCTCCCTCAGCTAGCATTGCTGAAGCTCAGGCATTTTATTGCCCAAGCTCCTGGCATTTAGCAGGACTATCTTCCATCCCTTCCCTATGCTCCCATTTCCCCTGCCCGCATTCCCATGGGGATTCCATCCTCCCCTGTCTGCATCTTACCAGACAGCCTTTTCCCACATCCCACCAGCTCCCCGGGAAGGGGTGGAGGCAGAGTCCCTCCTTTATTGGACCCCCCTCTATAGCCTCTTCTCCCATTCCTCCCCTTTTTACAAGTTTAAACCCCACCTTTCACCAACGAACCCCTCTATTTTCAACTTAAGGATTTCCTTCCCCTCCAAGTTGAGATGGAGCCTATCCCTAACATACAGCCCCTTATCCCCCCAGGTCTCCCCCCCAATCCTCCATCAACCCGTACCCTTTGGCTCCACACCACTCCCTAAGCCACTTGTTAATCTCCTCAATCTTCCTCTTGTGTTCCTCACTAGCCCTCAGCACCAGCAGCTGTAGCAAAAAATAAATAAATAAATAACTCACAGGTTTAAAAGACCACTATGGTTCCCCGCTAGGGTCAGGGAAGTGGTTAGGGCTGGCAGTATAGCCTAGAGGTTAGATGAACAAGGTGTGAATGAGCTTGATACATCCAGCAGACCGGACCTGAGTTTGATTCTCACAACCTCCACTTGCATATTGTGTGACTCTGAGCAAGTCACTTAACCGCCCAGTGCTCCCAGATCGCCCCTGAAAACAGGCACTTGTGCCTAGTGGGCCTTACCTGGTTACCAAAGACTAAAAAAAAAGTCTTCTATAAATAAAACCAAAGCAGGGGGAGGCAGAATGGGAGGATTATCTACAGAAAAATAAGGAGGCAGAGAGGGCCATCAGCTAGGCAAAAGCAGACAGAGCTACATATCGTGGAAGGGGTCAAGAATGGAGAAAAACAGTTTTATAGATATATCAGTGAAAAAAGGAAATGGGGGGGGCATCGCACAGCTAGTTGGGAGGAGGGTGACAGAGGAGAATGAGCAAAGGGCAGTCACCCTGAAGGACTACTTTTGCTCAGTATTCACTAAGGAGGACTGCCTTTTGGCCATCTGTGTGCTGGTCCAAGTGCGCCCCTCATTAGGGTGTCAAAATGTCACCGCCCATTCCCCCGAGGTCTGCCCCCCCAGAGTTAGAATACATAGTTGGGGGGGCATGAGGGCACAGCCATCCCCCCTGCATATAATCTGGGCAGCGGAATAAAATTCTTGGTGCCCTAATAATAGTCACGGCCGAATGGGCACGTTCTGATGGTGGAACCAGGAGGCCTGTGGGTCCATGCCAGAAGTGGCATCAAAGCAGCCACTAAGGGAGTCCTGGAAATGAGGCAACCAATATTTACTAGCAAGAGGGTCCTGAAAAGGCTGGGAGCCCTTAAGATAGATAAGACCCCAGGATCAGATGGGTTGCATTCAAAGATACTTAGAGAATTAGCAGCAGAATTAGTTGAACCACTGACTGGGATGCTCAACAGCTCACTTGAGTCCAAGGAAGTTCCAAGAGATTAGAGAATGACAGATGCTGTACTGCTTCATAAGAGAGAGGGGGGAAATAGGGAAGAAGAACGGGATCTAGGAGTGATCATCAAGTAACTCCTTTAAACAAACAAGCCAGTGCAACAAGGCCTATAGCAAGGCTGACAGGATGTTGGGCTGTATTGGGAGAGGTACTGATAGCAGAAGAAGAGATAATACTTCCCCCTTTACAGATCCTGGTGAGGCCTCACCTGGAGTACTGCATCTAGTTCTGGAGCCCTCTCCTGAGAAAGCACAGGGATAGGTTGGAAACAGTGCAGCGCAGAGTAACAAAAATTATTCTGGGCCAGCAGGGCAGATCCTATGAGGAGCACCTCAAGGCACTAAATACGTACTCATTGGAGACCAGAGGAAGAGGGGAGAAATGATAGAGACCTTCAAGTTCCTTGAAAGGAATTAACAAGGTAAACTGCGGGAAATTATTTACCCTGAATACCAACTTGATGTCATGTGGTCACCCATGGAAATTAACAGGAGAGAGGTTCAAGAGGGACATGGGGAAGTAGTTCTTTATGGAAAGCATGGTGGAACCTTGGAGCATTCTGTCAGCTGAGGTACTGGGCACAAACACAGTCAGGGGATTCAAGCAGGCATGGGACAGAATAAAGGGAATAGTGGTCACCTGGGATGACAAGACCAGTGAGGATAAGACAGGAAGGGTTAGCACCCTGGAGGAACAACAGGTTCCAGAGAAGGGGAATATGTACAGACTGGATGAATCTCTGATCTTTTTCTGCCATCATAGTCTATGTTTCTGTATTTCTTTTATTACACAGGATATTTGCAAGAAAAGTAGAATTTTTGTTTATCTGACTTAATCTACTTCTCCTATTAGAGATGGAACATGCAGGACCAGCTTTACACCTAATGGCGCCCCAAGCAGAAACCTGCTCCCACTACATGTCTCCTTCCTTCTGCCTCATCCCACATTCAAATTCTCTGAACATAAAGGTACTAACACAAATGTTTTTGTTATAGTAGCTTTTTTGTGCATTTCAAGCTGATCTCTGCCTTTGCTTTTTATATACTTTTAAACACCCCTTCCAAGCTGGCACCCAAAGCGGCCACTTGGTTCACTTGTGCCCAACACTACCTCCATGAACATGATGGCTGACTAAAAACTTGCAAGAAGTAGCCCCTTCGGCCAACCAACTGCTGCTACTAAACATCCAAGGTTACAATACACATCACCATACTCCAGTTAAAGCAGCTTTCTAAACACCTCTTAATTGGCTTCAAATGAGGAGGCAGTATAGTGTAGCAGTTAAGGGCACTTAGCTGCAAACCTGGATTTGAATCCCATCAGCCCCTACATGCATACGGTGTTACCCTGAGCAAGTCACTTAACTTCCTTGTGTTCCTAGGTTGCACCTGGAAACAAGCTCCAGCTTAGTGTGCCTTTCCTGGTTAAACAATCCCCCTCCCCCTTTAATGCAAACAAAATTTTACAGCAAAAAAAAAATATATATATTTTTTTTTTTCTTTAATGCACTTTCCATTAATGCCACAGTTTTTTTTTTCTTTTTAAATCAGCCACATTTAAAAACAAAATCATTTGCAAACCACTAAGTAACAACCAAGAGCAGGCAGACATCAGTGTTTGCTTGTGCTACATATAATGCTGCTGAACTCAGAAAAGGTTAAATCCCTAAAGAGAGCATCCAGCAGCAGCACAGCATGTCACCAGCACAGACTCTTATGAGTGGTTAATCTGAAAACTCCCCACCCCCCACCTACTTCAAACGGTTGTAAATCAGATTAGTTGTTCCATGTTCTCAGATTGATGCACCTTCCCTGTTAACTCCAGGAAAGTGTCCCTGTGTTTTCCTGTAGATTACATTATTTCACATGGAAGCCAAATTGCTCAGTTTTCCTGTATAACCAATGCAAGTGTAAGACAACACTTTCACTGTAAAAGGTTCCATTTTCATGTAAAATACAGAAATAACCAGGGCTCACAGATCCTGTAGATCTGGTAGCCCTGGATTGGTTAAGGACATACTTGATGCTTCCTTTTTTTTTTTTTTGCTTATTAAAACGGACCCAAATTAAAAGTAGTCAATGATCTACAATGACATGTTGCCTTTCTATGCCTGCCTATTCAACAAGGATATTCTGTATACTTTTTAGACGTTATAACAAACTGGGCATGTGACTTCTGCTTGAAATACTGAGTGCAAATTTATAATATCCTTCCATACATACCATTTCAAAGACCTTTGCGAGGCACAGAATTGGACACCGGTTAATTAAAAACTACCTGACAGTGATCATCACTATTTAAATATGACAATTATGCACGTAAGCATTGAAAACCGTTGAGAATGTCCATTAAGTTTCATTATGGTTTTAGATTTTTATTTTTTCAGCGTGTCCTCAAACGTAACTCAGTTTCCAAGGAAACGCTCATTTCAGATTACATATATAACAGCATTACAAAACGGGATCGTTCTGAAAGCTGGGCACCAAGAGTTATAACAAGAATGCCAGAGCCTTCCGTCCCGGAACCTATAGGCAGCTTCTACGAAGAATTAGAAGTGGTGCAGGGCGTCGAACTTGTAGCTTTACGAGCGTCAAGTCGTCTACAGGCAGGTGCTATATCCCTTTATAAGACCGAGATGGTTTTATTTTTTTTCTTTAAATCTTCAGCAATTACTTATCTGTGTGCTGCTTTCCCGATAGATGGACGACTAGTACTGTATATGTGAGCCAAGTAAAGGGGTCACCTGTGGGTGGCAATTTCCTATCCTGTACCTAACGAAACAATAAAGCAGGCATCAAAATAAATACTGGGGAAGGGGATGAGTTCTACAATTTATGAAAATTAAGCATTTCAAATGATATGATATAATTTAACAAATCTGTTAAGCGTGTCAATTTGTACCAGCCACGGCTCCGAACAACAGGACTGCTGTGACACTACACACACAGTGCGCTGCCCTCGGTCACCGTCCTCTTTTGCTATCACCATGCAAAAATTTAAATGTTTCACATCAACTGCACATCATTCGGTAACATTTGCATAAGAAACGACAATGTTTCAGAGCTGTCATCAATCAATGCAGCATAATATAGCTTATAATGCATTCAAGCTGTTTCCGCCTTCAGTTCAAGGATACCCAATGGTGAAATCAACAATGGGTGCCCTCACTCACCTCTTCACACGGAGGAGCCGGCCGCATTACCGCCGTGGTATTCTGGTTCTGAGAGCTCACAGTCCGGAGCAGCAGCAAGCCAAACAGCGCCGAGCTCAGCCACGCCGAATACAGCAGGGCTGACAGCACGACCGTCGCCGCACTACCACCGCTCCTAGCTCGGGCTAGCAGCATGTCTGCAGCAGGTACGGTGTAAATCACTGCGCTTTCAATAACAAGAGACGATTTTGGTTCTGCCGAATAGCACGCAGTGCACCCGCCTCAAACAGCGCCCTTCGCCTTCTCCCTCTCCCTCAGTACCTTACAGGTTGCTATGCTTTCTCTCTTTAATCTCTAGATGCAGATCAACAACGCCGGTACCTGACGTCATCATTGTGGCGCGCGCACCGACCTTCCTCCATAGCTAGGTTGTGCGTGTGCATCAAATGAGACACAAATTGCCAGTAAAAGAAGTGCCGCTTGGCCCATCTTGTCTGCCCAGCTTTAAATAACCAATGGATGTTATGAGCCCTAGTGACATACCTCTCAACCCTTTGCCTCAGACATCAGGGGCACATGTCGAAAATCAGGGTACCCACCCACACCCTTTTCCCTGCTCCTGTCACCTGAACCTTTCCCCCCATTCCCTTCTCCCTCACCACATCCTCTGCTTCCCTCAAAGTCCTCTTGGCTTTAAACCCTCACAAATGTGGAGCCCTGAATTGGTCTTGACCTTAAACTCCTGTCTCTATCGGCCTGCCATTGCTGTCCCTGTCACTTATCTTCTAAACCTCTCCTTTGCTCTTGCCTCAGTTGCTGACACATGGAAGCAGGCTACAGTCATCCCCGTCCCCAAAGATGATGAACCCTGCTCCCCTGTAACTACTGTCCCCCTGACAAAGAGATTGTTATCTCGAAGCACCGGGGCAAGATGGTTTCACAGTCAGTTGTGTTAATTTGCATCCAGTAAATCAGCTTTAAACTACAATTTTGCTGTTGATGCAGTTCTTCACTTCTACATTACTTTATTTGTGAGTGCAGCACCTATCTTTTGTTTGGCAAGCTTTGCAGGTGGGCTACCTGTGGAACTCTGCACCAACTCTACTTCTTGTTTCTTGCAGTCTGAAGTGGTTTTGTAACTGCTGTCCTCCTCCTACTCTGGCTGAAGTGCAGAGGTGCCTCTGAATCTTTGTGGGTGTTCACTGCCAGTAGGTAATATTTTTCCTATGGCCAGGTTCCTTAGTATTCCTTTTTTGCAGGCTACCCAGAAAACAGTGAGGGTGCCTAAATCAATTTTGTGGGTGGTTGAGCCCCCCCCAACCCCCATGGAGTCAGCACCTATGCTGGGATGCATAGGGAGCGGTATCACCAGCAGAAGGAGGCAGGTGGTGTTGCCTCTGTATAGATCGCTGGTAAGACCTTGCCTAGAATACTGTGTTCAGTTCTGGAGGCCACAACTCTGGAAGGAAGCAGAGTGGTAATGGTCCAATGGAGGGCAACTAATATGGGGAGGAGACTGCATCAAAACCCTATGAGGAGGGACTAAAGGAACTCAATATGTACACCCTGGAAGAGAGGAGGGAGACGGGGCTATGATAGAGACCTTTAAATGGCTCACAGGGGTAAATAAGGTGGAGGAGGAAAGTATTTTTCAGAAAAAAAAGTGCTCAAGAACAAGGAAACATGATATGAAGTTGAATGGGTTGGGCTAAATTCAGGAGAGATGTGAGGAAGTACTTTTTCACAAAAAGTGGCAAATTCCTGGAACAGCCTACCAGCTGTGGTGGTGGGGGTAAAAATTGTGGTGGTGTTCAAGAAAGCATGGGATAGGCATAAGGGAATCTTAGTGAAATGAAATGGGGAGAGGGGAAAAAGAGATGGCGATCAAGTAGTTTCTATGGTGATACTGAAGGCAGGAGGAAATTGGGCAGAGTGAGTGGGCCAAGTGGTCCTTATCTGCTGACAAATTATGTTTCAATAAACTCCAGGAGCATCTTGTTCTCTCACAACTCTCCACTTTCCTTGATTTCTCTTTCTTCACCCCCTACCAGTCTGGTTTAAGGAAGTCCCACTCCACCTACTTCTTATGTCTCACCGACCTCCATCCTAGCTGATATAGGTCAAGACTTTTTCACCTCTGCCATATTTCTTGACCTGGCCAAAGCCTTTGACACTGTTGCCACACTGACCTTCTGGGCAAGCTAAAGGTAGTGGGACTCTCTGTTTACTCAGTTGAGTGGTTCTGCTCCTACACTGAGGGCAGGTCTCAGTCTGTCCGTAATGGTGACACCTTATTCCCTCCTCTCCTTATCTGCTCTGACATACCCCAAGGATCCATCATTGGCCCTATTCAATTCACCATATTCCTGAACATCGCTCCCTCTGCCTGTTCCTCTGCGCCTATTCATAGGTCTTCTCTATGCTTCTAGATCCTCTGCCTCTGACCTCATGGCCTGGCTCTAACTGGGCTTGTAACATGGCCACTTTTGTTCTCACCAAACAGAGCATTGTGATAGGCTGAAATCCAACCCATGATGCAAAATGAAGCGGCATTAATTCCTTAGCAATGCCTGTTTCATTTTGCAGTACTGTTATTCTCCACAGTCGGATAGCTAGTCAAGTAATATCCACAATAGTTATCTCCACCGCCCACCACCCACCCAGTTGGCACAATTGTATCCACGCTGATCTCTGATTGCAGCAGCATTGTAGCAGTAACTGGAAAAGCACAGAACATTTACTGTAAACAGAAAAATTTAGATCGGGCACCTGAATTAATCACAGCGTTTGATTTATGTGATCCAGTGGCATAGTATTGTGGGTGGATATGGCTGCAGCAGTGAAAACCCTGGTCTCCCCGATACAAAAAAATGCCTCAGCAGAAGTATTCGTAACGTTCCATGGAGGATAGAATGGTAAAAAGTTGTAGATGATCCAATATGCCTGTAACAGTTGTTTCTGTCCGCAAGCACCCTGTTTAGTTAGTGAGTGGCAATGTTACAGCGGAGTATGTTAATTAGCAATCCCACAATGCAGTGGTCCAGA
Organism: Neoceratodus forsteri; assembly: GCA_016271365.2. NCBI lineage: Eukaryota > Metazoa > Chordata > Ceratodontiformes > Ceratodontidae > Neoceratodus > Neoceratodus forsteri. The sequence goes on along the minus strand of CM028131.1, from coordinate 767,200,145 downwards.
AATACCTACAAAATGTACTTGTTACGAGCAGTTTTCAGAATATACAACTATGTTTTAAAAAAGTTAACACTATACCATTTATTACTGTGTGTCACTGTTGCAGATGTTATATGTTTAAATGGTGGAGCACTATATATCAGCCACAATGTAAAACGATGTTTCATGTGTTCAAACCAAGTGTACGCAGTAAGAAAAATTGCGATCAGCAAAAACGTACATCTGTGTTTTTTTTCGAAATGGAAATGTGTAAAATTAATGTTTGTAGTACTTGCCATGTTACAAGCACATTATTGCACTCAAGAGTCGGGCTCTACTAGGGAAGTAATGCCCAGTTGGTGGTTAGAGGTGCTTGGCTTTCAGCCTTGTGCCCCCCCCCCCCACCAGGCATTAATTTCCTAGTAGAGCCCTCCTTTGTCATGCATTGTTGTTTACTTCACCAACATCCAGCACTGGTTCTGGGCTAAATAGCTATCCCTCAGTATTAAGAGATGTTCTCCATGACTTCTAACACAAGGCAGACACTATCTAGGCTACCCCCCCAATACCTGCTATAGTGTTGCAATTGAGGATGTTTCCTCCCTTAAATACTTTGGGGTCTGGCTGGATCATCATCTCGATTTCTCTGTTCATGTGGTTGTCATCCACCAGAATATTTACCCTAAACTGGGTGCACTTTACAGGAATAAGGTGAGTCACTTCCTGCCTGCTGAGACAGCGCCTCGAGGATGATCCTCAGTATCTTTGACTACAGTGAGGTTGTATACAGTGCTGCTCCCACTCTTTTACTCCTGCTGCTTTACCTTTGATTGCCTCCATATAATCCATTACTGCTCCCTCTACTCTGCCCTCTCCTTTCCCTCCCTTGATGCCAAACATCTCCTCATTGCACTGTTTTTATCTCCAAATTCTGGCTTGGTCCGCCATTTACCTTTCCTCCCTCCCTCCAGCCTTAATCCCCCCCCCCCACCTCATACTCCCTTCACAGCTCTGGCCCTTGCTCTCTTGCATGCCTCTCTGTACAGTCCTCTCCTGGCCAAGCTGCCTTCTCCTTCTCCAAACTAGGGGGCTCTCTTACAGTTACCACATTCGTACTACTCCTTCCTCCCACTCACTCTAATCTCTCCTCCATGAATTCACTACTCACTCCTTCAGCTGTTTCTGATCCTGTGCTCTATTTTGCCACCCATCAAATCCCTTCCCCACTTCCCCTGCTCCTGCCCTAATTAATTCCCCCTACCCTCCAAGCTTCCTCCATCCTTCCCTACTGAAGGAAGTGCCAACAGCACTTCATTTACCCTTCAAATTGCTGCTGTCTGCACTTTCATACTATACTTAATAATGCCTTGTTCATACTCTAATTGTGTTCCAATTTGCACTTTTATTACTTGTTACTCTTCAGATGCTCAACCCAGCTCATCTTGTTCATTTTGTTGCTACTTAATTGTTTAACTCATATTTGCAAATGTTAATTTGTGTAACCAACTGTTGTAACTTATTGCTGTACTCTCATTTCCCCCTACCCCAGGATGATTCTGGAAAACAAGCTATTTCAGCTCAGTATGGTACATCTTTTGAAATAAATAAATTAATTAATTTTAGTTCATGAAGCTGTTATAATAAGTGGTTTAGTGATAAATGCATTTCTGATGGAGAACTAGACTGTAAAACTATTGTCTGGTATGATTTCATGATTCGATTATCTGCTCTTCAGTAGCAGAAATGCCAAATGTAGGAGAGACATAAATGAGTTATGTAAATCAGAGAGGTCCCTGAAAATCAGGGACAGTTGAGAGGTGTGCCTAGTGTCTCTTCACATCTCCTCTCCCCCCCCCCACCCATTTGGATACCAAATTTAATAAGCCCATATATCATTTCAATCTGTGTTAGAATCCCTGCACTGTTTTGGCACAGACCACCACTTTAGGCAGCCTATTTCACCCTTCCTCAAGAAAAAAGGAACCACACCCCCTGATGCAGCCTGATGCTAGAGGTGAAGCACTGGGGCTTTATGCTGTTTTTTTCCCCAGTGGAATAAAAGATGGTCTAACACATTTTGGCCCAGATATTCAATGTTGCGCCATGCACAACCCACTGATGCGCCCCGGTGTGATATTCAAAAGGGAAAAGTGCACCGCACAAATCCAGATGCGCCGGAGCGCATCAGTAATGTATGCAGACACAGGTGGGGGGGGGCGTGCCCATACATAACCTGCACAGCTTGATATTCAGCCTGGGATGTGCAGAGTCATGCATGTGCAACCCCTACCTGTGCCTGCACAAATTTAAGCCAAAAAAAAGGAACAAATGATGGCCACCCACAGGTGAGCTGCTGCATTGCAGGGCGCAACATGGCAGCTGCCACCTGTGGGTGGCCACCCGAGTTCCTGCCACACCTTGCGGTGCCCCCCCATGGCCCCATCGCGGGCATCTGTGTAAATAAACCCCCCCTCCAATATCCCTGGTGGTCCAGTGGACCCCATGTGCCCAATCGAGGGCATTTGTCTACAAAACACATCCCCATCCAATATCCCTGGTGGTCCAGTGGACCGCTATGTGCCTGAACGCGGGCATCGGTATAATACAACCCCCCCGTCCAATATCCCTGGTGGTCCAGTGGACTGATCGTGGGCATCGGTATAATACACCCCCCGTCCAATATCCCTGGTGGTCCAGTGGACCGATCGCTGCCCGATCACGGGCATCTTTTAAATCACCCCCGCCAATATCCTAGTGGTCCAGTGGACGCCTCTGCCTGATCGTGGGCATCTGTAAAACATAAAAAGTCCTATTACCCTGGTGGTCTAGTGTACCCCCTCACCCACCCACTGGGTCCCCAGCGCTGCTCCCCAGTCAGCGGTGGGCGGCAGCACCCATCCGCCCCGCCGTCCGCCCGACTGACAGCTCGGTGGGGCTGCCGCCGTGGTTCTGGCGTGAGCCAATGGGCGTGAGCTTGACTGCGACTACTCGGTCCAGATATTCATTCACATATCTGGACTGAGTAGTACGGTTGCACGCCCATTGGCTCACGCCAGAACCATGGGCGTAGCAGCCCCGCCGAGCTGTCACGTCGGCGGGCGGCGGTGCGGCAGGCGGGTGGGGTGCTGCCGCCGCCGGCTGACCTGGGGAAGTGGGGTAGGGCTCAGTGGGCGGGTGGGGAGGTACACTAGACCACCAGGGTAATAGGACTTTTTTATGTTTTACAGATGCCCGCCATCAGGCAGAGTGCGGTCCACTGGACCACCAGGGATATTGGCGGGGGGGTGATTTAAAAAGATGCCCACGATTGGGCAGCGATCAGTCCACTGGACCACCAGGGATATTGGACGGGGGGTGTATTATACTGATGCCCGCGATCGGGCAGCGATTGGTCCACTGGACCACCAGGGATATTGGATGGGGGGGTGTATTATACCAATGCCCGCGATTGGGCACATAGCGGTCCACTGGACCACCAGGGATATAACACGAGGATTATATTTTAGACAAATGCCTGCGATCGGGCTGCAGGGGGCGTCGGTCCCCGACAGCTGCTACCTGGCAGGGCGCCAGGCGTAAGTTGTCAGGGATCAGCGCACCTGCATGCTAATGGGATGCAAATGGGGCCATAATGACATGCAAATGGCCCCATGTGCGCCTTGCATAAATTATGGCCCCATTTGCATGCCCCCTTTTGAATATCGCAGGTGCTGTGCATGACGCAATGGCACTTGTACTAGCGCATGTCCATGCTCCACTCTGGCCACTTGCGCTGGCGCAGTGCCACTGCGCCATGCACAGTGGGGGTGGCCAGGGTGCGATATTCAAAGCTGCTGCGCCATAGCACAGCTCAGTTGAATATCGCCCAGGCCACACCCCTGCGCAACCAAGTTGAGCTGCGCCAAGGCTTGCGCCACAGCCTGGCGCAGTTTGAATATCCGGGCCTTTGAGTTTTGTTCACTTTCCTTCACATCTGAGTGCTGCCTGTAGTCCTCTCACTGTTTCACCATTCCACCACCTTTTCTGTGAAAAAAACTTGCTGGTATCCTACTTAAATTTGCCCCTTGCCAGTGTCATGAAGTTACACCTGGTGTTTGTGTTCTCACTCAGCTGGAACAATGCCACACTGTCCACCTTATTTACCCCATGCAGGCATTTGTATATCTCACTCATGTCCTCCTTCTCTCCCTTCGTGCTTCCAGCGTTTAACTGTTTTGTTCTTTCAACCTCAGCTTATAAATCTTTCCCTGCTATCTCTGGATCATCTAGTTTATCCTCTCTGCACCCCCTCCACTCTGTCCCTGTCCTTCCTTGAATGCAGTCTTTCCAGGAGAGGATGAACCAATGACCTGTATAGTAGTAGAAGCACCTCTCTTCTTTGGCTGCCGATTCCCCTCCCCATGCACTCCAACATTATATTTGCTTTTCATACTGTTCTGTTGCATTGTGCTGTTGTCCATAGAGTGTTTAAAATTATTGCCCCCAAGTCTCTCTCCTCTGATGTGCTTTCCATTACTACTGTACTCCCCCATTCTGTACTCAGTTTTTTAATTTTGACATCAATGTGCATTTCCTTGTACTTCATAAAACATAGAAACATAGAATTTGTCAGCAGAAAAGGACCGCTTGACTCACACAGTCTTTCCAGATGTTCCCTGCCTATTCTGTCTCCACTGGCCCTATCTGGTCTTTGGCAACCCTCCCCACTCCCTGCCTATCTACCAATGTTCCCCTTTATCTATCCCATGCATGTTTGAAGCCCCCCCACTGTTTTCACTCTCACCACCTTGCTGGTAGACTGTTCCAGGCAGCCACCAGCCTTTCAATGAAGCAGTACTGCCTCATGTCTCTCTTCATCTTCTGCCTTCCACCTTCTTTGCATGCCCTCTTGTCCTGGTGCACTTCCTCATTTGAAATATACTTCTATGCTGTACCCTGTTCATTTCTTTGAAGTACTTTTATGTTGCTATCATAGCCACACTCTCCCTCCTCTATTCTAGGGTTTACATATTGACATCCCTCAGTCCCTCTTCGTATGGCTTCTGATGCAATCCTTGCACCATTTTAGTTGCCCTCCTCTGGACTGCTACCACCATGTCTATGTCCTTTCTGAGATGTGGCCTCCAGAACTGGACACAGTACTCCAGGTGGGGTCTCACCTGTGACCAATACAGTGATAACACCACTTCCCTCCTTCTGTTGATGATGACCTCTCCCTATGCAGCCCAGCATCCCACTGGCCTTGCCCACTGCTTATCACACTGTCCCACCACTTTGAGGTCATCATATATGATAACTCCAAGGTCTCTTTCCTGCCCCCTTCCTCTTTTTATACTCGTCTCCTAGGTTTCTAATCTCTAGGTGCATGATTTTACACTTGTTGGCATTGAACCTCACCTGCCAGACGCTGACCATACCTCGAGTTTTCTCAGGAGTCCACTCATTCTCTCCACCCCCTCGTCAGTATCCACTGTATTACTGATTTTGGTGTCATCTGCAAAAGGACACACCTTTCCTTCCAGCTCTTCTACAATGTCACTTATGAAGACATTAAAGAAGATCGGTCACAGTACTGAGCCCTGTGGCACACCAATGGTCGCTCTCCCCTCATTAGAGTGAGTGCCATTTACTACCACCATTTGTTGCCTATCCAGCAACCAGTTTACTATCCAGTTTAACACTTTGGATCCCACTTCTAGACTGACCAATTTCCTTATCAGTCTTCTATGTGGTGCAGTGTAGAAGGCTTTACTGAAGTCTAAGTAGGCCACATCCACTACCCTTCCTTGATCTATTTCCTTGGTCACCCAGTCAAAGAAATCAATCAGATTCATCTGGCATTAACCCCCCCTCCCACCAGTGAATCCATGCTGCCTCAGGTCTTGTAACCTGCTTGATTCAAGATGCTCCACTAGCCTTTATTTTAACAGGGTTATCGTTGATTTCCCCGACACTGACGTGAGACTGACTGACCTATATTTTGAAGCCTCCTCCAAGCTGCCTCTCTTATGGAGCAGACATAGTCTGCTCTACTTTAATCCTCTGAAACCACTCCAGTTTCCAGTGAGTTACTGAATAAGGCTGTTAGTGGTGCAGTAAGCGTGTCCCCGAGTTCCCTTAGTACCTTTGGGTGTATCCCATACAGTCCTATGGCCTTGTCCATTTTCAGATTTGTAAGTCCCTTCATGACTTTTTCCTCTGAAAATGGACTTGTGTTCACCCCCCATCCCCCAGTGTTCCTGTTGCTTGTTTGTGGTCCATCCCCCTCTTCCTCCTCTGTGAAGACTAAGTAGAAGTACATGTTCAGGATGCCTGCATTTTTTTGATCCTCCTCTGCACGATCCCCCTCTGCCATCCTTCTTATCATCATTTTCCCTCCCTTGCCTTCCTCATTTTGCTTATGTGTCTGAAGAAAGTCTTGTCCCCTTTAGCTACCCCTTTCGCTGTCCTTTCCTCTGTTTGTGCCTTTGCTCCCCTCACTGCCTTACCTGCTTCCCTATGCTTTACTTCCTATACCTTCCTATCCTCCTCCCTTTGCGTTTCATTGTACCTCCTGAATGCCACCCTTTTTTCTTTCACCTTCACAACCAGTTTCTTAAAGTACCATAATGGTCTTTTTTTTCCCTCCTTCTTTTGCTCACTTCCTTCACTCAGAGATTGGTTGTCTTCACTGTGCCTTCACTTAATTTCTCCAGTGTTCCTCTACCCCTTTCTGGCAATCCTCACCTGCTAGGCTGCTTCTGAGGCAGTCTCCCACTTTATTAACCTCAGCCCTCCTAAACTCCAAGACCCTTACCATTGTGTAGTTTGCCTCTGCTAATGTCTTGATGTTCAACCACACTGTATGGTGATCACTGGTCCCCAGGGGACAACCCACTGTGGTGTATTCAACACTGTCCCTACCCACTGTGATGTCTGCAACAATGTCCCTTTTAGTAATACCAGGTCCAGTAGTGCCCTGTCTCTAGTAGGCTCACTGACTAGCTGCTGGAGAAATGCCCCATACAGGGAGTCAAGGATGGCCCTCCTTCTAGTGAAAGCTGCAGCTGGAAGGCTCCAGTTCATATTTGGCAGACTGAACTCCCCAACCAGTAGTACTACTGCCTTTTTTGCCATCCTGCTGATGGTTTCCCCAGGTGCCTTATCCAATGCCTCCCCTTGTGTTGAAGGTCTGTATATCACCCCAGTATGAATAGTGGCTCCCAGTTCCTGTCTCCAGGGTGACCCACAGTAACTCCAATTATACTTTACCTCTAGATTCTCTTGCATTTTCATAGCCCTGATACTCTCTCTAATATACAGAAAAAAACATCCTCTCTTGCTCCCCTACCTATGTCTTCTGAATAGAGAGTAGTCTGGAATGGCCATGTCCCAGCTGGGATTTTCAGTGCACCATGACTCAGCTATGGCCACAAGATCCAGGTCTGCCTCCACCATGATGGCCTCCAGGTCCAAAATGTTATTTCCTAGAATCCTTGCTTTGGTGCACATGGTTCTCCAAACCTTGCTCTCTGCCTGCCTTCACTGCCCCACTTTTCTCCTTGTTCCTGCCTGTGCTGCTCCCTGAAACTCCCCCTTCCCTAGTTCCCCCTTTTTTCTTGTCTCCTCTACACCTCTCTTTCTGCATCTTTTGTTCTTACACCCCTTGTCCTCCACCTTGTCTACACCCCCTTTATCTTCCTTTGTTCTCTTGCCCTTTGTCCTCCACCTTGTCTACACCCCTTCACCTTGTGCCCCTGACCTGGGGGGAGTTTTCAGCTCTTAGGCCTTCCATCCTTGTTGCTTTAACCTGCAGGGGGGGCAGTTTATGGACACCCCCCCCTTTGGCTAGTTTAAATGCTCATCTAAGTAACATTTAAACCCCCCACTGAGGACTGTGGTCCCCATTACCACAAGGATGCAGGTTGTAACCTCTGTGAAGGCCCATATCCTTCTAGGTTGGTCCCTAGTCCCCAGTGAAGCCAAAACCCTCCTCCACGCACCATACCTTCAACCAGCTGTTGAAGTTCCTGGTGCAGAGTACCCTATCCTCCCCTCAGGATTGGACAGGTAGCACCTCAGCAAACACCACCACTCATACTATGTTCATTAAGCCTTCCCCATTTTCCTGAATGTACCCTGCACTATCCCTACTCCATCCCTCACCAGATCATTAGTGCCCAGGTGAACAATGGCATCCAACTCCTTCCCCCATGACCTGCTGCCCTAGTGATCCTCAGGATCCATGCTCCATCCCTTCGAGCCAAAGCACCAGGCAGATACTTAACCTCCCTCTCCCTTCCCTTCCTTCTCCCAGGTTTTCCCCCCCTTATGATTGAGTCCCCCAACAGCAGCTGCCTCCTTCTCTGCTGGAGGCCTCTTCCTCTCACCTTGGGGCTCCCCTTCTTAGGACTCCCACACCTTCTCTTAATACCACATCAAGGGCCTCCTTCTGGCTGTCCAGTCCCAGCAGAACACCAAAGGAATTTTGTAGTGCCATAGGCTAAGGATTGTATACCCTACCCACCTACCACCCTCCCAGAGCCCACCAAGGTCCAGCCATCCCTCTCCTACCTACACATCTTCTGTGGCATTGGCGGCAGACACGGTGGCCCCTGGGTGGGATAAGAGGTCCTCTGAATCCGTGCCAGCTTAGTTCAGAGTCCGGCAACCTCTGCAATCAATCAAGAGAGGTGTGTGCAGATGGGGCAGCACCTCAGTCTCCAGAATGTGTCCCAACAGACTGTGGCTCCACACCCATTACACAGCACCATTCCCACATCTGTTTACCTGTTTGCTCTGTATTACTTCTGAACTTAGCCTGCCCCCTTCTGCCCATTTCCTTTAACCATTTCTTTATTTACTAATTTATTTATTTAAAATGTTGGTAACTGGGAGAGGCACACTGAACCGAAGCTCATTTCCAGGTGCGACCTGGGTACAAAGGAACGTGGTGATGAAACAACTGAATAGACAGATTACAGTATAGATATGGCAGTTTGGAACAGACAAAATACAATATAGAAATGACAGTTCAAGTAGTAAAATGGTAATAAATTAACAATGATAAAAATAGGCAAAAATGCACATTATTTTGTGTGTGTGTGCCTGACTAAAATTAGTTGGATGGACCAACTAGAAAGGAGTAAGCTATGGGAGGGAGGGAAGGATGGTATAAATGTAGATGGGGAAGTGAAGATTACGATATGCATTTGGGAGTAAGCTGGAAAATGGAGGGGGGAGGAAAACATGGTGCTCAGAAGGGGGCAAGTTAAAACCGAAAATGTGTGGAGAGCAAAGACTCACCACAACAGCTAGGAAGAGGAAGGACAGGAGCAGGAGGGAGGGGGATTGAGAGAGGGTATGCTTTAGAGAGTGGAGAGACAGAGATGAATGGAAGGAGCTTGAAAGAGAGTTCCAATGAAGGGGAGATGGTAAGAAAAGGCTGCTTACCTCAAGTTTGAATGAGGATGGGGACGAGAGAAAGTACAGGGTGTGGTGAGATAAGGCCATACCTTATTGTTCTAATCATATTTCATGGTATTTTATGTGACAAATGCATCAGAGACACCCATGGTGGCCCAGTGTAACTTGCAATGGCTCATGGATACAAAGAAAAGCCGTGGGCCCCCCAAAAATTATGTAAATCATTGTTACTAGGCTGGTAAGCTGTTTGCTGCTAGTCAGGGACTAGAGTTTAAATCATTTAGAAGGAGACAAAAGAATAACAATTTGCTTGTGAAAAGGCCAGGACATCTAGAGGAGCCGTGATGTCTGGAGCCCTTTTGTTTTGAGAAGTCTACACTGTCTTAATCTCATTACAACTGAATGAGCTGCCATGTAAGTAAATGGCTGTACTGAGTGTAGCTTAATTACAGCCATTCCGGGGGGGGGGTTCTGGATGGTTTCCTAAAATTCTGGTTTAGACTAGCTGGCCTCTGAGCCTTTTTTCTCTCATATTCAGAAATGCACATTTGTTGTTTTGTAATAAAATACCAAAAGCTGATTGGTTGTATAGTCATGGAGATGGAATGCTAGCCAATTTCAGAGCAAGTCCATATTCACTATACCTGCCCTTCGAGAACCCCCATAAAACAAGGGTGCAAGACTGTATCTAAGTCTTTTGCATTTGGAGACCCTGTCTGCTTAGAGAGCAGAGACAATTTCTTCTCAAGAGACTTCTCCTTGACCAAGAGCCAAGACTTGAGCTACCACTTTTAAGAACAGTTTGCACTTCAAATTCAGCAGCTAGGGACTTGAGGTAGAACTTTCAAACTAGAATTCTCAAAGTTTAGTTTTTTTTTTTTTTTGTATACTTCCATTTTATTTTCCATATCCTCTAACCAATGTCTAAAATTATCGGTCTTTTAAGTTATCTGCTGCTTTTATTAATCAATTAGTAAAGCTTTTGGCTTACTTTTAAGATAATTCTGCAATAGTCTTTTGTGTGTGTTGCCTTGTGCAGGGTTCTTCAAACTATACTATGCCTGTGTGATTGTTTAAGGGCCAAACACTACCAAAGGAAAGAACTACTAGGGACTCCATGGATGAAAAGAGGAGAGGAAATACGAAAGATCTCAGGAGGAGTCTGTGGAGGTTTGAGCAGGTCTCTGCATTTCTGGGGAAAGACACATACTGTAATAGAGTGTGTAGGGCCCCCCAAAGCCTATACATGCCTGTTGCTTCTCTGGTTCATTGTGCAGTGGCCAAGAGTGTTCTATCCCAGGAATGCAGGCTTCGGGCTGTATTTGCACCCCCTCACATGGACAGAGGGAGCCCTGGGATTCTCTGGCATAAGTTCAGTTATGAAACAGCAAGCGTGCTAAAAGGACAGAGAAGTGGTATCCCTGACCCCCTGTCACAAGAGGGATTTGCTGTGATGCAGAGAATCCCACCCCATGGGAGTGGGCTGGTGACAAATTTGTTGAGCAGTGGTGCGATTGGTGAACTGTTTGAACATCCACACACCTAGAGGGCAGAAAATTGGAAAAGGGAAAATTGGTTACAAGATATAGTTCCCCACCATGTTCTGTTTTTTTTTTTTTTTTTTGCTGCAAGTAAAAAGCAGACTAGTTGTAGTGTATGGAAGAAAGATGACTTCCAAGTACAGTGACTACACTGTAGAAGAGCTGAAGCAGGTGTGCCAGGATAGAAGGGACCAGTATGAGGGGTGCAGTAAGAAGTACCTCATGAAATTCCTTGAGGCAGCTGATGAACAGGCGGCAGCCCACAGCACCAAATCACATCCGGTGACTGAAAGGGACCAGGCCTTGGGTGTGGGGATGCCAAGGGCCATCACAGTGTCCAGTTCCAGTGAGGAGGACAGCGAGACAGGAATAAATCCAGAGCCACCGCACCAGGGGAAGACCAACACAGAGCTGGAGCTGGAAGGGATCAGGCTGCAGCTGGAGTTGAGGAAACTGGAGCTGGAGCAGAGAACGTTCAAAGCCCAGTAGCAGAGGGAATTCAAACAGAGAAAGTTCAAACTGGAGATGCAGGAAAAGAAGCACCAGAGAGGGGCCCGAGGAAAAGCAGCATCAGAGGGAGTTTGAACTGGAGAGGCTAAGACTCCAATGACAAGCGCCAGAGGAGGTAAGAGGCAGGGGTGAACCTGAAACTCCAGGCCTGGGATATAAATTAAATTCCAAATTAACAGCTGAATTTAAAGAGGGGAGGATATAGATGCATTTTTGAATTTGTTTGAAAAGGTCTGTATCTGGGCCAAGATACCAAGGGAGGCTTCCAGCTTTCAGCTATCCCAGTTGCTTACTGGAAATGGGTGTGAGGTGCTAGGCCAAATGGACAATGAGGACAGTAGAGACTATGAGAAACTTAAAACTGCTTTACTTTAAAAGTATGAACTAACTCCTGAGGTCTACAGGGTTAAATTCTGTAAACTCCGAAAAAGCCCTGACATGAGCTTTGAAGAACTAGCCACAAAGCAACAACAGTTTTTAAAATGTTGGTTGGAATGGGTGGAAGCAAACTTTGTGGGGAAAATTGAGGTTATACTTTTAGAACAGTTATTTTGGGCTTGCCCAACAGAGCTGAAAACCTGGCTAGAGGACCAGGATCCAAAAATAGCACAGCAAGCAGCTCAGCTCTTGGATCGCTATGCCAGGAGCAGGCCTGCTCTGAAAGGAAGTGGGGGAGCAGGGCAAAAAGGGAAATGCACATCTTCAGGGCAGCTAAAACCTTCAATGTCTCTGTAGAAAGGGGGAAGCCCCAAGTTACGAAGAAGGGATGTCTTGGAAAAAAAAGAATGAAGAATGTTGGTTTTGTAAGCAGCCAGGCCATCTTGCTAGGCAGTGTCCTAAAAAGGTGCAAAGTGGACAAAGTGTCCCTTGAAAGGAGATGGGTGCACTGTGTATCCCTAAGAGTATGCCTGTGAACATGAGGGAGCACATACACCTGGTTACTGTAAGCAGGGTGCAGACGCATGGGTTAAAGGACATGGGGCAACTCTTACCCTGGTAAAAGGGGATTTGGTTGGGCCTAAATAGCTTATACCTAATCAGTTTGTAACTGTGAGGGGATTCACTGTGGAGGAGAAAACCCTGCCACTAGCTCGTGTTCTCCTAGATTGGGGTGAGACAGGAGAGAGGATGCAGCATAGAAACATAGAATTTGACGGCAGATAAGGACCACTTGGCCCACCTAGTCTGCCCATTTTCCTACCTAACAGATAAGCTGCAGATCCTAGTTAACCAACAGCTTACTTCCTTCTACCCCCCACTAGGACTGTCTTATGTCTTTCCCATGCATTCTTGAATTCCCCAACTGTTCTTGACTCCACGACCACCTCAGGGAGGCTGTTCCATGCATCCACAACCCTCTCTGTGAAAAAATGCTTCCTCACATTACCTCTGAGCTGTCCCCCTTCTATCTTCAAATTGTGCCCCCTTGTTCTTGCACATCTCTTTTTCTGAAAGATGCTACTCTCTTGGACTTTGTTGATTCCGTTGTGGTACTTGAAAGTTTCTATCATGTCCCCTCTCTCCCTTCTTTCCTCAAGGGTATAAATATTAAGCTCCTTTAGTCTTTCTTCATATGTCTTCTGGTGCAGACCCTGCACCATTTTGGTTGTCCTCCTCTGGACAGCCTCCACTCTGTCTATGTCTTTGCGGAGATGGGGTCTCCAGAACTGCACACAGTACTCCAGATGGGGTCTCACCAACTGTCTGTATAGAGGGATAACAACTTCCTGTTTTCTACTATTGATGCCTCTTCCTATGCATCCCAGTATCCCCCCAGCCTTCCTTACTGCCTTCTCACATTGCTTGCCCACCTTTAGGTCATCTGATATAATTACCCCCAGGTCCCTTTCCATTTTTACTGTTGTCAGTATCTCACCCCCCATTGTGTACTCTTCCCCTGGGTTTTTTGTTTCCCATGTGCATTACCTTGCACTTCTTTGCATTGAATCTGAGCTGCCATACATTTGACCATTCCTCCAACCTTGCCAAGTCCCTTCTCATCCTTTCCACGCCATCTTGTGTATCAACCCTGTTGCAGATCTTTGTGTCGTCTGCAAAGAGACATACTTTTCCTTCCAGTTCCTCTGCAATGTCACTTATAAAGACATTAAAAAGGACCAATCCCAGTACTGAACCAGTACTGAAAAAGTGGCAGTGGCAGACAACCTCGCCCTGAATGCGATTATAGGGAATAATTGACAGCAGAGTTAGTGTGCAGTTACCCACAGTCAGATGGCTAAGGCCACTTGTAATTCCCTGAACTCCACAGAAGCCCCTGTAGAAAAGAACAGGAGGCTGGTTCCCCAGCCTGTGTCTCCTGACATGGAGAATAGTGAAAGGGAGCTAGGACTTCTCCAAGAAGTCGTTCAACAAATAGCTACAGAAGGTTACTCTGAGGAGGGAGGTGTAACCAATGGTCAGAAGGTAAGGTATGGCAGTGTCTCTGAATGCCCTGACTCTAGAGCTATGGACCTCAGTTTAGAAACTGAGGGGGATATGTCCCATGCTTTGGGAAAATGTGAAGATTTTGCAGCTGCTCAGAGGACCAACCCTAGTTTGGAGAGGCTGAGGGCTTGTGCAGAATCTGACCGGACACAGGGAGGTGACAAGAGACATAGGGTATTTTGGGAAAACAGACTTTTGTATACACAGGATGTGAGGACAGAGGGAGGGGTGATGGGCAGGCAGCTTGTCATTCCCCAGGGGTATCATGAGTGGTTGCTCAAGGTCACCCATGATGTCCCCATGTCCAGACATCTGGGTATTGCTCACACCACCCAGTGATTGGCCCAAAGTTTCTATTGACCCAACTTCACCCAGCAGGTGAAGAAATATTGCAGCTCTTGTCACCAGTGCCAACAGATAGAGAAGGCAAGTAGTAAAACAAAAGCTGCCCTACTTTCCTTACCCATTGTAGAAGAGCCATTCCAGAGGGCAGGAATGGATATTATGGGACCCTTGAATATCCCAAGCTCCTCCGGAAAAAGGTTTATCCTGACAGGTGGTTGATTATGCCAACCGATATCCACAGGCAGTCGCCCTCTCCTCAATTAAGGCAGATGAAGTGGCGCACACCTTACTAGGTATTTTCTCCTGTTTCAGGTTTCCGGAGGAGGTTATCTATGATCAAGGGGGTAATTTCATGTCGGACCTGATGAAGTCTTTGTGGTAGAAGTGTGGGGTGGTACAAAGATGCACGACACCCTATCACCCGCAAGCTAGTGGGTTTGTGGAACATTTTAAGGGTACCCTAAAAATGATGCTCCAAGCATTTGCTGAACAGCATGGGAGGTTCTGTGAGAAATACCTTTCCCACCTGTTGTTCGCATACAGGAAGGTGCCCCTAGAGTCAACAGGGTTCTTCTCCTTCAAACTCTTATACGGACTTAGGGTTCTTGGGCCCCTAGACTTGATCCAGGAAGACTGGGAAGGCAAGCATGTCACCCAGGGAGCTCCCATAGTGGAGTATGTTCTTAGGTTTAAGGAGAAGCTGAAGAAGCTGATGGGGTGGCCCAAAGCAATCTTTCAGCTGCCCAACAGAAGGAAATAATCTGGTGTGATCTCAGAGTCAGCGCTCGCTTGTACAGTGCAGGCCAGGAAGTAATGGTCCTCATTCCAGTCAGGAAGGACAAGCTGCAGGCTGAGTGGGTGAAACCATACAAGGTAGTCCAACAGGTAAATGATGTGAACTATATTGTGGAACTGCCTGACCGGAGACATACCCATTGAATGTACCATGTCAGTATGATGAAGCCATATGTAAATAGGGCTGACATGGTGTTTGCAGTTTGTAGTCCTGGGGAGGGGACAGACAAGGAAGACCCTCTCTAGACTTGCTAGAGGAAAGCAAGCAGGAGTCATCTGGGGAGTCAATCAAGCTGTTTACTAGGTTTACTAGGTTTGTGTGGACATACGAAGGCACAAGGCCCATAGGGAATGTCCCTCACACTACTGGGTCAGAATTACACCAGAATGTTCTTGTTGTAGTAGTAATCATCCAGGGCTTTTTTAAAGGCATTAAAATCCTTGATAGCAACAATGAAAGGTGATAGTCACTTCCATACTTTAGCAATTCTAACCATGTAAAAGTTGTCTCTTTTTTTTGGTTGTGACCCGAGGTACTACTACTAACTTTCTATTGTGAGATCTTGTATTACTCATAGCAGTACTATAGGAAAATCCACAGCTGTAAGATCCTGTTTCTGTAGGATCTTATGCAAAAGTAAAAGATCACCCCGTTGACATCTGATATGGAGGGATTGAAGTCCAACTGCAGTTAATCTAGCGGGGTGTGTCATGTTCTTTAATCTGGCAATAGTTTTAGTAATAGACCTTTGATCTCTTTCCACCCTATTAATGTCTTTAGCTAGATGAGGAGACCAGAATTGTGATGCATAGTCCATGTGTGGATGTACATAACTCCAGTATAGAGGAATGATACATTACTCTGTCCTTGTAGTAAAGGAGTGCATAATCCTAGAAATCAGCCCCATTGTTGTTTTTGAAGCAGCTGCACAGTGATTTGACAAATTTATTTTATTGTTCACCAGAACCCCAAGGTGTCTTTCAAGGTTAGAATTTTTTTAGAATTGCTTGGTTTAGTATATAAAAGTGATTTGGGTTCTTGTGTCCAAAATGCATGACAACACATTTATTAGTGTTAAAGATCATTCCATTTCTCATTGCTCACAATTTGAGTTTACCTAAGTCTTCCACTCTTGAAAAATGCTGGGAAAGGCTATTAGTTTGACCTCCTAATTTGTCATCATCTGCAAACTTTATTATACTGTATATAAACCCCCTAAGGTTGATACGAAGGTTTTTCAACATCTGCAGGAATTTTTGCTTAGCTTTAGAGATTCACATGAGTTATTTGTTACTGGTGACTTTAATGTCGACTGGTTGGTTGCCGATGTGAACAATGAGTTGGTTGATTTTCAAGTGGGACTTGGACTGACTCAGTTAGTCCTAGAACCCACTAGAATCAACCACAGAGATCCTAAGAGATCCATATTGTTGGACATGATGGTCACGAATTTACCTCAATTTTATTCACAAACAGGAGTATCATCAGAATCCTTCTCAGACCATCAGGTTATTTATTCAGTTAGAAATAATATAATAGAGTCTGTTCCTAAATCTAAAATATTTTGGAGATGTTTTAAATGATTCGATTATATTAAGTTTATGACTGATGTTGAAATCATCAGATGGGATAGATTGGATTTGATCCCTACACCATCGGCTGCATGGGAACTCTTTTTAGAGGAATTCTTGCATATTTGCAATAAACATGCACCTTTGAGAGGCAGGGTATCAAAACATAAAGGGAATGTACGGTTCTCGACAGAGTTATATGAAGCCAGGAAAAATAGAAATAAAAAATGGGCAAAAGCAAAAAAAAAACATGCTAGATCAGGATTGGGTCTTCTATAGGCAAGCACGTAATTTGTATACCAAAAAAGTTAGGGTGGCCAAACAACAGTTTGTCCTAACTAAATTAGATGACAACCATAAAAAAAATCCAAGAAAATTCTGGGAAATTATTTCCGATTTAATGGGAAAATAGACAAACAGATATAAATAAAATAGAAACTGATGGTACCACAATGCCCCTAGGGGAGAAAATGGTCATTGTTTTTAATGACTGTTTTTCTAAAGTGGGATCTATGGGCTCTGTGGATGGGATTTATCCAGATCATGATAGTGATCCAGAGATTAAACCATTGGATACTAATATAGCTATAGGAGAAATGTATGGATTTGATTTTGAGCACATTACCCCAGAGGAGGTACGCACAGAACTCCTGAAGCTAAATATTTTTAAAGCTAAAGGAGCCAATGAAATCCCACTTAGACTGTTAAAATATGTGGCTCCTTGTATAGCATACCCCTTAGCTCATATTTTTAATTTATCAATTGTTAGTGGAGACTGCCCAGATGGATGGAAGGTTGCCAAAGTGAGACCTATTTTTAAATCTGGAAACAAGAGCGAGCTGGATAATTACTGGCCTATCTTACTGTTGCCTCAGATTTCAAAAGTTTTTGAAAAAATTGTATCCCGCCAATTGAAAAGGTTCCTTGAGGAATATAATAAATTGTCACCTTTTCAGTCAGGCTTTAGGGAACTCCATAAAGGGGGTGCGCTACTAACAGCCTTGACTGGGGTGATAGGTGATCTTCAGTTGTATCTGGATAGGAGGTTAATGGTAGGAGCCTTGTTCATCGAGCTCTCAAAGGCATTTGACATCCTTAATCATGGGGTGCTCCTGTCCAGACTCAGTGAGATTGGCTTGTCCCCCCAAGTCAGTTAAATGGTTTTCCTCATATTTGAGGGACCGTAGCCAGTTTGTGGAAGTAGGTTCTTATAAATCTGGTGTATTAAAAATGAAAAATGGAGTACCCCAAGGCTTCATTTTAGGGACCCTGTTATTTAACATCTACATAAATGAGATTAAGACAACATTAGCTAATGTTAAGTGTCATCTGTACGTAGATGACACTATATTGTATACAGCGGGGACCACGTTGGACTCAATTAATACAAGGCTGCAACTAGCTTTTGATGAATTACAGACTTTTTTTAAGAAAAATTACCTTACTTTAAATGCTAATAAAACACAGGCACTTCTATTTAAAAACAGGAATACAAAAAACAGGATTCTTACTTGGAGATTAAAACCTTTGATGGCATTGCTATTAAACAAGTTGACTCATATAAATATCTTGGGGTCTGGTTAGACTCCTATTTGAGTTGGGACTTTCAGATGGATTCCCTTGTAAGAGATATGAATAAAAGGTTAGGGGCTTTATATAGATACAAACGATTCATGACTAGAGAAGTCTGATTAAGTGTGGTTGATTCTCTCTTATTCCTGGTAATCAATTATGGAGATCTGTTTTATGGAGGGGCTACTGGAATGTATATAAATAAAGTAGATCATATATTCTGTAGAAAGGCCTGTTTTGTGCTGGATGCACCCCCCAGAACCCATAGGTGTATGTTATTTAAGGTGCTGAATTGGTATAAACCCTTAGTGAGAAGAAATTTACATTTATTACAATTTATGATCAAAGTATGGAAGAAGGAGGTTCCTGGCTATATCACTGACCTCTTTGGAGTTAGAAAAGTGAAGGAAGGTTTGAGAAACTCTGCTAGAATCCAATTTGTATTAACTGATTGTAATTTGAATATAGGAAGGACATCTGTCCCCTTTAGAGGGATTAGCTTATGGAACAAATCTCCTCCAGATTTGAGAAATACCAGAACAAAAGCTAATAACGTAAAACTACTGAAATGGTGCACATCTGGATTAAATAATAATCAGGCCTGTACAATTATTGTTAGCACTTTATTATGGTTTTTGTATTTGTTTCTCTTTTATTATCTGTAAGTTTTGGATTAATGTTTTTAATGTTTTAATGTGTAACTTGTTTGTGTTTTTGACAAGAAACTTAATTGAAAATGAGCATTGCTCAATTGAATATATCCTTTATTCTTATGAATATAAAATGATTTACTACTACTACTACTTAGGTCTCTGCCCATATCAGATATAAAAAGGTTAAATAATATTGGGCCCAACACAGAACCTTGGGGGACACCACTGTTGACTACTCCCTGGTTAGACAAGGTATTGTTAATATGAACACGGTGATGATGGTCAGTAAGCCAATGGTGTATCCACTTAACCAAACAATGGTTGATGCCCAGGTTCAATAATTTAGCTACTAGAATATTGTGTGGCATCTTGTCAAAGGCTTTGGAGAAGTCTAGAAAAATAACGTCTGAGGGCACTCCATTATCTAGATTTAAACTGATATTGTTATAAAAGGTAATCAAGATAGTATAGCAGGACCTACCCTTTGTAAACCCATGTTGCTTCAAGTCACCCATATCATTATCATTTAAGAATCATTCTAGTAGTTTTTTAATTAGTTTCTCCATAACCTTACAGCAGTGGTATGTCAAGCTGACAGGTCTATAATTTTCTAACTGCTCCCCATTGCCTTTTAAAAGAATCAGGACAACAATAACTGTCCTCCAGTCCTGGGGAATATAACTTTCCTTCAATGAAAGATTATAGATGGGGGTGCGCTACTATGTGGGCAGTATATTTAAGAAATAAGGGACTATATTATCTGGTCCAGAACTGGATCTGTAATTAAGTTTGATTATTTCAGAGTAAACATCATCATAAGTTATGGAATACATTTTATTTGCATCATTATTATTATGGAACATATTATCTACTTTATGGGAGAAAACTGAACAAAAATAGTCATTAAAATTATCAGCTATAGATTTGTCATTGTTTAGTAAAGTATTATCCTTGTAAACAGGACCAATATTTTTTATTGACGTCCTGGAGTTTGAATTTATGTAACCATAAAGAAATTCTGTACTCTTACTGTGAGCACTTTTAAATTCCTTATTAGCCTTGGCTTGCTTTATGAGATTTTTTAATAGGCTAAGTGCTTTTTATAGGCTAATCTATTAGCTGCATATTATTTTTAAGTCTTTTAAAGGCTTTTTGTTTAGTCCTAATCTGTCTTTTTATGCTAGCATTCAACCAGATAGGTACCCTGCTATTGTTATTGTATTTTTCTTGATAGGGACAAATTCATTTTCTACAAATAATCTCCTTAAACTTTGTCCAGGCAGATTGAGTGGAGAGACCATGATATATGTAGTCCCAATCTATGTTCTTTAAAGAATTTATAATAGCGTCAACGTCAGCCATATTGTAGTCTCTTATAGTGGTAGAACGATTTCTTGTGTTGTGAGTCCAAACACCACAATACCATATTATGGTCACTGCTACCTAAGGGATTTACTACCTTGATATAAGAGAAGTTTTTGTGAATGTTGGTAAGAAATAAATCCAATATATTTTTATTATGGGTGGGTTCAGCTACAAGCTGTTCAAGACCTTTTTCTACACAACTTTCTGCAAAAGATTGCTCAAGTGATATAGTACCGTTGAAGTTTGACCAGGTTATACCTGGTAGGTTAAAATCTCCTAGAATAATCATGTCCCCAAACGCTGTTGCTGTAATAATTTCTTGAGCTAAGGCAATGTTGTATGAGTCAAGAGATGCAGGGGTCTATAACAGCAACCTAAAAGTAATTTGGCCCTACCTGGAAATGATAGTTTGACCCATACAGTATCAAGCTCCACCTCTATATTTATACTAAATTGCTGGGATACTGCAGGAATACTATTATTTATGTGAAGTCATATTCGTTCTCCAGACCTACAATCTCTGTTTTTATAGAAGAGCTGATATCTTTGAATATCTCTGGACCATTCAGAGGAATGGTCCCACCATGTTTTGGTTATTGCCATCACATCAACATTGTGTAATTTACAATAGGCTTCTAGTTCTGCTAACTTTAGACAACTTCAACATAGGGCATTAGTTGTCAGAGTTTTACATTCTTTTTGTTTACTAGCTGGTGTGAGACTGATTTGAGTATGAGCCATATTGCTTGTGTTAATCACCCTGCCCTCCACCTCTGCAACTCAGTTTAAAGTTTTACTAATAAAACTCTCAATCCTATTATGTAACAGAGAACTTCCATGTTTACTAAGGTGGAGACTGTCCCAAGAAAATAAATTGGGACTGTCCAGGAAGTTCTACCAGTATGTAATACAGTGGTAACCCTTTACTAGACACCAGCTCCTGAGCCAGTTGTTAACCAGTTTGATTTTGTTAGTAATAGTAGCTGTTGCTCTGGGGTCTGGAAGAGTTTCAGAAAAATATACTTGAGCATTCTTTGCAGGTAGCATTTCACCAAGCATAATATACTCTTTTTTTAATGTCCTCAAGTCTGTAGTGTCTCACAGTATTGTTGGATGTTTGATATGTTCTTTTAAATCTATTAGGTGCCTTGATATTTTTGAAAGGCGCTCTAAAAATAAAGTTATTATTATTATTATTGGTGCTGGAATGGATTATAACAAGAGGGGATTCACCTCTGATACAGAGAATGGGGTTTACCATAGTGGAGATAACAGATATAGTCATCCCCTTAAAACTGCTACAGGTCCTATTGGACTTATTCGGATTACAGATAATTCGATCAATATGTTTAATAATGGAGTTACCTAAAACATATGTCTGGCGTGGTTGGGGTACTTGAGGTACAGGTTGGTCTACCATCCCAACTGTTGTTGTGGGGACACAAGGTCCGGTTTCCGGATCTTGTCTTAAAACATGTGTGCCATATGGGGGTTGAGTATTATCATTCATATCAGTCAACCAGCTGGGTTAATACTAGCTATGGGCTCAGCTGCAGTATAATCAGTGGCATGGGAAGTATCTACACTAGCATGCTTAGTATTTGCCTTTTGGCTAGATTCATCGGAAGTCTCCATATCCATATCATTGTGCAATAATTGTTCCACACTTGCTCCGCTAATACCTGAAATGTCTGATGTAGGGTTTGTACTGGCTTGAGGGTACAACAATGGGACAGTCTTGGTGACTACATTATCATGCCTGAGGCACAAAAATCTATTCTCTGTTGAGATTGTAAAGTTCATTGCTCTATGACACTTTTTAATTTTTATCTCCTATGACTGTGGTCCAATGATCTTCCCTATTTGATTCCTTAGGTTCTCTCATTCTTCTCTTACAACCCCTAGTACCTAGAGAGGTCTTAAGAATGTCTACTGTGGCTTGTGAGGCTGTACCAAATGTACAGCAATTTGTAGCAACTGGAGGCTGCATAGCAAGAGAGACCTGATTATCAATATTCCTATTCCTCTATTGAATATCTAATTGATTTACAATGATGGTCTCTAACTTTGCTTTATACGAATGTCACCCCAGTTAAACCCAGAACAGACCTAGGAAGTGAGGGAGGTTTTAGAGGGCATTGCCCCTTTATTTATAGCCAAGCCCAGCCAAACCCCTTTAGTGACCTATGATGTGGACACAGGGGTGCAAGCACTCATACAGTGGACAGCTTAGCAGGTGTCTAAGGCCATCCAAAGGACCTTAGTAAGGAAGTGGAGGAAATGCCGGAGTTAGGGGTAATCCAGAAATCCCACAGTCCCTGGGCCATGCTCATAGTCCTCGTCCCCATGCCTGCTGGGTCTACCCACTTTTGTGTGGACTATCGTGGACACAGTGCAATCACAAAGTCTGACACCCACCCAATGCCCTGGACAGATGAGTTGTTGGACAAGCTGGGGGGGTCAACCTATCTAATGACCTTAGACATGTCAAAGGGGTACTGGTAAGTGGAGTTGACTGCCAGAGCTAGGGAACAGTCAGCCTTCATCACACCAGTAGGCCTCTTTGAATTTAAGGTGATGCTTTTTGGGATGAAGAATTCCCCTACCACATTCCAAAGGTTGGTCAACCAGGTGTTACAGGGTACTGAAGAGTATGCAGTGGCTTATCTGAATGATATTGCCATCTTCAGTACTAGCTGGAAGGAACACCTGTCCCATCTGAAGGAAGTGTTGGGCAGAGTAGAGAAGGCTGGACTCACTGTAAAGGCTGAAAAGTGCCAGGTGGCCATGGCTGAGGTATCATATTTGGGACATGTAGTGGGGAGGAGACAACAACATCCAAACCAGGCCAAGATAGAGGCCACTGAGGCATAGCTCATGCCAGAGACCCAGAAGTAGGTCAAGACCTTCCTGGGGACTGCAGGGTACTACAGAAAATTTGTACCAAATTATAGTACCCTGGCAGCTCCCCTGTCTAGCTTGTTAAAGAAAAAGCAACCTGAGAAGTAAAATGGGACCCAGCATGTAACAGGGCCTTCACCCTGCTAAAAGCCACACTGTACAGTGCCCCTGTGGTGGCCAGCCCAGATGACACTAGACCATTTGTTGTGCAGACAGATGCCTCAGATGTAAGGATTGGTGCCATCCTCAGCCAGACATCCCAACAAGGGAAAGATCACCCAATTGTGTACCTAAGCTGGAAGCTACTTCCCCAGGAGCAGGCGTACTCCACTGTGGAAACAGAATACCTTGCCCTGGTGTGGTCATGAAAGAAGCTAGAGCCCTACCTCTATGGGAGGTCCTTTGAGGTGCAGACAGACCACAATCCTCTGGTGTGGCTAAACCAAATGGGAAGGATAAATGGGAGACTCCTTAGATGAAGTATTGCACTACAGGCCTACGACATGGACATTAAACATAGGTCATGGTCTGCTAATGCCAATGCAGATGGCCTATCCTGCCAATTGGAGTAAGGGACAGAACTGGTGGAAACTCTTACTAAAAATGGGTGTGTTCCCCAAGGTTCTTTTAAGGAGGGAGGAGTGTGGTGAGATAAGGCCATACCTTATTGTTCTAATCATATTTAATGGTATTGTATTTGAGAAATGCATCAGAGATTCCCATGGTGGCCCAGTGTAACTTGTAAAGGATCATGGGTACAAAGAAAAGCCATGGGCCCCCCCAAAATTATGTAATTTCTTGTTACTAGGCAGAGAAGCTGTTTGCTGCTAGTCAGAGACTAGAGTTTAATTAAATGATTTAGAATGAGACAAAAGAATAATTAAGCCTAGCTGGGAGGCCAGGTAGCCCAATTTGCTTGTGAAAAGGCCAGGTCATCTAGAGGAGCCGTGAAGTCTGGACCCCTTTTGTTTTGTGAGCTCTACACTGACTTAATCTTGTTACATCTGAATGGGCTACTATTTAAGTAAATGGCTGTGCTGAGTGTAACTTAATTACAGCCATTTCAAAGGGAAGGTGGCTGGATGGCTTCCTAAAATTCCAGTTTAGACTAGCTGACCTCTGAGCCTTTTTTTCTCTCATATTCAGAAATGCACATTTGTTGTTTTGTAATAAAATACTAAAAGCTGATTGGTTGTGTAGCCATGGAGATGGAATACTAGCCAATTGCAGAGCAAGTCAATATTCACTGGACCTGCCCTTTGAGAAACCCCATAAAACAAGGGTGCAAGACTGTATCTGAGCCTTTTGCATTTGGGGACCCTGTTTGCCTAGAGAGCAGAGACAATTTCTTCTCAAGACTTCTCCTTGACTAAGAGCCAAGACTTCAGCTACCGCTTTAAGAACACTTTGCACTTCAAATTCAGCAACTAAGGACTTGAAGTAGAACTTTCAAACTAGAATTCTCAAAGTTTTTTTTTTTGTATACTTCCATTTTATTTTCCATATCCTGTAACCAATGTCTAAATGATCTGTCTTTAAGTTATTTACTGCATTTATTAATTAATTACTAAAGCTTTTGGCTTACTTTTAAGAAGATTCTGCCAGAGTCTTTTGTGTGCGTTACCTTGGGGAGGGTTGTTCAAACTATACTACGCCTGTGTGATTACTTAAGGGCCAAACACTGCCAAAGGAAAGAACCACTAAGGACTCTGTGAACGAAAAGAGGGGAGGAAATATGAAAGGTCTCAGGAAGAGTTTGTGGGGGTTTGAACCAGTCTCTGCATTTCTGGGGAAAGACCATAATAGGGTGTATAGGGCCCCCCCGAAGCCTATGCATGCCTGTGGCTTTTCTGGTTCATTGTGCAGTGGCCAAGAGGGTTCTATCCCAGTAATGCAGACTTGAGACTGCATTTTCACCCCCTTGCATGGAGAGAGGGAGCCCTGGGATTCTGTGGCATACGTTCAGTTGTAAAACAGCGAGCATGCTAAAAGGACAGGTAAGGGGTATCCCTGACCCCCTTTCACAAGAGGGATTTGCTGTGATACAGAGAATCCCACCCCATGGGAGTGGGTTAGTGACACTGGGGTCTCTGGAGCATAGCTGATAGCAAGTGGATGATGGAGATATGAGTGACGAGAGATTGGCGGGGAGAGACTCAAACCAGGATTTGGAAATAAGGGTGGTGGCATGTTGTTGGCAGCGTAGTGGGGGAAGGGAAAAAGAGGAGTAGAGGTATAGCAGTGGTGTGTCCAGAGGGGAGCATTTGAGGCAAAGTGGCAAAAAGTATTCAAAAGAGAGTCTAGTCTGGAGAGGGATGAGGCAGGGGTGAACTTGAAGACCACATTAGCATAGTTGAATACAGGTAGAATCATTTTGGTAAGGATCTCACTGTGGACAATTGGAGAGAGGGAGTCTTTGTTCCTGTACATGACTTCAAACTTGGGGGAGGAGTTTGGTGTGGATATAGTTGACGTGTGAGGAGACATCAAGATGGTTATCCAGCCAAATGACAAGGTATTTGTAGGCCGGGACTACAATGAGAGGAGTGCCATCTAGGGTTAAAAAGGAGGGGAGGGGTGAAAGTCTGGCTAATTTATAGGAGGTGCCAAAAGTCATGGACGTGTTTTTTTTTTTGGTGTCTGCTTTGAGCTGATTCTCCTGGAACCAGTGTAACACAAGCAAGAGGTGGCTCCGATACTGAGTCTTAGCCTCGATGGTTGAGGGGCCATATGTGTAGAGGATTTCTTTGCTTCCTTCCTTTCTCTATTTGGATTTGGTTTAACATCCTACCCTAGATAGGGTGTTACCTGCTTTCCCTTCTGTCAGTATCTTTGTTTGCTGAACCCTTCACAGTACCCCACTGACTCTTTGCTCTACCATTTTAACTAGTATCCCTTCTTTTTCTTACTTGAACTTGCTAAGTTACCTTACCACAGATAGGATGTCTCCCATTTTCCCTGTTAGTAACTACCTGTGCCTAACCACACTGTTTTCACTTTGCTCATTACCTTAGGTATTTACTTTGCTTCTTCAAGATAAGTGCATCCAGGGGATGCAGATGTGTCTCAGTGGAGCTCTGCATGCTAAAAACACTAAAATTAATTTATTTATTTATCCTACCAAACAACTTGAAAATTGCTCCACCAAAGCAAACTCACCTAATTTTTTACTTGATATTTAATCCCCCACTACCACTCCTAGCTCCTCTACTAGTCCCTCATGGCTTCCAGGCATCTTACAATCCCCTCCTCCCTCCCTCCACTCCCAGGCACCTACCTCCATGGAGCCCTTACTTCACCCCCAGGTGGTGTCGGGGTGGTGGCTATCCCCCTACTGGGTCATAATATCACGGATGATACCATGCACAGAAAGACAGCACTGCTACTACCATGTGTGACTTTACAGTGACAGGGAATTCTTTTTATTTATTTATTTGTGTTTTGGTAACCGGGTAGGACCACTGAGAGAAATGCAGTCCCATTTTCAGGGTCAACCCAGGTCTGCAACAAGCAAACAGAGACAATACATAAACATATATAGAAGCAGAGATGATAACAATAATTGAATATACAATGTAGGTACATACAGCAAATATACAGATCAATAGAAAAGGTAAATACAATTCAGAAGATATATACATTTCTGCAGAAGTAATCATGAGTTGTAGGAGAATGTACCAACTATGATTACAGTCCGCAGAGACCAGAGTAGCAGGATAAAGAGCATGGGGGAGTAAGGGGGGGGGTGGAACAAAGAAAGGAAGCACATAAAGGTAGGTGTAGGGGGAGAGCTAAGGGCAAGGTAGGAAGGAAGAAAAAAGTGCATTAACGGAAGTATGAGCAGATAGCAGAGGCAAAAAGGGAGGCAGTCAGATGGATTTGGAACTTGGGAAGAGTGCAACAGGACAGTACAGAGGGGGGAAGGGCATTCCAGTCGGATACAACTGCAAAGGAGAAGGAACGCCGGGCAGTAGCCAAACATAGTGAGGGCTTGAAGAGGACGGCGAGGGAGGATGATCTGGGGGTTCTAGGGCTCGTTTAAGGTGTATAGCCTCATGAAGGCAAGGAGGTGTGAACTTATGGAGCAGTTTACGCATGAAGCTTAGAGTAATAAACCTTAGTTTTGATTCATAAGGCAACCAACCCAGTGAGAAAAGAACATCACAGTGGTGGTGATGGGCATCCACCCCCAAGGCGAATCTACCCACCCTATGGTAGGCCTGGGAGAGGTGAGACGTGGAAGAGGCATTAGTAGAGAGCAGTAAGGGAGTGCTGTGTGTGAGCAGTGGAAGAAGGGATGAGGCTGCAATCCTGAGGCAGGCGTCAGAAGTGAGGAAAGGATGAATGCGAAACCGGAGACTAAGTTTTTGGTTAAGGGATTTTATGATGTTTGAGACATGTGCTCTGCAAGAGAGCGAGGTGTCAAGAGTAATACCCAGGTATCTAAAGGAATAGACAGACTGAAGGGTATCACCGTTTAGGGAGGAAATGCACAGAGGGGAGAGGGCATGAGCCGAAGAGGGCAGGTGGGTAAATAGCATGCTTTTGGTCTTTGTAGTGTTAATGACTAATTGGTTACGCAGAAGCCCACCTTCAAGGGCAGCAAAGTCAGATGCCAATTCACTATTAATTAGGTTAATATCAGAGGATGAGTGATAAATGATTGCATCATCTGCATAAAGGTGGATGGAGGAACCCCCACAAAAGCTAGATAGCTCATCGATAAAAAGAGAGAATAGAATTGGACCCAGTATGGAGCCCTGTGGGACCCCATGGGTTATAGGTCAGAGGTCACAGATGGAACCTGCTCACTTAACCCATTGAAGCCGTCCAGATAGATAGCTAGTGATCCGTGTCAGGGCACTAGTATCAAGAACAACTGTATGGAGTTGTTGAAGCAGGAGACTGTGGTTAACAGGCTGAATGCTTTGATAAGATCGACAAAAATGGCACCAGTAGCATAACCTTGGTCAATTGCCTGGAATATAGTATCAGTAACTTTTAATAAGGCAGTAAGGGTACTATGGTTCCTTCTGAAGCCATGCTGATGGGGGATAGGAGATTGTGTTGCTCCAAGTAATTCTGGAGGTGATTACACAAAATGTGCTCTTTGATTTTAGCCAGGGGGCAGAGAATAGATAAAGACCAGAAATTTTCAATGATATTGTTTGGTTCTCCTTTGTGAACAGGGACAACTACTGCAACTTTCCATTTATTAGGGACCATGCAGGAGAGAAAGTATCAGTTGAATAGGTCTCAAACGGTCCAAGCAAGGGCTGCGCAACTAGTTTAAGAAGTCTGGGTTTTAAGGTGTCATGGCTAGATGAGCTCTCGGGTTTTAAGTTACTGAGAAGTCATTGGACATCTTTGAAGGAGGCGAGTTTCAGGTGGAAAGCAGGTCGAGTTCCAAGGGAGCTCGGGGGGGGGGAGTGACTGATGAGGAGGAGGAGGAGTTATAGAAAAGTGAGGTGTACTTGTGGAGATCAGTAACTAATCAATTAAAACCTGAGGCATTAGATGGGGGTTCAGATAGGACAATACCCTGGGCACTGATTGAGCTAGGGTTTTCAGCAACCTTCCCTTTAACAAAAGAATTAATCTGTTTCCAAAACTCCTTAGGGTTACAAAGATGTTTGGTCTGAAGGGATCTGAAGTAAAGACGTTTGGCTTTGTGAAGACAGTTTTTGCATTTGTTTCTTAATTGCCTATAGCTATGCCAGTCAGAAGACAGCCACTTTGTTTAAAGTTCACCCATGCCCTGTCACGATGGGACATAAGCAACCTGATTTTCTTAGTGAGCCAAGTAGTCTTTACCCCCTTGGACCTCCATTTTTTTAAAGGGGCATGGAGGTTAACAATTCCAGTAAAGGCAGATACAAAGAAGCACATTGCTCGATTGATGTTAGGGAGGGACTTTATGGGGTTCCAATCAGTGCTATTGATAGAGGTGATAATGGTATAGGCATTAAACCTAGACATATCATGGACCAGAGAAACTTTAGGAGGAGGGTTAGGGCAATTATTCTGCCAGACACAGACTGTGGGAGAATGGTCACTTAAGCAATCTGATAGGACTCCCTCAGCTCTGATCTTAAGGGGGCAATTTGTAACAACCCAGTCAAGCAGTGAGTGTTTGCCGGATTTACTATCAATGCACATGGGTTCCTGAACAAGTTGAGCCAGGTTGGCATCTACAAGAGTAGATCTCTCTTCATCTGCCTCTGAGTGGAGCCAGTCAACACTGAAGTCACCGCATAGTATAAGGTCATGACAAGGGAGATTGGAGAGAGAGGTTAGAAAGGGAGAGAGGCCTAGGGAGGCAGTGTTGGGCGGCAGACAGGCACACCCAGTGATAAGCTTCTTCACATTACCGAGTGTTAGGGAGAGGAATAGGGATTTCACCATAGGTAAGCTAGTGTCAGGTACAGGCAGCTCTGAAACATCCAAATGAGACCTGGTGTAAATAAGAACACCACCACCCCTCTTACCTTCCCTATCTTTTCTGAAACAGTTGTAACCAGGTAGTGTTACAACTGTTTCAATTGCAGCGATAGAAAGCATCGCTAACCCCTGACACTCACCAGCAACAAAGAAGTAGATGTAGCCACTGCAGGTCGGGTGCTCATTCGAGCCGCTCCCATGATGGAGTGGCTAGAGCACCGATCCAGCAGTGGATGGGGTTGGGGGGAAGTGGTTTGATTCCCTTGTAGAGAATCATTTTTTTCAATTATATTTCTTGCCCCTGTGTCTGCACCCCTTGAGGTGATTATAATAGTTCTGGGGTTGGGGAGTTTTTTTGGGGGGGGGCAAAGCCCCCCACAAAACACAAGAAAAACAGTCGGATGTTGCCAGATGCTGTATCGTTCCATGCTGTCTTAATGTGCGCAGTTTTGTTTGCGACATTATGACCCTGTGCCGGCTATCCCCCAGACATCGAGTTGCATCAAGTGGTGCTCTGGTGCTGCTGGAGGCAGGGGAACCCAGACAGGCAGGGGCCATCATCATCACAGAGGTGCTGGGGTCCACAGTGGTGTTTTCTCTCCGTGTCATACTCCCACAGGAACGTTGTGTGCTCTGATGTCAAGGTGCATCTGTGCGCACTGTGTGCACAAACACACACCGACGTCCATAATGTCCCTCTCCCACCTCCTTCTCTGACTGTACTGCCACCTGGGAACTCCTGGTGGCAGTATCACAGCGGAGCTTGGAGCCCACCCTCCCTAGAGGAGGAGAGCATCCATTGGGACGCTCAATCTTACTCTCCCAGGCCAGCCCTCAATGACCCAAGTTTGTTCCAAAACTTGGTTTGCCAGCATCATGAGTGGTAGTGCTACCACTGCACCAAAGGTTCAGCTAAACTCACCTAATTTTGACCAGAAGGATGGAAGAAATTTTCACAGCCTCGGACAGACAACAAAGAGCGACTATGAAATGGGAGCAGAAGCAGCAGGCTCACAGACCAGAACCAGAGTCCTGTGCCAACTAGGAGGCCTCAGAGGGGACAATGGTGGTGCTCAGCCAGACAGTCTTGGCCCAGATCCTGGCCACCCTGACTGCAAAACTAGATGGTTTGTCAGAAAAACTATCCGCTCTGGTCAAAGACCTGGCAGGCCAGAGCAAGAAGATATCAGAAGTAGAGGCTATAATCTCTATGGTAGAGGCTAGAACAGAACTGCTTCTAAGCCAACTGCAACAACCAGAGAAGTGGGTGTTGGAGCTGGAGGAATCCTTGGATTGTCAAAAGATCATTGGCCAGAGAAATAATCTCTTAATTAGGGGTCTCCCTGAGGGCAATGTAGGGTCAGACACAGTACAATTCTGTGAGACATTTATACCAAAAATCCTGGATTTGGACTGGGGGGGACAGAATCAAGCTTGATGGAGCCCACTAAGCACTAGCCCCTAAACTAGTGGCAGGAGACCCACAGAGGCAGATCCTCCTATGACTCCACAACTTTGTGGATAAACAAAAATATTAAGGGCTTACAAGGCAAAGCAAAAAATGATGGACAAGGCACCAGTTGTTCTTCTGCCAGAATTACTCCCAGTGGATTCAAAAGAAAAGACTGAGTTTCAGCCCAATTTTGGATGACCTAAGACACAAGAAAATTGAGATATTTGCCTTCCCTGCTGTTTTGCAGCTGAAGTTCGAAGAGACCCCTTATACATTTTAGGAGGTGGAAGAAGTCAGAAGATTCATTAAAGACAAGATTGAAAAACACAGAATCTACCAGTTTGATATACTGACATGGTTATAACTTATTGCTTGGTGGTCATTAATGAAGTAAACTGGATTCTAATGTCCTGCTCTTTGGAACTTTGCTGTTGCACCAGACCATCCTCCTGCTAGACTGGATCGATGAGTACCTTTTCCCTAGTGTCACAAAATAATCTGGATCTTCTGTGACCATACAAAATCACCTTCAGTCATGGAGAAAAACCTGCCACCCAAACCTATAGATTACTTAATGTCCACATGAAAATGGACTGTGACTCCCCTCTCCAATCTGTAGTGAAATGTTCTGACCCTGGGTCAGCCCGCTGGTACAGCGGCAAGGCGTCTGCCTGCAATGTTGACATCATGAGTTAAGGAACAGATTTGGGAGTCAGAGGACTGGCTGGGGGAGGAGGGTTGAATGTCCCAGGGATGGCTCGCCTTCTCTGGGGAAGGGGGGGTTTGTGTATCCAGTGTAATACGGACCCCTGCTGGAGACCAAGAGTTCCACCATGATCAGCACCTGCATTAGTGGGAGGCAGGGTAGATGTCGGGTTTGTCCCATGGACATCATTGTACGTCCCGCCTCCTGTGGCATCAGCATGGAAAAAATGTGCTGATGATCCCATTTATGATGCCCATCTCCTGGTCCCTGTTGCACTCGCCACAACTCCCAGCCCCGACTGTGACAGTTATCTATCAAGTGGCACACCCAGGGGTAAGCCTAGGCAGCCCTGCCAGCAGCGGTGATGCTGCCGGTACACTGGATGTGTTTTCGTGGGTGGGGGGGGTCATCTTAGCGGCCCAGCCTTGAGGGGGCAAGCCAGGGTGGTTTGGTAGTCGTGACTGTTTTGGTGGCCTGGTGGTTCCAGAGAGCTCAGGGTTAAGTTCCTGGGGATGTGGACACAAAAAAAAAAAAAAGAAACGTTCTGACCCAAACATCCCCACATCTGAACTGCCAATGATCACAAACAGAAGCACATACCAAAAATGGGACATAAGAGGTTCAGTTGAGGAAGAGCTCATTGCTGGAATAGTTGTGCATGTCTCTCAGGAAGAGGGAGTTACATGTGGAGTCACATGGTTGAAACTTGAGATGGTGACTCTGGAGTGACTGAGAGACCCTTTTTCTTATTATTGCCACCAGTTCACTGAAATTTGTCCTGCTCCAACTTCAGATAATGGCTCTTTATGTGCACTAGACTCCAGCTGCTATTACATCTGCTGGCTGTTAGATGGTACGGCAGGGCTGTACAAACATGCACAATGGCAATCACCCATCTGACTGAACACTGCTCCCTTCAGAGCAATTAGACTGAAAAAAGTACACACATGTACTGTAGACTGAAATGATATTCAATGTCCTGCACAGCCAGTATTGAGTTTTGCATGTTCAGCTGTATTAGTTTGGTTTTGGCCATTCGCACTCTGTATTGCAGAGGAATTACCACCCTGTAGGGGTATGAAAGGCAAAGAACCCTAGGAGATGGTTCCACCCCTAGAGGTGCCACAGGATGATTCCCGTGGCTAAAGGTACCTAAGGAATCCCCCTAAGGAGAGAGTGCTGCCACTGGAAGAGGAGGGGAGGATGGTGGGGCAAAGAAAAAGTGCTTCACAATGAGGCTGAGAGGAACTACTTATATAGCTCAGGAAGTGGGAGTGGCTGGCTGTGCAGGAGATTGAACTCCAGGCATAGCCTTTCTAATTCAATGTCCTGTGCAGCCAGTATAGTGTTATGTTTGTGCAACTGTGTCAGTTTGGTTTTGGCCAATCGCACTCTGTATTCCAGAGGAATTACCACCCTGTAGGGGTACGAAAGGCAAGGAACCCTCAGAGAGGGTTCCACCCCTAGAGGTGCCACGGAACAATTCCCGTGGCTAAAGGTACCTTAGGAATCCCCAAAAGAAATGTAGTACAATCATATCCCAAAGAATGAGGTGACACAAAGCTTATGAGCAAGCAGTAACTGTGACATAGGAGCAATAACTATGATATAATAGAGAAGCATAGACAGGTTGACAGCGTAATGAGAGGCTCAGTTTGATAATGTAATGAAATGCCCAGGTTGCGTAGCATGATACTAATGGTTTGCGTTGAGAATGAGGGGATCCTCTAAGGAGAGAGGGAACAGCAGGACATCCTCCACCTCCATCCAATTGCGGAACCTACCTAAAGAAACTAAGGGACACTACTAAGCTAACTAACAGTTATGACCTGAGGCAACTGAGGAGAGAAAAAAAACCCTATGAGGAGGAAATCTCTGGGGATCCAAGGCATAGGTCGCCTTCCCTCCAGGCTTGGGATAGTTTATTTAATGACGGCTCTGCAGCTGCAATTTTGAAAACTCAATTAAAGGGAGGTGGAAAATATTCCAATTTGGAGGAAGGCTCTCACTCAAACCATCTAGCAGGAACACCATGGAAGGTTGTGAGAAAACTCTGCAACAATACGTGCAACCAAGGCGGAGGAGGACAGCAATGACTGCTGAGGTCCTCACATGGCCTACCTGCCCTAAACTCAAACCAGGTGAACCAGAAGCAGTCATAGGGAGAATGCAGTGAAGGTGCCTTGCTAGGGAACCACTAAAGTCAATGGCTATCAGTTATAGTGGAACACTAGAACCAAAGGAGATCATCATAACCACCATTCTCTGCTAGTCTTAAATTCTACACCAGGAGCTGCTGTCACATAGCAGGCAGCTAAAGCCAAGGCCGGGGTGAGGACATTCCTAGCTATGGGCCAGGTGATAAGGATCCTGGCTCAAGTCGGATACGCTCAAGATGCGGACTAAATGCAGAGCAAGACCATTGGCTGCAGGGACCCTGCACCAGAGTAGAATGACTGGCATGCCCCAGAATTAGATTGAGAGCTGAGTAACTGGTGAGCTAATTGAGCATGGTGTGCTGATTGAAATGAGCAGTGAGTGCTGAGATCTTGCAAGGTCGAAAGCAGATTGAGTGCAGCAGACATCCCAGAGGCTGAAGTCGAGAGGATGCAGTAGGCATGAGCAATCGATTGCGTAAGCAGGCATGGACCTGTACGTAGGTTATTAAACAGACAAGTAAGTGGACCTGCACGTAGGTCTGCATAATGTAGTAGCAATGAAACAGAACTGAATAGTGAGGCAAGCCAGCCAGACATAAAAGACAAATCAAGGTGACAAATACTCTGAGGATTTTCGACGGCAAAGGCAGGATTTAGAACAGAAAATTTAATAGCCTCAGCAGGAGCTTTTTTTTAGCTGTCCTCAGAATATAACGGAGTGAATAAATATAAAAGCAACATCCATATGAAGTACACTGAGTTGTAACTGCAATAAACATAAATAAGGAGACACACTGCTCTGAAAGCAGGTGTAGCCAGGCAGTGCAATGAAGCTGTTATAATGAGGTAAGCAGAATGAGAGAGCATGATTGAGCTGCATAGCTAGGTTCAGTGTAAGCCTCAGTCAGGTGAAATCAATTGAGTATGCAACATGCAGTAGCTATGGTTGAGCTGAAACACACAAATAATGATTACAGTTGCATTGCAATAGTTTGAGAGTTAAGTGACTGAAAGCAAGTAGTAGGAGCTCTGGAACAATATGCTAGGAGTTTAGAAACAAAGCCCCAAAAACAAAACAAAACCAAAGGCACACAAACACAGAACAGGAAACAAAGAAAGAAGAAACACACATGCAACTGAAGGCAAAATACAAACCAGAAGCAGGAAAAGAAAAACAGAAATCCAGCAAACACAAGCAGGAGTGGGGGGGGGGGGCTCAGCCAGTCCTGCAGGCCCCAACCAGCTCAGAGGACATACAGACAGAGCCTTCAGCTGCAAAGAAAAAGTGTTTCACAATGAGGCTGAGAGGAACTGCTTATATAGCTCAGGAAGTGGGAGTGGCTGGCTGCTTGGCCATCGAACTCCAGGCATAGCCTTTCCATTTGCTGCTGTGGAGGGGGTTTCAAGAAGTCTAAACAAGCTGCCTTTTCTCTTTACAGGATGACTGACTGGGGAAGGGTATACTGTGGTACTGCAGTGCACTGTCTGGGCACACTTAGAAAGAGGGTGAGAGTATAATGAGTTGAAGTGCTGTGGGAGAAAGCAGTGGCGCACAACTTGAGGAGAGCCTGGGTTTGCTCTAGGGGTGTGCGAATACCTTAATTCGAATATTCAGTAGAATTTTCATATTTGAGTCACCAGATATTTGGTATTAGGTCACTAAATAAGTGTTTTTTTTTTTTTTTAAATAAAACATTGTAACACTGCTAAAGTTCAGTACTTCCTTCCCTTCTGAAGTACAGCAATTAATTCTGCCATGAACACCCCCTAACAGAGAAGTACAGATTGGGAAGGGAGAAGGTACCAGAGTCCCTGGACAGAAGGTTGTAGAAGGCGGGGGGGGAGGAGAGGTATGTAGGAAGGGACCCTCATGTCATCAGTTCCAATGTGCATCCCACCACCCGCAGTTTAGGGTCAAGCAGTGACACCACATAGTCACACGCGCACCACTTGACTGCATGACGCTTGCAAGAAATTGTATTGCTCTAAAATAAATCAGTACTTCAATACATAATGAAAGTATTACAGTAATTTGGAGTGTTTGGAAATTGTTGACATATTGTAGTACAATGGCAGATAGAGGTGGTAAAAAACATGCTAGGTCCAGCCCACGCAAATCTACAATTGAGGAACAGGTTGGTGATGGTGAACCTGAATATGAGCATCAGTCAGGCTGTAGTCAATGTCCAAAATTATTGTTTGCCCCCTTCGAAACGTATTTCTTCCAGCATTAGAATAGTAATACTGTGGCTGGCACAGGAGACAGTGGTACAAGCAGAAGGGCACTGTTCTTGACTCCCACAACCACCAATGTGTCCCCATCTCTCACCAGTACCATCACATGTCGTCACCACTACCACCACCACCACCACAGAACCTGCCTTCCACAACAACTGGCAGCATGACTACTATAGGCAGTCCTGCAACTGTGACTCCAGTCACTGTTGGTGCTATGAACCCTGCCACTACTGCCACTGTAACTGTAACACTATCACCACAGTCTGTTATCCCTGCCACGCTGTGTATTATCAGTATGACTACTACAGTTGATTCAGTTATGTCTCCTGCTTCTCAGCTTTTTACTACTCCTGAAAAAAGTTGCAGAGGAGGAGCACTCATCTGGCTCTGAGTATTTCCTCCACACGAATTGCCTAGTGACACGTCATCTTCATCAAAGGCAAATGTCAGTGACTTTGAGGATGAGGTAGAATATGGTATGTATCCTTTGGGCAGAAAACAAAAAAGGTAGCTGGCAAAAGATCCTCTAGAAGTAGCACTTGTACCCAGGGTAGTAGAAGTAGCAGTAAGCATAAGGGTCTCCCTTCCCTGAAGAAAACCAAACAAGGAACACTGACGTTTTCTCATCAGGCTCCATCACAGCCTGAAGAACAACTGAGTGATGGCACCAGTGATGTGGCACCTTCAGGGCCAGTGGTCACAGGGCAACAACTTTAGAACAAGATAGGCACGCCTGTTGCAAAAAGAACTGGGGAATGTGGTGCTATCTGAAGCATTGGTAACCACATTGGTAAGAGTGCGGTGTGGCTGCATTTTACTGTGTTAAAGAAGGACACAAGGAAGGCAGTCCGTTCTTTTTGTAACAGCACTATAAACCTAGGTAAATCACTCTCTAACATAACCACAACATCATTACAGAAACACCTGAAGTGCACTCTCAACTTTATTGAAGTTCATTTGGATCTGCACCCATGGTTTCACCAAGCCCAAACTCCTCCGGTGGATAGGCACATACTCTTGTCAGTGGTGGTGGTACCATCAGATCTGATTTTAAGCAGCCTGGTGGTCAAGGCACTCATTCCTCCTCACCAACAGAGTCCCCCTACTCTGGTCACTTCTAATGGGTCCAGTGATACCACAAGGCAGAGACAGTCCTCAGCAGTTCTCACACAACCGGTGAAGCGGTCCACGTCAATGCCTCCCAAGGCAGTTCCAATAATGGATGCTCTGTATGCACGAACAAAGTATCATGCTTCACATCCAACAGCAAAGCAAATCACACAGCTGATTGCCAAGATGATGGCATTGGATCTCCTGTCTATCTCAGTTGTAAAAGATACTGGCTTCCGACGGCTTTTTCACTTATTGCACCCATGGAATCAGATACCATCTCGTACCAACTTTCAAGGAGTGTATTGCAATGAATGTATGATGGTGTGCAATCTGCTGTTGCTGCTCTGCTTGCAGAGGTTGTTGCTGATGGTTTTCACTGCAAATCAGATATCTGGACTAGTGATAACTCCCTGCATGCCTATTTCTCCTTAACTGCACACTGGTGTGTGCAACAGCCTGCTGCTGTTGTTGCCGATGCATCGCCTTGTGGCTCACCCTTGGCCCCTCCACAATCTAGTAGTCACATTAGGTCAGCTTTGCTGAGTGTTGGACTGATGGAGGAAGACCACACAGTACATAATATTGTCACATTCCTGCAAGACATGTTGCCTTCCTGGACTGATGTTAACACCAATTTAAAAGTTGGGTTTTTTGTTACCAACAATGTCACAAACATTGTAAAAGCAATCAATGCTGGACATTTTGTGAGCATTCGTTGCTTTGCACACACATACACACACGCACTGAATTTAGTGGTGACTCATGCACTGTGTAACAGTACTAGGACCAGCAACATATTATCCACGGCCCATTCCATCTGTAGCCATTTCCATTGCTCTGTAAAAGCCACAAACAAACTAAGAGGAGTTCATGAATGCTTTAGTCTGCCCCAACACAGTATAATACAAGATGTTAGCACTCTGTGGAATTCTTCATTCCTGATGCTCTCAAAACTGGTGGAGTACACATGACCTAAGTGCCACCACAGCCTTACTTAGGTTATCCCGGCTGTGCATATTTTTAAAAGTTCATCACAACAGTTTTTGTCTGACAATCCAATGAGCACACAAGAGGTCACTGAGCTTGTTAATCATCTTGGTGTAGGACTTGATGCGAGGTTCACCACAGTCATGATAACTGCCACCACATATTTGCTACAATGGTGAATCCTAGGTTGAAAAGTGAGGTCCTTTATATAGCCATGGACAGCCACCAGGTGACTCATTTTAGGCAACAGATGTGTGACGAGTTACATAGAGCCATGCAGGCAGTGAGACACTCAGAAAGGGAGGAAGATGCTCCAGTTCATGTTACTGAGGGGGAGAACAGCCCTGTGGTGGTTTAGATTATTATTATATCAGATGACCTAAAGGTGGGCAAGCAATGTGAGAAGGCAGTAAGGAAGGCTGGGGGGATACTGGGATGCATAGGGAGAGGCATCAATAGTAGAAAACAGGAAGTTGTTATCCCTCTGTACAGACAGTTGGTGAGACCCCATCTGGAGTACTGTGTTCAGTTCTGGAGACTCCATCTCTGCAAAGACATAGACAGAGTGGAGGCTGTCCAGAGGAGGGCAACCAAAATGGTGCAGAGTCTGCACCAGAAGACATATAAAGAAAGACTAAAGGAGCTTAATATGTATACCCTTGAGGAAAGGAGGGAGAGAAGGGACATGATAGAAACTTTCAAGTACCTCAAGGGAATCAACAAAGTCCAAAAGGGTGGCATCTTTCAGAAAAAGAGATGTGCAAGAACAAGGGGGCACAATTTGAAGAAAGAGGGGGGATGGCTCAGAGGTAATGTGAGGAAGTATTTTTTCACAGAGAGGGTTGTGGATGCATGGAACAGCCTCCCTGAGGTGGTCGTGAAGTCAAGAACAGTGGGGAAATTCAAGAATGCATGGGACAGACATAAGGCAGTCCTAGTGGGGGGTAGGAGGAAGTAAGCTGTTGGTTAATTAGGATCTGCAGCTTATCTGTTAGGTAGGAAAATGGGCAGACTAGGTGGGCCAAGTGGTCCTTATCTGCTGTTAAATTCTGTTTCTATGTAGATGGTACTGGTGGAGATGAGGAATGACAGAACAGTGGCATTGCAAAGGAGACTGACTGGTCATTACTCAGCATATCATTGTGTCAATAGCAACACAGACGCTCAGTCTCAACCTCTCTCATCAGAAAATTTACTCAATCGCTAATCAATTGAGCCATTTGAAGTTGATCCATTGGGCTACTGGATTTGGAAAATTAATTCCCCTCTTCACATGGGACAACTTGCTTTAAAATACATAAGCTGCCCCTCTACAAGTATGCCATCAGAGAGGATGTTTATTTTTTTGTACTTCCTTTATTTATTCTTATTGTACACATACAAAGATAAAACATACCTTTTCAGCCATAGCCTAGTTGATACACAGTATTTGAGTTACTTCTTCTAGGTTAGAGCAAGATGATGTACAGGTAATACATAACTTCCAAGTAGTTAAAGTCGAAGACTGTGTTTGCTGTGTAGAATCAGGTATTTACAGTTTCTTTTACCCAAGGGTTAGAAAATAAACATTATTTTTAAGTTAAAACTGTTACAAAAAAAACACTACCAGCCTATTACAAACAACGTAAAAGTAAATATTCAGTTGAAAAAAAGAACAAAAACAACATCAAAATCATAATTAAAATTTGTCAGCAATATAGTCATTTTTGCTAACTCAGTAAATAGGTAAATTAGGATGCATTCTAATCCATACCATTTGAGTGGAGAGGGTGTATTATGATTTCAATACTCGTACCCTCCTGACAGGGTGAGGCACCTTCAGAGTGACTCCTGTCTGGGGGGGGGGGGGCTTGTTGGGTCTGTATTAAGCTGGTCCCTATTAAGTTGGTGTGGTCTGACTCTCAGCTCCCATCTAGTCTACCGATTCTGGTAGGATGCAGACCTATTTTGAAGTTTGTGGGTTAGTTTTTCAAGATTTTGTATACATTTTATAATGCTTAGCCAGTCTTCTATTGTGGGAGAATCTGGTTGTAACCAGTTTTTGGTTATCACCTTATAGGCCGCTACCAAAAGAATGGCCCAGAGATATTGGGGATCCTTGCCCTTCAGAGTTCTTGGGGACAAACCCAGCAACAGGTTTTTTGGGACCAATTGGTCTTGAAGGCCAAACACAGTCTCTATCTGTTGTGAGATTGACAGCCAGAAACCTCAGGTTTTTGGACAAAGAAGAAATATGTGTGCATGTGAGGCTTCAGAAGCCCCACATAGTCTCCAGCATGCAGATGAGGTTCCTGGTTTTTGGCAAGGAACCTAGGGACCAGAAAATATTTGGCATGTACTTTCCATACATATTCCTGCCAACTTGGAGATAATGTTGTAGACCATGTCATTTGTCAGATTCTGGGCCAGACTGTTTATAGGAGAGGAATACCCAGATCTTGTTCCCATTTGAGTTTTAATGTATCTGTAAGGTGTGCCTGCTGAGAGACCAAAAATGTATATAATATTGAAATGGCATGGTCACCCACAGATGATGTCCATATCTGAGTAAAAGGGCTGTTGTCTTCAATAATTTGAGGTTTAGAGGTCTGTAATCTAAGCTGGCAATTTAAAAAATCCCTGATCTGAAGATAGTACATTAAATCCTTTTGCTCCCACTTGAATTTGATTTGGGCTTCTGTAAAGATCATGACTGAGTTTTGGTGGATTAATTGCCAGGGGACTACCAAGCCTCGTTCAGCTTGGGAGGTGTACCATAGCTATACCATTGCCAGGGGGAAAGCTGGGTTTGTTATAAACCATGTATATTTCCAAGCGTGGTTATTATATTTTTTTTCTGGGGGTAGCCACTCTTCCAACCTTCCATGATTGAACTGGCACTCTCCAGGAGCTCACCTAGTTGTTGTCTCAATTGGGATGGGGAGAAGAGAGCCGCAACCAGGGTTAATATTTGGGATCTGGTAACATCTATCTGTTTCCAATGTGCTCTATAGGATGGGTTTCCCCAGAGGAGAGCCAGCCTCATCTCTGAGGATTTCCGGTAGTGTTGTAAATTTGGGAATGCTATGCCCCCTAGGGATTTAGGTTGTATTAGGAGTTGGAATTTGATTCTCATTTTTTTACCTTGCCATAGGAACTCCAGTAGGGTACGTTGCCATTGGGTAAGGTACTTTATAGGGACCACACATGGTACACATTGAAATAGATACAGGAGTCGAGGGAGGGCATTCATTTTAATAGCTTGATTCCTGGCATAAAAAGATGGAGGAAGGATGGTCCATCTCATTATATCTGTTTTAAGGGCCTTCATTAAAGAAGAAGAATTTAGTGTGAACAGAAACTTCAGATCAGTGGGAATTTTAATGCCTAGATATTTTAATACTGTTAGGTCTCATTTAAATTTGTATTTGTCCCTTATCGAAGCTGAAGGCATTTAATTATATGCTAGTACTTCTGTTTTGGTGGTATTTAATGAG
The DNA here is from genome assembly GCA_016271365.2 of Neoceratodus forsteri. Taxonomy (NCBI): domain Eukaryota; kingdom Metazoa; phylum Chordata; order Ceratodontiformes; family Ceratodontidae; genus Neoceratodus; species Neoceratodus forsteri. The sequence continues at coordinate 767,158,492 of CM028131.1, read as the reverse complement.
TACCCAGCCAGGTCGGAAAATAACTTAAGTTTTTGGAATAGGAGGGGAAGGGAAGAGTCAGGGTTAGAGAGATAAACTAAAACATCATCTGCAAAAAGGGCCAATTTATGCTCTGTATTGCCGATGTGTATACCTGTGAGATTTTTATCCTGTTTCATATAGTGGGCTAGAGGTTCTATATAAAAGGCGAACAACAGAGGTGAGATAGGGCATCCCTGCCTGGTTCCTCTATGAACTGAGAATTTTTGTGATAGATGGTCATTTGATCTAATATATCCTTGTAGGTTCTGATAAAATTTAAATATAAGATTAATAAACTGGGTTGGGATCTGAAAGGTGGAAAGCAGTTCTCTTAGGAAGGGCCAAGAGACCATATCAAAGGTTTTTTCAGCATCGAGGCTAATTAAAAGGGCCGCAATGTTCTGCTTTGTAATATGTTCAATTAGGTAGATACTACGCCTGATATTATCTTGTGCTTGACTACCTTGAATAAAACCACATTGGTCTTGATGAATGATGGTTGGGGCTAAGTGTTTGAGCCTTTGAGAAAGTATTGCATCCATAATTTTGTAGTCTGTATTAAGTATGGACATGGGGGCGATAGGAACCAGGCAGGGAGGGGTCTTTACCGGGCTTTGGGATTACTGAAATTATTGCATAGTGCCAGGATGGGGGAGATGGGGGTTTGGGGGGACGCAACACTGGTAAACAGCCTGTGGAGTAGATTAGACATTTCTTGTTTGAAGGTTTTGTAAAATTCCCCTGGGAGGCCATCTGTTACAGGGTATTTGCTCATTTTAAGTTTATCTATTTCTTTTTCTATCTCCTGGTTAGTTATTGGGGCTAGTAAAGTGTCTGACATGGTTTTCGGAATTTTAGGGAGATTAAGAGAGCCAAGAAAGTCCTTGATCTGACTGGGGGGGGGTGTTGTGGGGCTGAATACAGCTGAGAGTAATATTGGACAAAAATCTCAGATATCTGAGATATAGAGTGCCATGTGGGACTTTTGGGAGAGGGCCTAAGACCTGATATCAGCGCTGTAGCCTGTTGCGCCCTTAAGCGCCCAGCTAGCAATTTTAAAGAGCGGGGTCCACCCTCATAGTATCTTTGCCTTAAGAATATGAGCTTCTGCTCTACATAATAATCTAAAAGGGTGTTAAGTTCTTGTTTCAGGGATTTAAGTTTCCTAAATAGCTCAGTGGATGTCTTTAATTTTTGTTGTTCTTCTAGGGCCTGTATTTGAGATAGTAATGCAGTTCTCTTCTGTTCCCTCTTTTTCTTTTTTCTGGAAGCAATTTCAATGAATTTACCCCTACAGAGGGCTTTTAAAGTATCCCACAAGATGGGGATATCTATTTCTGGTGTATCATTCTCCGCTAAAGCCTGTTTAATCATGTCCTTTATGTCCTGGATGGTCTCCCTGCCTCTAAGAATAGATATATTCAGCCTCCATACTGTATTTCTTTGAAAATTGTCATTTCTTAGTTTAAGAAATACTGGGGCATGGTCCATTACGACAAAGTCACCTAGGACTTTTGTGCTATCTGTATATGTTCTTGTGACATTAGGAAGTAGTCAATAGCCAAGTAGCTCCGATGGGCCTGTGAGAAAACCGTGTGGTGCTTGCTCGTCCCATTGAGATACCCCCACGTGTCAGAGAAACCAAACTCCCTAAGCAACTTAATCAGGTCTCTAATTTTCTTTTTCAGCTTACGTTGGGGAGATCTTTGTTCAAATGCTTGACTCAAGTTCAAATTTAAGTCTCCGCCACAAACTAATGGCCCTTCTGCCCACTGTACCAACAGGAGAAAAAAGGACCTGTAGCTAGAAAAGTTGGTATTGGGGGAAGGGAATAAACAACTGCGAGGATAATGGGTTTCCCATTCAGTCTGTCCTTCACCAGGACGTATCAGCCTTCCCTATCAATTAAATGGTCTGTACCCTCAAAAGGGACCCTTGGTGGGGATCAGAGTAGTTGTGCCCCTTCTTCAACCCCCTTTATAGGATGAGGCATACACTTGACTAAACCCCAAGCACTCGAATTTTTGGTGTTCGTCGCACAAAAGGTGTGTCTCCCGGAGCATAATGATATCCGCTCCTGAGCATTTCAGTGAGGACAGAATCTTTGAGTGCTTGATTGGACTTGAAAGTCCATGCACATTGTAAGTACAAAATGTGTAAGTCATTTTAATGTACTCTGAATAGATATACAGTAGCTGAAAAACCTCACGCTCCAACACCAGAGAGACACCCACATGTAAAGCATTTGTGGGAAACATCTCTTCCAAATCTTTGTTGGTTAGAATCCAGAACCCTTAAAATATGATAATCTAGTTTCACTGACAAAACATAACATGTACAAGGGCGTGACAACTCTGAATACGCTTCCAAGGTAGGAGGTCTACTATTGTAAGTGACCTCTGTACCCACCTTATACATCTGTTAGGCAGGTAGAAGAGAGTGGAACTCCTCCTGATCGGGAGGACCTCTTCTTGGGTCAGAGTAACACTGGACCCAAGTGTCATACTGGCTTTAGGGACAGGCAGCCAGTAAGCCAATCTGCTTTATTGTTTCAAGTCACTGTTTATTTTTGAGGGGAAGTACGTTCCGTAGGGAGAGGGTGATCACAAACAATTAGGAGGTATTGGGACCCTTCAACACACTGTGTCCCCCTGATTGGGTTAACATTTCCATTTTGTCGCAAAGAGCGAGATTCACCTCCTCTCCTGTTTTCACCCCCAGCCCATTTCCGCCCCCCCCCCCCGAAGTAGCTGGGCTGCATATGGGCCTATTAAACTAACAAAACCTTGCAGCCCAAGGAACATGCATGGGTGTTTGCCTTAAAGAAAGGAGTGAGCTCCAGTCTTTACTCTAAAGTCTCAGTAATCAAAATATTTGCTCCTAGTTTCAGCGCCTATGTGATGTCACTTTGCTGCTTTTATGTAAAGGGCCCTTGAGCTTGGAAAAGGGGGAGAAAAGCGTACACTCTTCTTGTTGTAGGTATACAGCATTGAGGTTTGAAAAGTAATTTTGAGGGATTTCTTTCTGCACACTGGTTCAGAAGACTCAGGTGGGAGTTTATTTAAGTTGGGGAGGGGACGTTTAAGCAACCAGTAGCTGAGCTATCTCACGGGCCAGAGCCCCAGGTACTCACAGAAGCATGACCAAGGAACAGTATCTTGCATGAATCCAATCAGCCCTCTATCTGGAATAAATTTTGCTTGGAGATTCCAGGCAGCTTTTTGAGCAGGTCTTGGAAAGATTTTATATTGTCTGAACTTGTGTTGAGAGCCGGAAGTCTGTTCTTCTTGGTGGGGACCATCTGCCATTCTCGGTCCTAATCTCTGCATTTCTGGCATGTAGGATTAGTGAGCTCCGGGACTTCCAGTCCTCTCTTTAGTGCCACTTGTGGGGTGTTGTAGATTTCCTGTCCTTCCTTCTAAAAAACCCAGAGCTTTGCTGGGTACGGAGTGTGGATACGTAGGTTCTGTGATCGAAATACTTTGATCAGAGGGGCATATTCTTGCCGCTGCTTTTGGATGTCCAGTGGGTAATCATGCTTGAAGAAGAGGCTCGATTCAAAGTATTTAACTTCCCATTGCTGCCAAGCTCTCTTCAGAATGTCTTCCTTAGTTTTGAAACTGTGGAACTTGACAATGACTGATCGTGGTCTGGATGTCAGGTCTTTCGGCTTCGGGATGAGGGCACAATGCACTCTCTCTATTCTTTACTTGTAGCCTTGTGGTAGATTTAGGACATCTCTTAACATATCATTTAAAAATTCAGCCATATCGTCCTCCTCCGCTTCCTCTCTCAGATCATACAGCCTAAGGTTTTCCCTCCGAGATCTACTCTCTAGGTCCAAGCATTTTCACTCCATAGCTATGGCATGCATACAGAGAGCTGAAACCATCTGCCCTAAATGCTGGAGGCCATCTTCTGTGTTTGAGACTCTCTCTTCAGCTTCTTGAATACGATCCTCGACCTGTGAGAGCTTCTGGTTAAGCTGTTTAAATTCTGACTAATTTTCGGCTCTCATGTCTTTTAATTCTTTCATTAGGGATTCAAACCATGATCTGGAGAGCTGGTCTTACTCCTCATCAGTGTCATAGGCCTGGTTCGCGTTGTTATGGCGAGAGGTGCCAGGACCGCGTATCGGAGAGCCATGTCTAGAATCGGAACCCTCTTTCTCTTCTCATACTTTTTGGGACTGATTTCTTGTCCCTCTGTCTTTTTGCAATCCTCCGGACAACATTTACAAGCTGGTAGCTCTATATTAGAGTTATTTGAGAGGATTTGTTAGCAGATTAGCTCGGAGTGGCTCGTTTAGCTGCTAGTCAAAGCCATGCCGAAACCGGAAGACCCTGAGAGGATGTTTAGCACTGCTGATGATGTTGCTAAGCCACACCATTTCAAGCTGGACCCTGACCTGCAACACACTGAACAGCTCATACTTGTTAAGCTAAACTTACCAGTAGTTGTCTACAAGTATGATTTGCCCACATAAAACGAGTGGTACAGTACTACAGTCAATCTCCTCAATGTTATGAGTGTAATGTTATTTTTTTTTTTTTTGGCTCACCTTTTCTTTTTTCTATCACATTAATTAAATATTTAATTTAAAGGGTTACTGTCAGCCAGCCCAGTGGTGCTGAGGGCTGAGGTACTGGATACCTTACCTCATGCTACACCGGCGACCTGTGTTCGGGAACGAGTGCGGGTTGCCGGGAGTCGGCAGGGGTGGAGAGGGATTGAGCATCCGATGGATTGCTCTCCTTCTCCGGGAAGGGGGTTCTCAGTGGTCGGTGCCTGCCTGCTCCCTATCAGAGGCTGAGAGGCAAGGTGGCATGCTGCATAAGGGGGGGTAGTTGGGGCAGATGCTTGGAGGGAGCACGTGCGGATGTGTGAGCGCTCCTCTGCAGGCGTCATTGCACGCCTCAACTCCTAGGAGTAGGAAAACCAGGAAACAAAATGCCACTGCAGAATGGTGGAGGGCACCGCGTCGGCTCCACTCCCAGCCAGTCACGGCACTGGCCATACTGAATCTGGTCACCAGTCGGGGTTGGGGAACCCCGCTGGCCCCACCGGGGTGGAGCAAGCCCCGGGAGTTCGGGCCAGCACTGGATGGTGGATGCCAGAGGATGGAGCTGGGGGCTCCCTCCGGAGGATAGCCAGCAGGTAGAAAGGTACAGCAAAAAAATAAATAAATAAATAAAGGGTTACTCTTCACTCCCCTGCGTATTTGCTGCAAGACCATGAGGTCACTCTTAAATAAGACACAATTAAATACTGTATAATATTTTAGTGCACTTGCTATTGTGTGCTTAAGGTTATTAATTATCTGTTGGCAGAAAAGGGCTGCTTGGTCCACGCTGTTTGCCCAGATTGTCCATCCGTGCCTTATTGATCTCTGCAGACCCTAAAGCTACCTTCCTGCCTCCCTGCCTGTTTTCAAATACACTCCTATTTCTAGCCCATGCATGCCTGAAGCCCCCACACTATTTTTGCCGCCATCACTTATGCTGGCAGACTATTCAGGCATCTACCACGCCTTCAGTAAATAAATATTTCTTCACATCTCTCTTGAATTCCCCCTTCAGCCTCATTGCATGCCCCATTTTCCCACTTAGTACTGGTGCTCTTTCTCATTTGAAAGAGACTCCCCCATGTGCCCTCTTCACCCTTGTGAAGTACTTGTATAGGTCTCTATCTTGCTACATCGTGCTTTCCTCTCTTCCAGGGAGTACATACAATGCACTTACGCCAGTGCCATTTCAGTTGACCTAGACAAGACACAAGACGTCACCTCACCTACAGCCTTTGGTCAATCTATGAGGTCTGTCTGTCACCTGACCACTGACCAGCACAGTAGTTTGTTGCCTTTTGGGGCTACTGAAAAGCTGTTTGAGGGTGGACATCCTTCAGTGTGAGTGTGACTGCATGGCATCACTACCTGGCCCTTAGCTGCGGACGGTGGGAGTGGAGTCATCCCACTGCCCTCCAAGGTTGCTGCTACTGGCATTGGTGAAACCTGAGCCCAGATTACACTATTAGTATTATTACAGACAGATTTATTTTTAAACTACAGCAGTCAAGCCAGAACTACTGCAATACTTTTATAATGTACTCAAGTACTGATTTATTTTAGTGCAAAACAATTATTGTAAGTGACACACAGGCAAGGCTGCGCTTGCAACTGAACAGTGTCACTACCTGCCCCTAAACTGCTGGTGGTGGGAGTGGAGTCAGCTGACTGCCCTCCAAGGTTGCTGCTACTGGCTTTGGTGAAACCTGAGCCCAGATTACACTATTAGTATTATTACAGACAGATGTTTTTTTTTTTTTACTACAGCAGTCAAGTCAGAACTACTGTAATACTTTTATAATGTACTGACGTACTGATTTATTTTAGCACAAAAAAGATGACTGCAAGTGACATGCAGGCAAGGATGTGCATGTGACTGTGTGGTGTCACTACTTGGCCCTAAACTGAGGGCAGTGGGAGTGGAGTCAGCCAACTGCCCACTGAGGTTGTTACTACTGGTTTTGGTGAAACCTGAGCCCAGATTACACTACCAGTATTATTACAGACAGATTTTTTTTAACTACAACAGTCAAGCCAGAACAATAATTTTATAATGTACTGAAGTACTGATTTATTTTAGTGCAAAAAAATTCTTGCAAGTTGCACGCAGGCAAGTGGTGTGCATGCAACTGCATGGTGTCACTACCTGGTCCTAAGCTGTGGACAGTGGGAGTGGAGTCAGCCAACTGCCCTCCGAGGCTGCTGCTTTTGGCTTTTGTGAACTGTAAAACCCAGGCCCAGATTACACCCCCAATTAAATTAGATTTAACTACAGCAGTCAAGCCAGAACTACTGCAATACTTTTATAATGTACTGAAGTACTGATTTATTTTAGCGCTAAAACTTTCTTGCAAGCAGCACCCAGGCAACTGTGTGTGTGCGACTGCGCAGCATCACTACCTGGTGCAGTGGGAGTGGAGTCAGCCCTGATGCAGTGGGAGTGGAGTCAGCTGAATGCCCTCTGAGGTTGCTGCTACTGGTTTTGGTGAAACCTGAGCCCAGATTACATCACCAATATTATTACAGATTTTTTTTAACTACAGCAGTCAAGCCGGAACTACTGTAATACTTTTATAATGTACTGACATACTGATTTATTTTAGCAAAAACAATTCTTGCAAGTGACACACAGGCAAGGGTGTGCATGTGATTCTATGGTGTCACTACTTGGCCCTAAGCTGAGGGTGGTGGGAGTGGAGTCAGCCGACTGCCCTCTGAGGTTGCTGCTACTGGCTTTGGTGAAACCTGAGCCCAGATTACACTACCAGTATTATTACAGAGAGATTTCTTTTTTAACTACAGCAGTCAAGCCAGAACAACACTTTTATAATGTACTGAAGTACTGATTTATTTTAGCGCAAATAAATTCTTGCAAGTGGCATGCAGACAAAGGTGTGCATGTGACTGAACGGTGTCACTACCTGGTCTTAAGCTGTGGGCAGTGGGAGTGGAGTCAGTCAACTGCCCACCGAGGCTGCTGCTATTGGCTTTCATGAACTGTGAAACCCAAGCCCAGATTACACCCCCAATTAAATTAGATTTAACTGCAGCAGTCAAGTCAGAACTACTGCAATACTTTTATAATGTACTGAAGTACCGATTAATTTTAGCGCAGAAACATTCTTGCAAGCGGCACGCAGGCAAGGGTATGCATGTTACTGTGTGGTGTCACCACTTGGCCCTTAGCTGAGGGCGGTGGAAGTGGAGTCAGCCGGCTGCCCTCTGAGGTTGCTGTTACTGGCTTTGGTGAAATCTGAGCCCAGATTGCACTACCAGTATTATTAGAGACAGATTTATTTTTGTATTATATATTTATTAAAGTTTTGCAAGAAAAACTCACAAAAGTCTAAGTCCACAGGTGAACCCAAATAACAAATACATTCCACAAAGTACATATACTTTCCACAGTAAGTGAGGGACACCACATTTGACACATCATAGGGGAAGTAACCATTAATAAACAGTGAAACAGTCTGAAAGCATGCAGCTCAGGGAAGATCCCAGAGGATTAGACAAGCCAGCTCGCACATAGAACCAGCTAGCATGCAGACCAACCGGTCCACAATTCCCCCTGAGAAAAAAACACTAATATAATAAAAAAAAAAGTTTCCCCTGAAGCTTCCAGAAAGAAAACAAGCTAAACAAGAACTTCTATATCTTTACCCCATGTTGGACCACTAAATGCTGTAGGTAAAACTGCTCAGACCTTCGCCAGCACCCCCCCTGCATAAACAGGAAACATTTGGGGTGACGGGTCATAATAGCACATACTACATGACTCTACTGTATAATTAGTTAAATACAAAAGGTCTGATGTGCGCTTGTTGCAGTCCGAAACTTGCAATCTTACTATATTCAATATCAGTGGCACATAAGATTGCAATGTCAAGGAATACCACTCCCCAACATTCACAAAATGCAACCTTATTATAATTCCCATAAGTATGAGCCAGGAGCCCTCCTTAAACAAAGAAAAATGATAGTAAATACCTCGTTCTAGCCCAACTCATAATAAAAGCACACTAAACAAAGAGGGGCATGAGACACACTGAAAAATACATTACAATTCATCCACCAGTCCAACAACAAGGTCAGTCTTCGTCTGAGTTTTTAGCTCCATTTTCCTGTTCCAGCTCCTGTTCAACCATCGTGAGCACCTTCTCTACATCCTTTGGGTCATTGAACATGTAAGTCTTGCCCTTCCAGGATAGCTGCAGGCATTGTTCACTTGGGAACATAAGCAGGAGGCTGGTAAGGACAGAGGTCTGGGGTTATATTCTGTTTTAACTGAAATATTTGAATAGTTTTGTGCGTGCAATTAGTTCTATGTGTTAAAAATTACTGCTTTGAGTTAGAACTGTTACTTGGGCTGTGATATTGTAACTTTTGAGGCTTGGGAACACTTGTTTGGCAGTGATAGTTAGAGTGTAATTTAAATGTGATATTTGCCTGGTGTCTTAAATACTGAAAAGCCACTGGGGTTGGGATTGAAGGGCTGTGTATTTCTGTTTGGGACTGAAATTTGAAGCAACAGGAACTGGTGGGCCTGTGACATACGGTACCTGATGTCTGCATACACACACTGTTAGTGGGACTGGACACACACTGGACTGTATGTGTTTGTGAGACTTGGGAACTTTATTAGTGGGGTTGAAATTGGGTTTGTAAATAACTGCAGTCAGTATAGAGAGAAACTGTATTCCAGGGGGAAGGGACTGAGAAAAGGGGGTGTGCCATTATAAACAGAGGGGGACAAACAGGGTGGCCATATTCCACCATGGCAGGCATCTTCGGAAGGGTTGTAGGCTGCACAGGCTGTGGGATGGCAATAATTCTCAATTGGGCCTGGAGAGAGGGAGGCTGCCCACTCTGTAGACAGCTATTTTGTATCAAGAGTGAGGTATATTGGTTAAGGAGTAAGCTGGGGGAGCTGGGGGGGGGTGTCCAAGGATAAGGGGTGTGGAAATGGGCAGCAGAAGGGTGGGTCTGTGGGGAGGCTGGGGCAACGCTCTGAAATTACAGAACGTTATGATACAGCAAGCAGGAGGGGGGATATTAGGGACAGAGGACCCTTAGATAGGGATGTTGACGCTAAGGGGAAAGCATACAGGGTGAACTTTCCAAATACAAACAGAGTGGAGGGGAAAGAATCAGATGGGGCTGTTGTGGGGAAGCCTAGTAGAGCAGACATTGAGAAGGGAGGGGCTGTTGTGGGGAAGCCTAAAACAGCAGACTGTGGGAACGGAGCTCCTAAGGAGAACAGAGCAAGAGGGGAAGAAGAGGGGCAGTTTAGAGGTGCAGTCAGGGGAAACTCGGGTTACTTGATGGAGGCTGACATAGAGTGTCACAATAAATTTGAGATACTAGCAACCTAGAGAGGAGGAGGGGTTGGTGAAATGAGGAACTGATACAGAGGTCGGGGAGGGATGGATCCTATAGGGCATCACAGACTGGCAATGGAAAGGATAGAAATAGTCCCAGAGGGAGAAGGGGAAACATAAATGTTAAGCAGATAGGGGAGATGCAACATATTGCAGACATGAGGGAGGAGAGCATGACTGGAGAGAAACTGGGAGACAAGGAGGTGGGAGAGGGGCCCCCCTTCATTAGGGGGGTCAGTACCAAGGATGGGGCCCTAGCTAAAGGGGACCCACAGAGAGCCTCTGGAGGCAGGGGTACTATTACAAGGGGGGAGGATGGCGTGTGGGGGAAGGGGAAACCATCAGGGGCAGGATAAATGGTTCGGATAAGAGAGGGTTAAAGGGGACACCTATACAGAGGGGGTCTGAGTTAAGTGGGCAAAATAACGAGGGAGGCAGAAAGGGGAGGGTGACAAGGGGGTCTCTAATAAGGCAGGAAGACTCCCATGGAATTGAGATCACGAATAAAGGGGGTGGGGGGCTGAGAGGGCATAGTGGAGGTAACCATAAGGCTGATGGCGGTGTTAAGGTTCTGTTATTGGGAGACTCGATGATTAGGGGTATCCAGTGGGAGGGACAGGGGGGTGGATGCCATAGCCAGGTGAAGGTAGTGAGTATCTCTGGGCTGACAGTGCACAGAGCAAAGTTCATAGTGTATGAACTGGTTAGGGGTCAGGAGGGAAACCGATTTGCATTTGGGAACTAACGATCTAGAGGGAAATAGCGCTTTGGAAATCCAAGCAAGGTTCCAAGAACTTGCCAGAGTCTGTCGGGATAATGGATGCAGCATTTCTTTTCAGAGATATTGCCAGTACCAAAGGCCTCAGTGGAGAAAAAAAATTAAGATCACAGAGGTTAATGACTGGCTCAGGAAGTGGGGTGAAGAGAGTGGGTTGGGGGTGTTAGGGAACTGGAAAGGAGTTTGGAAGGATAAGGGACTGTATGCCAAGGACAGGCTTCATCTTGCCCCATTAGGGAAGGAAGTCCTTAAACAGGGGATGGCTGACTACATTCAAGAAAGGTGGGGTTTAAACTTGTGAGGGGGAAGGGATAAGGGAGGGGCTGACCAGAAGTCCTCTCCTCCAGATGAGGGGAGTAGCCTTCAAACCCAAGGGGAGGGGAAACAGACTGGGGGTGGAGGTTTCAGGAGGAGCAGAGGGAGGATGGAAGTATAAGGAACCTGGGTGGGGTTTGACAAAGGGGATCAGGGATAAGGGGTGGGGATTGGTGTTAGTAAATGCCAGGAGCTTGGGAAACAAGTTGCCAGAGTTCCAGGCCATGCTGTTCGGGGAGTGGATGTGGTGGTGGTCATGGAGACGGGCACAACAAACCATGACTGGGACCTAAACGCATGGGGTACACTATGCTTAGGAAGGATAGAAAGGAGGCAGAGGGGGTGGAGTGGCTATGTTCATTAGAGATGACATAGAAATTGCTAGGGTAGAAGAGGCAGAGGGAAACGTGGAGGTCTTATGGGTCACCTTACGATCCCCAGCAGGAGATAAGGTCAAGCTGGGTGTAGTATATAGGCCCCCAGGATGAGTGATGTTCTAGAGGATGGTTTGCTGGACAACATCATTGCCCAGTGTGGACCAAAAGGGGAAGGAGTGGTGTTGATGGGAGACCTTAATATGCCAGGTACTAACTGGAAACCATGTCCTCTAAGGTGGCCAAGGAGCAGAGGCTGCTGGATGGCTTCCAGGATGTGTTCTTACACAGCATGTGATGGAGCCCAAAGGGAGGGGGCATGTCCTGGACATGGTTCTGGCAGATGGGGATCTGGTAAGGGACCTGGTTGTAGAGGACCCCTGACTGGGAGCGACCACAATACTGTCTGGTTTCAAATAAGCATGGGGGAGGGGGGAGATCTAGGACACTGGCAGTGACTTCAGGGGGGCAGACTTTGTGGGCATGGGAAATATTCTCAAGGATCACTTGAAGGGGATTACATCAATGACAAATGTGGAAAGGAGATGGGAGGTCATAAAACGGGGACTTCATGAGGCAGTCAGGATCTGCGCTAAGTTGAAACGTAAGGGAGCAAGGTCACATAAAACATGCTGGTGGTCCACTGAGGTACAGGAAGTGGTCAGAGAAAAGAAGGTGGCCTACAAAAAATATAAAACAACAAGAGGGGATAGGGATAAGGAAATGTACCATCTTGCATCTAGAAAAGTCACCCGGATGGTGAGGGGAGCAAAGTCCAGTACAGAGCAGCGGCTGGCACAGGGGATACACGGAGGAGAAAAGGGGTTCTTCCGGTACATTGGGGAGAGGAGAAAATCTAAGGGCCATATCAGCAGATTGAGATCAGAAGGAGGGTGGGTGGAAGAGGCGAGGGACCAGGCAGAGGTATTTAATGAGCACTTTGCCTCTGTGTTCTCTAGGAAGGGGGATGGGATATCTACAGAGCAAGGCACGATGGGGATAGAAGCGGTAGTGGGTGGGATCAGGGGAGCAACAGAAATGGAGCAAGAGGGAGGGAGAGGTACCCCAGGGGTGTCACATCTGGACAAGGATAAAAAGGCCAGTAAGGTGGAGGGGACGGCTGATGCTATCTCTGCCAAAAGGGTGTGGTTAGCCCTCAAGGCCCTAAAGAAAGACAAATCTCCTGGGCTGGATGGCATTCAACCGAGAGTACTATGGGAATTGGCAGACATATTGGCTGCACCCCTGACGGAGCTCTTCAACAGGTCACTTGAGACAGGGAGGGTGCCTAGGGATTGGCGAGAGGCACATGTGGTGCCAATCCATAAAGGGGGGTTGAGGGAAGTACCAGGTAACTATAGACCCATCAGTTTGACCTCGGTGGTGGGAAAATTAATGGAGGGTACACTAAAGGACGATTGGGGTGTACTTGAGGAGGTGGGAGGTCTGTATAGTCGGGCAACATGGGTTTGTGCCAGGTAGATCATGTCAAACCAATCTTGTGGAGTTCTAATGAATGGGTAACATCAGAACTGGACAGGGAAAGCCTGTGGATGTATTATTCTTGGACTTCAGCAAGGCATTTGACTTTGTCCCCACAATGGTCTGGTTGAGAAACTGATGGGGTTAGGAGTAGGCCTTTGATGGTCAGATGGATTGAAAACTGGCTAGCTGGAGCACCCAGAGAGTAGTGGTCTGTGGGAGCCTCGAACCTAGAGAGGTTGGTGGTGGGGTACCGCAGGGCTCAGTCCTGGGTCCGATCCTGTTTAATGCATACATATCTGACATCAGGGAGGGTATAGGGTGTGAAATGAGTCTCTTCTCTGATGACTCCAAGATGGGAGCAGTAGTTGAGGGAGAAGAGAGAGGTTGGCCCTGCAAGGGGACCTGGACACCCTGGAAAGCTGGGCTCACACATGGAAATTAAATTTCAATATCACCAAGTGCAAGGTGTTGCATCTTGGGCGGGTAAACCCTAAACACAGGTATACCCTGGGAGGGGAGGCGCTGGAGGCCTCAATAGGGGAAAAAGACCTAGGGGTCATGGTGGATGCATGTATGAATAACTCTGAGCAGTGCAGGACAGTGGCTAGCAAGGCAAACAGGATGTTGGGATGCATCATAAGGGGGATCACCTCTAGGAGCAAGGAAGTGATTTTGCCGCTGTACAATGGACTGGTTAGACCACACCTTGAGTACTGTGTGCAGTACTGGAGACCACACTTGAAGAGGGACATACAGCTCCTGGAGAGGGTGCAGAAGGCAACTAAGATGATACGAGGCTAGGGATTTGACGATGAGGACAGACTTCGGGAGCTCTGCCTGTTTTCATTGGAGGAGAGGAGAGACAGGGGGACATGATTGAGGTCTTAGGTACCTCAAGGGAATAAATAGGGTAAACATGGAGGGATCTTCAGACTAAAGCAGGGAGGTATTACCAGAGGGCATGGTTTGAAGTTGGAAGGAGGAAGGTGAGGGGGAAAAGAGGAGGAGGTTTTCACTGAGAGGTGGTGGACCCTTGGAATGCACTGCCTGGCGAGCTGGTTCAGAGATCCACAGTGGAGGGCTTCAAGAGAGGGTGGGACAGACACAGAAAGTGGATGTATCAGATGATGGCCTGTCCCAGGGGGTTGGGGATGGATGATAGGGGTTTCTGGAACACAAGAGAGGGGTGGGCCTCGGCACCCAACTAGGGATCTGAGGTTCGAGCAGACTCGATAGACCGTAAGACCTAATCTGCTGGCAAATAGTATGTTAGTATGTTAGCTGGGAGCAATAATTGATGGAGAACTTTCAATTGTAGCAGGCGAGTCCGCACCCCATCAAAAGACTTATGGCACTCAATGGTGCCATACTAAAGAATTAGGGAAAAAGAATGTCCGACTCTCCATATTTAATGTTGCGATGTCCGAGCTACAGACAATATGCATTCCTATCTCCCACTCCAGTACAAACCACAATGAAGGCATGAGGGATCGATGTCTCTGCTGGCACTCTGCGGGGGGGGGGGGGTGATGTGATAGGCCCCCTCCAGAGACAAAGGTGGTTCATCTTCTGTAAAACCCAGCACCCCAGGCAAAATAGTACGGGCAAATTCTAAAGCATCCTCACCCTTGGCATACTCAGGCAAACCCAACACTCTGATATTTCTTTCCTGTGTGTGGTTTTCGACTAGTTCCAGGTGCTGGTGGAGTGAGGTGTTGTCCCGAATCAGTTTTATAGCAACATCCATTGTTTTATTTAAATTGGTCTCTAGTTTAGAAACTGCCTAGTCCGACATGTATATTTTTATTTCCAGAGCCATAACTCGGGGTGCTAGAGAGTCAAATTATTGGTCCTGTTCTTGGACTGACCACACCAGCTGTCCAAGTGTAGCATTCATGGTGGCAAAAGACACCTCCTCTGCAATAGTTACACCAGAGGTCCCTGACACATTTCTCTGTGGAGGCCCAGCTTCGCGTTTTCCTTTAGGGTGGAAGAAATCCGAGGAAGCTGCAGAAGCACCTTTGGATTTTCCCATAGTAACCAACAAACAGTCCTTCCAAACATAAATAGGGCATATAAAATGGTAGAAAGCACTCCAAGTATGATTTTAAACATAATTTTATCAAAGTTTTCTCCGGAGCACTAGGAAGATGTGCTTCCTGCATAGCAGCTCAGCTGCGGCCCCCCCCCAGATCTTTTTTTAACTATAGCAGTCAAGCCAGAACAATACTTCTATAATGTCCTGAAGTACTGATTTATTTTAGCGCAAAAAAATTCTTGCTATTGGCACGCAGGCAAGAGTGTGCATGTGACTGCGTGGTGTCACTACCTGGTCCTAAACTGTGGGCAGTGGGAATGGAGTTAACCGACTGCCCTCCGAGGCTGCTGCTATTGGCTTTCATGAACTGTGACACCCAAGCCCAGCTTACACTCCCAATTAAATTAGATTTAACTACAGCAGTCAGTCAAGCCAGAACTACTGCAATACTTCTATAATGTACTGAAGTACTGATTTATTTTAGCGCAAAAACATTCTTGCAGGCGGCACGCAGGCAAGTGTGTGCATGAGACTGCGCAGTGTCACCACCTGGTGTGGTGGGAGTGGAGTCAGCTGACTGCCCTCTGAGGTTGTTGCTACTGGCTTTGGTGAAACCTGAGCCCATATTGCACCACCAATATTATTACAGACAGATTTTTTTAACTACAGCAGTCAAGCCAGAACTACTGTAATATTTTTATAATGTACTGACGTACTGATTTATTTTAGCGCAAAACAATTATTGCAAGCGGCGCACATGCAAGGGTGTGCGAGCGACTGTACAGTGTCACTACCTGTCCCTAAGCTGTAGGTGGAGCGACTGCACAGTGTCACTACCTGTCCCTAAGCTGTAGGTGGTAAGAGTAGAGTTGGCCAACTGCCCTCCGAGGTTGTTGCTACTGGCTTTGGTGAAACCTGAGCCCAGATTACACTACCAGTATTATTAAAGACAGATTTTATTTTAACTACAGCAGTCAAGCCAGAAGTTAGAACAACTGTCTGTTATATAACACTTCTTCTCCTTCACCTCCCCACAGAGCACAGAGGCCTGTGAAACTAAATAGTAAAGTCTGTGGCAATACAACAGCGGCTCACTGACTAGATCAAACAATTTCTCTGAAAAAAACAACTTCCTAGTAGCAGGCACAAACACAAACACAGTGCAGAGTACACACACTAAGTAAACAAAAGCAAAGGTTTTGTGATGTAAATGTATGAATTTGATGGGATTTAATCTCCCTCAGTTAGAGCTCTCTCTGCGACACATCTTCTCTGCTGCAAGTGTGGCAGTCACATGATCTGGCTTCAGTGAGATTTGGCAAATGCTCACTGATTTGCCAAAATAGTCCCACAAGATCTTAAAATTGGGTCAAAGAGACAACCCAAATACCAGTTGAATAGTGATTGTATTCGTTATTTGGGTCCCAAATAAAGAATACCGTATTATTAGTGGTATTCAGAATTTAATATCCATTACTCACACACCCCTAGTTTGCTCTCTCTTGTGGGGGGCTTGAATGTGGTAGCGGGAAGGAGTTCATTATCTAGAGGTGGGAGGGCTCTGTGATGGGGAGTATGGCATTGTGGCATGAGGTGGGGGTCACCCACTGGAAGTGATGGAGCTAGAGATTAGAGTCTAACGACATTTCTGGCAGGTGACTGCCAGATGGGGAATGGCATCACAAGTGCACGAGGGAGGGGAGACAAGGGACAGTGACATCAGTATCTGCATATCAGCTGCTGTACCCTGTTGGGGTGAGTACAAAAACTATTGGGAAATGCATTGAGGGTCTTGGGAACACAACCAAACACTAAATGTTGCTTGTGCGGAATGTTCATAATGTTTCATGATCAAAGTTGCATGTTAAATGAATGTTTACAATTGTTGGTCCTTAAACACATAGCAAAGACTGGGTGGATTATAAGAATTTAACTTCTTGCAGATAACAACACCAGGACAGACATGCCCCATGAGGGGTAGGGACTACCGGGACATTCGAGGGCCAGCTTCTGTGCTAGAGGGCCACGGCTCCTATCTGAACTTCATACTTCCTTATGGCAACAGATTTCATTAAAACTGTATTGTGAAACATCAGGTGGTTCTCCACACCTGTGAAATGCAATAAAATCCTTACCGGTCTTAAAAAGATGGTGGTTCAAGTTGCCTTATTACAGGAAATGCATCTCACCCTAACAGAGCATGGTACTCTAGAATCGGATTGGGTGGGTAAGTGTTAAACGGCTTCTTACTTCAATGTTTGGAGAATAGCAATGGGGTATATAGTGCTTGTGTAACGTTTAGTACTTTTTGTGGCTTAACTCTATTCCCACCCTCGAGTAGTAGGTATGTAGGCAGTGATTTGTAGGGAATACAAGGCCCAGGAACAAGGGTGAGAAGAGCATCAGAGAAGGAGGAGAAGGGGGTCTATGTGATAACAGCGAACACCTAAAGGTGATTACTGTTATCGCTCAGTTAGACTGCCGAATACATTTTTGGCACTCTGACAACCCTGATGCACCAGCACAACTGTGCCAGGACATGTTTTTACTACTTTCTGTGTGGGGGTTGCATCCTCCCCACACCTCCCCGCACCCCCCTACTTAAAGATTCTCAACTCCGGGGGGGTGCATGTTGGGGGGGGGGTTAAAGTAGTAAAATTAAAAAGGTTCGGGCCAGGCACAATAAAAATCGCACCAGCGCCTGGACCCGAACCCAGTACCTCAGCCACTCCAGCCATTGCCCAATCCCCGATGCCACGATGCAGCTTGACTGGCAACCACAGTGCCACCCCCTACAGCCTCTCCACCTCCTCCCAGCCCATGCGCACCAAGCTCACTCCCACCCCCCTGCATGCGTACGTATAGCGACATCCTGTTGCCTAGTTCGCCCACCCCCTCATCCGGTCGCCCTACCTGTCGGTAGCCATGAGTGGATTGTGCCAGGAAGGTGTCGCCGTAATGGAAGGTGCCCTTCCTCATGCGCCCACTTCACGTGTTACCAGGAGAAGGAGATGATGGTGGTGTATGAAAAACACTTCCTAAGCAAGAGAGGTGTGTTTAGTGTAGGGTTTAAGTAGAGGTTAGAAACAGAGACTTTGACGGCAGATAAGGACCACTTGGCCCACCCAGTCTGCCCATTACCCTAGCTACTGGATAAGCTGCAGATTCTAGTTAACCAACAGCCTACTTCCTGCAACCCCCCACTATAATTGCTTTATGTCTGTCCCATGCATGTTTGAATTCCCCCACTGTTTTAGACCCAACGACCTCCCCAGGAAGGTGGTTCCATGTATCCACCACTCTCTCCGTGAAAAAAAATGTCCTCACATTACCCCTGAGCTGTCCCCCCTCTATCTTTAAATTGTGCCACCTTGTTCTTACACATCTCTTTTTCTGAAAGATTCTACCTTCCTGGACTTTGTTGATTCCCTTGAGGTACTTGAAAGTTTCTATCATGTCCCCCCGTCCCTCCTTTTATCAAGGGTATACATATTAAGCTCTATCAGTCTCTCTTCATATGGTTTCTGCTGCAGACCCTGCACCATTTTAGTTGCCCTCCTCTGGACTGCTTCCATCCTGTCTATGTACTTACATAGAGGAGGTCTCCAAAACTGCACACAGTACTCCAGATGGGGTCTCACCAACTGTCTGTATAGAGGGATAACCACTTCCCTTTTTCTACTTGTGATGCCCCTTCCTATGCATCCCAGTATCTCCCTGGCTCTCCTTACTGACTTTTCACATTGCTTACCCACCTTTAGGTCATCTGATACGACTACCCCCAGGTCCCTTTCCATTTTTGTTGTTGTTAGTACCTCCCCTGCTATTGTGTACTCTTCTCCTGGGATTTTGTTTCTCAGGTGCATTACTTTGCACTTCTTTACATTGAATCTAAGTTGCCATATGTTGGACCATTCCTCCAACCTTGCCAAGTCCCTTCTTATCTTTTCTACCCCCTCTTGTATATCAACTCTGTTACATGTCTTTGTGTCATCTGCAAAGAGGCATACCTTTCCTTCCAGACCCTCTGCAATGTCGCCTATAAAGATGTTAAAGAGGACTGGACCCAGTACTGAGCCCTGAGGTACTCCACTAGTAACTCCCCTTTCTTCGGAATGTGTTCCATTCACTATTACCTTCTGTGTCCTGTTGTGCAGCCAGTTTGCTACCCAGGCTACCACCCTGGGACCCACTCCCAGGCTGGCTAACTTGATTATTAACATTTTGTGTGGGACTGTGTCAAATGCCTTGCTAAAGTCTAGGTAGGCCATATTCACAGCCCCTCCCTGGTCTATTACTTTGGTCACCCAGTTAAAGAAATCAGTTAGATTCGTCTGACATGACCTTCCTGCTGTAAATCCATGCTGCTTTGGGTTCTGTGCCCCGCTGGCCTCTAGGTAATCAACAGTTCTTTCTTTCAGAAGTGATTCCATCATTTTCCCTACCACTGAGGTCAAACTTACAGGTCTGTAGTTTCCTGCTTCTGCCTTGCTCCCACTTTTGTGAAGGGGAATCACATCTGCCCTCCTTCAGTCCTCAAGTACCACCCCATCCTGTCTTGATTTGTTAAAAAGCGTGATCAGTGGTGTCACTAGGTCCTCCCTTAGTTCTTTTAGGATTCTGGGGTGAATCCCGTCAGGCCCCATTGCTTTGTCTACCCTGAGTTTTAGGAGTTCTTTCAGGACTCTTTCTTCTGTGAATGGACTGGTGTCAACCCCCCTACCCAGACAGCTTCTATTGTCTGGTTTAGGTAATTTCTCCTCATCTTCTTTTGTGAATAATGAGCAAAAGTATTCATTAAGTATCTCTGCCTTTTCACTGTCTCCCTCTGCCCCTCCCCTCTCCTTTATTAATCTTCATTATCCCTCCCTTAACCTTTCTATGCTCCCTAATGTACCTATAAAAGGTTTTATCCCCCTTCTTAACTGAGTTGGCTATTTTTTCCTTGGTTTGGGCCTTTGCTATTCTGACTGCCTTCCCCACTTCTTTCTGCTTTAATTAATACAGTTCCCTGTCATGCTCCTTCTCTGATTCCTTATACTTTTTGAATGCAGCCTTTTTCTCCTTAACCTTCCCTGCCACCTCTTTTGAGAACCACAGTGGTTTTTTACTCTGCTTTGTTTTCTTTATTTGTGTCACACAAAGGCTTGTTGCCTGTATGGTGGCAGTTTTGATTTTTCTCCATTGTTCTTCCACCCCTCCTTTTTGGCCATTTGCTAGTGCATTCTTCAGGTATTCACCCATTTTGCCAAAGTCAGCCCTTCTAAAGTCCAGTATCCTTGTTTTTGTATGGTTTATCTCCATGGTTGTGCTCATTGTGAAGCACACTGTGCAGTGGTCGCTTGTTCCCAGATGTCTACTGACTTCTAAATTTGTGATCCTCTCTCCATTTGAGAGTACCAGGTCTAGTATTGCTCCCTCCCGAGTGGGTTCCAACACTAGCTGTCTAAGGCCTGCCCAATGAAGGGAAAACTGAAGTTCTACTGTGCGTTTCAAACCCACAACCCTTCATATCACAGTCAAACACCCAATCCACTACACCACAAGCTCTGCTTGTGGAAGGAGCTATTCCCCACATTGAACCACGGGCACAGCCCTCCCATTCAGTGTTTGGGGAATAGCAATGGAGTATATAGTGCTTGTGTAACTTGTAGTACTTTTTGTGGCGTAACTCTGTTCCCACCCTTGAGTAGTAAGTATGTAGATAGTGATTTGTAGGGAACAGAAGGCCCAAAAAGATACCTCCTCCAACTCATGGAGAGTATGACCCCGGCACTCAGGAGAGGAACCTCCCCAGGTGGAGGAAATCTCTGAGGACCCATGGCTGGAGGTCTGCCCGTCCTCTGGGCATACTAAAAGGAGAAGGACCTAGGTTCTAGTAACCATAGCTAATTTGAGGTTGGTGAGCTGCTTGAAGAGACAATAATCCATCCTCGATCAATCGATGATGCCAATTGCACAATGATCCTGAGGTGGAAGAGTAGGTCTGATCTGAATGAGCGATAGAATCTGAAGTATGAAGTAAATCCGGGAGAAGGAGGGCAAAGGAAGTCCAAGTTTCCAAGATGATGAATGTTGCTTGTCCACGGGATTGCAATGGTGTAATGAGCAGAGGGAGTATGACTGGATCGATAAGGTACTAAACTGGGAATGGTATACATGCAATGGTACAAGAAATCACTGGTGAATGATCCAACTTGTGAAAGGTTTGAATGTAAAGATATGGTCTGGAGGCAAGGAACTCAGTAATGAATGAGGAGTCACTAAGGAAGCAACCATGAAGTAGAAATGAGTAGAAGAGAGTCTTTGAGTGCCCTGGAGATAATGGTTCTTTCTCGAAGGATGATGCAGACTGAATGATGATCCGGAGGATGAAGGGTACTTCTTTCCATGGGGATAGTAGAATCCTATGTGTGGGGCAGATCCAGTTAAAGAAGGGCTAATGTAGTCCGTATTTCCAAGGTGATGAAGAATGCATGCCTAAAGGGATTGTAGGGGTGTAATGAGTTGGGAGAGCATAATTTGATCAATATAAGACCAGACAGTTACACACTGTGGGATTTGTGATGGTTTGTAAAGTTCTGGGTGACTGATCCAATTCATGTAAAGTTTGATGTTCAAGGTAGTCTGGAAGTAAAGAATCGATTAGTGAGCGATAAGTCACTAAGCAAGCATCCCAAAGTAAAGTAAAATGAGTATAGGAGAGGTCGAGTGATAAGAGTAATGTCATACATGATAAGTAAATGAATAGAAAAAGAGTTGCGGAGCGGTCCAGATGGTAGCCTAATGTATTTAGGAAATTATTGGAATTTCGGTATGAGGGATGGATGGCATCTTTGGTCATGATATTCCTGACTTTATATGTAAATTCTCTGCTGGTACAGTGCCTGAAGTAAGTGCAGGCACTTCTGTGGTGTGATCGTCTAGGAGATGCACTATGAATGCATAGGTTGGTTAAGTGTACAGGTGATCATGATGTTGAAGTACTTAAGAGAAGCTTGGAGGCAGATGTAAGAAAGTCTATATGCTGGATTGGCAGCAAGATCAATTAGTGCAGGCTGTTATAGGATCTTAGTGCTACGCTGATTAATACCGAGTGGAAAGCAAGGCTGGGTTGGTGAATTTGTCTTGACTGTTACAGATTGCTAGTTAGATGCAGGAGAGCCAGTTCTCGGTGACTGTCTTTACTGCAGAGGTTAATGAAGGCAATTTGAGAAGAAGAGGCTAAAGGGGCTGCTGGAAGAGCGGTTAACCCGGCTAGGTGAAAAGGTGCGGATGATTGTAGTATGGAATAGCGATGTCCAGGAGTGAAAACGATGGTTTGGATGGCGTGGAGTTAGTAATCAGCTATGTGATGGAAATCCCACAATGAATATTCTGGGAGATATCTGTGAAATTCATAAAACAAGCAATGTCTGTTGAGAAGTAGGAGTCAAGTAACTTGGTTAACAGAGATGGTGTTGGAAGACGAGGCTGAAAAGGTAAAATGGATGATGTCCTTAGTCAGATGTGTTATCTTAAGATTCCCGGTGACCACCGAAGTGATGCTGAGTACAAAGTCCGAGCACAGCGGAAGGATTTCAGTCCTTTCCATGTATGAGGATAGCCAGTAAGACAAGGCAGACCGGGAAGTCACTGCAATTGAATGGACGGGATTCGGAGGGTAAATCCAATAGAGACGGAGAAGATCTTCCTATTGTCCAGGTGAATGGGATTCAATGAATGATCATGAGGAGCTGATTGGGCAGTGTAAAAACTCTATGATGGTGTAAGAGTCTATGAGGCATGTTAGCTAAGGGATGTTTGCTGACAGGAGTATTTCCCCGAAGTAATGAACGAGTGATCCAATGAGCAGTAGAAGGGTACTGATAGAATGACCAAAGTGGGACTAGGAGATGGATCATATGGAAGAGCAGATGACTGGGTAGGAGTACTGGTCAGAGATAGGGTACAAAGCCCAAAAGAGCCACCGCACACAGTATGAAACCCCAAGCCTGCAAGGCAAAGATGAAAAGGAGGCCATCCAAATGGGAAGGAAGACCAGAGTGGATCCTGAGACACTGAAGGAATAATCTGGGGAAGCTAAGGGCTAGTCGAAGCCAGATAACATCCAGAGCAGGAAGGTACAGGACCAGGTTAACCCCATGATGAACAGCAGCGAAATGCAGGAAAGCTGAAGCAAGGCATTGGAGAATGATCCATGGAAGGCCAAGGAGCCAATCCAAACACCATGAGAAACTGAGGTGAGATACAGGAGTCCCACATCTGATGAAGGCTGGAAACAACTAGGGAAAAGGATGGAAGACACTGGAGTGATGAAGGGCAATGTTCCCAAATCTGCAAAGAAAATGAGTTCATACAGCAGCCAGATGGGGGACCTGCAGCAAAGAAGTCCATGAGGCAGTCTAACTGGATTGAGAGAGGAACTGAACAAGCTGGTAGGATCCATATCATGAGGGAAAGGAGGCCAAAGGGGTTAGAGCACGAAGGTCCATGGAAGAGTGGGATGTCGAGTGGAGTCATTCGAAATAGAGGGGTCCTGTGATTGAAGGGAAGTGGAAAATTGTCAAAATGGAGGCAAACAAGTCAATGAGGTCCTGGTTCCATGGTCAAAGTCGCAGACAGATCTGAGAGGTGGAAGGCAGGTGGAGTGGAAAGGCCCCATTCCTGAAGGGAAGTGGCTACCTGCTTCGGGTAGAGGAAGCAGACAGTGGACACAGCAGTGCAAGCTCAGGCTGAGGACCAGGCAAGGTAGTGTGGTGAGACTGAAAGAACAGCTGCAGACAAGGAGAAATGGAGACCGCTAGCATTAGGAGGTCCAGTTCCAGAAGGGTCCTGGCACCGAATAGCAAGCAGAGAAGGAACATGTGAGAGCCCAGGTGGGACGTTTGAAGTGAGATGATCCTGACTGGAAGTGGCTCTTGAAGATAAGATGATGAGAGTGCATGGTGAAGAAGGTCCATTCCCAAATGGAAGTGGTGATCCGCATCGAGTGTAGGATGCAAATGGCGGAACAGTCAATGTCAGAGTCAGGCTCCCAGCCATGGAAGTCAGCCAATAGGATGATGAATCGAGGCTACAGATAATGTAAGATGGAGAAGGCAAATTAGGCGAAGTCATGTTCCTGGGGGAAAGTAGGATCCAGGCAATAGGCTGAGAACACAGTAGCTGAAGCAGTAGACTATAGACCCAGTTACCAGTCAGGGATGGCAGAGATGGATGATGGTGACTTGAGGCAGCCAGGCATAGTTGGAATGATAATGGTACGTGGAGTGTAAGAATTCCCTTCTTGAAGGGAAGAGGCAACTGGTATGCAGTAAAGAAGGTATGATACAGTCTGTATATCATAGACATGGTTCCTATCCCTGGTAGTCGGGGCAAGCTATCCTTCACTTGATGCTGCCAAGCAGAGTTAGGGATGGAGGATGTCAGTTTGGCAAGTAGCAGGAGGCAGTGAATGCAATGGAATCCCATCCCTGGTAGACGGGGAAGCCTACACTCAGCATCTCAGAAGGTGCGAGTTAGGGACGGAGTCTGGAGTACTCCTGGTGTGCGCTGGCCAATGAACGACACTGTTGCTAAGAGAGGAGAATAGTACATAAAGCTGATAAGGACAATGGAGTAATAGATAGTATTGGAATCTGTAGGTATAGTAACACTAGTAGTAGGCGTGAGAATACATATATCATGATGGGAATGGGAAACACAGAAGACAGTGGTAAAAAGGGAAGTGCACTGGCGTGTACTGTGAGGAGAAAACTGGGGAACAGGAAAGGAACAAGATAACAAGATTTGGAGAAAGCTCTGTGCCGTGATATAGTGCTGAGACGATATGCAGAGGTCTGCTGCTGAAACATGACCACAGCAGGTATCCATCATCCCCGAGAGAGGGTAAAACTGGAGAAGGCGGCTATACTATAGACTCCTGACACTGTTTCAAAGGTGCAGTTCTGAGTTGGACTTCCCCTTTAGTCTGAGGAGAGAGCTAGGTAGGCGCAGAAGAGAACGGCAAGGGCTGGGGTTAAAATTTGGCATCCCTATCCTAATTTGGAACTACAGCTGGTCTGCTGATATGTATTGGGACATCCAAGGGACATGAACATCTGTGCCTGTTAGCAGGATTATGAATGCCTGACCTCCCCCTCTTTATTGATTTACCCTGAACGATAGGAAGGGTTACTGAAGTAAGCAAGGCAGATGTGACAAAAAAATGTGCTGGGGGAGAATGAGTAGCTCAGCAGGGAAGCAGTGTGGAGGCAGGTTGGTACTCAAGTGAAGTACTGAGAAGTGAGAGTGCTCCAAAGAGACAGAGGCCTGCAAAAAGAAGTCGTGGCATGGTGAGGGAGCCAGTAGTGAGTAATCAGTTAAGGAATCTATCAAATACTAAAGGCGGCTGGTAAATGTAATAGTAAGCACTTACTGGTGAGCTGATGAAACCAGCAGGCAGTGAGTCTTATCATGTCCATGGAGTAGGTAAGGAAGGAATGGAATTGTAGGCCGAGCAACCGATCAGGTACTGAACATTTTGAAGAAAATTCCTTTAAAAAATGTTGGAATTGATGATATTCAGCCAAAGTTTTTGAAGTTAATATCTTCATGCATTTTTATTTATTTATTTATTTTTATTTATGACTTTGATAACTGGGTGAGTGCACTGATCCCAGGGACCGTTTTCAGGCACGGCCCGGGCCATAACACATGGCGCAGGCTGACAGTGGATTACAAGGTAACAGTAATACACATGAAACAGATTTGATACAAGCAACAATAGTAGACACAATATACAGGTTTGATGCATAGGTCCATTTGAGGACAGTGAATATAAAGTTTCAATAGCAGACATGAGAAGACTTGGAACAAACAAACAAATCACAGGCACAGTGTACAATGTGAGACTGCATCATCCAGTGAGCAAGTAATACACAGAATACTCAGTAAAAAAAATGTATATACAATACGTACAGGCAAGGAAGTCAAATATTACTGTGAAAAATGCAATACAACAGTTGTAGGCAAGAGAGTTGACTAGTGTGGGTAGGTGGGTAACCCCTGGGCTGGGGAGTTGACTAGTGTGAGTTGGTGTGAGACCCCTGGGAGCATCGGCAGGATGAGTTTTTATAAGCCTTTGACAAAAATATTTAATTTGTCCTTAGAAATATGGATCTTTCCACAACAATGGAAAAAAAACGTAATAAGACCAATTTTTAAGGGGGGAAATAGTAAAGATTTGGGGAATTACCACCCTATTTCATTTCTCCATCCTTTAGGTAAAATTTTAGAAAAGATAACAGAGGTACAAATGAGTGATTATTTACAATTGACTGGACTTCATGCTCCTGAGCAGCATGGCTTTAGGAAATTTCATAGTACAGGAACTGCCTTGGCCAGGTTCACAAACCACATCAGTGAGGCTATGGAGAGGGATGAGCTCACTGGTGCTGTTTTTGTGGACCTGTCCAGGGCATTTGATCTTGTTGACCATCGTCTGCTGCTCAGGAGCCTAGCTGCCAAGGGATTATCCAGATTGTCATTAGAAAAGGTGGAGAGTTATTTATTAGGTAGGGAACTACAAGTTCTTTATGAGGGTTCAGTGTCAAGGAGTAGAATTTTAGAAAAGGGTGTACCTCAAGGGTCAATCTTGGAACCCCTATTGTTTCCCATATTTGTGGATATTATACCAAGTAAAATTCTTAAGGCTAAGACAATCTTATATGCTGATGATATAATATTATATAATTCATTAGATAAAATTGCCCAAGATTTGACTGTAGATTTTCAGAGTCTAGAAAATTGTTTGTTGGACTTAAAATTATCATTGAATATTTCAAAAACCAAGAGTATGATATTTGCCTCTAAACAAAAGTTGGTTAAATTAGGGAAGCTGAATACATCTGGTAAAAATGGAACTAATTTGGAGCAGGTATAATGTTTTAGATATTTGGGAATGAATTTGGACTCAAATTTAACATTTGCAAATCATATATCGACTTTAACAAAATCAGTAAATCAAAAATGAGGGGGTTTATTCAGACTACAGAATGTGTTAACTTTACAAGCCAGGAAACATAAACCCAAAGTATACTACTTTCTCAACTGAATTATAATTCATTGTTGTTTACTAGTTTGTCTAAACATGTGGTAAATAACTTAACAATGACTTTTCATAGTATTTGTAGATTTCTTTATAGATTGCCTTATAGTACACATCATTGTACTTTATATCAAGTTTCAGGGTATCTACCGCCTAACTTGAGTTCCATTTACTCTCTTTGTTGTAAAACGGATAATGTATTAAGACAAAAGAGTCTCTCTCCCTTGTATTCTCTGATATCTGTAAGGGAAGATCCGAGAAACTTGAGATCAAATTTTCTTTCTTGTTTAAATTTGAAAGTCACTAAAACAAACGGGTGCTCAAGCTTTTTCTATC
This sequence comes from Neoceratodus forsteri, assembly GCA_016271365.2. Lineage (NCBI taxonomy): Eukaryota > Metazoa > Chordata > Ceratodontiformes > Ceratodontidae > Neoceratodus > Neoceratodus forsteri. The sequence goes on along the minus strand of CM028131.1, from coordinate 767,131,109 downwards.
CAAGCATCAAAATACTGGAATGATCTTCCAATTGAATTGAGAACTATGAGTAGTCATAATTTATTCAAAAAGAAATTGAAGCATCATTTATTGAGTAGCTTGAATGTCACTGCTGTTTTAAATAATTTGTATTATATTGTTTGTCTTATATGTCATGTATTTGTATTCCTGTATTAAGTGAATGTAAAAGTTATCTTTTTTGTATAACATCTTGTGACTATTTTATAGTCTCAGGTTGCATATGAAAAAGGGCCTTGGCTCATATGTTTACCTGGTTAACAAAATAAATAAATAAATAAATAAAGAAATATAGGCCTTCCCAGCTTCCCAGAAGGCTTGCGCCGAGGGTGCAGATGCCTTGTTGATGAAGGATTACATCTCCCACTAGGCTATGATATATGCTCGAAACTCCTCAGATGTTAAGAGGTGTGTAGAACATCTCCACGATGCACCACTGTCTGGAAGGAGGGAGGGGGCAGCAGGATGTGAGGTAGAAGGTCAGTCTGAGCCCTGATTGAGAGTAGGAGTACAGGGGAGGGGGGAGGGAACTAATCAAGGGGATCAGGGAAGAGGAGGCAGGAAAAACGGAGTGGAGGATTGGGGAGGGAGAGAAAAGGAAAGGAAGAGGGGAAGGAAAACTGAAAGCAGATACAGATAGTCAGAAGGGGAGGGGCAGAATGGAAGATGGAAAAACAGTTAAGGGGAACAAATTGTGGATGTGGAGATAAATTCACCAGAGTGTAGAGGGAGCAGTTAGGTGGGGAAGCAGCTAGTACAAAAGGTGAGAAAAGAAGGACGAGGAGCACGGATGCAGGGGAGGGAAGGGTTGCAATCATAGGGGACTCCATAATTAGGGGTATTCACTGGGGAAGGAAAGGGGACCCAAATACAAGCAGGAGGGTGGTTTGTATGCCAGGAATGACAGCGGGGAAGGTGGGCCCAAGAATAAGGGAAAGAGTAAGGGAGGTTGGAGGAAAACCTAATTTAGTTATACATTTGGGAACAAACGACCTAACTGGGGAGGAGGTTGAGGTAGTACAAAGTAGGTTTAAGGAGCTGGGGAAGATCTGCAGGGAGAAGGAAGTTTGCTAGCCTTCTCAGAGGTGATACCTGTACCAAGGGCCAGCACAGCCAGGAAAATAAGAATAGAGGATTTTAATGACTGGCTGAGAAAATGGTGCAGGGATGAGATGTTCATCTGTATTGGGAACTGTGAGGAGACCTGGTCAAACAAAGCACTCTTTTCGCCAGAGAGGCTACACCTCAGTAGGGAGGGTTTGAGGGTACTCAGGGACAAACTGGGGGAATATGTAACCACTACACTTAATTTAAACTACTTGCAGGGGGCAGCAGGCATGCAGGCCAACAGAATCTGAGAGGAGGAAGTCAGTGAACCTCCCCCCCCACAGTGATGGAACAGGTCTGGAGGGAGGAGGTAGAAGGAGCAAGAACACAGTTAGCAAAGGGTGGAGGGGAGGAGGAACACAAATCAAGGGTGCGTGGAAGGGTGCACACAGAGGGGATAAATGTGAATAGAAGAATAAAGGGAAGAGAAGAAAGGTCAGATTCTAGGTGGACAGTGGTGTCTCTGAATGTGCGGAGTCTTGGAAACAAGATGGACGACCTGCAGGCACTATTAGCAGACAGGAGGGTGGCCATAGCTGCAGTAACCGAGACTTGGGCAACATCACACCATGACTGGGACCTTGCAATCCCTGGATATAAACTATACAGGAGGGACAGGGTAGTTGGGAAGGGGGAGGGGTGGCAGTTTATATCAGGGAGGGAATAACTTGCACGAGGGAGGAGTCGGAAGAAGGGGAGGTGGAGGCATTATGGGTTCAGTTAAGGTCCAATAGAGGGAGAAAGGTAAGGTTGGGGGTGGTTTACAGACCACTCAGTCAGGATAAGGAGATGGACAGGGAACTGAACTCACAAATATTGGAAGCTACAGGGAAAGGAGAGGTGGTAATTGTAAGGAACTTCAACCTGCCCAAGGTGGACTGGAGCATACCATCTACAACATGCGCTAGGAGTCAGGTGATCCTGGAAGGACTGCAGAGTGGGTTGTTGACTCAGGGTGTCACTGAACCAACAAGAGCTGAGGCAATTCTTGATCTGGTGCTCACAAATGGGGAGCATGTACAGGAAATAATGGTCGGGGAGCCACTAGGTGGAAGTGACCATTGCACAATGTGGTTCCAGTTGGATATGGGCAGGGAAAGCATCCCAACTAAGACCAAAATCTTGGATTTCAGGAGGGAGGACTTCAGGAAAATGTGCGAAGCACTAAGGAGTCATCTGGTGGGCATCAGAGCAGATATAGCTATATATATATATATATATACAGGGTTCGACCTTAACATTGTTTTACTAGCTCTAAACCTAGCGCAAATTGTCCAGGGCTAGTGCAGCTAACCCTCTACTTGTCCGTTTTGACTAGTGCAGATTTTTCATGGCTGTTTAGAAGTTGAAAATGTCCCTGCTTTAGCAGGCTGTAGTCCTTTTGCTAATCTCACTCAGTGTTCCAGGTGGCCTGGTGTGATTAGCAGCTCATTAAGAGCTGCAATTATCTGGCAGTTCAAGAAGGGGATCCAACAAAAGACTTGATGCGAGTCATTATCACTCAATTGTTGGGACATTCAGCTAATGTGCATGCTGTGATCAAAGGTAGAGTGATTAAGTCACTAGCTTCCTGTTTGCTGAACTTGTCTTTGATTTGTCCCACAATATTAAGACCAGTGTGTCTCATTTCCCAACCTTTTGAATGTCTGTCTCCAACACTGCAGTGACAGAACGCTATGATCTATTCTATACATGGTCTGCCCAGCCAGGTGATCTGTCCATTCTATATTTTCTCTGGACACCACTGCAAACTAGACTCTGAAGTGGCCATCCATAGAGCGATAGCTGCCATTACTGACTGGTGTAGGGATCCACAGCTGCTCTTAATGGATCACATCAGTCAATGCCATCCATGCAGTCCCACCCTTATACCACCCAGCATGTCATTTCATCCTAAAATACATACTTTGGAGCATGTATGATACAAAGCAAAACCTTAGTAAAATATATAATTTTTAAAGTTAAAATAGATATTCCTGGTGTTCATAGATAATCCTATATAGAAAAAGAGGTAATACAGCATCATGCCCGTATACTGCTCTCCCTTTGACTGATGAAAGGACACTTATGAAAAATCTGCTGTTGTTAATGCTATTTTATACTGCCACTTACCTCCTGAGTCCTGACTTGTATGAAACCCTTCTTCCCACAATTTGAGTCTGCTGTGGTACTTATTTCATGTTTGAAATAACAAAAGGAGCGTTCCTTTTAATATGACTCAGACCAGGGTTTCATCAGTATTCTCAGCTGTTTTTGAACATCTGTTGTTCCATAAGGTCAGGTAGCACTGCCAGGTGCATAATGCATAATTTTAGTCACAACGTAAGTGATATTTAAACAACTGATGGACAAAACAGCTGAGAATACTGATGAAGATCTGTTCCAAGCCCTATTAAAAGGACCGCTCCTTTTATTATTTCAAACATGACAAAATAGACTAAAGCAAACTCAAACTGTGGGCAGAAGGGTATCATAGAAGTCAGGAGGCAAGTGGCAACCTAAAATAGCATTAAAAAAGTATAGGTCAAAATTTTCACCTGATTATTGCACTGCTGCTTTAAATCAATACTTTTGTGCTTGGTATATATAAACAGACATGTCAAAGCTTCTTACATCTCAAGCTTCCTGTGCTTGTTTAATTCCCTCCAAAGAAGTCCGTGAACTGCCTCTGGCCCACTTCACAGTGTAAGAAAACTTCCAGAAGTGCAGGTCTGGTTAATCACAGGGTGGGGGAAGAGAGTGTCTTTCTCTGCTTGACTCTGTTCATTGCCCTGCAGGTCAGGGTGGGACTGTGGTACAGTGCATGATGATGATGGTTATTGTGAGTGCAGAGCTAGAACTGCTTGATTTAATATTTGCTATTATGGTATTCTCTGGTTTGATGGAGAGGGGTGAAGAAAGCGGAAGCAAGGGGCACATGATAAAACAGAGGGGGTACACACTGCATGTAATTGTATTGCAGTCTTTTTTTTTTTTGCAGGGGCAGGAAGCAATGTAGGAGCAGGATAAATATGCAATTGGCTTGTATTTTTCCTGTATAACCAAATTTTAACATGATTATTATTGTGGGCTAATGCAATCATCTGCGGGCTAGTGCAATTTTTAATCAACTTCTCTGGCTGGCTACTGCAAAAAAAGTTAAGGTTGACCCCTGTATATATAGCTGAAGGAATTAAGAAGGGGAGAAGGCTTTCTTTTGATATATAAGTGAGAAAAGGGACAAGAAGGAAGGGATTGTTAGGCTTAAGAAAGGAGTGAAGTTGGTGGAGGATAATGGGGGGAAAAGCAGAGATACTAAATACGAACATACGAATATGCCAGCAGAAACAGACCATCCAGTCTATCTAAGTCTGCTCAAGTGTGCAGCTAGTACCCCTAGTTTGCAGCTGCCCCACCCCCTCCCCTTTGTCATCTCACTGCCACCCCGCTTTCCCCACCCTCACTCTCCCCTGTTCCTTGTCCCATGCCCTTTTGAAGCTGTTTACAGATTCACATGATACCACCCATTCTGGTAGTGCGTTCCATTTTGCTACCACCCTCTCTGTGAAATAGTGTCTCCTCATTTCCCTCCTAAATCTTCCCCCCTCTATTCTTGGCCCATGCCCCCTGGTGTCCCTTCCCCTCCATAGCTTAAAGACCCCGTCTGCCCCATCCTTATTGATTCCCTCAGATACTTGCATGTCTCTATCATGTCCCCCTGTCCTTTCTATCCTCCAAAGTGTACATATTCAGGTCTCCCAGCCTACTCTCAGTCTCTCCCCTCCATTCCACATATCATCTTTGTTGCCGTCCTCTGCACCCCCTCCAGTAGCCTGATATAACACTTTAGGTATGGCCTCCAAAACTGCACACAATACTCTAAGTGTGGCCTTACCAGCGACCTGTAGAGGGGTAAGATCACCTCTCTTTGCCTGGACGAAAATCCTCTCTCTATCACCCCAGCATTTTGTTCGCTTTTGCAGCCGCTCTCCTGCACTGGGCAGTGCTGTTCATGATCCCTGTTATCATTACCCCTAGGTCCTTCTTCTCCTCAGTGATCCCCAGCTTATCCCCCCAGCCAGTATTCTCTCAGGTTCTTTGCCCCAAAGTGCATAACCTTCCACTTCTTTGTATTGACCCCCAGCTGCCACCTCTCTGACCACTCCTCTAGCTTGCTTAGATCCCCCTGCAGCTGCTTCCATCCTTCCCCTCCATCCACCGCTGCTCCGATTTTGGTGTCATCAGTGAATAGACTTATCTTGCCCACCACCCCGTGTGCAACATCTAATATGAAGAGCCCAAATAATACTGGCCCCAGCATGGAGCCCTGTGGCACCCCCACTCGTCACCGGCCTTGGAGTTGAGCGCTCCCCTTTTACCACCACCCGTTGCAGCCTCCCACCAAGCCAGCTTGTAATCCATTTCATCATTTTTGCCCATACTCCTACACCAGTTAGCTTCCCTCAAGCTGCCCATGAGGCACCGAATCGAAGGCCTTGCTGAAGCACAAATAAAGAATATCCACCGCATGACCCTTAACCAGCTCACCTGTCACCTAGTCATAATATTGTATCAGGTTGATTTGACAAGTCTTCCCTGAAATGAACCTATGCTGCCTCACATCCTGGAGGCTGTTGTCCTCCAGGTGCGACACCAGGTTTTCCTTTAGTATCATTTCCATGATTTTGCACACTATGGAGGTGAGACTTATGGGACGATAATTACCCGGCTCATCCCTTGGCTCACTCTTGTGTAATGTTAATACATCTGCCATCCTCCAGTCCAGAGGCACACATCCCGACTCCAGTGAGGTGCTGTACAGATCCACCAGTGACTCCACCAACACCTTCACCATCTCCCTCTGTACCCTGCTGTGGATATCATCTGGCCCTGGTGCCTTGTCTACCTTCAGTGCTCTCAGTCCCTCTAGGACTCTACTTGCCTCAATTCTTCCATCTGTCACCTCCTCGCCCCTGTCCCCACCCTCCCAGCCCATGGTGGTAGCAGTCCCCTTTTCTTCCATGAACACTGAGCAAAGTATACTTCTGTTCCATCTTCACCAGGGAGAAGGACGGACCAGTGCCTTCAAGAGGGAAAAGAGGAGTGGGGGGGAGGTTAACACAGATGTAGTGATAGAGGAGGATGGAGTGAGGGAGGGGCTGCTGGCATTGAAGGTGGACAAATCACCAGGCCCAGACAGAGTACATCCAAGGGTACTAAAGGAACTGGCTGAGGAGCTGACAAGGCCACTGGCAGACCTATTTAATAGTTCACTAGAGTTAGGGGTGGTACTGCAGGACTGGAGAATAGCACATGTAGTGGCCCTCCACAAAAGTGGTCCCAAAAATGACCCAGGGAATTACAGACCAGTAAGTCTGACCTCCATTGTGGGCAAGTTCATGGAGACCATGCTAAAGGAAAGATTGGTGGAATATCTAGATGAGCATGATCTTCAGGATGAGAGGCAGCATGGGTTCATGGGGGGAGAGCATGTCAAACAAATCTGAATGACTTCTTTGACTGTATCACTAAGACAGTAGACAGGGGCCAAGTGGTAGACATCCTCTGTCTTGATTTCAGCAAGGCCTTTGGCTCTGTGCCCCACAAAAGTTTGATCAGGAAGTTGGTGGATCTCGGGGGTTGGGGAAAAGATGGCCAGATGGGTGGAAAACTAGCTAAGGGAGAGAACCCAGAGGGTGGTTGTGGGGGGAGAGTTATCTGGCGCTAGAGAGGTAACTAGTGGGGTCCAGTAGGGCTCGGTGCAGGAGCTGGTGTTGTTCAATGTCTTTATCGATGAAATTAGATATGGCATTAAGGACAAAATGCGCCTATTCGTGGATGACACCAAGTTCTGTGGGAGAATGGACACAGCTGAAAGGATACAGAACCTACAGAAAGATTTGGAAAAGCTGGGGAAGTGGACCAAGATCTGGCAGCTTGGCTTCAATGCCAGGAAATATAAAATTATGCATATTGGAGCCAAGAATCCTAGGACAGAGCACTACCTGGGTAGAGTCCGAGTATTTGCATCAGAGGAGGAGAAGGACCTGGAAGTGATGATCACTAGTGACCTGAAGCACTCCACGTGGTTCAAGAAAGCAGCAGCAAATGCAAACAAGATGCTGGGATGCATATCTAGGGGGATAAGTAGTAGGAGAGAGAAAGTTATAAGGCCCTTGTACAGGTCACTGGTAAGACCTCATCTAGAGTATGGAGTTAAGTACTGGTGCCCACACCTCAAAAAGGACATTAACCTGCTGGAGAAGGTCCAGAGGAGGGCTACAAAGATGATAGCAGGTCAGCAGGGTAAGGCATATGAGGAGAGACTGAGGGCACTGAACATGTACTCCCTGGAAGACAGGCGAGAAATAGGGGACATGATTGGGACCTTTAAGTACCTGAAAAGAATAAATAAGGTTGATAAGGTGAGTCTCTTTAAGCTGAGTGGCAACCATAACACGAGGGTGCACAGTCTTAAGCTGGAGGGTGGGAGGTTTAGGAGGGAGGTCAGAAAGCACTTCTGCACAGAGAGGGTGGTGGACACTTGGAATGCGCTGCTGGAAGAGATCATCTAATTGAAGACAATGGACAGCTTTACGAGAGGCTGGAATAGGCATGGGGGAAGGTAAGGATCATGGGTAGAGAGGATTGGAGGAGTGGGGAGGAAGGTCAGGGACATTAGCTCAAGTTGTGGACCCTGCAATACAAGCAAACTTGATAGATCAAATGGCCTTCTTCTGCTGGCTTCTTTGTATGTTCATACTGGCAAACTTCTTTTCTGAATATAAGATAACTCTACAGGGGTTGGGGGGATAGATTAAGAGGTCATGTGAGGAAGTTTTTCTACACAGAAAGGGTAGTCGACACATGGAATATTCTGCCGCAGGAGGTAGTGGGGGCAAGCACAGTGGAGGGGTTTAAGCATGCTTGGGACAGGCACAAGGGAAGCCTGAGAGGGAGGGAGTGATGACAAGCCATTGATCACATACCGTCAGTGGCCACATACAATGAATAGGGTCTATGGGCAGACTGGATGGGTCTAGCGGTCCTTATCTGCAGACAATTTCTATGTTTCTATGTTTCTACAAAAGTCATACATCATGGGGGTGGGGAGGTGAAAAACATAGGATGAATACCAACTCACTTCATTGTAGCTAATTCCAGTATCACCTACCTGGGTTTGAAAGTGGGCCACTATCTAGACAGAGCCTGCCAACTTCCTGGCTGGGTTGCATGAACCTAATAAAATGAACACCCTCTCCAAAATCCTACACCCAGTGCAGATGTTGCCAGAGGGACTGATGAAGACAGGCACAGGGTGGAGGTTGCATGCACAAAGTTCTTGAGATCTGGTAAAAGACCAAGAGCAAATCTCTGCAGACTTAAAAGAGATGGGCAACAGGGAGTGCTGAAGTTCCCCAACATTCAACAGTACTTCTTGGCAATGCAAACCAGGTGCGGCTAGGACTGGGTAGCACAGTCATAAAGGGCTCAGTGGTTTGACGTGGAGTGCGAAGGAAGCCCATATCCTCCCCACACTTATCTAGCAATGGGAGGACTAGCTAGGTACAAATTGATAATGGGTATGAACCTAATTGAAGAACATACTCCAAAGGCATGGCACTTTCTTTGCAAGGAAAGAGAAGGCAGTAGGGAAAACACATTGCTCACACCAATAGTGGATAACCCACAGTTCTTACCGGCTATAGAAGGGGAGCAGGTCTGGAATGGCAAAGTCAAGGAATTAAGTACCTGGGGGACCTGATATCAGGACAGTGGATCTGATCATTTGAGAACATCAAACAGGTCTGTGATATCCTGAACAATCACCTATATTTCTATATGCTAAGACATTGCATCAATGGTCTGGATAGAAAGAATCTCATGGAAGGGAGGTTGGGACCCTTGGAATAGACCATTTCAAGTGAACACCAAAACCCAAAGCAGATGATTTTCTTGGTGGCTCAACAAAGCAGATCATTGGGCCCAGACCCATCCCCAAACGTACATGCCAGATGGGAAACTGATATTGCTTGCTCTATTCCAGACAAGTCTTTACAAAACATATGTGCATCTCATACTGGCCTCATAGTCTGTAACAAATTTACAAACCAAGAGGGCAGCCTTTCTGAAGTACAAGCGTACCTCGAGGGAGGAGGAGGAGAATAGAGTGGTATACACCGAGCAATCTCGGGAGGCAGGGAGAGAGAGCTGGGCAGTCAAGGTGGAGAAAGAACTAAGACTGGAACAGGGGATTAAGAAAGGGAGAGAATGACTTCTTCTGGTACATTAAGGAGAGAAGAAGCAGAAGAGATAGGATAGTTAGGATAAAGAGGGAAGGATGGTAGGTAGAAAAGAGGGAAGAGCAAGCAGAGGCATTAAATGAGTACTTTTGCTCCGCCTCCACCGGGGAAGCCGACAGGCCTATGCCACAGGGGATAATTAGAGTGAACCTTGAGTGGGGGGGAGTATGAGGGGGAAAATGGGGTAGACAGGGTCTTAAGGGGTCTAAGGGAAATGCAGGTGGACAAGGGGACCTGGCCCGGATGGGGTACATCCAAGGATCCTGAGGGAACTGGCGGGGGTACTGGCAGCACTACTGACAGACCTATTTAACACTTCCCTGGAGAAGGAGTGTGTGCCTCAGTACTGTAGAACAGCTCATGTGGTATCTCTCCAGAAGAGTGGACCAAGGAATGAGCCAGGAAATTACAGGCCTGTTAGCTTAACCTCCATAGTGGGTAAGTTAATGGAGACCATTCTAAAAGAAAGGCTGGTGGCCTTCCTTGAAGAAAATAGTCTCCAGGATGACAGACAGTATGAGTTTGTCAGGGGGAGGTCATGTCAAACCAACATGGTGGACTTCTTCTACTGGGTTACAAGGACCTTGGACAGGGGGCAGGCGGTTGACATACTATACCTGGACTTCAGCAAAGCGTTCCATTCAGTGCTGCATAGCAGGTTGATCAGCAAGCTGGGGGACCTGGGAATAAGGGAATAAATGCTGGAGTGAGTCAAGAGCTGGCTAAGAGACAGGAACCAGAGAGTGGTGCTGGTGGTGGTAGTGGTGGTGGTCAGGGACTCTTCAGACCTAGGCCCATAACCAGAGGCATCTCATAGGGCTTAATACTCGGGCCTGTGTTGTTCAACATATTTATAGATGGCATAACAGAGGGGATCAAGAGTAAGATCTGCCTTTTGCAGATGATACTAAACTCTGTGAGAGGGTTGACATGGAAGAGGGGAGATGGGTTTTAAGGGAGGACCTGGTTAAGCTGGAGAAATGGCCGGGCATCTGGTAGTTGGGTTTTAATGCTAAGAAATGTAAGGTGATGCACATGAAGTCAGAAACACAAAGGCCAGTTACTGGCTGGGGGAATACAGGTGACAGTATCAGAGGAGGAAAAGGACCTGGGTGTAATGGTCAGGGTGACATGAAACACACAGCACAGTGCCGGAAGGCAACAGCCAAAGCGAATAAAGTGCTGGGCTGCATAGCCAGGGCAATCACCTCTAGGAGAGAAAAAGTTATTCTGCCACTGTACAGGTTACTGGTGAGACCACACCTGGAGTACTGTGTTCAGCTCTGGTGCCCTTACCTAAAGAAGGATATCAAGCTACTGAAGAGGTTCCAGGGGAGGACAACCAAAATGATCCAGAGCATGGGGGACAGAACATATGAGGAGAGGTTGAGGGTGCTACACATTAGGGCTGGCAGAACTCGGTGTAGTTCTGACCCTTATTAAATAAGAACCAAACAGGGTGGAGTTCTGATTTATTCTGATTAGTTCTGATTATTTATAAATATTTGAAAACATGTCATAACATGCATATAAGTGGCCAAAGTTGGTCATATTTAACACAGAGGCCCAAAGGAAGTAATTTAATGTTTTTTTTGTATACAAATGACAGTAAAACTGCTAAATAAAAGCAATAACTGCTAGCTGCTTCATGGCTGGCCTCTACTGGTGATATATCTTGCTCTGTCCTATGACATGGGTGTGCTGAGAAAGAGATGGAGAGAGAGAGAGACACACACACAGATGCAAGTACTATTGTACCACAAAGCAATACCAATCATTGCAGGCAGCTAAGACATTTTTTATTAATGCAGCTGTGTTGGTGTGGGCATTATTTTGATGGATGTTCTAGTCAGAGCAAACCAGGCCAAAGAAATGCATGATCAAAATGAGCAGCAGACAATGCCCAGTCTCTCTGACACCCAACAGTACCAGTCTGCCACCTTGCCCTCCACAGGGCCACCCCAGCCAACAGCAGTGTGTCTGCCCCATAACAGGGTCAGCCTTTAGCTCAGAATAATATTTTTTTTATGGCCCCCAACAAGTCTCTCTCTCTCTCTCTTTTTCTGTCTCTCTCTCAGAGTCATGACGTAAGTGACTCCTCTCATTGAAGTGGAGGGAACAACATGAAAACAGATTTATTTTGTGTTAAATCTATGGCCACCCTTCCCCCAAGTCTCTCTCCTGATGGAACAATAAAAATGTACAGAAGATGTATATATTTTATTTGTGATTTCTGTGACTGCAATTGTATTTGGCCCACAGTACTCTCTCTCTCTCTCTCTCTCTCTCTCTCTCTCTCTCGTGATTCTTCTGGATGGAACAAGAATAAAGTCAAAGATTTACTTTGCCTCTTTGCCTGCCCTGTTCAGTGTAGATACCCTGCACAGCCACACTGAGGCCAGTATTAATTTCTTTATTTGTGATTTCTGTGACTGTAAAATTTCTCTTTGGCCCCAGTAGTCTCTCTCTCTCTTTTTCTCCTCTGGATGGCACAAGTCAAAAATTTACTTTGCCAGCCTGCCCTGTACATCACACAGCCAGCCATGGCTTAGCCCCCCTCCAGTAGTCTCTCTCTGTTTCTTTTCTTTCCCCGCCTGCCCTGTACACAGCCTGCCACACTGACACCAAGAGATATACTGTATTTCTTTAGTTGTGATTTCTGGGACTGTATTATTTGCCACCTTCCCAGTAGTCTCTCTCTTCTCTTTCTCCTCTGGATGGAATAAAGTCAAAGATTTATCACCAGACTGCCCTGCCTGCACACTGCTACATGGCCACATTGAAGCCAAGATGAACGTTATTGCTGATTTCTGTGACCGTAAAATTTTTCTTTGGCCCCCAGTAGCTGTCTCTTCTCCTCTGGATGGAACAAGTCAAAGATTTATTTTGCCAGCCTGTCTGTATATCACATAGCCAGCCAGGGCCTACCTCTTCTCTTTCCCTCCAGTGCTCCCTCCAATTCCACTCCTCTCCCAGTCCCAATGAATTTTTAAGTTTTTTTTCTCCTCCCCTCCAGCTCAACAGTACAACAGTGCAGTGAGTGCACACAATAGCACGCTATGGCCCGCTGTATCTCCACTCCGGTCTTCCCTCTCCTGTTCTGAGCATCTAGGTGCATTGCGCTATCACCACAGTTATATACCATGAGTGAGTGCATCACGTGACTCTCCCCTGCTGGCCTAAGGTGACTGTTGCCTGATTGGATGCCGCCGGCCGCCTCTACGTAATGCGAGCATGTTAATGGCATCTCCATGGTAACAGTCAACACTGTAAGGAGAAAACACACTCTGCAGCTTTCCACAGACCCAGAACTGGACTTCTGCGGTGAAATCTGTATTTACCCAGGTCCATGGTTTCAGGGTTTGATCCGGGGGTCTAGATTTCAGGTGGAACAGTCCACTCAGCCCTACTAAACATGTACTCCCTTAAGGGACAGGTAGGAGAGGGGGGATATGATTGAAATCTTCAAGTACCTAAAGGGTAGAAACAGGGTTGGTACAGAGGGCATCTTTAACCTAAGAAAGGAGGGTACAACAAGGGGGCATAGCCTGAAATTGGTGGGGGGTAAATTCAAGAAGGAAATGAGGAGACACTTTTTTACCGAAAGAGTGGTGAAGGGATGGAACGAGTTACCAGAGGTGGTGGTGGCAGCAAAGACGGTGAACAGTTTCAAGAGGGGGGAGCTGGGACAGGGTAAATAAGAAAATCAGGACAGAAGGGGCACTACTGGGAGGGGGATGGGGAGGGAAGAGGGAGGGAGGGGTATGACTCCAGGAGGAGTAGTGGAGGGGGGCAACTCCAGTGTATTAATCTAGCTGCGCACTCTAGCAGACTAGATAGACCATTATGGCCTGTTTTTGCTGGCAATTTTGTATGTTTGTAAATTTTAAAGAGGCACGATATAAATTTCTTAACCGGCTGTATCGGCCGCCACAAGTGGTGCATAAATTCATTCCTGGGATCTCCCCTATCTGTGGAAGTTGTGGAATGGAAAAGGGTACTTACTTGCTTCCATTACTTTTGGTCATGTACAAAACTGCAGTCCTTCTGGCAGGAAGTAGCCACTGCAGTGGGAAAGATCCATGAGTACCAGACCCCCCCCAACCCCTGTGTCCCTACTCTTTGGCACTGAGGACCAGGAGAAGGACTGGCCCGTGTACAGCAGGAATATCAGGTTGTTTTTAGTTCTAGTGAGACACTGTATCAGAAACACATGAGTATCACAGATAACTCCAGCAATTGGGAGAGCCTTATATTGAAGGTCCTGCCACTGGAAAGGCTCATACACACCTTGAGGGACAGGGGGGAACCTCTTCAAGAGAGTAGGGGACTGTACTTGGAATCAATCCCTTCCCTATGTGCAGCACTGATACACTCAGGGATTGTATAAAATGAGAAGCTACCGTTGTATTCATTTGTATGAGAAATGGTCTCTTGTATTGACATTATATGCACATAATGTGAACAGTAACAGAAATGCATTGTAATTTCAGTTTCTTCTAGCCTGTGCATGTTGTTTACATGGGAAAGTTGTCCCAATATCCAGATATGTTTACGTCTCCTCTGTGCCATAATGGACACTAAATGGCACAGTTATAAGTTGACTTACAGTATTTATTTATTTATTTATTTATTTACGAGATTTACCAGGAAGGCATACTGAGCAACATGCTCGATTCCAGATGCCTGGGGGCCGAGACCCAAAGCATAACAAAGAGTTTTTTCATATACAGTACAGTATTAGAATACAGAAAAACTTACTCTTGGCAACCATATGGCAGGAAGTTTACAGACAGGGATAGATTTACAATTGCAAATATGACTAGACTTCAACATTATTGTAGTAAACTGTTAGATTAACAGGAGCAGCTGGAGGAGAAATGTGCCTTGAGTAGTAGGTTGTGATGATAGGGATTTTGTGCGTGTGTTATGGGGGCAGGTAGGGCGTTCCAAATCTGTGGGATTCTGTAGTTAAAAGCTGCCTAGCCTTTGGTAGTGCGCATAAATGGGACGTGGAGTAGTCTAGGGTCCGTGCTTCTGAGGGAGTACGCAGGAGGAGGTTGTTGGGAGAGGGTAGAAGCCAGGTAGGGAGGGAGGGAGAGGGACCAATATTTGGCAGTGAACCTAACGCAGTTTATTAATCTACGATCATGGAGGGACGGCAGGGTTAGAGAGCTGTATAATGTGCAGTGGTGTGTGGATTGTGGGCAGTCGAGGATGAAACGACAGAAGGAGTGGAACAGGGTGTCTAGGATGGCCAGGGCAGATGCGGGTGCGATAGTGTAAACTATGTCACCATAGTCGAGTACAGGAAGTATCATTTGTTGGACAATGGCGTGCCTCATTTGTGTGGGGAGGCAGTTTTTGTTTCGCTATAGTGCACCCAGTTTGGGGAGCAGCCTCTTATGTAGGGAGTCAATGTGAGAGGTAAAATCTAGGTGCTGGTCAAGCCAGATGCCTAGATATCTGTAGCTAGTGCATTGCTCCAGAGATGACCCATCCAGGGTTTTGAAAGGGGGGCAGGAGGTTTAGCGGGAGAGTCTTTGTTGGGAGCCAAACATAAGTGACTCAGTTTTTTGGGGGTTTAGAAATAACTGGTTTGACCTAAACCAGTTCTGGATGGCAGAGAAATCCTCCTGTAGGAGAGATGCCACTCTACTTGTTGAGGGACCTGAGGCATACAAGACTGTGTCATCTGCATACATTTGGATGAAAGAATGGGAGCATGCAGAAGGGAGGTCATTTAGAAAAATGGAGAAGAGTAGTGGTCCTAGGACTGATCCTTGGGGGACACCAGATGTGACTGGCAGGGGGTTGGAGGAGTGCGAAGCAAGTCTGACCACTTGTTTCCTGCCCACTAGGTAGTCATGGAACCACTCTATGTCTGGGTTTGAGAGCCCTGCGTCAGTAAGTTTGGAGAGGAGTAGGGAATGAGAGACAATATCGAAGGCCTTTGCTAGGTCAATAAAGATGGCCGAGGTGATATGTCCTTTGTCGATACCGGTGAGAATGTTACCAGTGACTCGTAGTATGGAGGTGATGGTTGAGTGGGATTTGCGGAAACCGGATTGGAAAGGTGTGAAGAAGGAGGAGGCATCCAAGTACGGAGTCAGTTGGGACAGGACAAGTCGCTCCTGTAGTTTGGCCAGGATAGGGAGAAGGGAAATGGGTCTATAATTGCCTGGGGAGGAGGGGTCACCAACTTTTGGCAGGGGTATGACAGTGGCCATTTTCCATACCATTGGTAACTTGCCCAGCGAGAAAGAGAGGTTAAAAAGGGTGGCAAGAGGGGCGGCTATGGCAGGGGCTGACAGAAATAGCATCTTGGCATCCAGGGACGTAGGGCATTTGCCTTTGTTAGGGTTCAGGGCCAGTAGGGAGCAGAGGACTTCTGCTGGAGATACTAGATGGAATGAGAATGGCAGGACTGGGGGGGCCATGTGAGGGAGCAGGAGCGCGGTGGAGGGCCGGGGTGCGATACTGGAGGGAGGATAGGAGGTGTCTGCACTGCCGGAGAAATGGGTGTTAAAAACTTCAGCTACGCAAATGGGGTCAGAGATAAGGGTGCCCTGAGCTAATAGTGTTGGGGATGGGGGTTGAATGGGGGGGGGAGCAGGGATTTGAGTGATTTCCAGAAGTCCGTCAGGTGGTTACAATTTTTACTAAAGGCTGATAGGAAATAACTCTTTTTGGATTGGCGGATGATGTTTGTGCATGCATTTCGAAGGGATCTGTAGGTAGTGAGGGAGGCCTGAGTGCCCAATTTCTTATAAGCTTTCCAGGCATGGTCCCTGGAGTGGCATTTTCTGATTATGTCAGCCGTGATCCATGGGAGATGTGCCCCTCTAACTCTTTTTGTTCGCAGGGGAGCGTGTTTGTCCCATACTTTTAGGAATCTGGTTTTGAACGCATCAAAGGCTATGTCAATGGAGAATGCCTTGGTGATGCAGGACCAGTTTACACGTCCCAGGTCCACCAGGAGAGATGCTAGGTTGAGGGAGTTATAGGACCTGGTGCGCAGCGTCTTTGGGGGGGGGAGGCAGTGGGGCTATGCACCTTCCTGATCAGGTAAATCATGTGATGATCACTTAAGGAATCGGGAAGCAGGCCTGCGCTCAGAATCCTATGTGGGTGTGAGGTGAGAGCCCAGTCCAGTAAGGAGTGGTTTTGTGTCTTGTGGTTGAGTCTGGTGGGCTCTGTTATGAGTTGAGTGAGGTTCTGGGCCTTTATTTTGGTCTTCAGGTGGGCTTTATCGGTGCCTAACCAATTGAAGTTATAATCACCGGTGGCGTGGAGCTCGCCACCTACAGCTAGGGACTGTAAAGTGATTAGATGGGAGAGGATATCATCAGTGGGTGTGCAGGGGGGGCAGTATGAGCCTGCCACGTAAACAGGGGTGGTATATGGGAGTGATAGTTTAATGAGTAACGAGTCGATGTTGGCTGGGAGAGAGGGGATATCCACTATAGTGAACTGATGACTGTTGGAGATGTACATTGCCTACCACCACCTCTCTCATTGCCTCGCCTGTCATGCCTGATGATTATATACCCTGGTATTGAGACTTCAGCATCAGTATGATGTGGTTTTAACCAGGTTTCGGAGATGATCAGGATGTCGGGGTGCTGAGTTAGGGTGATTGGTTGTAATAGCGAGATTTCCGATAACAGGCTGCAGGTATTTAGGTGCAGTATACGTAGGCCTTTGGGGAGAGAGAAAGGGGTGTGGGTATGTGTTGTGTTGGGGCCTGGGTTAGCCTCTATGTCTCCTGACAGGAGCAGGAGTAGGGCAAAGAGATGCTTTGTTTTTGTCCTGGGATAGTTTGTGCAGGAGGTAGGGTTAGAGGTAGTTGAGGAAACAGGGGGATGTCGGTGGGCTGTGGTGTGTAAAACCGAGAGCCCCGGATAAAATGAAGATGGCAGAATAGTGGCACTGATATTCCCATAATGGATGTGAACCAAGTCTTGGTCAGGCGTGTGTGAGGAGGCAGCGTAGTATGGCAGGGGGATTAGCTGAGGGGGCAGGGCCAGTGGGGGTTGCCTGTTTGGAAGGTCAGCGGGGGGCAGGGTGGTTAGAGATGCCAGTGAGAGGAGAAAGAAGGAAGGAAGGAAGTGTGAAGCAACATCCTGGTCAGGTTTGTTATTTGGCTGAGATAATAGGTTTGGTGCCCTCTGGTGGTGGCAGCTGATAAGCTGCAAATGGGAAAGTAGGCTGATAGGTTTTACAGAGTCATGTGACATCAGCTTTTAAAAGGAGGCGCTCACCAAGGGTGGTGGTGGGGGTGGTGGGGAGCCGAAGCAGAAGCACACAGGCACTGGAAGCACTGAGTTGGCTTGAAAATGCAGTCGGTGGTTTGAAAATGGCACCAGAACCACGCTGTGCCTCCGTTTCAGTCTGCGTACCTGGGTGCTTTGGGGGGAGGGTCCGTGGACGAGAGCTGCAGGGGAGGGCTGGGCGTCTTTCCTGGGGTATATTAAGGTATATAGAAGATAATGCTACTGTACCACATTCACTGTCATGTAAGTTGTGGCTGTGCGAATTATGCAGAAAAATTCAATTGAAGGGATTCCCGGGATTATGTGGGGGAAGAGCTCCTCCCCCACTGCCTATTTAATTGGTGCAACTAACTCCCGCTCTGTTTAGAGTGAGTTGCACTCATTCTACTACTTGGATGCTACATAAATCGCACCAGTGTCTCCGATTATCATATACAGCATGCCATTATTCCAGCTCAACTCTACAGCCGTTGCTTCATATCAATTCCTAAAGATTATATTTCTTATCAGAACTGAATTCGTTACTCGATAGCCTGGCCTCAAGCCTTCTCTCATTCCTCGTACTATACAAGCCCTATTAGAAACCTGGACGTCGTACTACTTTTTATTTCGTCCTGCCTCGTAGACATCAAGCTTGGATGCAATTATTTCTGGTCTCTTGTATTGAGTTGGTCAGCCGTCAACTTCATCTCCACCATCATTCAATTCCTTGGATTATGCCCTCTATCGACTGAAGTACGGAAGACACTTCTTCAATATATCTACTCTCCATCATTCCGAATTATACATAGATTCTCGGACTCTGACCTTATTAGGAGGAAATTATTTCACTGGACATTTACAATTCAGCTTTTCTTAAGCTCCATTCATCTGGATTGAATTCTACAAATTTGAATTCAGATTTAGCTGATTAATTTAGTTTAATTAGGATCTCTCTCCTTTAGTATGCCCAGAAGGATGGGCAGATCAGTAGCCATGGGTCCTCAGAGGTTTCCCCCAAAGGGGGTTTTTCCTCTCCTGAGTGCTACTGGTCACACTCTACGGAGTTGGAGGAAGTGATTGTCTATTCTTATCATTAAGTTGTTATGCATGACTTCTTCAGCATTCAGTTACTGAACAATCGTTGATATTTATTCTTTTTGGGGCTCCATAATTCTAAACCAAGCATCCTTCCTACAGGTGGGATACAGAGAAAGGCCAAAACCATCAAATATTATCAAATGACTCAATTCAAGCATCCAAGTAAATAAGCACAACTCATTCTATGCTGGCCTCTGTATCCAACAACCATCTACATCATTCCAATATGTTACATAAGCACTGAGCTATGAACCACACATAATTGAAGGGATTCCCGGGATTATGTGGGGAAAGAGCTCCTCCCCCACTGCCTATTTAATTACAGCAGCTAACTCCCACTCTGCTTAGAGTGAGTCGCACTCACCCTCGATCCTCCCCGACACCTCCTCCTTCTGTGGCACTCTTATCCCACCGGAGGGGCTCCATAATTCTAAACCAAGCCTTCTTCCCACAGGTGGGATACAGAGAAAGGCCAAAACCATCAAATATTATAAAACGACTCAATTAAAGCATCCAAGTAAATAAGCACAACTCATTCTATGCTGGCCTCTGTATCCAACAACCATGTACATCATTCCAATATGTTACACAAGCACTGAGATATGAACCACACATAATAAACATAGATTAAAAAAGAGTAAATGTATCCGGAGTTGGATTTGCCTTACATGGCCTTTTATTCTGCCTGCAAAATACTCTGCTGACTGCAGCCAACCTGCTGATGCCTGCGGACATCTTAGACACCTAAGGTTACATGTTTCACTCCTGCTCTGTGCCACTCATGTTCTGGGACATGAGTGTGATGGGACACTCTCAAGCAGCTCAATTTATTTCCCCTGAACAGTTCCCGGTCTGTTCCTATTGGCTTCCCTGAATCCCGTGGTCCTGTGTGCTCCCATCATCCAAGATTACCAGTTTTCCCTTTCTTGCAGGCCGGGTGGAAGTCACCTGCAAAACCATCATTAGATGGAAAAGGAAATAGAAAACAACAGGTCAGTTTACACCGTTTCTACTAATTAGCTGTAATGCTATTTGGTGCTTCTCTCCCTGACCCCAGTGTGCCAAGAGTTAAACTTGTGCTGAAGTTTATGTCCCCCGAGCAATTCCTGGTCTGCGTCTATTGACTTCCCCGGATCACACACTCCCGTGTGCTCCAGTTGCCCAAAATGGCCAGTTTTCCCCTTCCTGTAGGCTAGGTGACACTAATAAGTGACAGGAGCTGATGAGGCAGTAGCCCAAGATTAGCTCCTCTAGATTAAGGGAAGTATAATAATTTTCCACCATTTACAATATGTCTGTCTAGATCCCCTTTGTTTTACTAATGACTATAGTTTCAGGCAGGTTGTTCCAAAGGTTTATCACCCTTTGCGTGAAAAATTACCTTCTTTTATCTGACCTGAATTTCGTGGTCTGTACTTGTAATGAATGACTACGAGTATTGTGGGCATTGTACTTCAAATTTATGTTTAACTGTTCTCTAAGATACTGTACTGTATAGCAGGTTGAATTCGCATTCTCCAGTATTCGTGGATCATACCCTGCTATACATAATCGTGTGAGGTAGATATAGTGCTGCGGGTGCACAGTCAAATACGGTTTTCATCATTGCCAGCAACCACAGTAAAAACTAATTAAATACAATCACTGTACCTGGACATTCCTCTCACGTTCAGTCTCTGAACACATTATGTCCCTAACACAGCTGATAATGTCAATTCTTAAGTGGATTAAGGGAACAAAGAGAAAGTATCCCTTGGAACCTAGCGACATGGATAGCGAGGCACTAGCAGCAAACTCTGGTGTGGATCATCATGTGGCCACTTCAGTTGAAAGGGATCTTGCGGCTACAGCCCCCCCCTTGCAAAAAAAAAATGGTACACAGGCCTGGTTTCTGACAAAATTGTTTCAGCTGTGACGGAGCTTAACATTGCTAAAACTGAAAGAACACCACGCTGCATGGCTGGAGACCAGCTTTAACATGCTCCAAACAAGACATGATGACATTTTCTGGGGATTCTGACAGGCTGGGATACAACAGGCGCACAGCACTTGTTTGAACCATGTAAGCTTCATTGCCTTTTTTACGTTCGCTTGCGTACATGCGCAAGGAACGTTTTGGGAGAGTAGCACACTTGGAGGTGTGCCTCTCCCATCCAATGCACTGCTCCCTTGAGCAGGCGTGGTGGTCCTGCACCAATGGGTGCAGGAGCTCAATATGACAGCGGTGTTCCTCTGCTTCAAAGGAAAACACCGCTGCCATACTGAGCACCGCCGCCATCCCCTCCATCACGCGCTCCCCCACCCAAAGCTTTCCTGCCGCTGGGAGCCCCACCCAGCATAGCAAACATTGTTTATTTGCGATAGGGTGCCCAATCCCCGTCGGCTCCACAGCCCCCAAGCCATCCTGCTGCCACGCTTGGGAGCCACCTCAGCGCGGGCAACGTCCAAGTCGCTCTTTTTTTTTTTTTCCTATAAAACAAAACGGTCCCCTGAGAGTCTCCCCAACCCTCCCACAACCCGCACCCACTCACTGCACACCCAGCCTCCCCACACCCCACACCCTCCCACCCCATACTTACCTCCAGACTCGCACGACGATCTTCGTGGACCGGGAACATGTCTGCACTCTTCAAAGCCGACCGCTAACTGAGGAAATGCCGTAAGCTGTATAATGGCTACATAGGGGTTCAACTTATTGCATATTCTCAGTCATTTTGGAATTTTGCACCAAATTTTCAACATGAGGTTTTGGCACCTTCTCATGAATGATGTCACTGTCATGGCATTATTCGGGCCGAGTGATTCCGAGGCACTGCGCAGTCACTGCAAGAAATCACCCTTTTGGCCTCAATAACGCCATGACAGTGACATCATTCATGAGAAGGGGTCCCAAAACTCCGCATGTTGAAAATTTGCGCAAAATTCCAAAAAATGACTGTTTTACGAGCGTGCATTGCGCAGTTCCTACGCAGGCTCGTAAGTTCGTGAATTTTCAATATTTTCACTCCAGATTTTCAACATTGCCATTTTATCACACCTCTTATGAGTTGTACAGCTGTCATTTTTCACATCTCACCCAAAACGTCTTTCTGCCCATGCAGCGCACAATGGCGCAGTCGGTATGCAAAATCAATGTGTGGAACACATTAAGAAAATCACAGTGACATTGTTCATGAGCAGAGGTCTTAAAATGGCTATGTTGAAAATTTGGTGAAAAATTCCTAAAATGACTGTTTTACAAGCTGCAGTGTTGCATGTCATCACGCACGCCTCAGAGGCTCAAGTAATTTCAATATTTCCACCAGATTTTCAACATTGGCATTTTACCACACTTCCTTAAGAGCAGTACAGCTGTCATTTTCACATCCTGCCCAAAACGTGTTTCCGCCTATGTAGCGTACAATGGGGGTAACAAAAAGATCATGCTGACAATTTATTGTGCAAATACCAGCAATCGCACAGGGCATTAGGGTAAAGCACCATACATGCCAAACACCACTGCAAATACCTGCAAGCAAACGTTCGGCATTGACAAATGCTTGTTTTCTGATGTTTAGTCATAAGTCAGCGCATTGCAGTGTTGTTTTTGTTCTTCATTTCTGGTGCAATTGCTGGATTCAGTAATTCAGTTATGACTGTCTGAACAAAAGGCACAGATCGCTCATGTAAGCCCCACATTACCCCTGTCTGTAGATACCAAATCAATCTGTTAAAACACTAACCGCATCTTTCACCTTTTCCTAGCACAGCAAGACTCAATGGACCGAACGGACTGCTTTTATTTTTGTATTTTTTTGTTACACTATTCTTCGCTAAAAATAAAGATTTGCATTTGAACCACATTAGGTGTTAAATCCATTTGTGAACACAGTGCAGAACAGCTTAGCAGCTTGGTATGGCAGTTTAACTGCTTAACAGCTTGGCAACTGTGTTAATTACAGGTACTTAATCGCTGGTTGCCAGTTACCAGCTGACAGTGTCACTGTACAGTGTACTACGCCCCCTCCCCCACCTGTAACTGAGTCTCCGATGCACTCATGTCATGAAATCACACTGCCACTTAAGTCCTACTTCTCGGCATGAAGCAGAGTGAAATGCGGTCCACCCTGGTACACCCCCACCTCTTCGTGAGTCTCACTTCGACACTTACGTTCGCCTTCTCAGCGTGCAGAGGAGGGAAACACGGTTTACCCTGGTACACTCTCACTACCTCGCAAGTCTCACTCCAACTTTTACATTTGCCTTCTCGGTGTGCAGCAGAGGGAAACGTGGAACACCTTGGTCGACTATGGAGAGCAACCTCTCAGGAGTATAAAGTGTGGAGAGAGTGTGTACCCCAGAGGTATGATGTCTTTTAGAGTGCAACTGTGACTATCAAAAATAAATGTGTTCTGTTTATTTTCACTGATAATTTCCCAAATCCAAATATAGTGAAAATAAACGAAACATGAAATATACCTGCTATACAGTAAGTATCATGCATAACATCAGAAAACATCAGTAGGTCACCACTCTTTCTGTAATCCTCTAAGGAACAGAGTTGTAGTTTGTTTAGTCTCTCATTATATGAAAGAATGTTTATGTTCCTTCAATATTTTTGTTGCTCAACACTGCACTTTTTCTACCATGTCCACTTCAGACTTCCTGTAAGGGCACCACAGCTGGCTGCAATAATCCAGATGAGAGGTGATGCACAGTATGATTTATACAGTGGCAGAATCACTTCAGCTTTGTGACTCTTAATATTTCTTTTAATTGTGCCTAACACCCTATTTGCCTTGGACAGTGCACTGATGCAATGTTCCTTAAAGTTTACTGAGTTGTCAATAGTTACACCTAAGCCTTTTTCTGATGAAGATGTGTTTAGGATAGTTTTACTGCAACCCAGGCACTGTCCATCTGAAGGGCTACACTACCCCTGCCTTGCAGGCCTGAACAAGGTTAAGAGACCCAGGTTCCCATTTTAACTTTAAACTGGTTATTTTCCCAAATAACATAAATGCTCAGTGCCTACACCCAGAGTATACTTTCAAGTGGAATAGAATAGCACCTGGTTCAACTCTCTGGGATGCTGTACCCACCCACATTACCATAATGCTACCCCAAACATGACCCAATAAACAATTCCCCACATTTTAGACATTTTGCAATTCTTGACTCTAATAATATGCTCACACACCAAAGTTATGCAAAAACAGTAACAACAATTTGTTTATATGCGGTGAGGGTTAGGAGAGGGGATATTGGATGCAGAAGTCAAGTTATTTACATTTGATTTGGCAATGGTTTGATTTGGCTTAAATAATCATTTTAAATTTAGATTTGATCAGTAATCACAGTGGCCACCCACCAACCTCTGATATACTTAGATTCTTTTGGGCTATCTAGCTAGCTGCACTAGAAGGTGACACATATATCTCATGCCCACACTGGTACCAGTTCCAGAACATTATAGTATCCCACAATTCTATATATTTAACCTTGGTACCCAGTACTAAAGTT
Organism: Neoceratodus forsteri; assembly: GCA_016271365.2. Taxonomy (NCBI): domain Eukaryota; kingdom Metazoa; phylum Chordata; order Ceratodontiformes; family Ceratodontidae; genus Neoceratodus; species Neoceratodus forsteri. Next base: position 767,106,844 of record CM028131.1, on the reverse strand, counting down.
CTTAAAGGTGCAGGTCTGTTGTACGGTGCAGCTGTGTTGCTCAGCTTCATTAGGGCCCTTGAGGAAAATAAACAGACTAACTTTACTTTTAATTATGAAACGTATTTTTTGACTGCAGATTACATAATTTAAAGCTTGATGACTGGACAAGGCTCTACTCTAGCTGCTGAACCTGGCTTGGCAATAACATTAAACTATTTATAAGTCTCTCCAGATTTAAACAGGGCATGGACCCTGTGTACGCACAGTTTGGTAGTCCTCTTAGGCAAGTTGAAATCATGCTGTACAAGGTAGATTTGGGTAATTGCAGCATGGGGGCTCTGACTTTGGAGGCTGAGATGCTGGGAAAAAGCCAGGGACCCTCTTACTGACTGCAGGATCTTACAGCTTTTGCAGGTGGAATGCGTCTCGAGCTTCTTTTGTAGCACTCCTCTCTGGGCTGAAATCACCTTTTGGTACAGACCAGGCCAGGACTGGGGCCGGCATGCTTCAGACCCCCATGTGTAGGCTGTGCCCCTCAAGAGCAAGTGCTTATGGCAGTGCCCTAGGTGGCACACTACCAGGCTGTTTCCCAGGCCAATCTGAATTTGCTTTGTTGCATTCAGCACATTTATGTTAGCACATTAATATTTACTTTAAATGATCACAGTCACTTCAACCATGTGCCAGCGTGGCCACCATGGTCCTCTTAGCTTTCAGGTACAGACTTTCACAAGATGGGTACTTGCTCCCTAAGGCTAGGGTGACCCATATTTTTACAGTCCATGCAAGACAAATCCTTTTCCTTAATGTACTCAAACACAGACAGAGCTTGAGGCATGGTTCCCCACCATTTTAATAGACTTTACTGGTTAGCAAATTAATATTGTAGCTTCTCTCAAGCTTGAATGCACAACAAGACTATCCCTTGTGGCTTTGCTGGCATTTGCAGCTCCAACTTGGACATTCAGACACATTAAACACAGTTCCTCTTGATGTTCGCTGGCATTTGCAGCACCCAAATGGACAGAAAGACATTTAATGGCCCTCCCAGGCACTGTTAGGATAGTTCCGCATGGCTAGGAAAACTCCCTCCAGTCCTGTAGATACTATCAACAGTCACAATCAACAGTTATGAATCACTGGACCCTTTTCTGGTCACTTTAAGCAGGTGTCCACCCATCTTTTGAGTGTTAGTTAAACGCATGGTGCAGACAGACAGTCACAACTTTAGGCTTTCTGGGCTTCTCTGCCCCACACACAGAACTCTCGAATAAGCTTGCACTTGTAAGTAGAGGTTTACTCACTCAGTCAGATTCAAACTTTTCTTTTCTGGAAGTCTCAGATTTCTTCAGCACTCTCACTGCTGAGGCAGAAGCATTTCTTGCAGCTCTCTCACAACTGCAGGCAGATGCTGGCTTCTTTTTCACATTTTCCTAATGTGGCAAGGAACTGCTAACCCTGCAGGACAATTTCTGGCAACCCCCAGGCTAACGATTTCTGATGGTGACAGCCACTCTTTTTCTCTGGCAGAAGTAGAAGCCCCCTCTCCTGTGGAGGGGCTCACACTGAACTGAACTAAGCCAATTTTGTCTAGTTGGGGGCCTGAGCCCCCTCCCTGTGGAGGAACTCCTGCTCGAACTCTGCTTAGCCTGAAAATCCCTGTCTTTTATGGAGTCCTTCTGGGACTTCCAATTGGCTGAGTCCACTTGTGTGTCCCACTACAACTGGCTGAAGTCATTTGTCAGTCCACAAAATGAATATTCATTAGCCTCCTTTCAATGCTCGATAGGCTCCCTATTTTGGCGCCCAAATTAGATACCTGCTTTTTCACCACAAGCCTTTGCTAAGTCCCACATGTCTCTGGAACTGTCCCTACAATCCTTGCTTGAAATTCTGGCTTTCTGATTGGCTGCTTGCTGCAGAATATGGCTACTAGTGTTTACAGTCCCCTTGCAGTTTAACACAGTCCCAGTTTTAAAGTTCCGGTGCAGTCAGAAAAATACACATTTATTTAAGACAACCCCACAGTAATGTAGCCCCTTTTTTGCCCTCTTAATTGCTGTCCATTCTAAACACTTTGCTTTGGTCTCTCGCTTGTCGCTGCTGCCGAAATATAGTGCCCCATAGGCAGCAGACAGGCAATTTATCAGAGTCCCAATGTTCACAATCTGGGCAGCCAGAAAACATTATTTTATTTCAATCATTCGCCCTTTGTTTACTAGCCCCTTTAGTGTCTATTGCATTGTTGCCTTTATAATACATTTATTTACAATTTTTACAGCTTGGGTGCTGCAGGAGCTACTGAAACTTACAACCCTCCATCATAGAATGGACCCACTCATGAATATTAATGCCCCCCTCATTCATATTCATAGAGCTGGGCCTGTGTTTATAGCATGCATGATGCTCTTTATTTAATTTAACTGGCAGCTTCCTTCAGTCCAATGTGAATCACTGGCCCCTGTCTTGCACCTTACGGGGACTGGCACTACTGGAAAAAACATTCCTGCGTCCACGATTGTGGCTAAAGCAGAGCACATCCTTGCGCATGCGCGAGCTTGCTAGCCAGCTTAAAGGAATGCTGGCGGCTTGCAATCCTGCTCCATGAGCCTGAAAAGGGCAAAAAAACAGAAAAGAGCTCTTGGGGACCTTGAGGCACAGAATGGAAAATGGGTCATGGTGGGGAGATCAGGGAAACACTGGGGACCACTGGAGGCAATAGGGAGGAAGGGGCACCAAGGCAATGGAGAACAGTACTCTTATCTAAATTGAAATACATGCCTGATTTAAAAGCCCAAGTGGTTATGGCATCCAGGTCTCTTTGGATACTGGCAGTCTGTATAGGTGTGGATGTTGGGCCTCCAATCTTTGTGTCATTGGCATATTTTACTGTAAAGTTATCGATGTTGCTCTCTAAATCTACCATAAATAGTTGAAATAAAATTGGTCCTAAGACTGTTCCTTGGGGGACATCACTTGTCATGCTCCTTTCCTGAGACAGAAATCCATTTATAGAAACTCTTTGCATACATAAGGTTAACCAATTTGCAATCCATTTTATAATACAGTTGTCTATCCTTTATCTTATAAGTCTTTCTATTACTGCCCAGTGTAGGACTGCATCAAATGCCTTACGAAAGACTAGTAGAATTATGTTTGCTGTTCCACCTTTGTCGAGAATGTTACTGATTTTTTTGTAAAAAAACACTGGAGGTTTGTTATGCAGGATCAACCTGCAGCAAAACCATGCTGTCCCCTGTCAATGCAATCACTTAAATTTAACTGCGTTTGGATCCTGTCTTTAATAATTTCCTCCAAAACTTTACTGGGAACTGACGTTAGACTAACTGGTCTATAATTCTGAATGTCCAATCTGTTACCATTCTTATGTATTGGTGTGATCTTTGCTGTTTTCCAATCATGTGTGTCCTCTCCCACCTGGAGTAATTTCTTCAAATAATATTTGCAAGGGTAAACAGATACAGTCTCTCATAATGTTTAGCATTTGTGGTGCTATATCACCGTTTCCTGGGGCACCGTAAGACTTTACACCATCAATTTTCTTTTGAATGTCCTTAAGCTCTGTTTTATAAGATATATGATTTGTTTGAGGAGTTTGAACAATTGTTGGACTGTCATTTGAATATACTGAGCAAAAGTAGTTCTTTAAAAGTATTAGCGATCACAGTAGGGTGGAGGTCGCCTGCAAAACAATCACTGGAGGGAAAAGAAGATAAAAAACAACAGGTCACTTTACAGTGTTTTTACTGGTGCCTGAGGAGCTGAGCTGTCCTGCAACCTGTGAGTAATTTTGTGCCTGTGACCCTGGGACATTTGCTTCTTGAGCCACCCTTTGTGCAGCTGTGAACTATTTAGTTGTAACACTGTTTGGCATTTCACTCCACTGCCCTGGTATTCCTTGCATTCAATTTTAACAACCATACTTTGAACACCTCTCCAATCTTCCCAGATCCTCTTTCATAATTCCAACCCCCTCCAGTATCTACCCAACCACATATCTCACTATTATCTGTGAAGAGGCATATCTTGCCCTGTATCCCCACCCCAATATCAAAAATGAAGATGTAGATCCCTGCGGAACATCACTAATGACCAACCTGTCCCACAAGAATGCCCCATTAATTACCATCCTCTCAGTTTTGCCACTCAGCCAGTTTCCTACCCATCTTGTGAACTTGTCCCCCACCCTCAGATCATGCATCTTCATTACCAACCATCCATGTGGGATGGAGTAAAAAGCTTTACTGAAGTCAAGGTACAGTCTGTCTACTGCCTTCCCCGGTCATCATCATCCACTTGAATAAATCGAGCAGTTCTGTCTGATATGACCTCACCACCCCCTTCCCCCAGGAAGCCAAGTGTTCTTTTGTCTTGAAGTCCGTTTGCCTCCAGGAAACTTATCAGCCTCTCTCTCATTATGGTCTCTAGCAGCTTATCCACTATAGATGTTGAACTGACAGGTCTGTAGTCCCCCATTCATTCTTGCTTCCATTAATGTGCAGGTGAACTGTGTTCACTGACCTTCACTCCCTAGGTACTATCTCTACCTCCAGTGAGCTGTTGAAGTGTTCAGTCAGTGACTTCACTAGGACCTGCCCCATCTCCTTTGGTACACAGGGATGCAACTCATCTGGGCCTATTGACTTGTCCATTGACTTTTCCACCTTCAGTTCAATTAAGCCCTCTATCCCCTTGTCATCGAGATTGAATCCCCAATGACACCCTCCCCTCCCTCCCCTTTTGCACTGATGGCACAGTCAGGCAATGGCCCCTTCTTGTCTAGAGTGAACACTGAACAGAAATATTTGTTCAGCATGTCCACCTTTCCTTTATCCTCCTCTCACCGATTTCCTTTCTTTAATCTGACAGTTCCCTCCTAATTTAGTCACTTCTCTCATACATAATGAAGTAAGCTTTTGCCTCCCTTTCTCATTCCCTCCTCTATTTTCAACTCCACATCGGCTGTATAATTTCTCATGGCCCTGCTGGCCTCCTTTTATCCTGTTATGAAAATCTGCCCTACCCCCTCATCTTGATTGGATGTGTTTTTTTATATGCCTTTTTCTTTGCCCTCACAGCCGCCCAACCTCACTTGTGAACCACAGTGGTTTCTTACAGAGATTTTAAACTGCTGATCTCCCATCATTTATCACTTTGATTCCATTCTCTGCTCCCTCACTCCTTTCAGTTTCCTCTTCATCAGCACCCTCGTCCTATCAAAATCAGCCCATCTAAAATCCAGGACTTTTTTTCTAGGACTGATTTCTTGCTGCTTCCATTTCAATATCAAACTATACTGTCTGGTTGTTTCTGACATCCCAGTGGGTCCAGCACTGTGACTCCCCCTATACTGTCCCAGTTCATAAGGACTAAGTTGAGTATGACTGACCCTTTTGTGGGCCTCTCCTCCCTTTCTGCTAGTAATGATTCCTGAAAAACTGCAACTAGCTTCTGACTCCACAGACTTTCTGCTGCTGGCATCCTCCTAACTATATCAGGCATGTTGAAGTCATCAAGCAGAAGCACCTCTCCATGCCTTGGTGCCCTTTTAATCTCATCTGTCTGCTCCCTATCTGCTTCCTCTTGTTCAGATGGTAGCCTATATACGACACCCACCCTGATGCTTCTTCCACTCTCCAACATCACCTGTACCCATATTGTCTCAGTATACTCTTCCTTCCCAGATCCTTGATCTCTTTATCCTCTATACATTCCCTTACATATAATCCACCTTTACCTCTCTGTCTCTCTTGAATACTGTATTTCCTGGTATGGTCATGTCCCACTTGTGGTACTTAGTTGTCCACATTTCAGTAATCACCACCAGGTCCAAGTGTGCTTCTATCACCACTATCTCCAGATCTCTGGTCATATTCCTCAAGCTCCTGGTGTCTATGCACACAGCCTTCCAGGATGCCTGCTGCCCCCTTCCCCCCCAAAATTCGGTCCTGCTGTTTCCCTTTTCTCAATGACCTCTTTTGGAACCTTTTACCAGTCACCTTGCTCCTACCTTCCTGCTGGTTCCCCTGGAGCTCCTGTCCTACAACTTCTCCCAGAATCCCTGTGTCTCCACACTCATTTTGCCCTATTATTATTTTTTCCTTGCTTCTTAGCACTTGGGGGGAGGGGGCATCCAGGTCTTCCTCAGGTGGGTAGGTACACCTATCTGCATCTGCTCTGCCTCCTCCCAGTGCTTGTTTAACGCTATCTCACTGCACTCTTTAAAGTGCATCCTAGTGCCCTCCTCAGAGGGGTTAAGGCTTTCCTGTTTGAAAAGCCTTCTTTTCTTTCCAATAGTGTCTTCAGTCTTCCAGGTACCACCATCCCTCCTCCATGCAACATTCCTTCAGCCATGTGTTGAAGTGAGTGCTCAGAAGACTCATTCCCCCCACCGTCCCAAACTGGAAGGACCTCTGAAAAAGTCAAAGAGGCTGCTACCAGCTTGAGGCTCCATCCAAGCTTCCTAAAGGTATCCTGAACCACCTCCAAGGGTCTGCACACCAGCATTATTAGGTTATTAGTCCCTAGGTGGACAATGACATCCAGGCCATCTCCTCATTCCACTCCTCTGACAATTACTTCTACCCTGCTGGCATCCCTCCCAAATCAAATTCTCAGAAATCACCTAACCATTCTGTTCTCCTGCTCCCCTGCCCCTACTACTGCTTCTGTCCCAATTATGATGGAGTCCTCTATCACGAGCACTTTCCTAGCTTTCACCTTTCTTACGTCTCTCTGATCACATGCCAGATGTTCTCCAGGGACAGACCTGGACTCCAGGGCAACCATAGGTTCCAGTCTCATTGCTGGGGAGATTGGACCAACCAGATTGCACAATGGGGCCAATCTGTTTGATGTTGCCACCTCAAGGGCCCAACCCCATGGACCCTTCTTCTTCCACTCCCCTAGCCAACTACAGTCTACTGCCTGTCTCAGCACTCAATATCCACTAGGAAAGCAGCATGGTAGCTGCTTGTAGCATCAAACACTAAGACTCATTCCACAGAAGGCGTAGTTCAATCCTTACTGCTGCCAGTTCTGCAGTGCATGCTGTAAACCTGCTGCACACCAGGCACATTACCATCACCAAGGGACTTCCCTGAAGAGGACTGCACCAGTGGTACTGCATCCTATTGGGCCCCCTCCTACGCTGTCCCTCCTCAGACTCTTCACATCCTCTTCTATGACTTTGAGGGGACTTTCCTGAAGAGGACTGCAGCAATCTATTGGGCCCCCTCCTACGCTGTCCCTTCTCAGGCTCTTCACATCCTCTTCCAAACCGGGCACATTATCACCTCCAGGGGACTTCCCTGAAGAGGACTGCACCAGTGGTGGTGCATCCTATTGGGCCCCCTTCTACACTGGTCCTCCTCAGGCTGTTCACATCCTCTTCCAGTGGATATCTTATACCCTGCTTTCCCTATTGTTGTAGGACTTACATCTCTCATAACTTCCTGGTGCCTCAGATGTAATTCAAAACAGTGAAAAACAGTGGGGGAATTCAAGAATGCATGGGACAGACATAAAGCAATTCTAGTGGGGGGTAGGAGGAAGTAGGCTGTTGGTTAACTAGGATCTGCAGCTTATCCATTAGGTAGGGAAATGGGCAGACTAGGTGGGCCAAGCGGTTCTTATCTGCCGTTAAAGTCTATGTTTCTGTTTCTATGTAATTCCTTAAGAGAGAAACCTTCTCCCAGGGTATTTCAGATGGAATATATCTAACCCTGGCATTGTTATACTAAGGGTTTCTACCCCTGCCTTGCCGGCCGAAACAAGGTTGAGGGGCCTGGGTTCCTATTTTAGTTGTAAACAGGTTCTTTTCCAAGATATAACATATTGCACAGTGCCTCCACCCAGAGTATACTTTACGTGGGCTAGCTTTAACCTGGTACAACCCTCTAGGATGCTGTACCTACCCACAATACTGTAATGCCAACCCAAACATGACCCAATATTCAAACCCTCATATTTCATAACATTGTTAATTATTGACTCACTACTAATAATATGCTTATTACACAAAAGTTATGCAAAAACAAACAAGAACAATTTATTTACATGTGGGAAGGGCTAGGATGGGCGAATTGGAGTAGAGGTTAGGCTATTTACATTATTCACATTTAGGTTTGATTTAGACAATTGGTTTAGATTGGTTTGATTGCAAAAATCACATAATCATTAGCATTTTACCTCTGGTTATCAATTACAGTGGCTTCCCACCAACCTCTGAGATAGTCAGACCCCTGGCTATCTGTGTACCGGCATAAATCAGTTTACACATTGCCCATTAATTCCCACACTGGTACCAGCCCCCAAACTGTATGAGATCCTGCAATCTCAATATTAACCTGGGTACCCAGTACTTAAAATTGCTTAAGGGTTCAGGCCTGGTGTTCAGTGCAGCTATACATTGGCTGGCTAGTTGGGGCCCTTAAAAGGAAAAAACAGATTTAACTTGCATTTTATTTTTAAACATGCTTATGACTGTAGACTACAAACTTGGGAGCACTTTAACTATATACAAGTCCCTCCTTTTGACGCAGGGTAGGACCCTGCATTACTTACAGTGTGGTAGTCATCACTAGTCTGCACAAGGAAGGATTAAGTGCTTTCAGTAGGCAGGCTTTGTCTCTGAAGGTTAAGATGCTAGCAAAGACTTTCAGTCAACTGCCCAAACCTGACTGCAGAGATCTTACTGCATTTGCAGGTGGAACAACACTTTAACTTCTTTCAGCAGAACCCCTTTCTTGGCCGATATCACTTCACTGGATTACCAGGCTGGGACCTGGGCTGGCAGGTCTCAACCCGACGTCCAGGCTATACCGTCCCAAAGGAAATGCATATGACAGTGGCCTAGGTGGTACACTACCAGGCTGTGTCCCAAGCCTAATCTGATGGATGCGTTGCATTCAGCACATTTATCTTAGTCACTTCAACCATGGGCCAGTGTGGCTGCCATGGTCCTCTCCACTTTCAAACACTTGGATGGGTACTTGCTCCCTAAGGCTAGGGGACCCAATTACTCACAGTCCATATCAGACTAATTTTCTGTCACAACACTGTATCTTGACTTGGCAAGTCAAAACAGTTACTGCAGCTTCTCTCAAGCATGTTTCACAAAGTCTCAGTTCCTGGTGGCATTTGCTGAAGTTAACGGCTCCCACTGGATGTCACAACCATTAAACAAAGTCCGTCTTGGCTGTGCTGGTATTAGCAGTTCCAAATGGACAAATACTGGACCTCCCAGGCAATGTCAGGAAGAGCGCCGGCTCTAAGTACTCCCCTTCCAGTCCTGGAGGCACTTATCAAATCAGACACATTTATATACTTAAAGTGGACCCTTCTCTGGTCACTTGGCAAATGTCCACCCTTCCTATGCTTTAGGTTAAATGCAGGGTTCAGACAGTCACAATTAGCCCTCTCTGGGCTTCGCTGCCCCTCAGAAGTTCTCACACTTGCACTAGTCAGAATCATTTTACGCACTCAAATCACTTGCAGAAATGGCTTTCCTTTCTCTGAGGTTTCAGGCTTTCTTCAGCACTCTCACTGTTGAGGTAGAATGTGCATGCAACTCTCTCACAGCTGAAGGTTCAAGTTCACCCACTTTTTTCCAGAAATGTGGAAAGGTACTGGCCAGCCCTGGAGGACAATTTCTGGAACCCCCCAGGCTAGCAACTTCTGTTGCTTGCAGCCACTTGTCTCTCTGGCAGAAAAGAGCCCCCTCCCCTTGTCAAAGGGCCAGTGTACAGGAGAACCATAGGGTATTTCTATTTTTATAAGTCTGTAGCAACAGCTTTCTATTTTCTGGATATTATGCTTTCTGTTCATTCCTATCCTCTCTGTGGGCAGGCCACCCGCAGCTATCTCTTGCTCTCTAGCTTTCTTGCTCTTCCCTGTGGTCTCCCTATGGTCCAGGTTCCCTTTTGTATAGTGTTTGTGGAGAGGAAATTATTCACACAGCTTTTGTTATGATATTACGCAATGTTGTTGCTAAAAAGAGATGTATATGCTGTGTGTGCACACTTCCGTAAAATCCTCTCTGTATTGGGGACGTACATTTAGGAACGGTAAGAATTCCCCGTTTTATTTATTTATTGAAACAATCAGAATTAATCCCTTTGAGTCAGCGACACCCTTACAATGGCTCCATGTCATAGAAAACAGTACAGAGCATACAGTGTACAGACATTACAGTACAAATAGCGGAGTGGGAAATAACACACCTAACAATTGATACAGAGTATAGTACATCAGGTAGATGTGGTACAGAATAATTACAACAGTCATAGACAATGCAGTACAGAGGCAAAAATACATAAATACATTATCTACAGGGGTAATCATACAGTACAGTAGGGGATGTAGAAAAGTATTTATGACTGAATTGTGCAAGCAGAGCAGTCCAATGATTGTCAGCTCATCTGAGGCTAGGGCAAGACCAAAGCCAGAGACAGGCACACTAGAGGCAGGACCAAGTGAGTCCATTGTCATGCCACAGATTTAGGTCATGGGTAGGTGAGGTACAGTCACAGGTGGAGTCATGCAAGATGTTGCTATGGAGAAGGGATTTCAACACTCCCCGGGTAGAAGCCTGGAGTACTGGTTTGGGCAGTGAATTCAGCCAACTGGGGGCGTGGTATCTGAAGGTTCTTTGCCCCATGGAGGTTTTACAGCGGGGAACCTGGTAGGGCAATTTCTCAGCATGGCGTGTGCGTCTGGTGCTGATGGGGGGGGCAGTGCCACAAGAGCAGGAGGCGTGAAGCCAGCCATGATTTTCCTAACAAGGAGACAGGCCTGGTACTTCAGGTGATCATCGAAATTAAGCCAGTTTGTACTGGTATAGAGCGTACAGGTGTGCGTGAGCCAGTCACATCCTGCAGCCAGTCTACAGGCTTTATTCAGGGAAACCCTAATTTTGTTGAGGGAGGTGTTGTTGGCTGCACCATAGAAAATAATTCCATAATCAGTGAGTGACAGGACAGAGGAAGAGATGGCTAGCTGTAGGGCTTCAGTGGGGAGACAGTGCTTGTAGCAGTGGAGCAGACCAATGCGCACATTTATTGCCGTATTGAGCCAGTGGATGTGTTAGTGGTAGGTTAACCCAGAGTCTAGGGTAACACCTAAATATTTAAATGTTGAAAATTATTCCAAGGTCTCGTTTTGGGAGTTATGGATAAGTAGGGGGTGGCTACTGAACTTGTTTTGGGCATGGGCAAACAGCATGGACTTCATTTTTTTTTAGTTTAGAACAAGCCTATTGTCAGCAAACCAGGATTCGGCCTCATTAAATGACCTTTGGAGGGCGACAGGGTTGGCGTGGGTGCTGAATAAAAACACATTATCTGCATATAGTATAGGAGACTCCCAGAGCAGGCATTGGGCAAGGAGTTAAGGAATAGAGTGAAGAGTAGAGGGCCAAGGATTGACCCTTGAGGGACCTCGGATGTAACCCTGAGGGGGGGATGATAAGGTTTGCCCTAGTCTGACTGTCTGGGTTCTGTCAGACAGGTAGTTTGAGAACCAAGTGGTGGTATCCTGTGAGAAATCTATTTGGGTTAGTGAGGTTAGGAGAAGTGAGTGGTGGACAGTGTCAAATGCTTTGGAAAGATCTATATATACAGCACCAGCAATCTGGCCTACATCCAGGGTCGCATGGATAGTATTGGTATATTCCAGAAGCGTGGTTGTGGTGCTATGGTTTTTACGGAAACCATGCTGTTTGGGGCAGAGGAGATTGTATTGAGCAAGGTAGTCAGCGACTTGAGAGGTGACTATCTTTTCAAGAACCTTGAGGGGCGGGGGCAGAATTGAGATGGGCTGATAATTACCAGGCTGGCTACGGTCACCACTCTTCAAGAGAGGAGTGATGAGAACAGTTTTCCACATGGAAGGGAATTGACCTAGGGCAAGGGAGCAGTTTAGCAGGGCAGTTAGGGGGTAGAGTACTTCTTAGAGGGGGAGCCTTAGTGTTTTAAGATCGAGCGTGTCGCTGCTGAAATGGGATTTTCTGAGTGCCTTTAGCAGAAGGGGGGCAGCATCTCGCTGGGAGATAACCTTGAAGTGAAAAGGGGGTATTTGGGTAGGTGTCGATGTTGTGGGAGGGTGGGTGCAAAAAAGTTGGCAGGGAGCACGCCGCTGAGGTCCGAGAATGAGGAATTCAGTGCATTTGCTGTTGTGTCAGGGTCTGTTGAGATACCACCGTTTACCAGTATCTGGGGGGGGGTATTACAGATTTTGCCATTAAGTTCTTTGAGGGAGTCCCAAAATATTGTGCCCCCTCCCCTAGGAGGCAGTGAGGGCTCCTCTGTAGTAATTGGCCTTTGTCTCTCAGACCTGCCAAGTGCAGCGGTTTCTGGCCTCATGGTAGCGCTGCCTATCAGTGGGCCTCCCAGTCTCTAAGGCTATGTGCCAGAGATTGTCACGGTGGCCCATGAGATCCAGAAGGGACTGGGACATCCCAGGAGTGTCAGCTCCTTTATTGACCCATTTGCAGAAGGGTGCAAAAATTTCACAGGCAGAATTGAAGGAATTGTCAAAGTACTCCAGTACTAAGTCAATATCAGGCGAGGCAGCAATGGGGGGCCAGTCCCAGCTGATGAGGTGGTGTTTCAAGAACTGTAGCTTGCCTGGCCTGAGTTTTTGCTGAAAGCTAACTTTTGGAGGGGCCTTTGTAGCCAAACAGGACCAGTGCCCGAGTACTGGTGAGCGGTCACTCAGTGCGTCAGGTAGGATGGAGACCTGGGTGAATTTGTGAGGGTGATTAGTAAGAATTAGGCCAATGAGGGTCGAGGTACCTGTTCTCGGGTTGTGTCAGGTGGTAGAAGGCACAACTGTTCTCCCTGCACTGTTTTATTAAAACCCAGAATTTCTTATATGAATATGTTTTGTCTCCCGCTGGGTAGACAGTGCTTGGGACTCCAGTAAGAATGCCCTTAGTAGAATCCTGAGGTCCGCCACTGCCGATAGATAAAGCATGTCTATTTCGGCAGTTCGCGTCTCTGATTCAGGGATGAACAGGCGAGCTGTCAGGCTCAGGTGTGTGTCCGCTGCCCTGCAGGCTGTCAAACCTAGGCAGACAGCCGCAGGGAGAATCAGAAGAGCGCAGGACCTGGGACAAGTAGCGCTCCATTTAAAAGTTGACAATGGCAAGCAATATGAATTGAATGCCAATAAGAATATTAAAGGAAGGAAATACAGCGCAAAAGACTGTTTAAAGTATCTCTTACTTTTGTTTCGGGTGTTCATGCTCTTTCCTGGCAGCACACTCTGCAAGCCTCCTGTACCTTCTCTATAGTGCCGCCCGGCCATTCTTATTCCATATTTATGATACAGAGGACCTGTGGGAGGGGCTCGCACTAAGATTTTGCAACAAACTCCTGTTTTAGAGATAATTATTTCTTTTAAGTACAGTGTGAGAAATTGAGAACATGTATTAGAACATGCTGCTATACACATATTCATAACAGCCTGAGAAGAAGTACTTTGCTGAAATATTGTGTTCATGGGTGGGGCTTAGTGCATCACATGTTACTGTCATGATATAAATTAAAGCCCTAAGGATAAGGATCTCAGTTGAGTACAGGGTTCTATAATTGACTGGCCCTATGAGTACCCTAGCTGTTTACTGGTGGTACAATAATCTTTGTCACTGAACAAAAGTGAACCTTATTATTTGAATTGCTTCAATTTTACTTTCTTTATTTTGTTTGCCAGCTAAGTCCATTTTATTTTGTTTCGCTGTAAAAATAAATTTGAGCTTTATTTTGCTTGCCACAACTGCCTCTGTGTCCATCATTATCCCACAGTCTCACACCCCTGTGGAGGGGCTTGCACTGGATCACTAGGCTCATTTTGGAGCAAAGGGCCTGAGTCCCCACTCGAACTATTCCTCAGCCTGGAAAACGCAGTCTTTTATGGAGTCCTTCTGAGGCTTCTGATTGGCTAAGACCACTTGTTGCTCCCACAATAATTGGTTGAATCTGTCAGTCCACAAAATGAATATTCATTAACTTCATTCGATGCATAATAGGCTCTCTGTTTTGGCACCTCAATTAGGTCCCTGCAATTTCCCCATAAGCACTTGGCAAAGTCCCATAAATCTCTTGCAAAACTCCCAACAGTCCTGACTTAAAATCATACTGCTGGCATTTGCTGCATCAAAATGGCTGCTAAATACACAGTCCTCTGCAGATTATCACATTCCACATATAGAGTTCTGGTGCAGCCAGGTTAGAAGCTTTTAATTGCTTACCCCACAGTTCAGTAACCACTTCTGTGCCCTTTTAAATGCTGCCCAGTTCAAACACTCTGCCTCAGTCCTTAGTCTATCACTGCTGCCGAAATGTAGTGCCCCCAGGCAGCAGACAGGTGACTCACAAGAGTCCCTACAGTGACAGTCTGTAGCAAGGCAAGGGCAAGATAATTTTATTTATAAGGCGCCCAATCCCAGAGGCTCTGGGCAGCGAACATTAATGAGGACATACAGCAGTAAATAAAAACATAATAAAACCTTATTAAAACCATAATAGGATTAAAATTCAATAAAACAGAGGTTTCCAAAAGTCAATCTTCAGGGGACTAGCCAAAGCTAAAGTTGGTATCAGCAATCAAAGGCCAGGCTGAAGAGGTGGGCCTTTAGCCTCCCCTTAAACACCTCAATTGAGGGAGCCTCCTGGACTGCAGGTGGAAGCAAGTTTCACAAGTCTGGCCCAGAGATACTAAAAGTGTGATCTCCCGAGGTCTTGAGCCGAACCCTGAGAATGTCCAGGAGGCCTCTCGAGAAGGGGCAGAGGGAGAAAGCAGAGGACACCGGTATCACGAGCTCAGACAGGTAACCAGGACCCAGCCCATATAGGGCCTTAAAGGTGAGAAGACCCGCCTTGAAAAGGACCCACCACCTGACTGGCAGCCAGAACAGAGCACGCAGGACCGGGGTCATGTGACTAGACCTCAAAAGGCCCATCAGTAACCAGGCCGCTGCATTCTGCACTAGCTGCAGCCTGTGGAGGGTCTCTCCTGTGACACTGAAGTACACAGCATTACAGTAGTCAAGTCTGGAAGTCACAAAGGCATGTACTAGTGTCGGCAGGTCCTCAGGCGGAATGAGGGGCTTAATCCGGGCAATATTCTGCAAGTGGTAAAAACCGCTGCTGACTACAGCTGACACCTGATCTTCAAAGGTCAATCTGCAATTAAGGATCATGCTCAGATTTCGCACCCTCGGAGAAACCACCAATGGAGTAGACCCCAGAACAAGTCCAGAGTCAGTACCCGGTGGAGGCCCATCACACCCATGACCAGGCTCAATCACCAACACCTCAGTCTCAGCCAGCTGGAAGCCATCCAGCCACTGATTTTAGCCAGACAGATGTTAAGCATGTCAACAGATGCCGATGTTCTGAGTGCAAAAGACAAATACAGTTGGGTATCATCTGCATAGCAGTGAAAATCCACACTGTATTTTCGAATGATCTTGCCCAGGGGCAGCACATACACTGAGAACAACATTGGTGACAAGATCGAACCCTGAGGTACTCCATAAGACAGAGACATTGAGGAGGAGGAGGAGAAATTCCCCATCACCACCCGCTGCACTCTGTCTGAGAGATAGGACTCAAACCATTTGATGATACTGCTGGCGAGTCCACAAAACTCAGAGAGTGAATCAAGAAGCACAGCATAATCCACAGTGTCAAAAGATGAGGAGAGATTGAGGAGCGCAAGAACTGACTTGTCTCCTCTATCTCTAGCCCCAAGCAGATCATTATGTGCCCTCACTAGATCAGTTTCAGTGCTACGTCTAGACAGCACATTTATTTTTGTTTGCTTGCCCCATTATTTATTAGCCCCTCTCATACCTCTACACATTGCTACATTTGTTTTCATTTATTAACACTGTACAGCTTGTCACTAGTGCCAGTATTTAAAGCGCTCTTGCTCTAGGACAGGTGGGTCATGAATATTAATGTTGCCCTCGATAATATTCATGAGCCCCAATCTGGTGCTCCTTATTTACAAAAAGTAAAGGGCTCTCGTGAACCTTGCTGAGGTCACCGGTTCCCATTTTGACATTGAGTAGCACCAGTACTGCTGAGCTGCCTCCCAGTTGACCGCAAAGTTTGCAGTCAGGAGATCAAAGGTGTGGTTCAGCATACGCGCTCTCTGCTAGCACCGGAGTGCTAACGCAGTCAGCAGGGGATCGCAACTCAGCTCCTGAGCCCAAAAAGGGCTAAACTAGAACACTGGGGCTGCTTGAAGACCTGGGGCACCTTTTTTGGACCTGAACAAATGAAAGCTGCCTAATGACTGGATGTGCAGAGTTAAATATAGCCTAGAAAAAAAGAGAGAAAAACCTAGCACCATCCACCAGTTTTGGATCTCGGGGGACCTGGCAGGCAGAAACAGGAGGCAAACGGGAGCAATGGGTGAATGGGCAAAAAAGGTAAGCCCCCTGTTTGGGGGGGTTACACATACATTATTCAGCATCACTTTTACACACCTGGTATCTTTACTCCCTCTACCCGCCTTCCCAGACCACTCCTCTTATGTATCTCTAATGCTTTCTTAGTCCTGCTTTGCCTCTTTTCCATGGACATGAAGTAAGAAAATAGCCAATTTAGGCAGAAAGAAACTGCAACTTTTAAATTATTTACCATGGGGGGGAGGGCACTGGACTCTGCTATTGCATGCCACAAAACCAGTAGCAACCCTGATATGAAATGTGATTTGAACTTTGTGAATTAAACAAGGATAACGTGTGTGCTAGATTTGGAATTCCTCTTGCTGATGCCAACACAGAGCGATATCTTTTATCCAACCCTTTTTGTGTTCCCTTGGGTTTGCCACTTGTGTATAGTGAGGTACCCTCAGATGGAGAACACTGTGTCTTACCTGTGCCTCTGCCTTACTTAGGGCAGAGTTTCCTGTGAACTTGCAGACTCCCTATAGAGAATTCTGCAGACACTGTCCTCTGTCTCATGGTCCTCACTCTCGGGGTCACACACATGAGAGGTAGATTGAACCTGTGGGAGTTAAATAGTGAACTGCTAGGACTGACTTGCCTGTTGCAGAACCAGCTCCTCACTTGCTCAGAATCCTCTCCTTCCTGGTGACCTCCTGTAACCCTAGTCCTACACAAAATGCTTGAAAATTAGTCTGTTAATGCAGCAAATTACAAGCACATTAACAGCACACCAGTCCTACCCCTTTCCTTAATACAGCTCAGCTAATGTGTGTTACTCACACTCTATCTATCTATCTATCTATCTATCTATCTATCTATCTATCTATTTATTTATTTATTTATCTATCTATCGATATGTAAAATACATGGATGGGAACTTTCCCCGTAGAAGAGGTTGTCATTTATTTTCCTGTTCAACTGTGACTAATCTATTGAATAAAAGTATACTTGTGACTAATCTATCCGTTCAAAGTATATACCTGCACTAATTAAACAATTACAACTATGTACCTACACTAGTTAAAGCTATAAACCTACACTAATCAAACAATTAAAATATATACCTGAACTAATAAAAAGTATACACCTACACTGCATTAAACCCTATGGGATACCACTAATATATAGAATAGTGGATGTGTGACCATCCAAAGTTGATGATGTCATAGAGACCTTGAGAGCAAAGCTTGAGAGGTCTCTATGACATCATCAACTCCCGAGATGGAAGCAGCCTTAGTTGTAGGTGGCCACACATCCATTGTTTTATATAGTACATGGTTCCCCGACATGTAAAAAGTTTAATTTAAAAAGATTCATACCTTGTGTTCATGTTGCCACACCGGTCTTCACTACATTCCCATCTCCAAAGATACCGGTTCTCCTCGCTGTAGTCCTGCTCTGTTCCAGTCCCATCCCCGAAGACATTGGTCCTCCTCGCTGCAGCTCTACTCAGCTCTGACCCCATAACTGCACCAGTGATTAAAAAAAAAAGAAGAAGAAAACCTCTAAATTGATAGTTTGGACACACGGAGCCAACTATGGCAGTCCATTTCCAAACTGT
The DNA here is from genome assembly GCA_016271365.2 of Neoceratodus forsteri. Taxonomy (NCBI): domain Eukaryota; kingdom Metazoa; phylum Chordata; order Ceratodontiformes; family Ceratodontidae; genus Neoceratodus; species Neoceratodus forsteri. Next base: position 767,088,818 of record CM028131.1, on the reverse strand, counting down.
CTTAATGAACTGCTCACCCAACTGCTCACTAAGTGAGGCCACCATTTTAGTGTTAATTTTTTGAATCACCACTGTTTCAGCCAATGAGGTAGCAGGTCAAGGCTGAAAAAGTTGTTGTACTATTGATGTGACATCAGAACGATAGTACAACTTTTTTTGACCTTTTAACTGTCCTACAAAAAGATTTGGAAAGCCACCGTTTTTCATGCAGAATAAGCCCTAACCATATACTATAACACAATTAACACAGCATTAGGAAGCTAGCCAAACCAATTAACAAGCTGCAAAAAGACCTGGAAAAAAAGACACACAAAACCCTCCTAAACCCAGAAATCCCCCAAACCCCTACCTGCAATCATTACACACCATTCCCTCCTTGCTGCAACAGACCTTCAGGTGCCATAAAGTGATCGCAAATGTGATCTCCATAATAACCATCCTAATGTATAGTATTCAACAAACAAAGGGGAAGGGAAGGGTGGAACACTCAGAAGTATACCCATTTGGAAGCTAATCAGGAAATAAAGCTACTTGCCCTTGAGGCTCGTGGCCTTATAGCCCTAATTAGCCCCCCTCAATGGGTATACATCCTTGTATACCCTTACCCAATATTTATTCTGTGTGTATATATATATATATATATATATATATACAGACACATTGGCTAAAAAGGCGCTGCACAACAATGTGTGATGCTGCTGCAGCTGCAGGTGGTGGCTACTGGTAGCTAGATGGTAACACCACGTCAGCTATGTTTGATATAGCGTAGAAGCCAGGTGTATTTATTTATGTGTCTGGGTATGAAAGGTTTGATGACTGTTTCTCATGTAAAAAAGAGTGTGTAGAATTCAGATTTACAACTCTTACTCATCCATAGTTGTACGTTTTTTTGGAAAATGCACTTTCTTAAGAGTAACTAAACATTTTACATTTATGTAATAGACTCGGTTTACTTAGTTATTTATTTAATTTCTCTAATTTATTTAATACTTTTGGTTTACTTAGTTATTAATGTAATTTATTTAATGTTTCAGATATGGCTAGCAAGACTTCTCACAAACCACAGAGGCGATGCATCCTACACACTGATTCAGGAGTTAGCACAGATCATGGAGACCCACTATGTTTTGATGATGCTCATTAGGAGAAAGTAGTTGATGTAAAGGAAAGGCATTCTAGTCAAACACTGTCAAAGTACAACATGGTGTGTCTTGAATTGCCTGAACATTACTCCAGCAGCCATGGGTATCATTATATCTGCTACAAGAACTTCACTGCATGTAAGAGTTCCGGTAAACTTGCAGCAGATGGAACTTTAAAAAAAGACATTGTAAAGTGTTATCCAGCAAAATTGCTTTGCTCCCAATTTTATAGTGCTCTATCTAAATCTGCAGCATCTACATCAGGCATATTCCCAAATGAAAGTATATTTTGCAAATCATATGAGAAAGGGAATCCTAAGTGTCAAAGGAGACCATTGAGTATACTACAAAATGTGTATAAAAAACGTAGCAAAAGAAATGGATGATTAACAAATGGATGTGATGGTAGGCAGCATTGATCTCATAGCCAGAGAAGTGAAGTACCACAACAGCTGTAAGAACAAGTATGTAAAAAAGGCAGAACGAATAAAGGGCACAGGTACAACATGCAACTACAGCCAGTTGAGGGACAGTCACCAGGTTGCCTTTTCCAGACTTGTTAATATGTGCAGTGCATCATTGTTAATGGAATGCAAGAAGAATCATTGCTATCTCTACACAAAAAGTACAGGGACATTCTTATGGAGTGTAGTGGGCATGCAACAAAGTACGACCCACAGAACTTGCAGTCAAAACTGGCGGATCACTTCAAAAATGGTATCATATTTGATACCAAAAGTAGAAAAGCGGGTGCAATCATCAGGTCTGCTAAGAAACAAGCTGACTGGAGGGAAGCACAAGCAACTCAACACAGAAGAGAACAGTTGTTGGAACTCTTAAAGGTACAGCCTCATAATAAAACCAAAGTTAAAGTTGAAGACTTAATAGAAGAAAATGTAAAACTGCCACCCGTTCAGACATTCCTACGTACTGTACTCACGGGTCCATCAGAAGTGGGCAGTGAACGACAGGAGAGGGTAGTTCAATCTATTGCAGATGACATAGTCTTTGCAGTGTCAAGGGGAATAATCTAACCACAAAAACACTTCTTGTTGGGCATGGATATTAAATCCATGACAGTCAATAAGAACGTTTTAACTATTTTGAACAGGTTTGGTCACTGTGTCAGCTGCCATGTTGTGGAGGAACTCAAAACTGCAGTTGCAACCACTATAATGGAGAAGAATATAGCTACACCCGATGGATTGCTCATACAGCCAGGTTTAGCCACTGCTTTGCCTTTCAACAATTATGATGAGATGCCAGAGACACTTGATGGTCATGACAGTTTGCATGACACTGTGGGTATAGCAAAACATGCCATCCAGTATTGAGACAGCTGTACCCAAAGAAAGGTCTGAAGATGCTATGACAAGAACACACACGGATGACCAAGCACCAGCAAGAAATGAAACACACACAATAGAAACAAACACAGATTAGCAAAGCTCAGAAGTTGATGCCCATGACCAGGCAGGGCCATCTTTAACATCAAAGAGCAAATGACTTAGAACATCAAAGACAAAGGCTGAAGATTTTGATGAAGACTGTTTGCCAAGTGTAAAGGAGCAGATATTGTAACCAATGGCATGACAGGAACAAGGCACTGTACCCAGGTGCATTCAAATGTCTCAGAGGAAAAAAGCTCTAGATATTGGTGAGAAAGACATTCGACCAAATACATCTGGAAAACCAAAAATAAGGCAGTATCAATATAAGGTGACAGAAAGCACTGAACCAAAAAACCTCATGCAGGCTAAGAGAAGGGACGCTGCCTGGATGATATATTGTGCAAGTGTAGATGCTACTCCAATGTGGCATGGATGGAATGCCCTTGTTTCTGAAGATAACCTGCCACAGCAGATCATATCATACATGGCTCCTATAGGAAAGCCTCCTACAAGACTTGATGTAGTGCAATACACCATTAATAATGCTATCAAGGTTATGGATGAATGCCAGGAGGGCTATATGCCTATTAGTTATGACTTGGCCATAGCAAAACCTGTGCTACAAATTCAGTCCACAAAGTCCCCAGAATATGACAGGCTCTTCATATGTTTTGGGCCATTCTATATAAAAATAGCATATTTCAAAGGTCTTGGATACATCCTGAATGGTTCTGTTGGAGACCACATTCTTGCTGAAAGTGGTGTGTTGGCGCTGGGATCCCTGAATGGACTTCTTCAAGGAACATTTTTCAATCGGGCAAAGAGGCTTCACACAATGCTATCAGTGGCATTCAGAATAAAATATTTGCAGTGCTTTATACAATATAAAGGTTTGTCGGGCTTTCCAATCTCAAAGCATCTGCAGCAGCTACTTAATGACCCATTGCCTTCCTCAGTGGTGGACCTAGAGAATACAGCTGAGTTCAAGACATTCATGGAAGCATGTGAAATGTTCTCAGATTCCACACACCATGGTGAGCATGGCGCAACTGCCCAATTTTGGCTGCAGTACTGCAGTTTGGTAGAGTTGTACCAACTCTTCTGCCATTCCATCAGGACAAATGACTTGCCTCTCTTTGTATATAACTTGGAAAAAATGATATCTTTTTACTTCGCAACTGGGCACCATAACTATGCCAAGTGGATAACGGTGTACCTTATGAATTTGCTAAACATGGACAAGACCCACCCTGGACTAAGGGAAAAATTTGAGAATGGAGCATTAACCATGCAAGATCAAAGAGAGAGTTTAGCAGAAATGACATAAACTTGACCTTGGAAAAGACAATGCCGATGCTTCATCAATACTAACTGGAATTTCTTCTTTGACACAGAACATCAACGCAAGGATGAGGTGGAACATTCTGCAGTCAGCTCGAAGTAAAATTGTTGGAAGTCTTATGGAAAAAGTTGATCTTGTCAGCCATGATGAAGCCAGCCAAGAGCTTAAGAGTTTTAGAGTTAAACAAGAGCTGAAGGATCTAAACAAGCTGTTGAACACAATAGACTCCTCCATGAATCCATTCCGGGATGCATTTGAGGACAGTAATCTTTATTCAATAGGTAGTGGAAAAGCAGTATCATAAGAGGTAGCAAACAAAGTGTTACAGATTACTGAGACAGGTACTCGGATGTATCATGTGTTTAGCTTTGCATTACCAAAGGAACCCATCAAAAAATACAAGTTGTAGAACTTGGCACATGATGCAATGAAGGTGAAGATTAAGAACAAGGACAAGAAAATCATTGCGTTGAAAAGAATTCAAGACCTCTTTGGACGCTTGCTATATCTAGCTACAGCTTCAACAGTTGAACTTATGATGGTGTTTGCCTACCCACTAACCCTGGTACCCCTCTCCTTAGGAAATGTTGATGGATCAATGAACACAGCAATGAAGTCAACACTGCTGAAGAAACTTGAGATCAGAGTCCAAAGTAGCCACCCTGATGCTGCAAATGCTACTGTGGTTGATGCCATATTCTTGATCAGAAGTCTTACAAACCTGCCACTAACATTCCACAGTGTGGCAAAAACCATCCTGTCCCTTGTTTGCTGAACTTCCGCAAATGAAGTCCACCTTGGTAGTGACTGTTACAAGTCACCATCGGTCAAAGGTCTTGAACAAGAGAAGAGAGGAAAGCATACCATCGCTCCATTCTCCTGTCTCATAACTGGTCCTGACCAAAGCTGACCAAGAGACTTTGCTGGATCCTTATCTTCATCTTCATTCAAGACAGCACTCCTAGGTTTTCTAGCTACAGCATGGAATTCTGAGGTGTACTGTGAAGTTTTAGGTGATACAAAGCTCATGTATGCAGTAGAAGAAACCTGTTACTCATACAAAGTGGAAGCTGGACATATGCTCAGACTAGAGTGCAAGGCCCTAAAAAGCAAACTCATGGAAGCAGACACAAGAATCATGCAACACATGCACAACATTTGTAGTCAAAATGAGGGTGAAGACATGTATGTAGTGGTCAGGGCAGATGATACTGATATTTTGGTCATTCTGCTGTATTATGCAAGTCTAAACGATAATCTCAAACTGCATATGGACGTTGACCATTCAGAAAATAACACAAGAAGATTCATAGATGTATCCTGCTTGTCAGCAGAGTTAGGCAGACCTGCATGTGCAGCTCTACCAGGTCTCCATGCACTGACAGGGTGCGACTATTCACCAGTGATCAAAGGCAAGAGGAAGGTGCAACCTCTAACAATTATGGAAAATAATACAGAGTATGCACAGGCATTTGGAAAACTGGGATGTCCACACTTGTGTAAAGAAACTGAGGATACAAGTAAGAGCTTTGTGCATACCTTGTATGGACAGAAAGTAAAGAGTGTCAACACAGCCCACAACAGTATGTTCAACGTCAAGTATCGACTGAGTGACGAAGACGCACCCTTAGAAAAGATCAAAAGAGCAGATGCAAGCTCGCTGCCACCACGCAAATCAACTCTGACATAACACATCTGCCGTGCAAATTACATTTCATTGTTATGGAAAAACGCAGACAAACCAGAAATGACACTACTGAAGCCAGAGGACAATGGCTGGACCTATGAGGATGGCAAATGCAAGCCAACGTGGTTCACATGTGAAGTTGTACCAACAGCCATAAGTGAACAATTGAATGAACACGACAACAATCCAAATGAAGAAAATGATGACAGTGACTGTGATGTCGATATTGATGAGACAGATTTGCTTAACATTTCAGATAATGAAGGCAGTGAACAAGAATACTGATTGTTGTACTTAGGTTCATAAAACATCATAAAAAGTTGATTGTTGCAAGTTAAATATAGAATAAAAGAAATAATAACGTTAACATTAAGCCTTTGATACATATGTTGCTGTTTGTTACAATGTCTGTAGTATTTCAATAAAAGTTTATAGAACTGAAATTAAAGAAGGAACCATTAATTACAATATACACAATTTTCACCAACAGTTTATTTTTTCATTGAAGAAGTGCATTTTCCAAGAAAACGTTCAACTTTGAGTGAATAAGAGTTGTCAATCAATCAATCAATCAATCAAAATCTTTATTTAATCAGGCGAACATCATTGAGCATAGCTTATTTACAAGATGGACCTGAGTGGTCAAGAAGTGCAAGTGTTATTACATTGACAAGGGTAGCATAAACAGTAATACAATGACAGGGGTAACATAAACAGTAATACAATGACATAAGTGCTAATATATAAATCTATATATATATATATATATATATATATATATATATATATATATATAAAGTTGTAAATCTGGAATCTACACACTTTTCTCCATAAGAAACAGTCATCAAACCTTTCAGATCTAGACACAGATAAATGCACCTGGCTCCTGGACTAATACTGTTTTGGGGACTCCAGATCCAGGACGTTGAGTATAGCCAGGCAATAAATGTGTACACAGTGGGCCCAATATTCAGAACTGCGCCTGGCAATGGTGCAAGTGATTGTGCAGAGCAACTGAGTTGTGCTGGAGCAACAAAGGGATATATTCAAAAGAGATATGCCATGGCGCATCTCTTCTGAATATAGCAAATAATGCGCATGGTGCAAATACAATGTGCTGGCACATCCCCCAGACAGGACTGAATACCAAGACAGAGAATGCTCCAGCTCAACTGTAGCTGCGCCATGCACAATATCCAGATGTTTAGACCTGGATATGCAAATGGGGCCATTATGCATGTATGGCACAAATGGGGCCATTTGCATGTTATTATGGTTCCATTTGCATGTGGGACCGCAGTAGAATCCCCACCCCATCCCGTAACCCCAATCACCCATAGCAATATGTATGGATGATCCCTGGTGGTCCAGTGGCTCCCCCCTCCATGCCCGTAACACCAATCATGGTAACAACACATTCAAACCACTCTGGTGGTCCAGTGGTTCCCCACTCCCCACTGGTAACCCCAATCATGTTAAAAACACATTCAAACCTCCCTGGTTGGCCAGTGGTTCCCCCCTCCCCACCGGTAACCCTGATAGCCATATTACAATAATATACAGCATCCTGGTAGTCTAGTGGTACCCCTTCCCCTCGCTCTGATCACCCGTACAGTTGAAAATGATATCCCTGGCAGTCTAGTGGTACCCCCACCCAGCCGGTAACCCCGATCACCTGTAAAGTAAATCAAAACATTTACCTGTAGTCCAGTGGCACCCCAACCCCCCACCACACAGGACCCCAGTCCACCCAGCCCCCCCCATCATCGGCGGGCAGCAAACCCACCCGCATACCTCCATGGCTGCCCACTGAATGACAGCTTACAGTATCAGCTGCAAGCCCATTGGTCCACAGTGTGGACCAGTGGGCTTACAGTGCATACTGTAATAGTCATGCACAACTTTGGCACACCCCAGGAGATATGCCACATACATTATCTTTGCACCTCGGCTATGCAATTCCCCCCTTTTGAATATTGTCCCAGGACACATTTCTGCAGTTGCACTGAGCAACTCTTTGAATATCTTGGCCTATAACTTTATTTGGGCCCCAGGTGTAGTCATTTATTTATTTAGTTATATATATATATATAGATATAGATATAGATATAGATATAGATATAGATATGTATGTATGTATATAGATACTTATCTTTCAACACTTTATAGGCGAAAACAAGGAAGAGTAGAGGTTGTTAGAAAGAAGAGGGAAATGTTCACAACATGCTTATGGGCATCAGATGAATGACAGCTAAGTTGCAAACTACAAAGTTTCTAATTAAAAAATGTGCAGTATGGGAGGTCCAAGATGGTGACATAGTAGCAGCTGTTAGCATTTTCTCTAATATACTGAAGAGGATATTTGTGTATGTCTTTGTTTTATGATAGCTGATAAGCTCCCTAAAGACAAAAAAGTAAAGGCTGACTGTCCACTTCTTTAGAGGATTTTTATCCTCATGCTGGATGCCTCTTGACAAACACTTTAGCCCCATGTACACTAGCCTGGTGTTGGGAGGTGGAAGGAGAGAGCTACCTCCCTTACAGGTCCCACATCATCAGCAGAAATAATAAATCTTGGAACTGCTGACCTTTCAATTATAAAGCAGGAACTGAGCATGAAGAGCGATATTAAAAAGAATTTGGACCTCTCTTTGTTATTTCCTTCATCAGAGTCTGTATCTGAGATGGTGCAGCCTTTGATGGAGGGGACTACTTCAATGTCCTTTGCTGCAAGCCAAATCACTTTATCCACGTCTAGCATGTTGGTAATAATTTTGAAAGCAGTCAATGGTGAGTCTCTGGTCTGTTCACCTGTTTGTGCTAGCATGCTGATATCACAGCTATAGGGGAATGTCATAGCCCTTACGTGCTAGATTCTTTCAGCCAATCTATTGAGAACATATTTAGATGGATAGAGAGAACAGATCAGAAGTGTGCCACTATTTCAACCAACACTGACTTTTTGTAATGTAAGATAATAAAAACAGTTAAGCTGGATCAGAAAACAATAAATGAAAATGTGGCTGTACTTGTCTAAAAGACTGATGTGCTTGAAGGTAAATCTCTGGTAACTGGAGCCACTGTGGGCTCTCAGACTCTCCTATGGTACAGTTTAGCAAGAAAGACTGAGTCTTTGGAAAATCAGTTGCAATGTCACACTATAAGCTCAGTAGGACCTCCTGAAGTCTCTCATGGCAACTTTCCCAGGTTCAGGGATGTGGTCTGTGATGTTTGAATTGCCACCAAAAAATCCACTTTATTTGTAAAGGCATTCCATGTTCTGCAAAGGCAAGCAGTGTCCTCAGTGGAACCAACCGCAACAATAAGAAACGGCTAACTTACCATTGAGAACAAGAGGTTTTCAGTGTAAGGAGACTAACTGCAAGTTTCACCTTTGACTCAGCAATTTAATTTTTAAGCTGACATGTATGTATGTATTGAGGGACACTTATGTATCACAATTTCCACTTTTCAATCTTTCCAGCCTACTCTTCCCAAACACACATTTATAGGCAAGGTTTCTTGCTTTTTGTCAAGATTTGATTGAGATAGGATTATCAATTCAGTCTGCTTGTACTTGACAAAATGCAACTGGTAATAGGGTCACAGAAACAGAATTTGCTGGCAGATAAGGACCACTTGGCCCACCTAGTCTGCCCATTTTCCCTGCCTACAGTATCACTGCAGATCCTACTTGATCTTTGATCTGTTATCCCTCCCCCCTTTCTTTCCCCTAAGATTCCCCTGTGTCTAGCCCATGCATTTTTTAACCTCATCACTGTTTTTGCCCCCACTACCTTATTTGGAAAACTGTTCCAGGAATCCACCACTCTTTCTGTGAAGACGTTCTTCCTCACACCTCTCCTGAATTTACCCCCCTCCAGCTTCATATCTATCCCCTTGTTCTTGAGCACATTTTTTTTCTGAAAAATACTTCCCTCCTGTATCTTATTAACCCCCGTGAGGTATTTAAAGGTCCCCGTCATATCTCCCTCCCGCCCTCTTCTAATGTATACATATTCAGATCCTTAAAGCAGCAATAATACTTGTAATAAGGAAATTATCATTTTCCAGTTTTGTAGTGCTATAGTAAATGTGGCGACTGCCTATCTAGTATTGCTGCTTTCAACATGGCAGGTGGCAGAAATGTAAACAAACACAAAGGAAAACTGAGCAAATTACAGGGTGATAGTGCAATGCCGGTGAGAAAGATTACCAGGTAAATGCTCAACAGAGCACAAGGAATAAACTGTTGAAAAAGCTCAGATTTTTTTATCTTGCACTGCTGCTTTAAGTCTCTCCTCATAGAGCTTCTGATGCAGCCCTTACACCATTTTAGATGCCTTCCACTGGACCACTTCCACTCTGTCTATATCCTTCTGGAAATGTGGTTTCCAGAACTGGATGCAGTACTCTAGGTGGGGTCTTACCAGTGATCTATACGGAGGTAATACCACCTCACACTTTCTGCTGGTGATACTCCTCCCTATACACCACAGTATCCCACAAACCCTCCCAACTGCCTTGTCATACTGCATGGCCACCATTAGATTATCTGGTATAATTAACCACAGGTCTTTTTCCTGTTTAGTGGTTTCAGTACCACCCCACCTATTTTGTACTTTTACCCCAGGTTTCTGTGCCCCAAGTGCATTAATTTGCTCTTTTTTGCATTCAAAACCAGTTGCCATACCCTTGACAACTCTTCTAGTTTTCTCAGGTCACTGCTCATCTTGTTCACCCCCCAGAGTGTCCTCCATATTGCACATTTTGGTGTAATCTGCAAAGAGGCAGACCTTCCCTTCCAGCTTCTTCACAATGTCACTTATAAAAACATTAAAGAGGGCTGGTCCCAGCACTGATTCCTGAGGAACCCCACTGGTCACCATCCCTTCCTTTGGAGTGAACTCCATTTACCACCACCCTCTGCAGCCTATCCACTAACCAATTTCTTATCCAGTTTACTACCTTTGGACCCACTCCTAAGCTACACAGCTTGCTTATAAGTCTCCTATGTGGAACGGTGTCAAAAGCTTTATTGAAATCTAGGTAGGCCACTTCCACCACTCCACCCTGATCTAAATCCTTTGTCACCCAGTCAAAAAAAATCTATCAGATTCATTTGACATGACCTCCCCCCATGAAACCATGCTGCCTCAGATCTTCTAACACACTGGATTCAAGATATTCCACAATCCTTTTCTTCAGCAGTGATTTTATGCACTTTCCCACCACCTGTGTCAGGCTGACTGGCCTCTAATTGCCATCCTCCTCCCTGCTACTACTGTTGTGAAGTGGGACTACATCCACTTTCCTCCAGTCCTCCAGAACCACTCTGGTTTGCAGTGAGCTGTTAAACAGGACTGTCAGAGGTGCAGTCCATCCTTTCCACCAGCCCCAGAGTGTCTACCCTTTTGTAGATTTTGGTATCATCCACAAAGAGGCAGACTTTCCCTTCTAGCTCCTTTGCAATATCATTTATACAGTTATTAAAGAGGACCAGTCCCAGTGCTGATCCCTGAGGCACACTGCTGGTCACCTTCCCTTCCTGAGAATGGACTTCATTTACCACCACCCTCTGTCACCTATACCCTAACCAATTTCTTACCCAGCTAATCACCTTTGGATCCACCACTAAGCTTACTTACACGTCTCCTATGTGGAACGGTGTTGAAAGCCTTATTGAAATCTAGGAAGGCTAAATCCATTTGTCTACCCTGATCTAGTTTCTTGGTCACCCAGACAAAGAAATCTATCAAATTCATTTGACATGACCCCCCCCCACCACTGTGAATCAATGCTGCCTTGAGTCCTGTAACCCACTGCATTCAAGATATTCCACAGTCCTTTCCTTCAGCAGTGATTCCATTGTGAAACTCTTCCCTGTTGCACTTTTGTGTAGTGGGACCACATCTGCTCTCCTCCAGCTCTCTGGAACCACTTCTGTTTCCAATAAGCTGTTAAATTGGACTGTCAGCAGCGCAGCCAGTACCACACTGAGCTCTCTCAATACCTGTGGATGCAGCCCCTCTGGTCCCATCATTTTGCCCACTTTCAGACTGGTGAGTCAGGACTCTCTCCTCTGAGAATGGACTGATGCCCACCTCCCTCCCTCTAGTGCTCCTATTACTTTTTTGTGGCTCCTCCCCTTCTCCTTCCTTGAACACTGAACAAAAGTATTTGTTAAGGATGTCTGCTTTTTTCCTGGTCCCCTCTACACAGTCCCCACCTCCCTTTTTTAACCTTACAATCCCACCCCGGTCTTCCTCTTTTCACTTACATACCTAAAAAATGTCAGGTCCCCTTTCGTTACTACCTGGGCTAATCTGTCTTCTGTTTGTGCCTTTGTACTCCTTACTGCTCTCCCTGCTTTCATCCATTTCCTCTAATGCACTTCCCTATCCTCATCCCTCTGTGTCTCCTTATACTTTCTGAATGCTACCCTCTTAGCTTTTTTTTTTTTGTATGATGCTTTTAACCCCTCTCTGCCAACCCTGCTGCCCACTCCTTGAGGTGGCCAAGCCTCGCTTCCCCCGGTCACCGTCCGCTGTCCCTCATCATGTTGCTTCTCGACTGGCCCGGCACATCCCTTTGCCATAGGGGGGCCCACTTCTCATGTCTGAGACTGGTAGGGGAGACTTTCATGTGCCAGGAGGCACACTCCACTATCCTCACCGGAGTAACGAGGGTGCAGCACGGGGCTATGCCAGACCTTGTGTCGATGGAAGAACAGACTGCCATCATCTAGGCAGCATTGGTGTCCATCATTTTCACTTTTTCTGTCCCACACACCTCCTGAAATAGACCTATACCATGGTGACCTGGGGTGGGGATGTACGATGATGTGTCGAGGCAGCACGCCGCCTAGCATGTCTCCCAAGCCACCAGCTAGGTGCCAAAGGTCCACCTACCCCCTGGGAGGGAAGCATCTAATAAGATGCTTGTATTCTTTCCCTGCTGGTCTCCAATCCTGGTACCCCAGCTCGGGGCATGAACCCGGGTCACAAGCGTGTCGATCAAACCCCTTCATTTGGCACCATGGAGCTGGCCCACCTCTTAGCTTTTACCATTTTGCCACATCTTTCGAGAACCATAGAAGTCTCTTTTTGCTCTTGCTTTTGCTCACTTGCTTGATGCAGAGGGTTGTGGCCCTCACTATAGCCCCTTTTACCTTCAGCCGCTGTTCCTCCACCCCACCCAGGCCATCCCCCTGCAAAGTCATCCCTGAGGCATTCACCCATCTTTATAAAATCTGCCCTCCTGAAATCCAGGACCCTTGCCCTTGTGTGGTTCAGTTGCACAGCTGCCCTTATATTGAACACACTGCATAGTGATATTTTGTCCTCAAGTGGTCCCCACCTTGACATCTGCCACACTGTCCTTGTTAATGAGTACCAGGTCCAGTATTGCCACATCATGTGTGGATGCATTGACTAGTTAACTGAAGAACGTCCCCTGCAGGGAGCCCAGGAAGTCCCTGCTCCTAGCTGAAGTCACAGCTGGGAGGCTCCAATCCACATCCAGCAGATCAAAGTCCCCCACCAGCAGCACCTCCCCTTCTCTGCAATTTTGCCAGTGGTTCTACCAGTACCTTATCTAACTGCTCCCCCTGTGCTGCAGGTCTGTAAATCACAGCAGTGCAAATAGTGGCTCTATTCTATGTCTCCAGGGTGACCTGCAGTATCTCTGCCTCCCCATGTTCCCTGTATCTCTGTCACTTTTATGCTTCCCCTCACATAAAGCACCACACCCCTCACATCATAAAAGACTTACTGTCTGTCTTTTTTGAAATTGATCATTTGGCAGACTTTCTTAGATCTCAGCATCTGACTGCTAGTTCCACAATTTCACCCATGCCTTTTGATGTAGAGTTGTCTGATGCTGCTGAAGCAATGCTGGAAAAATCTTGTTGAACCTCAAACATGATTGAATGATTTCCACTCGCATACTGACAGACTGAAGAAGAACCTTTTCATTTCTTCCTTTCTTTCTTTCTTATAGGAGTGTGGAAAACTACTGTAATGTTTAACAAGTCTGAAGACAATTTTGTTTATCTGATGGTTAAAAAAACGTTGAATACATTTTAACATAGAAGAAACTGACTTCCACTATATTGGATATTTTCCTATTCCTCAATACTGGCAGATGGGAAAATATAACCCCCAGGTATCCAGTAGGTTCCTATAAGGACATGTCTGGGCCTCCTGACCCTAAAGGGTTAACATCAGACAGCTCCCTGTGTTCTTGTGTCAGGGAACGTAGGCATGAAGCTTGAAGCATCTACATCAAAAGGCATGGGTGCAATGGCTGCGAAGCAGCAGTGTTCAGGAGGTCATTCTGGATGCTGCGGTGCTGCCCCATCTGTAGGCACCTCTCTGGGCTGAGGGTGGAGGTTGCCAATCTCCAGGCAGAGTTGGCAAGATTTTGTGGACCTCCACCCCCACCTAGGGATCACCTGGTCAACACCCACTTACTCAAAGGTTGCCAAGCAGAAGCAGTGGGTGGACTTTGGTGGGCTCAGAAAGGGTGAGGGCAGTGGAGCAGAGGCACATCCCCTAACTGGTACCACTACATAACTCCTTTGCAGTACTAGAGGAACAGGATAGTCCTAAAGTGGCTCTCGAGGTAGTGTCCGAGAGGGATGGGAGGGACTTCCAGGGAGGACCCCCAAGGGCTGGCAATGGAGAACCCCTGGGGAGGAAGCAACTCCTGGTGGGGGATAGTTAGGAACAGGGAGCAAGGGGGCAGTGAAGTAAAGTGCCTGCCAGGGGGTATGGCTCAAAGGGACAGGAAGCAAATCTTGAGGATCACAAGGGCAACAGCTAGGAGGGAGGAGATGGATGTTATTGTTCACATGAGGACAAATGACCTGGCAAGGGAGGAGGAAGGAATAGGACAAGTGCAGGAGGAGTTTAGAAGACTGGGAAGGGGCCTTAAGCAGACTGCAACCGCTGTGTACTTATCGGATGTACTGCCTGTTCACGGCAAGGGGGAGGCTAGGCAAGGCAAGGCAAATTTTATTTGTATGGCATCCAATTCCAGAGGCTTTGGGCACCTCACAGAGATTACAATTAATAAATAATACAAAAAAGAAAAAATTACAAAACAGTACAATCACATCATATACTAAAACCTAAAATATAAAACTCTTAAATACTGATAGAAAAGAGAAATTGAAACATAGGGACATAGCAAAATGTTCAAATTCAGCATTCGTTAAAAGCCAGGCCAAAGAGGTGTGCCTTCAACTTCCTCTTAAAAAGCTCTACTGAGGGGGCCTACCAGACTGTAGGAGATAATTCGTTCCACAGGGACAGCCCAGAAATGCTAAACGCACGATCTCCAGAGGTTTTGAGCCATACCCAGGGAATGGCCAGGAGGCCCCTAGAAGAGGCCCAGAGGGTGCAGGCCGAGATCACTGGTATCAGAAGCTCTGACAGTTAGCCAGGACCCAGTCCATTTAGGGCCTTATAGGTGAGAAGTCTCACTCTGAAAAGGACCCTCCACCTGACCAACAGCCAGTGCAGAGCACGCAGGACAGGGGGTCACATGGCTAAACCTAGAAAGGCCAGTCAGGAGCCGAGCTGCAGCATTCTGCACCAGCTGCAGCCTGTGGAGGGTCCTTCTCATGACCCTGAAGTAGACAGCATTACAGTAGTCGAGTCTGGAGGAAACAAAGGTGTGCACTAGCGTCGGCAGGTCCTCGGGCAGAACGAGGGGCTTAATCCAGGTAATGTTCCGTAGATGGTAAAAATCACTACTGACAACAGACGACACCTGATCTTCAAAAGTCAGCCTGCTGTCAAGGATTACGCCCAGATTTCACACCCTCGGGGAAGCCATCAATTGGGTAGAGTCCAAAACAAGACCAGAAACCACCCCGGACAATGACGCATCATGCCCATGACGAGGCTCAATCACCAGCACCTCCATCTTAGCTGGGTTGAGTCTCAGCCAGCTGGAAGTCATCTAGTCATTGATTTCAGGCAGACGGATGTTAAGCACGTCCACTGCTCCTGATGTTCTGGGAGCAAAAGACAAATACAGTTGTGTATCATCTGCATAGCTGTGAAACTCCACACTGTATTGTCAAATGATCTCACCCAGAGGCAGCATATACACTGCAAACAACATCGGTGACAGGATCGAGCCCTGTGGAACTCCGCAAGACAGGGGCATTGGGGAGGAGGAGAAATTCCCTATCACCACCCACTGCACCCTGTCCGAGAGATAGGACTCAAGACAGTACCAGCGAGTCCACAAAACTCACAACGCCAATCCAGCAACATGACATGGTCCATAGTGTCAAAGGCTAAAGAGAGATCAAGGAGAACAAGAACTGACCTGTCTCCTCTCTCTCTAGCTCTGAGCAGATCATTATGCACCATCACTAGAGCTATTTCAGTGCTGTGTCTAGCCCAAAAACCCAACTGAAATGGCTCATAAATGTCCGAGGACACCAGGTGATCCTCAAGCTGCTGTGCCAGCAGCTTCTCAACAACCTTGCTCAAAAAAGGCAGGTTGGAGATAGGACGGTAATTCGCCAGGACAGCAGGGTTGAGGGAAGATTTCTTAAGGAGGGGCTTACCAGCACCTGTTTCAAGATAGCTGGGAGGACTCCCTCTGCCATCGAGCACCTGACAATCCTGGTGAACACCGGGCCGACAGCCTCGACACATCCCATTAAGAACCATGTCGGGGCTGGGTCCAGTTCACAAAAGGTGTGCTTCAGCTCTCCGATCACCTTAGTCACATCAGACACCTCAACTGGCCTAAACTCTTCCCAGATAGGCAGAGTGCCACTGGTCCCCTCAGCCCGACCACTGCTAGGCAGAAGCCCAACTGGCGGAATCCCTGACCGGATAGTCGACACTCTATCGGAGAAGAACAGAGCAAACTCTTCACATAGAGTGGATGAAAAAGCTGTTTTCAGCTGCAGACAGGAAGGCTGTAAAAGCCTGTCCACAATTCAAAAGAGCTGAGAAGGTCTGTTCCTCCCCACGGCAATCTCCCTGGACAGGAATTCTGCCTTCTTACGGGAGATTGCCGCCTGGTACTCACCGTAGTGAGTATGCAGGACCAACTTATCAGACTCCAGCCGGGTCCTCCTCTAGCAACGCTCCGACTTCCAACCCCTGATCTTAATCACTCTGAGATCCCCATCAAACCATGGGGATCAACATGAGAAGACCTGGGTCATAAACAGACTGGTGCGATGGCATCCAGAGCCCTGGAAACCACCCTATTATAGGTGGCAACCACCTCTTCGACACCAATCGCACATGCTGCATCAACCCTAGAAAGATCAGCTACTGCCAGCAGTCCCACTGGGTGCAAGCCCCTCAAAGGGCGATAGCTGACCATCTCTACAGGGGAGGGACTTTTGGGTGGACCCCAAATGTGAACTCCATGGTGTAATGGTCAGACCAAATGACCTGATCAATCTTGAGGTTATCAACCTCAAGACCCAGCTGGAACACCAGATCGAGTGCTTAGCCGCACTGGTGGGTAGCAGAAGCAACTACTTGTGACAGGCCCAGAGACTGCATCAACTGGAGGAGGTCGTAACTGAAATGCGAGGATTCATTGTCGATCCAAGCATTGAAGCCCCCTAGAATTAAATAAACCAAATTAGCTCTCCGTAAGTATTTTAAAGAAAGTAACAAGCAATACAATTAGCCACATGCTCTCTATCGGAGAGCTTGCAGACAGCAGCCCAGCACAGCTGCCATCTTTCTGTCCTCTTATCATTCTAGGACATGCCACATCAAATAATTCAGCACATGGCTGAAGGAATGGTGCTAGAGGAAGAGATTTGACTTCATTGGGGACTGGTGCACCACCTGGAGGGATGGGGCCTGTATAAAGGAGACAGCCTGCATCCATCCATCCAGGGATGGGACTACGGTCCTCACTGAAAAGTTTAAAAACTTCATCAAGAAGGGTTTAAACTAGCCAAAGGGGAGGTGGAAGGTAGAAAGATGATGGAATCTACCCCCCATGATCATAAAATCATATATAAAAGTCGGGTGAGGGAGGAAACAACTCAACACTCAAAAGAACATGAAATCAGGGAGCAGGAAGGATCAAGCAAGACCAGGAAGCACAGTGAGCAGAGTAGGGAGGACATATGGGAATGAGGAGTGGGAGAAGAAACACAACCTGGAGAGCTGTGTGCACAAATGCAAGAAGTCTGAACAACAAAATCAGTGACCTAGAGGCTACAATGGCAGAAGTAGACTTGTACATTGTGGCCTTCACAGAAACTTGGTGCAACGATAACCAAGACTGGGAAGTGGCAATACCAGGTTACAATTTGTTCAGAAAGGATAGGGTGGGCAGAAACAGAGGGGAAGTGACTCTGTACATGAGGGACAACATTAGGACCATACACTCTAAAGTGACATACACCTATAATAAAATATTCATATAAAGAACATATATTAATATGAATATGGAGTTTTTTGTTTCATGGTTGTTCTTACTCATATTAGCACACTCTGCAATTTGGGGCGGCTTTTCTGTCTGTGATTCCAATAAACACTTCCCCACATTTCAAACATTTTTGAATTATTGACTCTCTAAAAACATGCTCACACACCATAAGTTATGCAAAAACAACAACAACAATTTATTTACATGGGGGAGGTTTAGGATAGGGTAAATTGGATGCAGCGGTTAAGCTATTTACATTTGATTAGTTTGATTGGCATTTGGTTTGAATAAATATTGCAGTTAGTATACGACAATCATTTTATATTCAAACAGTAATAGCAGCGACACCCATCAACCTCTGAGGTAGTTAGAATATTGGATCTGGCTATCCAGCTAACTAGCTGCATTAGACATTTAGATATACACATGCCCTCTGCCCACACTGGTACCAGTCCCAGACATTATAGAACCTTGCAATTCTATATATTTTAAACCTGGGTACCCAGTACTAAAAGTTCTTGAAGGTGTAGGCCTGTTATACGGTGCAGCTCTTGCTGGCCGGCTGTTGGGGCCTTTGAAAGAAGAAAGCAGATAATTTCTATCTTTAATTTTTAAGCACATCATCCTGACTGTAGATTGCAGAACTTAGACCCTTATAATTTAGAAGGCTTAGCTCTAACTGCAGAACTTGGCAACACTTTAAACTATTTACATGTCCCTCCAATTAACAGGGCTGGACACTGTGTGCTCATAATTTAGAAGTCATCATAGGTAGGTCAAATCAGGCTGTGCAAAGTCTAATTGGATGATTGCAGCAGGTGGGCTCTGACTCTGGAGGCTAAGATGCTCAGCAAATGCTTATAGCCAGGGCCCAAAACTGGCTGCAGGATCTTATAGCTGTTGCAGATGGAAAAACACATTTTTCTTCTTTTGTTAACACCCCTCTCTAGGCTGAAATCACCTTCTGGATCAGACCAGGCCAGGACCAGGGTCGGCACACTTCAGATCCCATGTCTAGGCTATACCTCTCAGGGGACGTGCATATTGCAGCACCCTAGGCGGCACACCACCAGGCTGTGTCCCAGGCCAATCTGAGATGGATGCATTGCATTCAGCACATTTATCAATAGCATATTTACATTTATTTTAGCTGGTTGGAGTCATTTCAACCATGTGCCAGCATGGCCACCGTGGTCCTTTGAACTCTCAGATACAGACTTTCATGAGGATGGGTGCTTTGCTCCCTAAGGCTAGGGTGACCCGACTGCTTACAGTCCATACAAGACCCATTTGTCTTCATAATGCACTTTGACGCAGACCGAGCTTGAGGCATGTCTCCCTACCATCTACTTTGACTTGGTAGCTCAAATAATCACTGTAGCTTCTCTCAAGCACAAATCACACAATCCCAGTCCCTTGTGGCTTTGCTGGCATTAGGAGCTCCAACCTGGACGTTTAGACACTTTCTGGCATCCCAGGCACTATTAGGACAAGCTTTTCGTGTTTATGGAACTCCCCTTCCGGTTCTGTAGCACTTTACACAGTCACAGAACAGCATTTCACAAATCACTGGACTCTTCTCTGTTTACTTGCTCACTTGTCTTTGCTTTGGTTAAATGCAGGGTGCAGACAGACAGTCACTCTCTAAACTTTCTGGGCTTCGCTGCCCCTTACAGATCTCTCAGAACTTGCATTTTTAAGTAGAGGTTTACTCACTCAGAAGGATTTTCAATACTTTCCTTTCCTGAAAGTTACAGGCAATTCTTCAGCAATCTCATTGCTGAGGCAGAAGCATTTCTTGCAGCTCTCTCACAACTGCAGGAGGATTATGGCTTCTTTTTCACATTTTCCCAATGTGGACGGGACAAGGCTAGCCCTGGAGGACAATTTCTGGCAACCTCCAGGCTAACAACGTCTGTTGCTTGCAGCCACTTGTCTTTCTGGCAGAAGGAGAGCCCCCTCCCCTGTGGAGGGACTCACTCTGAATCACTAGGTCTATTTTGTCTAGCTGGGGGCCTGAGCCCCTTCCCTGTGGAGGGGCTCCTGCATGAACTCTGTCTCAGTCAGGAAAACACTGGGTTTTATGGAGTCCTTCTAGGGCTCCTGATTTGCTGAGACCACTTAGGTGTTCAAATGCCATAGGCTGAAAGCACTTGTCAGTCCACAAAATTAATATTCATTAGCCTCACTCGATGCTCAATAGGCTGTCTGTTTTGGTGCCTGAATTAGGTCCTGCATTATTCCTACAAACCCTTTGCAATGTTCCATGAGTCTCTTGCACTGTCCCAACAAACCTTGCACAGAAATCCTGGCTTTTCAATTAGCTACTGTGCTGCAGAAATAGCTGCTAAAAATACAGTCCTCTTGCAGTCCTTCACAATCCCAGAATAAAAGTTCTGGTGCAGCCAGGTTAAATACTTGTATTTACTTTGTGCCCCATGGTTCAGTAGTCCCTTCTGTGCCCTGGTAAATGCTACCATTAATTAATGCATCTATGCAGTCTTTTGCCTATCGCTGCTGCTGAAATACAATGTCCTCAAGCAGCAGACAAGCAGTTCAGTAGAGTCCCAACACCAACTGTCTGGAGTAGCCAGTACATATATTTTATTTACACCATTTTACATATTACTTATTAGCCCCTTTAGTGTCCTTCAAAGTGCTAGCCCTATATTACTTTATTTGCGGTCCACAGACCATCACTGTTATTGAAAGGTACAGTTCTCCGCAGCCGACAGGCAGCTTCATTAATATGTATGCGGCACCTAATTTAACATTCATAAACCCCCATTTTATAGCGCGCAGAGTGCTTCTTATTTATTAAATAAATAGGACTCTTTAGGGTCCCACAATGGTCACCGGTCCCCAGTCAGCCCCCAGTGGGGTCAGGGCCACGGGAAGCAATTTGTTTTGAGTGCAGTCAGTAACCGGGGCACTCCTTGGTGCATGCACAAGCTTGCCAGCCAGCCATGAGAACTAAGGGAAATCAGCTGGCAGCTCCCCAGTGTGCCTCTAGCCCCACTAGGACAAAAACAAATACAGGGCTATTTGGGACTCACAGGGCACGATGCTGGACTCGGGGCAGGTGGTGAACTATGGGGACATTCGAGAAAACACCCACAGGAGCAGGAGACAGACAAGTGATGCTCCAGGACTGGGAGCAAAACAGGAGACCAGTGGGCAATAAGGTAAGCCCCCATTTGGGGGGGGAGCGTTACAAAGGAAATAGTGACCGTACAGTATGGTTTGAGATAATAGCTGGGCTTGGGAAAAAAACACACAAGAACGAGAATCCTGGACTTCAGAAGGGTGGATTATGAGAAAATGGGAGCTTTCCTGAAAAGTGCCCTAGGTGGGGTCAGGAATATGGCAACAGTAGGGGAGCAGAGAGAAATGATAAAAAGTAGAAACTGAGGAAGCGACACAGCTCTATGTGAAACAAGTCAGTAAGGGGAACAGGAAAAGGAGACCACTGTGGTTCTCTAAGGAAGTGGCTCACCTCAAGGCAGGCAGGCATACTGAACAATTACTTTTGTTCAGTATTCACAGAGGAGGGAGCAGGTAAGGGGCCAACATTAAAGGAGAGAGCAATAAAAGGGAGAGAGGTAGACACAAGTCACTTCTCTGGGGAAAGGATCCTTAGGGAACTGACAACAATTAAAAGTCAATAAAGCAATGGAACCAGATGGAGTGCACCCCAGGATACTAAGGGAACTAAGGGAGGTGTTGGTTGCACCACTGGTGGCTATGTTTAATTGGTCATTGGAAATGGAGGAAGTACCAGAGGACTGGAGGATGGCTGATGTGGTCCGACTATACAAAAATGGATGCAAGTAAGAAGTGAGTAACTACAGACCTGTCAGCCTGACCTCGGTAGTATGCAAATTAATGGAAAAAACTGCTGAAGGAATGGATAGTGGAATACCTGACAACCAGTGGTCTTCAAGACCCAAGACAGCTTGGTTTCACAGAGGGAAAGTCATGCCACATGAACCTCATAGAGTTCTTCAACTGGGTGACCAGAGAGATGGATCAGGGAGGGACTGTGGATGTAGCATACCTTGACTTCAGCAAGGCATTTGAAACGTACCACATCAAAGGCTGATAAACTAGAGAACCTGGGAGTTGATAGCAAGGTAGTGAGATAGGTGGAGAGTTGGCTGGAAAATAGAACCCAGAGAGTAATACTGAATCGTACATGCTCTGCAGTGGGCAAAATGACCAGTGGAGTACCCCAGGGATCAGTGCTAGGCCCAGTCCTCTTCAATGTCTTTATCAGTGACATCACAGAGGGCCTGGAAGGGAAGGTATGTCTGTTTGCAGATGACACAAAACTCTGCAACAGGGTGGACATACCGGATGGGGTGGAAAGATTGAAAAAGAGACCTAAAACGATTGGAGGACTGGTCAAAGGACTGGCAGCTGTGCTTCAATGCCAAGAAGTGCAAGGTAATGCATATGTGGCACAGAAACCCAGGGGCAACTTACCACCAAATAGCAAGCTCAAACCAGGAACGGGACCTGGGGGTTGTCATCTTGGATAACCTGAATATGTCAAAACAATGTGACAAGGCTGCAGGGAAGGCGGGCAGGATACTGGGCTGCATAGGTAGGGGAATCACTAGCAGAAGGAAGGAGGTAATAATCCCACTATATAGATCATTGGTGAGACCACACTTCGAGTACTGCGTCCAGTTTTGGAAACCCCATCCTCAGAGGGACATTAACAGGGAGGAGGCAGTACAGAGGAGGGAACCAAAATAGTGCAAGGCCTGTACAACAAACCCTATGAGGAAAGGCTAAGGGAGTTAAATATGTATCCACTGGAGGAAAGGAGGGAAAGGGGGGACATGATAGAAATGTTCAAATACCTCACAGGGAAAAACGAATACAGGATGGCACCATACTCCAAAGAAAAAGATGCTCAAGAATTAGGGGGCACGATATGAAACTGGAGGGGGGCAGGTTCAGAGGTAATGTGAGGAAATACTTTTTCACAAAAAGAGTGGTGGACAAATGAAACAGTCTGCCAGCAGAAGCGGTGGAGGCAGAAAGGTTACATAGTTCAATACAGCATGGGACAGACACAAAGGAATCTTGAATAAACAAGGGGACAGTGGTCTGATTAAGATTCACTTAGTCACAATAACTAGAGTAACAGGGCAGATGTGGTGGGCCCTTATCTGATGATAAATTCTATGTTTCTACATTTCTGTGAAGCTTTCTGGCAGTTTGTGGGTGGGCAAAATGCTGCCTGCAGCTCTCAAAGCCAGTTCTGCTGTTCCAGTCTTCTGAAGCAGGAGACCCCAGCCTGTCCAGATAAGGGTGGCAGTGGCATCCAGTTCTTGCTGGGGAATAGCCTGCCTGCCTAAAATCTCAGAGAAACTGTGAGAATTGTAACAGATTGAAATGGATAGAATTGGACTTTGTTACTATCAAACTGTGAAGGTACCCTCTGGGGACCCCTTGTTTCCTGCATTAAACTCATTCAGGCCTAGATACACCTGTAGGTGGCATCTGAAAGCATAGCCACTCAGGACAATAACGCCTGTAGACATACTCAGCTGACTTTCACTGAGGCCTAGAAATATCTGAGGAAGTCAGCAGTTTTTACCTAAATATTAAAAAAACAAATTGCTTAGAATTTATTGCATAGCACCGTTAGAAAGGTAATTTTGTGCTGAACAATTTTGCTGCTGATACTTTGTGTCTGTCATGTATACTTTAGGAGTTATTTGCATTTGTTTAAGGTATGGTGTGCATGGCTGACATTTGTCTCTCAAGCCTCACCTAAGCATCTTGAATAAATCTGAAAAAAAATGTTGTTTGGTATTTCAGCTGCTATAAAATAAAAATGAAATGGATTACAATTGATTGCATAGCACCATTAGAAAGGTAATTTTGTGCTAAACAATTCTGCTGCTGATACTTTGTGTCTACCATGTATACTTTAGGAGTTATTTGCATTTGTTTAAGATTATATCCTCTCACCACTAGAGGGCTATATCTCTATCTCTATCTCTATCTAGTACGTAAACCATGTGGGTTCTCTCTGCCTTTCTCTCGCCTCTCCTCCTCCTCCTCCTCCTTGCCCTTCCCCCCCTTATATCTCCCTGGTCCTAACCACCCCCCCACCCCTGCCACCCTCTACGCTGGTTTCCACTGCTACTCCAAGGGAACTCTCCACTTCCACTCGAGACTTGTGCTTGGTGCACCGTTTGGATATTCCTGGTTGCTTAACCCGACCACTACTCTCAACAAGTGTGGCCACTTCTCTACACTGTACCACCTTGCAGTCCATATGGGATACCGCCTGGAACCTTGCAACCTCTACTTCCGGAAACAACGATCAAAACTATCTCTCAAAGAGCTGCGACTCTGCTCCTTAAAACTCCTACTCCTCCTCTTTCTCATCTCAGGCAGCGTCCATCCCAATCCTGGCCCTAGAAGCTCAGGCCACACACAAACTCCAGGTGCCCTTATCCTTGCAACCATTAATATCTGCAGCCTACTACCAAAGCTGGATGCACTCCAAGCCCTTCATATGCCAACACAACCCTGACATCCTTGCTGTGGTGGAAACTTGGCTGACGCCTAAAGTTCCTGACTCAGCAGTAACAATACAGGGCTACAATGTCCACAGGCTGGACTGGATATCCAAGAAAGGCGGTGGTTACGCAATCTACATCAGAGACTCCTTGTCTTGGCACCCTGTAGCAACTCCATCACTTTCTGCCTTGGCCCAAATTCTGCCAATAAAAATCGTCCTAGGTCCCAACCATAAAGCCCTGACTATTGTCTCCATATACATCCTGCCCAGTGACCCTAAACATGGATTCAATGATGTCCTAAACTTTATCAACTCTCATCCTCCCAAAGCTGAACTTATTCTACTAGGGGATTTCAACATAAACTGGTTAGCATCGCGCGCCAGTGCCTATAAAGACTCCATCTCAGCTGCTAACCGCACGCAAATGGTAAACTCCCCTACTAGGATTAACTACAAGACTGGCACCAGTACCCTCTTGGATTGGGTCCTCATCACTCACCCCACAAGGATTTCTCGTGAGACCATTCCCCAGACTCTCTCAGTGACCACTCCCAGTCATGTGTGCATGGTCTAACAAATTTCTTAAGCCGCTTCCCAAAATTATCGCTAGCAGAGTCCTTCCTCGTGGAAAACTTCCACATCTCAAACAACACCTGCTTCTACAAGACTAGCTACCCATCTATGAAGCAACAGATGTTAACCTTGGCTGTTGATCACTTCATCTCAATTTTCAACAAAGCCTACGACCTCTTTGCCCCTGCTAAAAGGCGCAAAACAAAATCTCTCTCTAACCCATGGGTCACCGCGGCTCTTCTCTCACAGCTGAAACTAAGGGATCACCTCTGGGCAGTTGCCAGGGCCACTGGCAAATAACTGGACATCCAAAATTACAAACAAGCACGAAATGCCTGCACTAAAACCATATGGCTAATGAAATCCACCTATTACAAAGACGCTCTCACCAATACATGGGAAAATGGTCGTGCTTTCTGGGACAATATCAAGGATGTCACAGGAAAGCAGCCAAAAACCTCTCCAGCCATATAAATGGTTGATGGATCCTCAACCCTCGACCCCAAGGTGATCGCAAACATCTTTAATACGGCTTTTTCAGACCTTAGTGCTGTTCTATCCCATGACTTTTGGAAAAACAGGGCCTACTCCCCAAATACCTCAGCCCCTCAGTCTAACCATCCCCTCTTCTACTTCAGGGAGGTAAGGCTGAATGAAGCTCGCCGCTATATTACTGCAGCTATCTCTAAATCTAGCTCTAGTAGCTACACCTGGACCTTAAGCTTCTGTTGCTCACCTCGATGAGGTAATTCATCCATTAACAAAATCCTAAACTCTCTCTCAGCTATGGAAAATTCCCAGACCTATGGAAAACAGCCACCGTGACACCCGTCCATAAAAGTGGGGATAAGCGAATCACTCAAATTATCACCCTATCTCCTTCTGCCCCACTCTCTGAGGCACTTGAGCATCGTGGCTGATCCAACTTACCCGACCACATGGATAAATACAATATGCCTTGTCCACAACAACCGCGGCTTCGGAAGGTCACAGCACCACCGCAGCCCTTCTTGAGTTCACTGGAGCTTTGCACAAATCCCTTGACAACGGGCTTCTCACAGGGGCGGTTTTCATCGACCTCTCCAAGGCCTTCGATACAGTACACCATGGACTACTAATACACCAACTACTGAATGCCAGGCTATCACCTGACTCTTCTCTCTGGTTTAAAAGCTACTTAGAAAACTGGTCGCAGAGAGTAAAAATTGCAGACGCTCTTTCTGACACCCTGCCTGTTCACTCGGGTGTCCCACAGGGATCCATACTGGGCCCCCTCCTTTTTAGCCTTTTCTTAAACTCCCTCCCTTACCACTGCTCTGAGCAGATCATACTATATGCCGCCTGATGATGCTGTTGTATTCTCCACTCACAAAGATCCTGCAACTCTTCAACACAACCTTCAACTTGGTTTCAGTTCTGTAGAGACATGGTTTCTTAATCATAAACTGGTCCTCAATGACAAGAAAACCAAATCTATGCTCTTCTGCAGCTCTCATAACCCACACAAGCTACACCACTTGTCTATCTCCACCACCCAGGGGAACACTCTAGATCAGGTGGGGGTCATTCAAATACTTAGGGATACAGCTTGACCCTAATCTCTCCTATGGACTTCATGTAGATAATGTAGCTAGAGCTGCTAATACATGGCTTGATCTCCTCTACAAACACAGACCACACCTCACGCCAGAAGCTTTGAAGGTTGCAGTCCTGAGCTCTGTGATCTCTGTAATAGACTATGGTCTCTTCATTTATGGCTCGGCCACAACCACAACCCTTTGACGCCTCTCAACTGCCTTAAATAAGGCATGTCGGCTCATCACTGGTGCTCACCATCTCACCCACACATGTGACCTGTACACTCAGACTGGCTGGCTCCAACTATCAAACCGCATAAAGTTTCTCACCTGCTCCATGGTGAAAAAAATCTACCTTGGCCTTGCACCTTCTGGGGTCTCAACTCTGTTACAACACTGAATTAACAAATGGTGCCTTAGATCCACGCTACAGCTACTGAAAGTCCCCCACTGTCACACTTCACAGGGACAACTCTCTTTTGCTTATCGAGCGCCACTCTGGTTCAATGGCCTCAGCCCAACCATCTCCTCCGCCCCAACAATTGGTATGTTTAAATCTAGGCTCCGGGACTATCTCACTACCAACAGCTCCTGTGACTGCCCAACTTAACCTTGTTTCTCCACTTCCCTTCCTGCTCTAGTGGTCCTCCCTTCCCCTCCTCACTGGATTCTACCCTCACATCTTGGTATACCCAATGCTGCACTTTTCACCCTCTTCCCCACCCTTCCTACATTACTTCTCCTCCCCTCCCCTCTTCCCTCTCCCTATGACTCTGGCACTTCTTATCTGTTGTCTATTTTCTCTGACAAATGCCGCTGGCTGCCTTGTTACAATGCTACCCTTGAACTGCATTAAACTGTACTCTGTTTGCAATGTCCACATTGTTGTAATGTCTGTCTTGATGTTCCCCATAATTTGTATTTCTCTGACATGGAACCTTTGTAAAAGAGCCAAGGCTCAAAGGTATTTTTAATCCTTGACTTGATAAATAAGTATGGTGTGCATGGCTGACATTTATCTCCCATGCATCACCTAAGCACCTTGAAAAAAACAGAAAAAAATCAGTTGTTTGGTATTTCAGCTAGTATAAAATAAAAACTAAATTGATTACAATTGATTGCATAGCTCCATTTGAAAGGTAACATTGTGCTGAACAACTTTGCCACTCATACTTTGTGTGTAGCACTTACGGTTCAAGAGGTATTCACATTTGTTTGTGGCATGCTGATTATGGCTTGATTTTGCTTAGAAAGGCCCAGGATGCAGTTCTAAAAGTATACAGGGCACAAATAGTGTAAGTCTCAAAGAGCTCTTGTGGCGTGAATGAGTTAAGAAAGTAATCTAACCGTTTAAATGTAATCTGGTTAATAAATCCAAGAATGGGACCTCTGCCTCATGGCTGGTGAGGTGAGCAGTGGTGCTTTGTGTTTTCTGCAGCTATGGTCCTCCAACAGGAGCCTAAGCACCACACAGAAAAATACCTAATACATCTGGCACCAAACCTACCTGAGCATCTAAAATTGTAGTACTGCAACGCATCTGAAGCTAAAAGAGGGTGTGAACTTTAATTTTGGACTGAGACGTCGTTCATATGCAGATTTGGTAGTGCTATGCAAGATTCCCTAAGTGTGAGTTGGAAAGGTGGGGAAGTCAGTAGTCACCTAGATACCCAGATAGATACAGGGACTGACTTAAGCTCAGTGGATATCTTGTCCATGAGCTACATTTCTGTGGAAGGTGTTTAATATTACGTATCTTGATGTTACTTCTTTGTTACCAATCATGCTTTGTTGTTATCTCATGTACTGTATTCATTTGTTTGTTCTAGCCTTATTGTAATCTCGCAGGTCATACCTGAAAACAGGCATTTAATTGTCTAGTATGCTTACCTGGTCAGTAAAAACTAAATAAACATATAAATGTAGTCACCTTTAACGCAGCCCTTTTGACGGCGGATAGTCAGCACAAAGGATCCCACTCTCAGGTATTGGGCTGGTCCCAATGCGCATTTTGTGGGCAAAAACAGTTTGCTTTGCTTACTATTTACATTAGTATAGTAGGTTATATTGTATTGGACTAAATTTGTAGGCTGACGTCTTCTTTTATTACAAATCCCAGAATCTCCTGCAGCTGACATCAGAGCAGTAGATAGCAGGGGGGGGAGATTCAATAGCCTACAGTGCGTGTTTGAGCTTTTATAATCTCTGATCAGATGTTTTCCATGACTGCTTTTCTCCAGGGGCTCAGTACAGTCCTCTGTGACTGTACATAGCCCACGAAGGATAGTGGGTCCAGCAAACAAAAAATCAGAGCTTATATAAACTCTATCATACACTGCAGGCTATTGAATCTTCTCACTGCCACCTACTGCTCTGATATTGTCATCTGCAGGGGATTCTGGGATTTTTAGTAACAGAAGATGTTAGCCTACAACTAAGCAACATTAGTCTGATGCAATATATGATACTACAGTAAACAGTAAGTAAACCAAAATGTATTTGCACACAAAGTGCACATTGGGACCAACCCCACACTTGAGCATGGGGGCCCTTGATAGTGACTGTTCCCCTTTAATTGAAGGTTGAACCAACAAGGATTCTTCCCGAGTGCAGACTACCCTCTGTGCCTGGGCTGGAATGCTCAGTGTGAATGAAATGGAAAATGGAATAATGACCTTTTGAAAGATGAGAAGCAAGATTTGTAAAGAGTCTTAGCATGTGTGAGTCAGCTGTGGTAGTGGGTGGAAGTGAAAGAGCAAATGGTGAAGTCACTGTACCTTTGAGTTGCAGTGCAACCCCAATACACTGTTGGAGAAGATTTGTTTATTTTTTTATTTGATAACCGGGTATGTACCTGGTCCGAGGGACCATTTTCAGGTACGACCTGAACCATGAAGATGGCACATACAGTACAATCAAAGCAACATACAAATCAAGAAGCCACACTCAGCACAGGCAAAGCATTACACATAACAATGTGTACAGACAGATGTAATACAACCATGCAGAGAATGCAGTAAGTGACAAATAACAGATTAGGCACCCAGTAATAGACTCAGACCAGTGATACAATAAGCTAGAACATTACAACTGAGACCACAGTTTGAAAGACCAGGCCAGGCATAGAACAAGGGGAACAATTTTGAAAAGTAGTAGCCTGGCTGGTTAGGAGGATGGTTCCAGATAATACATATCAACATAGTTCAATAGTAAACAATGAATCAACTAAATAGACAAATGCTTCAGAAACATGACCAGCGGACTGAGGCCAGGTGAAGGATTCCCCCCTCCCCACCCCAGGTCAGGTGGGGAAGTTGCATACAGCAGTGGTCAAAGGGGCATTTTTAAAATGTGATTTGAAAGCCGGCCCAATGGCACTGAGAGTTGAGGCACAGGACACCACACCTCTACCATGCCGGTGACCCAGGCTCGGAGCGAGCTAGGGATGCCGGGAGTCAGCCGGAGAGGAGAAAGTTTGAACATCTGATGACAGCTCACTTTCTCTGAGGAGGGAGGGTTGAAGACCTCAGTGATAGTATGCCTCCCAGTGGCGGCTGGGAGGTATTGAGCCATTGGCCTTCAGTACGTGGGGAGGTGGGCCACGGCTGACACTGGAGTGGTGCTTGTGGAAGCATGCATGCCTCTCTGGATGACACTGCCAGTCCATGCTTGCTGTCAGGGGGGACGACATGTAACATGCATGAACAAGGAAAAACCCCATTCCCTGGGAGGACAACAATGCACCATGGCCCTACGCCCACTATTGGATCCTGCCCTCCTGGTCCTTATATCCTCTGACCCTCACCCTGCCTGCAATGGAAATTGGATTCAAGGAGTGCCAGAAGTGGAGGTGTCCCTGCCCTTGGGGGGGTACAAGCCAGTGGGTCTCCTGTAGGAAAGGCATGGGGGTTTGGGGCACTGTGGGAACTCAGGCTGGGGAGATCTCAGACCAGGCGGGAGAAGCCACAGGTGTCGTCTGAGAGAGTTCCCAGGGAGCAGCGACTGGAGGGAAAAAGAATGTAAAAAAAATGTCATTCGAAGAGGGGGAAGTGCCCAGTGGGTGAAGTGAGGCAAGCAGTGCATTCTAAAGCCTATGGGCAACAAGGGAGATGGCTTTCTGATGCATCTCGGTTGCAGTTTGGGGCTGTTCAAGGTGATATTGAGTGGAAGATCTGAGAGTCTGTGTGCCAGACCTAAGACTGAGGAGACTTGATAGGGGGGAGTTCTCCCTATTCCGAAGGGAATCAATTAGAGTGCCCAGAAGGTAGTCACGGTGGGCCTGAGGGGATAGCCAGCCAAGCATTAAATATAGGGCTCAATGGTGAGTGTTGTAAAGGGTCAACGAGGTAAACCTACAGATATTGTTATAGGTAGTGGTGAGTCTAGCAAGGTTCTGACTGGAGGTTTGGGTATAAATGGAACAGTAGTCCAGGAGGGGTAGAAACATGCCTTGGGAAATGGCCAGTCACACTTCTGGGGTCATGAGATTCTTTAGCCTAAAACAAACTCCCAGTTTATGGTTCACATGCTTGACAACTTGACCGATGTGATCTGTAAAAGTTAGTGAGGGCTAAAGGGTGACCCCTATGTATTTGTACTCAGTTACCTGTTCAAAGTAGGATCCATCTGGAGCCCATATATTTAAGGGGGAGGGGGCATATAATCCCACTGAACATTTGTTGAGACTTGTTTTTGACCCGAAAAGCACTGACTTTGTGTTTTCTTTTTTTTGTTGTTGTTGTTGTTGTTGTTGTTTTTTGGCATTAAATTGTCCACATACATTAGCATGTTGCAACAGATGCTATCCCTGAGGAGGGGATTCATAAACAGGGAGAACAGGACTGGCCCCAGTATGGATCCTTGTGGAACCCCACTATTCACCCCCTGGTGCTGGAGGTGGTTCCCCCAATACAGACCACTTGCGATCTCCTAGTGAGGCAGTTACCAAACCAGATGCAGTAGCTGCAGAGAAACCATACAGATGCAGTTCCTCTAAGAGACTGCCATGAACCACAAGGTTAAATACCTTTGCTAGGTCCATGAAGATGGAACCAGTTAGCTTCCCTTCATCCAAGCTTCTGAAGACATGGTCGGTCATACAGGCCAATGTGGTGGTGGTGCTGTGGCCCTTTCTAAAGCCATGCTGGTGGGGGGAGAGCAGATTGTACCAAAGATACATGATCTGAGAATTGCTGGAAAACTGTTTTCTCCAGAACTTTACTTAAGTGGGAGAGATGGACACTAGGTGGTAGTTGTCAAGGAGTTTTGGGTCACCTGATTTAAATGTAGGGATAACTGTAGCCTGTTTCCAAATTGTAGGGATAGTCAAGGAGGTTAGTGACATATTATATAGGGTGACTGGGAATTACCAATGAGATCAGCTTTAAGCTTCAGGAACCAAGGGAGAGACCATCACTACCAGCACCACCACATTTGTGAAAGTGGAAGGTAGGGACACCAGGCTCATCCACACTCCTATCAATGTGGGCTGATGTAGAGTCCTTAGCTGGATGGTTAGCCAGGTACTCAGATTGATGAATTTACTGTTGAGGGCCTCAGCGACCTGTAGGGGCTCGATTAGTGTCCTGGCTTCACTGCACAGATTGATAGGGCTTTGCCTGGTACCCGGCTTAATTAGGGAGTTCACCGAGGCACACAAATTATGAGAGTAACCCAAAGTGTAGACTTGTTGATTTTTAAGGCAGACAGCCTTAAGGGATTTAGCTTCCTGCTTACAGAGGTTATGGAGCCTTCTGAAGTTGTTCCAGGAGGCAAGGAATGGGGATGATTTATAGGCAGCCCATGGAGCATCCCTCAGTTTCATCTCTGCTGGGAACTGTTTTGTTAGCCAGCTGGAGTTCCCTCCCTGCACACTTTGGGTGGTGATCAGGAAGTCTTGTCCTGGATGAAGGACAGAGCAGCAATAAGGAACCCCAGGGCTGAGTTCACTTTGGCTAGGGTGTGAAGGACAGACCAGTTCACAGCCCCAATGTCCAAGCCCAGTTTTGCCATGTTACATTTGGAGAAGCCCCTAAAAGATAAAAACTTGGGTTGGGGATGAGGACGCCTACAAGACTAAGTACAAAAATTTAGGGAATGGTCTTTTAGTGGAATCTGACAGTACCCCAACCTAAAGGATCCTGTCCTCCTGGTTCATAAGAATCCAATCAAGGAGGGAGTGGTTGGAGGACTTGAGGTGAGCTGTGTGGTGGAAGAGATAACATGGGAGAGGCTGAGTTGTTTTGGGGAATCTGCACACTCAAGCTGATGACCATTTAATAGTTAATGTTGAAGTCCCCAACTATGATAAAATCCCGCATGGAGGAGCAATGGCCAATATATTTAGTCAGTTGTTAGAGTCCTTTGAGACTACCCTTGGGGTTGTAGACGCAGCCTATAAATCATTTCCTGGCAGAACCAAGGGTCAGTTCTGTGATGACCCATTTGCTAATAGAATCTTCACTGCCGCTGCACAAAGTCAGGGTGCTAGTCATTGAATTTGCACACCTCCCCTTTTTTTGCAGCCCCATCTATCCTGCCTAATCAGTTACTAGCCCTTCATGTGGCAGCTGGAGTCTAGAATGGAGGTGGCAGCCACATTTCTGTGATAGCAAGGATGTCTGGATTGCAGAAGGCAATCCAGCCTTCCAACTCGAGGTTTTGGATAAGAGACTGCACACATTAAGGTGTGCTATCTTTATCCCATGACAGTTTGCCCATGGGGGTCACTGTGACTTAGTGTGGAGGTTACTGGTTTGGGATTCCTTTCACTATCACCACCCAGTAGCAGTAGTAGTAGTATTTTATTTATTTATTTGAATTTTGGTAACTGGGTGAGCCCACTGAGACAACTGCACTCCCAGGGGTGACCCGGGAGAGCAATAAGATACAGAGCAAAATTCCAGACTAATACAACTACAGGGGCTGAATACATTTGACAGAAGTTCAATACAATCATCAACGCAATGTACAAAGGGAATTAATTCCACATTACCACATAGACACAGAAGCTATGTACAGGGGTGGTACTCAGGCTACAGTGGGTAATAGACAAGGCGTGATTGAGTGAACATGCAAAACATACAACAAGGCAGCATAGTACAATCAAAGTTTAGGCTAGGATATGGCACACAGTTCACCACAGTGGTGAGCAGGACAGATGATGCATATTGCACAGGTGGGGTTAGGGGAGGGATGTCACCTGAAACAGGAGCATGTTGCAGAGTTTGATAGGATAGAGTGCAGATTTAGTTGGAAGAGAGGTAGGGAGGTACAGGACAAGACTGAGGGAGGGAGAGAGTTTATTTATTTTATTTATTTAGCTTTTATTGACCAGGTAAGTACACTAGACAAGACATTTGCCTATTTTCAGGTATGACCCAGGAGAGTACAATGAAATACAAGTTCATACAGAGGACAACATGATACACATTAGGCATTACACAGAATCAGGTAGAACCAGATGAACATAACGCAAGCAGTCAGTAAACACAGTTAGAATGGGAACCGGCTGGCCCGGTGGTGCTGAGGATTGAGGCGCTGGACGCCACACCTCACGCCACGCCGGCAACCCGGTTCAGGAACGAGCCCAGGCCATCGGCAGGGGAGGGAGAAGATGAGCGTCCGAAGGACAGCTCTCTCTCTTGGGAGGGAGGGGGTTATGCACTCAGTGCCTGACTGTCCTCTGGTGGAAGCCGGAGGCATAGCAAGCGCTCAAGCATAAAGAGAGGGTTGGGAATGGAGGACATTGGTGGAAATGCCTTGATGTTGGGGCATGCACCACTACCGTAGAAAATTTGAAAAACACCCCGCAGCACTCCCAGTAGATGGAGCACCAGGCCCCGATCCTCAGTGCCCCTGCCTGATCCGGTACCAGCATCCCGACGAGAACTAGAAGGATTTCGGGGTGCCCCTACCCCATGCCCGCCTAGGGGACATAGCCATGGCTACATGGGGAATGGACTGCACTGGGCTCCAGGTAAGAGGGTGGGGACTACAAGGCAATAGGTGTCTCCTAAGGAGTGGGAGCGCTGCGGGTAGGGGGAGTATAAAGAGCAAGCAAAAAAAGAATAGGAACAAAATATATACATAGAGTCAACAAGGCTCTATGAACAGTGCATTATACAATTCTACATAGCTCAGAGCCCCAAAAGCAGAGCCGCAGTCAAAGCATCACCTGAAACAGAGAGTAAATACATTATATACAAAGCAGAACCCAAGCGGACAGGATGCATCAGCAGTACCTGCACAAGGGTACCAAAAGAAGGACATGTAAGTCCAGTGCAGGGGACCAAGGTTAGTTATGGTGGTTTAGGACAACCACACGCAGAGGAGAGGAGAGCTTCAAGTAATTCCACAGGGATCTCTGAAGGCATGGGTGGGAGGGGGAGGAGCGTACCTGGGCGGGAAAGGAGTTCCATACTCTGGGGGCACATGAAGCAAAATCCCTGTCCCCTATTTATGTTCAAGTGGCAGGAACTTTGAGAACAGCAGGACCCAATGACCTAAGGGAGTAAGAAGCAGAGGCAGCCGGTTTGAGGAGCTGAGCCAGTCCTGGGGGATGCCAGTTCTGAGAACCTTGCCCATGAAGCTGCCCAAGACAAAACTCATGTAGTTGGGTGAGGAGAGCCAGTCAAGTTTGCTAAACAGGTCACAGTGGTGGGTGAGGCGAGGGGCAGCAAGTGCAAAGCGACAAATGTTATTATAGGCTGTGTTCCACCTAGAGAGGTGAACTTTGGATGTGTGTGCAAACAGGATGAGTCCATAGCAGAGAGAAGGGAGAAACACACCTCTGGCCAGTGCAAGGAGAGCAGCAGAAGTAAGATTGTTCCATTCAGACACAGCAGAAAAAGAGAATGATTTGTGAGTGGCCACCAGTCTCAACTTAGGTTTGATGAGGAGTGGGAGAGAGGCAGACCTAAGAGCTCTGGGTTTTTGCCTCAGACAAACAACTTCATAGAGGTGGGGAGGAGTAATTTTGTGCACAAGCTTATGTATGAAGCTAAAAGAGGTATAACTAAGTTTAGATTTATATGATAGCCAGTTCAGGGATGTGAGGACATCACAGTGGTGGTGTCTGGCATTCACCCCCAGTGCACACCTACTTTCCTGTGGTAGGCCTGGGTAATGAGAGCCATGGTAGAGGCATTAGTGGAGAGCAGCAGGGGAGTTCCATAGGTTAGGGTTAGGAGAAGGGATGCAGAGGCAATCTTAATGCAGGAAGCAGAGGTTAGGAATGGACGAATGCGGTAAAGGAGACCTAACTTTTGATTCAGAGATTTAATCAGGTTAGATACATAGTTCTTAAAAGAGAGTGAGGAATCCAGGGTGATGTCCAGGTACTTGTAAGTGAGAATAGCATCAAGAACTTCACCATTGAAAGAAGTAATGTGAAGCAAGGGGGGCAGACTGGGAGGCGGGGGGGCGAGCGAATAGCATGCTTTTTGTTTTCTTAGTATTGAGTACAAGCTGATTGCTCAGGAAAGTACAGTTACGTAAGAACTTACCGTAACAGTAGATCTTCGAGAACAGCTCTTGCAGCAGGTTACACCATTGGGACTGAAGCCGGCAGGCATCAGGACCCCGCGGAAAAATTCTAGCTAGCTATCTTCAGCGGGGACCGCCCCCGACGTCGGTCCCGCCTCCGACGTCAGGCGTAGTATAAAAGGGGGCGGTCCCGCCAGATTCCCCAGTTCTCCCGCCGGAGACTTCTGGCCACAGGCTGACATGAAATGGGAGACCGAGGATCCACCATCAGAAGACAAAAGGGTAAAATCCCTGTTGGCAAAGGCTTAGGCTGTGCCTCCTCCAAGGGGGAAGGTGGGCGGGAAGGTACCTGCTACAAGAGCTGTTCTCGAAGATCTACTGTTACGGTAAGTTCTTACATAACTGTACTATCTTACTTCGAGACACAGCTCTTGCAGCAGGTTACACCATTAGGACTGATTCCCAAGCAGTAGCGCTTGCAAACACTCTGGGAGGAGGAAAACTAGAAAGTACGTTCCAGGTCCTGAATCTAGGACAGGAGACCCTGTAGCACAGCCAGGCCGAAGCCGGCTCTTCACCGTGAAGCGATGTCCAGGCTATAATGCCTGATAAAAGTATGTACAGAGCTCCAAGTGGCTGCAACACAAATGGCAGAAGTGGAGACGTTTCGAAGTGCTGCAAAGGAGGTGGCCACACCCCTAGTGGAATGGCCCCAGACTGATCCCGGAAGGGGCTTTTGTTTGATATCATAACAGTATGAAATACACTGGACAAGCCAGCGAGACAGGGACTGCTTGGATACTGGTTGGCCCATCATCCTTTCAGAAAAAGAAATTAAAAGTTGCTCCGATTTACGAAGCTGCTTAGTTCTGTTCAGGCAGTACCTCAAGCTGCGGTGAACATCCAGGGTGTGGAGCAGCGCCTCTCCTCTATTAGAATAATTCGGGAAGTAGACCGGCAGGTCAATATCCTGATTGAGAGTGAGTGTGGAAACCACCTTAGGCAAGAATTTAGGATTCGTCCTCAGGGATACTCTGTCCCAGTGGAAAATTAAATAAGGCTCTTTGCACATGAGAGCATGAAGCTCAGGAGCTCTTCTCGCTGACGTAACAGCAACCAAAAACAACGTTTTCCACGACAGAAAACGCAGCTCGCAGTCCGTGGCAGGTTCAAAGGGGGGAAGCGTGAGTTGCTCCAGGACAAAGAGCAAATCCCATGGAGGCACTGGGTCCTTAATGGGTGGCCTAAGGTGTAACACCCCTCTCAAGAATTCTCGACAGGCATCTAATTGTGCCACTGTGCGCTGTCCCACCGGGAGGTGATAAGCTGAAATGGCACAGAGGTGCACCTTAATAGAGGAGTAGGCGAGACCCGAATGGAAAGGAGAGCAGATACTCTAGCACCGCTTTCACCGGACAACCTAAAGGGGAAAGGTCGCATGCTTGCGACCATAGACAAAAACGGCGCCATTTCATGGCGTACGTCGCATGCGTTGCCGGTTTTCTGGCTGCAGAAAGAACTTCCGCAACCTCTTGCGAGACCCCGTGTCGCAAGATGGCTATGTCTCTAGGAGCCATGCATGCAGGTTCAGTGAGCGTAAGTCCGGGTGGACCAGTGAACCCTCCTCCTGAGACAAGAGATGGGAGCTGAATGGCAGCGGGAGCGGAGGTTCCCGGGATAGCTGCATTAGCAAAGGGAACCAGATCTGTCTGGGCCAGAAAGGGGCCACCAGGATCATTGTTGCATGCTCCCTGCGCAGTTTCAGAAGAACTCTCTGGATCAACAGGAAGGGAGGGAAAGTGTAGAGGAATCTGTCCGCCCAGGAGAGGGACAACGCATCTCACCAGAAAACACCAGGCCCTGGATCTAGCGAGCAAAAATTGGGCAGTTTTGCATTGGATGGAGAAGTGAACAAGTCCAATTCTGGAGTTCCCCATCGAAGAAACAGATCCTCTGCTACCTCCTGAAGAAGTTCCCACTCGTGGACTCTGGCCTGGGAGCGATTCAGGCCGTCTGCAATTGTGTTGTCCACCCTGGGAACATGTACTGTGATCAGGTTCGCGCCGTGTCGGATTACCCAATCCCACACCCTCATGGCCTCCATGCAAAGGGGGTAAGAGTGTGCGCCTCCTTGTTTGTTGAGGTAATACATCACCGCCATGTTGTCTGTCTGAAGCAGGAGAGTACTCGGCGGGATCTCTGACTGAAATGCCTGCAGGGCATAAAGGACCGCCCTCATCTCTAGGACATTGATATGGAGGTGAGCCTCCTGAGGGGTCCACGTTTCCTGGGACTTCACCCCGTCCAGGTGTGCTCCCCACCCTAGACCTGAGGCATCTGTGGTGAGGATTACCTCCGGGGACGGCGCTACAAACGGGACACCTGTAGAGAGTGTCCCTGGGTCTAGCCACCACTGCCAGTCTCGAATCACGGTATTCGTGATTCTGACCGGATGCTGCATGTGGTCTTGCCTTTGGTCCCATTGCACCTTGAGCATCCACTGAGTCACCCACATGTGGAGCCTTGCGAAAGGGACAGCAGGAATGGCCGCAGCCATGTGTCCAAGCAAGCGAAGGACCGATCTGGCTGGGACGGTCTTGTTCAACGAAAGCTCCCTGATGAGGGATCTGATGCATTCCGCTCTGTCGTCTGGAAGAAATGCTCTTCCCTGAAGGGTGTCCAGTACTGCGCCTATAAACTGCAGCTTCTGCGACGGTACCAGGAGAAACTTCTCATGGTTGATTAGGATACCCAGAGATCAAAGCAGGTCCTGGGTACTCTGAATCACTTGTACCAATGCCTCCCTGGAGGCGGCCATGAGAAGCCAATCGTCCAGGTACAGGAACACATAGTGGCCCTGTCTCCTTAGAGACGCTGCCATGACTGCCATGCATTTGGTAAAGACCCTGGGTGCCGATGACAGCCCGAATGGAAGGGCTCGGAACTGAAGATGATGGCCAAGAAACTCAAAGCGCAGGAACCTCCTGTGCGCTTGAACTATAAGGATGTGCAGGTAAGCGTCCTGCATATCTAGAGATGCTAAAAAAGGCATCCTGCTTCAGCATGGGAATAAGACCCGGAAGAGTTACCATGCGGAATCTTTTGTAGGTGACCGACAAATTGAGGTCGCTGAGGTCCAGAATCAGACGGAGGTTCCCTGTCTTCTATGGAACCAGGAAGAAGTGGGAATAGTATCCGTGTCCTCTCTGGCTCTCTGGAATGTACTCTATTGCTCCCTTTTGCAGGAGCGCGAGTACTTCTTGTCTGATCAATGACTTGTGCTGACCCGAGTATCGGGAGAGCAGAGGAGGCCTCGAGGGTGGATTTTCTGCGAATTCTATAAAGTGGCCTCTTTTGACCAACTGAAGAACCCACCGGTCGGTGGTTATGGACTGCCATCCTGGCAGGTACTTAGCAATGCGACCCCCGACCTTGATGTCCCGTTGATCCTGAGGGCCGGGGGCTGGGAAGGAGTCAGGCTGTGGTGGCTGAGGGTCCAGCTGGCTGGGCTGGCTTAGGAGTACACTGGCTTCGGCCTGCAGGTTGTTTCCCCTGGGCTCTGTGGAAGCCGGAGCCCCTTTGTTGAGGAACGGGGCGGGACTGTTGTCTCTGCGTCCGTCCATGAAATCGGCTTTGGTTCCTATGAAAGGAACTAAGCTTGAGTCGGTACATGGCCTGAACCGACCTCACCGCCTTCCCGGCCTCTTGGAGTTTGGTAATTATCTTCTCTGAGGGTTTACCAAACAAAACTTCTCCCTGGAATGGAGCGTCCATGATATTTTTCTGGACATCCGGGGTGAAACCGGAGACACGGAGCCAAGAGTGTCTCCGGAGGCATACGCCTGAAGCTGCTGCTCGGGCCGAGGAGTCCGCGGAGTTGTACATGGCTCGGAGCACTTGGGTTCCCATGTCTGAACCCGTACGGAGGAGTTGCAACATCTCCACCTTCTGCTCACCTTCCGGCAATTTCTCAGCCGCATCCAGACCCTGCTCCCACAAGGCATTCTGGAACTGTACCATGTGGGTCAAATAATTCAGGGATCTGATGGCGCAGGTAGCGGAAGCATACGTGAGCCTACCCTTGGCGTCCAGCTGTTTGGACTCTGGGTCCGGTGGCAGGGTGCTCAAATGTTGCGGTCTCTGGGACCGGTCATGAGAGGCTGTTATGACCAGAGTCGGCCTGAGGATGCTGAGTCAAGTACTGGTCTTCTCTGGGAGCCTTGTAGCAAGGTCAGCTTTCTTGAGCATCGCCGGAGTGAATGTGGATGCTTCCACGCCCTTGGTGACGCCCACGAAAGTGTCTCACCAAGGGTGGTACCACCACAGGCTTGGGGTCCTTCTGCCGAAGATACTTCGCAAGGCATGAGCCTTCCGGGGTCTAACTCTTCTGCATCCCATCCCATGTTCTCTTGGATGTGTCTCATGATATCCGAGAACGAAGAGTCATCCGGAGGAGACTTGGGCAGCTCACGTGGGTCCGGAGAAGGGATGGAGAGTGGAGATGGGGATCTGGATGTTGAAAACTCTGATCCCGTGTCCTCCGTCGAAGGCGAACGACGACGTCTTCTGGGTCTCTTGGGACTGGGTGACCTAGAAGAGGATCTGGACGGGGGTCTCCTTTTATCTGGTCTCCCCCTTGGAGGGGTCCTGGGCTCCCGGGGAGGAGGTAATCGGCATGCTGACCCAGATGGAGAAGGGGGCGCAGGAACTGGAGGAGCAACCGGTGTAGGAGGAGGAGGAGGAAGCGGAGGTGGAGTGGGGACCATATCCTTTTTGATGGTATCCCACCAGTAAGAAAAAGCTCCTTCACCTCTGAAAAGGAAAGGCCCGATGACGGCCCGGGCGCCAGTGGACGGTCGTCGGGTCCCGGCGTCGGCTCCACAGGGGGCTCGGGTTGTGGCGAGGGTTCCCTGGGAGTCTCAACGGGACCGGGGTCGCCTGTCTGGTCCTCGGGCTGAGTTAACTCCTCCTCCGTGATGGTCTCCTGACCGACGTCGGTCGGAGGCGTCGGTGTCCTCCTCTCAGATAGAGCAGGCACTGGTCCCCCTACCAGTGTCCGGTGATGTGTTGGCCTGGCCAGCGACGGTCTTCTGACGGACGACGGCTCTGGGGACCTGTGCCGAGAAGCCGACGTCGGCGAACCGGCGTCGAGTCCGACGGCCTCTTGAGTGAGGTGAGCTCCTTGGTCTTCCGCTGGGGAGGAGGAGGCAAGGAGGCAGACCTGACGTCGGGTTCAAAATGGCGGGAACCCGACTTGTGATGGTGATGACGGTCCCCGGCTTCGTCAGGGCCTTGGAGGAAGAAGAAGGCCTGGGAGTCTTGGCCTGAGAGGAGGAGCCTGAGGATTTTCTCACCGCAGTGGGGGGAGGCTGAGAGCTGGCCCGGGAAGGAGAGCGGTCGGACCTGGAGCCGGAGCTGTGCGAGTCGGAGGCCCTAGACGGGGACCTGGAAGAGGCCTTCTCCCTATGCTTCTCAGCATGCTTGCGGGCCTTGTGCGAAGAATCCCCCTTGGAAGCCATGGACTTGAGTTGTTCCTCGAGCAGGAACGCCTGGAGGGCCTTCTGGCGATGGATCCGGGTTCTGCTGTTGAAACCCTGGCAAAAGGTGCAGGACCGGGTGTCGTGGTCAGGGTCTAGGCACCGGACACAGGCCGAGTGTGGATCCTTGAACGGGATCTGCTTCCCACAGGCGCACTTTGAGGAGTGACCGGAGGTCAGAGAGGACATCAGAGAAAATGCTGATTGAAGAGAACGAATTTCCCGTAGGAAAAAACTTTACCACATGTCGCGCGCTAGAAACTGAACCGAAGGGTCGAGACATGCAAGTCGACGGCGGGAAAGAACTGGGGAATCTGGCAGGACCGCCCCCTTTTATACTACACCTGACGTCGGAGGCGGGACCAACGTCGGGGACGGTCCCCGCTGAAGATAGCTAGCTAGAATTTTTCCATGGGGTCCTGATGCCTGCTGGCTTCAGTCCTAATGGTGTAACCTGCTGCAAGAGCTGTGTCTCGAAGTAAGATCCAGCATTCAAAGTCAGCAAAGTCAGAGGCAAGATTGTTGTTTATCTGACTAAGGTCCGGAGAGGAATGATAGATTATAGCATCGTCCGCATATAGATGCACCAATGCCCCACCACAGTAATTAGGCAAATTGTTAACAAATACTAAGAACAGAACTGGACCTAAAATGGGGCCCCGAGGAACCCCATGTGATATTGGTCTAAGGCTAGAGAGTGAACCAGCCCACTTACTGTAACCCTTTGTGTTCTGCAGGATAAGTAACTATGGACCCAGTCTAGGGCACTGGTATCAAATCCGATAATATGGAGCTGACAGAGCAGGAGACCATGGTTCACCAGGTCAAAGGCCTTAGATGGCAAAGATGGCACTTATAGTGGAACCTTGATCCATGGCATGAAAGATGTCAGTGGTCACTTTTACCAAGGCAGTAAGAGTACTGTAGTTTTTTCTAAAACCATGTTGGTAGGGGGAAAGTAGATTGTGGAGATCCAGATAGGACTGAAGCTGATTATTCATTCCTGGATTTTAGCCAGGGGGCAAAGGATAGATATAAGTCTGAAGTTTTCAGCTAGGGAATTGGGCCCTCCCTTGTGGACTGGCACAACTCCGGCTACTTTCCACTTATCAGTGACAGTAGAGGAGAGGAAGGACCAATTGATAAGATCTTGTACAGGATGGGCAAGGGCAGGCGCACCTAACTTGAGAAACTTTGGCTCTAGAGAGTCATGCCCAGACGAGTTCTCTTCATTTAAGTTGGCAAGTAGTCTTTGAACCTCCTTAATGGTGGCCAATTTTAGGTGAAAAGAAGGCCGAGCCGCTGGAGGTTCACGGGAGGTAGGAGCTGAGGTGGGCATAGGGGAATCTGAAAAGACAGAGTTCTGCTTAGTGAGGTCAGTAAAGAACTCATTGAAGCCAGAAGCAATCGACAGGGGGTCAGTGAGGGTGGTGCCATGGGCAGTTAAGAGTGCTGGGGAGTTCAACAATCTTCAACAATCTGTCTCCCTCTTAATTAAGGAGTTGACCTGCTTCCAGAACACTTTTGGGTCGCAGAGGTGTTTGGTTTGAACTGATCTGAAGTGGTGGCATTTTGCTTTATGAAGGACGTGTTTGCATTTGTTTCTAAGTTGCCGATAAATTTGCCAGTCAGTGGGCAGACCACTTTTTTGAAGGACTTCCAGGTGCGGTCACAGGAGGACATGAGCTGCCTAAGCTCTTTACTAATCCAGGGGGCTTTGGCACCCTTGGACCTGTATTTTTTGAAGGGAGCGTGGATGTCAATAATATGGGTGAAGGTCGAAATGAAGAAGCCTAATGCATGATTAACATCAGGGAGTCTTAATGGGGCTCCAGTCAGTATTGTTAATAGAGTCGATAAAAGTATTAGGGTCAAGTCTGGACAAGTCATGGACCAGAGCAATCCTGGGGGGTGGGGGACTAAGGGATTTATTACTCCAAACGAAGAGGGTAAGTGAGTGATTACTGATGCAATCAGAAAGAACCCCCACAGCTTTGATCTTCAGGGGAAAATTTGTAACCACCCAGTGAAGCAGAGAATGCTTACCAGTTTTAGGATCAATATGTGTGGGGTCCTGGACGAGCTGAGTTAAGTTACAGTCAGGTAGACATGAGTGTAGTTTGCCAGACGCAGGGTTAAGCCAGTCAATCAAAATCACCACAAATCACCACAAAGTATGAGGTCATGACAGGGAAGACAAGCAAGGGAGGAGATAAAGGAGCAGCAGCCTTATTGGGAGGCAAATATACACAGCCAATGATTAGTCTTTTAACATTACCTAGAGTCAGTGTGAGGAATACAGATTCCACATCTGTGGATCCAGAGTCAGGCGTAGGTAGCTCTGTGAAATTCAAGTCAGACCGAGTGTAGACTAGGACTCCACCAGCCAGTTTCCACAAACAATCTTTTTTAAAGCAGTTACAGCCTGGCACGGCCACCTCGGTTTTGAGCCATGACTCAGAGATGCACAGGATGTCGGAGGTCTTCATGGAGATCCAAGCCTCTAACTCAGCCATCTTTGGTCAAAGGCTGTGGCATTCATATGTGCAATCTTCAGCCCTTTGGGAGGGATTTGAGTCAGCTAAGTTGGAGTAAGGGTAGGGGTGGGGCCAGATGGCCCTTGGTTAGTTTCTTTCTTTTTTTTTTTAGCTTATTTATTTATATCCACAGCAGGGGAGAGGTTGTGCCTTTGGTTCCTCCCTTCCCCCATCTAA
Organism: Neoceratodus forsteri; assembly: GCA_016271365.2. Classification (NCBI taxonomy): domain Eukaryota; kingdom Metazoa; phylum Chordata; order Ceratodontiformes; family Ceratodontidae; genus Neoceratodus; species Neoceratodus forsteri. Next base: position 767,044,387 of record CM028131.1, on the reverse strand, counting down.
CCAGCTAGGCTGCCACCACCCCAGTCTCAGACAGAGCTCATGACCACCCCGCCACTACTCATCCCGGTCTCTCCGCAGTGGGTACATACCCCACCACCATGGAGACCAGGAGGGTGGACCAGGCAGGAGCTGACTTGCACGGGACCCCAGTGGCATCAGCGAGCAGCCTTCATGCTGCCGGGAGGTTTTCTGTAGCATGGTTCCCCTGCTGGAGGAGGCATACAATGATGCCAAGAGATGGAGCACACACGCTTCCGTATGCGCTCTTCCCGGCATCTGCCTCCTCCAGCCCCTTACTTCTACAGCATCAGTGGTGTTGCCCCCCAGCTTCCACCAGGGGGCAGCCACATGCCAACTGCTGGTATCCCTCCCACCCCGGAGAAGGAGAGCAGTCCTCTGGATGCTTGATCCTTCCCCAACCCTGCCGATCCCTGGCAACCCGTGCTCGTTCCCGAACATGGGTCGCCAGCATAGCGTAAGGTGTGGCGTCCAGCACCTCGACCCTCAGCGCCACTGGGCCAGCCTGGCCCTTGCTTAGTTTCAGTGTCCTCCGTGCAGACTAGTAGAAGGAGGATAGAAACACGGACACTTAGTAAGACACATAAGAGGACAGCCCCAGGAGCCGACAATGTGGGAGGAACATGCAGGCACTTGTGAAGCAGGAGCCCTAGGAGTTCCGATACAGGCTTGGGAAGACATGGGATGTAAAGAAGCATGCAAGGGGAGTCAGGCCAGATGCAACATGGGAGTGGAGAGGTACAGCCCTGAGGAGGGTTGTTTAAGGATTGGGCAATAAAGTGGTCAGCATAGTAGACTAGGGTAAAGCAGGACAGTGTGGCTATGAATCTCAAGAAGTCCATTCTCAACTAAGTCAATATTTAGAAGAAAACTCAATATTAGTTGATAACCAACACAGATTTAGACCTAGTAGATCCACGAACAATGCCCTGATAGACTTCCATAATCTGGTTATAACATCTTTGGACCAGGGGAGAAGCACCGGAGTTGTGTTCGTGGACCTCAGTAAAGCATTTGACTTGGTCCAGCACATGAAGCTCCTCGAAAGGCTTTGGTAGATAGGGGTACAAAAGGGTACCTTGCAGTGGTTTGCATCATACTTAGCTGGCCATAAGCAATGTGTCGCTAATGGAGCAATGGTATCGAGCCTTGAGGAAATAAATTTGGTGGGTTCCTCAGGGATCGACTTTAGGACCATTGATGTTTAACGTACACGTTAATAATTTGGTGCAAAATATTAAAATTGGGGAAATTAGGATGTACGCAGATGACACATTCCTGCTAGTTTCAGCCAAAAATGTAGAGGAACTAGAGCAGAAACTGCAGGGTGACCTGATCCAATTGGAGGGGTGGATGAGTGACTCTAGACTGCTCCTAAATGCAAAAAAAAACAAACAGTGCATGATGTTTTGCTCGGGACGTGCTGAGAGTGGACCACAGTTGCAGATCCACCTATCCAATGGTACTCAAGTGAAGGAAGTGAAGGGATACAGATATTTGGGTGTGCAAATAGATTCACACATGACGTTTAAAGATCATATTAACACTCAGGTCAAGAAAGCAAACCAAAGGCTGGGGGCTCTTAGAAGGGTGGCAGGAGTACTTTCAAGGGAAGTTAGAGAGAAGTTGGTTAAGCAGATGATAATTCCAGTTTTAGAATACGGAGCACCTATCTATATGAACTCTACCCAAAATTTATTAAATAAGTAAACCAAGCATACTACAGACTGGGTAAATTCATTACTAAGAGTAAACATAAAACTCATCACTGTACAGTATATGATCAATTACACTGGTTAAAACCAGATGTTCAAAGAAACTATATCTGGTTAACTATTTGTCATAAAATTATATTCTCTAAAAGTAAACATCCTCTAGCAAAATTTGTTATATTCCATCAATCAAATAATCTGAGGCATCTAACAAGAAATGCTAACACAAAAATTCCAATGCTAAAATATCATAACAAAATTGGAGAGACAAAGTTACAAAATAAAATAGCCAGTCAATGGAACAATTTGCCAAAAAAATTAAAGACTATAAATAATCTGTCCCTTTTTAAAATTAATCTGGTGGAATATTTACAGACTGAATGTACATGTCATGTACGATGCTGATGTTAAAGATATGTAGATAAGAAATTAGATTTTGTATGTTTAATGTTTGTATTTAAGACAGACGTTGTATGGTCGATGTTTGTATTTTACTTATATTTTGTACTTTAAGAACACAGGACTTTAATTGAAAACAGGGCTTCTGGTCCTAATCTATTTGTTCCTGTATAAAAATAAAGTTTATCATCATCATCATAGTTAAATCTGCTCAGGCTATAATTTTAGCCCTGTTTCTGAGTCTACTGCAGTGCGCACCCAGGAGGTCACCCCAGATACAGGAGTCAAGTAAGTGGTAGAGCGATGTATGAATCAGACTGAAAAATGAGATTTACCTTCAGTTACCCCTAGGTTGGGGAGGGTGCTACACAAAGTTATGATTATATTGAATTTAAATGTAAAGGATATATGTTTGAAACCTTGCTACTGCCAAGTCTGTTTTGCATTTGTTTTTGGTATTTTGGTAGCAATTTTCAGAGACTCCCCCTTGGCCATGAACTTAAACATCCATATGATCCTTATTACTGGGGCACTGGAAATTATGCAGTTATTTATTTATTTTTTTTTTGTTCTCCATTCTTAAATATTTATAAATGAAAAACACTAAAAAGACAGTTAAAAATAATGTGACGCTTTCCCCAAATTCAGAAAAAGTTAAAAATTCTTAAAAAAAATATTAAATATTATTAGAAAATGCTATGGGCCCCATATTCAGAGCCAGCCAGATGCATGCACAAATTGATGTCCTGCATGAAAAAACTGGGCCAGCCGGCTCTGAGGCAATGTTCAAACAGAATGCGTGATCTGAACAGATTGCGCATTCTGTTTGAATATTGGACCCTGGATGCACGGCGCATAACAGATGGCTAACATGTATGGTGCAGCGCATCCAGGGTGCAGGGCTGAAGACTGCCAATGGGGGAATGTGTGGTGCATACCTGGATGCGCCACGTCCCCCACAGGCAATATTCAGCCAAAATATGCAAATAAGCTCATTGTGCATGCATGGCACAAAGGGACCTCATGCATGCCCATTTTGGGCTCATTTGCATGCATATGCACCGCGGCTTGCGCTGGGCCGTCCCCCCCAGTCCTAATCACTGAGAAGTACACGTGTAAACTCTCCTGTTCACAGTGTCATGCCCCCAGCCACTCCCCGATCTCTGTCAACAGTAAAATCATGCAAAAGCGCTGTTTCCATAATGTAGGGTCCCCACACGTGTGCCTACAATCCCCCAACCAACGAACTAATAGGACTGGATGAGTTAATGGAACTAACCTCATGCCTTGCTGGGAGAAACAAGGTCCTCATACTTGGGGACATAAACATTAATTGGCTGGGCAGTAACCAATCCACAATAATGGCCAAATTGCAGACTTATAACCTGCACCAACTGATAGGTGAACCTACCACAAATGCCCTTCACTCAAACGCGAACACGCTACTAGACTGGATAATGACCAATTGCCCTGAAAATGTCATTGCCTCTGGAGTACTACCAGATGCCATCACTGATCACTCCCCAATGTACTGTATCTGGGGCAAAAACAGACCTACCCAGACGAGGCCTCGCTTCATTACCTTCCGCAACTATGCGAATTTTAACTCTCAGCTTTTCCTGCATGACATTGCCACTACTGATTGGTCCTCTATTCTTATGTCCAATAATCCTCAGATGGTTATTAATTTGTTCTTGAACCACTTCCTAGTGCTCCAGGATAAGCACTGCAAACTTGTAACCCATCGGGTAGGAAACAGGCAACCCCGCTGGTTGAAATCTGACCTAGTACTAGCTAAACTTAAACTAAGGAACAAAAGCTGGCTCCGTTATAAGAACTCAGGGCTAACCTCTGGCCTTACTGCCTACAGGGCCCTGTGAAGTGCCTGCAAAAAGGACATCAAAAAGCCAAGAGCTCCTACTGCAAGGACCTGTTAACCAACTCCTACGGTGACCCCCAAAAAGTTTGGTCCCATATTAAATTCTTCCTTGGTTCAAATCTGGCATCCACCCCTAATAACATGTCACTTGATGGGATACACTGTGATAATCCCAGAACCATTGCCAACTTTTTCAACAATAAATTCTCAGACTTAACTAATTACACCTCCTCTTTCCCTGCCCAACCGAGTGTACCCACCTGGCCAATTGCAAATGGTCCTCATTTCTTTTTCAAATCAGTCACAAAATGTGAAGTGCTTAGACTGTTAAACAGTATCTTGGACTGCACTGCAGCTGGCTCTGACAATCTAGAACCAAAGCTTCTTAAGATTGCAGCCCCTTTCATCTCTGCTCCCCTAGCCAAGATTTTCACACTCTCCCTGTGCCAGAGCTATATCCCTGACGTACGGAAAGTAGCTAGGATTATCCGTTTTCAAAAAAGGAGATTGTAAAGATCCCTCAAACTATAGGCCCATTACCATACTGTCTGTCCTAAATAAAATTCTGGAGAAACTTGTAGCTGCCCAGAAAATTTACTTCCTACAGAAACACGATCTACTTTCCTCTGCCCAGTATGGTTTTCACAAAGGTCATAGCACCACTACCGCCCTTCTCAAATTCATGTCAGCTACACTAGTGGCTATGGACTCCAGTCTTCTCACCAGGGCAGTTTTCACTGACATGACTAAGGCGTTCGACTTAGTTGATCACTCCATCCTTCTAACCACCCTTGGATCACTAGGATTCTTGACTAACGTTGTAAGGTGGCTTAGGAACTACCTATCTGAAATTACTCAAATTGTGACATACAACTCTACCCTCTCGGACAAAACCACTATAAACATTAGGGTACCGCAAGGCTCCATCCTTGGGCCCCTGCTTTTCTCACTTTTCATAAATAACATCTCCATGACCTCCACAAGACAACCTCCCTGCTATATGCAGATGACAGTGTTCTGTATGCTAGCGCAAAAAGCATTTAATACATAAACAATCTACTCCCTCTTGACTTTCGGCTAATACAGAAATGGTTATCTACTCACAAACTTGTACTAAATGAGTTTAAAACCCAAGCTATGCTCTTTGGATCAAACGTGAAACTCAAACATGCACATCCTAAATTTAAAGTCACCTCCTTAAATGGCTCACTAGTTGGGGTTGTAAATATGTTAAATATCTGGGCGTCACCCTTGATCCATAACAAAATTTTGACTTACACATCAATCAGACCTGCAAACTGGTCAACTCCAAACTTGGAATAGCCTACCGAACCAGCTATGTGCTCACTCCCTCAGCAAGGCTTGCCATAGCCTGTGGCAATCTCCTTCCATCACTTACCTATGGTGCCGCAACATATGCCTCTGCGTGCAAATCAATCCTCCGGAAATGGGATGTCACATATAACAATATTTGTTGCTATGTGTCCTCCTCACACTGACTGAAACACTACTCTCCTCTATTCAGATCTGGGATGGCTTCCTCCCACTGAACTATGGCTTCATGCTTATGGCTCTATCACTGACAATCTGTGGCAGGTCTTTTCCAAAATCTGACACCTTGCTATGGTTGAGGACTGCTAACCAAGCTCCCGTCTTCATCCCCCAGACACTATACCACTAAAGGCGCTAGTGCTTTCGCTTGCCATGCCCCCAAATACTGGAACTCCCTTCCACTAGCTTTGCGCCAATCACCATCTCATGCGTCTTTTAAAAAAGGGCTGCGTGATTATCTAGTTACTTCCCACAAGTGCTCCTGCTTCAAGTCTCCCTAGCTCATTCCTTCCCAGCCTCATCTTTCCTTGACATTTACTGATCTGCCCTTCTATACGCAATGCTCTTCCCCTCTACCTATCTGTCCCACCTTCCACCTTACTAAACTCTCATCCCCCTCTTCTTGGCTCTTACTTCTATCACTTACTATTATCCCTCCCCCAAGTTCTATATCCAATCCCTTATTCGCACTAAAATGTTCAATCTGTCATGTTTTTCTTCCTCAAAACAAATTGTGGTGTAGTTTTGGTTTTTGTACTGTTTCTGCTTTATTTTTATTTTTTTTTTTCTACACTGGTATTGCAATCTCCTTGTTTATAGCTACGTTTTGCTAATTGCTTTGTATACTATTGTCAACTATTTTTGTACTTGTATTGAACTGTTTCCCCGTATTGTTGTACTGTACCCTCCTGGGTCGTGCCTGGAAATAGTCATTGCTATGGCTAGTGTACCTACCCGGTAAACAAAAACTAAATAAATAAATAAAATAAATAATCTCAGCAGAATAAAGAATATCCCCACATGTTTTTGAAGTGTAGGGCCCCCCTCTCAAGCCCCAATCTCAGTAGAATAAAGAATATCCCCACACGTTTCTGTAGTGTAGGGCACCCGTCCCAAGCCCCAATCTCAATAGAAAAAGAATATCCACACACGTTTCCGTAGTGTAGGGACCCCTCCCAAGCCCTGATCTCAGTAGAATAAAGAATATCCCCCACACGCTTTCTGTAATGAAGGGCCCCCACCCAATCCCCAATCTCCTGCTTAGTTTATATGCTCAAAGTACATGCTTTTGCACTTTTTCACCTTGAAACTTGGCTGTCATGCCCTTGACCACTTTTTAAGTTTTCTCAGTCTCTGTACATTCTTTCTACCCCATCTGGAGTGTCCACGCTATTGCAAATTTTGGTGTCATCTGCAAAGAGGGTTATTTTCCTTTCCAGCAATGTCACTTACAAAGACACTAAAGAGGAATGGCCCCAGAACTGAGCACTGAGGCACCTCACTGGCCACCCTTCCTTCCTTCCCCAGAGTGAACTCTGTACTACCACCCTCTGTCGTCTGTCCTTCAACCAATTTTTTGCCCAGTTTACCATCTTAAGACCCACCCCAAGCTGTCCACTTTCCTTATCAGTCTCCTGTGTGGAACAGTGTGAAATGCCTTACTGAAATCTAAATAGGCCACATCAACCACCCCACCCTGATCTATTTCCCTGGTCACCAAGTCAAAGAAATCTATCAGTTTGTCTGACATACCCCACTGTGAATCAGTGCTGCCTTGGGTCTTGTAACCAGCTGGATTCAAGATACTCCACAGTCCTGTCCATTAGCAGTGACTCCATTAACGTTCCCTCCACCAATGTCAGGCTGACTGTCATATAGCTGCCGGCCTACTCCCTACCACTGTTTTTATGAAGTGGGACTACATCTGCCTTCTTCCAGTCTTCTGGAAACACTCCTATTTCCGGTGAGTTGTTGAAAAGGGCTGTCAGGGGGGCAGCCAGTACCTCCCTGAGTTCCTTCAATACCTTTGGATGTACCCCATCTGACCTCATAGCTTTGTCCACTTTCAGATTTGCGAGTCCCTTGGTGGGGGGGGGGGTGCTGTGGAGTCCAAGTTGAGTAGTCGTGTTATATCTCAGCTCCTCAGATACATGATTTTCAGCCTTTAAATATACAATGTTCAGCAACCTAATCCTGAAAAATGTTATCAAGTTTTAAAGAGAAACCATTAGAGAGCATCGTGGGAAAAACACATAAGAATCTGATGACGGGAGAAAGGACGGAGGGAAAGGTCCGCAGGCAGGCCCAAACACCTGGTCCACACACAGTGGGGCTGCCGAAGGCAAAGAGTCAGAAGAAACGTTGCATTCTGTGGGCCAAAAATACAACAGCTCCTCGCATCATGGGCCTCTACAAATAACAAACTGGACATTATGACAGGCAGAATTGCCACTGTGGAGAAAGCAGTAGACACTCTACAGAGAGATGTGGAGGATTTGAAACAGCACACTACGGTGTGCTAAAGCACAACATTACAATGAGCTAAGGAGCAACTACTCACTAATAACAGGCTGCAGATTTTAGAAAACCAAATACGAAGCCAGAACCTGAGGCTAGTGGGACTCCTGGAGGGGTCAGAAGGAGATTCGGCACATTTGTTTGTTAAGGACTGGTTTTCTGACCAACTCCGAGTACATGTCACAGATGAAGATTTCCATATTGTTAAAGCTTATCATCTTCCGCATTGATCCAAACCACTAGCAGAGCTTCCTAGAGTACTATTGGTTGTACTTGATAGTATGGGCACCAGAGATAGGCTACTAAATCTGGCAAAGAGATATGGGTCCCTTACCATTGAGAGCACTGCAGTCCATGTGTTTCCGGACATATCTTGTGCAACTTGGCTCCGTCACAGAAAATTTGATAGGGTGCAAGCAACATTCAGAGAACTTAATATACCGCACCCTATTCAATTCCTGGCTAAACTAAGGATTATTCAGGACAGTAAGACCTATATATTTACAGACCCATCAGATATAGGGAAGTGGGCGGCGAAGATGGCGGCCACCAAGAAAGACACGAGAGGCTCTGTGACCGAAGACGGTGAAGAGGACACTTGAGCAATCTTTTCTATCTTTCCCCCGTGGACTTTCCATTAAATGTATGTTTTATGTGTCAGGCCTCGGATACTCGGAAAAATACATTTTTTTTCCTTAGTGTTAATAATACTTAAATGTTTTAATGTTTAAAAGTTTCAAGGTTGAAACAAATAGTAACTGCATCAGAGGGGTAAGTACACCTTTTTTGGGGATGAATCGGTCAAAGTTCGAGGGATAGAAGGGTTTCATGTTTCAAGTTTATTGCAAGAAAACTCCATTGAGCAGACTCATTCACAAGGAGGTCCGGGTACATACAACAATGAGTAACAGAATAGACATACACAGATACTGAAGGGCATAAAAGGGATACAGATATACACAGTTATGACAACAGTGGTTACTGGCAGCAATACAATAGTACACTATCATCGGGTAAAGGCAGACAGCACATACGTGACAATGGTGCTTAGAGTTTGAGTGTTGGAGTTACGAGTGCTAATGCAGGAGACATAGTGCGAGGCACCTGTTAAGGGAGTTAGGTGGTGAGTTGACTAGGAACAGGGGATTGGGGGTGGTTGAAACCTTGAGAAGTTGGGGTGGTAAAGGCGAGGGGTAAGGTAGGGAAGGAATAGAGTGATCAGCTCCTGTGGCACTGACACTCAGAGTTAAATGCTTTACTAGCCAAGTTCTTGAAGCGTTTCACGGGGACAAGCTCAGTTAGCCTAAGGGTGGATTGTATTTTTTGATAATGAGGGTAATCAGTTGATGATTGCTTGGGGCTTTTGACTCTAGCTTTCACTATCCCCTATGTTAGACGTAGTGTTGAAAACTTCAGATTAAACAATAATTTTATTGATTTTACGTAGCACAATGTTTGGTAGCTGCTGATGCAATATTAATATTAATGGGGTTCTAGGAGTTGTAAGATGGTATAGAACGACTAAAGTTCTATAAAATGTAAATGTGTTACATGTAGAGGAATGCATGGCTCCAATAGCCCTTTGGGCACTGGATAATTAGTTTTTTTCACATGGCTGAATTCATATTTAACGTATTGTTTATTATCATTATTTATTCATATTTGGATTCATATTTCACCTTATGCATCCTTCCTGAAGGCTGAAGCTGCTCCTAGAAGCCGACGTGTAGCATCGGTTCCCCCTATGGAAGTCCCTAAAGTCTCCACGGTAATGGGTGGCAAAGCTATGTCAGTTGCTGCTCCCTCTCTCTGGAACAGACTCCCTGCCCCACTCCAGTCTGCAGACACGCACAGCTCTTTTAAACAATGTTTCAAAGCCCGGCTACTGAAAGAGGCAAAATTCCTGTGCTCCCTGGGTTAAGCTTCTTCAGCTTATGATCATATGTATGAACATATGAAATTGCCAGCAGATACAGGCCTATCGGTTTATCTAGTCTGCTTGAGTGTGCGGCACTTCAGTCTTTCAGATTGCAGCTGCCCCCCTCCCCTTGCCTCGCCCCCCATTGATTTTGCCCAAGTAGCCTTCACTCCTCCCCGCCTCCCCCACAGTTTGAACCCTCCCTCTGAGCCTGCCCCACCCCTTTGAAGCTGCCCACCATCTACAGTGATATAACCTCCTCCAGCAGCGCATTCCACCCTGCCACCACCCTTTCAGTGAAATGGTGCCTCCTCATTTCCCTTCTGAATCTGCCTCCTTCCAACCTCAGACTGTGCCCCCTGGTTTCCCTTCCACCTTTTAATTTAAAAACACTTTCAGTGCTTACTCTGTTCATACCCTTCAGGTACTTGAAGGTCTCAATTATATCCCCTCTCTCCCTCCTATCCTCCATGAAATGCATATTGAGGTCTCTCAGATTTTTCTCATACGGTTTTTCTCCAAATCCCAAGATAATTTTCGTTGCTCGGCACTGTACCCTTATCAGTAGCTTGATGTTCTTTTTCAAGTAGGGGCACCAGTACTGCATGCAGTACTCCAAGTGTGGCCTCACCAGGGACCTGTACAGGGGCAGGATGACTTCCCCTCTCCTAGAGGTAATTCCCCTTGTGATTCACTCCAGTATTCTGTTGGCCTTTGCCACTGCCTACCTGCACTGGGCTGAGTGGTTCATTTCGCCTGTCACTAGTACACCCAGATCCTTCTCCTCCTTTGAGTGGGATAACTGCACTCCCCCCAACCAGTAACTATTTCCAGGGTTCCTGGCTCCCAAGTGCATGACTTTGCACTTCTTGGCATTGAACCCAAGTTGCCATGCATTAGACCATTCCTCCAGTTTTGCCAAATCCTCCTGGAGTACCGTACCGCCTCCACCTCCATCAACCTCTGCACAGATCTTGGTGTTGTCGGCGAAGAGACTGATTTTACTCTTTATCTCTTCTGCGATGTTGGCAATGAAAACGTTAAACAGCACTGGTCCTAGCACCAAGCCCTGTGGGACCACACTTGTTACCGTTCTGAGCTCAGATACCTCACCCACCACCACTACTACCTTTTGCTGTCTATCCTGCAACCAGTTCCTGACCTATCTAACCAGTTTCCTCCTCGCTCCCAGGTTGCTCAGTTTTCTGGTCAGCCTACCATGTGGCACTGAATCAAAGGCCTTGCTGAAGTCCAGGTATAGGATGTCCACCGCATGACCCTTGTCCAGTGCCCGTGCTACCCAATTGAAAAAGTCCACCAGGTTCATCTGGCAGGATCTGCCAGAGAAAAACCCATGATGTCTGCCATCCTGGAGATCAGTATGCTCCAGAAATGTTACCAGACTTTCCTTAAGGATAGTCTCCATTAGCTTTCCTACAATTGAGATTAGGCTGGCTGGTCTGTAGTTCCCTGGGCGCCACCCTCCAATACCTGGGTATGCATCCCATTTCCAGAGAGATGTTGAACAGGTCCGTCAACGGCCCCGCCAGGACTATTGCCAACTCTCCGCAGTACTCTAGGATGAATACCGTCTGGCCCAGGTGCCTTATCAACCCTTAGAGACTTAAGGCCCTCCATCAGCCTTCCCTCTGTGATTTTCCCATCCATGACCCCCACCTACCCACCCCTTCCCCTTAGGTATGGGCCCCGTCCCTCTCCTTGGTGCATACCGAACAGAAGTACCATTGAGTACTTCTGCCTGCTCTACCCCTTTTCTGCCCACCCACTGCCATTCTTGATCCTAACAATCTGATTCCTACTCTTTCTCTTCTCCCTATACCTGAAGAAATCCTTTTCACCTTCTTTGATCCCATGGGCCAGCCTCAGTTCTCTCGACACCTTGGCTGTCACTACTGTTCTACTCACTTCCCTGGATTTCCTCATGTATTCCTCCCTGTCCTCTTCTCTGTTGGATCTTTTGTAATTCTAAATGCAGCTCTCTCTTCCCTCAACCTCTCCCCTACCTCCTTATTCATCCAGCTTGGTTTCTTGGTCCTGGATTTCTTGCTCTGGCTCTTGATACATGTGCTAGTGGCCTCAGTCAGGCCCCTCTTGATGATTGACGATTTCTGTTCGGAGTCCATGTTCGGGTGGATGCTAGCTATGTGCCCTTCCAGTATACTACCCATCCTGCAAAGTATACTACCCATCCTGCCATAGTCTGCCCTTTTGAAATCCAGGACTTAATCCTTGTAGTGGCTACTTCCTTACCTAGATTGATTGAGAACCACATTGTGCAGTGTTTGCTTCCCACCAGGGGTTCCTTTAGAAACATAGAATTTGATGGCAGATAAGGACCACTTGGCCCACCTAGTCTGCCCATTTCCCTACCTGATGGATAAGCTGCAGATCCTAGTTAACCAACAGCTTACTTCCTCCTACCCCCACTAGAATTGCCTTATGTCTGTCCCATGCATTCTTGAATTCTTCCACTGTTCTTGACTCCACAACCTCCTCAGGAAGCTGTTCCATGCATCCACAACCCTCTCCATGAAAAAATACTTTCTAACATTACCTCTGAACTGTCCCCCCCCATCTTCAAATTGTTCTTGCACATCTCTTTTTCTGAAAGATGCTACCCTCTTGGACTTTGTTAATTCCCTTGAGGTACTTGAAAGTTTCTATCATATCCCCACTCTCCCTCCTTTCCTCGAGTTGCTTTAGTCTCTCTTCGTATGTCTTCTGGTGCAGACCCTGCACCATTTTGGTTGCCCTCCTCAGAACAGCCTTTACTCTGTCTATGTCTTTGTGGAGATGGGGTCTCCAGAAGTGCATGCAATACTCCAGATGGGGTTTCACCAACTGTCTGTACAGAGGAATAACAACTTCCTATGCATCCCATTATCCACCCAGCCCTCCTTACTGCCTTCTCATTTTGCTTGCCCACCTCCAACATCCCGGACTTGCTCCCCATCCTCCAGTACCAGGTCCAGGATATTCCCCTCCCTAGTTGGTTCTGCTACCCTCTGTGGCAGGAAGCTGTCCTGGAAGGTTTCCAGGAGAATCTGCTCCCTGGCACATGAGGTAGCCGGAATGCTCCAATCCACCCCTGGTAGTTTATAGTCTCCCCCCCACCACAGTGCTCCCTTTGTCGCTAAGCCTCTTTAGCTGCTCCCCCAGCTTCCTATAAATCTCCTCATTCTGTGTCGGAGGCCTATAAACTACCCCCAGTCTAACCTTGCTACTCCTCAGGTTGTATAGTTGCACCCCTATGGCCTCCACCCTGCCTTCCTCCTCCTCCTCTTCCTTATTACACCTTATCCCTTCCTTAATGTAGATAGCCACCCAACCCCCTTTCCCCTTTTCCCTATCCCTCCAGTATAGCTTGAAACTTCGGATGGCTAGGTCCCAGTCATGGTATTGTGTTGTCCATGTCTCGGTGATGGCAGCTATGTCCACCTCTCCTTCCGCCATCAATGCCTGCAATGCTGCCATCTTGTTCCCCAGGCTCCTAGCATTCAGTAATACCACACTCCATTTTGATCTACTGCACTCTGCACATTTACCCTCCCCTCCATTTCCCCTCTTATTTGAGTTTGGCACCTGCCTTGCTGTGGGGGGAGGTACAAAGAACCCCCTCTTTTGGTGAATTCCCACCTCTTTGCTCCCCCACATAGTTTAAATTATAATTTTCTTTGATAAACTTCCCCAACTTATGCTTCAGTACCTGTGAGCCCTCCTTACTAAGGTGCAACCTATCCTCTGCATACAGGTCTGTGTTCTCCCACTTGTTGCCCCACCCCCCACCAATCCATACTCCATAGATCCACTTCATTCCTTCAGCCATCTATTGAACTCAGTGATTCTCTGATTCCTAGCTGTATTAGCTCTAGGCACTGGTAGGATTTCTGAGAAAGCTACTGACCTTCCCATCATACTGCATAGTTTTCCCAGTTCCCTGAAACTGTCCTTACTATCTATCCCACCTACCTTAGCTGCCAACCCAGCTCTTATAGTTGCATTGCCTAACATAGCACTCTATGACTACCCTCTTTGCTAGTCTGGTTGCTATTGCCTGTTACCTTTGACTGTGACTCCAATGACTTGGTCTCGGAATTTTTGCTCAGAAGGTAATTGTACTCTGTATACTGTCACCCTTTCCCCCAATTCTTTGTAACATGTAGTGTATTATGTTAATTTCCCCCAACACTTTGTACACTGTGCTGTTTATACTGTTAAACTGTTCTGTTTGCATTCTATATAATTTTGTTTTCTGGTATGTATTTTATTGTGCCATATTTTTGGCCTGGGTTGTGCCTGAAAATGGTCCCCTGGATCAGTGCACCTACCCAGTAATCAAAGACTTGTATAAATAAAAAATAAAAAAATAAAACTTAGGAAGTAATGGCCATGTGCTCATGGGCTGTAATTTTCAGAGCACTGAGAAATACTGTCAGAACATAATTAATCATCTTGTAAGCCTTCCCAATATGGGATTAAGCAAGGGATACAATCTCCTGTATAAAATGAAGATTTCTTCTATTTGTATGTATAACATAAGTTCTTTCTTGCATGGGACATTTTGTATTTGTATGCAATTTATTTTAAAAATCAATAAATACAAATGTGAAAAAAAAAAGATTTACAGTCCCTTCAGGACTCTCTCTCTGTAAAGACTCATGTCTACCCGCCCCAGGCTCCTAATGCTGTTATGTAGCCCATCCCTTCCTCTGTGAAGACAGAGCAAAAGTATTTGTTTAAGATATTGGATGGGCCTTGCAGTCCTTATCTGCCATCAACTTCTATGTTTCTATATCTCCTTTTTCCTGATCCTACTCTGTACAGTCTCCCCCCCCCAACCTCATAATCCCTCACCTAATTTCCCATCTTCACTTATGTGCATAAAAATGTCTTGTTCCCTTTAGCTATCCCGTGTGCTGTTCTTTCCTCAGTTTGCATCTTTGCTCTCCTCACTGCATTCCCTGCCTTCCTCTGCTTCTCCTGATACACCCCCAGCCCGTCTTCTTCCCTTTGCATCTGTTTGTACCTCCTGAATGCTACCCTTTTAGATTTTACTTTTTCAGCTACTTCTTTTGAGCACCATAGCAGTCTCTTTTTTCTCAGTTTTTCTCACTTCCTTTATGCAGACGTTTGTTGCCTTCATTATACCTTTCTTTAACTTAGCCCACTGTTCCTTCAAGCCACCCATGTCATCCCGCCCTGCTAGGTCATCTCTGAAGCAAAAAGCTGCCCTCCTGAAGTCTAGGACCCTTGGCCTTGTGTGGTTCGTTTCCACCGCTGTTCTTATATTAACCACACTGTGCAATAATCACTGGTCCCCAGGTGGCCTCCCACCTTGCCGTCTACAATATTGTCTATGTTAGCGCCAGATCCAGTATTACCCCATCATGAGTTGGCTCTTTGACTAGCTGCCTGAGAAACACCCTCTGCAGGAAGTTCAGGATGTCACTACTTTTAGTTGGAGCAGTGGCTGGGAGACTCCAATCCACATCTGGCAGACTGAAGTCCCCCATCAACAGCAGCTCTCCTTTTTCTGCCATTGTGCTAATGGCTTCCACTAGTACCTTATCTAATTCTTCCCCTTATGCTGGAGGTCTATAGATCGTGCCAGTGCAAACAGTGGCTCCATTCCCTGTCTCCAGGGTGACCCACAGGACCGCTGCCCCCCACCGTAGTCCCTGTATCTCCATTGCTTTTATGCTTTCCCTCACATAAAGCACCACACACCCCCTTCTTTCCTTCCCACACAGCCCTTCCTGAGCAGAGTATAGCATGGTATAGCCACATCCCAGTTATGGTTTTCTGTGCATTACGACTCAGTAAAAGCCATGATATCAAGGTCTGCCTCCGCCATGATGGACCCCGGTCCTGAATGTTATTTCCTAGACTTCTTGCATTTGCACACATGGCCTTAAACTCTTTGTTATCACTTTGCCAGCTGGCCCCTTTTTTCCTTTTTGCCCTGTCTCCTTTTCCCCTCTTCTTACAACTTGTGTTCCCATCCCCTTTCATTTCTACCACTCTACTTCTTTCATTATTTTGCATCCTGGAAGGTTTACCTCCCCTTGAGTCGTCCTTACCCTCTGATTCCATATGTGGGGGGCTGGGGCAGTTTATGCCTCCCTGATTTCTTCTGCAACCCCCTTCAGCTAGTTTAAATGTTCATCAAAGTGACATTTAAACCACCCACTCCCTTCCCAGACAGTTAAAGGCCATCACCCTTGTATAGGCCCTCATCCCTTCAGGATGATCCCCAGTCTGCAATGTAGCCAAACCCCTCCTCTCTACACCATTTCTTCAACCTTGAGTTGAATCTCATGGTGCAGAGAACCTTGTCCTCTCCTCTGTTGTAGACAGGCAGCACCTCAGCACTACCTACCTAAGATCCCTCCCAGCTCCCTAAAATCTCCCTGCACAGTCCCAGCCCTGTCTCTAGCCAGGTCATTAGTTCCCTGGTGAACAATGACAGCCAGCTCCCTCTCTTGCCCTGTCGCCCTAGTGATACTTAGAATCTACTTTCCATCCCCTAAGCTGAGGTGCTAGGTAAGCATCTCACCTCCCTCTTTCCTTCCCTCTTTGTTCCCAAATCTACCCCCAATGATCAAGTCCCCCACCAGAAGCTGCTTCCTTCTCTGCTGGGGTCTTCTACCTCCCCCTTTGGGGACTCCCCTATGGAGGACCACCACCTCCTCCCTGGCCACTACTATGGGTGTCTCCTTCCTACAGTCCTGTCCAGCTAGCGTGGCAAATGAGTTTCGTATTGGCACAGATTGAGGAATGTACCCCCAGTCCACTAACCCCACTCTCCCTGACCCCACCACATTCCAGCAAGCCCTCCTCCTAGGCATCATCTGGGGCAATGGTGGTAGACCCAGCGGCCCTTGAGCGGGGAAAGAGGTCCCTTGAATCCTAGCCTACTCAACGCAGAGTCTGGTGACTTCCTCCCTCAGCCCAGAGAGGTGCATGGAGATGGGACAACACCACAGTCTCCAGAAGGTCTGTCTACAGACTGCCGCTCCACTACCATTGCACTGCACCACTCCTAAAAATCCTTTTCCTAAACTCTCTACGGTTACTGAAATCAACTTTGTACCCTTACCCTAGATAGGTGTTTCTAATTTTCCACTTTATTGTTTTGCTTAGCCCATTTGTATCTTGACCCTAGACAAGGGTCAGTTTAGTTTTCTCTGTTTTGCTTCTCTTATCCTCTTTGTAGCCTTACTCTAGATAGTGTGATTTTTCCCACACTAAAAGTGATTTTAGGTTCCTCTTTTTAACTTTACCTTAACCTTTGTGTATGTTTACACTGGATAGGGTGTTTCCTCCCATCTCACATGGCAGGTAGTTACTGTTTGTGTGAACTGTTTCCTCACTGCTGTTTCCCCCTTAACTTTTTCTGTACTCCCCTAATCAGACATCAACAATTATACAGGTACTTTACCTTACCTCAGTGGACCAGTAGAGTTCCCAGGCCTACTATTGCCTGCAGACACTTGCCGATGCCTAGGATGCTAATTCTGTCAGCTTTTCCACTCCTGCTCTGTTCCACTCACACTGTGGGACACAAGCATGATGTTGTATGCTGGAGTAGCTGGATTTTATTTTCAGAATAGTCGCTTGTTGATTGGCTGCTGTCCATGAAATCCCACCTTAAGATGGCTGATTTTCTGCTACTGTATGGAAACAATAAACAAGTTAGCCCCTTTGACAGAAATTCAACAAAAATGCCCCCAAACCTGGCATTTTGCCTTTCTTGATCCTTGTGTGACAGATGGTCCTCTCACCACCACTGTGCCCTGGGTTTCTGAAAAGTTGAGATTTTTTTTTCTTGGAATGGCCTCTTGTTGATTGGCTGCTGCCCATGAAATCCCACCTTAAGATGACTGACTTCCTACTCCTGGATGGAAACAGTAAACAAGTTAGCCCAAACTCACCAACAATGCCCCATTTATAGACTAGTATATATTAATAATGCACAATCTAGACAGCAACCAGAAGTGCTATATTGATCAATGGTGCATCGAGAATAGTCACCTTCTGGTGAAATGCTATAACTGCAGCAGCTGGAGTATTTTATGCAAATTAGTTTCCCAATTCTCATTTTGGTTAAAGATTTAAAACACTAAGTGCTCTAATCAAAATTCTGTTTATATGTTTAAATTATCATTTTCTCTGATAGCCAACCTCTCAGACAGAGTCATTTATAGAGCCATCAGAAAAATGTATTAGCACCCATGACCAAAATGATAGAGTCTGCTGTGGGAATCAAGCTCAATTCTATGAACTGATCTTCAAAGTTAATATGCAGTAAACAAAAATGTAATGTTATAGCATGATACAACATATGGCAGAAACAACCACTTATTCTTCTCCAGTAGCATTGCTGAGAAATAGGAAAATAGATTATTTCTATGTTGAACAGTAATTTTAAAGGTGCCAGTACATATCCTGTCTCCTGCTTGATCCTGCAAAAAGCAAACAAGAAATGTTTGGAATTGGAAGGCCACAACTGTATTTGATTAATATATTGCTCCCATTTCTACCTTTTGGTTGTTCCACTGGCCCCCCACAGCAATGACCAGGGCCTTCATTGTGTCATAGAGGCATAGGTCAGGAAGCACAGGCAGACTAGGAGAAGTTAACAAAATTCACAAGTGGTTGTCAGTACCTTGACCCTTGAATATTGGATTAATATGCTTGTACACATACTTCCCAGTGCTGTATATACTTCAAGGGGGCATTTACTACACCTGTATATTGGTCAATTTGAAAGTTCTTTCTCCGGAGGTGGAAAACTGAGGGATGTTGATCTAATCTGGACTTAATCTGTGGAACTTTGGGAACCTCGGGACCTTGGGACTGTCTCTGGTAAAGTTAACATTCCCTCAGGAGCATGAACTAGAGTATTCTGAAAATTCTTCCTATCAATAAATTCTGTGAAGCAACAGCGGTAGTGATTATTGAAGATCTTTGAAGAACCCTAAGGACTTCAAGGTGACTTAAGGGACATTGTGCAATATATAAATTCAATTACTATTCTTTGACTTATTGTGATCTATTCTGGTTTTTTTTTGTTGTTGTTTTTGGTTTTTGTTTTTTGGGGTCTTCTGATTCGATGTTGTTGATTTTTTAATGGTTTCAACAGTCCTATAGATAATTTATAGATTATTCTAATCAGTTAGCAGGCAGACATCAGGCAGCTATTAGGTAGTTAACAAGGGTTATTTGCATCTTGACTCATTTGTATCCTGAGAATCCAGAGAGACATTGTTACCAGGGCTGGAGGTAATTAAAGATAATTAGTAAACTCAAGTTTAGAAGTATGTCTTTTCAATCAATCACACCAGTTATGGCCACTAGAAGAGGCATGGTCCTTGCAAAAGAACCCAGGAAGGGAACAGGAAATAAATTCTGGGCTGTTAAAGCTAATAAAAGAGACTAGAAGGTTATAAGGGAATCAGGTAACAAAACCATTAAAACTCCTTTTAAAGATAGTGATAACAAGATTTATAAAAATGGGTGCGTCTACACACAAGACCTCCAAATTATCTCTTCAGCTCTGACCACACAAGGGTTTAACCCCAAATCAATAAACCCCAATCCAGGGGCTAGTATAAGGGATAGAAATCAAGAGCCACTTCAATCTGATTACCCTCCATCCCCCTTGCAGCACCCTTTGAATACTAGTAGCATTCCAGGTGTACTTGGTACAGTTCCACCATTATTACCCAAGAGGAGTTTAAATTCATCTCAACATAATAATCAAGCAAAAATTACAGGTTATTTTGTTTATAAAAAATTCTATTCAGAAATTAAAACTCCAGAGTCCCTGAAAGGTAGGGGTAGGCAAATGGAGTCCCTAGATGGTCTGTCTAGCCATACCCACAATAAGAAGATTTGTCCCAGTCCTAAGGGGGAGGGTATCTCCATTTGCCCATCTAGAATAGATCTTTTTAGTCCCTTATATTTATCAGTTGGTTTGAACAGCTTGAGACCTGATAAAAGGGAGGGTATGGATGAGACTCTTGCTGGTTCTCCAGGAGAGATTTTGGATAGAACGGATAAAGAAATTGAGAATATTCAACTGGATCAGGACTTTCTGGTCCAATGCCCGGACACCATTTCTAAATATACCATCAAAGCACTGCCTCATCCAGTAATGTCCAATATTGTGTTATTGGAAGCTTCTAGCAGTATCAAATCTGTTTTGGAAAAATTATCATCCCTTTGTCTCAAAAGGTTTACTTTGCTTGATCATAGAATTACAGATCTAGCAAAGAAGTGTGATGACTCTAGAAACAGGCATAACTTATCCTTTCCCACTTTAATAATCCTGAATACTCCAAAAGAGAAAGAGAAAGGTAGGACCCATAAAAATAAAAAAAACAGAGAAGAGATTAAACCCCGGGGGGAAAAAAACTATAAAAAAGGAAAAAATAATAATAATAAAATGGGTGCCAATGAAATAAAAGGTGGGAGGATCTTAAATACTGGGGAAACTAATGGGCTGCAACCCATAGGAATTTCAATCTAGGATAAAGAGAAAAGAAATACCATATTATCCTCTGGTGAGGTGGCTAAGGACTTGGAATTATTGAAAGATCAGACCACTGAAACTATTCCCCCTAAATCAACTAGAGGATAGTTAGCTCAAGCAAAACTCCCTCCTCCTGATTGCGTGCTTTCTTCACCTAGAGCACAACCATTTTAAATGCTAGAAGATTCACAGCCTACTGAACAGGGGGATAGTACTCCATTCCACTTATTGCACAGGGGACAGGAAGTTGTGTTCAAATTAGATAATATGTTTCTCAAGTCATATGAGACTAATAGATCATTGACAGATTTGGTAGTCCACCTAGCTGAATTTGGTCTACCTCTAGTAGTGAGTTCTATCCGTTTTGTGTTTAGAGATTGATTAAATCCTATTCACCCAGTTTATTTTATGTTACCCAACATGGAAACTGCTAAATTGGTATGGGCAAAACAAGGAATGGTAAATTCACTGGGTCTGTTAATTTCATCTCCTGCTACATAGGCTACTGTTTGGAAACATACTTTTCAAGGGGTCAAACTTGGTAAGGCTCTTTCACAGAATATGTTTGCTTCTACTTTAGCCCAACTTAATTGGGATTTTGGGGCAAACCCCTCATCATATATGTTGTCTCTTTTTGGAATAGACCCCTTTGAAGGGGAAACCTGTAGTAACTTAGCTTCCCATGTTAGGGTGATTTTGTCTGCTATTACTAAAATACAGATTCATACAGATGAATTAATTGATGTCGAAAGAGTCTTTGAAGGGACTGGGGGAACTCAGATAAATTTTTATATTTCCTCAGGTGAATTGTTTTCCCTACTTTTGGAAAGAAGTTATATGATGGATGAGCTACATATCTGTCTGGTCTAAATGAATGATTGGAAATCCCAGGATGTGGCCCATTGTAGGGCCATATGACTATATACATCTTTTAGTTCAGAGGGTGATTCATCTAGGGTAACCCCTTTTAGACCAGCATCTGAGACAGGCTGTAATTTTCTTAACTGGAATATTGCTGGCCTGTGTAATAAATTTGCAGATCCTCAATGGGTCAGTTTTGTTTCCACTTTTGAGATTATTACTTTTCAGGAAACATGAGTGGTAACTCAACTGTTCTTGAATGGATTTGAATCTTGTTATGTCCCAGCACTCAAAGTGAAAGCTCATGGGAGAAATAAGGGTGGTTCCGTTACTATGATTAGGATTAAGGAGGGTTTAAGGGTAATTACACATTGTTCCCCTACTCCTGAGATTCTTATTTATTACTTGCTTGGGACAAGATTACAGTATTGATTGTGAATGTTTATACCCCCCCCCCCAAGTTTCCATGCTAATCCACCATATGACATTTGGATGAAACTAAACACAGAAATAGACACCATGATACAGCTCCATATGGCTGATACCATAATTGCAGTAGGAGATTTTAATTCCAGAGTAGCGGATTATGATAATTTACCATTGTTACAAGAACAATTTTATCTTGGGGAACTTGAAACTAGAAATACTGAAGATAAGGTGCTCAATGAAGCAGGGAGGAGTTTTCCAAACTTTTTCACAAATAATAATTTCAGAATTTGGAACGGAAGACTTGATGGAAACCATGAAGGTTTGTGTACTTTCTTTTCCCCTGTGGGAAAAAGAGTTATTGATTTTATACTGTGTTCCCCTCATAGTAATAATCAGTTTAAAAGACTAGAGGCGGTCATGCACCCAGAAAGTGATCATTGAGCCATTTCACTTTCCTTTTTGAATCAGAAACATAAATCAGATGGTACAAATAATGTCTTGGCAATGGTGTCTTTACAAGGTAAGCTAAGACTGAACATAAATTTGAAAACTATGGATAAGGTTTCAAGTCTAATTTATTCTCCCAGTTTTACAGTCCTTTTTCTTGCAGGTAGTTAATGGACCTAACCCTGAACAAATTGATCATCAATTGAGTATATGTTACCAACAAATAAACAAAGAGATTTATAGTAAGAATACCATTGAGCACAAACCAATGACCTGGTTTGATACTCAATACGTAAGGGGAAAAAAGAACCCTCAGAAGATTTTTTAGACCAATCAAAAAATCACCAACTAAGTTTGGGTTGTTAAAATTAAATAAAGCTCATACAGAATACAAAAAAATGTATCTGACAAAAAAAAATGCATTCACATTTAAACAATGGGAGATCATGTATCAGGCCATAAACTCAAATGGCGCTAAACTTTTTGGGACGTTGGTTGTGAAAGGATTTAAAGTTCAGGGGTCTTCTTTGCCAGTATATATTCCAAGAGAAAGCTGGATCTCTTATTATAAAGCATTATTTAATAAAGATTCAGATTTACGGGATATGTTACCTATTCTACTAATCAAAAGTGATGATTATTATCCATTGGTATTCACATTTTCAGATGTAGAAAAAGCAATAAGGGAACTACCAAACAACAAAGCCCTTGGACCTGATTTAATTCTTGGTGAAGTACATAAAGCACATTTAAATTACTGGGTAATTTTTTTTACAAATGTCTTTAATACTTGTTTAAAGGAGAGATTTCTTTCATCATCATGGACAAAAAACGTAATTGTTCCAATTCTTAAGAAGGGACATTATCATGTTCCTTCTAATTATCGTCCAATTAGTTTAATAGATATTAGTGGCAACATTTTTTCGAAGATACTCTTACAAAAACTTCAAATTTGGACAGAAACTATTTCTCCTTTATCTATTTTTCAAGCATGGTTCCGTCCCTTGACAATAGATAACATTGTTATCTTGTCTCATCTTATAGAAAAATATTAATTATTCAGGAAAATGAAGCTATATGTGCTTTTTGTTGACTTCATGGCAGCTTTTGATTCAGTGAGACAATCCAAACTTTGGGAAATACTGATTTTTAGAGGTCTCCCTTACAATCTCTTGAGCCCAATTTATTTGTTACATGGACATACTTCATCTGCTGTCAGCTATGATAATTGCGGCAATATCATGGAGTATTTTCAAACTTCAGCAGGAGTTAAACAAGGGTGTTTACTTGCACCTATTTTGCTTAGTCTCTATATCAATTCTCTCCTGTCTTTTAATGATGCTGTTATTTTAGACTCACCTAAAATTAACAATTTACCAATTCACATGCTCGCTTATGCAGATGACCTGGTATTATTAGCATTATCCCAAAAAGGTCTTCAAAATAATTTTTTTCAATTGATATCTAAATGTGAACAATTGGACTTAACTATGAATCTCAAAAAGACTAAAATTGTGGTATTTAGCTCACAGGTAGCAAACAAATCAACTCCCAGACTCTACCTAAACAAAGATCTCGTAGATGTTGTCACCTCATATGTATATTTAGGTGTAAGGTTCATGTCCAATAGTTCATGGTCATCACATTGGAAGGATCAGGTGGCAAAGGCAAAGTTAGCAGCTAAAGTCTTAATACGTTTTAATTTTAAATACGGTGGTCAGACGGTTATACCTGCTTTAGTTGCAGGAGAAGCAAAAATTAATCCAATTCTCCTGTATGAGGCAGAAGTTTGGGGTGCATATAATTCCCCTTCCTTAGAAGACCTGCTCTCTTTGTTTACAAATGTTTACTACAGGTACCATTGGCCATATCAAATTCTGTGGCAAGGGCCAAACTGGGGAGAGTTCCTATCTTTATATTAGCTGACTCTCGTATGGTGGGATATTGGTTAAAAATTATTAATTACCAGACTAATCCCTTGCCTTTACTCTGCCTGAGAGAGAAAACTTTGTGGCCTGAACAAAATTATACATCGCCTTGGTTAAAAGCCCTTAAAGACATTTTAACTAGAATATTGATGGAACATCTCTGGTTGGATTTTACAAAACGTGTTGTAATATCACCGTTGTTTAAGGGGATTATTAAAACTAAACTAATTACATTTGCACAAGTGAGACACATGGAACAGATTAGGAAGCAACATCAGGCTATTTGGTTGGGAACTAATAAGATCGACTCTTCCATAGAGAACTACTTAACCCTCCCCTTGTCTCCTTTATATAGGAAACTTATTACCTAGGCACAGATGGGAATTATTTGTTCCAAATATGCATATTTTAATAGAACTCCTACTGACAGGTTGTACCCTGAAATCTGCAGATGTAATAAGGGCTTTATCAAAGATATTTATCACATCACGGTACAATGCTCCTAATATAAGGTTCCTCGAAATTCGATATTGAACAGTTTTTTTCTGAGATATGCAACTGTGGATTATGAGCCAATGTTTATTCTTCATCTCCCTTTTACAGTAGAAGATGCAGAAATGGCTGCACAATTTTTTTGTGAGGTGATAAAGTTAAAAAAAAATCTACCTCCTTCAATACATTAAAATGATTTCCTTTATGGTATACCTCCTGATATGTGTTTTTACTTTGTATTAAGATTTAGACCAGAGTAATATAATTAGTTGTGGAAAATAATTTTTATAGCTGCAGTAAATGCACTTTGCTCCTTTCTCTCTAATTTTTAATAGTCTGTATTTTGTAAATTGTAATGTCCATAGTATGTACCATGGATGAACAATAAACTTTTGAATTGAATTGAAGTAGCATTTTATTCTTATCAACAACATTTTAAAAAATTGTACTATATAGCTCTTCATACAGACATTACAAACACAAAAAAAATCCTACATCTGAGACCTCTTTTGTCAATTTAAAACTCAGTATCTCTAAACAAAACATTGCTGTCTTTTTATAAGATGTATTTTCCTGGCAGTTTAAACTCTGCATCCTGATGGTGTAAGTAGCATCTCCGGTGTCTCACAACAAGTACCGTAGAGTACATCTAGTCTTAAAAGGTGCAACAGAATAGAACATTCTGTTCCAGATCTGGTCCCCTGTTGACAATTCTGTAAACAAGCTTGTGAAGATCAAAATACATCTCAAAGTCAGCCCCCTAAGTTCCAGATTGGTATCTTTTCTAACAAAGTCAAACAGCTTTCTGCAATCATTTCAACATTATAATGATATACATTTGCAAACCAAGTGCTTCTAGTTTCACATAAATATTCACATATTTTTTTAACCACAGAGAAGCAAAGAGAGAAAGAAAGAATAGAAACAGCAAGTGAAGAAAGGAAAATAACAGGGGAAAATTGTGGGACAATTGGAGTGGCCAATAACTAGGTGCCACAAGAAAATTTGATAGCGAAATCAGACAAGCAAGAGGTAGAATAGGAGAGGAGAGGACGAAATAGATCCTTGCTTTTAACTCTCTCTCTCTCTCTCTCTCTCTGCATAAAAAATGGGACAGGGTCTTACCCAGCCATGTTACATACTGCTGCACCGTTCCTCCAGCTGGGAGAGTGAGTGGGAAAACCACTGTCTTCACAGTTGATGACAGTGCTGCTTGAAGTTATCAGTTGGGGCAGCATAAATGCCAGATAGCTAGCAACCACCCCTCCCTGCAACCATATCCCTTCACCTTCGCAATGTGCTTGGCCACCACCCAATTGCAGAGTGTGCATTCTGGGATTGCATGTGAATCAGCATCTGTCAGGTGGCAATGTTTACTGGACTGGTGGGTACACATATTTATTAACACATTTCTTACATCATTTTCATTTTACAAGATTTGATTTTCACAGCTGGGAGTCCCAACTTTTAATTTATTTATTTATTTATTTGAAAACTGGTGAGTGGGACTGGCACACTGAGCCAAGGCTCATTTCCAGGTGCAACCCAGGAAAAAGGAAGAGGAAAGCACAGTTACAAAGAAATACAAAACAGGCTGATAATGAAATTACAAGAAACAGTGACATAAGATGCATAAATTGAGTGCTGTTCAGGCACTAATGCCAAATATTGCAACTGAATGCCCAATAATAGCATACAGAGATCAAAACAACATATGTACAAATAAGGTAACTTCAGAACATGCAGGGAAACCTGAACAATGGGTTGCTGAACCAGTACAGAGAGGCGAGGTTTGGAGAAGTAAGGAAGAGGTTTGGCAAGAGGGTTGGCAAGAGCAATGGGTAGAAGGGTGAAGTTTTAGTTGGCATCTTAGGGTGGGAGATAAATGAATGGAAGAACAGATCTGGTTCCAGAGGGATGGGAGACAGTATGAGAAAGCAGATTTCCCAGCTGAGAAGTGAAGGTGGGGAAGGGAGGAAGAACTCAGAGAGTAGTGGTAAATGGAGTTCACTCAGAGGAAGGTAAGGTAACCGGTGGGGTGCCATAGGGGTCAGTACTTGGACCAGTTCTCTTCAATGTCTATTGGTGACATCACAGAGGTGTTGGAAGGAAAGGTATGCCTGTTTGTGGATGACATAAAAATCTCCAAAAGAGTGGACACACCAAGGGGGTGGAGGAAATAAAGGAAGATCTAAAACAACTGGAAGACTGATCAAGGGTTTGGCAACAGGGATTCAATGCCCCAGGATGTAAAATTATGCATATGGGACACAGAAACCCAAGGGCAATGTATCATTGGGGGGGGGATGTTTAACAACCACAAAACAGGAACGGGATCTGGGGATCATCACATCTGATGACCTGAGGGTAGCAAAGCAGTGTGATAAGGCAGTAGGAATGACTAGTATGATGCAGGGGTGCATAGGGAGGGGTTTCACCAGCAGAAAAAGGAAGGTAGTGTTACCACTATATAGATCAAAGGTGAGGTCACACCTGGAATACTGTGTCCAGTTCTGTGGGACTCATTTCAGGAAGGACATAGACTAAGTGGAGGTGGTACAGGGAACCAAAATGGTGCATGACCTACATCAGAAGCCCTATAATGAAAGACTCAGGGAATTAAATATGTACTCACTGGAGAAAAGGAGAGAAAGGAGAGACATGATAGAAACATTTTAATACCTCAAGGGTAACAATAAGGCACAGGAGAGTGGCATATTCTATAGAAGAGATGCCCAAGGATGAGGGGACATGATATGAAGCTGGTAGGGGGAGACTTAGAGGGGATGTGAGAAAATATTTCCTCATGGAAAGAGTGGTGGACACCTGGAACAGCCACCCAGCAGAGGTGGTGGCTACCAAAATGATAATAGGTTTCAAACATGCATGGGATAGACACAGGGGACCTTAGTAACAGGGTGGGGGGCGGGTTAAGGCCAGAAATCAATTAGGGTATACGGTAGCACAGTAGGCAGGGACTTTAGGGCACACTAGGTGGGCCAAGAGATCCTTTTCTGCTCACAGCTTCTATGTTTCCATGTTTAAGTGAGTGTGCTCTTGGAATACAGGGAGTAGGAGGTGAGGGGGATGGGAGATGAGATAGGATAAGTAGGAGGGGAGGACCCAAACCATTATTTGAGATGAGGGAAGCTCAGTGGAGGTGACAACATTTGGGAAGCAGGAAGATAGATAGGGTGGAGTAGAGGATTCCAATTCCAAAAGTTTCTTGTTTCCTTTCTGTAAGATCAGTATTTCTCAGCAATGCCACTAAAAAATTAATATGTGCTCAATTTGACCTATGCACTGGCATGATGTAACACTAGACTTTCTTACTACATAATCATTTTCCAGATTAACCCATAGAATTGAGCTTTGTCCCCATGGCAGACTACAGTATATCACGGGTGCTAATTAGTTTTTCTGAGAACTCTAAAAATGACTGTGTCAGTTTGGTTAATCATATTTGATTATAACACTAAGGTTTTTTTTTAATCTGTAATCAAAAGGAGAATTGGGAATCTAATTTGCAAAAAAAAAAAAAAAATTGTCCAACTGCTGAGTTACAGCATTCTACCAAAAACGTGGCTACCCTCGATGTTCCATTAAACAATATACAGTGCCTTCAGAAAGTATTCACCTCCCTTGGATTTTGTCACATTTTGTGATGTTGCAAACTCAAATTAAAATATATTTATATGGGATTTTTTGTCACGTATCTACACAAATTACTCTATAATGTTAAAGTGGAATGAAACTTCTGGAATTTTTTGTACATGTAATTTAAAATAAAAACCTGAAATGTCTTGATTTGATAAGTATTCACCCCCTTTGCTATGACACTCCAAACTGAGCTGAGGTGCATCCAATTTCCTTGTGAGATGACTCTAAAACTTGAATGGAGTCCACCTGTGGTCAGTTCAAATGGTTGACATGATTTCAGAGGAAATACACCTGTCTATATAAGGTCCCACTGTTGACAGTGCATGTCAGAGCAGAAACTCTACCATGAAGACCAAGGAGCTGTCCATAGAACTCCGTGATAGAATTGTGAGGAGGCATAGATCTGGGAAGGGGTATAAAAACATTTCTATGGTGTTGAAAGTTCCCAGGAGCACAGTCAAGTCCATCATTAGGAAATGGAAAGATTATGGAACTACCCAGACTCTTCATAGAGCAGGCTGTCCTCCCAAACTGAGCAACCAGGCAAGAAGGACCTTGGTCAGGGAAGTGACCAAGAACCCAATGACCACCCTGACAGAGCTACAGAGTTCCATGGCTGAGATGGGAGAACCTGTCTAGAGGACAACAATCTCTGCAGCACTTCACAGATGTAGCCTCTATGGGAGAGTGGCTAGACAGAAGCCACTCCTGAGAAAAGGCCAAATAATAGCATGCCTGGAGTTTGCAAGAAGGCACGTGGCAGACTCTGAGACCATGTGGCAAAAGATTCTCTGGTCTGATGAAACAAAAATTGAACTCTTTGGCCTGAATGTAAAGCGCTGTGCCTGGCGCAAACCGAACACAGCTCATCACCCATGTAACACCATCCCTACCATGAAGCATGGTGGTGGCAGCATCATGTTATGGGGATGCTTTTCAGCGGCAGGGACTGGGGCACTTGTCAGGATAGAGGAACAATGAATGGAGCCAAATACAGGCACATCCTTGAGAGAACCTGCATCAGTCTGCAATAGACCTTGGACTGGAGCGAAGATTTACGTTCCAACAGGACCGCGACCCCAAGCATACAGCCACAGCAACAATGGAGTGGCTTCAGAACAAGAATGTGAATGTCGCCTTGAGTGCCCAGCCAAAGCCCAGACTTGAATCCATTGAGAATCTGTGGAAAGACTTAAGATTGCGGTTCACCGGCGCTCCCCATCCAACTTGACAGAGCTTGAGCAAATCTGCAAGGAAGAATGGTCGAAAATCCCCAAATCCAGATGTGCAAAGCTGACACAAACATACCCAAGAAGACTCAAAGCTGTAACTGCTGCCAAAGGTGCTTCTACAAAGTATTGACTCAGGGGGGTGAATACTTAAGTAAACAAGATATTCCAGTTTTTAATGTTTCAGAAATGTTTGTTACACAATAAAAATATTTTTGCCCCTTTAAATTGTTGAGTATGCTGTGTGAATCAAGGGGGAAAAAATCTTTCAATGCATTAAAAATTCTGGTAGTAACACAACAAAATGTGACAAAATCCAGGGGGTGAATACTTTCTGAAGGCACTGTAGCACTTCAGGCTACTGTACAGACTGCATTATTTATCTATAATAAATTATTTCTCTTTTTTTCTGTAGGGAAACCATGGCGTAATTTGCCATAATGAAGGAGTGTTCATTATGGCAAACACATGCATAGTTTTCCTCACTGTGTGCATGTGCCCAATGGAGTTCCTCTCCTCCTGACCACTCCACTTTTGCTTGACCGTCGAACCACCACCTAAATGGGTATGGAACTGCCTCTGGGGTGCAACTACCTTTATTTTATATAACTGCTGAGGCAAAAAGGAAACACAGCAACTATATAAAATAAAATATAGATTCAACGTGTGTAAACTCGAAGTTTACACACTGCCGTGGGGTTAGATGCTTGCACAAACCCCTCAAACTTCGCTCTCGGGGTTTACCACAGAATCATAGGATCATAGGAACAAATCAGGAACTTCAGCTGTTAAGCCATCTTTGTCCTACACAACAAATTTACAAAATTTGATAAAGACAATTTAGCTTGTATTTATCAAAGCTGACTTAAACTGACTAATAGTTTTACATGAGACCACAGAAGCAGGTAAAGCATTCCATTGGGTAACTGTTCACTGTGAAAAACATGCCCCTCTTTTATAAGTTTTATAACTATCTCCTGTTAGTTGATATTGATGTCCCCGATTTGTAACTATACTTTGCCGTCCTTGTAAGCCTAAAGATTCACATATGACAGGTTCCCTACTTGCTTTGTGAATCAAACACATATCCCCATGATATCTCCTATACTGCAATGAATATGATCTAAGTTCTTTCTACCTATCCTCATAGGGAAGGGTCTCCATGCCTTTAATCCTTCTAGTAGCCCGTTTATGTAGCGTCTAACCACTTGGATGTGTGTAAATGTCTCGTTACACACAGCACCCCATACTTTATTCTATATATAATTACTAATGTGCGCTTTTTCCCATAGGGAAACCCGGTTATAATTTGCCATTATAACCAGCTGGTTATAACGGCAAACATGCGCCAGGTTTCCCTCAGACCACGAATGAGCCAGTCTTCTCTGCGACGTTCCCGGAAGCAACACGGCCGCAGTCTTACCCACTCCTTGCAGTCAGCGGTAACTTTTTTTTAAGTCATCTCCTCCAGTGACCCACAAAACCATTTAAAAACCAGGGATGTTGAAAGGGCACCAGATTTCCCTGTTAGTACGTGTTGGCCAGCACTTCTCCCAATCTTTTTAAACTGAAGCTTGACGAAACTTTGCAACCGTCACTCGGCGGTAAGTTTAACTAAAAAAATGTAGACCAATTTAAAAACAAATCAAATGTGCCACACTCCATGGAAGCCATCTAACTTGGCAGACTCAGAATTCGGACTGGTTCCCATTTGTGTGAACACCACTCCTTTGCGTATTCTATTTTCTATAATTGCTGAGGTGAAAAAGCGCACAACAGTAATTATAAAACATAAAATATGGGGTGGCACGTATAAAACTCGATTTTACACACACCCTCATTGTGGGATGCTTTTCACAAACCCCTCAGGCTTCACTTTCAGGGTTTATGTAGCATCCCACAACTCAGGTGTGTGTAAAATATAATTACACACTCCACCCCATATATTATTCTCTATATAATAACTGTTCAGCAATTTTTTTTCTTAGGGCTGAGCTAGTTATTATTTGCTGTAATAACTGACCAGTTATTATGCTGAACATGCGCTGCATCACTCAAAAACAACCGCTCCCTCATTGGCTATCCATCTCCTCCTGGGCGGGCTGAACAGATCTGCAAACATGGCGGCTCCATATCGCCGCTACTGAGGAGCCGCCAGACCAAGAGTCCTCATCATCTTTTTTTGTTTTCATTTAGTTAAATACAGCTGCAGCCACTAAAAAAGTTAACATAAAAAGAAATCTATCTGGTTGATCCTGCTGTTTGGCAGCTGCAATCGACACCAACTGCCAGCAGGAATGACTGACTGTGGTGGAGTGGGGGTAAGCGCAGTCACAATGGATTTAAATTTATAACTCTTGGACAAAATAAAATAAATAATAGTAAAAAAAAATGGACAAGGAGAGAGAGAGAAACAGTGTGTGTGTGTGTGTGTGTGTGTGTGTGTGTGTACCTGTCAAATACTGTATGTTGACAGGATTAGTGCTGGAAAGAAATTGCTGGCCAGCAATTATGAAAAATTAAAGATGGGAAAGTGTGTGCATATGAGAATTTAATGCATACCCTCAGTGTGGGATGCTATAATAAACCCCTCAGATGTAGCATCCCACACCTTGGGTATACAGCAAACTCTCATAGCTCATACTTCCCCATCCTTTGTTCTCTGTATGCTGTTCTATAAATGGTGAGCAAGTAATGACGCTTTTCAAGCTAACATTTTTTTATTACAAAAAATAATATAAATTTATACTTATTCATAGCATTCATAGGATATACAAGCAAAATAAGGCTATTGGCCCATAAAAGATGCTCTCCATTTCTTAATGGTTATTCCTCATAATACCATTTTGACTAAAATGGATATCTAATTTCATTTTAAAGGACTCCAGCGTTTTACACTCCACCACTGATTTTGGTAAGCCATTCCATATTGCCATGACTCTTTGAGTAATCCATGTCCCTCTCCTGTTTGTCTTATGCAACTCTCGCTTCAGCTGCTTGATGTGACCCTATTGTTGTATATGCTATCCTTAAATGTAAGTCATGGCCAGCTCCATAAGTCCCTGTCCTTAAAGGCTTGAAAGGCTAAACACAGATCTCCCCTTACCCTCCTCTGCTCCAAGGTATACAGATTTTTTTTCCATTAAGGTTTTGCCCTTCTGTTGCCACCAACTCCTGTGTTTGGGCCCTGTCTCAGGTCCCTCAGTCCCCTTTGCCACTCTCCCTGCTGTCAAACTGGTAGGGATCTGCTTGGAGTGGGATCTGAGAGTCCAGAGGGCTATCACATACAGTGATGGGGGAACATGGTTCTTGTCCCCGGATTTCTGCCCTTAACTCCCCAGGGCCTGAGCGACATTGTCACACATGGACATGGAAGCGTGCATGCACACCGGAACCACTGACCCCGTTCCACTCGCCCGGACAAGCACCAGCTCCCCATCTCTCTGATGCTACCACCAAGCCTCCACTTAGTGACAGCCAAGAGCCAGGAAGGCTGGCCTCCACAATCCGGAGAGGAGAGCTGCCTAGCAGCTGCTCAATCTTCTCCCAGCCGTACTCTCCCCCCCATCAACCCCCAGTGGCCTGATCTCATTCCCGAGGCCAAGGTGCTGGCATGGGAGAGGTAAGGCGCTCTAGGTGCCTCACCCCTCTGCGCCTCTAGACTGGCAAGTATACAGATTTACTGCAGAATAGAAAATGTTGACTATCCTTTATTTTTCACTATGGTCGCTGATCGGACCCTAAATGCGAAAAATAAAGTAAAATGAACATTTCCTGAAGTGAGCTACTATTATGATGCAGACATGTCATACCCTCAATCTGATACAAATACAATCAAAAGGGGAAGCAAATGATCATCTTTTTAAAAGATAACGTTGTTTTAAACACCCAAACACCAACACTGCTCTATTTGTTTTAGTGAGCTAACCAGCATCCCCACGGACGACATGTTATGCTGCAATCAAGTGCCATGTTAGTGAGCTTAATCTTAATGAATTTAGTGACAGGGACACTGAAATCAGCCCAGCTGTTTAAATACTACAACTAAAAAAAGAACAACCTCTTTTTGCTGTGTGCCGAATTGGCTGTCTGGCGTGTGATACGTCTCACAATATTGCTCGCTGGAAGTCCCTCTCAAACTGGCAATATTACTGTACTCTAGCCACAGTACTCCATCACACCATCCCACCTATATTAATTTACCACATTGCCAAACTGTATTACATTATACCCCCCCAAAAAAATGACGTGTTGCTAAGCTGAAGTGTTCCAGAAGCAAATGATTTGATACCTTTTAATGGATCAACATAGATGTAACAACAAGAACAAAATGCTCTAGCTTTCGGACCAACCAGTCCTTCTTCAGGCAGTTGTTTAGAAAATACAATACTTATAACAGCTAGATCATGCAGGGGTGGAATTGATTCCATTGTACCATATTCAGATTACCTAGCCTGCTACTGTACATACAGAAGTATTATCATATACTGTCACATATAATTTTTTTAACTCTGTACATATTGGGGTGCGTGATCTCATTTGCATGGGAGTCCTGGACAGATCTTTTTACATTAGGCTAATATTGTAGTAATTTGTAAATATGTAGGTATGTTAGACCTCTGGTCTTGCACACATACTTTATATTTACTTCTAGTTACCTTATCCTGGGGAGGGTGGCAGGTTTATTTCATGGTAGTTCTATCCAGAATCCTTGGAAATGTTACTATGCAGATAGTAGTATGGTTAAATAGTGTCACATTTTTGCTCTGTAGGTATTAGGAGACATGAGCCCTTTTACTTAGGATTTCATGACAAGTTGGATTCCTTTGTGGAACAATTGCAGTGACTGAATTGAATAAAGGTTCACTAGGAGAGTGTGTGTGTGTGTGTGTCTGTAGGAGAGAGGGAAGAGAGAGAGAGAGGAGAGAGAGAGAGAGACAACATCTCTTTAAGCTATGATCTCCCCACCCACATTATGGTGATGTGGGTGGGTAGATGTATTGTTTGTATGAAGAGGAGGAGAGAAATTACATTTTTATCTCTTTTTCAGATTCCTTAGACACTTATGGTACATCAAGCTGTTACATTCTCAGTGTATATTGACATCAGTACATATCAAGCTACATGGTCTTAATTCCTTGAGGTTCCTTGACTAGAGTTTTTTGTTTGACACTAATATTGTCAATTTATATTTAAATTATCATTTATATAGTCCTGAGGTTTTGAAATTTCTTGGGCCTTATATCTAGCTTGAGAGTACAGCTGGGTGACAGGTCCAGCTAGGTTTACATCACACAGTGTGCACTGATGTTTTTAAGACAACTTTACTGGTAAATTCTCGTCTATAATGCAGACATTGAAACTTCATGAGCCCTAAAACAATCTTAGTTTGTCTTTAATCTGGGTGGGGGTTGCCTTTCAGTAATCACATCCTTATACAAACTGTGACACTCATAGCTTGATTTAGGAGTCATCTGCTTCAGCAGTGTTATCTTATGTCAATTAAATTTATATGCAGTAGGATTCTTTGTATGTGTGTTCCACCAGGCACCTTTGACCAAGGGTCTCTCCTGGCTGAAGGCAGTATGGTACTGTTAAACTTTTCTGATATCATCTTCTGTATTTTTTAAAATGAGTATTTTAAACCAATAGAGATTTTTGTAGGTTTTTTTCTGCATGATCTAGCTGTTATAAGCATTGTATTTTCTAAACAACTGCCATTAGCTTCTGAAGAAGGACTGGTTGGTCTGAAAGCTAGAGCACTTTGTTCTTGTTACATCTATGTTGGTCCATTAAAAGGTATCAAATCATTTGCTTCTGGATCTATTCTTGCAATGACCAATACGGCAAGTACTAAATCTAGATTTAAGCTGAAGTGTGTGGCATAGGTTGTTATGCTTGTTGCTATGAGCGCTGTGAGTTTAAAAGTTTGCCACACAGATTCAACAATACCACAGAAAGAAACACTCTGTCTGAAAAGAAGGTCCTTAAAATCTTTTAACCAGCATCTGGGGAATTACATATTCAGCTGATCACAGCTGATTTCAGGCAGTTACACTGCCTGTGCTACCTGCTCTACCACTTACCCTGAATTGTATCAGAGGGGGGAACTTTTACAGTAACTGCATTGCATTTTACCAGGAATCTTCTGATAGAGCCGTCTTGTGAAAATACTTTTAATGCATTCATAGCGGACCTTCAGCACCACAAAATATCCCGTACAGATTTATTTCCTATTCTACAGTAACTCATTTGTTTCTCCTTTCCTCATATGACCTCCCTCTCATTCCTGATATCATTCTTGTTCCCTTCGCTGGACCCCTTCCAGTTGCCTAATACTGCCCATACACAGAGGGACCCAGAACTGACCACAGTACTCCAGCTGTGTTCTGACCCAGTGCAGTGTATAAGAACATGATCAGTGCTCTATGGTTACCTTTAATATTGCTTCCTGTGCTTCCTAATATTGTCTAGCTCTTATCTGCAGCTTCCCTACATTGCATTTTACATTTCAGGTCATTAGCTATAAAGACCCCCAAGTCACTTTCTACTGTAGATTCTGTGTCTGCCCACCCAACTGGTATTCAGTTCTTGTGTTCCTACTGTTCAAGTGCGTAACTAGGCATTTGCTGTGCCTTTGCTAATGTTGAACTGTAACTTTGCAGCTTTAGCCCATTCCTCAATTTGTCATAGCTCTGCTTTAAATTCTCTGAAGGCTTTTTCTGAATCCACTTTAGCTCCGACTTTGGTGTCATATGCAAATTTACACACCCAACGGTTCTTTCTACTTTGCATTGAGGATACATGCTGGAAATGGTGCTGGACCCATTACTGATATATAACCCCTTTTTCTAGCTCTGTTTCCTATTTGTCAGTCACAACTGCATGCAGTCCACCGCCCTATTAATATCAATTTCAGCCATCTGATCATTTAGTTCCTTTTGTGGAACTGTGTCAAATGCCTTGCTGTAGTCCAAGAAGACCACATCTACTGGCAGGCCCCTGTCCAGTGCACTACTCACTAGTTCAAAAAACATTACCAGGTTTGTTTGACGTGATCTTCCTTTGCAGAATCCCTGTTATATATCATGAGGTTATTATTCTCCAGATGTTCATCTATCTTCTTTATTACTATCTCCAGAATTTTCCCAACATTTGATGTCAGACTAACAGGCTTATTGTTTTTATAATCTGCCCAGGGCCTTTTTAAAAAAAAAAAAATAGAGACTACTATAGCCTCCCTCCAGCTGTCTTTAATCTGACCCATGTTTACTGACAATTCAAAAATGTTACCTAATGGACCCACCAGTTCACCTGCCAGTTCCTTAAAGACTCTCAGATGAATTCCATCCAGTCCCTATGCCTTACTGGAGTTAATATTCTCTAATTGCCTCTGTACTTGCTCCTTCTGTATCACAGTCTTTCAAGTACCTCCCAAATCCCTGTGAAACACTTTAGTAACGTTATCCTAATGAAATGCTGAATAAAAGTAGTCACTGAAGATCTGGACCATTTCAGTTTCCTTTGATACGCTTGTTCCCTACCTGCAGTGGTCCGACTGATCAAGTTACTCCTTTTACCTAATTTGCACAATTATAGAAGGCTGTTTGAATTCTAACTGCCTTTTAGCCCTTTTGATTTCCTTTTTACATTGCTGGGTTTTCTGCTTGTATTTGTTTCCAGAGTCCTTCATCATTTTTGTCCCTTGCCTTACCATACACCTTCTTTTTGTTCCTCAATAGTGATCCTATCCTCCTGTTCCACCATGCCAGTAACCACCCTCGCTTCTTACATCTAACCCTTTCAGGAACATAACCAACCATCCACAAATGTCATAAGTTTATTAATTACATGTTTCTGTTTATCCTCTACAGTCATACGTGACATATCCTTGTGCAAATTCCATGATCTTAACTCTGATCTCATTCCTTTAAAGTCTGCTTTTCCAAATCTCCTGGTTTTAGTCATACATAGCTCAGTGATTTTATAGTTCCTGACTGAATACACTGTGGCAGGACAAGTTTATAGTGGCCCCTCGAGGCAGATTTACCCTTCTCCTCTTATTTACCTTTCTAAATAAAAACTGCTGCAGCAGTCTCTCTCAATCTCTACTTTCCATTTCCCCCACTATAATGGGGTGGCCTCCTATTATAGTGTCTTTCTTTGCTTTCCCTTCTTTTATTTCCTTTTTCAGTCTGCCTCGACACTCTCCTGAACATGGGGGTATGCCACTTTAAATATGGATATATATATATATATATATATATATATATATATATATATATATAGGGATTGATAGATACCCTTGAAATCGTGGTAATATGGTAGTGCTACATGTTTAGATTAGGGGTGCAAATGGGCAAGCCCCGTTTAGTCCCGGGTAAACTACATAAAATACTGTGAGTTAAAAGTAGTGAGAAAGAAATGAATTAGCACTGGTACAAGTACGGCTCTTCGAAATGAAAGCCTCAAGACTGGTGAAGACGCTGGGTGGGTGTAGCACAACCTGGGAGTTCTCTCCTTTCTGATGTTCTGTTTTTATATTTGGGAAAGTTCCAGGTGGAAGGAGTGAGCAATCGGGAAAGAGGGAAGGTGGACAAACCAGTTGGTTTTCTTTTACCAATATAGAGAAATTAACATGTTGAACTCGCACGCTCCATGCATTTGGGACTGCGTAGGGTAACAGCAAACAAATCTCCAGAGGAATAGAGAAAACCACTTGAGTACAGAAAAGCCTAATGCTTTCGGTACCTGCCCCATCAATCCCTAAACTTCTAATAGCACATATGTACAGGGTGGGAGAATTGCATTTAGGCATAGTAATAGTAAGATGTTACATAATAGTGAATAAAGAAATGAAAAGCGTCAGCCTTTACCACAATATGAATATTAATTGTTTGCTGTTTACCTGGGTATGCAGTGAAAGCCATTGCAAACTGAAAGAAAGCTC
The DNA here is from genome assembly GCA_016271365.2 of Neoceratodus forsteri. Lineage (NCBI taxonomy): Eukaryota > Metazoa > Chordata > Ceratodontiformes > Ceratodontidae > Neoceratodus > Neoceratodus forsteri. Next base: position 767,006,058 of record CM028131.1, on the reverse strand, counting down.
TCCTAAAGGGACTGGCGGCCCAGAAGGAGGCACATATATAGTGAACAGTGTCTCAGCGACATCATAAACTAGGCGGAGTTTATGGTCATTACAGACAATTAAATATGTAAACCTTTTATTTTTCATTTTAGACCTTACAGGGAGTTCTTTTTTTAGGTAGAATGTATTGTTTAGAGTAAATCTAAGTAAAGAGGGTGATGTGGTGCCCCACATGTATGTATTAGTATAGACTGAAGCTTAATTCTTAGATTAGGGGTGGACCACACTGACCACATGATTACTTATGTCCTAGATAGAACTATAAAAGAAGGAGTTTTAGAGTCAGTAGGAGTGAGTGGTGGTAGAGAGTAGTGCTGGCTCTTTTCCAGGAAGACATAGATGACAGTGAGAAGCTGACTTAACATCACTTCCACTTTATGATAGTACCAAATTAAAAAGACAGTTACACGCTCTCGGTGAGCTAGGTATTTATTTGTAACTAGTTTTCAAGTGTACTTATTTTCCTCTTTGTTTATATTATCTGAGGTTTTCATTTGGTTATTTCTTTTCTGCTAAATAAATGACACCCAAGGAGTTCTGGTGTGTCACAACCTAAAAGTATCTCTGGTCTCTACTTTTGATTGAATTGTCTACTCCCACACCCTACGACAAACACCATTCCACTGCGGTCACTGCCTGCCAGTGGTTCCTGAACCCTACATGTTGGAACATTCCTGACATTGACACTGTGTCTACAAACTCCTTTTCCAGGCTTCTGCCTCCCATCAGGTTTTCCTAGGGTATGCTTGTCTCATTGAAATCACCTAGAAGTAAGATTCTGTCACTAGGCATAAGGGTTTTAAGCTAGCTATCATTTTATCACTAAATTCCAAATTCTGTGATGGAGGCCTATATAGTATCCCCACACAGAACCTTTTCTTCTCATCTGGTGTTATTTTAATCCAGAGATGTTTTAGTTCCTTATTTTGGTCATCCCACATCTCCACTACCTCAGCTGTATCATGTATATAAACTGCTACCCTACCACTAACTCTATTTTCTCTTTCCTTACTAAACAAGTTGTCTCATGTTCTATCTCAACTGTCATTATTGTTCTATCATATTTCAGTTATTGCTCAGATATGGATTTTGTCTTGTAGAAAAGTGCCTCTGGTTCCCCTTTTCTGTTCCACAGACTTCTTTCAGTGCACAAGCATATCTGTCGATTCCTTCAAGCTCTTTTTATGTGTGGACTTTTTCTTACTGTCGCTTGCCTCATTTGTCAGGTTCTGGTTGTTATGCCTCTTCTTTAGCATAATATCTCCTCCTTCCCCCTCCCATGCATGTATTAGTTTAAACTTTAAACTGTATTTAATTCTATGGTTCAGCCCCTGCTGAGTACTTTTGTGCCTTTTGTATTTCAGTGCAGCCCACCCCTCTGATGTAAGGCCATGTCCCCCCTCAAATTCGTCCCAGTTACACTGAAAGTAGAAGCCACCTCTCCTGCACCATCTCTGCAACCAACCATTTAGCATTTTCACTGTGGATATCTTGGCCCCCCTCCCCCAGGTATGGGCAAAACTTCCAATATGATCACCAAACATTCCTTATTTTTAAGCATATTTCCTACAGTCTCAAAATCTCTTTGGATGTCCACTTCTTTTCTGCTGTCCACATCATTACATCCTGTGTGCAGTGCCACAATCAGTTTGATGGTGCTTTTTAGGAAGCCCCTAAATTTTAATTTCCACAATATGTGCCCCGGTAGACAACTCACTGCTGTAGTTTTTTATCCTTTACAGATTTCTCTATAAATAAAGCAAAAGATTGAGTCTCCAAGTACCACCAACTCCCATGTTACCTGTGATTTTTCCACAGCTTCATCTCTCTTTTCCATATCCTTCCCCTGTGTTTAACTCTCAGTGTCTCACTTTCTGTCCAACTTTATTTGAACTGGACTCTGAAGATTGAGCCATCTCACCCATAGCATTTTGTGTACTTAGTACCTCAAATCTGTTCCTTGACAGTAGTACATTTTCTTCATCACTAATCCTTCTCCTCCTTTTTACACCATTCTGCACTATACACCAGGGGCTAGACTCACAAAACTTTGCCCCATCACAAACCCAGTCTGCAATGTGCAAACTGGGTTTTGCTCCAATGTGGTATTCACAAAAGACCAGTTTGCACTTGCAAACTGGGTTTGCGATGTGGCAAAGGTTTGTGGGGTCTGCATTGCAAATGGGGGGGGGGACATGCATATGGGTGCAGTACCATTCACAAAGCATTTTCTCCACACAAGAGCCTTTTGCGGGATTCCCTTGCATGGAGAAAATATCGCTGAGGAAAACTTCCTCTTAACTCTGCGCAATCCTAGTGGTTGTCAAAGGTAGTGCAAGGTGGCCCTGACCCACTACACCATATCCCTGGTAGTCCAGTCGTCCCTCTCCCCTCCTCTCATGTATAATCACCCTGCTGATATGAACAAAAGCAGTCCCTAGTAGTCTAGTGGCCCCTCCCCTGTCCCCGTTCTCTGATCGCCATCCCAACATTAAAAAAAATGATTCTCTGGTAGTCTATTGTTCCCTCACTGGTCTCCAATCACCCTCCTGATAGTAAAATACATTCTTCTCTGGTAGTCCAGTGATCCTTCCCCCCACCTGAATACCCGTCCAATAAATACATCTCATTGTTGTCCAGTGTACCCCCCCACTTCACTCCCATGGAATAAAACAAAAGTGTCCCATGTCCCTGGTGGTCTAGTGGACCCACCCTCCCACCCTTGCAGACAGTGACCTACCACCCTGCTCCCCATATCCAGAAATCCAGTCAGTGACCAGCACAGCCCTCCTCCAACCACCATGGCCAGCCATGACTGAACTGTGAATGACAGAGTACAGTATGCACTATGCGCTCATTGGTTGTTGTCAACCAGTGAGTGCATAGTGTATACTGTACTCTGTTATTCACAGTTCAGTTGGTGGCCAGTCATGGTGGTGGTAGGAGAGCTGTGCCTGTCACTGGCTGGGTTTCGGGATGGGGGAAAGCGGGGTGGTAGTTCACTGTCTGCAAGGGTGGCGGGTCCACTAGACCACCAGGGACATGGGACACTTTAGTTTTATTCCAAGGGAGTGTGGTTGGAGAGGGAGGTACACTGGACACCAATGAGATTTATTTATTGGGCGGGTGTTTGGGTGGGGGGAGGGACCACTGGACTACCAGGGAAGAATGTATTTTATTATCAGAATGGTGACCAGAGGCCGGGGAGAGAGACTACCAAGGAATATTTTTTTGTAATGTTGGGATGGCAATCAGAGAACAGGGAGGGGGAAGGGACAACTAGACTACCAGAAAATAATTTTTTCAGTGTTGGGACGGTGACTGGAGAACAGGGAGAGGGGAAGGACCACTAGACTACCAGGGAATAATTTTTTTTAATGTCATCATGTCAAATGGAGAATGGGGGGGGGGAGGGAGCACTATACCACCAGGGATGGCTTTTGTTCATATCTGGAGGGCGACTGGACATCAGAGGATGGGGGAAGAGACCATTGGACTATTATGGAAGAATGTATTTTACTATCAGAATGGCAACTGGAGACTGGGGAAGGGGGAGGGACCACTAGACTACTAGGGAATATTTTTTTTTTTAATATTGGGATGGTGATCAGAGACTGGGGAGAGGAAGGAAGGACCACTAGACTACTAGGGAATAATTTTTTGTAATGTCGGACGGTGACCAGAGACCGGGAAGTGGGGAGGGACTGTTAGACTACCAGGGAAGAATTTATTTTACTATTGGGATGGTGATGGGAGACCGAGGAGGGAGGTGTGACCACTAGACTACCATGGAGGGTTTTGTCTCAATAGGGGAATAGCAGTCTGTGTTGTGGGGAGTGCAAAACTCCCTCCCAGCCCATGTAAATGGTGCCCTTAATGGGCATGCAAATGGCCTGCTAGCACCTTGCATGCCCAATGGACTCATTTTTATGGCTGTTTTTGTGGATCACAAATAGCGCACCAGTGCTATTCATTGCAGGGCCATTTACAGGCATGCAGGTCAGGGCAGCACTACTGGTAGTTAGAGGTAGTGATAATGGGATTAGTGCTGCCTCTACCTAGCCATATTCACAGTTGGATAGCACCCTATGTTATCCATCTGTAAACAGCATTTTTTACCACCTGGGCAATTGCAAAGGGCTATGCAAACTTTTGCACTGCACTTTACGAGTTTTTGTGAATCTCACCCTAGTCCCCTACTTCCTCCTCCATGCTTTCCTTGGTTTCCTCCCCAATTTCCTTTTCTGCTCATCTTATAATATAACATTTGGATTAAAACTCCTCCCCCCAGTTGTGCCCTCAACACCCAATTGACTATTATTTAACTGGTGCTTAAAGGAGTTCACAAACTCCTCCATTTTCTTAATCTGGTTTTGATCATTTATTTTTTGTCTAAGAATATTTATAGGAGTACTACAATCAACAGTAGCAAAAGCATATGTTGGCCAGTGTTTTGATATATTGTGTGTGTGTGTGTGTGTGTGTGTGTGTGTGTGTGTGTGTAGCCCTGGTGTGTTCTTCCCTTTGTTTACTTTTAAGCGCTTTTTTTTCTAAATTAGCCTGCTAGTTATATAGTAGTTTTTTGGTCCCTGGGGATCTCCATCTTAACAAGATTTACTGGTCTTCTCTTTCCTACAATGCCTCCTGTCCCATGTGACACGAATGTATCTGGGACCACTGATTCTTCAAGTACTAGACATAGGATACCAATGTTCTGGCCTCCACTAAATAGCTCTAATTCAATATTTTTGTTTTCTATGTGTGTGTCAGGTATAGCCAACAGGAGTAAATGTTTTGCTTCCAAAACTTTTCATTTTATCAAACTACACACAGCTATAAAAAGCACATAAATCACCCCGTATCATCAATGCTATAATTAGTAAAGACTAGCTGTTTTCTTATGGAATAAAACACTCAGTTAGCCCTCAAGTATATGCTAAACTCTAAATGTAGCCATTAGTGCTCACCGGATAAGGAAAGTTACTTAATATCACAACACTGCTGTTGTAAAATTAATTCTAAACCAGTGCTTGCTGAATCCATGGTTCCAGATACATAACTGTCAGTGTTAAGAGGGAGATCCCAGGGGCTGTAAAATACAGTAAAACCAGTAGGCTAATTTAGAAAAAATTCCTAATAGCAGACAACGGGAAGGACACACTAGAACTACACACACAAATAAAAACACTCTGCACAACATACGTTTTTGTAAATTCTGACAATAGTACTCCTTTAATTCCTTTTTGGTAGTTATATATACAAACATTTATTGTGCAAGTCTACCTTCAAGTCCTGGAGCATCCCAAACATATTACAGGAACCACATTTTAACACATTTTTTCCTCTATGTTGATAATTTTACCTTGAAAGTTATTAGGTTTCTGGCCCATTCCCTGTCTACCCTGGCTGACACTCACATGTGCTGCTATTGATATTCTTGTGAAACTGGAAGTGCACTGCTTCCTATTTCTGTTTTTTTTTAATTAAGTACACTTTATTAAAAATGATTTAACATTAAGCAAACAAGAGAAAAATATAGTTAATAAAGTATAACATAATATCACAGTATCAACAAATCAATCAAACAATCATCCTACCAAATTCCCCCCTCCCCCCAACCACTCCTCTGGAGTATGACAATGGCAATACCTCTCAGCAGTAAAATTAAAAAAGCAAATATACAAAAATAACAACTAGGTACCTGGTACTACAAAAAAAAAAAAAAAAAGTTCTTGAAAAGAACTAAACTACCTCCAACAGGGAATACAAGGGTTCCCATCTGGAACGAAAGCCTAGAAGTCAATTGTGGAGGGAGGCAATATGTTTTTCAACAGATAATACTGCATCATTTCCTGATGCCACTCCCTCCAAGTTGGACTTCTGTGTCAAGCCAGTGATGAAGGATAACAATTTTAGCCACAAGAGCAATTGGAGCAATGTAACCCTTCCAGGGACTGAAGATCTGCGAAGAATGAAAACCAATCAGACAAGTCTCAAGATTAAAACAGTTTTCCAGTCCCAGGAGGGGATCTAAATGGCTTTTAATCTCATTCCAGAAGGGGAGTACCTTGACACAGTCCCACATTATATGCTTCAGGGTACCTTCCACTAACCCACACCTAATACACAAGGGGATGCGAGTTTACCCATCTAAAAAAGCTTCCGAGTGCAAAATAAAAGTTACATAGAAACATAGAATCTGTCGGCAGATAAGGACAATACAACCCACTTAGTCTGCCCATTTCCCTACTCACTGCTATGAAGGTTGTTATGCTGTATCAGGCTGTATTGGGCAGTACTTGTCCTGCTTGATATATTTATATAGATTCCTCCACGTAGTTTGCCACGTTTGTAGAACCTGCTGCAAATCTAAAGCATATTGCTAATAAAAGCAAGTTCCTGTTGGAGTGTGATAATCTCAGGTTTGTAAAGTACAGTAAAGTCCTGATACTTGATGAGGCTGAGTGGCAGCAACAATAACAGTATTCAGACACTCCCCTGTGGATCTCATCCATGGAGGAGGGCCAAGATGAGCTGCCATGACATGGGTCAACTGAAAATACTTGAAAATAGAGGAGCTGAGTAAAGTGTATTGTTGCTGTTATTTTTACTGGAGCCTCACCTATCCATCTGTCCCCCTCCACACCAGCCAGGTATGAGACCCCTTCCCCTTCTGCCCCATGACTTACCCCTCATGGCGGGGGGGTGGGGAGACCCTCACCCACCAGTCTGGTTCCAGTTCAGGGAGGTGCCTTCTCGGCAGTACCGTAAGGGAGGACCATCATCATCCAGGCGAGGTCTCCATATTTTCTTTACTTTTCTCCCCTGCAGAGAAGGGCATGCAGGGACATCAGTAGAGGGAGCATGCACACATCCACACATGCTCCTCCAGATGTCTGCCCAAATGTGCCCCTTTGTGCAGCACTGGCTTGCTGCCCACCCAGCCACCACTAGGGCCAGTCGAGCGCGACCACTGATATCCCACCCACCCCTCTGTGGAGAGGGAGAGAAGTCCCTCGGACTCTAAGTCCCTCTCCAACCCTGCCAACCCCCAGTGGCCTGTGCTCATTCTCAAACATGGGTCACCGGTGTAGCGCAAGGTAAGACATCCAGCACCTCAGCCCTCAGTGCCACCGAGCCAGCAGGGTAAAGTGTATTGTACTTGAAGGGTGGCAAAAGATGATAAATGGTCACCATCCATAAGAGAGCAACAGATAAAAGTGGCAATTGTGACCAAAAGGTTTGGGGGTAATGGGGTGGTAACCAATATGAAAATTTAAGTTACCCATAATGGGTTAAGAAACGTCTTTACACCAGTGGAAACCTAAATAAGTACCCAATTGATTATAGACCTGAAGAAACCAGTGAACTGAAGTTTGTCTTAGGGAGGAGGGTAACTGTGAGGCTTGATGTAAAGGAGGCTAGACAAGGCAAGGCAAGTTTATTTAAAAAACGCCCAATCCCGGAGGCTCTGGGTGCCATACAAATTTTAAGAACATAATACACGAGTATTAACAGAGTAAATGAAATCACAAACTATAAAATAAGTCATAATCTAAACGTCAAATGCTTGAGAAAATAGTAGTGTCTTCAAGCAAGCCTTAAAAACATCTATAGTCGGGGCCTCTCTGACCACAGCTGGCAGTGAGTTCCATAGAGCGGGAGCCGCAACACTAAAGGCTCTGTCGCCGGCTGATTTTAACCTCGCTCTAGGAATGGTCAGGAGGCCACCACTGGAGGATCGAAGAGGGCGGACAGAGGGAGTAGGTGTCAGGAGGACTGACAGGTAACCAGGGCCCTGTCCGTGTAGGGCCTTAAAGGTGAGAAGACCCACTTTAAAGAGGGTTCTCCACCTGACTGGCAGCCAGTGCAATTTGCACAGTACCAGTGTAATATGACAGAATTTCTCCTGCCCAGTCAATAACCGGGCAGCTGCATTTTACACCAGCTGCAGTCTGCGAAGAAGTCCCCCTATGACCCCAAGATAGAGTGCATTACAGTAGTCCAGCCTAGATGTGACTAAGGCATGTATCAAGGTAGGGAGGTCCAGAGGCGGAACAAGGGGCCTGATCCTGGCAATGTTTCTGAGATGGAACAAACAGGTACGAACCACGGAAGATACTTGAGCCTCCATAGTCAGGTTCCTGTCCAGAATCACTCCAAGATTACACACCCAGGAGGAGGCCTTCAATGACACAGCCCCAAGAACAAGTCCAGTTGCTGAGTCAGAGGCGATCCTATCACGAACTCTGTTCGACTCCACTACCAGTACCTCGGTCTTGTTAGGGTTCAGTCGCAACCAGCTGGAAGCCATCCAGTCATTTATCTCAGTCAGACAGATATTTAGCACATCCACTGCGTTGGATGTTCCTGGGGCAAAGGACAAATATAGCTGAGTATCATCGGCATAGCAATAAAAACTCAAGCCATACTTCCTAATGATCCCCACAGGGGTAGCATGTACACTGCGAACAACATTGGGGCTAGTACTGAACCCTGAGGGACTCCGCAGGGAAGGAGACTGGGTGTAGATGAGAAATTGCCCATCATAACCCATTGCCTCCTGTTTGTAAGAAAGGACTCAAACCAGTTGATGACAGTACCGGTGAGTCCACATAGCTCCCTGAGGCAGACAAGCAACGTACAATGGTCCACAGTGTCAAATGCTGAAGAGAGATCGAGGAGAACAAGAATTGTCTTGTCCCCCCGATCTCTATCCCTGAGGAGATCATGCTGCACCTGAACAAGCACAGTTTCTGTGCTATGTCTGGCCCAAAAAGCTGACTGGAAGGGATCATACAACTCGTGAGTCACAAGGTGCTCTTCCAGTTGAAGCGCTACCACCTTCTCCACCACTTTCCCCAAAAATGGGAGGTTGGAGATAGGATGGTAATTTGCCATGATCTCTGGGTCCAAAGAAGGTTTCTTTAAAAGGGATCTCACCAGAGCCTCCTTCAAGGCATCTGGAAAGATTCCCTCAAATAAGGAACACCGTACAATCATGGCAAACACCGGGCCAACAGAGTCAACGCATCTCGTTAAGAAACGCGTTGGCACTGGGTCCAGCTCACAAAAGGTATGCTTCAAATTGGTTGCCACCTCGATAACTTCACTCACCTCCACTGGTCTAAACTCCCCCCAACTCGGCGGAGTGCACTCAGAACACATTTGGTGACCACTGTCAGCTATAATATTGCTAACTGAAGAAGTCTCACGCTGGATCACGGACACTCTGTCCAAGAAAAACCGAGCAAACTCCTCACAATCTTCAGTAGAAAAGACCCTCTCAGGCTGCAAACAGGCGGGATGAAGAAGTCTGCTTACAGTCCGGAAGAGTGAAGCTGGTCAATTCTTCCCGGCAGCAATCTCCCTGGACAGGAACACTGCCTTCTTACAGTTGATTGCCTCCTGATATGCACAATAGTGCATATGCAGGACCAGTTTGTCCGCCTCCAGGCAGGACTTTCTCCAGCAGCGCTCCAATCTCTGACCCATCTTCTTCATCTCCTTGAGGTCCCCATCAAACCATGGGGACCTCAGGTAAGAAGTTCTGGGTCATACACGGACAGGTGCGAGGGAGTTGATGGTGTCAGAGAGCACCCTATTATAGGTGTCAACCCCGGCACCAACACGTCCGACGCATGCAGCACCCACACTAGATAATTTAGCTGCCACCAAAGCCCTCAGGGGTAAGACCCCGCAAAGGGCGACAGCTAATCATCTCAGCAGGGGAAGGGCTTATGGCGGGAGCCCCAAGCATGAACTTCACCATGCAATGATCGGACCAAGAAGCCCAATCAATTCCGAGATCAGTGATCTCAAGCCCCAGTGAGAACACCAGGTCCAGTATGTGGCCATCCTGATGGGTGGGTGCAGCAACGACCTGCGTCAGTCCTAAAGAGGATATACTCTGCAAGAAATCACTGCTGCATCTTTGATCTCTGTCGTCCACCCGTCTACCAATTTGAATACCTGAGAACAAATGAAATTGTGCATTCACCACCACATATCGATGCTGACACTGCAAGTATATTTTTAAAAGGCTTTATTTAAAGCTAGTTACATGGCAAGGAGATAAAATGCCTGCCTGATATGTTTCTGGTCTTACTTTACCCTTTCTCAAAAAACAAAAACAAATATACATATATATATACTTGTGGTGTCAGCATCAATATGTCATTTGTTCTCATTTGTGCTTTCAAACTTGTGCACCACAACGTATTTTACTTAGAAAGAATGTCTGCCCTGGGACCGATGGCGCTCCTTCCAAAACAGGTGGGCACTCACCAACCAGAAAACACACAGGGCTCCAAGATATAACAATTCTTATTCCAAATTTATTCCAAAGACATACATGCAGTAGTATACTTGATGCATTTTGAAACTCGTCAAGCGTACTACTGCATGTATTTCTTTGGAATAAATTTGGAGTAAGAATTGCTATATCTTGGAGCCCTGTGTGTTTTCTGGTTGTTGAGTGCCCATCTGTTTTGAAGTGCACCACAGCCTAGTGTGAACTCATCAGTGTTTGTTCTAATTTGAATATCTATAGCTTGACATAAATCCCCTTTAATTCGAAGCCATAGAGGGACATAACCATACTCTGGTCCAGTGTCCATTGATGTTCCTCATTGTAAGTATTTACTACAATGGAGGGTACTGTAATAAAGAAAAAAGTTAGGAAGTCTGAGGTCCACTAGATGTTGGGGTGCTGTTAACTTAAAATAAGCCCGGGGTACAGTCCTACTGTGCCAAAAAAGTCACTGATTAAATTTTGAAGCTGGGAAAACTACTTTTTAGGAAGAAAAATATTCATCATGACTAGAGGATGAAGGAGTTGTGGCAAAAGGTTCATTTTAATAACATTAATGCAGCCCCATAGGGTCAAGGGGAGAGCTGACCGTCATTGGAGATCTAACTTAATACTGTGCAGGAGTGGTTCCAAGTTGAGTTTACATAAATCAGTAAGATGTCTAGGACGCAAAGGGTAGTAGTAAATGGAGTCCACAGTGAAGAAAGGAAGGTTACTAGCGGGGGTACCGCAGGGTTCAGTACTGGGACTGGTCCTTTTTAATGTCTTTATAAGTGACATTGCAGAGGAACTGGAAAGAAAAGTATGTCTCTTTGCAGATGACACAAAGATCTGCAACAGGGCTGATACACCAGATGGAGTGGAAAAGATGAGAAGGGACTTGGCAAGGTTGGAGGAATGGTCAAATGTATGGCAGCTCAGATTCAATGCAAGGAAGTGCAAGGTAATGCACCTGGGAAACAAAAACCCAGGGGAAGAGTACACAGTGGGGGTGACATACTGAGAACAGTAAAAATGGAAAGGGACCTGGGGGTAATTATATCAGATGACCTAAAGGTGGGCAAGCAATGTGAGAAGGCAGTAAGGAAGGCTGGGGGGATACTGGGATGTATAGGGAGAGGCATCAATAGTAGAAAACAGGAAGTTGTTATCCCTCTGTACAGACAGTTGGTGAGACCCCATCTGGAGTACTGTGTGCAGTTCTGTAGACCCCATCTCCACAAAGTCACAGACAGAGTGGAGGCTGTCCAGAGGAGGGCAACCAAAATGGTGTATGGTCTGCACCAGAAGACATACGAAGAAAGACTAAAGGAGCTTAATATGTATACCCTTGAGGAAAGGAGGGAGAGAGGGGACATGATAGAAACTTTCAAGTACCTCAAGGGAATCAACAAAGTCCAAGAGGGTGGCATCTTTCAGAAAAAGAGATGTGCAAGAACAAGGGGGTACAATTTGAAGATAGAAGGGGGATGGCTCAGAGGTAATGTGAGGAAGTATTTTTTCACAGAGAGGGTTGTGGATGCATGGAACAGCCTCCCTGAGGAGGTCGTGGAGTCAAGAACAATGGGGGAATTCAAGAATGCATGGGACAGACATAAGGCAGTCCTAGTGGGGGGTAGGAGGAAGTAAGCTGTTGGTTAACTAGGATCTGCAGCTTATCTGTTAGGTAGGAAAATGGGCAGACTAGGTGGGCCAAGCAGTCCTTATCTGCCGTCAAATTCTATGTTTCTATGTTTCTGTTGGCATCCTTTGCAAAGTGTGTGAGAGGCCTTTTGGCACCATGCATTTCTGCTTGAAGTTGAACCAGCATAATATTCTGTGGTGATTTGCATATGCAGCCCATGATGCTTTGCATTGTGGGGGCATGTGTGATATTGTATTTCCTGAAACTTGGCTTCCTGGCCAAATGCCCTTTGGGGTAACCATTGCCTCAGTGCTTGCACACAGAGGTTCTTTGTCTTTTAAACTGTTTTTTGTTTTAATTGGGTTCACCACAACATAACCCAGGTAGACCATCTTAGGGTAGCTGGTTCATTCCACTGGGGTGTCAAACAGATGAGGCATACTGATGAGTCCTGGTAGGATGAAACACGTGTCTATGTCTTCTGTTGGCATCCTTTGCAAAGTGTGTGAGAGGCCTTTCGGCACCATGCAATTCTGCTTGAAATTGAACCAGCATAATATTCTGTGGTGATCTGCATGTTCAGCCCATGATGCTTTGCATTGTGGGGGCATGTGTGATTTTGTATATCTATACAAGAGAACACCTTATGTGGAGGAGAATAAAAAGTGTCTTGCCCATCCAGGGGGTGGACAAGGCATCATGGATCTACTAGCCCCATACTATCCATAAAATCCCGAAGGTTTCTTTGTCCTGGAGTAAGACCCCATTTTCAATTTCCTGATTTGTCAATGTCCAATTGAAGGATACATTCCAGTTCCCCTCAATTATGACAGGGAGATGGGTAAAGGGATCAAGGAGAGCATTGAGGTCTGTGAAAAAGTTGGGGGAGTCTGCATTTGGACCAAAGACTGAGCTGAGTATTACCTCATGGGACCCCAACCTCCCATGTAGAAAAATGTACCATCCCATCGAACCCAATACTCCTGAATAAGTTGAAAAGCCACGATGAGCCAACAAGACCACTACGCCACCCTTCCTGCTGCTGCTGTTGCCCATTCCATTTATCTGACCCACCATTCTCATATGAAATAGTGAACTCGATCCCTGGGTAAGTGGGTTTCTAGAAGACAGGCAATGCTAGCATGGACTTTTCATAAATGTTTAAGGATCATGTACCTATTTTTGTTATCATGTGCCCCTTTTACATTCCAAATAAAAATATTACAGAAACTACCCATACAATGAATAGTAAGCAACAATGTGAGATGAACATTTACTCACTAGTAAGAGTACCATCGAAACCTTGTCTGACTCATACTCCAGGATTCTTTCCCACTCTCCTTCCCCATCCCCCTTCCTCAAGTTTTCATCTCCCAAAAAATCCCAAACAACAAAAAAGCAATTTAAAATCATAAGATTCCTTGTCCCCTGGTCCAAATGATTGCATCTCCACAACATTTCGGCCCATGATGTATCCTGAACTGCCATCATGAGACAGCTCCAACCCCAATACCTAGCAAATAAAATGGAATTCCCCTACAAAATGGGGTGAAGAAAGATCAAAGAAGCCCCACAAGAACATCCTTTCACCATCAGCAAGAATAGCACAGAAAGTCATACCCCTATAGCTTCCAGAGGTAAAGATTGAAAAAGACCTGACGGTGAAAGAGTACCACGGGGAGCAACTACAATTTAATCTTCCCAATTACATAAATAAGTCATGCCAAGAACACCAAAATATATAGACCCCCACATAACAAGCATTCATAATAGTTCTATGAGTCATAGAACAATGCTTAAAATGGAATAAATGGTTATAAATTACATCTAAATAGAGCAATCCTTGCCAAAAACACCAATACATAAAGACCCCCAGTTAACAAACATTTAGAACATTACTCTAAACTATAAAACGATATTTGAAACAGAATATTACAAAGTGAAGTAATTTATATTTACATTCTATCTATAATACAACCCGAGACCATGGCATATAATCAAACTGAGTTACTAGTTGAAGCAAAATCATGGTTCACTGTCAGTTCCAATTCAATACTATGAGAAAAAAATTAGCATGATCCTAATAAGAGGGAGCATCCAAAAACCGCGAGTTAATCAAAGCCTGTGTCAGGAAACAATAATGAAAACACTGTAATACGTCACGCTAACAGATGAGCATGGATGCTCACAGTGATACCACCAAAAAATGAAAGATGCACTGGCTGATCACAGCATTGCTAAACTGAACAAATATATAGACATAATACAGAAGGAATCTCCTTCTAATAGTACTATGGCTATATCTCCCCCAATGAAAGAGCTAATACTGTGCTTGCATCAGGAGAAAGCCTGGCAAAGTTAATATAATGAAAGGGGGACCGAGAGAAGCTCAACCATGAGTCTGTAGTAGTAGAAATCAAGAAGTTCTAAAAGGAGCTGAGTTCAAGTGCCTGCATCACATTCAAATCATGTACATACATAAGGTACTGGTCCCAAAGAAATACCCACCCACATCCATAATACTGCATAAGACCATGCATAACTAGAATGTGTCCACAACAATAATCACATACCAAATCTACCATAAAAACTCAACATTTGTGGTGGTACACAAACTCAAGGGTCCATTCCATGGTAGTAGGTCATATAGAAAGAAATAAAAATTACAGCCTAACTAGTGTGTCACACAGTTTGCATAACTGTTAGTCAGCCAACATGCTAGTAAACCAAATTTTAGTGACCACTATGTTGTTCTGAATAAATCAGGAAACAACTGAGGTAGCTCTCATTGTGCATGCTCTGGTGAGTCAAAGTTCTTAATAGCCCCATTGCAAGTATTTGGAGTCTGGCCAGGTACAGCATATGAAATCTAATCTGGGCTGCAATTAGTTTAGAAACAACTGGATGATAAGTGGCCCCCCAGTTGCGGACTGACTGCGGGACAGCTTGAAAGATACATATCCTTGTACCCTCCCAGGTCACCTCTTGAAGATCTCTCACCTTCACTAGGTCTCAAGAATAATTCAGAAATTTAAAAATTAGACGTCACAGGTTTGAGTCTTCGGGGGGCATGGGTCAAAGTGACTAGTGTGCATGCTCAGCAATATATAAAGATCCATTTGGGGAGAGTTCTGCAATCTTTTTGCACTGTTTCTGCATAAATACAATGGTATTAGGGCCCTCTGCCCTCTCTGGGAGCCCTGCAATCACAAAATTGTTTCTACGGCTTTGACCTTCCAAGTCCTTTAAGCAGGCCTCCAGGTGGGCCATTTTTTGGCAAAGAGCCACCACTTCTGGGTCCAGTCTACCCCACCAGTCATCCAAAGAGCTCATCTGGGCTTCCATATCACTGACATCTTCTGTTAGAGCTAAAACTGCTTGCTTCAAGGGGCCAAATTCCTGAATGAACCGATTCTCTGTTAAAGCTGCCACCAAGGATGATCCACACCTGGAAGAAGCTGACTGTGGCTTAGTCCACTTAGCTCCTCGGCCCCTTTCTGGAGTAGCTGGTGGAGTATGGCATTTTCTTTTCAGAATCAATCCTGCCCAAAACTGCCAACACAGAGATGAAGGGAGAGCTTTTAGCAGATGATAAAATTAAGTCCATTCAAAATATTGTGATGTAACCTCACAAAATCTGTTAATCTCTCATCTACCGAGTCGGAGTGGTCATAGAAGGCATTCACCCATGGAAATACATCACATGACTCTCCTACTTTTGGTTTTGCCAAGTGTACATAAAATGCTCCACACTGCATTTTTTAAGTCCCTTTTGTTTTGCCAAGAACGGAAAAGCCCTGCTACATACTTAAAACACTCTACCAAAACTTTCAGTCCCTACAAGGACTATGTTATAAAACTGAAGTGCTAGAGGACTTCCTGCCTTCTATTGCTGTCCGAGAAGTCCTATTGCAATCCACTGCAGTGAGACAAAGAGATAGAGAGGGTGCTTTTTCTCTTTGTTCCTAAGAGAGAGATCTGGGGTAAGAGTTCCAGGGGGATTTCTGTACTCCTAATGATAAGGAGTCCTGCAGCCACACCAAGACCCTGCAGCTGGCAACGCTCATACAGGCTGCTACTGATATAGTTGTGAAACAGAAAGTGCACTGCCACCTACTGTACTTCCAGTTTCACTAGGTGTACCAAATTGTTCCAAACTGCACTTTGTAAGTCCGTTTTGCTTTGTCAGCAACTGAAAAGCCCTGTTACACACTTAAAGCATTCTACACTTTCCAGCCCCTTAAAGAGCTATGTTAAAAATGGAGTTGTTGGAGGACTTCCTGCTCCCTATTGTAAAGCATGAATAGATAGGCCCTTAACAGAGTAAAGGCCTATGGCGCATTCATAAGGTAGAAGAAATGGGCAGACTGGATGGGCCTTGCGGTCCTTATCTGCCATCAACGTCTATGTTTCTATTGCGATCCCAAGAGGTGCTGGAGGACTTCCTTCCCCTATCGCTATCCCAAGAGATGCTGGAGGACTTCCTTCCCCTATTACTATCCCAATAGATGGTGGAGGACTTCCTGCCCCCTATTGCTATCACAAGTGGTGCCGGAGGACTTCCTTCCCCTATTGCTATCCCAAGAGGTGCTGGAGGACTTCCTTCCCCTATTGCTATCCCAATAGGTGCTAGAGGACTTCCTGCCCCCTACTGCTATCCCAAGAGGTGCTGGAAGACTTCCTGTCCCCTACTGCTATCCCAATAGGTGCTGGAGGACTTTCTTTCCCCTATTGCTATCCCAGTAGGTGCTGAAGGACTTTCTGCCCCCTGCATGACATATACCAAATAGGATATGACATCTTCCGAAATGGGTGTGACACACATCATAATGGGCAAGACACACACCTACATGTTTATGACACACACAGCAATGGGTATGACACACACCAAAATGAATATGACATACACCGGAATGTTTATTACACACACCAAAATGGGAATGGCATATACTGAAATAATTATGACACATACCAAAAATGGATATGGCCCACACTAAATGGGTATGACACATACCAAAACGAGTATGACATACACCGGAATGTTTATTACACACACCAAAATGAGTATGACATACACCGGAATGTTTATTACACACACCAAAATGGGAATGGCATATACTGAAATAATTATGACACATACCAAAAATGGATATGGCCCACACTAAATGGGTATGACACATACTGAAAAAAATATAATATATACCAAAATGGATATAACACAAACTGAAATGGTTGTGACCTATACCTATGACCTAAGGGGTGCTAGCTGCACATTCGAGCAGACTTGATAGACCTCTAGGCCTTTATCTGCTGGCAAATTTCGTATGTTCGTATACTGCAATGGATATGACACATAATAAAATGAGTATGACACAAACTAATATGAATATGAAAGACACTAAACTAGATATAACCCAAACAGAAACAAATATGACACATGCCAAAATGGATAAGACACATACTAAAATGGATGACACATATCAAAATGGTTATCAGATATATCAAAATCATTAAGATAATTTCTTAAATTATTATGTCTACCAAAATCAATATGGCACATTCTGAACTATAGATTACATATACAATAATGGATGGGGAAGTGTGCTTAATGAGAAATTAATGGTTGCCCAAGGTGTGGGATGCTACATAAACCCCGAGGGTGAAGCCCAAGGGGTTTATTAAAGCATCCCACACCAAGGGCAACCATTCATTTCTAATTTAAGCACACTTCCCCATCCTTTATTATTTATAATTGCTGGACAGCAATTTTTTCCAGCCCTGAGTACTGAGTCTGACACACACACACACACACACACACACACACCTGTCTGTCTCCCCGTCCCTCTTTTTTTGTTTACTTTTCTTTTTTTACAGTTGCTTTTTTTATGTTTGTTTAATTTGGGCAGATTTGTGTATTGAGATCATGATCTTCTTACCTCAATGAACGGGGTCGGAGCCGTTTTTGGTGAAGCGCGTGCGAGGCATTCCCAGCAGTTTTTCTCTGGTGGGGCTGTAAAATGCCAGTGCAGGTTGTGAATGGTGGGATCAACCAGATAGAAATAGGGGGAAAGAACTGTTTAAAAGTAAAAAAACATTATATGTGCTCTTGGTGTGGTGGCTCCTCGCTAAGTAGGATGGAGGAGTCGCCATGTTTGTTGCGGTGTTTAGCCTGTCCATTAGAAGTGTGGTGCCAATCGGGATTCAGCTCTTGTTTTATTAATGTGGTGCATGTTTGCCGTTGTAACCCGTGGGTTATAACAGCAAATTATAACTCAGTCAGAAAATGGAAAAAGTTGCTGACCAGTTATTATATTTATTTTATGTGTTGAAACTCTTGATAAGATGTATGTTAATAAATAAAATCGTCATGAGTTATTGAAAATGAAATTACATATATTAAAATTCATATGTTGCACACTGAAATGAGTATATCACGTACATAAATGGTAATGATATGCACAAAGATGAAAATGCCTCATACGGAATGTATATGTTATACTTTGAAATGCATATGCCAGATGCTGAAAAGAATATATCACATACACCTTTGGACACCTTTGAGAAAGGGCTCTTGAGCTCAAAGGTCCTTCGTGCACAAATAAATACAGTAAATGCATACATACATAAATACAATCAGAAATTAATAGGGTATATGATGAAATCAGTAACAGATACACTTGATATGAGTGTGAAATGTGCTTTATGAAAACATACGCAACATATCAACATGCATAACAAATACAACATGGAAGTGCCTCATACAGAATAGGGTACATGCTGAAATTAATATGATTATAGGTAAAATAAGATTAACATACTGTAATGAGTATATAATAATCTGAATTGTGTACATATTTAGCCAAACTTGCAAGGCAGAGACTGAATAGAGTGCAATGTGCGCCAAAGTGACCATATAACAAACTGAAATGATTGTAAGACACAGCAAGATGAGTGTAACACATACTGAACTGAGTGTAACACACGGTGAAAAGCAAATGTTTTGGATAACCAGTTACAAAGCAGCATCACCCCTGAAATGCTTTAGGACTCCAACAGTTCTTGTTCAGCTTCAGTACAGGCGAGTTTTCCTTAAATTCTGAGCCATGAGTATAATTATATATACTGTATTATTAAATTTGTATTTTGCCACTGTCCCTGTTTTTACAGCTGCATGGGCAGAGCCCTGAAGGCATTTTGGGATTACTAGGAGGCAGAGCGAAGGGACTGACAAGAAATGATGACTGTGTTCTTCCCTTAAGTGCTTCAGAGTGGACATACGTCAATGCTTCGATCCAGGTTATCTCATTTAAAGCTGTGGTCTGTTTCTGTCTGTCTTCTGGTTCATTTCCTTTCAGCCTGCCTGCACTACATCTGGACTCTTATTTAATTGCTGACTGTCTCATTTTATCTGTTACAAGAGCTGCCTTTTAAAGAACCTAGACCAATATTAGACAGAAAAAAAAACTTTTACACATAAGTGTGATAGATTAGAGGAGCAAATAGTTAAAAAAAATACAATTAAAGAGATAAGGAAACATCCCTGAAATCTATAGGAGGGAATGGGTCAAATGTCACAGAATGGAATTTTCCTGCAGTAAATTATTTGACACCAGTGCTTAGTAAGGATGTGCATACCTTTGGGTCTTTTGCTACAGTCATTGAGTTAGCTAATAAAGGGCAATGTTTGTTACTGAAAGAAGTATCTATTTATTTTGAAAAAGATAGAAAAATATATTATATATTTTATTTTATATTTTCTCGCTGAAATACACTGGGCTCCTAACTAGCTGGAAGTTTCTGACATAACAGTACCAGAATTCTATTGAATCCTTTGTTACTAACAGTGTGAAAAGTAAAGACAAAAAACTACTTGTTTCACTGCACTGACACATATTTTGTTACAAAAGTAGAAAGTAATTACTAGCATATCAAAATACAATAGATAAAATAACAATGTGTCTATTTCTTGGCAGTAAACACCTGCTTTTTACATGTATTTCTGAAAATAAGTTGAACGTGAGTGTGTATGTGCGTGTGTGTGTGTGTGTGTGTACTCGAAACATCTCATCTGCTGTATGAAATTACA
This sequence comes from Neoceratodus forsteri, assembly GCA_016271365.2. NCBI lineage: Eukaryota > Metazoa > Chordata > Ceratodontiformes > Ceratodontidae > Neoceratodus > Neoceratodus forsteri. The sequence continues at coordinate 766,985,997 of CM028131.1, read as the reverse complement.
GTCTATGAACTCATCACCCACCAGTTAAAATCAAACCTCTAACACACATAGTTCAGTAAATTAGACAGATCTTATATATAAGCATATTAAAAATATGTAAAGACCAATTCAGAGTAATGGCCCCATATTAAAAGGTATCAGGCTGCCCCTTAAGTCTCTTTCCTTAGTGTAAATTAGCACAGTTCACTAAATTTGCTATACTCAAACAGGTTTGGAGCAACGTGTGACTGCCCCAAGTATGTTTGAATGTAGCCTTCCAAAGCAACAAACTCTGGCCAGAGCCAGTATGGCTGCAGTCACGCTGATGGAGAAACACGGGGAACTGGAGAAACACGGCACTTTCCATGTTGGAGATAGCCACCGAAGCTTTTTGTGCATGCCAAACTTGTATTTGCCCAGACCACAGCACTAAATCAACAGCTGATGCCGCCACTGGTGACATAAATGTAATATTTCTTTCTAGATCACCTTTTATTTTACCATTCAGAGGGTAGAGATCTAATTCTTTTTATATATCAATCAGAAATGTTGAGCCACACTGGGCCAGCCATCAGGAGCATTTTAGAGCTGTTTTTATTTGCACTGATTTGTATTTATTTAGTTGATTTGTTTAAATGTTTAGTATATTTTTTAAATAAGTCGACCGTGTTACTGTATGTTTCTGTTTATTGATTGTTTTTGCAGCCCGGAACCCTCGTAGCACTTATATAGCATTTGTTTTTGAAATGCCACTCTGTTTTCATCTTACAGCCTGCTCATATACTGAAATATTTGGATCCTGGAGCTGAATGGTTTTCTGCTGGCAGATAAGGATATGGACACGCTTGGAGGAAGAAGGTTTGAAGTGTTGAGATTTGGTTCCCCGGCTTTTCGTTTAGTCCTTTGATGTTGTGTGGATCATGGGAGCCTGTGGATTTGGAAGCCATTGGACTCAGAGTTGACTGTGCGTCATGTGAAGAGTTGTGAACCGAATTCTACACCTAGCACCTTGCACCTTGCATTTGCGAGTAATGAAGCCCAGTGTGCAGTGTGGCCTGGGAGCTGTGCTGTGTTGGGGGGGGGTTCCCTCCTTGTACCTGGGGCCATTGTTCCTGTGCAGCTTGTGACCAGGCAGGAGTGCCTTTGCTGTTTCTCTGGGGAGCTGGAGCAGAGTGGGGGCTCTCCTAGGTTTCCAGAAGGTAGACCCTGTGGCCTGCTTCTGGAGCAACTGAGGTTCCGGGTCATGGGAGGCTGGGTGTAAGGGGGCAATTCCTGCTGGTGCAATTGGAGGGGGACTCCCTTGGGATTCTAGCTGTTTTGCACATTGCCTGCTGCCTATGGCCCCTGTCACTGGGCTAAATTAAGTGATTTGTAGGGACTGGTCTTTGATTTAGGCTGTTTCTCTAACTTGGATTTAAACTGAACTTTTGGGACCTGATTGGTCAGTTTTGACTGAATAAACTGTCTGCATGGAGGATTGCTTTTATTTCCTCTATGAGATTTCTGGAGAGATATGATTTGGCTTGAATGTAAAGTTGCACAATTTGTTATTCTTTGAGCGACTAGTCTGACTTTTCTGTGCTCTGTGACTCTCCCCCACTATGTGAGAGGTGGGGGGGGGTTGATTTGGTCATCTCCAGAGTAGTGAGAGAACTCTGGTTTTCAGAACACAAATTCATAATTTTTTCTGTGACTGGTCTCAGCCTGGACTACTATATTTAATTCAACAAATCTAAATTCCTCGCAGTGAGAGTCTGAGGGGTTATCAGATTACACATCTTGGAGACTGAACAGACTATTTTAGATATTTTGTTTCATTGTATTTTGATAGAGTGTTGGGGTAGTTTTGGTATTATTTAACATTTTTATTGTGACTCTAATTAGCACCTATAGAAGGTGCTTTTATAGGTAGCATGTGCTGGGATCATGCTTCGGTGGACAGGCACTATTCCTCCTCCGGGCTGAGGAGCCTGCACCCCTTTGATAGTCCCCCATTGCAGTCCGAGGTATATAGGCGTGGTTGTGCCTTGGGTATTGCACAGAGGGGCCAGAGGGGTGGGGCACCTGGACTTGGGGGGGAGCGGGGTGGGCAGATTTGGGTAGTGAGGATGAGGAGGCGCCCTGGGGTGAAATGGGGCCAGGAAAAGGGTTCTTCCTGCCTGGTACCCATACCCAAGGGCTCCACTAATAGTGGGCAAGTCACCCGCTCTTCCATGACCTTTCATCCTACTCAGGCGGTGTTATGCAATGCCAGGTCAGTAAAGAACAAGACAGCAATTACTGTTGATCTTGTTGAGACATCTGACCTGGTTTGCATCACCAAGACCTGGATAGACGAGAATGCTGGTCCAGTACTGGAGTCAGTGGTTCCAGCCAGGTACTCAGTGATACACTGCCCGAGACTGGATCATAGGGGTGGGGGTGTAGCCATCTGTTTTAAGACGGAACTGGGCCTTGTAGAGGTTCCAGTAGGGACCACTAGATCCTTCGAGTGTATCATGGGAGCAGGTGAGGGTAGTAGGATTTTTCTCATCTACCATCCACCCAGAGATGAGAAAGTTTTCCTGCAGAAAGTTGTAGACTTTATGGTCAACATGGTGTTGGAATCCACCAGATGGTTGGTCCTGGGGGATTTCAATGCCTGGGTCGATGATGAACTCTCGCATTTTGGTCAGAACTTCCTCCAACTGATGATCTTGTTGGGCTTCACACAGGTAGTTACCGCTGCAACCCATATTCAGGGTCACTCCTTGGACCTGGTGTTCCTCCTGGGGATGGAGGCCACTGACTTGGTGGTGGAACCAGTTGGATGGTTGGACCATCACTCTATAAGGTTCAGTTTTGTGGCTCCCCCTGTGAGACCCGCCCTTTTGGAGATGGTCCGGTACTACCCTTTGAGGGGTGTCACCCGGGGGGGGGGGTCTGATGGCAGTGCTGGACCTATCAAATAGGCCAATGGAATGCTCAGATCTGGGAGACCTAGTAGTGCACTATAATAGTGTGGTGCTGAGGGCCCTGGATTCCGTAGCTCTGGTCCGAGTTCACCCTCTCCCTCTCCGCCCTCGGTCTCCTTGGTTTGATGGGACTTTGAGGGAGTTGAGGAGAATGAGGTGAAGGTTGGAATGTTGTTGCTGGAAATCGGGCCTGGAGGAGGACAGACTTAGGCTAATCATTCATTATTCGAACTATCAACCAGAAATCTCCCATAAGAAAGCAGAATTCCTGTCCAGTGAGATTGCTGCAGCAAGGAATCGACCAGCTCAGCTCTTTCAGACCGTGGACAGACTGTGCAATCCAGCCTGCCTTCAGGGCTGGAGAGCCGTTTCACAATTAAAGTTTGAGGAGTTCGCTCAATTCTTTGCAGATAAGGTGTCCTCCATCAGGTCGGAGATCTGCTTGACTCATTCAAATGAGTATGGCGGTGGTTGATTTGAGGGCACAGGCACCCAGTCTGTCTGGACAAATTTCAACCAGCCAGCGATCATGGATATCATGAAGATTGTTCAGGGTTTGTGACCGACTTACTGTAGTTTGGATCCCGGTCCAACTCACTTCTCTGTGGGGTGTATGGATGTCATCGGACCGATCCTTGCTGAGATAGTCTGGTGCTCGCTGGACCAGGGAGTGTTCCTGGACCCCCTGAAGGAGGCTGTGGTGACACCTTTTTTAAAGAAATCTTCCTGCAACTCAGACTGTCTTGTAAACTATAGACCGGTCTCTAACCTGTCCTTTTTGGGCAAGGTTATTGAGAAGGTAGTCACACTGCAACTTGAGAACTTTCTTACCACCCACGAAATCTATGATCCTCTCCAGTCCGGTTTCAGGAAGAGACATAGTACCGAGACAGCATTGGTTTGAGTACTTAATGATTTCCTAACAGTGAGGGATCGGAGGAGTCGTTTGATCTTGGTCCTCCTTTATCTCTCTGCAGCATTTGACACTGGGGATAATGGGGTATTTCTGGAATGCCTATGGCTACTCTGTGGACTGTCGGGGATAGTCCTTAGGTGGTTTCACTCTTTCCTCACAGGCAGGACTCAGAGGGTGGTGTCGGGGATTTTTTCCTTAGCCCCTTCTCCCTGCCTTGTGGGGTGCCACAGGGTTCCGTGCTGACCCCCAAGTTGTTCATCGTGTACATGCTGCTGTTGGGAGACATTATAAGGTGGTATGGACTGAGTTTTCACTGCTATGCAGATGATACTCAGCTCTACATATCCTTTGTACCCGAACAGAACGGTGCGATCTTGGTCTTTAACAACTGCCTTGCTGAGATTCAGGACTGGATGAGTGCTAACTGGTTGAGATTAAATCTGGATAAGACTGAGGTGCTGGTGGTGGACCCAGGTCAACGGGTAGAGAAGTTGACTCCTGGGCAACCATCTGGCCTTATGCTAGAGGGGTAACCAGTTGAGACCTTCGGAACAGGTGCGGAATCTAGGCATTGTGCTTGATAATGAATTGACGCTAAAAGCACAGGTGTCAGCAGTTGTCAAGTCTTCATTTTATCATCTGAGGAACATCACCCGGATAAAACACCTTGTTCCGCCAGAGGACCTTCCTATGTTGGTTCATGCCTTTATGTCATCTCATCTCGATTACTGCAATGCTCTATACCTAGGGTTACCGGGGGTGGATCTCCATCACCTGCAGCTGGTGCAGAACGCTGCGGCCAGGTTGATGACGGGGTTGTCAAGAATTAGCCATGTCATGCCTGTGCTGTGCAGACTGCACTGGCTGCCAGTGTGAGGGAGGATCACCATCAAGGTCGCATTGCTGACCTATAAGACCCTACATGGACAGGGACTGGGTTACTTGCAAGACCTCCTTCAGCCTTACTGCCCCCTCCACCCACTCCGCTCTGCTGACAAGAAATTTCTAGAGGTTCCCAGGGTCTGTCTTCAGACATCAGGTGATAGGGCTTTTGCTTTTGTAGCCCCGACCCTGTGGAACTCTCTACCTTATCAGATTAGAGAGTGCCTGTCCATCAGGACCTTTAATCCTCATTGAAAACATATTTATTTGGCCTGACATTTGGGGACAATGTTTAATTTTATTACTGCTGCCTTTTTATTCTTATATGTTGTATTTGACAAAATGTTTGTTTTATATTGTAAATGCGCTTTGGTTTTTGAAAAGCGCTTTAGAAATAAATTTTGATTCGATTTGATTTTGAGAAATGTACCATCCTTATTCACCTTCTTGTCTTTAGTATGTCAAGCTGGTATTGAGGGTAGGGTATTTAACCAGCTTAAACTCATATTATATACCAGGCCATGAAATGCATCTATCCTGGCATTTAAGTGTCCCATTATTAATATATTTCTATCAGGAAATTTAAAATAGGCTTCTTGTACTAATAATTTCAAAGAAGTCCATATGGACTCTTGATAAAATTTTGAACCTATTAAAGGCACATAACTATTAATGAAAAGTAGCTTAAAGGTGAGAAGAAATTAATTTGTTGTAATGTTACCTTTTAAATAAACCATTACTAGCAAATAATGGCTTTTGTGTGCCTTTTTTGTCATTTAAATGTTTTGAACTGTAATTGTATGCGCCCTTGATTTTTTAAAACTGCCTACCAGCTTCACCCAATCACTTTTTGTATTGAGAGTCAGCGCCTGCAAAGCCTTTGAATGTTCACATCACAGACTTCTGATACCGCATGCAGGCTCCTGTAAGGGTTGCAGCAACTCCAGTACAGGCTGATGCCAAACGTTGAAGTATGTGAAGGCAGAGGCTGACTGGAAATATCATATTTCTAAGACCGGCTCACCATCCCTCTTTCCTCATCAGCCAGCTAGTCTCATTGCAAATGTTGGTTACTGGTAGAAATGATTCTGCTCATGCTTAATGATAAATAAAATAGCTGCATCTCTCATCTATTCCCTAGTGTACAGTGGGTCCCTTCTCACCCTATCGTCTTGTGTATCTGGAATTTAAATATTGTTGCATGCAGAATTTACTAGTCACAGACTCACAGTTAAAACTGGGTGACTGACACACAGCCCAAAACCAGAAAGAGCTGTTTGCATTAGCCAGTCGGCAGCCGGCAGAGGTGGTGACAGGAGCGTTGTTTCGGTCACGGTCCCGTGGATTAAATAGAGAATAAAGTATGGGATAGAGTGTGTAATGAGATTTTACACACACCCGAGTTGTGGGATGCTACAGAAACCCCGAGGGTGAAGCCCGAGGGGTTTGTGAAAAGCATCCCACAACGTAGGGTGTGTGTAAAATCGCTTTACACACTTGACCCCATATTTTATTTCATATAATTGCTGGGTTTCTATTTTTTACCACAGCAATGATATAAAATAGGGTTTCCATGTGTGCTGTCCTGGTGTGGTCGCGCTGTGTGCAGTTTCCTTTCCGGCTGGTTTGACGTGTCATTTTTAAACATCCCTTTTCCCTGAAAAGCCATTTATTTTGAAGAAATAAACTTACCGTCGAGTTGCACTGGCCGGCATTTTTTTTCGGTGAGAACTTGAAGGCAGGGAGCAGTTGACCCAGGCAGGCGCATGTGCAAAGTCAGGGAGACCGTGTGCATGTCTGCCGTAATAAACACTCCTTTATTGCGGCAAATAATGCCATGGTTCCCCTATGAGAAAAATGGACACCCAGTTATTATTTATTTATAAGGCAGTTTACAGTTTACAAATCCTTTTGTTGAATCCTGCAGTATTGTGACCCTGACACCCTCCCCCGTGACTGCATAACTCCAGCTCGGTAAGATGGTATCACTTACAGCTTCCCCGAGCTCACCTTGATTGCAGCTATCAGCTGCCGGTGGAATTCACTCCCACTGTCCTTTTCTCAGCTGAATCAGAGCAGGGAAGCAGCAGAAAAGGGTGCATCAGTAAAAGCGCCATGTTAATTTATGACTAATAAGCTGCTCCAGGAGTCCATGCCCCCTCCCCCCCCCAAATGTGTCCGGGGAGGAGAACACAACTTGCCACCTCTTACTGTTGGTTAAAAAGATGCATGTTTTCCTGCTCCTCTTATCACAGAAACAATTCAGCAATTGATGGGTAGCCTGCAACACCCATTATTTTGGTGGCTCAATGCACCCCTCCACAGAACTGAAGGCACATAAGTCATCTCCACCACCGCAGAGACAGCACACCAAGGTCAGGAGAGGGCAACTGGCACAGTAAACTTTGTGTTGGCAGGCATTACATTTGCACCTGCCCCTTTTCTGCTGCTCCTCAGCTCTGATTCAGTTGAGAAGAGGGCAGTGGGAGTGAATTCAACAGGCAGCTGCTAGCCACAATCAGTGAAGAATTCGGGGAAGCTGCAAGTATTATTGTCTTACCAAGCTGGAGTTATGCAGTCACGGGGTCAGGTCACTGCAGACGTAACAAAAGGATTTGTAAACTACATTATGAATAATTAATCCATGGGACCATGACCGAAACTGTGCTCCTGTTATCACCTCTGCCTGCTGCTGACTGGCTAATGCAAACAGCTCTTTCTGGTTTTGGGCTGTATGTCAGTCACCCAGTTTTAACTATGAATCTGTGACTATTAAATTCTGAATGCAATAATATTTAAATTTCAGATACACAAGATGGTAGGGTGAGGAGGGACCCACTGTACACCAGGGAATAGATGAGAGATGCAGCTATTTTTATTTATCATTAAGCACGAGCAGAATCATTTGTACCAGTAACCAACAATTACAATGAGACTAGCTGGCTGAGGAAGAAAGAGGGATGGTGAGCCAGTCTTAGAAGTATGATGTTTCCAGTCAGCCTCTGCTTTCACATACTTCAAAGTTTGGCATCAGCCTGTACTGGAGTTGCTGCAACCCTTACAGGAGCCTGCATGCTGTATCAGCAATCTATGATGTGAACATTCAAAGGCTTTGCATGCGCTGAGACTCCCGTTACAAAAACTGACTGTGTGAAGCTGGTAGGCAGTTTAAAAATATCAAGGGAGCACACAATTACAGTTTAAGACATTTAAATGACAAAAAAAGGCACACAAAAGTCATTATTTGATAGTAATGATTTCTTTAAAAGTTAATATTACAACAAATTCATTTCCTATCTCCTGTAACATCCTTTATATCCAGTAAAAGAATTATAAAATTATCAGAAATATTCAATAATGTCACGCCAGTGTAAGATACTAGCATTATACCCCCTGAGCATCTGCCAAATTTCTCATCTTTTTTTCCCTGGATGGTGGAAGAGTTTGTAACCATTTATTGTGATCTCCTCTTCTTTTTCATGCCAAGATTTCTGAAGACAAATTACTTCACAGGCAGTCATAAACTTAACCCAATCATTGCCTAAAAACCTATTCTCACAACCTGCAATATTTCAAGACATAAAAATGCCACCCTTCTGACCCTCTAACCTTGGGCCACCACTAGTGTTCTGTATAACAGTTGTAGAGGAGATGCTCTGGTTGGAAACCTGTAGTCATTCCTCATACCTTGCTACTGCAAGAAATCTAGCTGAGATTGTGATTAAGGGAGCCTGATTTAGATGCCCGGTATTCAGCTTTGTCATATATCAATTGTATTCAGATTTCTCTCGTTTGCTTTAACTTCACACACTTCATTATTCATGAGGTATAAACCTAAATGATCAATCTTCTCACATTTTTGTAAAATTCTCTTTGCTACCACCTCATTTTTAACTGAGATGTCTAGCTGTCCCCCATCCAGGACATCCTATCTTTGTACTACCCGTATGATACCATTCTTGCCAAGTTGAATTTGCAGGTAGTTTTGAAAAAAGAACATTTAAAAAGTGAGCTGGCTAGCCTAAAGTTATTTTCCTTCTCCAGAGAAGTCATCCTAAATAAATTGAGAGTAACTGGACTATTCAGATCCTCCCTAGCAAAAGCCCCCCTCTTATTAAATTTAAATCTATAGGAAAATATTATTTTTATACACCTACACTGCAAAATGTATGTATTTATCTACACAGAGTAAGGAACTCTAGGTTAGTCAAAGTAAACATCTACAGCATTTTAAAAATCTTCACAGAAAGCAATCTTGACATCTTGGATAGCATCATCATCATTCATTTCCAACTCCCTGTCTGCCCTGATTAGGTGCACAGTCTGAGATCTCAAATGTAGATTAGAAACATCCATCCATTTACTTGGTTCATAGAACCTCAGATATGGTTTAAATACAATCCTACTATCTAGATGCTGTATCTGAGAATCTATATCATCTATGTGCTGATTTTTAATGATTAGTTTGCTATGATCATCTACTCTGGTATCAGCAATTCTATCCTCTGAACATTTAAAAGAATCTCTAACAATACTAGTAACACAGTTAGGAGAACAGCAGGGTATCTTCACTTTTATGAAACGGATGACCAGGAGTTGCACGCTCATCTGTCTTTTAGGGCGTATGCCGACTGAACAGCAAAACTCAGATGGTGAAATCCCTTACAGCGACAACCTCAACAGGTTTCAAGATTGTCGCTGTGAGGGACCCGAGGCCAAAATTTCACCCTTTCACCGACTTTGGCCCCCCCCCCCAAACCAGCTCTGACTTGGAGTTGATAATCTATAGAAGGGGGTGTGGAGGGGGCACAGTCCCCCCGATAGAAAACACTCAACATCTGACAGGCGAAATTTCACCTGTCAACATTGGGGATCTCGCCATGCTGAACTTCGACAACACTGTTGTCGATTTAGCATGGTAAAACTCTTTTTAGGTTGGGGAGACACACTAGACCACCAGGGCATAGTTCTACAGCATAACACAAGTGATCGTGGGGTACCGCTAGACACCAGGGTATGAATACTCAGTCAAATCAGGTGCTTGGAGGGTGAGGGGTACCACTAGACACCTGGTTGTCTTTACTATGTAGAGACAGATTCTCAGGAAGTGGATGGCTGCAATACAGCCACCCTGCATTTAGGGGGGTTGGGGGTACTGGCTTAATGCTCAGTTAAGAGATGATTTGCATGGTGGTAAACAGTGCTGCTGGGGGGTGTTTACCACCACCACAAACCTTTGAAGAAACTGCTGTGCCAGTATGTATGAGAGGACCCCCTAATTTGCATAGTTGCAGCAGTATGTTAGTGTTTTGGCGCTGCTGGGTTTGTGGGGTGCGGTCAAGACTTTTGAATATGGGCTGCCTGGCGGTGCTCCTACACACCTGTGTTAGCGCACCCATTAACCCTGTTAGCAGGTGCGCTTACCTTTGAATATTGGGCCCAGAGTATCTGAGGGGAAAAGGCAGGGAAAATGAATAACTTCTGGATAACAATAGTTTATACTGCTGGAAACCAGAATTCTCAGCTTTCCAACAGCATAAAATATGTGTTTCTAGCCCTTACAAGTACGGAGTAAATAGCAAAAGAATTTGCATTACTATTTACATTGAAATCAGTGATTAAAGTGAGGGGGATCTCAGGGGGATTAGTCCCCCATGTCCTCTCAAGGTTCTCACCAGGGGGAACTCATGTACCCCCAGCCATTTTATTCCAATGTATATACAGTCAGTACAGTCCTTTGAAGAAGGAACACTATAGCCTGTTAGCACTAGATGCAGCCACAGTAATCTAATGCGTCAGCTGGGGCTGACTTAGGGAGAGTGGAGACTGATGTAATTATTCTTACAACACTCCTCCTCTCCCCACCCATGATTGACATCCTCCGTCCTGTCCTGGACTCCTTAGTGTGTGCATAGTGCATTGTGCAAGCGGCAAGTTACTGCTCTGCGGGCCATCCTAGTCCTGACTCCCAGTCCTGTCCTGTCCCTCACCCTGTCCGTTGCAGTATACGTACTCCAGTGCACATCAGGTGACTAATATTTCAAGTGTCACCTGACAGCACCGTAACTGGTGTGCACTACTAGAGAGACAGGCCACGAGGCAGGCTCACCGGGTGGAATTATCTGTAGGTGTCTCTCTTGGCAAACAGTCAACTGCACATGTGCAGATGATCGATTGCATGTGCGCAGTTGATCTGTGTTTGCGTGGAGTCATCATCGTGTCACACAACAGAGCAGAGCAAAGTGTTAATAATCAAATAAAAAAATATATATGGTACTTGGCCCTGGGCGTGGCACATAGTGTGTCGTGTGTGTGTGTGTGTGTGTGTGTGTGTGTGTGTGTGTGTGCACATGCGTGTGTGCATATGTGTGTGTGTGTGTGTGTGTGTGTGTGTGTGTGTGTGTGTGTGCGTGCAAATTTTTCTGGGGACAAAAAAAGAATGATCCTGATCCCCTGCTGAGTCTCAGTCAGAGAAAGACTATACATTTTTTTTAGCCATTCAAGAGAGGGTGCTGAGGCTAGCTGGTGGTGACACACTTTTGCTGTAGACTGAAAAGTTTACTTCAGTGGTGAGGACAAAGGGAGAACTTACTTTGAACAACAGTGAGAGACCCAGGGCTGCCATTGGGGGTGATCTCTCACTGCTTTTGAGGTGGTGGTTGAGTCTGAGTGACCAAAAGTAAGGGGAGTGGGGATTGTCACAAATGCACTATGGGGGTCAGACCCTCTGCACCCACAGTGCCCAATCTCGAAGTGCAATATGTGAACAGGAGACAAACAGGGTAACCCTCCTGTCTGTTTTGGGTCCGATCACTACCAGTCTTGAGTCCTGGGGTCAAATATGAACCCTTTTTCGCTAGCACACCCAGGTAACAGGTCCAAATATCACACCCTCTTTGGGAATGCAGTGCAATACTTAACCCAGTGGGCACACCACCTGGTTCACAATCCCTCTTCTGACTCAGTTGAGATCTTGGTATTTTTCTTACCTTGCTGCATATGGTAACACACTGTAAGCGCTTAACAGTTCTGTCAGAATTATCCACACTGTCCCAGCATTCACACTCAAAATGAGAAAAAGGCTCAGGCAGGATTTCAAGGAAAGCAGAGTTTACTAGAATTAAAAATAGTAAATAAAATACGAAACACAGAACATATAACATGTAACATTAATGGTACAGTCATAAAAAGAAAAGGACAAGTATAAACAAGCTTTCTTTTTACTGTGTAACTACTCCTACCCTAGTTTCAGTTAGTAAATAGTTGTGCTGAAATTACCTATCTTTGGTAGAAGTGCTTCTTAACAGTCCAGATGTAAAAAGTGTCTCTTGAAAGTCCAAACACAAGTATGCATTGTACCCTCTGCAGCTTGACAATTTCATGGGGGAAAAGGGTCCCACCCAGCTTGTGAGGTCATAGCTCTGTGGTGATGTTGGCTGTGAGGTCACGCTCACATCTGCATACTGAATTAGTCACAGGCATCTGCATATTGCTAAGCATCCCACTTAAAAAAAATGTATATATATATATATACTGTATATAGTAATGAGCTACAGTTTTATGGCAGATCAGAATTACCCATTTGATCTTCAGAAGGACATCCTGAAAGCTATGTCTCCTATCTGTGTGAGACTTTTCACAGGTATCTTTCAGAAGTTGCTATCCTCCTGATAGGTCATAAAATGCAGTCCATTATGGACAGTTTCCTAGATTCAAAGTAAATGCTGGTTTTACAATCTGTTACAACTTGGTGACTAAAGGTAGCTCTTAATTAGATTTTCCACTTGGTCAGGGATAGTGCATATCCCCTCTTTTCTCTCTGTTCAAAAATTCCATGTGGCTTTGTTGCTTGGCCTGTGTTTCTAAGCAGAAGTCTAAACATGTATTTATATCAAAAATATAATACAAATAATAACAAGCAGATGGCTATCGTCACAGGGACTACTAGGCTAGAAGGGAATAATTTCCCTGCTACCTATCCTGTCCAAACTGTTAGAAAAACTTGTCAACTCTCAATTAAGAGATTACCTTGAAACACACAATATGCTTAACCCAGTACAGTCTGGGTACAGTACAGAGAGGGGTACCGCAAGGATCAATTTTGGGGCCCCTACTATTTGCAGTTTATATAAATGGTATTGATCTCAAAATCAGTACTGCAAATGTTCATCTATTCGCAGGTGACATAGTACTCTGTGTTACAAGGCCCAGCCTTGAGCTCGCATGTAAGGAGCTTCAGGCCTAAACACAGCACAGTCTCTGCTCTCACTAAGGTCACAAATGATTGGCAGATTGCTCTTGACTGTAAGAAATATGTCTGCACCCTTTTCTTAGACCTAAGCAAGGCGTTTGACACTGTCAATCACACTCTGCTGTTCTCGAGTTTTCAAAATCTTGGTCTGAATGACACTGCTTTGAAATGCTTCGCCTGATATCTCATGGGCAGGCAACAGCAGGTAAAAGCCCAAGGAGAATTCTCTCCCCTTAAAACTCTGCTGAGAAGGGTTCTGCAAGGATCAGTCTTGGGGCCCCTACTATTTGCAGTTTATATAAATGGTATTGATCTCAAAATCAGTACTGCAAATGTTCTTCTATTCGCAGATGACACAGTACTCTATGTTACAAGGCCCACCCTTGAGCTTGTATGTAAGGAGCTACAGAACGCATTCAATATCCTTCAGCACAACCTGTTGCAGCTGAAACTGCTGCCTAACACCAAAACAACTAGGGCTATGCATCTTTCGCCTCATGCTCAAACAATGTCTTTAATCTCTACCAGCACCAACCTGCAGATATTGACCATTCTAGGGAACCACTCAAAATAGTGGATAAATTCAAGTACCTGGGGTTTTGGCTTGATTGTAAGTTGTCTTTTAAGTCGCATATTGAGGAATTAACTAAAAAACTAAGACAAAGGCTAGGCCTATTTTACCACATCAAACACCTCCTTATCTACGAGGCAAAACTAAAATTTGTCCAAACCACTTTCCTCCCTCTCATTGACTATGCTGACCTTCTATATAGTCACTGTCCTAAAACCACCTTAACAAAGTTGGATACGTTATATCACAAAATGATAAGGTTCATCACAAATGCCTCTTATTACAGAGCCCTCACAAATAAACTCCCCCCATACATCACTGAACTCTTCAAATGCACTCCCGGGATTTACTCTCTTTGCAGATATTCCTATATCCTATTTGATATCTCCAAGATAAAAACACGCTACGGTTCTGCCTCCATAAGCCATTCCCTCTCCTCGTTATGGAATAACCTCCAGAAATCCTTAAAGCTTACTCAAATAATTGGCACATTCACCTTTAAATCTCTGCCAAAATGCGCTTTGAAGGATACTTGTAATTTCTACTCCTAAAACCAGCTCAGACTTTGAATAACTACCATTCTCCCTCTTCAGCACTTAACCCTGACTTGATTGTTGGTATAGTGAGCCTTCCCTGCACCGCTTAATCATCATCTCCACTCACTCCTCCTCTCCACTCTTTAACCTTTGTCCCCCCTTGCTCACTAATGTTATCTTTGCTGACATCCTGTCCTTAACCCTGATATCTTATTATTTCTTATGGAACTCAGGTACTGTCTGGATGAAATAATTTAGAATTATGTCCCCAGTTGCCTGCTGTGTAATCTATGTATTATCTTCCTTGTGCCAAGTACCTTGTAACTGTTGCTTTTGTGATTCATTGTACTGCTTATGTATGTATTGCTGAATTGTATATCTTGTTCTGTATTTTGTTCCTACCCTGGCCTCCCAGGACCAATTTTGTAAATGAGCTTACCCAGCGGTGTTTTTCCTGGTAAATTAAAGATTGATAGATTGATTTAGGGAGAGAAATAAAAGCCAGCCAGTAACAGGCTGGCAGCTCTGCCCTGTTTGTCAAGGGCATAGGTGGATGGGAACATTTTGCAGTGGTGGTGCTGGTGTCCTAGCCCTAATAAATTGTTCCCTTTCTATTCCTAATCTCCTAACTAAACACATTTTTTTTGTGATCTGTTTTCTGGGTTCTTCTGGCTAAATAAAAATCCCAGCTTCCAACACATAAGCTTACGTTTTATAGGGCTGGGCTGTTTTGTCTGAGGGGTTGGTTGCATAGCTAGGTGGGATGGGCTCTCTCATCAAGTAGACTAGTGATAGGGAAGGTGGCAAGGGAGATTTTGTTGAAAGGATTTAGTAGAAGAAATTAATTAAAAAAAACCAGTGCTGCCTTGAGAGCGGCCAGTGTTAGCTGTTGGCTGGGCAGGCTCCAGCCTCTCAGCAGGGGCTGAGGTGAGGGGGGATTTTCTCGAGCCTTTGAATGAGGAGGGACAGACAAACATTTAGAGAAAAAATAAAACCAGCTCCTTGCAGGAATATTTCTTGTGGAAAAAAAGAATACAGAAACAAACTCAGATAACAGTGTTGTATTGAGGACCGCAGTGTTTATCGGGCTCATGGGTTGTGTGACTAATGAATATTAAATGTCGAATACCATGAATAATATGGTATTCGGGAACCGAATACTGACTAGCACAGCTATTCGGTAATGTCTGGTATTCGGCATTCCCGTGGGATTGGAAGATCTCACAGGACTAGCTGGCCAATCATTGAGCATTTGCTAAAGCCAGATACCATAACACTTCAACATTGCTGCAAGTGGAGAGATCGTAGTGGAGAGTGGAGAGAGCTCAGAGTCAGCAGAGATTAGGGGTGTTCTGGACCGTGTGTCTTAGTGCCTAGTACTAGTGGGAGCACTGGGAGGGTTTTTTTTTTGTGGATAAATCATCTGATGTAGTGATTTTTTTTTGCTGGGAGCTGCAGTGAGAAACTAGTATACCTTCATTTCAGCAGGGCCTCTGGAAGTGAAGGAGTAGTGTTTCTTTTTTTAGTGCCTGCCTGCCTGGCAGTGGTGGAGGCTTTTTGTATTTTTCCCCAGAGAAATTGTCTAATTTATTTTGCCAGGAGGCGCTGCAGAGAAACTTAAGTTGCAGTTTACCTCAATTACAGTAGCTCTAACTTCTACCTTGACTGCTGTACTGATTTTTAAAAAAAAGTATTTCATTTGGTGGAGTAAACAATAAGTATTTTGGGGGGGGGGTTCGCTCAGGTTTCACAAAATCTAGTAGTAGCCTAGTCAGAAATCTCGGAGGGCAGTCAGCTGACTGTACTCCAACCCCCCACGGTTTAGGGCTAGGTAGTGATGCTTGCAGTGTGTGCACACCCTTGCCTGCCCCGAGTGTGTGCTGCTTGCAATCATTTTTCTGTGTAAAAATAAAGCAGTACTGCTGCTTGCAACCATTTTTTTGTACTAAAATACAGCAGAACTTTTGTGCATTTACAAATAAAGAAAATTGCAGTAGTTCTGTTGTAAAAATATTTGTGGTGTAATCGGAGGTTACTCTTGGGTTTCAGGAAAGTTAGTAGCCACCAGCAGTCTCGGAGGTCAGTCAGTTGACTGTACTCCCACCCCACCCATACAGTTTAGGGCTAGGTAGTGGCGCTTGCAGTGTGTGCACACCTTGCCTGCCCTACGTGCATGTTGCTTGCAATGATTTTTTTGTGTGAAAATAAAGCAGTACTGCTGCTTGCAACCATTTTTTGTACTAAAATACAGCAGAACTTTTGTGCATTTAAAAATAAAAATAAATAATTGAATTGCAGTAGTTCTGCCATAGAAATCTCTGTGTAAGAAAAATTTGTGGTGTAATCTGAGGTTGCACTCCCACCCCCACGGTTTAGGGTTAGGTAGTGACACTTGCAGTGTGTACACACCATTGTCTGTCCTGTGTGCATGCTGCTTGCAATAATTTTTCTGTGCTAAAATAAAGAAGTACTGCAGCAAGTGCTGCTTGCAATAATTTTTCTGTGCTACAATAAAGCAGAACCTTTGTACATTTACAACTATTAAGTACTTGAGAGTATTTAAAACTTGTAGGCATAGACAAAGACAATGACAGGTAGAGGTGGAAAAATATTGACTTAATCTAGCACAAGCAAATCTACAATGGAGGAACAGGTTGGTGATGCTAAACCTGAATGTGAGCGACGCTCAGTCCATATTCGACGGGCAAAATTGTTCTTTACCCCTTCCAAGCCTATGTCTTCCAGCAACAGTAGTACTGTGACTGGCACAGGACAAAGTGATACAAGAAGCATAAACAGAAGGACACTGTTCTCAACTACCACCACAACCACCAATGTGCCCCATCTCTCACTAGTACAACCATGACTCCCATCACAACCACCAATGTGTCCCCATCTCTCACCAGTACCATCACATCCGTCATTGCCACCACCACCACCACCACTATAGAGACCCTGGGGTCGATTCTCAAAAAAGGCAGCTTGCATCAAAGTCTGGTGTACCAGGGACCCTGCACCCAATTCTCTATTGGGCAGGGTCCCAGCAACATAGTCCCATGGCTTGCGGCAACCCTGTCTACGCACCAAACTGAAGGTGCATCCTGAGGGTGTGTCGCAAGCTGGGAGGTGGCTATGCGCCACTCTAGCCAGTCCCTATTGGCTAGCAGACCACCACCAGTACCCGATGTCACCAGAAACGATTGTCACCAACCCCTTCCCAGATCCCCAATAACCCCTGAAGTATTTCAATACACCAACTCCTCCCCGATCCCCGATGTTCCTAATTCATCGTACACATAACCTCCTCCCTGATCCCCGATGCACCCGCTGTACAGCTACAGTCCATTTTCTCTGGTGATCTAGTGGTCCCCAACCCAAGTAGGTAGTAGTACCCACCCCCGCCCCCATCCCAAACAGAACCAGGTACTGGTGCAGTGCTTCTCTCACCTCTGCTGCTGGCTGCCAAATGAACTGTCAGTGAACTCCTGCTGATACAGTAGGAGCTCACTGACAGTTCATTCAACAGCCAGCAGCAGAGGTGAAAGGAGCACTGTGCC
This sequence comes from Neoceratodus forsteri, assembly GCA_016271365.2. Classification (NCBI taxonomy): domain Eukaryota; kingdom Metazoa; phylum Chordata; order Ceratodontiformes; family Ceratodontidae; genus Neoceratodus; species Neoceratodus forsteri. Next base: position 766,968,351 of record CM028131.1, on the reverse strand, counting down.
AATACCCAGTTCTGTTTGTACTACCTACTGGGGTGGGGGGGGCACTAGATCACTAGGGAAAGTGGACTATAGCCATACAGCGGGTGCATCAGGGATCGGGGAGGGGATGGTTGACTCAAAAGAATTAACAGAACATTGGGAAGGGGGTTGTTGAATATAATGCAGTAATGGGACATTGGGGAGGGGCCTAGGGTGATTCATTAAATGAAATAACAGGACATCGGGATGGGAAGGTGGTTGTTAAATGAAAAGACATAAGGGGACAATGTGGGGCACTAGAACACCAATGCCGGGGATTTTGCTGAGGTACAGCACACCAGTCAACTCTCCCAGAGGGTATTTTTCTAAGTACCCTTAGATCAGCCCTGGCTGGTCTAAGGTACTTAGCAATTCTCCCACTGGGAGAGTTATGGGAATCCCAATTAGGGGGCTGTGGCAGCTTGCATCTGCCATATGCCCCATGCACCGTGTCACAGCCCATTTTTGGGTGCACGGGCAGTGCAAACCCTGTTTGGGGCAGGCAGCCTGTGGTTGATGCAGGCTGCCTTTGAAAATAGCTCCTGGGGTAACATTTGACACAAGGTGCCACTTGTCCATTTATGTTTGGTGCAGGCACCTTGCGCCACTCTTGGGGCTTTGAGAATCTGGCCCCCTGTCTTCCTCGTCCATAACAACAGGCAGCATGACTACTACAGCCAGTCCTGCAACTGTGACTGTCACTCCAGCCACTACTGACACTATGAACCCTGCCAGTACTGCCAGTACTGTAACAGTATCACCACAGTCTGGTATTCCTGCCATGGTGCATATTATCAGTATGACCACTACAATCAATGAAGTTATGCCTCCTGCTTCTCAGTACTCCTGAAAAAATTGTAGTGGATTACCAGTCATCTGGTTCTATTTCCCTCCACATAATGAATTGCCCAAAGACATGTCATCTTCTTCATCAGAGGCACATGTGAGTGACTTTGAAGATGAGGCAGAGTACACTATGTACCTTGAGGGCAGAAAAAAAAGGTGGCTGGCAAAACAGCCTATAGGTGCATCACTAGTAGCAAGGGTAGTAGAAGTAGCAGTAAGGATAAGGGTCCCCCTTCCTCTAAGAAGACCAAACAAGCAGCACTTATGTTTCTTCAGCAGGCTCCGTCACAGCTTAAAGGACAGCCAAGTGATAGCAACACTGGCATGGCACCATCAGGGGTAGTGGTCACAGGGTAAGAACATCAGGACAAGATAGGCACATCTGTTGAAAACAGAACCAGGGAATGTGGTGCTAGCAGAATTACTGGTAACCTCAGTGTTAAAAGTGCTGTGTGGCAGCATTTCACTGTGTTAAAGGAAGACACAAGGAAGGCAGTCTGTTCTTCTTGCAACGCCACTATAAACCAAGGGAAATCACACTCTAACTTAACCACAACATCATTACAGAACCATTTGAAGCTTAAGCACCCTCAGGTGTATCGAAGCTCATCTGGGTCAGGATCCGGACTCATGGTTTCACCAAGACCAAACTCCTCCAGTGGACAGGAAGGCACTGTTGTCAGTGGCGGTGGTACTGATAGATCTGATTTCGAGCAACCCTGTTGTCATGGCACTCCTTCCCCCTCACCAACACAGAGTCCGGCCTCTACTCTGGTGGTCACTTCTGACTCCAGTGATACTACAAGGCAGAGACAGTCATCAGCACTTCGTGCACCACCATTGTTGAAGCAGTCCACATCGATGTCTCCCACTGCAGTTCCAATAATGGATGCTCTGCATGCATGACCAAAGTATCATGCTTCACATCCAACAGCACAGCAAATCACACAGCTGATTGCTGAGATGATGGCATTGGATCTCCAGCCTATGTCAGTTGTGGAAGATACTGGCTTCGGACGTCTTCTCAACTATTTGTTGCCATGTTTCAGATCCCATCTTGTAGTACTTTTTCTCCAAAGTGTATTGCCACGACTGTATGATGGCGTGTGATCTGCTGTTTGCAGAGGCTGTTGGTGGTGTTTTTCACTGCACATCAGATATCTGGACTAGTGATAACTCCCTGCATGCCTATCTCTCCTTAACTGCATTACCTAGCTACTGCTGTTTCCGATGCATCACCTTGTGGATCACCCTTGCCCCCACACACACACAATCTGGTAGTCTCATTAGGTCAACTTTGCTGAATGTCAGACTGATGAAAGAAGACCACAGAGCACATAATATTCTAATGTTCCTGCAAGACATGTTGCAGTCTTGGACTGGGGTTAACACCAATTTAAAAGTTGGCTTTTTTGTTACTGACAATGGCATAAACATGGTGAAAGTCATCAATGACAGCCATTTTCTGAGTAGTCATTGCTGTGCACACACACACACTAAATTTAGTGGTGACTCATGCACTGCATAGCAGTACTAGGACCGGCAACATATTATCCACAGCCCGTTCCATCTGCAGCCATTTCCATCACTCTGTAAAAGCCACTAACAAATTACAACAAATTCAGGAACGCCTTGGTTTGCCCCAATATCATGTAATACAAGATGTTAGCACTCGGTGGAATTCTTCATACCTGATGCTCTCAAGACTGCTGGAGCCAAAGCAGGCGTTACATGAAATGACTATGGAGGCAGACATTGGAGGGGCCCTAGGACATCATGATTGGTTAGTTCTTGAGGGCATGGTGAAGGTTCTCTCGCCATTTGAGAGGAGTGCATGTGATCTAAGTGCTTCCACAGCCTTACTTAGGTTATCCCAGCTGTGCACATTCTCAAAAGATCGTTACAATGGTTTTTGGCTAACAACACACTCTGTACACAAGTGGTCACTGGCCTTGTTAATCATCTTGATGCAGACTTGATGCAAGGTTCGCCACAGTCATGGATACCTGCCATCACATGTTTGCTACCATGCTGGACCCTAGGTTCAAATGCAAGATCCTTCATATAGCCATGGACAACCACAGGGTGATACATTTTAGGCAACAGCTGAGTGAAGAGTTACATAGTGCCATGCAGGCAGTCAGACACTCGGAAGGGGAGGAACATGCTCCAGTTCAGGTTCCTGAGGGAGAGAGACAGGCATGTGGTGCTTTGGAATCGGATGATACTGGTGGAGATGGGGAAAGACGGCATAGTGGCAGTGTAGAGTTGAGTGACTTGGCATTACTCAGCACATCATTGTGTCAACAGCTACACAAATGCTTGCAGTCTCAGCCTGTCTCTGCAGAAAATTTACTTAATGGCTACTTTGCACAATCAATTGAGCCATTTGATGTTGATCCACTGGGCTACTGGGTTCAGAAAATGAACGCCTCTCCTTACCTGGCACAACTTACATTAAAATACCTAAGCTGCCCTCCTACAAGTGTGCTGTCTGAGAGGATGCTTAGCACTGCTGGTGACTTTTTTGAGCCACGCCGTTCCAAGTTGGACCCTCAACACGTTGAACAGCTAGTGTTCCTTAAGCTAAACTTACCAGTAATTGGCTATAAATATGATCTGCCCACATAAAACTGGTGCTACAGTACAGCTCTCAATTTGCCTAATGTTCCAAAAGTGTAATGTTATACATTTTTAGCTCACCTTTCCTTTTTTTCTGTCATGTTAAATATTTAATTAAAAGGGTAACCAAGTCTCCACTCCCCGGCACATAACTGCAGGACCACCATGAGGCCCCTGTCAAACAAGAAACATTTAAATAATGTATCATGTTTTAGTGACCTTACTATCGTGTACTTTAGGTTACTAATTATCTGTTGGAAAAGGACCGCTTGGCCCACACAGTCAGCCCAGATTGTCCATCCCTGCCTTATCGGTCACATCTGCAGACCCTAAAGCAACCCTGCTGCTTCCCTGCCTGTTTTCAAATACACCCCAGCCCTATGCCATTGCCTGTCTCACACATGCTTGAAGCCCCACACTGTTTGTTTTCGGCACCATCACTTATGCCTGCAGTCTCTGTCAGTCATCTACCATGCCTACCATGAATATTTCTTCACATCTGTCTTGAACTCCCCCTTCAGCTTCATCACATTCCCCCATTGGCCCTGGTACTTGTCCTGTTTCTCATTTGAAAGAGACTCCCCTTATGTGCTCTGCCTTCACCCTGTGAGGTACTTGTATAGGTCTCTATCATGGCAAATCTCGCTCTCCTCTCTTCCAGGGTGGACATACAATGCACTTAGACCAGTGCCATTTTAGTTGCCCTAGACAAGACACAAGACGTCACCTCATCTGCAGCCTTTGCTCAATCTATGATGACCGTGTGTCACCTGACCACTGACCAGTGCAGTAGTTTGTTGTCTTTTTGGGTGCCTGAAAGGCTGTTGGGGAGTGTTCATGGCAGAACTGCCTACCGTACTTTAAAAGGGAAGGAAGTGGTGGAGTTTAACAGTGTTACAATGTCTTTTTGTTAAAAAAACACTTACCTGCTGGCCCGGTGGCACTGAGGGTTTAAGTGCTGGATGCCACACATCGCGCTATGCCGGTGACCCAAATTCAGGAATGACCTGGGGCCATCAGGGTGCCGGCATGAGGGGAGGAGGGTGGGAGCAGGATCGACCGTTGGCTCTCTTCTCCGGGGTAAGGGGTGGGGTCACCCACCCATAGTCCCACCGTCACCAAATGGAGGTTTGGTGCTGGCGCAGGTGGTCAACAGCACAACTGGAAGGAAGGGGTGTCGCAAATGGCATGTGCCTCCACATGCATGTGCTACATCAGGGATGCGTGGTTGTAGAGGCTAGGAGAAAAACCCGCAAAAAAACCCCAGAAATTACATATGAAAAAAACAACCTTATCGGGGGGAATGAATAACGACTATCTGGCACCCTGGATACAAGTATTCATCCAAATATTCAAATTAAGGTATTTGCACACCCCTATTGGGCTCTCAATAAGTGATGGTGACCCTTAGGCTTTCACTTAGGGGGACAGAATTAATCACAAAAAAACAAAAAATATTTTTCAGTATCTTGTGGGAAATAAAAAAAATACAAAACAGATAAAAGGTCTGTCAGTGTCGCCTACCTGAGTGGGCTCTCAGCAAGTGCTGGAGGGGCTATTAATCTGAGGAGAGGTCATTTTGTCCTGCCTTTGAGAAAAGAGGGACAGAAAAACATTTATAAAAAAAAAACACAGCCCTTTGCAGGAATCTTTCTTGTGGAAAAAAATACAGAAGCAAACACAGACAACAGGGTTGTCTTGAGGACCACAATGTCTGTTCGGATTTCAGCAGCTGCTTGAGGGGCCAAGGGGCGGATCTTGGTGACCCTTAGGCTTTCGGTGAGGGGAATTAAATCATTCAAAACAAAAAAAAAGTATTTTTCAGTGATCTTGTGGAAAAAAAAATACAAAACAGATAACAGAACAGGTTTGCCAGTGCCATCTGCCTGAGTGGGCTCTCGGCAATTGCTGAGGGGCTGGAGGGGTGATTTTGTGCTGCCTTTGAGTGAGGGGGGACAGTAAAACATTTAGAAAAAAAAACAGCCCTTTTCAGCAATATTTCTTTTGGAAAAAATGCAGAAACAAACACAGACAACAAGGTTGTCTTGAAGACAGCAGCGTCTGTTGGAATCTCAGTAAGTGCTTGAGGGGCCGATGGGTGGATCTTGGTGACCCTTACAGTGAGGGGTACAGAAACATTTAAGAAAAAAAAACAGCCCTTTGCAGGGATCTTTTGAAAACAATACAGAAACAAAAAGTCAGAAAACAGGTCTGTCTTGAGGGCCTCAATATCGTCTGGCTAGGCTCTCAGCTAGTACTGGAGGAGCCGAGTCAAGACTAAGTGCTGGAGAGGGGATTGACCAGTTTAACCAAGGTAGAGAAGAAAACTTGCAATTTTTTTATCTATCTTTATTTTACTGTTAATCAACATGTAACAAGAGAGGATTATTTTGGACTAAATCCAAGTTTGTGTGACTAAAGTAAGCTACTGAAGTGGGCCAGGCTCAACCTGAAGAAGACCGAATATTTTTGCTGAATGCGATCTGCCTGTCAGGAGTTCCAGCTACCCCTAAGCTCCTGGTGTGTACAGAGACTTTGCGATTGTACCCTGGGAGCTCTTTGCCTGGTACAGTAGAATTCACGTACATGTAAATGTGCTATGAGCTGCTAGTGGGTTGTGAGTTAGTTCCCACTGTGTGAACTGTGTTCTGCTTGCTGAAAGCTGTACCAGCCAAAATGGACTGCTTCGAACTTGTCTCCATGTGGTCTGGGCTTTGCCAGACTGGCCCAGCCAGACTACCCACTGCACAGAGAAGCCATCGACGAGAGACCTGCCTGGGAATCAGCCCCCTGCTCCACGCTTGAACAGGAATGACGCCTCTGCGACTTGTGTGGGCCCTGCTTCTCCTGGCATTCCAGATCAACCACCTGCAGTCTCAATTTTCATCCAGCCTGTGTGCAGTCTTGGGTATCGTGAGTAAATACCAGGGTAGCTCCCTACAGCAACAGCTTAATCTGAGTGTGTCATCTGATTGTCTTGTTGTTTCATTTCCTTAACGAACTGAGCCCTCTGGCTCTGGATTACAAATATTGTGTACTGTGCATGTTGTGTTTTCCATCACAGGGTACCAACCAGCTGCAACCCCGGGCAACTGTCCTGGCTAGCCCATCTCTTCTCTACCTGGGTACCCAGAGGTGGACTGTGTGGGGGAACTCAAAGCACATGCATAACTGCTTGATTGATATAACCTTTAAGCTAATTAACCTGATTTTGCCCCTTCCTTGTTCAAGTCCCCTGAATAAATCAGATCTAACTTTTTCTGCATGTAATCTGACTGTGGTTCCAGTTTGTGCTCAAAGTACTGTACTATTGCTATTTTCTGTGCTTAACCTTGTTTTACAGGGTCAAGCCAGAGGAACCAGCCCTGGTGGTAAGTGCAAACAGTGTGGGTACCTGTGTGGTGTACCAGGGGTATTGTGAAAGTGATTATTGTACAGTGTTCAGGCCACTAGAGGGGAAAGAGGGGGGGTTACAGTGTCCCAGAGGGCTGTGCCCAGGTTAGCTTGACTACTACCAACCCTGACCTCTGGGTGGAGGCACCCATTTCAGAACTGAGGCCCCTTAACCTGCTACTAGCCAAGCAGGCAGGGGTAGTAGCCCTTGGGATAGCGCCACCTAGGGGTTACAAACATTTTTACAAGGGTATCTGTACAGCTATGTCTATGAAGAGGAAATTGTCTGGTGCAGGGTTTTGCAAGGCCAGATCATGATGATTACTGGAACAGTCTGCATATTGTACGAGGACAATATCTGATTTCTTCAAAAGCGACACTTCGTGCCTCTCCATTGAGCAGCAACCTAGACTCTCTGAGTCACTTTCAGTAGACCAGTACAAATAATTACTGAGCAACCCACATTACCCTCCTCTGAGAACACTGACAGAAGAACTGCTCTTCTGGAAGTGCTGCAACCCTCTGATGAACAACAAAACACGGCAGATGTGGCACAGTCTGCATCACCTATGTAGTCATCATCGCCCACGTCAACTAAGCATATTGAAAACATAGAATGTCAGACCGCAGAGGCTGATCCATCGTCTGTGGCCAGCCATTTGCCTGACTGTTTGACAGCTGATCAGAGTGAGTATTTCAAGAATGCACACAAGTGGTTGTTCATCCTCAGCAAGAAGCTTGGCTGCTCAACCTGCAAGGATGCAAACCTGGTTTCTGAAGTCACATTTGCCAAGGAATGGGCTGCTGGTGAAATCTCACCATATGGCACAGATAAAGCGAGGCAGCTACTCTCACTCCGAAAGAAAGTCTCAAAACATGAGAATTCACTAGGATACCAAAATTCTGATAAACTCTTAAAGAAATGTGACAAAAAAGCTATTGAGAAGGCTGCTGAAAGGTTGATAAGTGAACATCTGGAAGCTACCGCACGAGTCATGTAAACAGCGTATTACATAGGCAAAGAGAACCGCCCATTTACTGACCATCTATAAACTAGTTAAGCTTCAAACACTTAATGGAGCTTCTGTTGATGCATATCTGTGGTCTAATGTAACCTGTTCTGAAATGACTGACACAATTTCTGAAGAAATGAGGAGGAATCTAATGAGATACATAGTACAGACCAGATGGCCCATATCGGTTCTGGTTGATGAAAGTACAACAGTCAGCAACAGATTGACTTTGATCATTTACATACATGTATACATGGAAAAGGAATTAACTCACATTACTTTCTATTGAAATGTTTCACCAGGAGGGCACAGTGAACAAGTTGCTCATCTCATGGTGCGACCTGGGGGGAGGGGTTACATAGGGTTGTGAAGGGTGATCAGTTACAATAGTATGTGGGTAGTACAAACAATACAACTTTGTAAGATTGTGCAACAGTTGGAACACAAGGTATTGTACAATAAACAGTAGTGCAACATTGAATAAATTACAATACATGTCCAAAATCATACAAGAGAACATATGAACGTACAAAACAGTAATAATGCGATAGAACCATTTATAGTGTACGATTGTACCAAGAGCAGGCTCGAGGTAGTACACAAGTGCTGTTGGAGTAAAAAGGATGGGGTTAGGCTGTGCACACTGGTGACCCAGAAGGGCAGGTGGAGAAGAGATGGGGGAGAGGCAATAACTGAATATGAGGAGAAGGGGTAGCCATTTCCTGATTTCCCCCTTCAGGATATTGAGAACCCTGCCGGGGGGGTCATGGTAGGAAGGCAGAAACTGGGGATAGGTATTAAGGTGGGTAAAAGCAGGAACAGTTGAGGGAAATGTAATTGTGTAGGGTAGAGGTATGGGAGTATTTGGAGGAGGAGTCAGTCGCAGGACTGATCTTCGCCACATGCCAGGTAATTGAACCGGCCTTCCCAGCAGAAAAGCATCCCTTGGACTTGCTCCCTCCCCCCGGCAGCACGGCGGCCTCGGCGCCAAATTCAAAACTGTGCAGGGAAGTCTCTGTGAGCGAATTCGGAGCTTAGTCTGAGCCTTCCTATGCCCCTGCCTTTCCTGCTTGCCCTGTACCTGCTTCTAACCAACTGCATTGAATTGGTCCCGGTGGTCGCGAGGGCTCGGTCACTGCCCTCCCCCAGCAAGCCCGCAGAACTGATCTTCACCACGCGCCAGTGGTCCCGGTGGTCGCGAGGGCTCGGTCACTGCCCTCCCCCAGCAAGCCCGCAGGACTGATCTTCGCCACGCGCCAGGTAATTGAACCGGCCTTCCCAACAGAAAAGCATCCCCTGGACTTGCTCCCTCCCCCCGGCACGGCGGCCTCGGCACCAAATTCAAAACTGTGCAGGGAAGTCTCTGTGAGCGAATTCGGAGCTTAGTCTGAGCCTTCCTATGCCCCTGCCTTTCCTGCTTGCCCTATACCTGCTTCTAACCAACTGCATTGAATGTACTGTATTTACAAGCATTTATTTATTTTTTCTTCTAGCTGCAATACTGTAATTGAATTGTGTCTTTGGCTCCTGCTCTACCCACACGCACAGCCTCTTCCTGCCTGAAACGCAGCGGCCCCCCCTCTCCTTTGTTCGTTAGCCCCCGTGTCTTGCCCTATTTAACACACCTGTGCTCTCCTTTGTCTTTGCAGTGGTCCCGGTGGTCGCGAGGGCTCGGTCACTGCCCTCCCCAGCAAGTCCACGGGACTGATCTTCTCCACGTGCCAGGTAATTGAACCAGCCTTCCCAGCAGAAAGCATCCCCTGGACTTGCTCCCTCCCCCCTCTCCCACAAGGCATTTTGGAATTGCCATAATGGGTCAAATAAATTCAGGGATCTGATGGCGCGCAAGTAGCGGAAGCATCGTGGCGCCTACCCATAACATCCAGCTGTTTGGAATCCGGTCCGGTGGCAGAGTGCTCAAATATTGCGGTCTCTGGGACAGTCATGAAGGTGTGTGACAGAAGTCACCTGAGGATGCTGGGCCAAGTACTGGTCTTTCCTTGGAGCCTTGTACCCAGGCGGTCGCTTTCTTCCGGCATCACCGGGAGTGAATGTGGGCCTTTTGCACTGCCCTTAGTGACATCCACAGTGTCTACAAAGTAGCACCACCACAGGCTTAGGATCTTCTGCAGAATATTTTGCAAAGCGTAACCTTTAGGGTCTAACTCTTCCGCATCCATCATATGTTCTCTTGAATTGTCTCATGATGTCCGAATGAAGGTCATCCGGAGAACCTTAGAAATACGTGGGTCGGAAGGGATGTGGGGAGATGAGATCCTAGATCCTGTTGAAAACTCTGATCCATGTCCTCCATTGAAAAGCGACAGCGGCGTCTTCTGGGTCTCTTAAAGACAGGTGGCATGAAGAAGAGGGATCTGGATGGAGATCTCCTTTATCTGGTCTCCCCTTGCGAGGGATCCTGGGCACCGCAGGATGGGCAACCGGCCTGCGCCGGATGGAGAAAAGGGGGCCAGGAACTGGGGGGGACTAACCAGCCAGGAGGAGGAGGAGGAGGAGGAGGAGGTGGAAGAGGAGGTGGGGTGGGGACCGTCATGCCTGATGGTATCCACCAGTAGAGTGAAAACTCAGCAATCTCTGAAGGAAAACCCGACGATGGACGGGCACGGTGATCGGTTATCGGGTTCCACATCAGCCCACAGGGCCCTCGGGTGTGGGAGGGTTCCTGGGGGCTCGACAGGACCGGGGTCACCACGTCTGGTCCTCGGGTTGTGCTCCTCCTCTATGGTCTCTGACGGCGTCGGTCAGGCGTCGGGACCCTCTTCTCAATCCGGACAGGCAGGCGTAGTCCCCGGCATCCAGGGGTGTGGAACGGCGGCGACGGTCATCTGGCGGTGACGGCTCTGAGGACTGTGGCGAGGCGACATCAAGGGGTCGGCGGCGGGTCAAGGGTCTCTTAAGAGGTGGCTCATGGTCTTCAGCTGGGAGGAGGAGGCAGAGGCAGACCTGACGTCGGGTTCAGAATGGCGGGAACCTGACTTGTGGTGATGGTGGTCCCCGACACGACCATGCCTTGGAAGATGAAGGCCTGGAAGTGGCCTGAGAAGAGAAGCCTGAAGATTTTCTCACCGCCGCAGGGGAGGCTGAGAACTGGCCGAGGCGGCGGTCAGACCTGGAGCCAGCTCACGAATCAGAGGCCCTAACAGGGACCTGGAAGAGCCTTCTCTCTATCTTCTCTGAACTACGAGCCTTCTCAAAATCATAGGCATGGTCTGAGTTGTTCTCGAGCAAGACACCCTAAAGCTTCAGCAGCGGATCCAGGTTCTGCTGGTGAAGCCTAGGCAAAGGAGCAGGACCCGGGTGTCGATGGTCTGGGCCTAAGCACCAGACACAGGCCAAATAACGGATCATGAAGGGATCTGCTTCCTCAGGTGCACTTCAAGAATGACCCGGAGGTTGGAGGACATCAGACAATAAACTGACCGAAGAAAAAACAAATTTTCAAAGGAAAAGAAGAAAACTTTACCGTCGCGCTAGAACTATGAACCGATGGGTCAGGAACACGAAGTCGGCCAGTGAGGAAAGAACTGAGGAATCTGGCAGGATTAGCCCCTTATGTACTCGCCTGACTGGAGGCGGGACGGCGTCGAAGCGATCCATCGAAGATAATAGCCAGAATTTTTCTGTGGGGGTCCTGGTCACCCGCCAGCTTCAGTCCTAATGGTGTAACCTGCTGCAAGAGCTGTGTCTCGAAGTAAGATCTACAATTTTCCCTTGCTGATTGGCTACGGGTAACTGCACACACCATCTCTTGTTTGAGATTGTTGCACAGGATCACATCCACTGCTAAGGTTTGGGCTACAGCCACCTGTTGCACAGTTCCCCCTGTTTCACCCCAGCCTAGGAGAACACTGGTGAGTGGCAATGTTTTCTCTTCACCAGTAAAGTCCTGTACAGTGATGTATTTATTGGGTATAAGCTGAACAGGCTGTCCCAGATCCCCCTTTACCAAGGTCATGGATGCCCCTGTGTCCCTTAACCCTTGCGTCTGTATACCATTCACCATGATTGGGTGCATGTGCTCCCTCATGTTCACAGGCATGCTTCCAGGGACACACAAACAACCCACTTCCTTCCCTAGCACAACCTTCCATATGAAAGCCCATCTGTTTGGGACACTGTAATATGCCCAGTTTCTTCACACAACAACATTGTTTTTTTCTCAGAGAAATCTTTTCTCTGAAACCTGTCGGCTAACTGGTTTCAGGAGGCAGGTGGGAGGGTTTTAGCTGCCTAATGTGCAATTTTTCCTTTCTGCGCCAAGCACGCCCAAATTTCTATTCGGCCTCAAAGCAGGTCTGCTCTTGGCATAGCGGTCGAGAGGTCAGCACCTCTGACCCCTATTTGAGGATTTCGGTCCTCCAGCCAGGTTTTCAAGCTCTGCTGGGCATGCCCAAAAAACTGTTCTAACAGAATCACATCTTCAATTTTATCAACAGAGTTTGCTTCAATTCCTTCCCTCCAACGTTTTAAAAACTGACGTTGTTTCATGGCTAGCTCCTCATAGCTCATGTCAGGGCTTCTCCTGAGCTTATGAAATTTAGTTCTGTATGATTCAGCAGTTAATTCAAATTTCTTTAACAGTGCAGCTTTAAGTTTGCTGTAATCATCACTGTCCTCATTGTACATTTGACCCAATGCATCCAAAGCTTTCCCGGTAAGTAGTGGGGATAGCTGGAAGTTCCAGGACTCCCTAGGAATTTTAGCCTGAATACAAACTTTTTCAAAAAATTTAAAAAGACATCCATATTCCCCTCTTTAAATTTGGCTGTCAATTTGGAATTCAATTTGAAACCAGTCCTGCAGTCCCAGTAAAACTCAAACCCTTACCTGCTCTGGTGCATTTGGTTGGGTAGCGCTTCCGGTTGTTGCCTCTGGCGCTCATGCTTCTCATGGTCAGTGTCTCTCTGTTCTAGCTGTGCTCCTCGGTGTTCTCGCTGTGCCTCTCGGCATTCTTGCTCTGCCTCCCTCTGTTCTTGTTCCCTCTTCTCCTCCGCAGCTCGCTGGTGCTCACACTCCTCACGCTCAGCCTCCCACTGTTCCCACTCTGCCTCTCATCTCTCTAGTTCTCTCTTCTCCTGGAACTCCAGCTCCATTCAGAGCAACTCAATCTGCAGCCTGAGTACTTCTGGATCCAGGATACTGGTGACCTTTCCCTGCCGCAGTGGCCCTTCGCTGGCCCTGGCCCTGTTGCCCTCCTCATCGGATCTGGACACTGCACTGGCCGCTAGCCCTGTCACACTCAAGGTTCTGTCCTTTTCAGTCACTGTCTGTGACTCGATGCTCTGGGTATCTGCTAACATCAGGGCATCCATGAGGTTCTGTTTGGTGGCTTTCACCTCGAACAGGACTCCTCTGTCCCCACACAATGTTTTAAGTAGTCTACAGTGTAGCCTGCAGTTGAAGCCAGTCATCTTCCCTAACTCATCGCTACTCTTGACCTTGCACTTTGAAAAAACATAAAATGGGTAGGAACTTGACTGTATGTCAAGTGGTATAGTTCTGTTTCCTTTTTAAAATAAATCACTGCCTTTTTCTTTCTTTGCAAGTGAGCTTACGGTCTCAACTCTCAAGCTGACATGCAGAACAATAAAAGCTTTTGATACCAAAATTATGCCACCGTTGCCAACCAATCTGTCACAAACCCACTCAGCAGGTCAGGCCCTCTGCTCCCACAGTGCCAACCTCCGAGCACAGCATTGTGAACAGTTAACAGAACAGGGTAACCCTCCTGTCTGTTTTGTGGGTTCAAATCAAACTTTGGTCTCAAGTTCTGGAGAGATTCAAACTGTGAACCTCATGCTAGTGTACCCAATGTACAGGCTCAGATAATTCTGCTCTTTGGTGGGGCCAGAAATATTTTGCCTGCGGGCACCTAACCAGGTGTACAAAATGAACCCTTAAAACTCTATGAAAGACCTCAGAATAAACTCTTACCTTTTTCCAGTTTGGTATTACCAATAGCTTTGCACAGTGTCAACTTTTACCATATATGCTTCACTTGTCAAATAAAGAATTTCAAAGGCACACCAAGTAGTCTCTAAAATGAGATGTTTACTTAAAAACAGATAAAAATGTAAATGTAAGTACAGAACCATACATCTCAAACCATACAAATCACTTAAAAAAACAGGTTTAAAGTGCAAACAAAATCTCCTACCACAGTACACTTAGAATTGTCTTTCCCACGTATACATAGATACATAGATACATAGACAGTGTCGGCAGATAAGGGCCTATGGCCCACCTAGTCTGCCCATTTGAGCTTGTAAGTTCAGTTTGTTTTCCTAGAAGTCTATTTCCCCTTACCCCTGACCTCTAGAATTCCTTTATGTCTATCCATGCATTCTTAAATCCTGTGATTGTTTCAACTCCCACCACTTCCTCTGGCAGGGTGTTCCACTCTGTCCACCACCGTTCTGTGAAGAAATTCTTTCTCATGTTTCCTCTGAATCGTCCTCCCTCAAACTTCATCCCATGCCCTCTAGTCCTAAACATCTTTTTTCACAAAAATAGTGTTTTCAAAATCCCTGTTCCTCCTGTAAGATACTTGTATGTCTCATCATATCCCCTCTCCTCCCTTCTCCCTCCAGGGAGTACATGTTCAGTTCCTTCAACCTGTCTTCATAGGACTCGTGATGCAACCCATGCACAATCTTTGTTGCCCTCCTCTGAACCTTCTCTATCCCTGTCTATGTCCTTGTTAGGTATGGTCTCCAGAGACTGTACACTGTACTCCAGGTGGGGCCCTCACTAGTGTCTTGTATAAAGAATTATGACCTCCCTTTTCCTGCTGGTGATGCCCTGCCTATACATCCCAGCATCCTATTTGCTTTACCTGATGCCTTGTCACACTGTTTCCCTACCTTGAGGTCATCAGAGATGACAACCCAAGATCCCTTTCCTGCTTGGTGCATGCTATATCCTCACCCCCAACTGATATATTGTGCCAGGGTTTTGTGCCCCATATGCATTATTCAAAAATTCTCTTTGCATTGAATTTCAACTGCCAAACCATTGACCATTCTTCAAGTTTCTGCAGGTCCCTTCTCATTCTGTCTACACCCTCTGGTGTGTCTACTCTGTTACAGAGCTTTGTATCATCAGCGAACAGTGAAATTTCTTGGCTCTAGATCCTGTAATGTCACTGACGAAGATGTTGAATAGGACCGGTCCCAGCACTGGATCCTGTGGTAATCCCCACTGGTCACTCTTCCTCTGTGGAGTGACAGCCATTTACCACCACCCTCTGTGTCCTGCCACCCAGCCAGTTACCTATCCACCACACTACTGTCCTGCCCACACCCATATTCCCCAGTTTATGTAATAGTCTTCTATGTGGCACAGTGTCAAAGGGCCTTGCTGAAGTCCAGATAGGCCATGTCCACTGCCTCCCTGATCCACCTCCTAGTCACCCAGTCAAAAATTCAATGAGGTTGGTGATGACCTCCCTTGGTGAAACCATGCTGCCTTGGGTCCTGTAGTCCATTGACAACCAGATGTTCCACCAATCTCTCCTTCAGTAGTAGCTTCCATGATCTTTCCCACTACCGAGTGAGGCTGACTGGTCTGTGTTCCCTGCTTCCTCTTGTTCCCCTTTTGTAAGGGACTACATCTGCTGTCCTCCAGTCTTTGGGTACCTCCCTGTTTCCAGTGATTGGCTGAACAGGATAGCCAGAGGTTCAGCCACCACCTCTCTTAGTTCTTTAAGGACCCTGGGGTGCCCATCTGGCCCCATTGCTTTATCAGCTCTTATTACTTCCAGTTCCTTCAGGACCCTTTCTCATGTAAGGGACTTGTGTCTCCATTTCTGCACCATTTCTCACCCCTTGCCTCCTTTCAGACCCATTACCCCCCTCTTCCCTTAGTAAAAGACTGAGCAGAAATACCTGTTCAATATGTCAGCTTTACTGTTATGCGTCCTCACCGCGGCTCCCATCCTCCCACCTCAGTCTCACTATCTCCCTTTGTCCTTCTTTTCACTTATGTACCTGTAAAGGTTTTCCTTTAACCATGATTTTGCAATGTGTTCTTCTGTCTGAGCTTTGGCTTCCTTACTGACTTCCTACCTCCCTTTGTTTCTCCTGGTACTTCTCCCCATCTCCCCCGCCTGCCTGTGTCTTTTGTATTGCCTGAATGCAATCTTTTGGCTTCACTTTCTTTGCTACCTCTTTGGAAAACCATAATGGTCTCCTCTTTCTTTTCCTCTTGCTAACCTGCTTAATGCATAATTCTGTTGTTCTTATAATCCCCATTTTAAATACTGCCCACTGTTCCTCAATCCCTGATTCCTGTCCCATTCCCTAATGCCTCTTTCAAGCATCTCCCCATTTTCCCAAAGTCTGCCCCCTAAAATCCAGGATACGTGTTTTTGTGTGGTTTGGTTCTGCTCTTTCTGTAGATTTCAAACCACAATGACTGGTGGTCACTGTTACCCAGGTGCTCCCCACTGTTACCCCCCATCCCTGTCCCTGTTTGTGAGCACAAGGTCCAGTATTGCCTTCTGCAGTTGGTTCCATGACCAGTTGCATGAGGAAGGCACCCTGAAGGGAGTCCAGGATAAATCTGCTTCCTAGTTGATGCTGCTGCTGGATGCTCCAGTCCACGCCTGGTATATTGAAGTCTCCAACCAGTACTACCTCACCTTTGTCTGCCATCCTTTGGATGGCTAGCATCAGCTCCCTACTGTTTCTTCCTTCCTGGGCTGGTGGTCTATAGACCACACCTGTGCGGATGGCTGGCCCCATTTTCCTTTCCAGCTTAAACCACAGTATCTCTCCCCATTTGTTCCTCCTGGATCTGTGTGGCCCTTATGTCATTTTCACACATACACTCCCACCTCCCTTCCTGCCTGCTCTGTCTCTTTACAGATATGTTGTAGCCAGGTATGGCCATCTCCCAGTCATGGTTATCATTACACCAGGTTTCAGTGATATACAATGTCCAGGTCTGACTGTACCATGACAGCCTCCAGATCTTCCATCTTGTTGCTAAAGGCTCCTCAGCATTTGCACACTGGCTTTCCATGATTTGACCTCCTAGACTGCTTCACTGTTCTACTCTAGCCCCTTCCTTGGTTGTCATTTTTATCCCTGGTTCTCCTTGCTGTCTGCCCTTCTGCACAGATTTTGCCCCTTTTCTGCTTATCCACCTTTTGGACACTAATCTCCATCTTTTGCACACTGCTTTGCAGAGATAGCCCTTCTCTGGTTCACTGGTTCCATTACTAGCTGTAGGGGGGTGAGCAAGTAGGTACCATCCTTGCTGGCCTGCCACCCCCCCTGCTAGTTTAAATGTTGTCAATGTAGCATTTAAACTTATCATTGATCTGATTCCCTCCAGGATGGATGCAGGCCATCGGCTTGAATAACCTCCATCCCTCCAGATGGGTCCCCAGTCACCAATGAATCCAAACCCTTCTCACAGCACCAGTTCTTCAACCATGAGTTAAAGTTCCTGGTGCATGCACCCTATGCTCTCCCTTGCCTCTCAGGTAGTACTTTGAGAAAGTATTGAGAGTAGCTACTTGTGAGAACCTTACCAGTTCCTAAACTCCTTCCTGAACTTCCTTTGGCTCCCCATCTGCCAAGTCATTAGTACCTAGGTGGATAATGCATCATCCAGCCTACCCTCCTGTCTTGCCTCCTGTGCGATCCCCAGCATCTTCCCTTCCATCCCTCCATGCCGTGGCACCTGCAGGCACCTCACCTCCTGTCCTCCCCTCCCTGTGTGTTCCTGCTGGATCCCTCCTGGGTGATGGAGTCCCCCACCAGGATCTAGCCCTCCTCCTCTGGGGTCCACCTGCTTTCCCACTGAGGTCACCTTCTTGCCTAACTCCACATCCTTTCCTTCCACTTCCCTGGGTACCTCTATTTGGTTGTCCTCATTTGCCACAGTGGCATATGAGTTCTGAGAGGAATAGGATCTGGGATGTGCCTCTGCCTGACTGCTCTAACCCTCCCTGAGCCCACTGTCATCCAAGTGCTCTCGCTCTCGGCATCCTTTGAGGCAGCTGCATTGGACTAGGTGGTTCCTGGACAGAGGAATTGATGGTACTCCCTGACCCAGGTTCACTTCCGCTCTGGAGTCCGGCCCTCATCGCAGTCCAGAGAGATGCATGCAGATAGGGCAGCACCTCAGTGTCCAGAAGGTCTGTCTGACTATGGCTGCCCCACAGCCACTGCATTGCACCACTCCCTACACTATACGCAGTTCCACCACTTATCTGCTACTGAAGCTCTCTTAGTTCTTTATTTATTTACAGCACTAAAAATCCTGTAACTGATCCTCAGATATATATTTTTTAAGAAAAAGAAACCAATAAATAAATAAATGAGTCAAAACACTTGTCGTGCTGAGAGTGGTCTTCTTCCCCTTATGCCCCTCCTACTACACCTCTTACTATACCCTGTGTTTAGCTCCTGTCAATCAGATTTATCAGGCATATAATTAAGAGTTGGGGAAGGGGTGAGGGGCGTAAATTTGCAGCAATTAAAGACAAGCACAGAATTACACCACCACTATTTTTAAATTTTCAACAGCTCAAAACAATTATAAGTAAAGACAACACAGAAAGAAAGTATAGTGTCACTACAAGCCTACAATCTAAGTTTAAAAGAAAAATACCAGTTACCAGTTACTCTGAAGCACTGAATTGAATATGTTTCCTTCCTTCACCTTCTGGCTTCTTCTGAGAAGATGAACTTCTGTTTGCTGCTTTAACTGTGACTAAGCCCCACCTCCAGTTATCACGTAGCTGAGGTCAGAGGCCAGACAATTAACACCCTTCACCCAGCTACAGGACAGTCAGACAAGCCAAGATAAAATTTGCAGCAATTAAAGACAGCATAGAATTACACCACCACTATTTTTTAAATTTTCAACAGCCCAAAAACAATTATAAGTAAAGACAACACAGAAAGAAAGTATAGTGTCACTACAAGCCTACAATCTAAGTTTAAAAGAAAAATACCAGTTACCAGTTACTCTGAAGCACTGAATTGAATATGTTTCCTTCCTTCACCTTCTGGCTTCTTCTGAGAAGATGAACTTCTGTTTGCTGCTTTAACTGTGACTAAGCCCCCACCTCCAGTTATCACATGAGCTGAGGTCAGAGGCCAGACAATTAACACCTTCACCCAGCTACAGGACAGTCAGACAAGCCAATATAAAATTTGCAGCAATTAAAGACAGCACAGAATTACATCACCACTATTTTTAAATTTTCAACAACCCAAAAACAATTATAAGTAAAGACAACACAGAAAGAAAGTATAGTGTCACATAAGCTACAATCTAAGTTTAAAGAAAAAATACCAGTTACCAGTTACTCTGAAGCACTGAATTGAATATGTTTCCTTCCTTCACCTTCTGGCTTCTTCTGAGAAGATGAACTTCTGTTTGCTGCTTTAACTGTGACTAAGCCCCCACCTCCAGTTATCACGTAGCTGAGGTCAGAGGCCAGACACCAACACCCTTCACCCAGCTACAGGACAGTCAGACAAGCCAATATAAAATTTGCAGCAATTAAAGACAGCACAGAATTACATCACCACTATTTTTTAAATTTTCAACAGCCCAAAAACAATTATAAGTAAAGACAACACAGAAAGAAAGTATAGTGTCACTACAAGCCTACAATCTAAGTTTAAAAGAAAAATACCAGTTACCAGTTACTCTGAAGCACTGAATTGAATATGTTTCCTTCCTTCACCTTCTAACAGTGCCTGATGTTGCTTTTTCAGAGTCCAAGCATGTGTGTGTCTAAATGGAATACAGACTACAGTTTAAAAATGCTGTGTTTCAACCCTCTTCATGATGTCATCATCTAGCTCCTCTCTTTCAGGATACATAAAAGAAATATATATACAAAACAGGAAGTCCCATCAAGGTATTGAATTCTGTGACTCCAGCAAGATTCATTTTCCAAATGATGACACTCTTAATTAAGACTGTAATTTCTCAGCCCTTTGATACATGAGCAGTTTCCTTTCTCAAACACATCAAAGGACTTTTTATGACACCAGGTGCAATTAACTGACTTTCCTGAGGACGTCATAAAATGAATATTCCACTTCCTTATGACACCAGGTGCAAGTGTCACAATGAGTACTATTATAAGGAGGCAAGTTCTCCAAATATTATGGGGAATCATTTTCTAGGGGGGTGCCGATAGATAAGGCTAGAATGCACCTGTCAGTGTCTCTAGTTCATCCAGGAGAGTGAATTTCTGTAAACTGTTCTCCAGGAAAGTGCAGTTTGTTTTTGGTCACCCCAGTGAGTGACAGAAATGGAAAGTATGGGACCGTTAGCATTTCAGTGGGGAATAGGGGTTTCAATGGTGTAACCCTGAAGAATGGCAGAGACTGTCTGTTGGGGTGAAGGGTGGAAGGAACGCCATATGAAAGCTTACAAGGCAGGGCTTCCTGGTTTGTAAAGGGCACCAGTTTTACCTGAGCAAAGGCCAGTGCTGTAGGTTTAGGTGTGTGACTGAGTCTCACATAATTGCACCTACAGTATGTTCGAAGAAGAGTTCTGAATATGTGGCTTAATTTCACAAAATGTGCACTCATGGGAGGAAACTGTTTGAGTGCGTGGCCAGGTATCCACTAGATGTACCATTGGGAAATGGGAAGAAGATGTTCTGTTGTGTGTTCATGAACTGTACTTCATGCAAGAAGAGTTCATGAAATGTACCTGTCCTGCCTTGACTGACTCATGAGGGTCCACTTCAGCTTTAGTTTAGCCTCCACCCAAGACCTGGGTTGTCATTTTTTACAAAAGGTTCATGTGATTTCTCCTTGTACCCCTACCCCTCTCTTCCTCTAGAAAATGAGCCTGGTATACATCCTAATGCCAAGGGTGGTACCAACCTTTTTGAAAAGTAAATAGTATGCCAGTATGTGGGTACCAGTGTCCAGAATTTAATGGGGGGTGTGCTAACTTGTTAATAAGAGGCCCGGGGGTTACACAAGTGTGATGCTTGGAAAGAGGGGGGCCTTGGAGCATTACTGTGCCTCAAATATCCTAATCTCTTTGTGTGGCACTGCCTCAATTATCGATTGGAACTTTCAGTTGCTGATGCCGTTGACTGCTGCAATCCTATGAATCACTTCAAGATATTTCTAGATAAACTGTATTAATTTTAGAGCTGTTGTCCTAAGAATGCACGAGAATTACAAATTACTTCTGAGGCTCTCTCCACTCAGGTGGCTAAACTTGGTGGGTTGTTGTCGACTCGGTGGGTTGTTAGTAGCTACGGTGCTTTTTATGCTGTATGGAAGTCCTTCACCACACTAAGTCAACACTTGAAATCAGTTTGTGTGATGCTAAGGGAAGCACCAACAATAAGCAGTTCTGTCATGGTCTGCTCAACAAGATGACATCCACTACCATTGTCTTCAACATGGGCATAATGCTGGACGCTCTTGCTGAACTACGATTCCTGTCAGAACATCTCCAGACTCAGGGTGTGACAGTGTTTGACGCTGGCAGATATATTGATTAAACATTGCATACAGGTATTCAACAAGACGAAGGATCAGCCTGGCACATACACAACAGAAGCTGAAGATGCAGTTAAATGCAAGGAGTTCCATGGTGTCTTGTTGGTAGAGGACAGGAGGGGGCAATGCCATTTGTCATCAACAGCTCTACCAGGCCTTGACAGACATGATAGCAACAAGATTCACATCAGAGGAAGTATTAGTGAAGTGTGTTACCACGTTTCAGTCTAACTCATGCCCTGAGGATGCAGAGGTTGGCTTTGGAGAAGCTGATTGACTGACGCTGGTTAATAGATTTGGACACCTAGAGCAACTCCTGGAATGAAATGCTGTAAGGAGCAACTTTAATGAGTTCGTATCATTCAGAGTTCGCTGGAAGGGACAACCCCTATGCAAGTTGCTGTCTGTGATTAACACAATCCCTGTGAGCACGGCAGACTGTGAGCGAGGTTTCAGAACAATGAACATTATTGCCTGCCTGATGCATAACAAACTTACTGTTGAGCATCTGTCTAACTTAATGTTTATTATGTGTGGTTCATAGCTCAGTGCTTGTGCTACATACTGTAATTGGATAATGAAGGTTTATGCATGGATACAGAGGCCAGATAGGTAAGTAGGACATGGCTCTTCTGATATGTAGCAGTTTGAGTTGATCTGTGCTTAGGTACTTTGAACATAGTTATGCAGTCGGTGCTTATAGTACAAGTGAGCTGGATAGTCTTGTGCAAAGTGCTTAGATGCTTGAGCTGATGAGTAACGCTGTTATAACTTAGTTTGGTTTGGCCTTACTCTGTATCCCACCATAAAGAATGCTTAGTCCAGTATTATGAGACCCCACCGTTGGGATAAGAGCACCAGAGAAGGAGGAGATGTCAGGGGAGGATGGAGGGTGAGTGCGACTCACTCTAAGCAGAGTGGATGTAGTCTGCTAACTTATATAGGATGTAGGGGAGGAGCTCTTCCCCCACATAACCTCAGGCGATAGCCTATCATTTATGAGAGAGGGTTTGGAGGCAAGAGCCTGTTTTAACTTGTGCAATAAAATGCAACAGTTCTTGGGGATAGACTGAGAGCTGGGCAAGGTAATTGTACCTGTGTAGAGGTGCTCCTGTTCTCCCATAGTTAAGAAGGACAGGAACACAGACAGGCACCAGCGTCTGGGTGCTTTGAGGGGGGCTGTTTTAAGCTATCTCAAGTGTTGGCTGAGCTGCCTTTTTAAGGGCAGTTCATATACATTGTCTGGCCTGACAGGGAGGTAACTCTGAGCGTCTTCCCATAATGAGCATTGCCATAGCAACAGTGAGGTCAGCAGGAGAACATTTAAATACAGATGCTCCAGCGAGCACAGTGTGAGAGAGTGTTTGGAGGCAAGAGCCTGTTTTAGCTTGTGCAATAAAAGGCAACAGTGCTTGGGGATAGTCTGAGAGCTGGGCAAGGTAATTGTACCTGTGTAAAGGCACCCCTTTTCTCCCGTAGTTACAAGGGACAGAAACACAGACTGGCACCAGTTTCTGGGTGCTTTGAGGGACTGTTTAAGCTATCTCAAGTGTTGACTGAGCTGCCTTTTAAAGGCAGCTCGCCTATCGATATCTGGCCTGACAGGAAGTTAATAATAAGCTTCTGCCCATAATGAACATTGCCATAGCAATGGTGATATCAACAGGAGAACATTTAAATACAGACGCCTCCAGCAAGCAGAGTCGAGTACGGAGTGGAAGCAACATGGGCAGAGGCCAGCGGTGTCTGATGGCGTCACATGGGGAAGAGGGGAAGGGGTGACTCCCTGTTGATGAAAATAAAAAAGGGAATACTAAATAGCAAAGTAAGATTGGTGCCAAATGTGTATTTAAAGAGGGTTAAGCAAGTTATAGAAAGTTAGAGGTTGGTGAAGAGTTTGATACTGTGAGAAGAACAGATATTTAATACTGAAAAAAACATGAATACTAATATTGTAAGGATAGAAGGTGGTACATTGGGTTTAAGATGTTTAGTCTGTAAAATGATAAACACAGATGTAGTAAATTAATTATTAATATATGCCTGTGAACAATGTAATAAGATCACTGAACTGCAGGAAAGTATTGAGAAACTTAAACAAGATCTAGTAAAGTGTAGGCAAAAATTGCAGGTTGAAAATAAGGAAAGGGAAAATGATCAAACTCAGGATGATAAAATTAAAAAAGATTGAAAAAAGAAGAAGGGAAAAGAGCAGGATGGAGAATGGGTGGTGGTAGAAAGAAAAGCAAAAAAGAAAAAAGCTTCAAGAAGAAGGGCAATGAATTTCTCTACAATGTGTTCAAATAGTTTTAACCCTTTAATTATATTAGAAAATGATATGCAGTCAGGTCAGCTGGAAGGGAATTTGGAAGATAGCCATAATGAAACAATAAATGAAAATGATCTAATAGACACAGGGTGATTAATAAATATTGGAGATGAAATGGCAAGAAGTATATTTGATGAAAGAAAGAATGTGAAAAAGAAATTGGAGTTGACAATACTGAGTTAGGATTAAATAAGAATGAAAATCAAGGGGAATTTAGAAAAATTAATGTTGATTTAAATAAGGAATTCAGACAAGGTGATATTAGTATAGAAAATAGTAACATAAGTTTGCAATCGGAGAAAGAACATCACAACAAAAAGAAACAAAATACTGAGATTGATAAGGGTAATGATCAAATGTACTATACGGAAGTAAAAAAGAACATTTACATCTTGGGTGATTCAATATTGAAATATACGGACAGATATACATCCAAAGACAATAAAGAGATTGTAACAACAAGTTATTTTTCAGGGGCAAAGATAGGAGATATAAAAAGAATATTAAGGAATATTGTTAGAGAAAGGGATGGATCTGCTGTATTGATTGTACATTTAGGGGTGAATAATATAAAAACTCAGAAAATGGATGAGATACAAACTGAATTTGAAGAGATAAAATTGGAGGCAGAGGATTTAAAGTGTAAAATATTTTTTTCTGAAGTATTGCCAGTACAAAGAGGAATGGGTAGAGAAAATATTAAAATAAGGGAATTGAATAATTGCTTGAGGCAATGGACTTTGTATAATAATTTGGGTTGTATTAGACATTGGGAGGAGTATATTTGTGAACCTTCTTACTATTGTAGAGACGGGTTACATCTGAGTAAGAAAGGTAGTAAAAAATTGGGGATGGACATTAAAAAGATTGCAGATAGTAATTTAAACTAAAGAAGAAGAGGAGAAGGAATGAAAGTGTATTAGAAACAAAGGAAAGAAATGAAGGGAAGAAACATCAACTTAGAAGAAGAAAAGACAACATATCAGTATGGCTGCTAAATGCAAGAAGCTTAAATAGTGATAAGAAAGCTGAACTGGAAGTCATGTTAAAGCGAGAAAATATAGATATGTGTATGATAACTGAAACTTGGTGGGATCCTGAATTAAATTGGAATAGAGACATTGAGGGATACAAATTGTATTCCAATTCTAGGAGAAATAGGAGGGGTGGAGGAGTAGCTGTTTATATAAAAGAGGAAATAAATAGCAGTATTTATAAAGAAAATGAAAATGAAAAAATAGAATCATTATGGATTCAAGTATTAAGAGGGGTGGATAAAAAATTATTTTTGGAGTTTATTATAGGCCGCCAAATTGTAATAAAGAAACAGATGAAACAATAAATGATGAAATTGGAGATGTAGCAACAGAAGGAGATGTTGTTGTAGTGGGAGACTTCAACTATCCAGATATCTGTTGGGAGAATGGTAGTAGTAAGAATGTGAGTGGTGGAAAGTTTGTTCAAGTAATGGAAACAGTTGGTTTAGAACAGCTAATTAATAAACCAACTAGAGCAGGAAACATCCTGGACTTACTATTAACAAATATATCTGATATTGTTAAAGGAATTAAGATAAGAGAACATCTAGGAAATAGCGACCATGCTATAGTAGAATTTAAAATTAAAAATAAAATTACATGTATCATAGGAAAAACTGTGGCAAAAAATTACAATGAAGCAGATTTTAGAAAAATTAAGAAGAATCTTGAGAAATGGAAATGGAAGTGGAATACAGAAACAAAGACAGTGAGACAAATATGAGATGAACTGAAAAATAAGTTGTTATATCTAGAAAAAGAGTATGTTTCAGAAAAAAGTTATATAATAAGAGAGATAGAAAACCCTTGTGGTGTACCAGTAGAGTAATAAAAATTTGTTTAAAAAAGAAAAAGGCATTTAGAAAAATTAAAATATTACAAACAATAGATTCTGTAAAATACTATAGAGATTGTGTAAAGGAAGTTAAACAGATTATACATTTTGAGAAAAGAAAATTAGAAGCAAATTTGGCTTATAGAAAAGACAATGGGAAAAGCATCTATGCATATATAAACTGGCAAAGGAAAGGTAAACAGGGTATAGGACCATTGAAGGTGAATGGTAAGAAGATTAATGATCCTAGTGAAATGGCAAATGAACTAAATTATTATTTTGGTTCTGTTTTTGAGGAAGGAAATGATATAAGAAATGTAGTAGTGGATCAGAACCATCAAAATCTGGATATGGTCACTACTAAAGAAGAAATAGAAAGGATAATAAATAAGCTAAAAATGTATAAATCTGCAGGACCAGACATGTTACATCCAAGGTATATTAAGGAAGTATTACCATTAATATTAAAAATCTTGGTGTGGATAATTAATGAGTCCTTTAGGACTGGTGAGGTGCCAGATGATTGGAAACGAGTGATTGTGGTGCCTTTATTTAAAAAGGGAAAAGATCTATAGTGTCAAATTATAGGCCAGTGAGCCTAACGGTGATTCTGGGGAAAGTGGCTGAAAGTATACTAAAATTAAAGTTAGAGGAAAGTATGAAGCTGATAGGATTTATGGATGAAAAACAACATGGATTTAAAAAAATAGAGCCTGTGGTACAAAGCATGTATGCTTTTATGAAAAGATTAAAGAGGATTTAAATAATAATATACCAGTAGATATAATATTTTTGGACTTTCAAAAGGCCTTTGATAAAGTGCCTCATGATAATTTGATTAGAAAATTAAATAAAATGGGAGTAGATAGTCGAATTGTTATATGGGTAAAGAATTGGCTGAGTGATAGAAGTCAGAGGGTTAGAGTATTAGGAGAGTTATCTGAGTCAGTGAGGGTGAGGAGTGGGGTCCTGCAGGGTTCTGTGTTGGGCCCCATATTGTTCTCATTGTATATTAGTGACTTACATAAAGAAATTGTTAATCAACTGGTGAAGTTTGCGGATGACATCAAGCTGGGGGGACCAGTAAGAACAACAGAACAACAGAAAAGGCTGAAAAGGGATTTGGAAAAAGTGGAAATATGGGCTAGACAAAATAAGATTAAATTTAGTTTAGAGAAATCAGGGGTAATTTATTTAGGAAGGGAGAGTAGAGAAAAAAGGGGTATATACTTGATGGTAAAGAATTGAAAAAAGTTATAGAGGAAAAGGATTGTGGTACAATGGTTGATAGAGAATTAAAATTTGATAAACAAAGAATGATAGCAATACAAAAAGCAAATAACATGGTAAGAAATATAAAATGTACCTTTAAGAATAAATCATTGGGATGTATGGTACCAATATATAGGTCTTACATCAGGCCATATTTGGATTATGACTCCCAGTTGTGGAGTCCATATACAAAGAAGGAAATAGGGAGGGTGGAAAGAGTGCAGAGGAGATATACTAAGATGATAGGAAATTTAAATAAATATGAGTATAGTGAGAGATTACAGAGGACAGAATTGTATATGTTGGAACAAAGAAGGGTAAGAGGAGATTTAATGATGATGTTCCGAATAATAAATGATCATGAGTTAGTAGAGGAAGTGGGTATAAAAACAAAAGAAGGGTTTAGAGTGTTGAGAATTTATAACAAACAAATCAAACTAAAGATTGTAAAAAAATGATATATATTATTTCTTTGTTAATAGAACAGGGAGAGTATGGAATACATTGTCTAGAGAAGTGGTGGAAAGTAAAACATTGGAAGAATTTAAAAAAGGAATTGACGTGTTTTTTCTTGGGGAGTAATGAAAGTGGACCCACTATGGTGGGGGACAGTTCATATGGACCTATTGATCGTCTACTGTTCTATGCCAAGTATAAATGCCAAGTATAAAGTATAAGTATAAAGTATAAATATGTGGTTCATAGCTCAGTGCTTGTGCTACATACTGTAATTGGATAATGAAGGTTTGTGCTTGGATACAGAGGCCAGATAGGTAAGTAGGACATGACTCTTCCGATATGTAGCAGTTTGAGCTGATCTGTGCTTAGGTACTTTGAACATAGTTATACAGTCAGTGCTTATAGTACGAGTGAGCTGGATAGTCTTGTGCAAAGTGCTTAGATGCTTGAGCTGATGAGTGATGTTGTTATAACTTAGTTTGGTTTGGCCTTACTCTGTATCCCACTGTAAAGAATGCTTAGTCCAGTATTATGAGACCCCCCCAAAAGAGTTATGATATCAACAATTGTTCTGTATCCGACTGATGAACGAGTTGAGTAGGAAGACACCCCAAGAATATGAGTAGCAGTATGATTACCTCCTCCAACTCCGGAGAGTGTGACCAGTAGCACGCAGGAGAGGAAAACCCCCCTTGGGGGGAAACCGCTGAGGACCACGGCTACTGACCTGCCCGTCCTTCTGGGCATACTAAAGGAGAGTAATCCTAAATAATCTAATTGGCTAATCTGAACCCCAAAGATGTAGAGCCCAAGCCAGAGAAACGGAGAACTGAAGATATATTGAATTGTGACATGTCAGGTGAATAGAGCAAGCATCCATCTAGTAAACTCCATGTTCAAGAAACCGTGAACAGGTCGGAATGAAGCAGAGTGGAATCCAAGGTTGAGGAATTTGAAGTGAAGAGTCACAGGTGGTGCAGCACTCCAGCAGGTGAGGATGACTTCACAGAGGAGATCCAGGAATCAAGGCTCAGCATCCATGTCAAGAAAGAGAACTGTTGAGTCAAGTTCTGCATGGCAAGGTTAGCAAATGAAGGCCGTGGCGATGAAGCACAAGAACTGGCATATGCTACATAATAGGGAGGATGGAGCAGTAGGAACTTCCAATCCAGAGAGGGGAAGCAAGCATTAAATAGGTAGAGAACGTAGTGAATATGTAGAAGTAGGTCACATGTATTTCCAGCTCATGAGGAGCGCAGCAGGTTGCAATTGCGAGTTAGTCAGAATGACCTCTAAGCCCAGTAAGGGCAAAGCTGGTAGTATGAGCAAGTAGTATAAATAAGTGGACCTGTACGTAGGTCAGTTGATATAGTAAGTAAAGCTGCATGAGAAGACGTAGTAGCAGGGAAGTAGTATTGCAAGATTAGGTACATTGCAAGGCGAGGGGCAGGAAGAATGGTACAAGCAAGGGAATCAGGAGCTTCATGGATCCAAATGGTTGCGTAACAATGTTGACATTTATGTTTCAAGCCAGAATGATACCTTATCTAGAACTGACTTGTGAAGAATATCCTGATAAGTCCTGAATAGTCAAGCTTAAGAGTCCTAGATGGCAATAACTGAAGAGGCTTAGTCAAATGAAGTAGCATTGTCACAGGGTCCGAGAAGCGGTAGAGCATAAATCAGGATAGTGAAGGTCTTCAGGAGAAGGTCAACTAGGTGTCCTGGAAAGAGTGAAGCAGTAGTAATTCCATACGGCTGAAGCGGCAGGGCAAAGCATCCAAGAACAGATGATGTATGTAGAAACAGACAGATGCGAGTCCATAGTAAAGGAGCTCCTGGGCTGGCTGACACGACAGCAGGTAGGCATACAGTAGAAGTGTGAATCTCCAGGCCCTGAGCTGGGCGTGGCAGGTGTAGAGTAGAAGCAGGTAAACCCCCCAGCCCAATGGGCGAAGGCAGGTCATAGAAGCAGGTGAATATGGTGCAGTAAGATATAGGAACAAAGGACCTCCGGGCCCGTAGGGGCACAGGTCTAACTAAATGCGATGGCTAACCTCTGGCCCTGTGGCGAGCCAGGTCGCAGAGCACTGGTAGATAATGCAATGGAAATGTCGAACTGCATGCAATGCAGAGGGTCATGTCCTGGTAGAAGAGATGCAGTAAATATGCAAATGGAGGTTAGATGAATGCTAGCTCATGAGGAGCCATGATTGTAATGGCAGGTTAGTCACCATGACCTCTAGGCCCTGTAAGGGCGAAGGGTAATATGAGCAAGTAAGGTAAAGAAGCAAATCTACATAAGTTGTAGTAGTAAGCAAGCTGCATGATGCAGACGTAGTAGCAGGGAAGCAGGGCAAAAGTGTCCAAAGAATAGATGATGAATGTCGAAACATCAAAATGTGAATCCATAGTGAGGAGCTCCTGGGCTGGCTGACTCAGCAGCAGGTAGGCGTATAGTAGAGGAAGCGAATCTTTAGGCCCTGAGCTGGCAAGGCGGTGGTGTATAAATAGTGTACCCTTGGCCTGAAGGGCGAAGCAGGTCATAGAAGTAGGCAAATATGGTGCAGCTGGACCCCACGAAAGCCAGCTGGAAATTTGAGCAAGGTGGCAGCTAGACCCACGTAAGCTAGCATACACAGTTGGACCCCTCGTAGATCAGTCGGTAAGGTAAGTACAATAGCAGCTAGCCTCATGCTAGTTAGCATGCGCAGCGGACCCCTCGAAGGTCAACTGGTAAGGTAAGTACGATTGGCTGCAAGCCCCATGTAAGCCAGCAGTGCAGCTAGACCACGCGTAGGTCAGCTGGTAAGGTAAGTAACTAGTGGCAGCTAAGCCCCAGAAATGTAAGCCAGTACGGCTGGACCATACGTAGGCCAGTCGGAAGTGAGGAAAGCAAACGAAGCAAAGCATCGATGTAAGCATCCGGGGATAGTGACAGAAATATCCCAAGCCAGGACTTGGCAGGTAATTCACAATTGGAGTACAAATAGTTCTGGAGAAGCAAGGAGAGAGTCAAAGTGAATGGTGATATCCAGCATACAGTGATAAAATCCAGTAGTCGCCATCTAACGAGAGGGGACTTGGTGAAGTAGAAGAACAGCGCTGCCTGGAAGCACATGATTGAGGCTACAGGGAGAGACATGAATTGAATAGCAGAGGTTGCTGCATTACAGATGGCTGGGAATCCTAATAATTAGTATGGTACAGCTCATCAGAAACAGTAGCCAAAACAGAATGCAGTAGTTAACAATCCGACCTTCCCATATAAAGGACGATGGTATGCACTAAAGTAAAGTAAGCTGTAGCAGAAAGGGTATGCGCGAGACATACATGATTCACTAGCGTATTGCAGCTTTGTAAATAGGTATCCAGAATGGAGGTATGCTACAGCGACAGCTTATTCAGTAAAATCAGTGAATACAGAAAGACATCATAGCTCTGAGATGCTATCCGTTTCATGGCAGTACAAGGACAGGAAGCTGAGGCTCCTCTAATGGGCATAGTCGAGTAGTGAAGCATATCCCTTAGTGGACCATCAAGCAGGGAAGTGATGCGGTGTGGCCAGAAGGTAGCGGGTATGGCCCAAATGGCTGTCGGAGGGAAGCCGAGTTGCAAGCTCCAGGACATCCAGGATATGGGAGCGGTCAGCGGACAGCTGCTAAATAGTTGCCAAGTACGTTAAGCAGAGTCCCGGCTAGCATGCCGAGGGAAACGAGTATGCTATCCCTAAGATGACTGTTGTGAAGCAATAAGCTAGGTAGAAGCATGCGGCATTGTAGCCAGTACGAAATACATAATCGTCACCTAAGTAGTATGTTCAGCAGAGTTGCATCTGTGGTGTTGTACAATGATGTGTGGTTGTGGTGGTCGTGTAATCGGCATAGCACCAAACCCCCTGGCTAAGAAGAGTGTCCACTGACTGCGAGAGGGAGTGTTGAGGCTTAGACTCCGTAGTGGCAGCTAAGCGCAGCCAGCGAATAAATCAGAAATGTGCGGCACACCGAGGGAGCTGAGGCATACAAGCAGAATGCGGTGACGGTAATCCAAGCAAGCAGAGCAGCGAGTAGCAGGGGATCCACCGAGGAGCAGGAGGAGCAACGGCCAACATGAACTACAGCGTTGCGACTGAGACAAGCAGAACCCCACCCCCAAGAAGAAAATGAACAGCAACACGGGAGGAGGGAGGGAGGGAGGGCTGGTAGGCAGGGTGAGAAAGGAGAAACAAGCAAGGGGGGGGGACAGGCCCCAGCACGCAGCACGGAGCGAGCGCAGTGAGTGCGACTCACTCTAAGCAGAGCAGATGTAGCCTGCTAACTTATATAGAATGTGGGGGAGGAACTCTTCCCCCACATAACCTCAGGCAATAGCTTATCATTTAGCCTCACTGGCCCACCAGTGAACAAATTTGATGCCATCAAATTAGCCAAAACATGGCAGAGAACGAATCGATCTGCCATACACCAGTGCAAGAGGGATAGAGAATCCGCCAGTGATCCACACGACTGCCTGTTTAAATAGATGATGCAACAGTACACACTTTGGCTGTCTTTACTGAGAGAGAGAGAGAGACTTGCAAAATATGTTAGGCAGTGTCACACACTGACATATTCAGCTTAGTTCCAGCTAGAAATCACATCACTTGAGTGCATCATTTGACTTTACTTAGTTTTAAGCATACCACGACAGAGCTGAATACTGTTGGAGTTTCTCTTAAGTATACATTTAAAAAAATATCCTACAGGATAAAAACTTGTAGGGGAGGGAGTGACTTTTACAATTAATCATGCAGTGCAAACATTGCTGCTTTGTTTACCATACATCAGCATTTTGCTGCCTTCTAGTAGGCTGTTATGAATCTGCTCCACAGCCTGCTAATAGCCACCAAAGTGCACCATTTAGCATCAATTTTCAGAAACATGTTCTGGGTGGCATGCCTCCTGGACCCACCTGCAGAGGTTAGTATTTTGTACCCCCTCAAAACTTTTTGGTTGCATGACACCCTGTCATGCTGGCACCCTTACTTTTACCTGTACTTTAAAAAAATATATTAACAGGATGGAAACTTGCAGGAGAGGGAGTGACTTTTACAATTAATCATACAATACAAACATTGCTGTTTACTTTACCTCAGCATTCTGCTGCCTTTCAGTGGGCTGTTATGAATCTGCTTAACTACCTGCTAAAAGCCACTAAAATGCACTATTTGACGTTATTTGTTAAAAATTTCGGGAGGGGGGCATGTCCCCGGTGCCCCCTAGAGAGGTTAGGAATTTGTGCCCCTTGGCACCCCTCTGCCTATAGAGTTCCCCCTGCTCTGAATGTCTGCTTTAACCACTGACTGAATGCAGCAAGTGTAAGTAGGAATAAGGTGACCAACGCAACCCACCTTCTTCCATGGCCAGCTGACTTCTGAATAAAAGCACTTGCTCATAGGAAATACTATGAGCTAGCATGAGAATGCTTTTATTCAGAAGAAGGTAGCCGAGCCGGCTCAGTGGCATAAACAGCTGAGGCGCTATATGCACCTTACCTTTTCCCATGCCGGTGACCTAAATTTGCAAACAAGCTTGGGTCACTGGGAGGCAGTGGGAGGGAGGGCCAAGAGAGGATCAGGCGGACATGAGGCAACTCTCCTCTCTCGGACAAGGGAGGCAGGCCTTCCTGACTCTTGGCTGTGACCAGGTGGAAGCCTAGTTGTAGTGCTGACAGATGACAGGTGAGAAATACATCTGGGGGCTGTGGTTCCAGAAGCATTCGTGCCTCCACGCACATGCATCATTCATGTCACTGCGACTCCAGGAGGATAAAGAAGCAGGTGCAAAATGAGCAGACACAGGGCTTTATGAAGTCAGCCAGAGCACCCTGACCTGTCCTTTCACTCTCGCTGGCAGGCCTACTAAATTTGCATACTCTAGGAGGGACAGTCCTCCCTCCTCTGGCTCTGCCTTGGGGTACCCATGCAGAACAGTGACCGGGGTAGAGCTGTGTTGCAGTAGGGCCCATACTGTCTGGGGTCCACTACCTCAGAGGACAACTCTAAGAATATTTTTTTATCACAGACAAGCTTGCAGTTTTCTCTTTCTAAATTGGTTATCCATTTGATTTTGTGTCTGTCACCAGTGGCCTCAGAAGATTCTCACTCCAGTTTCATGTGGTGGTGGGTACAGACCATAGAAGCAGTATAGCCCATTACTCAAAACATCTAATCTTGGTGTTTGTGTCACCATGGGGAGCAGGAACAAATTAAATTGTTTTGTTCCTTGATCATGGCACCAGCAAGGTACTGAGAGCAGCATTGACAAAACATGGCTGCTTAGCAGGAGTGATATAAAAAAACTGATGCTATAAAAATTTTAAATGCACTGATGGTTATTACACATTTATTGGTGAGGGCGGTAGGGCCCAACAACACATTTGGCAGGGGCGCTCATACAGTTGTTGGCACAGCCCTGACTCCATGGGGGATCTAGCCCCAGCTCAGAGGGAGGAACAGGACAATCAGGGGTACCCCAAGGAACATAGCCGAATAGCTCCCCAGGTCTGGCTTGGGAGGATGAACACTGGTATCGAAAAATAAAAAACAAGAAGAAGAAGGTCGGCTGTGGAGGAAGGTGGATTGTGTCAGTCACCTTATTTATTTATTTGAATTTTGATGACAGGGTAGGCCCACTGAGATAAAGTTGTCCCTTCTTTAGGGGCGACCCTGGGAACATAAAATTCTGTAAGCAGAAATAATACATTGCATTACGGAGGTGTTGACAGTTAAAATTCTTGTGTACAGAAATATAGTGTAAATATATAAATATCAATACAGGTAAGAACACAGGTTACAAAACAGGACTATTCAAACATTTTTGAATTTTTGCTCTTGGGCAGTAATGATGCATCAATAGGATAATGCTAAATACAAAGACTATTCTTCAGGAGCTAGTTGGTACACTGGTAATTGCAGTTTCACAAGCTCGTACAGCATCATGTAAAGAACATACAAAGGATTGTTAAAGTACCTAGATTAGGTATAATGTATATACATATTTTCAAATAATGTTGTATAAAGTGAAGTCATAAGAGGTAAAGCATAAGAAATGGTCAAGGAGTTATAGCTATTAGGTCAAGAAGATGGGAGAAGAAGGTGGGTGGGGATAGAAGACCAGAGATGATGGTAGAGGTTATTTACAGTTACAGATGGGAGGGGGAAAGAATATTTCTTTGAAATGTTTTTTAAACTGAGGGAGAGACATACAGGAAAGTAAGTCACGTGGGAAGCTATTACATTTTTGGGGGGCTGAAAATGAGAAAGATCTCTTACCGATGGCTAAGCGAGTCTTAAGTAGACACAGTCTTGGATAGTGGGAGGATCGAAGGGACCAGGTGAAGATTTTCAATGTGAGCAGACTGGAGAGGCTGGGGCAGAGGGGAGGTTGATAAGATTATATGTGGTGCATAGTAAGTGGAAATCAAGTTTAGCTTCAAAGGAAGGCCAGCCTAGGGTGTCAAACACAGTGCAGTGGTGGGATCGAGCTTGGGCAGTTGCAGCAAATCGGGATGTCCTGTGATATAATTGTCTAAGTCTGTTTATGACTGAGGACTTTGCAGTGCTGATTAGTGGTGCTCTGTAAAGGTAGACCAGGAGCAGAGTTGCAGGGGCTATGGTTCTTCTTCTGGAAAGTGGTGTAAATTAAGGGGCTGTACGGCTTAATAAGCCAAGCTTCTCTGATGGGTGGATTTTATAACTTTATCTGCATGTGTTTTGAAAGATGGTTGCTCATCGAGGTGCCTTCTTCCTGCTTACACTCGCCACTCGCTGGCGCTTGGGTGCTGGAGAGGGGGTGATGACTGAGTGGGGGCCGAGGGTGGTAAACATGCAACTGCAATGTAGTTGCATGCGACAAACATGTAACTACAGCGTAATTACCCAGTTGCATGTAATTAATTATTTACATTGAAGCAGACACTTAAAGTGCAACCCATATTTCATTTTGTGCAAATAAGCACAGAAAGACAGCAACCAGCCCTAAAGACAGGCGGGTTGTGCCAGACATCCATCATGGGAGTTTTTTTTGTTTTTTAATTTTGCTAGTTGTACTGAAAATTGTGGGTGCTGGAGGGTGGGGGAGGGTGAGATGGATTCTAACAGAGGGTGGGGGAACAAGGTTGTATATTTTACAGGTATATGGTGGGAGTTGTGTCTTTTTTTTTTCTTTAACAATGTACCTGAATAATGAATACTAATACTGAATATTTGGGGCCCAAAATAGAATATTTGTCCTGAATATTTGGAAGAAGGTATCAGCACACCCCTAATAAATTGCTACCCTTAACAATACAGTCTGAAGACAAACTACTTTTGTTGGTGGGTAGCTGGCCATGGGTGGGGGTAACTGAATATGTTGGGGGGGCTTCAGGGTAGCTGCTGTATCCAGGGGACAACTGTGCAGACAGTCTTCACAGTGTGGGGGTGGGGGGCTAGCTGTGAATCTGTCTGGGGGTGGAGGGGCTGGCTGTTGCTGTGTGTGTGTGTGTGTGTGTGTGTGTGTGTACTAGCCATGGCTGTGTGTGAGTAGAGGGTGTGAGCAGAGGGTGTAGCTGGCAGTGTGCGTTTGCAGAACTGGCTGTGTATATGGGGTAGCCATGGCTGTGTATGTAGGGAAGAGCTGGCTGTGTTGGAAGGTGGGGAGTTAGTCGTGTGTGTAGTGGGAGAAGGGACTGGCCATGTGTATAGGGGGAGCTGGTTGTGTGCATGGGGGGAGCTGGCCATGTGTGAGGTGAGGGCACTGACAATATGTTTGGGTGGGAGGGAGATGGCTGCATCAGGGGGTTGAGCTGGTCATGCATGTAGTGGAAGAGCTGGCCATGTGTGTGTGTGTTGTGGGGGCTGGCTGTGGTATTTGAAGCTGTGCATAGCTAGGAAGTCCAAGCACATTGAATTGGTGTGTTGGCT
Organism: Neoceratodus forsteri; assembly: GCA_016271365.2. Lineage (NCBI taxonomy): Eukaryota > Metazoa > Chordata > Ceratodontiformes > Ceratodontidae > Neoceratodus > Neoceratodus forsteri. The sequence continues at coordinate 766,932,060 of CM028131.1, read as the reverse complement.
GTTAGTGAGGAGCAGAATTTGTGGGGGGGAGCTGATTGTGCTAGCAGGGGAGCAGACTGCATGTCAGGAGCTGAGGTGGGAATTCAAAGATTGTTGAACTGGGGAGCTGACTATGTTGGTGGTGGGGAGCTGGTTGTATTGTTGAGAGGAACTGGTCATGTGGGGGACTGGATAGCTGAAGTGGGAGCTGGCCATGTTGTTGGGGGGGGACTGGCCATGTGGTTGAGTGAGCTGAACTACTGGTGGTGTGTGCTGTGGGCAGGTTGCTCTCCATTTGGAGATAGAGTGTCAGCAGTGAATGGGATGCTCTCTCCTCACTTGATTCCACTTAGAAAAACATGTTTATTTTTTCCATAGAAACAGAGAATTTGACAGCAGATAAGGACCGATAGACCCATGTAGTATGCCCTTTCTCCCTGCCTATTAAAATGCCAGAGATCCTACTTTATCTCTGGTATTACTTCCTCGCTTGAATTGCTGGGGTCACCCTATGTCTATCCCATGCAGTTTTGCATTCCCTCATTGACTTTGCTCCCACCACCTCTGCTGCGAGGCTGTTCCATGCCTCCACCACCCTTTCTATGAAGAAATATTTTCTTACATTGCCCCTTAGTCTACCCCCTCCAGTCTCATGTCATGCCGTCTTGCTCTAGAGCATCTTCTTTTCTGAAAGATGCTGCCCTCCTTACCTTATTTATTCCCTTCAGGTACCTGAAGGTCTCTATCATGTCTCCCCTCTCCCTCCTCTCCTCCAGGGTATACGAACGTAAGAACATACGAATATATGAATCAGCCAGTAGAAACAGGCCTTACAGTCTGTCAAGTTAGTCTGCTTGAATGCGCAGCTAGCCCCCTTATATTGCAGCTGCCCCCCCATCTCTTCCCCCTCACCTTTACCCCCCCACCCTGTCCCATGCCCTTTTAAACTGCCCACTGTGCTGCAGCCCACAGGATACCACCTCCTCAGGTAGAGTGTTCCATTTCTCGACCACCCTATCTGTGAAAGAATGCCTCCTCATCTCTCTCTGATATCTTCTACCCTCCAACCTGAGACCATGCCCTCTGATGTCCCTTCCTCTCCTCAGCTTAAATATCCCTTCTGTGCCCATTTTGTTAATCCCCTTCAGATATTTGAAAGTCCCAATTATATCCCCCCAATCCCTCCTCTCCTCCAGGGTGTACATATTTAACTCAGTCAGCCTGTGCTCATAGGTTTTGCCCTCCAGCCCCTGGATCATCTTAGTTGCCTTATGCTGCACCCCCTCCAGCAATATGATATCCTTCTTCAGGAAGGGATGCCAGAACTGCACTCAGTACTACAAATGTGGCCTGACTAGTGACCTGTACAGTGGCAGGATCACATCCCTATTTCTGGATGAGATTCCTCTCCTAATATACCCCAGCATCTTGTTGGCCTTGGCTGCCACCTTCCTGCACTGAACAGAGTTGTTCATGTTACCCATTATGATCACCCCTAGGTTCTTCTCCTCCTCCTCCTCCTCTGTGACCTCTATCTGAACTCCTTGCTCCAAAGTGCAAAACCTTGCACTTCTTCACATTGAAGCACAATTGCCCTTTTTCTAACCACTCCTCCAGTTTGATCAATTCCTCCTGTAGCCCTTGCCACCCCTCTACGTCATCCACCACTGCCCCTGTCCTGGTATCATCTACGAGCATACATATTGAGCTCCTCCAGTCTCTCCTCATATGACCATTGGTACAGGCCCTGCACCATTTTTATTGCCCTTCTTTGAACTGCCTCTGCCCTGCCTATGTCCTTTTGGAGACGCAGCCTCCAGAACTGAACACAGTATTCCAAATGAGGTCTCACCAATGATTTGTACAGTGGCATCACCATCTCTTTCCTTCTGCTGTTAATACCTCTCCCTAAGCATCCCAACATCCCACTGGCTCTCCTTACCACCTTGGTGCATTGTTTGTCCACCTTTAGGTTATTAGATATGATCACCCCTAGATCTCTTTCCTGTTTGGTGGCTGTTAATAACTCCCAAACCATCATGTAATCCTCCTCAGGGTTCCTGCACCCCAAGTGCATGATTTTGCACTTTTTCACATTGAATCTTATCTGCCACACTCTGGACCATTCCTCCAGCTTAGCTAGGTCCTTCATCATTTTTTCCACCCCTTCCGGAGTGTCTACCCTATTACAAATCTTAGTGTCATCCGCAAAAAGGCACACCTTTCCCTCCAGCCCCTCCACAATATCACTAATGAAGATATTAAACAGTACTGGCCCAAGAACTGATCCCTGTGGCACCCCGCTGGTCGCCCTTCCTTCCTTCCTCAGATTTAGTGCCGTTTACCACCACCTTCTGTGTTCCATCCCTCAGCCAATTCCCACCCCAGTTCACCACCTTGTGACCCAATCCCAGACTGCCCAGCTTGTTTACAAGCCTCCTATGTGGAACGGTGTTGAACACTTTGCTGAAGTCAAGGTAGGCCAAATCCACCGCTCCTCCTGATTCACTTCCCTGGTCACCCAGTCAAAGAAATCTATCAGATTTGTCTGACATAACTTTCCTGATGTGAATCCGTGCTGCCTCGGATCTTGTGCTCTGCTGGATTCAAGGTGCTCCACTATGCTTTCTTTCAGCAGAGATTCCATAAGTTTCCCCACCACCGAGGTTAGTCTGACAGGTCTATAATTTCCTGTCTCCTCCTTCCTCCCACTTTTGTGGAGAGGGACTACATCAGCTCTTCTCCAGTCCTCTGGAACCACTCCCTTATCCAGAGACCTGTTGAACAGGGCTGCCAGTACCTCCCTTAACTCATTTAATATTCCAGGGTGTATCCCGTCTGGTGCCAGTGCCTTGTCCACCTTCAGTTTTTTGAGTTCCTTTAGGACTCTCTCCTCTGTAAATAGACTGGTGTCCACCTCCCTTCCAGTTCTGTTCCTTAACTGTGGTCCCTGCCCTCTCCTTCCTCTGTGAATACCGAAGAGAAATATTTGTTCAGGGGACTTCCGTTTGCAGTGGGACCTAGATGGCAGCATAAGTTTTGAGCTCCTTTTCCACCTCAAACCAATTCCCCTAAAATAGCTGAATTTAACAATTGAAAACTTCACAAAAAGAATACTGAAAGGGGGATTCAGTGTGCTGAACTTTTGTGTCTCTTCTCTTTCAATCAAAATGGTACAAAATGAAGGAAGATCACCAGCTACCGCCAGCCGACATGTCGAATTTGGAGCAATCACAGGCCTCAGCAGATATTGGAAACCGAATAGAATCAGCTATGACTCCTCGTAAAAAAAAAAAAAACATAGAAAGCTAAAAAAGTGATATTGGTTACGATTTATAAAGAAATACTCTCTTTTCGATCTGAGGTAAAACAGGTATACTCTGAACTCCGAAAAGATGTAGAAGCTCTGGAACAATGTGCTGATATGTCCAAGTGGCAGATAACAGCGGTAGAGAATTGGGTCAATGACATCAAAGAGAACCTACTAGCCATACAGGAACAACAAGACAAACTTCATGCCCATCAAGAAGATGACGAGAATCGAGCTTGGTGCAAAAATATAAGCATCTGCTGTCTCCGTGAGGGAGTCAAGGGACAAGGCATTGCCAACTTCACAATAACCTTGCTACATACAGCACTCAATCTCCCTGCCGACCTGCCCATGGAGATAGAAAGAATTCATAGATCATTAGGACCCAAACCGTTATCCTTTGAAGCCTGCCCAAGGTCAATTGTTGTTCGTTTCTTAAGTTTTGCCACCAAAGAAACAATTCTGGCTGGCCCGGTGGCACTGAAGGTTAAGGCGCTGGTAGCCACACCTCACGCTATGCTGGTGACCCGGGAACATTATTAAATGGAGCAGATTAAGCTAGGCAATCACAGGAGCTGGTGGCAGAGAGGAGGAGGCAGAGGTTATATTTGAAGGGGCCTAGATTAAGCTGGAAGGAGATTTCATTGCCGAGGCCATTGAACCAGCTGGGAGCTCTGTAAGCGAAGGATCTTTGCCCTTGCATGGTACGGCATTGTGGAATATGCAGTAGCTGTGATTCAGAGCCCCTGGTGGGGGAAGGATTCTGCGCTCTGCGTAGGAGTGCCTGGACATCTGGGGGGGCTAAGCCCATAGTTATTTATTTTTGCCATTAGGCAAGTCTGGTACTTGATACGATTAGACAATTGGAGCCACCCAGTTTGAGACTATAGATCGCAGGTGTGGGTGAGGTGGTGGGAGCCAGTGATGAGCCTGCATTCTTTGTTAAGGGTCAGGGATACACGCCTGAGGGCAGAGGCAGAGGCCGCGCCATAGATGATGAGGACATAGTTAATTAGTGAAACCACCGAGCACTGTACTGCAATCCTTAAGGCATCAGTGGTGAGGCATTGCCTATGCCTGTAGAGAAGGCCGATGCGAGAGTTTGCTGCTTTCGAGACATTTTCAATGTGGGTGCAATATGATAGATTACTGTCAATAGTGACTCCAAGGTATTTGAATAAATAAAGCTGTTCGAGGGCTGCACCAAGGCCATTAGTGATTAGGAGGGGTTGGGCCCTGTGCTTGTTGTGAGAACTAGTTTATGCATACCAAACCAGTTTTCGATTGCAGAGAAACCAAGCTGAAGATTGTGTTGAAGGAGGTAAGTGTCCTTGTGGGTGGAGTAAATGACGGCATTGTCTGCATAGAGAATGACTTGGTGGAAGATTGCAGGAGACTGTTTAGGAAGAGGCTAAACAGGAGTGGCCCAAGGATGGAACCTTGGGGGACTCCTGAGCGGACTGGTCTTTCGGCGGAATGGGCATCAGCTATTTTCACTTTTTGAGAGTGGTTTTCAAGGTAGCACCTGAACCAAGCAGAGGATTCAAGGGAGAGTCCAGCAGAATGCAACTGAGTGATTAATAGACAATGATGGACGTCGTCAAAGGCCTTGGTAAGGTCTATGAAGACCACCCCACTGAGGAGACTGTTATCCAGGGAGTTGTGGATGGCATCTGTGAACTCGAGGAGGGTGGATGTAGTGCTGTGACCTTTTCTAAATCTGTGTTGTTGGGTACACAGGATGTTGTATTTGACCAGGTAATCAGATAACTGGTCAGCTACTATACGCTCAAGGGCCTTGGAGAGTGGGGGTAGTATGGTGATGGGTCGATAGTTCAAGTGGAGAGCCCTGTCACCACTCTTGTGGACCGGTGTTGTAGTGGCAGATTTCCATTGGTCGGGAAACTGACCAAGGGAAAGGGAGAGATTAAAAATCACAGTTAAAGGTGATAGGACTTCATCGAGAGTAAGACACAGTAGTTTGAGGTCAAGAGAATCACCACTTATCCTGGATCTGGCAATTGCCTTACTGATGTACTTGTGGGCTTCAGGCATCCTGACTGCTTTGAATTAGAACAGGGGGTGGTTAGCAGGGGGAGTGGTAGAGGTGGGAAATGTAGGCGGAGTATCAGCATTGAAGTAGTCCAGTGGGACAACACTACTGAGTTCTGAGAATGCGATATTGAATGTATTGGAAATAGTAATAGGGTTGAGAGTTATTTCCCCATCAGCATTCAACATGGTAGGAGAGGTATGAGATGCCTTTCCAGTGACTTCTTTGAGGTTGCTCCAGAAGGATTTCCCCTTACCCCAGGAGTTAGTGAGAACTTTGTTATAGTATGTACTTTTGGTCTTGCGGATGGATTTTGTGCATTCCTTTTGGACTCGTTTGTAGTTGAGTATGTCAGCTTGGATCCCTGTTCCCTGAGCCCAATGCCAGAGATGATCCTGAGCTTTTATTAGTGCTAGGAGTTTTGCAGAGAGCCATGGATTACAAAGGCATTTTACTTTGCGCTTTTTGACAGGGGCATAGGAGTCACAGGCAGCATTGAAGGAGCTAATAAAAAAGTTCAGGGCCGAGTTGACATCTGTTACGCAGAAGAGCGGGGACCAGTCATGTTGCCTGAGTTCTGATTTGAGGTGTTTCAGCTGACCCCAGGAAAGGACTCTGCTGTTGATTAATTTTGGGGGGGGGGGCATGCAGAATTTATTCGACCATTGACAGAGGACAGGGGAATAGTCACTTAGTGAGTCGGGAACGACAGACACATTTGAGATACATGACGGATGGCTGGCCAGGATCCAATCTAGAAGGGTACTAGAGCCAGTTTTGTAATTGTGTCTGGTAGGGGAGTCAACCAACTGGGCAAGATTGGTTGCTGCGACAGCATCCTTGAAGCCCCCTGTATCTGATGCCAGCCAACTGATGTTAAAGTCACCCAATATCATTGTCTCAGAGCCTGGAGGTAGGGACCGGATGAGGTCCAAGACCGAGTTGAGGCCCCTAAGTTGCTCTTAAGGGGGTATATATACAGCAGCAAACGTCAGAGATTTGCTGTGGGCCCCAAGCAGAATTTTGATGGGAAGAATCTGTGAGGAAGTATGTGAGATAGGGGAACATATAGGGTGGCCCAGGAGAGACTCCTTAAGGTACAGAGCACAGCCACCCCCTCTTTTAGAGCTACTATGAAGTCTAAAAATGTTGTAGCCAGGCAGGGCAATTGTCATATCAGGGATTTTTGGAGAGACCCAGGTTTTGACAACTGCAATAATGTCAGGATTGTGTAGGGTAGAGAATATTTGCAAGGCATTGAGTTTAGGCAGGAGGCTACAGAAGTTGAGAGTTGCAAAGGTGAGCGTCCCAGAGTGACACAAATTGGTGGCTGAGTGATTGGTATTTGGTCCAGGGTTAGGATGAATATTCCCAGACAGCAGCAGCAGGAGGAGGAGCAGGAGCTTCAGAGAACACCAGCGCAGTTGTTTGAGGAAGGAATTGTTCTTCTGTTTCATGCAGGAGTGATGGCGATGAGGTAGACTTCAGTCGCAAAGAGAGAGAGATCAAATACGCCAACATGGAGAGAGGGAACAATCGGGCATACAGCACACACCCATAGTTCCAGTAGTGCTGCCAGCCATTCATAGATTTGGTTGAAAATGGGGGTACAAGGTCTGCGGGACCAGTGCCCTTGTTTGAGTTGATATGGTCACTATGGTAGCTCAAAGGGTGAGTAGGGAGAGAGGCTCCAGGCAGGTAGAACAGAGGAAAAAGAGGGAGAAGGATAAACAAACGGAGAGGTAGAAGGTACCAAGCCATTTTGTTCAGGAGGGATAGGAGATATAACTAAATGAAAACAAGGGCGGGAGAGTTTGGTAGTGATAGCAGGAAAAGAGACAAAGGAAGGGGGGTTTGAGGGGAAGAGAGGGAGGGAGGAGCAATAGCGAGGGACTAAGAGAGCAAGTGAATGCTGAGGGGAGAGAGGATGGGGATGGACAGGAAAGAAAGGAGGACGAAAGATTGATAGGTCCAATAAGGAGTGGCAGGCCGGGACTCAAGAGTGAGGTGGGCGGAGCTCCAGCCTATATAATTAAGGTGGGAGGAGGGGGAAGGGCAGGTGGGCATAACATTTTGGCCAAAGCCATACAATGCTATGGTCGCAAAAGCCCAGAAAATCAAAAGAAAGAACAGAATTGGCAGGGCCTATCAGAGGCCGGGCAGAAAGCGGGAGACCAATCAGCGCTGATCTGCAGCAGGCGGCGGCCAATTGGAGTCGCTCAGTGCTTTCTGGTGAGACAGTAATCTTACCTAGCTAATGGGGTGCTCTAGGCAGCGTGCTGAGGTGGATCGGGCGGTTGGCTGTGGTAGCCACGGCCGCTCGAGAGGTAGCCAGGTCAGGGACTGGCAAGATATTATAAAGTTGATGATAGAAGTATATGCTTATTAATTTTATTGACCATATCATTAGGTGTGTAAGTGGACACTACAATTAAGGCCATATTATGATGTATTAAATACTGTATCTCTGTATGAAAACCTTAACAAAAATAAATTATTAAAAATATATATATTTGTTCAGGATTGATGCTTTTTCCTGGTCTCCTTCCATGCCCTCACCTTTCTCCCTTTTAAGCCTTACAATACCCCCCCCCCCCGTCTTTCTCCTTTCGCTAATGTACCTATAGAAAGTCTTGTTCCTTTTAGCTTCTTTTGCTATTTTTTCCTCTATCTTTGCCTTTATGCTCCTGACTGCTTTTCCAGCCTCCCTTTGCTTTTCTAGATACACTGCCCTGTCCTCCTCCTTCTGTGTTTCCTTGTAGTTCCTGAAGGCCAACTTCTTTGCCCTTACTGTCCTGGCCACTTCCCTTGAGAGTCATAGTGGTTTTCTTTTTCCCTTGCTTTTGTTAATAAGCTGAATGTACAGCTTTGTCACCTCCACTATGGCTCCTTTCAGATGGGCCCATTGTTCCTCGACTTCCCAATTTTCCCCTTCTACTAGGGCTTTCCTGAGACATACCCCCATCCTAGTGAAGTCTGCCCTCCTGAAGTCCAGGACCCTTGCTTTTGTGTGGCTTGACCCTGTTTTAATACTCATATTGAACCACACTGTGCAGTGGTCACTGGACCCCAGGAGTTCACCTACCCTGACATCTGTAATTCTATCCCTGTTGGTTAGTACCAGGTCCAGAATCACTCTCTCGGGTTGGCTCAAGCACTAGCTGCTTAAGGCATGCCCCTTGCAGGGAGTCCAGGATGTCTGTGCCTCTGGCTGCGGCAGCTGCTGAGATGCTCCAATCAACATCTGGCAAATTGAAGTCACCCATCAGCAGAACCTCCCCTCTAGCTGCCATTATATGGATGGCTTCCAGTAGGTCCCTGTCCATTTCCTTCCCTTGTGCTGGGGTCTGCAGATCATGCCTGTGTGAATAGCTGTGCCATTGCCCATCTCCAGTGTGACCCACAGTGCCTCTGCCTCCCCCTGCATTCCTTGCACCTCAATTGCCTTTATACCCTCCTTGATGTAAAGAGCCACTCTGCCTCACTTTTAACCCTCCCTATCTCTCCTGAACAAAGTATAACCTGGTATTGCTCCATCCCAGTCATGGTCCCCATTATACCATGTTTCTGTAATAGCTACAATGTCCAGGTCAGTCTCTGCCATCAAGGCTGCCAGATCCGGGATTTTATTCCCCAGGCTGCGGGCATTTGCACACATGGTCCATCATTTTCTGCAAATTCCCCTCCTGACTTCCCCCTTTTCCCCTTGTTTCATCTCTCCTCTTCTCCACCCTTATGCAAAGTTCAGACTGCACCGGCGATATTGTTACATTATAGTCCTCCATGCTGGCTGCATTATCCTGTGAGGGTGGGTGTAACAGGGTTGACTAGGACCCTGTTCCAGTTGTTATGGAGAGTCTGAATGCAGGGATCTTGTCTGTTCTTTCCTTTCCTGTCTCTTGTCTGTCTGGTTGCGCAACCAAAATTTTCTCGTGTGACCTAGGATTTGATAACCCTGACAGTCTCACAATTCTCTGCCTCTCATTGTCTCTCAGTCTTCACTTGCTGTTCTGTCTTTTTCCCCCTTCATATCTGCTGGTATAAAAATATATGCAAATGGTTATGTGGAAATGTAACTGCCATTGGGATCCCTTTGTTTAGAAATTATATAGTGTTACTAGTGAAATGTATATAATTATAGTTTGAGATCATTGCAAAAAGCTATTGGAAACTCAAGGTGTTAATCTGAGAGCATTTTGTAAGCCCCTTTTCAGAAGCTGTGGGGAAGGGGCCTTAGTTCTGGGACATTGTGTCCTTGCTGCACCTGTCTGAAACATACAAGAACATTTTAGAAAAAAAAACAAGATGCTTGTTAAGGAGGGGGGTTGCAAAGACTTATAAGAGAGAGAGATACAATGATTTGAGAGACACACAGAGATTGAAGGAAAACTCAGATGGATCTTCTCTGTTTATTCTGCCTTTGCAAATAGTTATTCTGAACAAGTTTATTTTTTTTATGTTACTGCTAGTACTAATAAACACTTTTTGCTAATTCTAAAACACATCCTGTTTCTTCCTATGCTTCCTAACCTGTGCCTCATAGACAGATGGTGCTCCAGAAGTGGGATTATACTGTTCATACTCTAAGCCAGGAGTTTTGTGTGTGGGTACTGGACTTAGTACCAGGGAAGCATAGAAAAAGGTATGGATTATGCAGCAGCAAGTCCAGGAGTGGTTACCAGGAGAATGGCAGCCAAACTAGCAGAGACAGAAGTCCAAGTTGAGATTGAACCTGAAAGCCTGTCTGCCTTTTTCAAATGGTGGGCTAGACAACAAAAAGAGATGGAGAAGCAGAGACAAAAAGAGCTTCAACGTTTAGAAGCACAGAGAAAAGAAGAAATTCAACAACATGAACAGCAGAGAAAAGAAAAGATGCAGCGACAGAAGCAGCGTAGGAGAGAAGAGATGCAGCAACAGGAGCAGCAAAGGACAGAAGTGATGCAGTGACAGAAGCAGCGATAGCTGGATGCCTTGCAAGCTACCAAAGGCAGAGGATCCGGCACAGATCCAGATAAGCAACAAAACACAAGCAACTTAAAAGCCATTACACTTAGAAAGTAGTGTCCCTCAGATGATATAGAGGCAAACCAGACAACTTTTGAAAGAGTTGCCAGCACCTGCCATTGGCCAAAGCAGCATTGGACAATCAGACTGGCACCCTACCTGACAGGGAAAGCCCAACTTGCCTACAGCAATATGGACACTGCACAGTCAGAAAACTATGACCTGGTGAAAAGCGAAATCCTGAAAAGGTATGACATCTCAGGAGAGACCTACAGGCAGAGATTTCGATCTCTGAAGTACAACTCAGTCGACAATCCTCGAGAAGCCTTCACCCAACTCAAAGAACTCCTGATAAAATGGCTCCAACCAGAGTGAAAAACAGTCCCACAGATCATCAATACATTTACAACGGAGCAATTCATCAACATCCCACCGACAGATGTGCAGCTCTGGATAAAGGAACATCAACCAGAAAGTAGGGAAAAGGCTGTTTCTTTTGGCCGAGGACTACCAAATGGCCAGACAGATGCCTCAGCAGCGAGGAAATAGCCAATAAGACACTCTTTTTCCCATTTAAACTCCAAGTCTGATAAGAACTCTGCTGGAGATAACAAATCTGTGCCCAAAGACATTATTTGCTGTACCTGTAATAAGCCAGGTCATATTGCAAGAAATTGCCGTAAGAAGAGTGATACTGGAGCAGATTTGTCCTTAGCAAATTGGGGCAAGTATTTAACAGATTTGAAGGTGGGGGATAAGACTGTAAAGGGACTCACTGATTCGGGAAGCAGACAGACCCTAGTGCATGTTGATGTGCTAGGAAAACCCTGTGCAAAAGAACCAGGTACTGGTGTCATCTGCATCCACAGGGGCACTAGATACTATCCCACCACCCAAGTGACTCTGAAAATTAAGGGTGTGTTTCACCAAATGAAAGTGGGAGTAGTACCCAAGTTACCTGTCCCCATGATTATTGGAAATGACTGTCCAGGATTTACTGAGTTAATCTCAGAGGAACTGAACCCTGCAGTTTCAGCAGCAGTGGTAACATGAGCACAGGCAAAGAAAATCTCAGATGGTGGGGACACTTTTCCTTTCAGTGACTTTGATTCAGACTTGTTCAAGCACAGCTCCAAGATCCAGAAATCCAGGAAAGAAAGACGATGCCTGAAGAAACTGTGGCCACAAATGACTGATGGACATAAGGAGTTAACCTATGAAAATGCTGAAACTAAGCTGATAACTAATTGTGATTTTCTTTCAGCGCAAGCTAATGATGTTTCTCTCCGGGGTTATTTTGAGCAGCTGGGGGTGAAGCCAAGACAGGGTGAACCTATGTTTAAAGGATGTAATGGATTACTGTACAGAATATGGGCTAAACCTCAGACACAGGACCAGATAAAACAACTAGTTGAAAGTATAGATCTGAAATGTTACAGATAGCACATGATAGTCCTAAGGCTAGTCACTCAGGGCAGGATCGCACCCTTGCCAGATTGCTATACAGATTTTACTGGCCTGGAATTCATGAAGATGTTGCTACCTATTGTAATTCCTGTGCTGAATGTCAGAAAGTAGGCCCAGTCACTAGAAAAGACAAGGTGCCCCTGGTACCCCTGCCCTTGATAGAAGTGCCTTTTGAGAGAATTACAATGGATGTGGTAGGTCCTTTAGACAAAAGTAAAAAGGCAATGCTACTCGATACCCAGAAGCAGTTCCAATGCATACTGTCGCAGCTTCAAAAGTGGCAGCAGAGCTTGCCAAAATTTTCAGCAGAGTGGGCATACCTAAAGAAATTATCACTGATCAGGGCAATAATTTTGGTGCTGCATTACTAAAGGAGCTGTACAGACTATTAGGTATCACTGCCATAAGAACCTCCTCCATCACCCTTAGACAGACGGTCTTGTTGAGCATTTTAACCAAACCCTAAAAACACATGTTAAAAAGGTTTGTAAAAAGGGACCAATACTTGCCCTACCTACTTTTTGCTTACAGAGAAGTGCCACAGACATCAACAGGTTTTTAAGGCAGCAAAGAGGGCCACAGGATGTGATAAAAGAAACATGGGAAGATAACCCCACTCAGAAACAATCTATAACGTCTTATATGTGTGCCTTAAGAAAGAAGCTAGCAAAATATGTTAAAATTGCCCATAGTAATCGGGAAGAGGCCCAAAACCAGCAGAAGGTATATTATGACCATGGGGTAAAAGAAAAAGTTTTTGAGCCAGGTGAAAAGGTTTTGCTATTGTTACCCGCAACGGAAAATAAACTGTTAATGAAGTGACAAGGGCCTTATTGAGTGCTTAGACGTACTGGCACCGTTAATTACGAGATTGAAACCCTTGACAGGAAAAATTCTACTAAGATATACCATGCTAACCTCCTCAAGAAATGGGCTGAAAAAGTGCCAAAAGCTGCTTTACTAGTTTTACCATTAGCTGATAAAGAAGATACTGATATAGCTTATGATACACTGGAATAAATGGTAACTGTTGATGCTGTAAATGTGAATGTTTCCTTAACCTCAGAACAAACTGCAGAAATTCGTAATGTGCTAAAGACATGTAACAGTACTTTTACCACAGTAGCAGGCCGAGCAGAAGGGGCTGAGCAGGTAAAGGTGCCAAGGAATGCTCGCCATATTAGGCAAAAGACATACAGGTTACCAGAGCAGTTAAGAGCTGATGTAGTTAAAGAAATACATAAAATGAAAGAATTGGGTATCATAGAAGAGTTGGGGAGTGTTTGGTCATCTCCGATGGTGATTGTAAACAAAAAAGAAGGGGGTGTAAGAATCTGCCTTGATTTTAGGAAAATTAATTGTCAGAATTTGAGAGTTATCCTATGCCCAGAATAGATGATTTGGTGGACAGACTGGGGCGTGCAAAGCATATCAGTACTCTCGATCTCACCAAGGGTTACTGGCAAATCCCTTTGGCTAAAGAATCCAGAGACAAAACTGAATTTGCTACTCCTGTTGGATTCTATCAGTTCACCACCATGCCATTTGGTTTACATGGTGCACCATCTACATTCCAGTGGTACATGGATGTCATTTTACCACCTCACACTGGTTATTGTGCTGCGCACCTGGATGATGTTGTGGTGTACAGTCCAGACTGGAAAAGCCACCTGGAACACCTATGAGCAGTTATCCAAGCTATCAAAAAGGCAGGTCAGACAATTAATCTTACCAAGTGTGCATTGGGCATGCAGGAAACAAAATATTTGTGCTATGTTTTAGGAAATGGAGAAGTCAAGCCAGAGGTTTCTAAGATAGAAGCTGTAGCTAACAGCCCAGTCCCTAAAACCAAGAAACATGTCAGATCATTTTTAGGGTTTGCTGGTTATTACCAGAGATTTGTTTCCAACTTTGCTGAGTTAGCTACTCCCCTCACTGAACTCACAAAGAAACTGTTACCAAATAATGTGAAATGGGCCCCAGAATGTGATGAAGCTTTTCAAGCCATTAAGTCTGCATTATGTTCAGCTCCTGTTTTAAGAAGCCCAGACTTTGAGAAACCATTTTTGTTACAAACAGATGCATCAGAAGTAGGCCTAGGTGCAGTCCTGAGTCAAAATATAGATGGGATGGACCATCCTATTCTGTACATAAGTAGAAAGTTGCATGACAGAGAGAAAAGGTACTCCACCATTGAAAAGGAATGTTTAGCAGCAAAGTGGACCATGGAGTCCCTTAAGTTTTATTTGCTAGGAACTGACTTTGTACCTGTAACAGATCACAATACTCTCTGTTGGCTTAACCAAATGAAATATAAGAATTACAGAATCACAAGGTGGCACCTGGCATTACAGCCATTTAAATTCAAGGTGATACACAAATCTGGTAAAGACAACAGCATTGCTGATTTTCTGTCAAGATATGGATCAGGAATTGAGGGTTCTGAAGGTTGTAAAACAAATGTATGAGTTTAAGCTTTACTATTTGTTGTACTGTTATAGAAAACAAGCATTTGCCAATGCTGAACGTTCACTTGCACATATCTGAAGTGGTGTTTGGTACCATTACTGGCTTTAGAGAAGCGAGGAAGCAGCAGTGAGAGTGGCGGGTGCCACATGGTGGAAGCTGCACTGTAAATGCAGCAAAGAGCTGCCACTCAGAGAAGCCACCCCCATTGGGTGTAGTGGACTAGGGTGAGAGAATATACTGGGCAGCAGGAGCTGTCAATAAGTCAAGCTGCACCACAGCTAATGTAGAAGCCGGGGGCAGAGGACTGGGGAGAGAGAGTGTGCCGGGCAGCAGGAGCCACCAATAAGTAAAGGCACACCATGGCTATTGTAGATGCAATACCGTTACAAAGTATGTTTTTTACTACAAGGAACACAATCCAACACAGTGTGTTGATTTTGGTCAGCACAATTTACTTGAAAGAAACCAGATAATAGTGAACAGGTCAGCTAAGATGTTCAGCACACCTGCTTCAGCAATGACATAGACCACCAAGAAAGAAGAACTCCAGAGTCAGGCCATGAGAAAGTGAAGATTCATCAGCTCCAGGCAAAAATGTAACTAGAGCACAGATGGAAGACCCCTCTGCTACCCAACCCCAACCGGAGACCCCTGGGAGATGCCGAAAAGCAGCCAAAAGCAAAGAAAGAAAAGCCTCTTTAATAGCAACAGCAGCCATCAGGATATCAGTCATCAGGACACTCAACTCAACCCCAGAAGCCAAAGCCTCAGCCCTTGCCAAGAAGCAAACATGGTGCCTGAAGATGAAATGATGGAACTACTGGATGCAAATAATGTTGTAGTCCTCTCTGAAATGGAGCTTCAAGATGCTTAGGCAGGGGTGCCGAAAGATGACAAAAGCTGCAGGGGTTGAGGATAGGAAGGGCACTTATTAGGGTACAAAGGGCACCTTTTTAAACCAGTTTTTGCTATAAAGAAACACAATAAATGCACATTTAGGATGACGATTGTATTGTTAAGAAAGCAGTTATACTGTATAGGAATATTTAATACAGAATATTAAGAGCTGAGCTGTCAACACATTTCCTCAAAAAGCTCCATATGAAGTCTGAACCATTTGTTGCTTAATCTGATACAATGGCCACCCAGGTGAAAATGAAAGATGGCATGGTAATATGTGTATTATCAGTCTTGAGCATATGGTCTTCATAAAAATGTGTGCGTCCAAAGATTTTTCCTTAAAAATTGGGAGTTTTGTTTTTCTTGCTTACCTGGGTAACACACAGGAAGACATTTACTATTGCCAGGAATGGCTGAATTTCCTAAGGCTCATTAACAAAAGAAAGAAAAAACTGCATCCTGCTGGCAAAGGAATTAACTTGTACACTGACAGAGAAGTCAAACTGGTAATAAGGAAAGGCGTTCTGCAGTCTTGCAAAGTCAGAAAAACATCTCTGCTGCTTTGGTGTACACAAAAATGTGAAAATGAAGCAGGCATTTCATTTCATACTAAGGTTCATACTAAGGTTAGGTGCAAGAGCGAGAAGGCAGAAGCCCATGAAGCTCTTATACTAATCCAGTACATAATAGGAGAGGTCATATCCATTACATATAAGACTATCCAATCTATTTTTAAAAATACTTTTAGTTTCACTGATGATAACATTTAGTGGTAGCCTGTTCCAAGGGCCAACAACTCTGACAGTAAAAAAATATTTACAGCTAGACTTAACAAAAGGTTTTCTTACCAATTGTAAGGGATGGCCCCTGATGTTATGACCACAGTTTTTAAATTCTAGACCGAGTTCACACAATAAATATGGGTCTTGAATAATATCATACAATAACATAAGATCACCACGAAGTCGACGTGTAGATAAGGGCATAAGTTTTAAAATGTCTAATCTGTTCTCATAAGGAACTGCGAATAGCCCAGAAACGTTTTTTGCATATTTTCTTTGAACTCTTTCCAGTAACAGGCATTCAGATTTTTTATAAGGATTCCAAAGCTGTGAGGCATATTCTAAATGTGGTCTAACGTATGCAAAAAACAAGGGCAACAACAATATTTCCTGTTTTCTAGATCTAATATTACGTAATATAGACCATATCACTTTATTAGATTTGTTAATAATATTGTGTACATGATTATTGTAATTAAAGTTATCTGAAATATTGACACCCAAATCCCTTTCATCAGATGTGGTCTCAAGTAATATGCCATCCAATGAGGTCTCAAGTAATATGCCATCCAAATAATAGGGACTTTGTAAATTACTAGAACCCAAATGCATTACTTTGCATTTGGAGATATTCAAATTCATACCCCATTTCTTAACCCATGTTGTGATATGGTCTAGGTCCTTTTGAATGGCAACAACCTGAGGATCAGAGGCACAAGGGCCACCTATTTTTACGTCATCGGCATATTTAATAGTAAATGAGGAACAGCCAGAAGTAAGGTCAGCAATAAATGCCTGGAACAGACAAGGGCCCAAGACTGAACCCTGTGGCACCCCACTAGTCACACTACCCCTAGCTGAAATGCTCCCATTAATGGTCACTTGCTGAGAACGATTATAAAGCCAGCTAATTATCCAGTTGACTAGAAACTTGTTTATATTGAGCTTGTGAAGTTTAGTAATTAAGGCCCAATGTGGCATGATGTCAAAAGCCTTACTGAAATCAATATAAATAATATCGCGTGGAACATTTCTGTCTAATAATAAGCTGATATGTTCGTAGAAACATATTAAATTTGTCAGACAACTTCTACCTTTTTTGAAGCCATGTTGTTCTGCATCATAACAATCCAGGACTGGGGAAATTAAATATTTAATTAAACTCTCTAATAATTTACAAATAGAAGAAGTTAGACTTATAGGCCTATAATTATCCCACTTATTTTTTTGGCCCTTTTTGTAAATAGGGATGACATGGGCTTCTTTCCAGTCATGGGGAACAAAATTGGTGGCCAAAAAATATTCGAACATCAATTTTAGAGGAACTGTAATGACATCAACTAATAAAAATAATAAATTACCTGCTATATTATCTGGACCAGGACTATATTTTCCTTTCAATTTCAATATTTTATTTCTAATGGTGTCCAAAGAAAATTTAACTGGTGAAACATTGGCGGTGTCTAGTAAGGTATAATCATAAGTTTGATTAGAGGATCCGGAAAAATCTTTTACAGAACTTTGCATTAAACAAATCAACCATTTTTTTAGGCTCATATATTAAAGTGTCACAGTCCAATAATGGACCTACTTGTCATGTAGGTTTCCTTAGAAAACTGATATATGAATAAAATTGTTTGCTATTAGATTTGTGGGCGCTGAATGCTAAGTTTTGTTCCCAGTTAGATTTAGCCTTTGAGGGAGACTTTTTTCTTACATGCTCTAATAGAACTACAGCGTAGAGATTTAAATGAAAATTAAAGTATATTTCAAGTAATGAAAATGAAAATCATAACCCCTTAGGACAACTGATCCATCTGAGTCTAATTTAGGCCAAAAATATTTACAATCATGAGACTGGTAGGGCAAGGGCAGCATATAAGCCAGTGAAATGCAGCTCAGTCACGCTTCAAAAGGAAGATTACAATGGGCAAAATTGAATATTTATTTTATTCTGCCTGTTGATCTGTCCTTTTGGCAACATCTGTATGTCTCCCTCATGCAAGCCTCCTTTAATATTCTCCACCTTCCTCTCTCTTTTATGCTCTCTCTATCCCTCCCTGTCCCTCTTATGCTCGCTCTCTCTCTGTCTCACATGCTCTCTCTCTGCTCTCTTCTGCTCCCCTCTCTCTCTCTCTCCATGTTTCTTTTCCCTTCTCTTTCTCCCTCCACTCTCTTTCACTCTACCCTTCTCTCTTTCAGTCGCATTCCTTTTTTTGTTGTACATGTGATGTGACAGCTATTTAAAACATGAAAGGTAAGGTGTTCAAGGTGGAACTCTCTCTCTGTCTCTCACACTGCACTTTCACACACACCCACACCCACACTCAAATAACCTGGCATGGCAAGAAGATATACAGGTATTGCCAAATTCTTATACCTTAAAGTATCAAAGATATAAATATACTACAATGCACTTTTTTATACAACTATATTGGATTACTCTCCTGCTCTCTGTCACTCACTCTCTTTGTTGTCTCTCACTCACCCTTTGTCTCTCCCTCACTCTCCCTCCTGGCCCTCCCACTTTATCTTTCTGTCTTTCTCCTCTCTTTCCTTCTCTCTCTCTCTCTCTTTCCTTCAAAAAGCTGAATGTAAGAACAAAAAAGGGGTGTTGTCAGTCAGCCTCTTGGTTGTTGGCAGCTGATAAAGCAATTCTCAAATGACACTGTCAGTGGCTCAGCAGGTAGCACACTTGCCTTTGAGGCCAGGAGATCAGAAGTCTGTGGGTTCTATCCCACACCAGGCACTTGGGTTAATATCCCAATACTGACACTGTAGTGCAGCATGAGGGGGGTGTTGCACTCCTGAAGTGCCATCTTTTGGATGAGATGTTCAACCAAGTCCCCGTCAGCCTGTTCTTGTTGATGTTAAAGATCCCATGGCACTTCTCAAAAGAGTAGTGGAATTTCCCTGGTGCCCTGGCCAAATTTCCCCTCATTCACTAAAAATACCACCAACAGCTTAATCTGGTTCAAGGTCAGTTGGTATTCATCTGTATCCTGCCCCCCTAGGTCGTACCTGAAAATAGGCAGAATCTGTCTAGTGCACTTACCCAGTCAATAAAGATTAATAAATACATGAAAAATACATGAGGAAAACTATAAAAATGTGCTTAGTGTTAAAATGAACATCCACTAATATCTTCCGACCATTTCCAGAAATAATGTGCAGTAATATTATAGTGCTCAAAATTATATTTTTTAAAAGTAGCAACTTATGAACTTATTTGAATTGAAACTGCTTTTTAAGGACATTATCATTTTTTGTTGGGACAGAACAAAAACCAGCAAACGGTGTTTGTATCAATATAATTATTTGCCTATACCTTAAATGAGATGACTGTGTAAAATGCTAACTTTTCCTTAACTTTATTTACTTCCTGGTAATACACATTTGAAAATGTCTGTGTATGTATGCAACCTCCAACTCAGATGTGAGTAAGGATCTCTTTGTGGGCCGCATGATGCCAGTTCGACAACAATTTCGTTGACCAGCATCATAGCGATGGAATTTATGTCAACTGCAAGTTGCTGTCGACATAAACCCCAATGGACTCTTGGTCCATTTTTCTATCAGGGGGCTTTGCCCATCTCCAACCCCCCATTTGGGGGACTCTTCCCCCATACCCTCCATTCTAATTATAATCAACTCCAAGTCAGAGTTGATTCAGGGAGGGAGTGCAGGACTGGGAGACAGTGTGCCCCAGTCTCTGGCATACCAATACAGCAAACTGTCAATGAACTGTCAATTTTGTCAGCAGCGATGTAGGTCGCTGTATTGGTGTTGCTGTTGGGGGGGCATACCCTCTTTGTGGGGTTTGGGGGGAGCTTTGAGAGCAGGCATCACTTTCCAAGTGGCTGTCACTTTCTTGCTGGCAGACTTCACAACTACAGCCGCAACTATATAGTATATGTCCAGTGTTGGGTAAGTTACTTTTTAAAAGTAATCAGTTATAATTACTAGTTACTCTGAAATAAATGTAATCAGTTACAGTTACTTATTACTTCTGTATACAAAGCAATTAGTAACTGTAACACATATTACTTTTCTATTACTTTTGACAGCTTGGTACAGGAAGCTCAGTGCTTTTTGTTACACTTGGACAGCTGGTTCTGATCACTGTATCATTTTTTGTAATATAAAAATGGGTTATGGACTGTCTCTCCTGAGAAATGCTGAAACAGCATGTGAGATCACACACAAACACACACACACACACACACACACAGGTATTAGATAAAAGGTTTTAACTGGAAGACCAGAAGCTAATTACAGACTCTTCTAAGTTAATTATAGCTTTGACTGCTAAGAGGGAAATCAGTATCCCTTTTATGATGTTTTGAGGGGGAAACTAGGTTTAGTACATCATAAATGCTTTAGTGTCTGTGTGAGAGGGGATACTGCTCACAGATCAAAGAAATGTCATTTGAAAAAGAAAATGAGTTGTGGTGAGGATTACAGAATTTAATACTTTGAAAAGACATCCTGTTTTCGTATAGATACTGTATATATTTTTTATATATATATATTCTGACAGAGGAGGAGCTAGGTGACCTCACACAAAGGGGTTGGCAAATGCAGTTTTCTTTAAGGAATATTTTGTTTTACTTCAGAGACACTTCTATCTAGACTCTGACAAAGAAACATCTATGAGCATTTTAAGCAGGTATTGAGAGAGAGAGACAAATATAAGTACTGTAGTAGGACTTGCACTGTTTAAACCATGTTCTTTGAAAATACTTGTATGGTTCTTGTGATATTGCTTCTGTATTTTATGTTTTACATATTCTGTTTCTATTTTAGTAAAACTATTTTTAGAGCCTACTTGGTCTGTCTTTGATTTCTTTCCTTTTAAAAGTGGAGGATATATGGTAAAAGCAGACACTGTACATAAGCTTGAATGGTGATGCCAAACTGGAAAGAGGTAAGCATTTTAAATCTGAGGTCCTTTATTACAGTTTTTAAGGGTTAATTTCTGTACACCTGGTTGGGTGCCCATAGGCAAGATATCTGGCCCCCTGAAGACAGAATTATCTGAGCCTGTGCATTGGGTATGCTAGCAAGAGGTTCACAGTTTGAATCCCTCCAAGACTTGAGACCAAAGGTTGATTGAACCCACAAAACAGACAGGAGGGTTACCCTGTTTCTGTAAACTTCCCACAAGACTGCGTTTGGAGGTTTGCACTTTGGGAGTAGAGGGCTGACCTGCTGAGTAGGTTTGTGACAGATTGGTTGGCAACGGTGGCATAATTTTGGTATCACAAGCTTTTTTTGTTCAGCGTGTCAGCTTGAGACTGTAAGCTCACTTGCAAAGAAAGAAAAAGGCAGTGATTTATTTTAAAAAGGAAACAGAACTATATCACTTGGCATACAGTCAAGTTCCTACCCATTTTATTTTTTTCTCTAAAGTGCAAGTCAGAGTAGCAATAGTGAGGGAAGAAGATGGCTTCTGACTACAGCAAGTACACTGTAGACTCCTTAAAGCAGTTGTGTGGGGACAGAGGAGTCCCGTTTGTGGGAAAAGACAGCAAGCAGAACCTCATAGATGCCCTGATGGTAGCAGATACCCAGAGCAGCGAGTCACAGACCGTGACTGGAAATGACAAAACCTCGAGTGTGGCATGGCTAGTGGCCAGTGCAGTGTCCAGATCCAATGAGGATGACAGCAGAACCACTGTCAGTGAAGGGCCATAGCAGCAGGGGAAGGTCACCAGTATCATGGATCCAGATGTACTCAGGCTGCAAAGTGAGTTGTGCAGGATGGAGCTGGAGTTCCAGAGATAGAGGGACCATGAACAAAGGGAGGCAGAGGAGGAGGAGAAGAGGGAGTGAGAATGCTGAGAGGCAAAGCTAAAACAGAGAGACACAGACCATGAGGAGCGTGAGTGCCAGTGAGCTGCAGAGGAGAAGAGGGAGCGAGAATGCCAAGACGCAGACCGTGAGGAGCAGGAGCACCAGAGGCAACATGAACTGGAGAAGATACAACTCTGACAAGCAGCACCAGAGCAGGTAAGTGGCTTGGGTTTAATTGGGACTATAAGACTGGGTTACAAATTGAATTCCAAATTAATAGCTGAATTTAAAGAGTGGGAGAATATGGATGCTTTTTTAAATTCTTTTGAAAAAGTTTGTATTCAGGCTAAAATTCTTAGAGAGTCCTGGAGCTTCCAGCTGTCCCCGCTACTTACCGGGAAAGCTCGGGATGCATTGGGTCAAATGGACAATGAGGACAGTGATGATTACAGCAAACTTAAAGCTGCACTGTTAAAAAAGTTTGAATTAACTGCTGAATCATAAAGAGCTAAATTCTGTAAGCTCTGGAGAAGCCCTGATATGAGCTACGAGGAGTTACCCACGAAACAACGTCAGTTTTTAAAACGTTGGTGGGAAGGAATTGAGGCAAACTCTGTTGATAAAATTG
This sequence comes from Neoceratodus forsteri, assembly GCA_016271365.2. Classification (NCBI taxonomy): domain Eukaryota; kingdom Metazoa; phylum Chordata; order Ceratodontiformes; family Ceratodontidae; genus Neoceratodus; species Neoceratodus forsteri. Next base: position 766,909,672 of record CM028131.1, on the reverse strand, counting down.
AAAACGTGATTCTGTTAGAACAATTTTTCTGGGCGTGCCCAGCAGAGCTGAAAACCTGGCTGGAGGACCGAGATCCCAAAACAGTGCAAGAGGCTGCTGAGCTCTTGGACCGCTATGCCAAGAGTAGACCTGCCCTGAGAGTAAATGGGGAAGGCGTGGCAGCGCAGAAAGGGAAAAGCACACCTTCAGGGCATCTAAAACCCTCACTGCCTCCACTGAAACCAGTTAGCCCCAGGTTTCAGAGAAAAGATTTCTCTGAGAGAAGAAATGAATGTTGGTTGTGTAAAGAAACTGGGCATATTGCCAGACAGTGTCCCAAAAAGGTGAGCAATATACAACAGGGTGCTAGAAAGGAAGTAGGTTGTATGTGTGTCCCTGGAAGCATGCCAGTGAACATGAGGGAATACATGCACCCAGTCATGGTGAATGGTGTACAGACGCAAGGGTTAAGGGACACAGGGGCATCCCTGACCTTGGTAAAGGGGGATCTGGTAGAGCCTGGTCAGCTTATACCCAATAAATACATCCCTGTAGAGGACTTTACTGGTCAGGCAAAAACATTGCCCCTCACTAGTGTTCTCCTAGACTGGGGTGAAAGTGGGGGAACTGTGCAGCAGGTGGCTGTAGCCAAAATCTTAACAGTGGATGTGATCCTGGGCAACAATATAAAACAGGGGAAGGTATGTGCAGTTACCCATAGCCAAGCGGCAAGGGGAAATTGTAGTTCCCGGAACCCCACAGAAGCCACTGTGGAAACCACTGAGAGGCAGGTTCCCCAGCCTGTGTCTCCAGATGGGGAGACTAACGAAAAGGGGCAGAAATTTCCCCAGTAGCAAGTAACCACACAGCTACAGAGGGTTACTCCAAAGAGGGAAGGGGTGACCCATTGTTAGAGGGTTGGGATTAACAGTGATCCTGAGTGCCCTGATGCTAGTGCTAGGGACTCTAGTTTAGCAACTGAAGGATACCTGTCCCATGCCTTGGGAATGTGTGAGGGGTTTGCAGCTGTTCAGAGAAGTGACACTAGTTTAGAGAAGCTGAGGGCTTGGGCAGACTCGGATGGTGCACAGGGAGGTGATGGCTGACATAAGGTTTATTGGGAAAATGGACTTATGTATACTCAGGCAGTACAGACAGAGGGAGGGGTGCTAGGCAGGCAGCTTGTCATTCCCCAGGGGTATCGTGAGCAGTTGCTCAAGATTGCACATGATATTCCCTTGTCTGGTCATCTAGGAATCATGTGCATGATGCAGCGGTTGGCCCAGAATTTCTACTGGTCTAACTTCACCCAGCAGGTGAAGGAGTATTGCAGGTCTTGTCACCGGTGCCAAGAAATAGGCAAGGCGGGCAAGAAAATCCAAGCCGCCCTGATTCCATTGCCCATAGTGGAGGAGCCATTCCAGAGGGTGGGAATGGATATTGTGGGGCCTTTAAATACCCCCAGCTCCTCAGGGAAGAGATTCATCCTGACTGTGGTGCATTATGCCGCCTGGTACCCAGAGGCAGTCGCCCTATCCTCACTGAGGACAGACAAAGTGGCAGATGCCTTACTTAGGATTTTCTCCCATGCTGGGTTTCTGCAGGAGGTAATCACCGATTGAGGGGGTTCCCTCATGTTGGACCTGTTGAAGTGTTTATGGGAGAAGTGTGGGGAGCAAGCATACTCCACAGTGGAAAAGGAGTGTCTTGCCATAGTGAGGGCCCTAAAGAAATTAGAGCCATACTTATATGGGCAGCATTATGTGATGCAGACTGACCACAACCCCCTGATTTGGCTGATGCAGATGGGAAAGAACAATGGTAGATTGCAAAGATGGAGTCTTGCTTTGCAAGGGTATGATATGACAATCGTACATAGGGCTGGAGACAAACATCAGAACTCAGATGGGCTGTCTAGGGTCTATGAGGCGTGAACTGATTTGGGAAGCTCATCCCATGCAGGGGATAGAGCCCCCAAATTCAGTCTAGGTGGGGAGGAATTGTGACACTAGGACAGCTGGTTCTGATCACTGTATCATTTTTTGTAATATAAAATTGGTTATGGTCTGTCTCTTTTGAGAAATGCTGAAACAGCATGTGAGATCACACACACACACACACACACACACGCACACACAGATTTTAGATACAAGGAGTTACCTGGAAGGCCAGAAGCCAATTATAGACTTTTCTAAGTTAATTATAGCTTTGACTGCTAAGAGGGAAATCAGTATCCCTTTTATGACGTTTTGAGGGGGAAACCAGGTTTAGGACATCATAAATGCTTTGGTGTCTGTGTGAGAGGGGATAAAGCTCACAGATCAAAGAAATGTCATTTGAAAAAGAAAATGAGTTGTGCTGAGGATTACAGAACTTAATACTTTGAAAAGACATCCTGCTTTTGTGTACATATATATATATATATATATATATATGTATATATATATATATTCTGACAGAGGAGGAGCTAGGTGACGTCACACAAAGGGGTTGGCAAATACAGTTTTCTTTAAGGAATATTTTGTTTTACTTCAGAGACACTTCTATCTAGACTCTGACAGAGAAACATCTATGAGCACTTTAAGCAGGTATTTAGAGAGAAAGAGAGAGAGAGACAAATCTAAGTACTGTAGTAGGAAATGCACTGTTTAAACCTTGTTCTTTTAAAAGATTTGTATGGTTCTTGTGATATTGGTTCTGTATTTTATGTTTTAAGTATTTTGTTTCTATTTTAGTAAAGCTCTATTTTTAGAGCCTACTTGGTCTGTCTTTGATTTCTTTCCTTTTACAAGTGGAGTATATATGGTAAAAGCAGACACTGTACATAAGCTTGAATGGTGATACCAAACTGGAAAAAGGTAAGTGTTTTAAATCTGAGGTCTTTTATTACAGTTTTTAAGGGTTCATTTCTGTACACCTGGTTAGGTGCCTGTAAGCGAAGATATCTGCCCCCCGGAAGACAGAATTATCTCAGCCTGTGCATTGGGTACGCTAGCAAGAGGTTCACAGTTTGAATCCATCCAAGACTTGAGACCAAAGGTTGATTGAACCCACAAAACGGACAGGGGGTTACCCTGTTTCTGTAAACTGTCCACAACACTGTGCTTGGAGGTTGGCACATTGGGAGTAGAGGGCTAACCTGCTGAGTGGGTTTGTGACACTTGTCAGTGACAGTGTTGTATGTCTGGGTTCTTGTTTAGCATAGCAAAGGTATTTCCTCTCTAGTACCAAACAAGATGTTTACCATGAGCAAGCAGAGTTCAGGGACAGGGGCTTCAAACATAGTTACACCTCATTCACAGAAGGCCAAGGTATATAAATGAGATAATACACTCAATAAAATACGCTTCTAAATACCACTATACACAAAAAGTTTCCAGTAACCAAGAGGAAACAATGAGTTAATTTACAGGCACCTTTTATGGCAAGAAGACCCATAGAGAAGCATTCACATACTTTTTAATCATTTGCAGACCTCATCACGTCTGAGCTGACTGCAAAATTAGTTTTATGCCATTAAATCAAGAAGTACACAGGGAATCTAGACTACTGTGTGGATATAAAAGTGGAAAGAGAAGATTACTCAGTCACTGGAGTTCAACTGGTAAAATGGGAGCACCTTTGAAAGTATGCAGAGTCAACTCAGACTTATTAAGGTCAGACAATGATAAAAATTATTTAAAAGTAGGTCAGTACTTTTCTGTCCATCTCCCTGCCATAAATGATGCCTCATGAATCGTTTTTGCACTGCAGCAGCTTGATACCCAGCCATTAAGAGAATTAAAAAAGTATAACCTGTATTATCATTATTTACCAACATTTCCAGTGGTGTAAAAAAAAATGACAAGCTTGTAGAAGTGAAGTGGAAAGGGTAACAATCTGTTCTGGATAGCAGCAGTAACAAGCAATGGGGGATGGTCCAGTGGGTGGTGTGAAGTCATCAAAAAATGAACAGAAAGCAAGTCAAGCAAGAGTCTGGCTTATTTTACACTGCAACCAAGGAACCAAGTTTTGTTTTTCTCTCACACTGATTCTTTTGTATGTGAACCAACAATTTAAAATAAATAAAAAAAAATTCTAGCAGTCATATGGTGGAATTTTTAACAGTTTCAAGTCCACTACCAAGACTACCTTTGTACTGTCTGAATCCACCTCTTGTGTGTTCATTCCATCATTCTAGTTTTTTTTCCTGGGTCTGCAATAACCAGCCAGTTTGGGATTTCTCTTTGCTTGCAGCTGATATAGCTGCTATTTAGAGGTGTCGATGTTAATTTATCTATTATTATACCACAGGTATCTAGTCTCAGCCAATCAGACAGAGGAAAATTGACAGTTATTTTCCCACAAACTACCACCAACATGCCCACAGTAGTTTATTCACCTTCCAAGAGTAGTTTATTCACCTGTAACCACACCCACAGTAGGTTATCTATAGTCTCCTCTGCTGCCCACAATACGTGCTAAGTTTAAAATGTGCTCACACTCATGCCCCCCCGACTTTCTGATTCTACAATACAAGCAGCTTAATTATTCACTTCTCCAGCAACATTTATCACAAACTGTTACCAAATCACACTGACAGGAGAGATGGACATGGAGCAACCGGCCACTCAGGATTTTACTGCTGAAGTCCGCTTGAAGCTTGCAACACAACGGCAACACAGTCACCTTACACAGAAACACAAGTTTGTCAATTTGGCTGATAACCGGCCAGCAACACTAATAAATCAGAACTGTATCTGTATCTGTTTTAATCTTTACTTCTGACACATACAATTTAGATTTTCAGCATTACTAATTTGCCATGCTTACTAAAACAGATGGACCAGGGAGACCGAGTCGAAAGGAGCACACGCACGATTTTCTTCTTGACATTCACAGGTCGTGGCACAAATATAGAGACATAAAGAGAGAGATAATTTACACAAATGCAGAGACCACTTTGTTTATTTGGCACAGAATAGGTCAGCAACACCGGCAAACTTAACAGCTCAAAAATGGACTTTTCAAAATTGAAACCATGACTCTCAGTATGCATACTATTTCCGATACTAATGCACGTGCCCAGACTCACGGCTTTCCTTTTACAACACTAGTTTGAATGTGTAGCATCGCTTGTTTTTTACTAGAATTTTCATACAAAATCTATCCAACTCCTACTGGTATAATAGTAATAACATTCATCTTGTAGGAGTATACTCGCAATAACCAGCTTCTGTGGTGATTATTGCTTCGTATACTCCTACAAGATGAATGTTATCACTTAAATGTATCTTTACTGTTGGGGCTGCCCGTAGGCTTAAGGGTTGACACTTCACACTTAAATGTGTGAGACAGAGCTCTTTTTAGGGCTGCAGGCAGCAGCCCTCTTGCATCAGCTCTAAAAATGAGCTACAGGAGTCAGACCATGGAACACTTCCTTTGGAGTTTTCCAGTGATCCTTCCACATTTTTGCAGCCCTTCAATTTAACCTTTGCAGTGCTGCAAACTAAACATCTGCCCAGAGCTCAGTCAAGTAGATTCATTCTATTTCTTTTGGCAGCCTTGAAGTGCTTCAGTGAGTACAAGAAACACATGTTTTCTCTTGACTCCAACTTGGTAAGCAGCATTTTTAGAGCTACTGCAAGACAGATAACAGCATCTAACTGCAGAGTCTCAAATTACATGCTTGGTCATCTCTCCCAATGTGTGTGTGTGTGTGTGTGTGTGTGTGTGTTTAGCAATGATTTATGGTATTTCCTCTAAAGAGTTGATTTATGTTAACCTTTTCAGGGCCTATGTAATTAGCGGCATTGGAACTCTCATGGTTGTATACTTGTATGAATGGTAAATAAATGCTAGGCAGCTAATGTTTTAGGGGTTTTCAGAGGTTGAAAGGGGCATCCTAGGGAATTACAAATAATCATAGCGGTGTCAATTGCAGTGCTCCCAGATTGAACAAAGCATTTGCCTGTAAGGCACCCTCCTTTTCACTGTATTTTCCATGTAAAACTGGGACAAAACTCCTGTACACTTTCCTGTGTGCTCAACCTAATACATGTACACAATTGACTTCATTATGCCTGTCAGTAAAATCACTGTATCAAATGTTAAGGCTGTTTTTATTTATTTTAAATTATAAAACTCACCTGCAACATATCACAGAAGCTCTGGAAAAATGCTGGAATCTCTCAAGCTTTGCTCTCAATGTTCATATATCTTCAGAACCTCCTGATGGTATTATAGCATTGTTACAATATACTGACACAGCCAGACAGCCTGGCTGAGATGCAGTATGTCATATTCAGTGGATCATATTTTTATCCATTTTGGCAATGTACTGGCACAGAATAGCTTTGATGAGATGCAGGATCTCATTTTCAGAGGGGTCCTAATTTTACCCATTTCTACAATGTATTGATACAGGTTAGCCTGGCTAAGATGCAGTATATCATTTTCAGTGGGGTCTTACTTTTGCCCATGTTTGAGTTCCAACAGAGAATACAGCATCTAACTGCAGAGCACTTCCAAATTATATTCTTGGCCATCTCTCCCAGTGTGTGTATGTGGTAGCAATGATTTACAGTATTTCCTCTGAAGAGTTGATTTATGTTAACCCTTTCAGGGACCTATCTAATTAGTGGCATTGGAATGCTTATGGTTTTATATTTGTAGGAATGGTAAATGCTAAGTAGCTAATGTTTTAAGGAGATTCAGAGGTTGCAAGGGGCATAATAGGGGATTACAAAGAAATCATAAGGGTGTCAACTGAAGTGTTCCCAGACTGAACAAAGCATTTCCCTGTAGGCCAACCTCATTTTCCCTGTTTTCCATGTAAAACTGGGACAAAACTCCTGTACATTTTCCTGTATGCTCAAATCAATACATGTATGCAACTGACTTCATTATCCATCTCTCTCTCTCTCTCTCCTGTTGTTGGCGTGTTCCAGGTGCTGAATGAATGGCTGGGTGGGCAGCTGACTCCCAGCCAATAATGCCCGCAATTTGGGCCAAAATAAAAGTAACTACAACTCCCAGGAGTCCCGGCAGCTACACCACCACGTGAGCACTGCCTGACTCGTCATGTGACTGTATGACTGTATTGATACATGCGCATACAGTCAAGTCAGTTGCTAGAGAGAGAGAGCGGGAGGTGGGAGACATTGTGTCTATGTTTGCTCACTTCTGAGCACCACAGAGATCATCAGACTGAAGCAAGTCTGGAAAACAAATCGAATGAAAAATTAATATAAAGTCTTTCTTGTGGATGGTGACTGAGGAGGTCATTCTATTGTTGTTAAAAGGCCCTTTTAAGGGCTAGTACTGTACGGTGGTGTCATGGCGTGGTGGTGGTAGTGGGCAAAAAATGTATTTGATAAAAAAATAAATATAGAGAGGCTGCTAGCAGCCAATGAAACCACCCACACATGCACCAGGGGGAGTGCAATCCAGTCTGGTCTGCACAGATTAATTTACTTGACTTTTCCAGACATATTTTTCTTTACTAAATTACTAGAAAAAAATGCCCCTTTAAGAGCTAGTGTGTGGTACTGGTCTAGACAGGGCATTTCTGGGCTACTATAACTATAGTCTAGACTAGGTGTGAGTAGTTGGTGTGGTAGACTGCTAGTGTGGGTGCCTAGTTGGTTGGTATACTAGGCAGCATGGAGACAGCAATTTAACTAAAGAGTATTAACAAAAACTACAAATATATAGGTCAAATAGGTGGCTGGCAGGCAGGCAGCCATGCTGCAGGCCACACAGTCCAGAGTCCCACTCCCAGATCTCAACATACTTTACTATAAAAGGTCCTTTTAAGGACTTCTGGGGTACAGTGGTGGGTGTTTCAGGGCTACTTGGTACAAGTTTTGGATAAGCATTTTGGCAAAAAATACAAAATATATAATATAGTTTGTTAGCAGGCAGCTAGGCTCCAGACCACACAGTCCAGAGTCCCAGATCAACACACGTTACTAGAAAAAGTCCTATTAAGGACTCCTGGGGTACAGTGGTGGGCATTTTAGGGCTACTTGGTAAAAGTGCTGGATAACGAGCATTTTGGCAGAAAAATAACAAATATATAATATAGTTTGTTAGCAGGCAGCCAGACCACACATTCCAGAGTTCCAGATCAACATACTTTACTAGAAAAAGGCCTTTTAAGACCTTCTTGGGTAGAGACTCAGTGTTGGGCATTTCAGGGCTAGTGGGAGCCGGAGATACTGACCACACACTCCAGAGAATTTCCAGACCACCCTACTATTCTGGAAAAAGTCTTTTTAAGGGCTAGTGTGGTACTAGTGAACATGTGATAGTGGGAGGTATCTGTGGGTGTTTGGGGTCACACATTAACAAATTAAAAAATACAAGTGACCACAGCAGTCCAGAACCTCATACTGTATGACAGAAAGAGCTTTTAAGCGTTAGTGTGATACAGTGGTTCTAGTGGGCATTTTGCCAAAAAATTAAAAAAAGAAAGAAACACATATCCAGGCGGCCACACAGTCCATGATCCCAGACCACCCTATACTGTTACAAAAAAGTAATTTTAAGGGCGTGTGGAACTAGTGGGCATTTTTGCCAACATTTACAAACACAAATTAAACAGAAATGCAGGCAACCAAGATACAAGTAAAACAGTGTGTGTCACCAACTTCATTGCTCCTTTTTTCCTTCTGTCTCTTTTGTATTGTTTAACTGTAAAACACAGTAACTTGGTTTCTTAAATATAATAAAATCTTCAGGTGGACAGACAGTCATGTGGCAGTGGTGCTCAGGGTGTGGTCACTGACCATTCATCAGCTAGACAGTCACTGACAGCAAGTGTGTTTAAAAAATCATATCCAGAGTCACTTTTAAGAGCTACTATTGGCTTTTTTGTCTTGCCTTTATTGTCTGGCCAAATCAACAAAATCAATTAACTGCTGAGCTGACATCTTTATTCATTACCTTAACATACTTTAGTTTTTCTGGCTTGTAAGCAGTTTAATCTGATTATAGTACTGTAGCGTGGTATAAAGTTAGCATACGCTGTCCTGTTCATCTGAGCTGTGCTCCTGTGCAGTGTATGGTGGTTGAAATATCAGTAATTCAAAACTCAATTTAGTCACATATATGAATACACTTTCAGAAGATATATTTTATATAGTTATTCTTACCTGCCAAGAAAAAGTAAGAGACTGAAGTTTGATAAAGGACACATCGATTCCACACCACAAAAATAAAAAAAAAACATAAAAAACACAGTTCAATAGTAGACTTTTTTATGGATATAAGAAACTATTTCAGAAAGACTAATGACCTGCAGCCAGTATCTCAGGAGGAGAAATAATCATGGTAACAGATGTAGCAGCACATCAGTCGCATTCCATTGTGGCATCCTTTCATGATTTTGGAAGCAGTCATAGCCAATGTGATAACCTGCATCATACAGAAGGGGGACAGGTGGGGCAAATAGTAGAAAATATTGCTCCATTACCAATGGCAGAATCACCTGATGCAACAAACAGCAAATCACCAAGTGACCTTGGCAATAGTGATTCTGGACCTGTACAGCCACAGAATTATAACTTCCCATCAACTTGTTTTGGTAAAAACACGAATGCATGCAAACGGTTATTTCAAGTCAATTGGTTTAAAACATTTTGTTGGTTGGAATACTCAGTGCAAGCCAATGCAGCATATTGTTTCCCTTGTAGAGTATTTAGCACTAGAAATGTTACGTCATTTGGAGATGCTCTTCTTCACAAAGGTTTCACAAATTGGAAAAGAGCTACGGAATCATTTAGGGCACATGGCTATTCAGCTGTTCATTTGAGTAGCATGACCCGTTGGGCAGAATTTGAACGTACAAAGAAAACTGGAACTATAGAACAAGTGAGTAACAGGGCAAGTGACAAAGACATCCATGATCAGAGAGAGTACAGGAAGCAACTAGTGGAAATAACTTGATACTTGGGCAAACAGGGATTGACATTTCGGGGACATGATGAGAGCCCAGACAGCAAACTTTCTTGAACTCCTAGATCTCATAAAAATGTTTTACCCCTTTCTTGCAAAATACAGACCACCAGATAATGCAAGTTATACTTCACCAAATTCACTGAATGAACTAATTAGCAGCTGTTCTAAAGAAACACTTGCATGCATCATTCCGGAGATAGTCTCAGCAGAAATGTTTTCAATCATGGCTGATGAAGCCAGAGATAGTAAAAAATGTGAACAGCTAGCAGTCTATGTGCGCTACGTAAACAGTGAGGGACAGATAATGGAAAGGTTTCTTAGGTTTACTAAAAAGAGAAGTTTGATGCTGTCAGTATCACTGCTGCTTTAGAAGACTGTTTGAAAAAATATGCAATTGATAAACTGTTGCATGTTGATCAGGCTTACGATGGGGCTTCTGTGATGAGCAGTCATATAAGTGGAGTTCAAGAAAGATTTCAAATGTTTCATGATAAGGCAATTTATGTACATTGTTATGCCCATGAACTAAATCTTGTGTTTTGTAATATATGCAAAGAACTGCCAGAGGCATGTAACTTCTTCCAGACTCTTGAGTCTCTGTATGCTTTTTTTAGTGTTTTGGTGAAACAACACCAGCAATTTATGAATGTACAGGGGGACCTTAGCTTAACACCATCTGAACTTGTGCAGCTCTCAGATACTAGATGGTCTTGCAGACTGTGGTCAATTACTGCTGTGCTGAAAACATTTGTTGCACTTTTAAATTGTTTGTCTATGGGGTCTGATGCAACCACTCATGGATTACGAAAGAAGCTTGCAAGCTGGGCAACAGTTTCCTGTCTATTTGTGTTTTAGACACTACTGAGCTCAACCAATGGGTTGTTTAATCTCCTGCAAAAAGAATCCTTTGATTTGTCAACTGCTGTAACAGCTGTTGAGGCTGTCACCACAACTCAGTCAGACATGTAAAATGAGGGATCAGCCAATGACGTATATGATAAAGCCCGTCAGTTTTGTGAGAGACTTGATATACTAATTTTGCAGGTTTTAGAACATCACAAGTGCAAAACAAATCCTAGGTTTGATCATTTCTTTGTTGAAACAGCCTCTGGATCATGTGAAGTGACCCATAATGAAGAAAGTTTCAGATTCAAATTGTGGTATCCTTGCTTGGACAGAATGATTGCAGAACTTGTTGAATAGTTTCTACTGTAAACAAAGAAATATTAACAGGCATTCAAACTTGCTCACCTTCATCATCAAATTTTCTAAACTCTGTCTCTGAAACATGTAGCTGATCATCATAGAATTAACATTTCACATGAAGAAGTTGTTGCTAAGAACTTTGCGAAGCACTTTTAAAATGAGGTGAAAGATATGACAGTGTTTTATAACAAACTAGATATTCTAATGTTTCCTTCCCTGAAAAAAATAGTCAAAGTTGCAATGACTATCCCTGTCACAAATTGTTCATGTGAAAAAGTAATGCACCTGAGAAACAAAAACTCAGAGGAAGAGTACACAATGGGGGGTGAGATATTGACAACAACAAAAATGGAAAGGGACCTGGGGTAGTTATATCAGATGACCCAAAGGTGGACAAGCAATGTGAGAAGGCAGTAAGGAGGGCTGCGGGGAAACTGGGACGCATAGGGAGAGGCGTCACCAGTAGAAAACAGGAAGTTGTTATCCCTCTGTACAGACAGTAAGACCACATCTGGAGTACTGCATGCAGTTCTGGAGACCCCATCTCCACAAAGACATAGACTGGGTGGAAGCTGTCCAGAGGAGGGCAACCAAAATGGTGCAGGGTCTGCACCAGAAAACATATGAAGAAAGACTAAAGGAGCTTAATATGCATACTCTTGAGGAAAGGAGGGACAGGGGGACATGATAGAAACTTTCAAGTACCTCAAGGGAATCCACAAAGTATAGCATCTTTCAGAAAAAGAGATGTGTAAGAACAAGGAGGCACAATTTGAAGATAGAGGGGGGATGGCTCAGAGGTAACATGAGGAAGTATTTCTTCATGGAGAGGGTTGTGGATGCATGGAACAGCCTTCATGTAGAGGTTGTGGAGTCAAAAACAGTAGGGGAATTTAAAAATGCATGGGACAGACATAAGGCAATTCTAGTGGGGGGAGGAGGAAGTAGGCTGTTGGTTAACTAGGATCAGCAGCTTATAAGATAGGTAGGGAAATGGGCAGACTAGGTGGGCCAAGTGATCCTTATCTCCCATCAGATTCTATGTTTGTATGTTTCTATGAATGTGGAACGTCTGCACACTTGGCTTCATTCAACAATGAACAAGGAGAGGCTTGATGCTTTAGCAATTATGACAATTGAGCAAGAAACATTAATGTCAATCTCTGCTGATACCATTATAGACAGTTTTGCAACAATGTCAAAGAGACAACACCAACTGACCCATTAACAGTACTGCCATCCAATGATCCACTGCTGAACAAAATGTATACTCTCTCTCCATCATGTCAATGTGTATCTGTACCAGTTATAAACACATCAGGGTAATATGTACCAATAATAAGAAGATGCAATTTATCACAGTCTCATTCATGAATCACGATGAAACCCTGTTTGTTTGGTTTTTCCTCCTGGTCTGTAAACTCACTCCAGACCAGTGGTGTCCCCTTCAAAAATCTGTGCTGCAAGTTTGGTTCAGAAAGGCAGGATCAACCAGATTTACCTCATACCTTTATATTTCAGCATTGCCATGATCAATTTCACACAGCATTTCAAGGGAGTTACATCCTCAACCAGTCATAAAACTAAGCCGGACCATCCTCTGTTGTCTCCCCCCGGTTCTATGCAGTGTTATGTGCATAATAATATTGCATAACATATAAGCACAGTCTCATTCATACAGAATACCTTGGCATGACATGTTCTACTTCAGGCCTGCAATCTCACTCCAGGCCAGTGGCGCCCCTCTAAATTTTTCTTCTATATAATCTGTGCAACAAGTTTAGGTTTGTTTCACCGATATGCTGAACACAAGCATATAGAGCCCCCAAACCCCAGGCATGGCAATATACATCTCAGAGCCAGTGCCCCTGGTGTTGCATGACTCTACAGATGCCCCTGCAGTTCTCCCCTTTGATGGTTGTGCTTCTTATTAATTAACAAGTCAGCAATCTCACCTGCATGATTGAGGTCATGCCGTGGATCCTCTTCTTTGTTATCCACTCTCTCCAAACACAGGGAGAGAAACTACCCAACACTGTTATATGCACAATCCACTGTGACTAGGGCAACTTGTTTGCATCTTGCAATAACCCTGTGTCGCAAGATGTGGCTGTCTCTCTCTAGGTTGATGCAAGTTTACATGCCTGTGGTACTGCCTGTCCGTTCATGGATGCACTGTACAGGGGAAGCGTTAAGATGACACGGTGATCCATCTGAGGGGGCAAACACAAAGGAGTAAGGAGAACAAACAGACAGTGAGAGTGAGGCAGGCAGTAGCAACTGCCAGTAACTGTAACTCTGACCATGCACATTATTGTCAGCTGTAATGTACATGGCCAGAGTTACGGCTACAGAAAGAAATGAAGCACTTCCATTGGAGCAGTTCATTTCTTTCAAGACGAGGACACACCAGGTCAACAGAGCTGAAAGTGAGTCATGACCAGAGAGGCTGGTCATTGGTGTGCACTGCCTAACCCATTGCAGTTTCAGCAGCAATTGGCTTGGCAGTGACACACCTCTCATTTCCCCTATTGCCCCAAGATGCTGCTTGCGCAAGCGCAAGTGAACGCAAAAAGGATACTGCACATGTGCTTAGTTTCTGAAAGTTGGAAGTTAATATTAGAGAATTAATAGAACATTTTGGAAACCTGTTTAATAAAACAGGTTCCCTCTTAAAAGGTACCTAAACAAGCAGTTTTTTAAAACCGCAAACTCCAAAATCTGACTTCATAGCAAGGTAAAGTAAAGGCTGCTGTTTACATTTATGCTAAAACTGCATTTATGTAAATAACATAAATGCAGTTTCATAGCTTTGGAAAAATGTAAACCTCAGCCTTTCACTTTCAAAAAACAGCCTTGCTTGCTCTCTAAAATGTCTACCAAGTGTGTTAAGTGATGAGTCATGGTGACATCATTGGAGTCAGAGGCAGAGACCCACATGGATCCCTATAGTGCTAACTAGTTCTTCTGTCCCCCTTTGTTTTGAATTATTTCACCAGAATGATCAACACCATGTGTTAACATGGATTATTTTGATCAGTACACATTTTAGGCTATGGGTTTGTTCATTTTGTTTACTTTAACTTGCTGAAAATGTTTTGTAATCCAGCTGACTTCTTCTTTGGCAAACTGCAGTATAGTACAACACTTCAAATACCTGATGATCTAGTGGTTATGTGATGCCCTGAATTTTGTAGTGAAGTTCTGGTCTGGTCCAATTCCAAAGCTCATGCTTTCTTGGTAACCCTCAAATAAGCTTCTCTTGTAGTCTTTTTCCACATGAACCCCCTTGCACCTAGCCTGCCTTCGGTTGACCACCCCACCATCCATACTCTGTCCTTAATACTGCCTGGGGCTGCATATGAGCTTGCGGTCTCATGAAGAGAATTATCACACCTCAGATTGTAGTCTTGTACCTCAGAAAGTTATGCACACCTATACCAATACACTTCATCAGCTGGCACTGTTAAATCATGCCTCCCAAATCACTCTCTAGTCCTCTTTCTCAGTGTTTGACTTGTGCTCCCACAGTAAACACTGAGTGGATCACCACCCTTCTACACAGTGAAGGCAGTATGTACAGTCCCCCTGTTGTGTTTTTTCTGGCCTCATTAACCAACAACTAAGTCTTCCTGGAGGGCCAAGCAATAAGCATCAGGACCCACCAGAAAAACTGCTGTTCATGCCCTGATAAGGGCCACACTTACTATGGATAACAATATTATTAGCAGGAGAGGCATACTAATGCCTTGAGCGAATCCACCCAACTTCCAGTGTCAGTCTACTCTTTTACCTGTGATCTGCAGAACTCCACAGGATAGTTCCCGGCAATTCTTCTCCAGTACTTTTCTGTGCCCTACTCCACAATACAAGTTGGCTTGCTATCACCCTTCCGAATCTTGAATGAGATATACACAGTTCCCTCGATACTGTCGTAACAAATGTCAACATCCGCCCTCCTCACCTGACGGTAATCTCCCTACAATGAATTCAAGTAACAGTTTAGGTGCAGCCCTGCCACTCTGAGTAATGTCATCGCTGGCTGCTCTCATCCACAATCATGCAGTGATCACGGTGCTGGCAGCCCCACATCTCAGATCTCACAATGATCTGCTCAACGTCCCCCTTCCTATCTTCCACTAACCAGAATATAGCTGTACCCTGCTGGAATGGTCTCTTCAGTCCCTCTCTGACATTCATTCTTCTCACCTGCTCCCCATACCAAAAACTGGTGGGCTCACTACCCTTCTCAATCATTAATGCAGTTAGTACAGTCTGCCGTGTTATTTTTACATATTAATAATAAACGTAATCTTCTGGTAAGTCAGGCTGATAGCAGCAGGGCACAAGGGGAGAAATAGGCTTTCCTACCCATATAAGATCTAAGCTACCCATGATTAGGCACTATTAAATGACGTGCATAATGATGTGCACACCCATCATTTAATAGTGCCTAATCAAAGGTAGCCTAGATCTTTTAAGGCTAGGAAAGCCCATCTTTTCTCTTGTTCCCTGCTGCTATCAGCCTGACTTACTGGAAAGATTTGTTTATTTTTTATATGTCAAAAAACCCGGGGACTGTACTACCTGCATTCATGATGCAGAAGGGTGATGAGCTCACCAGTTTTTGGTGTGGGGAGAAGGAGTGAAGAATGAATACCAGAGGGGGATTGAGAACTCCATTCCTGCAAGGTACCGCTATATTTGGGGAAGGGGGAAGACAGAAGGGGAGAAATATGAGCAGATCACTGTGTGATATAAGATGTGGGGCTGCCAGCACCGTGATCACTACCTAACCCCATTGTCCCGGCCAACATTCCCCTTCCCATAAAACCAGTTCATGCAATTCTCCAAGGCTGTGTGTGGGTATTAATGTGTGAAATGGCTGCCACTACACATTCAGTCACTTTACTATCAGTCTAGCATTGCTTGTAAAGCACTTTGGGATACAATGTGTATGAAAAGCACTATATAAATGCTGATTCTTATTATTCTTATTATTTTCCATGGAAAAAGAAGACAAGCAAGCATATTTTTGATTTCCGAGAAAGTATAAACTCTGGCATTGGACTACACAAGAACTTTGCTACAAACAAGTGGTGGATCTAGGGGGTGGTGAAGGATGCGGCTGCACCTTCCCCTCCCCCCATTGTAACTTACTTGCTTGCTGCTGCTGCATGTCACTTTGTTGAAGAAGTCTGATTTATTGATTGTACAGATGTTTACATTCAAAACTATGGATTACATTTGTAGGTTCTGTCAAAAAAAAGTACTAGAAAAGAATAATAGCAGAAAACATTAAGGTTTAATAAAAATGTTAAAAAGTGCATATCAAGTATGTACACCACCCCAGCATCCCCCATTGTAACATCCTAGATCCACCAAAACCACTAGACCACCAGATTATTTAAGATTTGTACTGCACTGTGGTCTGCCAAAGAGAAACTCGGTTGGATTAAAACACAATTTCAGCAAGTTAAAGTAAACAAAATGAACAGAATCATAGCCTAACATGTGTAATGGTCAAAATAATGCTTGACTCTGGCTCCAATGATGTCATCACTTAACACATTTGGCAGCTATTTTAGGAAGCAGATAAGGTAGTTATTTTTTTTTAAATTGGAAGGCTGATTTTACATTTTTCAAATGCTTTGGAACTGCTTTAAGTACATAGTATACGCTCAGTGAATATTCATTATAGTGTGTACTATGTACAGTAGTACATGCTCCAGCGGAGCTCAGTCAGTGGCTGGCCATGGTGGTGAGAGGTGGATCTGTGCCAGTCGCCAACTGGGTAGGGGTGGAGGGGTGTGGGGTGGTCTTCCACTGCCGGTTGGGGGAGCCACTAGACTACCAGGGTTATGGGATGCAGCGGAACACGTATGGGGGAAGTGGTTTTCAGGTGATGGCAGTACAGGGATCAGGGCAATGGGAGGGGGGCATGAATAGCTCTGCAGGGCAGTTATGTGCATATACTGGTGGTGGGGCATTCAGGGAGGGATGGGGATAGCCCTGCTGGGCTTTGACTGGCACTTTGGGGGTCGAGAGCATTGGGGGGCTGTAACCATGACTTTAGGATCAGGGCAGGGATGTGGGGAAGGGTGGCATACCATTGTGGGATGGGTCATGTGCACATACAGGCAACTCCAGGAGGTATAGGTACAGTTACACCAACTATATGCTGGTGTAACTTATGTTGTCAGATGTTCCCCGGGGCTTGTTACAGAATAGTGCCCTTGGAACCTTTGTTGGGTGCAACAGATGTCAGTAAACCCCTACCACCATGTCAGTAGGTTTACGCATACCATGGTATGTTAAGTCCACTTTGGTGCAAGCAGCCTGTGGCATGTCGCAGGCTGCTTTGCAGAATAACAACTGTCACAACTGCTGGCATAACTTGCTACTTGCACCATTGTTTTGGACATAAGTCAAGTTACACCAGGAATATCCCTTTCAGAATCGTGCCCTTAAGGTATCGGGAGGGGGGGGAATGCAAGAGGTAGAAAGGGCTCTGGGCTTCACTAGCCCAATTATGGTCCATTGTTCCCAATCAGAGTACAGAGCACAAAATATTCAGTATGAAGGGAAGCGTTTAACGGATCCCCAGGAAATGGCAGATGCTTTTGCGTCATATTTCAAAGAAATATACCAGGCTAGAGGTCTGGCTGATGATAAGGAAATCAATAATTTCTTAGAGGGAATTCCCTTACCAGTCCTGGATCCAATACAGGCTAGGGAGTTAGAAGCTCCAATAAGAGCATCTGAGATTATTGGAGTGGTGCAATCTCTTCCCGCAGGTAAAGCACCGGGGAGTGATGGCCTTACTGCCAAATTCTATCAGGCACATATCCAGACTAGACTTCCTATGCTCCAGGAATTTTTTAGTACTATAATGCGGGAAGGGGTTCCTCATCCACCATTGTATCAGGCATATATTACACTAATTCCTAGACCAGACAAGCCCAGGGATGTACCAGGCAGTTACAGGCCTATGGCTTTAATGAACCAAGACATTAAGATTCTTACAAGAATCTTGGCAAATAGAATTTTGCGTATTGCTCCCAGTTTAGTTAGTCAGGAGCAAGTGTGATTTATGCCGGGAAGGGGGGCACATGATGCTCTTAGGAAATTACATCATATACTAAATTATGCGCCCGATTCTCAATTACCTCTAGCTTTGATATCTTTAGATGCGGAAAAGGCTTTTGATTGGGTCTCCCATCCTTTTATCTTTGCTACAATGGAAAAGATGGGATTCCCGGAGGGTCTTCTCAGGGGTATTAAGAATTTATATACTGCGCCAACAGCTAGGGTATTATGCAATGGCTATGTCTCGCGGGAATTTCAGTTGCAGAATGGGACTCATCAAGGATGCCCTCTTTCACCGATATTATTCAACATTTACTTAGAACCCATCCTGAGAGCTATTAATAGGGATGTACATATCAAGGGGATTAAGATAGTGGGAGTGGAGTTAAAATTTTCAGTCTTTGCAGACGACATACTTCTCCACTACAAGACCCAGCATCTAGCTTTGAGAGAACAAGAGAATTAATAGGATGATTCTCTAAGGTTTCTAATTATAAGCTGAATTTGACGAAGACACAAATCCTCCCTCTGACACCATACGTTTACAGGGCAGATTTTGCACCACTCCGATTACAATGGATGACAGATAAAATTAAGTATTTAGGTATTTGGATTACAGCAACTCTGGAGCTGAGGGCGGAAACAAATATGGGGGGATTATATCAGTGGTTAAAGGGGATATATTAAGATGGAATAAGCTACCCTTGAATTTTATGGCACGATTGGGCCTTATCGAGATGCATATATTACCTAGACTGCTATACCCGGTTTATTTAGCCCCATATAGTATTCCTAATAAATGGTTTAGTATAAGTAGGAAGCTAATCTCAGAATTTTTATGGAATGCGAAACCTCCTAGGATAAAACATAATGTTTTATGCTTATCCGACAACAGATGGAGGGATTAAGCTGCCTGATCTTCATATTTATTATATGGCGGGTCAGCTGGGCCTTATGGCTCGATGGGTGGAAAATGTTGATGGAGAGAGTTATTCCCCAATCTGGCTACAAATAGAGAAGCAAATGTTTAAAGATTCTGGCCTCACTCCGGAATCATTGTTGTATGCCAGAGTGGGAAAAAGTTTTTTCACAACAGGGTGTGGGAACCCAGTCGTGAAAACCGCAGAAGCCTGGTGGTAATTTCTTACTCCGGTACAGAGACAGAATCAAATGAAGGCTAGAGACAAGCCTGTACTGGGTAACCCTAACTTGGTAATTGGGGTCGGGTAGTTAGTTCAAGTGGGCTAACCAGATAATGGGTTTGAAGCTTAGGGATGTTACTCAGGGTAATAGTGTGGCCCTCCCGCCACGATGTGTCGGAATGTCCTTTTTTCAAAGGTTACAATTTAAATGAATGTTGGAAGGGGTGATGAAGGGGTCGGGGGGTTCTACGGACAACGCCTTCTCATGGGAGAGATTAAAGGAAGTTGATCCGAGATCTAACTCCCTTTCATAAATATATAAAGTCCTCCTGGATTTTCTTAGCCCGAGCTCTCCAATAAGAATTTCAACAAAGCGATGGCCGCTAGGAACCTTGCTTGGGATAATATCTGGCAAAACAGCAAGTATATTGTTATACCCAAGTATAAGAGTATGCAGTTTTTCATTGTCTCTAATATTTATTTTACCCCGTGAAACTATGTGATAGAAGCCTGAGACAGACAGACCTGTGTTTTAGATGCGAGGGGAATAGGCGATCTCCTGCATGTAATGTGGGGATGCAGTAAAATTTTACCACTTTGGGGTGAAATTAAACAGCACATGGACCCAATGCTGGATTATTCTGAATTTATAACACCAGAGATATGTGTTTTGGGTGACTTTTCTCAAATCCCGGGGGTTGTACCTAAATACCACCTCTCTTTGATGGCGGCGGTAGTTAAAACTTTTTTAGTAAAACATTGGAAGGATGATCATGTTTATGCTTATGATCAGTGGGTGAGAGATTTAATGGGGCTCTGGAGAGATAAAGAGGTATCTATATTCTGAGGAGAAAAGGAGGTATATGCTAAAAAGATGGGCGGCATTAGATGCGATTTATTCGTAGCAGGGCACAAATGCTCAAACACAGGCCTGTCTGTCAGATTGTGATTAACAAATGGAAATTATGCTGGAGTGTGACTCTTTTATTTATGGTATTATTCAGGTCTAAATGATTATCTGGACAGTGGCGGCTGTGATGTACATGGCTTATATACTAGGGTAACAATATGATAGTATTGGTCTGCTTGGTTTTTAGGGGGGTGAGGGACTCTCTCTCTTTCCAGGAGACACAGCAGGAGGCCACCTTGTGGGAGAAAGGCTCCTTATGGGAGCCGCTGATTGGAAGTTTATTTATTTAGTTATTTATTGATAACCGGGTAGGTGCGCTAGACACGAAAATGACTATTTTCAGGCACGACCTGGGAGGTCAACAACATAGAGAGATAACAGTTACATAGAATACAGTGTCAGGAGATGTGCAATACATCGCAAACATAAAGTGAAACAAAGTTAGGACAAATAAAGGTACAAGGCACGAATGGTGTAAAAATTATACAATTGGAGATAAGTGCCCAAGTGTGGATTATCTTAGTAATAACACAAGATATGAGGTACAGAAAGAAGAAATATACTGACGGCGGCATCATTACAACATACTGAAAGTGAAAGGGTGTTGATTTGGAAGGGGGCAGGGAGATAGGTAAAATTGGGATAGGTTTAAGGGAGGCTGAAGGAGCAGGGTGCCATCTTACACCATAGAAGGTGTTACCAAGGGCAGCCAGGGCAGAGTAAGTCTAGCTCTATGGAGGGTTGAAGCAGGTACATTGAGCACGAGTAGTAAGGAGGGAGCAGTGCCTTTTCTTAAACGTGGCATGATTAGGTGCAAGGCGGACATCTAGGGGCAGCGAGTTCCAGTAGGAGGGACCTACATGCAAGAAACCTGATTTCCCTTTGGTAATTCTACATCTGGGAATGCAAATCAAGGAAAGGTCAGTAGATCGGAGACCATAGGAGATGGGCTGAGGGATCAGCAGGGAGGCTAGGTAGGTGGGCATACTAGATCGAAGTACACTGTCCAGCAGGTTCCCAAGAGAGAGGAGACATTATGCAATAGGAGAAGGCCAATTAAGGTCAGAGTACAGCAAGCAGTGATGTTTTAGTGTGGAGAAAGCAGAGGCGTAGCGGCATATATTGTTGTAGGTAGTGTCCCACCTATGAAAATTAGCTTTAGACGTATTTGCATAGATTACGGATCCGTAAGAAAGTGATGGAAGAAGGATTCCTCTAGCAATGGCAGTCCTAGCAGTGTGAGTAAGAATATAGCTTGTTTTGTAGGCTAAGCCCAGTTTGGCATTTACAGCCTTACAGGTGGAGGTAATATGGGCATCATAGGTGAGGGATTCATCAAGTAAGACGCGCAGATATTTAAAAGAAGTTACAATCTCCAATGGGGAGCTGTCAGCCAAGGTGACCTGGAAAGATTTTCGGTGCTGTTTTAATTTAGTAGAGGATCTGAAGAGCATGGCCTTAGTCTTTCCAACATTTAGAACAAGCTTATTTTTGGTGATCCAGGATTGAATATTTTGTAGGTCCATAGAGAGCTTGTGATTAATAGAGTGGATATTATCTGAGCTTGTATAAAGGACAAGGTCATCGGCATAAAGCAATGATGAACAGGAGGATACCACTTGAAGAATGTTATTAATAAAAATCGAGAAAAGCAGGGGTCCGAGAATAGAACCATGAGGTACACCAATATTGATGATTGCTTTTTCTGAGATGGCCAAATTGAATTTCACAGTTTGATACCTGTTTGATAGGTAGCTATGGAACCAATTTACAACTTTGGGCGAGAAACCCAGGGAGTGGAGATTGGTAAGCAGAAGAGGGTGGTTAACTAGATTGAAGGCTTTTGTCAGATCGATAAAAACTGCACCAGTTAGATGACCCTGGTCCATAGCTTGAAGAATATCATTTGTCAGCTGTAGTAGAGCAGTTTGAGTACTATGGCCTTTTCTAAAATCGTGTTGGTTAGGGTGCAGGAGGTTATATTTTGTAAGGTGTTCTGAGATCTGAGCTGAGATGAGCTTCTCAAGGACTTTATTTAATGTTGACAATATTGCTATTGGTCTGTAGTTGGCTATATCTTTTTTGTCACCTTTTTTGAATATTGGCGTGATTCTAGCTAGTTTCCATACCTCGGGCACCACGCCTTCACTCACAGACAGGTTGAATATACAGGCCAGAGGTCCTGAGATGAAAGGTGCGACCCAACAGCAGTACTGTCTGATATAGAATTTAAATGTTTGAGGACATCATTTTTCGATATAGCTTTAAAGTAGAAGGTGAGCATCTGTGAAGTTTCTTTTGGGTGGGGGGATCCAGGTATTAGGTTAGTGGAGGAGAGAGTATTTGTGTAGCTTGAGAGGTCAGAGAAGTAAGAGTTAAAAGCATTGGCAATGGTACCTGAGTCATTGCAATGGATGCTTTTCAATATCATGTCGTTATTTAGTGGTCTTTAGTTAGAGCCGAGGAAAGTCTTGACATGAGACCAAAATTTCTTGGAGTCGCCTCCAGCATCCAGCAGAAGGCCTTTGCAGTACTGGCTTTTTGCAACTCTTATTTGTGTTTTGCATTTTGATCGCTGTTCTCTATAGTTGTTATAATCCGCTGGGAGACCAGATGTTTTAAACTTTCTCCAGCATTTGTCCCTGTTTTTGAGGGCTGTGAGGAGGTCTTTGTGCAGCCATCTGGTTTGTTTACCACGAACGTGCCGAGTGACGACTGGGGTATGTTTATCTTGAAGGAGTATGAACCTGCTCAGGAAGGCTTGCAGGGCAGTTTCAGTACTAGTTGTCCACGAGGTCGCAGGTGTAAAGGGATCTGAGTTATCTAGGGGCAGAGAATACATACCTGCAAATTTATTATATTAGTGTATCATTGCCTTTGGAGCCTGATTTTAATTTGGGGTGGTTTCACCTGCTGTGCATGTACATATGTGGGCTGTACACAGTTTACACAGTCAGTTTGGGGCTGTGTACCCTGGCCAAGCCAGGTATTTGTATGTCTGTCCTTTATTTGAAATACGAATAAAGATGTGTTTAAAAAAAAAAAAAAGAGTACAGAGCAAAAAAGAGGTTAGAGGGGGCCAGAGCAACCAGCACACATCCCTAGTTATGTGGCACACCCTTGTAAAACCACACTATGTAGACACTTGCAAAAAATCAAAGACAGCTTATCTTGAGTTTGTCAGGCTTTTTATTTAGCAGCAAAACAGTGTTGGGCAAACAAATACCCAAAGTCACTAAAGTGCAGGTGCAAAGAAGAAACATACAAACTGTATGGCGAAAAGGCATCCAAAGAAATTCACTGGTGACACCCATTGGTGTTCCTGAAGCGGGACTAGGCAGACTAGAGCTCTGAGGAAGGCAACTAGCTGAAATGTCAGCATATTGAGCATGACCCAGCTGGTAAGCATGCTGTCTTTAGGTCACCTAGTCTCACTTCAGGAACACCAGTGGGTGACGGCAGTAAATTTGTTTGGATGCCTTTTTGCCATACAGTTTGCATGTTTCTTTGCACCTGCATTTTAGTGACTTTGGGTATTTGTTTGCCCGACACTGTTTTGCTGCTAAATAAAAAGACTGACAAGCTCAAGGTTAGCTGTCTTTGATTTTTTGCAAGCGTCTTTATAGTGTGGTTTTACAACGGTGTGCCGCATAACATGGGGCGGGTGCCAGATGCTCTGGCCCTCCCACCCCCTTTGGCATCTGGAGGGGAAGGCAGGGAAATGAATAACTGCTGAATAACTGGCTTGACTAATTGCCATTTTGGGGGAAAAAATAGAATATTGGTAACAGGGATGTTTGCTCCATAATGGCATAAGATAGAAAAAAAATTATATTGTTGGAAGGATGAGATTCTCAGCTTTCCAACAGTATAAAAATATGTATTTCTAGCCCTTACAGTTACACAGTAAACGGAAAATGAATTTTCTTTAATCTTCACATTAAAAGCTGCAAAATACTGACATTAATTTTAAAAAGGCAGCAAAGAAACATTCTTACTTTCAGTAAACCAGTGAAATTCAATTAAAACCCACTGGGATGAGCTAAAGGTGAGAAACAGATTTTGCAGTCATGTCCCCTCTCGTACAGGGCAAATAAAATATAATGCAAAACAACATACTGTATAACTTTGCAAAGCTTTGTAAGGTGAAGTACAGGATTACTTTATCTGGTATTATGTATAAACTTTCACAGGGAACAAATATAATTGTATTTTTTGTTGAAAGCCTGAGAAAACTTTTGAAAATCAAGGTCCTCTTTAGAAAAACAGAGACAGTAGCAAAATACCAATGTAATAATATACACAGTCATACTCCTGGGCAGTGGTTAAAGTGGAAATCTGGAGCTGGGGGGCCCAGTCAGGGATGTCATTTCACCAAAACCATAGGGGTTGTAAGACCATTGATAAAAGGTTTGAAAATGTAAACAATAGGCTGTGGGTCTAGGGGCCAGCTAGGCCCCTGAACATTTTTTTAATTTGGTGCCTTCTGATGCATTTTGGAGGACATTTGAAACAGAATTTAGTAACCTGTTACCCCCTCCCCATGCCCAGTAAGTTGTACTATAGCCTCCCCCCCCCCAGTGACTAACCCACTAGGTCATTCCTCTTAGAAAAGTTTAAAAAAATCAACTAGCCAGTATAATATTTTATTAAGTATATTGGAGAAGAAAAAAATACAAACAAAACAGCAAGAAAACATAAACCTTGCACTGAGGCATGTTTAGACATGTCAGGAATCTTTAAAAGATATTCACAAAAAATTCCACAGAGGAGCTAGTGGTGATGTCTCCTCTTTGTGCTTCCCACACATGCAAGCAGTTACAGTTGCAGCTCTTCTGTTTTTTGCTGTCCAAGACTTCATACATGGTAGTGGAGTCCACTGCTTCAGAGGTGGCCCATTGTTGGATATAGAAATCAGTGAGCTCATGTGTTCCACTGTTAGTCGTGATCTCAAAGGGGAGCAAATAGTGTTCACCCTGCTGAATCCTCTTTCACAGTTGGCAGTGCTGACTAGCAGGGTGGCAACAATATTTAATAGACTGCAGCTCACCACTGAGGACTTTTGTTTCTTCGAAGTCTCAATAAGGGTTCTTCATAGCTGAGAATGAAAGTCCAAAATTTTCACAAATAATGTGAAGTTCTGATGCACCATACTCAGATGTCAATTTGGCTGGCAGATAGTCAGCATCCAAACACTTGATTGCTTGGGTGAATTGCTATTCTGAATCTGGTAGAAGCCTGGCCTGTAATAATTCAATCAGAGCCTGGTAAAACTGATCCTTTTGAATTTCTCTGGTTCTGCCAGTCTCTTCAGTAAGTGTTACATTTACACCCCTAAGTTTTCCTGCTTGTGTGCTTTGCAGACATAATTATACATACAGCCACCTGTGGTTTTCCAGGCTTGAAAAACCTGTTATTTGTCTACATATCAGCCTGTGTGCTTTTAGCAGTGAGATGTTCAACTTCTGAAGAACTAGGCTTAGATAAAACAATTCATCCAATACATCATACATGAAACTAAGGCTCTTTACAAAGGCTGGGGATGACAGCTTCTTAGCCATACCCACAGATCTTTTTCTCCAGAATTTCAGCTGAAGTGCTGACACACAGAGTTTCATAACTACACCACACTGCTTTAACAGTTCTAAAATTTGAAGCCACCCTCTATGTATTCAACTCTCTGCCTATTTGTAGAAGCTGAATACATAGTTCACCTGCGATTTCTTGAAGCTCGCTTTTTGCTTTGAGGGATGTGCTGTATATGGTGTATATCTTCTCCATGAAACTCTTGAAGTGGTTGACTTCTGAGCAGCATTTAAATGCATCACTAACTGACAGCTATAACCGGTGATTTACACAGTGCCAGTTGATCATTTTTGGATAGCTTTGTTTTAGCTTAGCAGTTATTCCCCCATTCCTGTCCTGACATAACTGATGCCCCATCTGTTGCCAAACCAATCCAGTTTTCTTGCTGAAAATGTTCTTCAAAACCATGCTTTTGGAGAGTTTGAAGAAGTACATGAACAATTCCTTCGGCTGTCATGTTTGACAATTCAACAATATCCAGAAAAAAAAGTTACTGGGCTGGAATGATCAACAGAGCATCTACTGTAGACAATCAGACATGAGGAGCTGCTCAAACCTATGCTCTCTTCTATAAGCAGAGATTTGGGGATGTTTGGATGTTTTTACTGTACTTACAAGCTGTTGCGTCTTATCTGCTGATATATGATAAAAGATGTCAGCGCAGGTGATATTGCTGTGTAAAACACGTTCAAGATATAAACCATTTTCAACTTATAGATCAGTCAAAGCTGAGTGATCCAAATATGGCCTGTCATGTTTAGCTAAGTGATAAGCAGTTCTAAAGTTTTTTTTCCATTTCTTCTGCTTTCTGAGCGATAATGTGTTTTTTCAAATGTTTCTGCTTTTTAATTTCCACAGCTTTAACAGCTTGCTTGTGTGGCTCTCTGATTCCCTTTGTTTGTATATCTTTTTTCACAGACTTTTCTGAGCTGCTGAT
Source organism: Neoceratodus forsteri (assembly GCA_016271365.2). NCBI lineage: Eukaryota > Metazoa > Chordata > Ceratodontiformes > Ceratodontidae > Neoceratodus > Neoceratodus forsteri. The sequence goes on along the minus strand of CM028131.1, from coordinate 766,882,881 downwards.
TTACATTCTCTGATTCTGTGCACATTTATGCAACCATTCGTCCATTCAGCAGAAAGCACTAATCTGGTTCCTTTCATTACATCATGTAAAGCACCTAAACTAGTTACTTCCTTGCAAGCTGCACACCCTATGGAGTCTTCATTTGCAAACAGCCATTTACTGTCTTTCTTAAAAAAATTCCACTGTTCAATTTTCCACCAAGATGGATAGACTGGCTGTTTAGTAAAGAGCTTCTGTGGTTGATCTGGAGTGGACACAGGTTACGAACATATGAACATACAAAATTTGCCAGCAGATAAAGGCCTAGTGGTCTATCAAGTCTGCCCGAATGTGCAGCTAGCACCCCTTATTGTGGGGAGATAATCTCTGAGGCACTCCACATTCATGACATCATGGGTCAGTTCTTATGTTCATCAAAACAGTTTGCAAGCACACCCCAGAGCACCAGTGTGTTTCTTGTAAAGAACAAATGTTTATTATAAAGAACAACTTCATTACTAAGGCAAGAAGCCACCTGGCTAAGCCATTTATTAATATCCTACAACAAAGATCAAACAAGACCACAAGAGTATGTTTCTGCAGATATGCAACTGTTTAAAATTGCAAAACTGGCAGTCATAGAAATGTTAGCACTGCGGCTTCTATTAGCGTCGGTTGGCTAGGAAAATGTTAGCTGAGAAATTGCCAGCACAGTATTCAAATTATGAACATTATCACATTGTGCAACTATAAAGATTATTAGCTACCCGAACACCCCTGCTAGCGGTGCCAGGAACTAAAATAATGTCTGACCCACATAACTGAACACAGAATCTATGCAGTGATTTACATGAGGTAATATAATAAATAATCAATCTGGTTCCTGAGTTGTATTACTCACCAACAAGAATCTGGTGACCCTGCTAGCCTCACTAACTTGTAAATAGGTACTCTCAAACGCACCCAGAAAAGCTTCCTTGCAATGGAAAATGCTTAAAATGCCTGAGCTGGATTCAGACATTACTGGAGTTTAGTGGCACAAAATCAAAGCACCTGCAACCACTTTGTGCTATTTTCTACGCAAAAACAGTTCCACAGAGAAAAGGAAGTTCTATGGACCAAAATGGAGCCATCCAAATATTTCTTTATGGCCCCAGTTTCTCAAACAACTGCTAGCAGCATGACCATCCCCCTACTTCTTTCTAGTTTACAAATTTCCTGATACATGAGAGCTGCAAGCTGACTGGCTGACAGCTCTCACGAGATTTCGGCCACCATCTTAGATGAGGATAAACAAACAATATTTGACTAAATCCAACATATCTTGCAGTGGAGAATGGAGCTAGCAATTGCTACAGCTTCTCATGGCAAAGTCCCCTAACTTACTGACCATGAGAGAGAGAACTGAAGAAACATGTTTTACAGAACAAAAAATGCTTCTGCCCCAAACTGTATCCTATTACAATAGCAGCCAGCAATGCAGATGATCCCTCACTCAGTTTATCAAAGCCAAGGCAAGGTTTAGCTAATGCAACCTGCCCCCCTTAAAGGCACATGCCTACTTTATCCCAGAGATAACTAAGGCATACAAAAAGGACCAGAAATGATACACAGCACTGTACTATATTGGGAGAACATACAAGGAGGTTTGATTAAAACAACTATTTGGGAAATAGTGAACTTTAATAGTTATTTCTTTCACTAATATTCAGTTGCTTTTTCTCTCTTAAAGGCACAATCATATATTAATTAAGGAGCTGCTATGTACTGTGTGTGACAAAAGTAATGCATACCAATGTGAATGCATGACTTGGTCCTATTAATTTAATAAAAAAGGGCTGGAACAAAATAATTTGTCACATTTTTGAAATTTAAAGGATGCTAACAGAGCCATGTATTGTTTGAGATCTGTCACAGATGACCAAACGGATTCCACAGCCACAGCTACTTGGAACCCCCTACCAGCGGTCCCAGGAGCTCAGTACATCAGGGGCTACTACATAACTAAAGGCTCTCATTCCTTACTTGGGCATATTATCTGAGTTCCCCTACGTGCTGTTCAAAACAAGCATACCACCTTACTAAGATGCCTGATGACCTGAAGCCCTGCCAGTGGCTCCAGAGTCTATACATTGTTAAATGAGCAAGTGGCAACTTTAGAACATCCAGAGTACCCTGCCAGTGTCCCAGACTTCTAATATGCCACAGTTCCCCATTACAAGCATAGTAGCACCTGAAGTGCTCACTCAAGGCATCACTACACAACAGTCTCTGACTTGGATGTCTGGATTTTTCTCTGTTTGATTAGCAGGGTATTTTCTCTGTCAAATTGTTGTGTTGGGCATCTTGCTGACAGGAAGGCACTCATCACAGCGGTGGGTCAGAGCTTTTAGCTGATTGTTTCGTGAGGGCACAGTTTAAGCCCAACCCCTGCCCACCCTCACCCCACCACCCCTGAAATAGTTCCTTTATACCTGGGGTTCTGACATCATTCCTCAAGATTGCAAGGTGCATATCACTGTCATATCCTCTCTAGTACACTGCACTGACAATCTAAGCATACACATAGTATAAAATATATATTTCTATATAACAACCAATCACACACACACACACACACACACACAAAAAGTAGATAAACATGTGGGGAGTAGTGCAATATAATGGCTGTGGGGCAGCAGTCTTCTGGGAGTCTTTCTGGAGGCTGAGATGCTGCCCTATTTGCAGACAACTCTTTGCCCTGAGGGAGGAAGTTGCCTGTCTTCAGGCCACACTGGACAGTAGTAAGGGAACCTTCCCCAAGGCCACACTGGACAGTAGGAAGGGAACCTCCCCCATCCAGGGAGCACCACAGCCACCACCACTACCTCAGAGGTTGCAAAGAAAGCACAGCAGTTGGACCACAGTGGGCTCAGGGAGGGTGAGCATGGTGGAACAGAGACACCCAGTCACTTGTTCCACTCCACAATCCATACACCATTCTGGGAGCATAGCTCCCCATGGATGCACCCACAGAGGAGACTAAGGAGGCTGAGGACAACTGTCACAAGGGAGGCCCACAGGAAGGAGGCAGAGGACATCACAGGAAAGGAAGCAGCTCCTGGTGGGGGACCCAATTATTAGGGATAGAACTGGGGGAAACAGGGAAAACTGAAGTAAGGTGCCTGCCTGGTGCCATGACTTGGAGGGACAGGAAGCACATCCTTAGGATCACGAGAACAGCTGCACGGGAGTCTGAGCTGGACATCATTGTCCACCTAGGGACAAATGACTTGGCTCATCATGAGATTAGAGCAGTGCAGGAGGACTTTGTAGAGATGGGAAGGGGCCTAAGACAAGTAGCACACACAGTATCCTTCTCAGATTTGTTGCCTGTCAATGGCATGGGTGAGGCAAGGGTACTTTGCACCATGCAGTTTAATGAATGGTTGAAAAAATGGTGTGGAGCACAGAGGTTTGGCTTCATTGGGGACTGGGGTTCCACCTGAAGGGACACCAGCCTATACTGGCAGGATGGTCTGCATCTGTCCAAGAAGGGAACACATCTTTTGAGCAATCAGTTTAAATGCTTCATTGGCAAGCTTTTAAACTAGTCAAGGGGAGAGGCACTGAAAAGCAGCAGGAAAATCCCAGCCTCTCCCTACAAAACAGGCTACTAAATGAGAAAAAGACCGAGGTAGAAAGGTCAGTGGGGGATGCTGCAACAGAAGGTAAAGCCATCAAAAAATGGAGAGCAATGAGTACCAATGCCCGTAGTCTGGGTAACAAGCTTCCTGAATTAGTAGCTTTGATGGAGGAGGAACATCTGAATATTGTGGCAGTCACAGAAACATGGTACACACAAAACCATGACTGGGATGTAAACATACCAGGATACACTATCTACAGGAGGGACAGGGAGGGTAAAAGAGGAGGAGGAGTAGCTCTTTACATAAGGGAAGGAATCAAAGCAACAGAACAAAAGGGTAAACAGGGAGGAGAAGAAGCACTGTGGGTAAATTTGGAGACAGGCAATGGCACCACAATCCGCTCAGGGGTTGTATACAGACCCCCTTCTCAGGGGGAGGAAATGGACAAGGAAATGATGGAAAGTATACTTAGAATGGCAGAAAAAGGGGAGATATTGCTGATGGGTGATCTGAATATGCCAGATGTTAACTGGAGTGCAGTTGCAGCAGCCACTTCAAAGAGTGGGGTTATTCTAGATGCCCTACAGGGGGCATGCCTTAGACAACTAGTATTGGAGCCCACTCGAGAGGGAGCAATCTTAGACCTGGTTCTCTCAAATGGAGATGGAGAGAGGATCACAGATGTAGAAGTGGGTAGCCATCTGGGAGCTAGCGACCATCGAACAGTATGGTTCACAATACACACGCAATAGAGTCAAGCCATACAAAGGCAAAAGTACTGGACTTTAGGAGGGCTGACTTTGCCAAAATGGGTGAGTGCCTAAGGAATGCACTAGCAAATGGGCAGGAAGGAGGGGTGGAAGAACAATGGAGAATAATAAAACTGCCATCACAGAGGTGACAAGCCTTTGTGTGAAGCAAATAAACAAAATAAATGATGTAAGAAACCACCATGGTTCTCAAAGGAAGTGGCAGTGAAGGTTCAAGAAAAAAAGCATTCAGGAAGTACAAGGAATCACAGAAGGAGCAGGACAGAGAATTGTATCAGTTAAAGCAAAAGGAAGCTGGGAAGGCAGTCAGAACAGCAAAGGCCCAAACTGAGGAAAAGATAGCCAACTCAGTTAAGAGGGGATAAAACCTTTTATAGGTACATCAGAAGCGAAGGAAGACCAAGGGAGGGATAGTGAGGCTTAATAAAGGGGAGGGAGGTGGGCAGAGGGTGACTGTGAAAAGGAAGAGATACTAAACAAATATTTTGCTCAGTATTTACAAATGAAGAGGGAGGTACCTAAAACAAACAGTAGAAAGACTCTGGATACAGAAGTTGATACCAGCCCATTTACAGAAGAAAGGGTTATGAAAGAACTCTTAAAACTGAAGGTGGACAAAGCAATGGGGCCTGATGGGATTCATCCCAAAATTCTAAAAGAACTAAGGGTAGAACTAGTGACACCACTGACTACCCTCTTTAACAAATCATGGGAGGATGGGGTGGTACCCAAGGACTGGAGGAGGGCAGATGTGATTCCCCTTCACAAAGTGGGAGCAAGACAGAAGCAGGAAACTACAGACCTGTTAGTTTAACCTCAGTGACAGGGAAAATGATGGAATCACTTCTGAAGGAAAGAATTGTCAAGTATCTAGAGGCCAGAGGGGCACAGGACCCAAGGCAGCATGGATTCACAGTGGGAAGGTCATGCCAGACGAATCTGATAGATTTCTTTGACTGGGTGACCAAAGTAGTAGATCAGGGAGGGGCTATGCACGTAGCCTACCTAGACTTTAGCAAGGCATTTGACACAGTCCCACACAAAAGATTAATGTCCAAGTTAGCCAGCCGGGGAGTGGGCCCCAAGATGACAGCCTGGGTAAAGAATTGGCTGGAGAATAGGACACAGAGAGTAATAGTAAATGGAGTCCACTCTGAGGAAAGGGGGGTTATTAGTGGGGTACCGCAGGGTTCAGTATTAGGACCGGTCCTCTTCAATGTCTTTATAAGCGACATTGCAGAGGGACTGGAAGGAAAAGTATGTCTCTTTGCAGATGACACAAAGATCTGCAACAGAGTTGATGCACAAGGTGGGGTGGAAAGGATGAGAAGGGACTTGGCAAGGTTAGAGGAATGGTCAAATGTATGGCAGCTTAGATTCAATGCTAAGAAGTGCAAGGTAATGCACCTGGGAAACAAAAACCCAGGGGAAGAGTACACAATTGGGGGTGATATACTAACAACCACAGAAATGGAAAGGGACCTGGGGGTAGTCATATCAGATGACCTAAAGGTGGGCAAGCAATGTGAGAGGGCAGCAAGGAGGGCTGGGGGGATACTGGGATGCCTAGGAGAGCATCACCAGTAGAAAAAGGAAGTTATTATCCCTCTGTACAGACAGCTGGTGAGACCCCATCTGGAGTCCTGCGTGCAGTTCTGGACCCAATCTCCTCAAGACATGAGACAGGATGGAAGCTGTCCAGAGGAGGCAACTAAAATGGTGCAGGGTCTGCACCGGAAGACATATGAAGAGAGACTTAAGGAGCTTAATATGTATAGCCTCAAGGAAAGGGAGAGAGGGGACATGATAGAAACTTTAAGTACCTCAAGGAATCAACAAAGTCCAAGAGGGTAGCATCTTTCAAAAAAGAGGTGTGCAAGAACAAGGGGCACAATTTGAAGATGGGGTGGCTCAGAGGTAATTTGAGAGTATTTTTCTGAGAGAGTTGTGGATGCATGGGCGGCCTTCGGAGAAGGTTGTGGAGTCAAAAACAGTGGTGGAATTCAAGCATGCATTGGACAGTCATAAGGCAATTCTAGGGGGTGGGGGTAGGAAGAAGTAGGCTGCTGATTAACTAGGATCTGCAGCTTATCCAGTAGGTAGGGAAATGGCAGACTGGGTGGGCCAAGCAGTCCTTATCTGCCATCAAATTCTATGTTTCTATGTCTCTGAAGCAATTTCTCAGTACCTCTGTGCCTCACCTCAAAATGACATGTTCTCTAGACCTTTTTTATGGCACATTATGTCTTTTAAACTCACCACCTTCTTTTATCAAAAGGTAGAGGTAACTCCTCTATCATCTACCTGACCAAAACACCATAAACAAGTAGGTCTCATGAGGAGGAGGAGGAGCATTGAGAAACTAACCTAACTTGCCTATCCAGATCGGCAGCCGCAAGAAAGAATATTGCGAGACTTGCTGCTGTGATCTCGGAAAAGCTCTCCACTCACCCCTTACCCATGCGGGATTAAGGGTGCAGGTGGCTGCCAAACAGGAGATTGACTGAGAGTCGCTGCTGCCATCTTGCGGAGAGTGTAACTACGCTCATAAATGTTCAACCAGCACAGAGCACATTTGCTAAAAGCACCAACCGATCTGCAACAGCAGACCACAATGTGAATAATTAAATATAAGGGCAATGATTTGAAAATCAATTAACAATGGGGAAAATACATTGAGGGTAGCACCATTACCACAGCTGTGGGCAAGGCAGCATAACACTGAGCCCCTCACTCACTCTAATCACGTTTAAAGGGACAGTACACACTTCAATGCACAGCTCAGCAATAACCTGCACGGTGCAGAACATTATTGATTACTGTGCAGGGGAAGAATAAAAAAAAAAAAACAAAACACCCACTCATTGTACTTTCTCAGCTTTGGTATACTTTCTCAGCTTACTGCAGGGCCAAAACAAAGAGCCGCAGCTGAAGCAAGGTTGCAGCATACCCTACATCTTCAGCATATTTAACCAAATCTACAGGCAAAGGTAAGACTCATAATATTTCAGTATGAGCCATACATACAAAAATTATAGGACAATGACCACTAAATACAGGATGCTATCAAAATCCAGCATTCTGGTTATCAGTTTGTGCTTACACCACTAGAATATACCTGGCAAAAAAGTACAGAAAACGAATGCATGATGTATAGCTTCTGAGTATATCACAACACCGGTTTACAAGGCTTTTAAGTACAACAGTGCAAGTTACAAGTAAGGAGACTGGCCACCTGGAAGACCCTACGGACCAACATGGAGCCAACCAGAATGTTTTTTTATGGCCACCAGGTCCGTAGAAATGCCCAAACGACTCAATCCTCTTCCCCTCGTCTCTTCCGGTCTCAGATCTTGCTCATGGGAGCAGCCCTTTGACTGACTCCCAACGCTCGCGAGACCTCGGCTGCCATCTTTCTGAGGGGCAAAACAGCGGGATCTCACCATCATAGAGATCCCGCAATAACTACCACCTATGCCCCCAACACACTGAAATACAGCAACATTTCAACTCCACCAAGCGCAAACAGGAGACAAACAGGCTGTTCGGTTAAGGTCTAGAAAGGTACCTCAAGGGAAAAGAGGATAAGATACCAAAGACCAGTCAAACAGATCCACTTATCTGCCAGCTTGACAAACATACCGTTCTCATTCCTTTCGAGACAAGACAGGGCAATTACAACTACAGGCTACACTACTACAGGCAGCCATACCCACAAAAAAAAATTGCATCAGATATTGAGCTAGAAGGGTTCCCAAGCAAGGTAGAGGAAACTACTCCCCCCGCAGAACCCAGTTGAAACAACAACTACTATTGCTACAAGCAATATCAAAACATTCCAGTCGGTGACCAACTACTACGCTTCATGCAAGCATGGGAGCAAACCACACAAGACAGGCAGGTCCTACAAGTAATAAGACTAAGACATGTGATGCAACTTTCTCGCATACCAACAAAGAACCTTCTAGTCCTATTCCCTGTGCCGAAAAACATGTTACCCTGACACAAGTCCAAACAGTACTGGCAGACTTACTGCACAACAAGACCATAGACAGGGTAACACATTACAAAACAGGGAAAAGGAGGATACTCCATATTTGACAAGGTACCCAAAAAGGGACCAGAGGGCTATGCCCAGTTCTGGACCTTAACAATTCTGTACAATTCAAACCCTAGAAATGGAAACAATCGGGTCCACCCTCACGGTTATAAGTTCAGGAGATTACCTAACTTCACTACATTTGTAGGACACATACATCACACTACAAATTCCGTCGATTTCACATATTGGGAAAACGATATCAATACAAGTGTTACCATTCAACCTACCATCAACCTCAAGCGTGTTCACGATGGTTAAGAGTTAAGGGCATACAAGTAATACCCTATTGAACAACCGGATGATCAAGACCAGAACAGCACAACAGTCCATTCGAGAACAAATGTGGTAGTACACTGCCTACAAAATCACAGCCGTGTAATAACCTATCGGAAAGCTACCCATCTTCCCCAGCCAGTCTACAGATAGTCTAGGCTCACTGATCAACACAAATCCAGGTCTCGGCAACCCAGTAAATGCCCAAGTCCACTCAATTATTGCACAGACTACACAAATACAGAAATCCAGAACTTCAAGCAGTTTCACAAGTACTGGGAATAATGTCATCACTGATAGACATAGTGCCATGGGCCAAGTGCAACATGAGACCTCTCGTACCATCCTTGAGCAAACAGGGCCCAGCGCATGACATAAGCTTGGCACAGACATTAACACTTTCACTCTCCCTGATGGCACTAGTATTTGCCAAACGTGTTGGAGAACTACAGGCACACTCATGCAGACCCGTGCAAACTGTGTAGCCTAGTGGTTAAAGCACTAAGCTGTAAACTGAAATTCCCTTTACCTTGCCTAACATTCTACACTGACAGAATATCCTTTAGACCTATAATGTAATTTTGACCAATAGTATCATTAACAATCCACATCAACCAAACTACTGAAATATCTGCAGAACCCCTTCAGGGGGAAATACAAAACAACCCTCAGCTTAAAATGCTGGGTATGAAAAGGATACTTAGCACATTTCTATCAAGGACAGAGGAAATATACAAAACAGACTGTTTGTAATGCTATATGGAAAAGGAAAACCAGCTTCAAAATCATTGATTGCCATGTACCTTAAAACAGCAATCACGGAACCATACAGAGTGAATAACTCGACTGCACCAAAAGATCTGAAGGCTCACTCTACCAGAGCAATCGCAACTTCCTGGGCAGAGAAAAATGAGAATACTGCAGAGGAAATCTTTAGCAGTATGTAAGTACTAGGTACAAGACAACACGTCTGACCCACCCTAGCAGAGGATTACTGCTTTTTAATGACCCATGATGTCAAGAATGTGGAGTGCCTCAGAGATGTATTCCCCCACAATCAACTTTACCAGGTGAGTAAACTACCATTCTGCAGCTTGATCAGGAGTAGACACAGGTTGATCAGGAGTGGACACAGATTGATCAGGAGTGGACACAGGTTGATCAGAAGTGGGCACAGGTTGATCAGGAGTGGACACAGTTTCTGGTGCCATCGCCTCATGTGTTTGTCTCCTGGGGTGCAGGTTGCCATCTCCATCTGGCTTTATATCTGTAAATGAAATAAAAATAGAGTTCAGTAAACATGGGTTAGTACATTTCTGTAACCATAAAAAACTAGTTTCTCTAAGAGTAAATCCATAAACATAAATTGATTTTTTTTACAAGAAGCCATTAAATTCCTCAAATGTAAATCTTCCATAAATATCTATATTTGATATGTGTAAATGTTTATCATAACTGTGACAATGTAACATGTGAATGTACGCATGTTCAACAATTTCATTTCAACAGATTTCAGTATTTCAGAAGTTAACTTACCTTTTTCTTACTTGTAAAACCAAAAGTAAATAGTTCAGTGGATGGTCACTTTTGAGTCACTGTTGGTTGCTTTCTGTCAAGAAATTGAGACACTGCAATTATATCTGGCAAAAATACATTTATACGAGGGGGCGTGGATAGCACTGTAACATGGTGGACGCAGTTTAACCTACCTCCTCAAGGCGCTTGCTATTAAAGTACTTTTATCAAGGTATCCACCAGTAAAATTGGCACCAGTGAATGTATTTGGGACCCTATAAGATTGATGGCTTCGGGCAAAAAAACGGAACAAGCAATCAAAACTGAATTTTGTACCGTCTGACCTGCAGAAAGATCATTGTGACAGGCCCGAGTTGCACATCACGGACTCAGATCCTCCAGAACAACAAGGCAAGATGTCCGACCTAGAAAGATCCTTGGCTTCAGTACCAGACACTCTAATAAGAATCCAGTACCATATGATGGCTGTATTTGCCAATATAACTGCTCAGATCACCCACGTGCAATTGGTGGTCATGGGCCTCATCGAAACCTCTGCAGCCCACTCCGAGCAAATCTCCCAGCTAGAACAACGAGAGGGGGAACTGGAAGATACATTATCAATGATCTCCAGAGAAAAAGTATCACTGCAAAAAATGGTAGAAGAATTAGCCATATGGGTGAATGACCAAGAAAATCGTGCTCGGAGGTCTAATTTACATATTATAGGCCTTCCAGAAGGTACAGAGGGGAAGAATCCAAAGGTTGGCCTCCATAAGTGGCTGATGGAGCACTTGAAGCTGCCACAGCAGCTAGCACAATGTGAGACTGAGAGGGCACACAGGGTCAGGCCTACACCGAAGCTGGGCGATCGTCCCCAACATTGCTTCATAAAATACTTATGCTACAGACAAAGAGGCTATTTTAAAGCAGGCTAAGGTGAAAGGTCCCATAATGTTTCACAATAAATCTGTATCAGTGTTTCAGGACTTTAGCCGGGAACTGCAGGCAAAGCGCCAATAGTTTTTGGAAATAAAATCCAGGCTTTACAAGATGGGCTGGGCATTTGCTTTTCTATACCCGGCCAAACTCCATACTGACAGACCTGGGAATGTGCCAAAGCTGTTTTCCTGCCCAAGAGAAACCGCTCGATGGGTGGGTGAGGAGGCCAAGAGATATTGGCAAGGGCCAGCAGAGCAGGAACATGATGCAGATAAGTGGGCTTATCCAGTACTGATTATGGGGAGCATTTCTGAGGGATGGTGGTGCAGCTCAGAGCCATGTCTTGAGGTATACTAATTAGGGTCATGATATTGTATAACTAATGAAGCCCCTTTTGGTACTGATTGTTTATTGACCTGCCACAGTAAGATGAGTTTACACCGGCCCTAAGGAGTTATTTGCACCACTGCATTTGATCGGAGATGTACCCCAACCAATCCCAACCTGGTCTAGAGATCGGGGAACAACGGGGTGTGGCAATCACTCTGCTTAGGCAGTGTACTTTTCTACTTCTTGGCTGCCTGGTTCAGTGGCCCACTATGTTGAGTTATTCATTTTAAAATGGTGCATTATTATATTGTGGGTCCAGCAGGTGACTTTTCTGGCCATTGCATGGTGCGCTGGGCACAGAAATAATTGTTGTGTTAGCAGATTTAGTTACACAGCCTGCACCAAGATTTTGTTATGGGGACTTCATCCTTATTGCATGTCTTATCGAGCACCTTTAGTTAGCTATACAATGTTAGTTATTACATCAGTTTTAATGTTCACCACGTATTTGCGGGGGGAGTTGGTTCGAATCATAAATGTCTCGAATCCAGGTGGGAAGGGGTTTGGGGTGTTCTACTGTTTCTGTTTTGGGGGATTGTTTGGTGGGATTACTATGTTCTGGTTGTCGGGAGGGTTGGAAGGTGGGCTCCTCATCACATCAGATGCCTTTTTCTTGATGTGCTGGCCTGGAGGGGTCGAGGAGTTACACCTCCTGGGGTGGAAGCTGTGTGGGGGGGGGGAGTTGAGCAGTTAAAAAAAGTTGGAAACTACAGACAATGTTAGACGGATTCAATGACTTGCGGCAGTGGGGTAGCAAGGCAAATGGTCATAGACATACATGGGACAATGGCTAGCTCTTTCAAGCTCGCTACTTGGAACATCAATGGCCTCAAAAATACAATTACAAGGAAAAGATTTGTATCAGAAGTAAAGAAAGCAAGGTGGCAATTTATGTTGCTGCAGGAAACCCATATGTTGGGGGGGGTGTGCACCAGGGAAGCACTGGGGGGGTGTGTGTGGGTCTCATCCACTTATTCATCTAAGTCAAGGGGAGTGGCACTCTGGTTCCCCAGGGGCTCAGGCATACAGGTGCTGGAGCAGATCACAGAACGAGTGGGAAGGTTCACCCTGGCCAGGGTGGAAATACCAGGGTTGAGGAATGTCTCAATAGGATCTATGTATGCCCCTAGTGTGGAACAGCCCGAATGTTTCCAGAGGCTGGCCCTAGAGATGGCTAGATGGCCCCATCCCTGGATCCTGGGGGGACTTCAATTGCATTGGGACACTATCCTAGATCGTTCTGGCACTGCCCCATCTTCACTATCTAAAAATGCCGTGGCCCTTGGGGAACTGGAAAGGGAGTTCAGCCTTGTGGATATTTGGCACAAAATTTATCCCACGGGCAGAGACTATAGCCATTTCTCTCATGCCCAGGGAACTTACTCCAGACTGGATAGAGTGTTGGTCAGCCACTCTCTAGTTATTCAGTCTAGGTGTGCTCAGTACTCTTCTATCCTGCTATCAGATACTGTGCACCTGTCCGTGGAGTTTAACTCGGGCAATTCCCTTATAGCGATGCACTAGTGGCAGCTTGACCCCTTGCTTCTAAATGATCAGGACTATCTGAGGGGGAATGGTAAAGAATATTCAGGAATTCCTGACCTTTAACAAAAAAGGGGATACATCCCATAGTGTGAGGTGGGAGGCCTTTAAGGTGTACATCAGGGGGTACTCAATTGCGTACACCACAAAGCACTCTCGAGAGGACGCACATGACTTGCAGAAATTGAAGGTAAAAATTGAAGCATGTGAGTAAGCACACAAGGCTAGACCTACACAGGCCTTGTATTTGGTGTTACAAAAGCTCAAATGGTGCTACAATACTCTTTGTAGTGCTAAGTTGGAAAGGATGGTACTACTGTCCCACTCTGGGGCCTATTTCGATGGGGGCAAGGGGGGCAAATATTTAGCCTGGCAATTGCGAAAGAGGAAGGGGGAAAGAACAGTGTTGGGGGGTCTATGACACATCAGGGCAGATGGCCAGGGACACTAACAGTATTGGAGAGGCCTTCTGAGCCTTTTATAAAATGCTATATTCATCAGAGAGATCTCCCACCCTGCAGCAGATAGAGGACTTTTTTTCCAAGGCCCTGTTGAATTCTCTGACTCCAGATCAAGCAGTGTTGCTTGACTCACCCCTGTCCAAGTATGAAACCTGCAGGGCCATTAAGATGCTTAAAAGCGGGAAGGCCCTGGGCCCGGATAGGCTCCCTATAGACTTTTTTAAGTTGTTCTGTGAGAATCTGCTGGACCCCCTACATGACATGCTTGTGGAGAGCTTGGCGAAAGGGGAACTTCCCCCTTCCACGATATCAGCTATTATCACTGTACTTCCAAAGCCTGGGAAGGACCACTCCTTCTGTGCATCCTATAGGCCAATTTCCCTATCGACTGCTGACTATAAAATCTTAGCTAAGTCCCTCGCCATTAGGCTTGTGGGCCTCCTCCCTAGTATTGTTCACCCAGACCAATCAGGCTTTATTAAAGGTCGTCTGGGTAAACACAACATCTGGAGGACACTCAATATCATTCACAGGTGGGGAGTTACATCTAAAAGGCATGGGGCGATGGTGTTAACAATTGATGCAGAGAAGGCATTCAAGCACATGGAGTGGAGTTTTTTGTTCGAAACATTGAATAGGGTGGGGTGGGTCCTCAGTTTAGTTCCTGGGTTATGGCTTTATATTAACTAACCCCAGAGCCCAGATTGCTGTTAACAGCTCCCTCTCTACCCCTTTCGTGTTGGAATGTGGGACCAGACAGGTGTGTCCTCTGTCCCCTCTCCTATATGTTCTGATGTTAGAACCCCTTTCGGCAATTAGATCCCATGCAGGTATTCAGGGATTTAGGGAAGGGGGGAAGGGAGCATAAACTGGCAATGTACACTGACGATCCCCTTTCTGTATTTGAATAATCCCTCCTTAGATCTACCAGCCATCCATCATGTTATGGGACAGTACGGGGAACTATCTGGCCACAAAGTCAACTGGACCAAAAGTGAGCTCCTCCCGGTGGAAAAATTGGACAGGCCCAGCTTGATTGCAAACTTGGGAGGCCTACAGTTGGTTAAACAAAAAAGTATTTAGGGGTTCATATACAGTATGTCCTCACCTGCATGTGCTGTATGCTTTAAACTATAATCCATTGTTACAAAAAATTGCAGGAGACTGTGAGGGGTGGAAAGGTCTCTCCCTGTCTCTTATTGGTAGGGTGGGGGTTAATAAAATGATGATCCTGCCCAGATGTTTGTACTTATACCAGTCAATCCCTATTATGGTCCCCAAGTCCCACTTCTGGCATATAAATGCCATCTTGCATAGGTTCTTATGGAGAGGTAAACCTGCTTGCACACGGAGGGCTATATTATATACCCAGCAGTGCAGGGGTGAATTAGAGCTCCCTAACTTCCACTGGTATTACCTAGCCACACAGCTGGCCTACTTGAAGCTGGGGAATAGTGGGGAGGACCCTAGTTGGTTGGGATTGGAGGTGGAGGTTCTGGCAGGTTCTCTCAGGGGAGGTGTATTGGCTGCTGCCCTCTGGCCTGGGGAAGAAGTGAGGGTGCTTAATCCCCTGACTGCCACTACTCTTAAGGTCTGGACAGCAGAACATGCTCTGATTCACCACCAAGTGGCTCCTTCCCCCATTGCAGATTTAAATGCTGCCATGAAAGCTATTGGTCCCTGCATGGTGGCTTTGCTACAGAGGCTCCTGGCCTTGAAGAAGAAGCGTCTAGTAGTGGTCCGCCAGCTATATGATGGTAGTTTAATAAAAAGTTTTTCAGAAATTAGAAAATCATGGAGTCTCCCTGCAGGAGACTTTTTTGTCTATCTGAAGGTCAGGAATAACTTGGGACACACCCTGGATGCTAGCACTGGGTGGGGGGCCTTGTCACCATTCGAGGAAGAACTCTGTAGGCCTCAACTGGACACCAAACTATTGTCTGTTTTCTAGCACACAATTCTGGGGGTGAAAGAAAATCCCCTGGGAAAAACTTGGGAGGTGTGGGGCACTGACTTGGGTACCCCCTGCGATGAGGGTCTCTGGATGCAAGCATCCAAGCACTTCAATACATGTTCTCAAAGAAATAAATTAAGACAAATTCTATTTAACTTCATGCACTGCACCTACATTACCCCTGCCAGACTACATGCGCTGGACCCCTCTAGGTCTGATGAGTGTCCTAAATGCCACAGTAGCCCTGGTGATTTTCTTCATATGGCCTTAACTTGTCCAAAGGTAATGCCTTTCTGGGTAGAAATGCATCGTATCATGGTTGGTGTCTTGGAATATACTTCCCCTGCCACCCATGTGGAATTGTTGTTGGGTGCGGACTACTATGCCGTGTGGGATAGAAAGTTGGACCCTCTCTGGTCCCTAGCTCTAATAAATGCCCAGAAAACTATTGCCCAAGCATGAATGTCAGTCTCTGCCCCCGTGATACAACAGTGGGCAAAAAATCTCAAACTTTGTATGGTGCTGGAAAGGGTACAGTATGGTGCTCTAGGGCATAAACAGCTATTTCTAGATATTCTCATTAAGGCCATTGAACAGGATTGGTTTTTGACATAGCAGGAAGATTCTCCTTGCTATAATGTCATTGTGATGTATTGATACAAAAGTACATTGTTGATTCTGTATGAGTACCTTTAATTGCATTGGGCTGACTAAGTTGTATGTTGCCTATGAGTATTGCTATCCTTGTCCAAATGAGTATATAACTGGATGCATGTAACGAACTCAGCTGTTTGTAACTTTCCAATTATTATAATAAAATATTTTGAAAAAAAAAAATACATTTATACATACAGATAAAGCATTCATTGTACTCTGTACTGTTACCTAGCTTATACTGAAAAATGCCGTATGTTTGTAAAGATAACACTACATTTTAGAAATGAAGTGCAAAAAGTCAAGCTATCCAAAGTTAGGGTCTGCAAGCCTGTGATCTATCCACCTGATTGGTATTCCATTGCCAGTGCACAGTGACTAGGGTGCAGGAAGGTGGGCGCATACATGAGGGTGCATCACATGCAGGCAATCAGTATTTTTGACCATCCACTAATGTGAGCGCCATGCTATGGCCCTGTTCTCCCCACCAGTGTGTGCCGGGTGGGGGGGTTATATATATTTGAGGAGGGGTATGAGGTGCGGGGGGGGCAGGGCCCCCCATGGGACATTACAGGAACACAGATCACCACGTGACATATGCGATCTGGGTGAGAGGGGCGACTCAATTTCCTGTAGCCTATCTCGTCTCGCCCCTTTGCCTGCACTCTTATTTACCAAGCGCTCCTTGTCTGTGCACCAACATGGGTGAACCCACCTGGTCTAGGCATTACATCATGTCTGTTTCCAGTATGTCACATGAAAAGTGATGCCTACTAATTATTAGATTTGTAAATAGTTTGATTTTTGAGCTAATTTAAAAAAAAAAAATCAATAGATGCTATGCAGCATTTCTTGTGACAGTCAATATTAAATTGTTATGAATGAGTATGAAAGGTATGCCCATAACTAGATCCTTATCCACTGCACAGTGTATTGATCTATACAGGGTACAGTAGCTGACCAGAAAACAACATCATTCGCAGATATCTTATGTTCATTGTGGTTCTTGCTCCTCAGTCTTGCTCCTAGTCAATTTTACTACTGAAGCGGGGCAAGTAACATGTACAAGGTCACACAGTGAGTCAGTGGCCATAGGGGTGAAACTTGCCTATCATTTCCTCTTTGCTCGGAGCACTAACCACTAGACAAAACTGTCATCAGGGATCTACCAACAGCTGTCACAGTGACACATAAAGGAGAAGCCCCCTTAACTAATTTGCACACACCATATTTAAGCCTTGGATTTAAGGACACACAGTTGAAAAGCTCAAGGTGGCATAAGGAATGATCTTTAAGAAATAAGACAGGAGACATTTTACTGGGGGCATTTTAAACATCACACTAGCCTAAGATGCAGGCCAAAACTGTCCAGAAATGAGTGGGAGCTGGGAAGTCTGACCCCAGAGTCTGAAGGTGCCAGATCAGGGTGCCAAAGTTCTGCAGGCATTACCCTCCTGGCCTCTGCACCAGTCACTAGTACCTTTCTGTAACAGCACTGAAAGTCAGGAGGTTTAGCCAACTGCTGCAGTGGCAGCAGCTCAGGCAGCAGCTCCAGCACTGTAGTTTGTGCACAGAGTTCAGGACAGAGTATGCACCTGTTTTTTTGCTGCATTTACCCCACTTTTTGCCTAGTCTCCCTCATGTAGTTGTTCCCCATGGCAATCCCTCTAGCACAGGAGCTCTGGGACCCTGCTTTTTCACTTTCTCAGCCCAGTCTGTCGGTTAAAGTCCCTGATGAAAGTGCAGCCCCAAGTACAACTTGGATGGATGGATAGATAGATAGATAGATAGATAGATAGATAGATAGATAGATAGGGGGCTTCCCGGGGGCTTGCAGCTTGGTTCAGTTGCCTGACATACCCACCCATCCCCCTGGCCTGTCATCATTACTCCTCAACTGCCCTGATCATTATTATCTCTGCCTCTGCCCACTCTCCCCTATTATTTTAATTCTGGCATTGTTTTTTTTTTTTTTAGTTCAAGTTTTCAATGCCCATTACCAAGGTAATTACTGTTCCATCTGGTCCAGTTTTCTGCAGTGATTTTCAGCTATTTCAGAATAGAAATCAGGCTGGGGGTCCTGCCGGGAGTTCAGTGGTGCCAGCCGGTAGAGGTGACTTGATGACATGCTGGGTGGGCAGATAAGCGGTGACACAGCGGGGAAACAAGTTTCAGGACCCCTGTCTAAAACTGCCTGGGGATCAGGCCCAGAGATTGGGGAAATATCTCGAGAACAACCCCAGGAATCTGCCGAGCCCATTGAGCAGATGGGCAAATGAGCAGTGAGTGGACTGCTTAGCAAATTACTC
This sequence comes from Neoceratodus forsteri, assembly GCA_016271365.2. Classification (NCBI taxonomy): domain Eukaryota; kingdom Metazoa; phylum Chordata; order Ceratodontiformes; family Ceratodontidae; genus Neoceratodus; species Neoceratodus forsteri. The sequence goes on along the minus strand of CM028131.1, from coordinate 766,864,361 downwards.
CCAGAAAGGATAAGCTGAGGCCCAGGCTGGGGGATTAGAAACTGTCTGGACTGAGGTTAGTTGTCAAGGTCTGCCTGGAGGTCAGTTCTCCTACCCTTTTCCAGTTGGATCTCCAGCCTAGTCCTGGTTCTCCTGTAGTTCTTCTCCCATCGCCGTTGGGTTCTTGGGAATTTCTCTTCTGCTCTTCTGCCCTTGTCTTCTATCTACCAGGCCCACACTCCCAAGCTACACTGAGTGTTCACCCACAAGGCCTGCCCAGAGTGCCCGATCAAGTCCTAGCAGGTGAATGGGGTGCCATATATCTGTACCACTTGAGAGCTACTGCTTACGTACTGCTCACATAAAATGCAGCTACAACCCAGAGCTAGAACATGATTGCTGTGCAAGGTTGCCGCCAACTCTAGCAACCTAGCCAATAGGCAGTGTGAAAACCTGTGAGTGGTGCAGGGGATGGTGGCAAATGGTAGTGATTGACATGGGCCAACACCTAATGAAAATCCCTGAGCTCCCGGACCCCCCACACACACCTACTCTCCCAGCACATCCCCCAAACCTGCCTCTTTGCAGTAGAAACAAGGATCTCATAGATCTCATAGATAAATATGAGCAAAAAGGTTATAGCCTATGTTATACTCGCACCTGACATCAGGTGGAATATTTCCATTTATGTCCCGCATAATAGTCATCAAGTTTGTTTTTAAAATCAGTCATACATGTACTGCCTACCACTTCAGAAGGGAGGCCATTCCAAACATTAATGACTCTCTGGTTAAACCAACCTGCTCTCCTCACTGTATTACACCTTTACCCCTGTAGTTGTAGAATGCAAGCTCGTGTATTATAATATTGTTCTCTATGTGCAAGGCCCAGGGAGTCCCACAATCCACTGTTGTTAAATGTGCAAATACAAGACATAAATCCCCTCTAAGCCTTCTGTAGTTGAGTGAGAACATCCCCAGAGTCTGAAGTCTCTCTTCATACTATAAATCTTTAACCCCCTTGATCATTTTGGTGGCTGAGCATTGTACTCTTTCTAGGGTATTGATGCCAACTTTTGTGGATGACGCCCATACTTGGACACAAACCTCAAGGTACGGTCTGACCAGTGAGGTGTAAAGAGGCACCAACCCCCCCCCCCCATCTTGACTTCTAATGTGTCTCCTAATACAAGATATTGGTTGCTGTCTTAGCACTGGCACTGCACTGATTTTTAAACTTAAGGTCATTTGTGATTAAAACTCTGAGGTCTCTTTCTTCAGAAACAACTTTAAGTACTGTTCCATTGATATGGTAGTTTACCAAGGGATTTGCTCTTCCAAAGTGCATTACTGCACATTTATCCAGATTGAACTGGGCGTTATGTTTCTCTACCCATTTTTCCAATGTCATCAAGGCATCCTGTAGTGCACTTGCATCTTCATGACTGTTTATTACTGTACCTAGCTTGGTGTCATCTGCAAACTTAGATATGCAGATTCAATTCCCAAAAGCACTGAAAACACATATAAATTGAACAATGTGATAATGAAGACTGACCCTTGCAGAACCCCACTAGTCACATCAGCCCAGTCTGAACACACCCCTCTAACAGACACCTGTTGTTTTCTGTTGTGTAGCCAGGAATTTATCCAAGCCACAATCCTCTTACCAATGCCCAATTTGACTAGTGTATGTACTAATTGATAATGTGGCACACTATCAAATGCTTTACTGTAATCCAGAGATACAATATCATAACCATTGCCCCTGTGCAATTCCCTGCTGACTTTGTCATAAAAGTTCAGCAGGTTAGTCTGGCATGATCTCACTTTTACAAAGCCATGCTGAGTATCATCAACCAGGTTGTTCTGTCTGGCAAAAGTTTCAGTTTTGTCCGTTATAATGCCCTTCATGATCATACCAATATTTGAGGTTAAACTAATTGGTTGATCATTTTTTTGCATGGCTTCTATTACTACTGTTGCTTTTCTCCAACCATGTACCACAGAGCCCTCATTAAGGGGAGTTTGAAGTATGGTGGTAATAGGTGTTGCCAGAATATCTGCACATTCTTTTACCACTCTCAGATGAATTCCATTAAGTCTTGGGACTTTGTTGACATTTAAGTTTTGCAAATGTGACCTAATATCACTAACTTCCAGATTACAAATGCTGTCATCTGATGGAATATTCAGTGGGAGCACATAATCAGTTTTGGAATTATACACTGAACAAAAGCAGTCCTCAGTGGTAGGGAAAATGATGGAATCACTTCTGAAGGAAAGAATTAAGTACCTAGATGCCAGTGGGGCACAAGCCCCAAGGCAGCACGGATTCACAGTGGGAAGGTCATGTCAGATGAATCTAATCGATTTCCTTGACTGAATGACCAAAGTAGTAGACCAGGGAGGGGCTGTGGACGTCGCCTACAAGGCATTTGACACAGTCCCACACAAAAGATTAATAAACAAATTAACAAATTAGCCAGCCTGGGAGTGGGTCCCAGGGTGGTAGCCTGGGTAAAACACTGACTGGACAACAGGACACAGAGGGTAAAAGTAAATGGAGTCCACTCCAAAGAAAGGAGGGTTACTAGTGGGGTGCCACAGGCTTCAGTACTGGGTCCAGTTCTTTTTAATGTCTTTATAAGTGACATTGCAGAGGGAATGGAAGGAAAAGTATGCCTCTTTGCAGACGACACAAAGATCTGCAACAGGGTTAATACACAAGGGGGGTGGAAAGAATGAGAATGGACTTGGCAAGGTTGGAGGAATGGTCAGAAGTATGGCAGCTTAGATTCAATGCAAAGAAGTGCAAAGTAATGCACCTGGGAAACAAAAACCCAGGGGAAGAGTACACAATGGGGGGGGGGAGATACTGACAACAACAAAAATGGAAAGGGACCTGGGAGTAGTCATAGCAGATGACCTAAAGGTTGGCAAGCAATGTGAAAAGGCAGTAGGGATGGCTGTGGGGATACTGGGATGTATAGGGAGAGGCATCACCAGTAGAAAACAGGAAGCTGTCATCACTCTGTACAGATAGTTGGTGAGACCCTATCTCTGCAAGGACACAGACAGAATGGAGGAAGTCCAGAGGAGGGCAACTAAAATGGTGCAGTGTCTGCACCAGAAGCCATATGAAGAGAGACTAAAGGAGCTTAATATGCATACCTTTGAGGAAAGAAGGGAGAGGGGGGACATGGTAGAAACCTTTAAGTACCTCAAGGGAATCAACAAAGTCCAAGACGGTAGCATCTTTCAGAAAAAGAGATGTGTAAGAACAAGGGGACACAATTTGAAAATAGAGGAGGGATGGCTCAGCGGCAATGTGAGGAAGTATTTTTTCATAGAGAGGATGGTGGACACATGAAACAGCCTTCTCGAGGAGGCCGTGGGATCAAAAACAGTGGAGGAATTCAAAAATGCATGGGACAGACATAAGGCAATTCTTGTGGGGGGTAGGAAGAAGTAGGCTGTCGGTTAACTAAGATCTGCAGTTTATCCGCTAGGTAGGGAAATGGGCAGACTAGGTGGGTCAAGCATCAAAATCTATGTTTCTATGTAGTCATTCAATTTTTGGGCCATCAACTTTTCACATTTAGTAATAGAACCACTATCGTCCTGCAGTGGTCCAATGTTGAATGTTATTTCTCATATAACAGTTGATATAACTATAAAAGGATTTATAGTTATCAGCTACTTCTCGGACTAATTTCTCCTTATAATTTCTCTTTTTTTTTCTAATGACACACCTACAATTTTTAACCTCCCATTTGTATTTTTCCCATGCTCTTTGACTTTTTAACTTTTTGGCTTTTAGATATGCCTTCTTTTCCTGTTGATAGCATTTTTAACTTTTCTGTCCATCCATTTTGGTATCCTACCTGATTTATTATATTTTGTTTGTTCTGGCACATATGTAACTATTGCTTGTTGCAATTTATTTACCAGTACCTCCCACATCCCATTGTGGTCTACATCTTTACAATCCAACTTATAATTCCAAGAGCCCAGTTCCTCTCTTATTTTAGTAAAATTGGCCTTATTGAAACATTTTGTTTTTGTTCCACCGAACATTTCTTGATTTAATGTTAAATCTGACCATGTTATGATCACTATTGCCAATAGGAGAGGTAGTTATGCAATCTGATAACTGGTCTCCCATATTACTTAAAACAATATCCAAAATATTTCCGCCTCTGGTGCCATTAGGCACATATTGATCCAATGTCCATTCCCCCACAAAATCTAGGAAAAGGTTTTCTGCTGCTGATTTATCTTCTAATTTTGCCAGTCAATACCAGGAATGTTAAAATCACCTATCATGATTATTTGGTTTTCTGGGTTTATCTGATTAATGCAGTTATTAAACTGTAAATCAACCTCTAGATTCTGAGTAGGTGGCTTATGCACTACCCTAATGTGAAATGTCTTTCCTTTATTGGGGTACACCATTACCCAAACCTATTCTAGGTGTACATTGTTTTCTGTGTCCATGACTTCAGTATGTATGGTGTTCAAGATGTACAGGGCTACTCCGCCCCCACCTTATCCAATCTCTCTCTCTGATGTAGAGGCTATATCCCGTGATAGCCCTATCCCAAGTATAATTGGTTCGCCATGACGTCTCTGTGATAGCACAAATCTGAATGCCTTCATTACTGAGTATATATTCAAGCTCTTCAATCTTATTTACCACACTTCTTGCATTCAGCAATAATGCCCTCCAATTTATAATATCTGTTTTTGTGATAGGTCAGCAATAGTTACAAACTGCACTAACCTAAAAATCATTGAGGACTTCATAAGTGATCTGCACTGTGAAAACAACCCTTTTCCTTGTTTTTGCAGATGAGGATTGGTGGATGTGTACCTCACTGCCACCAGAGTGCCACCACTGGGCTTGTTCCACATAGCTAGGGGGGGATTTCCTTAGCAATTTTTATAGCTGGGGGGGCTGGACCCCCCCCGGGCCTACCCTCACTTTAACCACTGCTCCTGAGTCACAGAATTTAAGATCTTACCTGCAGTGAAGCTGAACAAGAACTGCTGGAGTCCTACAGCATTTCAGGAAGTGATGCTGCAATGTGATTTGTTATCTAAGACGTGCTTTTTATTGTGTGCTACACTCAGTCCAGCATGTGTCATACTCATTTTGGTGTGTCTTACAATCATCTTAGTTTGTTATATGGTCACCTTGGCACACATTACACTCTACTCAGTCTCTGCCTTGCAGATTTGGCTACATATATACACAATTCAGTTTGCTGTATGCTCATTACAGTATGTTAGTCTTATTTTGGAGGGTGTTTTATCTATAATCATATTGATTTTAGCATGTACCCTAAGTCTGTGTGAGGCACTTCCATGTTGTATTTCTTATCTGCATTTTGATATATGTCACGTATGTTTTAGTAAGTAACATACATTTCATACTCATTTCAAGTATCAAGGCTAGCGGGACTTTCTCAGCACTTCTTCCTTTGGCAAGAGGAGTTCCCCAGGACTCTATTCTGGGCCCCCTGCTTTTCTTGCTATATGTCAATAATCTGAGTGATCATACTGTGGACTCCAAAATACGCGTTTTCGCTGATGACACAGTACTGTACATGTCCAGACCCTCGTCCGCACAAGTCTAGTCCACCATCCAGTCTGACTTTAATCACCGCAGAATAACTTACTATGATCAAAACTCCTATTGAACATCAAGAAAACTAAAGCAATGTTCTTTCATCCACCCAATTCCCCAAGTGTCCATCCTAACAGTTGCCCCCCCCACCTTGTCCATCACAACCCTTCCCGGTGAGATGCTTGAAGTGGTGGATAGGTTCAAATATCTGGGTTTCTGGTTTCACGCGCATCTTTCATTTTCATTCCACCTTGAGGCACTAATAAAAAAATTGAAACTGAGGCTAGACTTCTTTTTCAGAAATAAATCTATTTTCCCAGACATCCAGGAAGAGACTAGTCCAGGCCACCTTCCTGCCTCTTATGGATTAGACTGACATCATTTATAACAGCTGTGCAATCACCTATCTTTACGAACTGGATACCTTATATCACCATGCCATCCACTTTATTACCAATGCCCCAGTTAAAACCCATTATTGTACCTTATATAAGGGTGTCAGTTGGACTTTCCTGGCCACCAGGAGAATCACGCATATCTACACCTGGGTGTATAAAGCCCTCTTAAACAAACTGCCTCCTTATATTACAGCTCTACTCAATCGATTACATAGTATGTACGCATTAAGGAAATGCTCGTATATATCCCTAGACGTCCTTAAAACATACACATGCTGTGACAAAGCAGCCATTAGTTACATACTCCCCACAGCTTGGAATAAACTTCAATCAACTCTAAAGCTGCGATCCCTAACCCCATTAAATGCTTTTAAAGCCCTCATTAGCAACACCTCTACCAACATCTGTCACTGCACTTAACCTCCATTCTCCCCACCTTCCCTTCTTCATCCTGTCTTCCATACTTGTTTTCTGAGTGGTGACTAATATGACTGTTACTTACTTGACCCATATGCAATCTATGTTATATCGCTGATACCCTACATTGTCAACCCTATACCAAAAGCCTGTATTTTGAAGAAGTTTGCAACATTTTACTTACCTTGTATTATTATTCATTGCCTCTCTTCTAAAAACCTGTGTATATTGTAAATTTAATGTTTTGTCAATGTCTGAGAGGACTTACTGTTGGACTGTAAATGGTGTTCATATTGTAAATATTCATTTCTCCGTATACTGATCATTTGTACACTGTTCTGTTTATTACTTGTTCAAGTGGCATCCTTGCAAATGAGCTTGCTCAACATATCTTATTCCTCCACAATAAACTTGAACTTGAAGTATATCTGTTAGTCAAATAAAATATTGGGCTGAACTGCCAGAGGGATCAGCAGCAAGTGAGAAGTAATACTGCCCTTGTACAGGTCACTAGTTAGACTGCATCTGGAGTACAGTGTACAGTACTGGTGCCCATATCATTAAAAGGACATTAACCCGCTGGAGACAGTCCAAAGGAGGGCAACGAACATGATCACCTACAAAAACCATATAAACACTACAAACAGGTATCTGCCTCTATCTCTGAAATCAAATAAAGAGGCAGAAGACACTGCAGAGCAGGACACTGCGGCACAGGAGCTAGCACAACAAAACTCACCCAAATCAGGAACCAAAACAAAACAAGCACAAAGGAAATCCAAAAAACTTCTGATCATAGGAGACTCCATGATTCGGGGAGTTGATACCCATCTCCAGCCAGGGGTGATGGTCAGATGTCTCCCAGGTACATCAGCATGGAGAGACACTGACCGCATTGCTAAAATTGTTGACAAAGCAGGAGAAAACATTGATGTCCTAGTACACATAGGGACTAATGATCTCTCCAGCCGGTCAGTTGTGGAGACCAAGGAACACCTGACTAGGCTGGGTGACAAACTATCATCTATTTTGTCCGGCATCTCCTTCTCTGAGATCCTGCCAGTCTGGGAGAGGGAGCAGATGGACGGAAGGTCAGAGAAGGGGAGATAGGGGAGCTAAACACGTGGCTCAAGGGCTGGTGCCAGGAAAAAGGACATAGATTTGTAGGGAACTGGCAACAGTTCTGGGAGCTAAAGTTCTTTAAATTTGATGGACTGCATCTGACTAAAGAGGGAGTCAGTGCATTGGGGCAGAAGTTTGAATGTCTTTGCAGAATATTTAAACTAGCAAATGGGGAGAGGGGTGCAGCACCCCATACGTCGAATGGGAAGAACACCCTTCCCCCCTCAGCTAGTGGTCAAACAGGAATTCAGCATGTTTGCCGTTCATTTGCATCACCAGGTAAGAAAAAGGTTTGTCTCCCATACGACCATAGGGTAATGCCAAACTTCACCCAACAACTAACACACCAAAATCTGGCCAATGGAAAATCATGTACACAAATGCTCACAGCCTGGGAAATAAGATCCCAGACCTGCAGGCAATAATGTCAGAGGCTAAACTGGACATAGTAGCAATTAGTGAGACGTGGTTTACCAGTAACCACACTTGGGAGACTTCAGTACCTGGCTATGTATTGTTCAGAAGAGACCGAGGTGCAAAAAGGGGGAGGAGTGGCCCTGTATGTTAATGAAAATATCAAAGCTACAGAAATTCAGAATACACATAAGGAGCCAGAAGAACTGTGGGTCACCCTGGAAACAGGAAATGGGACAGCCATAAGAACTGGGGTTGTCTACAGGACCCCAGACCAGAGAGAAGACATGGACACATTACTGTTAGAAGATATACAAAACATGACAGCTAAAGGGGAGGTTCTGATAATGGGAGACTTCAACATGCCGGATACAGATTGGTCAATACCAGCAGGAACATCTGCCAGAACTAGACTCATAGTGGATTCCCTGCAGGGGGAGGGCCTCAAACAACTGGTACAGCAACCCACAAGAGACAGGGCTATCCTAGATCTAGTACTGACTAACAAAGAAGGATCACAGATCTCCAGGCAGAAGGTCACCTGGGAGCCAGTGACCATCACATGGTATGGTTCAATTTGGCTACTACATCTAAATCATCCCATTCCAAGGCAAAAATATGGGACTTCAGAGGAGCTGACTTTGATAAGATGGCCAACAGAGTTAAGCTAGCCCTGGCAAAAAACACAGGTGAGGGGTACAGGCAAAGTGGGCAAGCATTAAGGATGCAATACTTGAAGCAACATCCCATTGTGTTAGACAGAAAAGGAAGTGCAAAAGAAGAAGGAAACCACTTTGGTTCTCAAATACAGTAGCAGAAAAGGTCAGAGCCAAAAGGCTGGCCTCAGGAAATATAAGGGAACACAGCGGATGAAGATAGGAGGCATACCAAACTGCCCTAAGGGAAGCAGGTAAGGCAGTAAGCAGCAAAGTCCCAAACTGAGGAAACACTAGCACGAACAGTAAAGAAGGTGACAAGACTTTCTATAGATACATTAGTGAAAGGAGAAAGTCCAGAGGGGTATTGCTAAGCTTAATGGAGAAAAGGGAGCATGTGAGGAGGAGGACCCTGTAAAGGCATCTATCCTAAATAGATACTTTGCTCAGTATTTACTGAAGAGAAGGTAGGGCAGGGCCCACAGCTCAGCATCATGGACACAGCGGGAGGGAGGTGAGCACTACTCCCTTCACAAAAGAAAGGGTCCCACAAGAGCTTGCTAAGCTCAGGGTGGATAAGGCAATGGGACCTGATGGCATACATCCCAGGGTACTTAAGGAGCTAAAGGAGGAACTAGCAGAGCCATTAGCAGAATTGTTTAGTGAGTCTCTGAGCACAGGAGAGATCCCAGAAGACTGGAGAAGGGCTTATGTGATCCCGGCCCACAAGAGTGGTAGCAGGGAGGAGGCGGGAACTACAGACCGTCTGGCTTACCTCAGTAGTGGGCAAGATTATGGAGGCACTCCTTAAGGAAAGGATAGTGCAACACCTGGAATCCATAGGGCACAGGATCCAAGACAGCATGGGTTTACAAAGGAAGGTCCTGTCAAACTAATCTCATAGATTTCTTTGACTGGGTAACCAGAGTGGTGGACCAAGGGAGCAGTTGATGTCGCCACCTTGACATCAGCAAAGCTTTTGACACTGTTCCACATAGAAGATTGATAAATAAGCTGGGTAGGCTCGGGGTGGGTCAGAAGTTGGTCAACTGGGTGGCAAACTGGTTGACGGGCAGAAAACAGAGAGTGGTGGTAAATGGTATACAGTCAGAAGAGATGCAAGTCACAAGTGGGTACCTCAGGGATCAGTCCTGGGGCCAGTCCTCTTCAACATCTTCATTAGTGACCTTGCAGATGGACTAGAGGGTAAGGCTTGTCTGTTTGCAGATGACACCAAGATCTGCAACAGAGTAGATGATCCAGATGGGGTGGGCAGAATGAGAAGAGATCTGGATAAACTAGCAGAATGGTCAGAAGAGTGGCAACTGGGATTTAATGCAAAGAAGTGCAAAATCATGCACATAGGGAAGAGAAACCCTGAAGCCACCTATAGGCTGGGAGGGAGTTGCTAGCAGTCACAAAGGAAGAAAGAGACTTGGGCATCAATCACTGATGACCTAAAATCATCCAAGCAGACCTCTAAAGCAGTAGGTAAGGCTAGGGGGTGTTAGGGTGTATTAGTAGGGGTATCACAAGTCGTAAGAGGGAGGTATTAATCCCTCTTACAAGACACTGGTTAGGCCCCATCTGGAGTACTGCTTGCAGTATTGGAGGCCACACCTTCACAAGGGCATTAATCAAATTGAGGCAGTCCAGAGAAGGGCAACCAAAATGGTGCAGGGACTGCATCAGAAGACATATGAGGACAGATTAACGGAGCTCAATATGTATACCCTTGAGCAAAGGAGGGAGAGAGGTGATATGATTGAGGCATTCAAACACCTTAAGGGCATAAACAAGGTGAAAGAGTCTAACATGTTTAAATATAAGAAAAATAGCAGGACAAGAGGACACAGCATGAGATTAGAGGGAGGCCGATTAAGGGGGAATGTGAGGAAATTCTTTTTCACAGAAAGGGTGGTGGATGCATGGAATGGCTTACCACAAGAAGTGGTGGCTATGAATACAGTGCAGGGCTTCAAACAGGCATGGGATAGGCATAAGGGAGCAATACAAATGACTATGAATAGATAGGCCACTGACAGAGCAAAGGCCGATGGCACATTTATAAGGTAGAAAAAGAAATGGGCAGACTGGATGGGCCTTGCGGTCCTTATCTGCCGTCAACTTCTATGTTTCTATGTTTCATGGGCCAGCAGGGTAGAACGTTCGAGGAGAGGTTGAAGGCCCTAAACTTATACTCCCTGGAGGCCAAGAGAGAGACAGAGGGGGACTTAAGAATTTGAAAGGAATACATAAGGTGGATAAGGAGGGTCTCTTTAAGCTTAGTGGAGACCGAAACATAAGGGGACACAATCTCAAGCTGAGGAGGGGGGGTTAGGAGAAAAAGGTTAGGTGGCAGTTCTTCATGGAGAGGGTGGTGGCAGGTTAGAATGTGGTTCCAGAAGAGGTGGTTTCATTGAATATGGTGAGTAGCTTCAAAAAAAGCTGGGGCAAAACAGATGAGAAGGGCGGATTGGGGAGGGAGGCAGAGTCAGTATCTTAAGCTGAGGACGCTGCAATACAAGCAGACTAGATAGACCAAATGGCCTTATTCTGCTGGCTTCTTTGTGTGTTCGTATGTGCGTATGATACTGATTTCATTGTATGACATATTAATTTCAGTGTGTGATACAATCTTTTCAACATTTGGCATGTGATTGTTAATAGATTCCATAAAACAAATTGCTCAATGGTCCAATATATTAGAAATGAATCTTAATAAATCCTATCACCAACCCCTTTGGAAAAATGTACCGGGTCAATATGTCGCATGCTACTAAGTGTATGACATTAGCGTTAATCCGAGAAATAACGTCAGGAAGAGCGAGTTGTGCAATACCACAAATGCTGCAAAAGGACTTTAGCTGCATGCAAAGCTCGTGCTGTATTGGCAGCGTGAGTTTTGCATGCAGCATAATGTCTTGTGACATTATGACCCCGTGCCTTGGAAAAATCCCAATATTAAATGAGGGAGTGATGTTTTTATATACCACAACTGTGAAGTTTTGGGAATTAGGAAAATCAAAGACCTCATAAATAACAACAGATTAAACCCTTTCCTGAACTGCAAAGACAATACAGTATACCACCTAATGAAAGAAACTTCCTCAATACCCTTATGACAGTCATCAAAAAGTATTTTCCAATTTAGAAGTTCCTCAGAGAGCTAACTTAATCAAAAATAGCTTCATAAGTATCTCCCTACAGAAACCAAAAATCTCAGCTTTTTACTCACTTTTAATTGATAATACTAGAGGTTGCACTATTGAAAGTAAAAGAAACTGGTCATCACTCCACCACAAAGAAACAGACAACTGGAATTGGAAGCAAGTGTGTAATTTTTCTCTAAAAGTTTTTAATGTGGTTAATCCCAAACTATTATAATACAGGACCACTCATAATTTATACTACACACCGACTCATCTTCACAAAATAAGCATCAAACCAAATGACAGATGCCTTAAATGTAACAAAGAGTCATGCAATTTGTTACACATATTCCAGACCTGTAGGCATATTAGAAACCTCTGGGCTGGGGTTCAGAATTTTTGTAACAACATTAACATTATCAAAGATCACATAAATATTTTATTTATTTATTTATTTATTTATATCTACGAATACACCTTTGAGCTGGAAGCTCGTTTACTAAGGTTCCACGTCAATAGAAAATACCAAGTTACAGACAATTCAAACAGAAACAAATGACAGTAATGAATTTCAAAAAATTGGGATTGTACAAAAATATAAGTGCAGCTAATAAAACAGGTGTATATAGGGTTTATTTATTTAAACATTTGGTAACTAGGAAAGGCACGCTGAGCCAAGGCTCAATTCCAGGTGCGATCCAGACCAGCCCAGGTTGCATTCAGTGTAAGAGTAGGGCTGCAGTACTTGGACTACTAAGCAGAATAACATTTAATTGTCAAAGTATAGGAAGGGACAGAAAGGGAGGAGAGATGTAGGGATGGATATGAGTGCATCAAGGAGTAGATATAGTAAGTCCCCTTGCTGGGTTCTCAGCATCCTGAAAGGGATTAAGTCTTGATTTCCAAGCTCTCTCCTTTCTCCTTCTCTGCCGGGTCCTGTCCCCTTGCAGGGTTCTCTGCATCCTGAAGGATATTAGTTCTTGGCTCCCTTCCCCCCTCCTCCCTGGGCCCTGTCCCCATGTGGGGTCCTCAGCTTCTTTTCTGGCTGAAGCCTTCCCTTTCAGAGTTCCCAACATCTTGAACATGATTAGTCCCTGGACTTGCCCCACCTCTCTCCCGCCTACCCTTACTCCCCACCCTGCCCCCTTCAACTCCCCCCATCATCTGTAGCACATAGTAACCTTTTAGATCTAATTGCACTCGTTATTTCCTGTACCTCCCTGCTACGTTTATTCTCCTTGGTCTTTACCTCATGGGTTACCCCGGGTTGCTACTTATATGTTATTGCTACTTATTGTACTGTTAACCCCGGTATGTCTCACCCACTGTATCGACTTTCACTTTGTTACCCATCTCTTTCTTTTACATGATAGTAACTGCTGTCTAGGATTGAATTGCATTGTATTAGTCACTGTCTTTTTGTAACCGAGTTGCACAATATGAGCTTTATTTTACCTTGAATTTGCTTGTCCCCACATTATGTACCCCTCCCCAGGACGCTTCTGGAAATGAGCTGTTCTCAATTCATGTTGTCTTTCCTGGTGAAACCTTTTCAAATAAATGAAATAAATAAATAAATAAGAAGATGTGCACAAGGAGGAGATTAGGTCAGGGAAAACAGGGCTCACCAGGGAGGGGGGAGGAAGAAGAGGGAGGGAGGAGGGTAAGGAAAAGAAGGAAGCAGGGTGAACAGTAGCAGCTGTTTAGGTTAGCCAGCAATCACAGCATACTTGTATTCTAGATTATTTTGACAAAAAATACTACTGGACCAAAGAGCAACTATACACACTAGCTTTAATAGTATAACAATGAAAAATATTTTACTAAGAATAAGGAGTGAAGAAAGAACACAAACGATAGCTGAGTGGAAAAGTGAAAATTATGGAGGAACTTAAATTAGAAAAATTATCACATAGATTATTTGACTATTAGAGGTCATTTTTACTCAAAATGGGGTACAATCTACAATTTCTTAGTGGAAGGGCAGGAAAGGACATGAATGTACATTCCATACAAACGTCATAAGTGTTATAACCCAATTTTCTTGTTTGAATTCTTTTCAGGAATTCTCATTGTGGCACTGAACAATCCATATCAATAATCTATATTGAAGGACCTCTTTAGACGTCTGCTGCTAATATATAGTATTGTCATTTGTAAATGGCATGTTCTTAGATTGTGTCTGTGTGTTGCCTATATATTGTTTTTTATTGAGATATACTTAAACTGTTGTATTATGGTGTAATTAATTTGTGATGTACTTTAAGAATTGTACACAGGATCATCTTGAGAACAGGTTCATTGAACCTAATGATGTTGTAAGCCAACTTCCTGTATAAAAATAAACCTTTTACTACTACTACTACTACTACTATTTTTATTGTTGTCTGGCAATATACACCCTAACCCTGATCCTCCCCTTAACTCAAGCACTCAGTCAAATATAACTGGTGGACTTACACTCACTTCAATAAATATCTGCAGTCTTCTCCCTAAAATGGATAGCCTACATGTCTGGGTTACAAGGCACAACCCTGATATTGTCTCCATGGTAGGATCCTGATTATCTCCCACGATACCTGATGAAGCTATATCATTACCAGGGTACACAACATTCAGACAGGATCATCTATCAAAATGAGGTGGTGGGTGTGTGCTTTACATTAAAGACTCACAACAGGGGCATATCCTTCCCCTCCCTAACTGTAGTGACAAACTGCAAATACTCACCATAAAACTACTTCTAGGTGCACACAACAAGGCCCTTACCGTGATATTTTTCTATATACCACCTAAGCAGACTACAGCAGGCACCAGAACCTTGATAGACTGCTTATATTTACTGAGCCTAAACACAGAAATCGTCATGCTAGGTGACTTTAACATCAACGGGCTCTCCTCTGCTGCTTTCTCTGTCAAGGATGCCTTTTCAGCTGTTCACTTCTCCCAAATGGTTGAGGAACCAATAAGACCTATCTATAAAACAGGATCTGGTATCCTACTGGATTCTTTGCTCTCAAACCACCCTGAACACATCACTAACACCGAAATCCTTCCTGACAATATGAATGACCAGTCCCCCATTAAGTGCTGTTGGTCCAATAAATTCTGTAAACCCCCTGCCAAAAGGATAACCAACCAGGTGCTTCTCCAAGGGCACCTTGACCTACTAAAATCTGACCTGCAACATCAAGATTGATCGGACCTCTGTGCTACAAGTGACGTGGATGCAACTTTGGAACATTTCATTAACAAATTCAATGCTGTTTACAATAAGCATGTACCCTTAAAAATGAGAAAGATCAAAGGAACATGCAACCCCTGGATCACACCCGACCTAATAGAACTACTCAAATCAAGAGACCACCTCTGGCATAAGTCACGGGCACATGGTACCCAAACCAACATTCAGTGCTACAAGAAAGCCAGAAATGACTGCACAAGAGCAATTCATGCTGCCAAAAGTAACTACTACAAGGATGCTGTCGCTAGATCCTGGAATGATAGCAAATCATTCTGGTCCAACCTTAAAGACATCACTGGGAAAGTCTTAAAATCAGACCCTACAATGTTCAATATCGATGGTACTCCGACACTAGACCCTCAACTTATAGCCAAGTCATTTAATAATGCATTTACAGACCTAAGCAGTGTTCTCCCAGCTGACTATCTCAATCATACCACCTCAAATGGAATCTCAGGAAATCATGAACAACCCCCAGGGCATCCGTTGTTCTACTTCAAGGCAGTTTCAAAAGCAGAAGCTAGAAAATATCTTGAGAAAGTGCTAGGGAAGTCAAGATATAGCGGAGACTCTCTGGACCTTAAATTCATATACCTGTCCTTGGAGGAAATCCATGAACTCCTGACAAAAATAATAAACTTTTCCCTCTGCTACTCACAATTTCCCCAAAGGTGGAAAACATCAACTGTAACTCCTGTGCATGAAAGTGGTGACTGGTCCCTGCATAGTAATTATAGGCCAATCTCCATCCTCCCTCCACTCTCTAAGACACTTGGACGAATAGTGGCAGACCAATTGATTGAGTACCTGGACCACTATCAACTCCAATGTTCCCAAAAACATGGGTTTAGAAGTGGACACGGTACCATCACAGCCTTACTGGAGTTCACCGGCTACATTCACTACACCCTTGGTCAAGGGCACCTGGTAGAGGCTACATTTATAGACTTAACCAAGGCATTTGACGCTGTGAATCATGCCCTCCTTCTTGAATAGCTCACTAACATCGGGCTCTCATCAGAGGCCACAAGATGGTTCAACAGCTACCTTAACAACCACTCACAGCAAGTAAGGATTGGTGACATCCTTTCTGAAGGCAGACCTGTCCACTCTGGTGTACCCGCAAGTGTCCATCTTGGGCCCGCTCTTGTTCAGCTTATTCATTAACAAACTCCCAGACTCCTGCCTTGGTCATATCCTCCTCTGTGCTGATGACATGGTTATATATACCAGCAACCCTCACCCTAAGCATCTGGAGGAGGCACTACAATTAGGCTTTGTATCTGCTGAAAAAATGGTTTGGGGAGCACAAGCTCATAATGAACTATAAAAAAACAAAGACCATGTTGTACACCAGCTCCCAAAGCAAACACAAAGCCTTCCCATTAACCATCAAGAAAGACAAGGGCCTCTTCCCTTTGAACTTGTCCAGTACTTCAAGTATCTGGGCATCACTATAGACTCCACCCTTTCCCATGCCACACACATAGACGATATTGCAAAGGCAATTAATGTGCGAATTTGAATGCTCTATCGACATAAACATAGTCTTACACATGAAGCTCTGATCCTGGCCATACAGAGCTCTGTGGTCTCACTAATAGACTATGGACTGGTCGTCTATGAGTCAGACACTGATATGGCCCTCCGCGCCTCACAACAGCATTGAGCAAGGCATGCCAACTTCTCACCAGTGCTGCTCAACTAGTGCACACATGTGATCTATTCACCCAAGCAAACTGGCTTCAACTGAAGGACAGAGTTCGTTACCAAACTTGCTTGATAGCCAGAAAGATCTGTCTAGAAATGCTGCCCATAGAGGGTCAGAACCTTCTAACTCTTCATCAAACCTCTCGAAATAACAGAAGTTCTCACAATCAAATTTTCAGTATCCCTAGATGCCGCATGGCCCTTGCTCAACATGCTTTTGCCCACTGAGCTCCACTTTGGATCAACCCTCTACAACCTGATTTAACCTCTGCTACTACAACAGGTTCCTTTAAATGCAAATTGCGACAACACCTTGTTACCAGCGTCGCCTGTGAGTGCTTCATCTAAAGCCCTCTGAGATTTCAATAACAGTGTGCACTTAGCCAGCTCACCCTAGCTGTCCTCTGATGCAGCAGGTCAATCTTAGCACTTCTATTCCATCTTCCCCCATATACCTCCTTATCCACTTTTTCATATTACCCCACCCCCTTCTTCCTCCCTCACACCCTGTCCCCCTCTTCTCTCATCCCTGGCATGACCAACCAAGCGTATACCTACCTCTATTGCTTTATCACCTGTCCATTTGTTTAGCTTAGTTACCGTATGACTCTGGTGTATACTGTATTGTTTTGTGATGTAACTCTAATGCATTTTTGGTATATTCTCCTCCTACTGTTAATTGACATTGCAATAATGTTATATCTGTGCCAGTGAATTTGTTTGTTTCGTAATGTATTGGTCTACTGATGTGGAACCTATGTAAACAGCTTCTGCTCAAAGATATTTATTTATTTAGTTAGTTAGTTAGTTTTTGTTGACCAGGTACAGTGCACTAGCCATAGCAATGACTATTTTCAGGCACGACCTGGGAGGGTACAGAACAAAACATAAGAAACAATAACAGTATATCAATTACAGTACATAATTAGGCAATTTTCAAGGATGGGCATACATTGCAAGCAGGAGAAATAGAAACAGGGAAAGTAAGATACAATCCAGCATCAAAACTAACAAGCATTTGTCAATGATGAATGTTTGCTTGCTGGCATTAGCAGTGGATGTGCAGGAGTTAGACGGATGCAGTATAGAAATGGCACTGATGTATTGAACTGACGCCAACTCCACCCCCACCCTGCAGAGATGGACAGGCATTGGGGTGTGCCTTTGGGTCGTCGCCCATAACGGTCATGACATTTAACATCACCCTACCCTGCAGACACTGACAAGTGTAGAAGTGTGCCTTGGGGTGTTCGGGCTTTACACTCACCTCATTCCATAAGGAAATACACTGAAATGGGTGCAGCATAGGAGAATGGTGTGAACTCTGGGGCCAAAGAGTCCAAGGTGCACCTCGATGCCTGTCACTGGCTGTAGGGTGAGGGTGGGGGTGGAATGGCATGAGCATTACTGTTGACAATCCCAAGTCACACCCCTGATGACTGTCAGTCCCTACAGGGTAGGGCGTTATGGTCAGAAACCCTAACACCTTGGGCGTTTCTTGGTATTTTTTCTCCAGGTTTTCAACATGGGCTTTTTGTGACCCCACCGCATGAACAGTGACACTATCAGTTTGTTAGCGGAAAGGTGATTTTGCACAGTTACTGTGCCATTTGGCGCCACAGGTGCAAAAACACATTTAGAACACAGTGTGAAAAATGACAGCTGTACCGTTCATGAGGAGGTGTAAAAAAAATGATAATGTTGAAAATCTGGAGTGAAAATATAAAAAAACGGGTGAAGTCACTAGCGTGCATGGAAACTGTGCAATGCTCACCCGTAAAGCAATTATTCTAGGGATTTTTTGCACCAGATTTTCAATATAGGCATTTTGGGACATCCGCTCATGAATAGTGTTACTGTGATTTTCTTAATCTGACCCAAACACTGATTTCCCACAGCGATCATGCTATTCTGCGTTGGAAGTGCGAAAACACATTTCAGCCAGGATGTGAAAAATGACAGCTGTACTCTTCATAAGGATGCGTGGAAAAATGCCAATGTTGAAACTCTTGAGTAAAAATATTACAAATTTGTGAAGTTACGAGGGTGTGTAGAAACTGCGCAATGCACGCTTGTAACACAGTCATTTTATGGATTTTTGTCACCAAATTTTCAACATAGGCATTTTAGGACCTCTGCTCATGAACAGTGTCACTGTGATTTTCTTAATCTGTCCTGAACACTGATTTCTCACAGCGACTGCACTATTCTGCGCCGGAAATGCGAAAAAACATTTCGGCCAGGATGTGAAAAATGACAGCTGTACTATGCATAAGGAGGTGTGAAAAAATGCCAGTGTTGAAAATCTGGAGTGAAAATATTACAAATTCGCGAACTTGCAAGTGTGCGTGGAAACTGCTCAAAGCACGCTTTTAAAACAGTCATTTTTGGGAATTTTTTTCACCAAATTTGCAACATAGGCTTTTTGAAAGCCCACCTCATGAACAGTGACACTGTCATTTTGTTATTCGGTCCTGAAAGGCGATTCCGTGCAGTGACCATAAAATCACCTTTCGGGACCGAATAACCAGATGACACTGACTGAATTCATGAGATCGGATCCTAAGAACCCCATGTTGAAAATTTGATGCAAAAATGTGAAAAATGACCGAGATAAGAACCAAAGTTGAAAAAACCCTATTTATGCCATTATACAGCTTACCGGCATTTCTTCATTTCGCAGTCGGCTTTGAAGAGTGCAGACGTGTTCCCGGTCCACCGAAGATCATCGTGCCAGCCACCGGAGGTTAAGTATGGGGTGAGGGGTATGGGGAGGTTGGTGTGCAGAGGATCAGTGTGGGTTGGGGAAGGGGGCAAGAGAATCAATGAGGGACCGTTTTCTTTTGTTACAGGTTTTTTTTTTTTTAAACGACACAGGACTTTTGCCACGCTAGGGTGGGCTCCCAGCATGGCACCTGGAAGTTTGTTTGGGGGGGCAGTGGAGCCAATGGAGGATTGGGCACCCCCCTATTGGCCATACAGTTTGCAGGGGGAGCACATGACGATACGGGACTTTTGCCAAGCTGGGGTGGGCTCCCAGCGTGGAACCTTGAAGTTTGTTTTTTGGGGGGCACTGGAGCCTACAGGGATTGGGCACCCTGTCGGATGGAAGGGATGTGCATGTGCCAAGGGGGATTGGGCACCCCTCAGCACACAACAAATTGGGGGGGTGCATCATGCCAACAGGAGGTGCAGTGGCGTACAGTTGAAAGACAATGACTGCTCAGGTGGTGACGTGTAGGCAATTTGCATACTGCTGACAGCATGCCAGTATGCAAATTGCCTACACGTTACCACTGCTGATTGTAGCAGTCATTCTCTTTCAACTGTACACCACTGCATCTGAACTGCAGTCATAGACAGCTTGGACATTTATTGGTGCGGTGTGGCCATGCCTGCAAAAATGCTGAGGGCATTGGAAGCAGGGGTACCACACCTATGAAAACTCATATGGTGGCACTATGTTTCTTGCATGTGCATGCAAGCAAACATAAAAATGAGAGAAAGCAATACATTAACTAAGGTCATAAGAGCAGCATCTCAGACAATTTGGGTAGGAATATAAAATGAAGACTGTAAACACTGTAGTAGTCATACAGGATATATATGGGAGAGTAAGAAATTGACAGGAGTAGGGATGCTTGATAAAGGATGGCAGGCTAGATTAGGAAAATTGAGACAAAGTAAGTGGTGAGGACAGAGAGTAATGTAGGTAGGATAATCAAGTGACAGGAAGAAAAAAGTGCTGAGCATTTATTGGGATAAAACTGAAAACGTGGCTAGGGGTGCAGGTATTAATCCAAGATTTCAATAAATAAATATCCAACTTTATTATCTAAAAGCACTTCCTCTTTTATGAACTTTCTTTATACATTTTAATAGATCACACAAGTGGCATAATTTTCCCTCTTTTCTCTTCTCTTTTTCTCTATTTCTCTCCTTTCTTAGATGTTGGTAATCCATAAATGAAAATAGTAACCTCATTCTTTATTTAGTTAAGAACTTTAGCTAGGTATACTGTTGAAATGTGTAATAAAACTATAGAGAATATAGATCAAAGTTGCTATTTCTGTTTGTAGATGAGAAATTGTTAATGTTATTGGTTTTCATTTTCTTGTTGTTGTGACAATAGTCTCATAAAATCTGACTGAGGAAAAGGAAGGACAGCAACACAATAGTTAAGGTAAACAAGCATTTGTCAATGCCGAATGTTTGCTTGCTGGCATTGGCATTGGTAGTGTAGGAGTAATAGGAATGGCAGTGAAGTGTTGAACTGAAGCCAACCCCACCACCCTGCAGAGACTGACAGGCATTGGGGTGTACCTTTGGGGCGCATCGGGCATAGCATGGCACGCATATTTCACCACACCCCACCCTGCAGATGACCGGCAAGTGTCACGCGTGCCTTGGGGTCTTTGGGTCTTATGCTCACCCCATTTCGTAAGGAAATACGGTGAGATGGGTGCAGTATAGGAGAATGGGGTGAACTTTGGGGCTGAAGAATCCAAGGCACACCTCGATGCCTGTCACTGGCTGCAGGGTGTGGGTGGGGGTGGAATGGTATTAGCATTACAGGCGACAATCCCAAGTCACACCCCTGATGCCTGTCAATCTCTACAGGGTCGGGCATTATGGCTGGAAACCCTAACGCCCCAGGCATTCATTGGTATTTTCACTCCAATTTTTCAACATGGATTTTTTGTGACCCCCACCTCATGAACAGTGGCAATATCAGTTTCTTAGCCAAAAGTTGATTTTGCACAGCAACTACTCCAATTGGCACCACAGGTGCCAAAACACATTTTGAACAGGATGTGAAAAATGACAGCTGTACTGTTCATGACGAGGTGTAAAAATGGCAATGTTGAAAATCTGGAGTGAAAATATGAAAAAACTGGTTAGGTCACGAGCGTGCATAGAAACTGTAATTAGTTTGGGGACTGTTTACAGCAGATTGTCAACATAGGCATTTTGGGACCTCCGCTCATGAACAGTGTCACTGTGATTTTCGTAATCTGTCCCGAACACTGATTTCCCACAGCGACCACGCATTTAAAGTGCAAAAACACATTTCGGCCAGGGTGTGAAAAATGACAGCTGTACTGTTCATAAGGAGGTGTGAAAAAATGCCACTGTAGAAAATCTGCACTAAAAATATTACAAATTCGTGAACTTACGAGGGTGCATGGAAACTGCACAATGCACACTCGTAACACAGTAATTTTATGGACTTTTGTCACCAAATTTTTAACATAGCCATTTTAAGACCTCTGTTCATGAACAGTGTCATTGTGATTTTCTTAATATGTCCCGAACATTGATTTCACACACCGACTGTGCCATTGCGCTACATGTTCGAAAACACATTTTGGGCGAGATGTGAAAAATGACAGCTGTACTGCTCATAAGGAGGTGTAGTAAAATGACAATGTTGAAAATCTGGAGTAAAAATGTTAAAAATTTGTGAAGTTACAAGTGTGCATAGGAACTGCGCAACACACACTTGTAAAATAGTCATTTTTGGGAATCTTTTCACCAAATTTTCAACATAGGGTTTTGGGGGGCCTATCTCATGAACATTGACACTGTTGTTTCGTTACTCAGTCCCGAAAGGTAGTTCTGTGCAGTGACCGTGAAATCACCTTTCAGGACCGAATAACAAAATGACAGTGACTGAGTTCATGAGGTGGGGTCCCAAGAACCCCATGTTGAAAATTTGGTGAAAAAAAGTCCCAAAAATGGCTGAGATATGCATCAAAGTTGAAAAAAAAAACCATTTATGCCATTATACAGCTTACCGGCATTTCTTCAGTTCGTGGTCGGCTTTGAGGAGTGCAGACGTGTTCCCGGTCCATCAAGATGGTCGCACTGGGCTCCTGAGGTGAGTATGGGGTGGAGGGGTGGGGAGGTGGGTCAGAGGGTGGGCGGATTGGGGAAGGGGAGACAGTCAACTAGGGACCGCTTTTTTTTTTCTTTACAGGTTTTTTTTTACATTTTTCAGGAAGACAACGCTGGACTTTTGCCACGCTGGGGTAGGCTCCCAGCGTGTCATCTGGAAGGTTGTTTGGGGGCCAGTAGAGCCGATGGGAATTGAGCACCCTGTTGGCCATATGGATGAGACTGTTGCCACGTTAGGGTGGCTCCAACGTGGCAGTTGGACAGTTGTTTGGGGGCCAGTGGAGCCAGCGGGGATTGGGCACCACCATTGGCCACATGCATTATCGGACTGTTGCCACGCCGTGGTGGGCTCCCAGCGACACCTGGAAGTCTGTTTGGGCAGAGAGCCGATCGGGGATTGAGCACTTCGTCGGCCATACGGTGGCGGGTGGGAGAGGTATGAGCACGCTGGGGTAGGCTCCCAGCGTGCTAGTAGGTGTTTGGATTGGGAAGGAAGAACTGTCTATGACAGACAGTTCAGATGCAGTGTGACATGCAGGCAATTTGTATACTGCTGATGATGGCAGTATGCAAATTGTCTACACGTTACCACTGCTGATTGCAGCGGTTTTTCACTTTCAACTGTACACCACTGTATCTGAACTGCTGTCATAGACAGCTCCTACATGTATTGGTATGGTGAGACAGCGCCCGCAAAGGCAGTGGTGTTCACAGTCGAGTGGCACACCCACGTAAATTTGTGATGGTGGCACTATGTTTCTTGCACATGCGGGCAAGCAAACATAAAAAGTGCAACAGGCACATTTCGGTGTGTGACATTTTCATCTTTGTGCATAATAATTGCAGTTTAGGTACATGATATACTCATTTCAGTGGGCAACATGTCACTTAATTTTCAGTACTTCAAAACCATTTGTTTTTGCCTCTTCTGCCTCATCTGTGAAATATCTGTATATTTATCTACCTGAGCTCTGTTTTGTAATCTGTTTCCTTATTTCCTTGTAACCTCCCAGGTCACACCTAAAAATAGGCATCTGTTTTGTCTAGTGTGCTTACTTGGTAAACAAAAACTAAATAAATAAATAAATACATTTTATTTATTTAATATTCATTTTATCAAGAGTCTCAGTACATTAAGTAAATGTACGTGAAAACAAAACTCGCTCCACAGGTAACAACCATGCCCAGTCAGAAACAGTAGCAGCAAACAGAAAAGACTGGCACCGGTATAAGCTGCATTAACATTTTATTCATACAAACTTTACATCTCACACAAAGTGTACTCACAATAAACCAGAATAGCAGCAGCAACAGAAAACTACATGTAGTTCCGTAACCAGTTTCGCACTGAGGCTTCATTGGTGCAGGATTAAGTACATATAATTTACAAGTCAGTGGGTCAGATAGTCAAAACTTTACACTGGGCACAAACCATTTGCTCAGGTTTAGCACCAGATTAGCGTGGGTCCGCTATATTCAAAAGGTCAAATAGCATGAGCAAACTGCATTATTTATTTATTGAATTTTGTTGTCCCAGTAGGCCCTTTTTCAGGGACGATCGGGGCTACAGATGGTAACCAACTGAAATTGAACCAGATTAAGCTGTTGCTGGTATTTTTAGTGAATGGGGAAAATTTAGCCAGGACACCAGGGAAATTCCCCTACTCGTCGGTAGGGGGCCATGCTGGTGATGTCCATCTCAGTCTTTCCCTGATGGAGCATGGGATGGAGGTGCGGCAGGATGGGGAGCGAGAGGTTCCTCCACTGGTGTCTAATGAGGCTTCTGTTGTGTCTGCTAATTCAGATGAAGGTATACATACCGCAAGAACTGAGGGAGTGGAGATGATAGCTTCTGTTGATTTATTACCGGCTTCTGATTTGGTTCTGCGGTTACCTGATGTTAAAAAGATTATTCTAGCTTTATCTGACACGGAATTGCTGCTATCGCAGACAGAAGGATGAACTCACAAAAGCTTTGGAGCTTGCGAAGCCTAAATCTTCTGAGACTGTTCTGTCAGTCCAGGGATGATTACGGGCTGATGGTGGGAGTTGTCAGGCTACATCCCAGAACATGCCTACTGCCCTGACAATGGCTGCTACGGCACCGGATGACCCTGTGTATGTTCGGTCTTCTGATGTGGATCAAGCTGCTGCTTCTTTGTTTTCTTTTTCGGCGACTACTACTGATCGAGTTATTAAGAATGCAGTTGTGAAGCACTCCTGGGCAGAGCTTTCTGCTGCACCCACGGAACCGTGGTCAGTTGCCAGTTCCCTTAAAGCGGCGGGTTGGGTGCTCTCTTCCACGACGCAGCAATGGACTTCGGGCTTTGCCCCAATTAATGTACCTGGACTTCATAAGCCCACAGTGAGTACTGTTACTTCTACGACTGCTGCCCCTATAGTTTCTGTGACTCCTGTTGTCTCGCAGCCTGCTATTGGTCATGCTGTTATGCAGAAACTCTCTGAGACACAGCTTGATTTATCATTGCCTTCTGACTTGTCGTTGACCCAGAACCCTGTTTTGGACCTTCCACGGCTCGAACCCTTTGCCAGTCCCTCCTGTTCAGGATCCTACACCTCAGACTGTTGGTCACCCTGATGCCTCTGACTGTATCGACCACCTTTCTGCAGATGAACATCCTATGGACACCTCTGATCATCCTGGATCAGATGCGGGAGGGGGTGGATATGGGAGACGGCAGTCAAAATTACATGCCTCCTTTTTTCAGAAGAGTTTTTCCTGCCAAACAGCATAATGCTGTTTGGCTTCTGTATAAAGGGTATTTGAATTTATTTCCGGACAGGGCTTATGTGTGTAACCTCCAAGTGGCGCTATCCCAAGGGCTACTACCCCTGCCTGCTGGACTATCAACAGGTTGAGGGGCCTAGGGTCTAGGGCGGTTGCCTCTACCCAGAGGTCAGGGTTTGTAATGGTTGTTTGAGTTTGGTCACAGCCCTCTGGGACACTGAGACCCCGTTCTAATCCCTCTAATGATCCACACAATACATAGAAATTACAGTACCAATGCCCCACATGTACACACGGTTCAACCATAAGGTACCACTTACCCTCGAGACCGATTCTGAAGTTCGACTCGGAGGACCCCCTGTAAAATAAGGTTGATCAACATACATAAACTAATGCAATGCCTGCTATATAGGTACTGACACTTTAGACAGTTTAAAGTCAATAACATCAAATCTGGTTTATTTAAGGGGAGTGGAACACAGGAGGAGGAGATCAAGCTGATTGGCAGAATTAAATCACAGTACTGTGCACTCATACAGGGTCTTAAAAGTCACACTCTGGGTACCCAAGTTGGAGGGGCTAGCCAGGTCCGTTGCCCGGGGTTGGCTGGTAGGCACAGATGGATAGGGCCCTGTAGGAAAAAAGATATGCACAACACCCAATTGTAATCCGGAGCCAGATGGCTCAGTCCTTGAGGAAATGAAATAGAGAAAATCAGATGAAAAACTGGTGATTGATAACAGGTCGCAGGGGAATGCCCTGATTTGTACTCACACTACCCCAAGCTGAGAACCTGATGCAGATGGCTGTTCTGGATTGCCAGACAACAAGGCAGAGAGATGAGATTCTACAGGCCAGGCCCAACTGCTTTGACTACTGGACGGATTTAGTCCGATTACACTCAGTTCAGCTTTCAGCTTACACCACACGGTGACAAGAGAACTGGAATAGCTATTCTCCACAAGCATTCAACACCTTTATATGTAAAGGAAATTACTATACCGGCAGCTGCTCATAGATCCCGATCGCACTTACTGCAAACACCCAGGGGTTCACACAGC
This sequence comes from Neoceratodus forsteri, assembly GCA_016271365.2. Lineage (NCBI taxonomy): Eukaryota > Metazoa > Chordata > Ceratodontiformes > Ceratodontidae > Neoceratodus > Neoceratodus forsteri. The sequence continues at coordinate 766,837,930 of CM028131.1, read as the reverse complement.
AGCTTCAGTTCCTGACAGACCGAGCACGATTCAGCAATTTCTCCAGTCTTCTACAGGGTGAGCCTGGTTTCCACTTTTAGCCTTCCTTCCTTTCAGACAACTCGGATTCAGTCTGATTCAAGCTTGCAACAGCCACCGACTAACTGCAGGGCCTCTCACGTGCTTCCAGCGTGAAATTATACAACGCAGAAGCACAGAGCTCCTTCTCTCCTCATGGTCACAACAGATCTGATCTGTCAGTTGCAAGGCAGAACATTCTCTTCGGGGTGCCACCAGGTCCAGTTGGTGGACTCAGCTGTCAATCACTCCAAAGCTCTCTCAGTTGGTGCAAAAAAGGCGCCAAGGTCCAGAACTTCACTTCCCAGAATTATTAGCTATACCCACCATTGTAAGCTGGCTCCCAGGAGAGTCCGAATTCTGGTTGGTCCAAACAGCCTCCATTTTAAAACTCCCCTTTATTCCATTGGCCCAGCACAGCAGTTTAGTTCCAAAATGGAGGGGGCCACACACACAGAGTCCCAGCTGTAACAAAAGCAGGTTAGACAAACTACAATATTACTAATGCCTTAAATGTTTACAGGGAAACAGGTATATCTTTCAGAGGAGCTTCCTTTGCGCTTTCAGCGACCGCAAAATGAAGCGATTGCCCTGCAGTTCAGGTGGGATTCAAGCAGAGAAACACCAGCACCCCTAGGAAAGCATCAATTATGTCTGCAAGCAGACAGCTCTTAAAGAGACAGTAGGTGGAGGCTCTACCAGCACTCACAGTGCCAGTCTATCAGCTTAAACGCCAAACACCAGCAGGCAGGGTAACACTTAGTCAAGCTCCTAGGGGCTTTTTAGGAACCCCCATTAGTAGGGAGGTTACACCCTTCCTGGCCTGAAAGAACTTGGCGTCCGCATCAAGTAGATACCCTTATAACATTTTAAAACAACCACTAACATATTTACATCACTAACAGTTAGATTTGCATCCTTTAAATCACATCACATATTAACTCTTGGTCATATGCAGTTAATCTGTATTTCACAGCTTACTACAGGGTACCATTTTACATATACAATAACATTTCGGCATCAGGTCACCACTTCCTGCATATGAAACTTGAAAAGAGGGGGCCCTTCCCTATCAGCTACCTTGGGGCTGAACGGGGCAGGGGCTCCATACTCAGAGGGCAAGACCAGCAATCTGGAATTATCTCTCAGGCTTAGTTTGGGCAATGAACTCGGGGTCACATACACTCCCTTGTGGACCACATTAAGAGGCACATCCACGGGTTGTCCAAGGGACTCATAGCTTAAACGTACCACAGGCCTCACAGCTTGACCAGTCCTTCTAGGGGGAACCGTAACAGTCTCTGTGTTTTGATCCCCACCTTCAACAATGTCTGCATTTGTTAGGGGAACTTCCAGTGGGGTAGAAGGGCTAGAAATTGGGGCATTTTCGGCTCCAGGAGTGGCAAGCTCAGAGTCCACAACACTTATTTCACAGGGAGAGTTTTGTGACACTGCCAGTGAATCATCCGGACACTGAAAATACTCCTCTTGTTCTGGTATATCTCCAGTCTGTTCCAGTTCGACAGTTCCCTCCTCAGGCAGCTCATACAATTCCACCATGCACAGTGATTCTAGGTCATCCGACTCAATACTGGGCACTTCACTTTTGGGGAGTAGTGGCTCCATGGACAAAGCCAGGGGCTTAGACAGTCCAGAAGGTCCAGCTTCATCTCCAGAATTTACTAGGGGATTGCCCCGAAACAATTAACTCAGTTCATAAGAAGGGTAGTATTCAAGGCCGCACTCACTCTCCTCTGACATGGACTGACAGTTCTGTTCAACTGGGGTTATTGGTGGGGAACACTGTAACTCAACATTGGTAGGTGCAGACTTTCTTTGTTTTTGCTTTGCAGTAGCTCTAGTCACTGGTCAAGAGGGAGCATTTTCTGGAGGCTCAGCCTCAATCAAGATTTGACCAATGAGCAGTAAATTGTTTCTATGCATGGTTTTCACTTCTTTCGAATTATTTTCAGGTCTCACTTTGTATACAGGCAGATCATCTAGTTTGCCTACCACGATGTGGGGGAGATGGTGCCACCTATCAGCAATCATATGTTTGCCATGCAGTCCCAGATTTCGTAGTGACACACGATCCCCCTCCTGGAGTTCCAGTGCTTTCACTTTTTGGTCGTACCTTTCCTTGTTGGCCAGATTTCTTTTGGCAGCCATGGTTTGAGCCAATTGATACACATGATTTAATTGGGCCTTTAACTTCTGCACATACTGTAAATGGTTATCAGCTCGAACCCCATCAGGAGAAACTCCAAAACAAACATCTACTGGTAGTCGGGCTTCTCTTCCAAACATCAGGCGATAGGGGAGGACCCAATGGCATCACTTTGGTGCAGTTGTAAGCATGTACCAGGTGCTAATTTGTTGGCTCCATCTAGGCTTGTCCTTGGGTGGAGGGTACCTAGCATATCTAGCAAAGTGCGTTGGAAATCGTTCAGGCTGTGGGTCCCCTGGGGTGGTAAGGGGTGGTTCTGGACTTTCGCACTCCCCACAGAGAAAGCATCTCTTTGATCAGACAACTCTCAAAGTCCCTCCCTTGATCAGAATGAATTCTTTGTGGTGCCCCATAGTGAACAAAGAAGTTTTCTATAAGCACTTTGGCCACAGTGGAGGCCTTCTGGTCCCTGGTGGGAAAAGCTTGGACATATCTGGTGAAATGGTCAGTGACCACCAGCACATTACTAATATTTCTTTGATCTGGCTCCAAACTCAGAAAGTTAATACAGACCAGTTCCATGGGGGTGCTGGTGGTGATGTTAACAAGAGGGGCAGCCCTCCGTGGCAAAGCTTTCCTCTGTAAGCAGCGACTACAAGTTCTAATGTGTTGTTTGACATCAGCCCCCATCTTAGGCCAATAGAATCTGGATCTCACCAAGTCAAGTGTTCTGTCTATGCCAAGGTGTCCCATGTGGTTATGTAGAGATCTCAGCACCAAGTCTTGAAAGGCAGTGGGCAAAACTAGCTGTTGCTTGTCTATTTGCTCCCCCGTCTACTGTTTCTCTATATAACAGTCTATTGATCAGTTTCAACTTAGGACCTTCCTTGTATAACAGTGCAGCTCTCAAGTCAGTGGACCGTAATTTGGACACATCTTTCCCTGCATGGAGGGCTTCTAAAGCTGATTTGATCATGGGATCTCGGGATTGAGCCCGCTTAATACTGTCATTGTCGAATTGAGGCAAAGCACCAATGTCTAAGGCAGAGAAGTGGCAATAAGCAGCAGGTATGGAATTCTCAGAGGGCCCCAAAAAAGCCACCAAACAGTTCACTGGGTCTGGGACCGCTGCCTCCTCTCGGTCATACTTCTGGCAGAGTGCTCGAATATCAGGTTCTGAAGTCAGACCCAGTCATTTTGAGGAGCAGGCCTCCAGGAGAGAGCATCAGCATCTATGTGGTTAAGGCCTGCTCTGTATTCAACAGCATAGTTGTATGTGGATAATGCAGAGAGCCACCTGTGGCCAGTGGCATCCAGCTTAGCTGAAGTTTGAACATAAGTCAAGGGACTGTTGTCAGTTTTTACCAGTATCTTAGCCCCATACAAATATTCATGGAATTGGTCCACAATGGCCCACTTCAGAGCTAGGAATTCTAACATGTGTACTGGGTAGTTCTTTTTGGAAGGGGTCAGACTTCTGCTGGCAAAAGCCATGGGTCTCAGAACATTCTCATGCTCCTGGTACAACACAGCCCCCAACCCTTGCAAGCTAGCATCAGTGTGCAGGACATAAGGTTTTGTTGGATCTGCATAGGCCAACACAAGAGCGTGGGTAAGTTGATATATAATCTCAGGAAAAGCAGTCTCACAATCAGGTGTCCAACGGGCCCCAGATACTTCATTTGGACGGAAATACACTCTCTCAGTCTCATGGGAAGTTGACTTTTTGTATTTTTTGTGAGTTGGAGGGTGCCCTTGAGTGAGACTGAGTAAAGGGCGGATCACTCTTGAATAGTCCTTGATGAAACGCCGATGGTAGCCACAAAAACCCAGAAATCTTTGCAGTTCTTTTAGATTATGGGGCTGGGGTCAGGTGGTCAGGGCCTCAACTTTACTCGGGTCTGTCTCTATCCCTTCGGTGGAAACTATGTGTCCCACATACTTTACAGATGTTTGGAAGAATTGACATTTATCAATGGACAACTTCAGGCCAAAGTCTTCCAATCAGTCCAGCACCTTGAATAATCAGCTCTCATGTTCCTCCACTGAGCTACCAAACACAATAACATCATCTAGGTATACCAGGCACTCTAATAAGTTCATGTTCCCCACTGCATGCTCCATCAGCCATTGATAGGTGGCTGGGGTACCTGAAATCCCTTGAGGCATCCTCATGAACTCATAGAAACCAAGTGGGCAGATAAAGGCTGTCTTCTCACAGTCTTCCAGGGCCATCGGGATCTGGTAGTACCAGCTGCAGAGATCCAGCACAGAGAACCACTGGCTACCATTCAGGCAGTCTAAAGCATCCTGGATGTGGGGCATTGTATACTGATCAGGGATAGTCCGCCGGTTCAAGGTGCGATAATCTACGCACATCCTTACCGTCCCATTCTTTTTCCTCACTACCACAATAGGGGAAGCATATGGGCTTCTGGATTCTTGTATTACACCAGCAGCTAGCATCTCTTGCAAATGTCATCTCACATCGTCTATGTCAGCAGGTGCCAGGCGTCGAGACCTCTCACGGAATGGCCTATCATCATGCAGCCGGATATGGTGCTCAGCCCCCTGTATGCAGCCTACGTCCCACTCCTTCAAAGAGAATACCCGATCCCACTGGGCAAGCTTCTCACTGACTCTCACTTTCCATTCAGCTGGCAACGGTGAGTCACCGAAATCAAACAAGTCAGGTGTTACTCTATCACTTTTTCCCGAACTCTTGTCACTGAGTAGCACAGCAGTATCCGCACAATGCACATTAGCCAGAGTGCAACCTCTGTTTACTTGAATCTCCCTGTCAGGCACATTATGAACTTGAACCATTACTCTTCTGGTAAAAGCATGGGCTCTAGCAGGCAGAATACTTGGCTTGACCAACAGCCACTCGGGCAATTTTCCATCTCCTGGTGCATCCAGCATTAATATTTTATTCTTGACATCCTTTTTTATATGAACCTCTCCTTGTAGTGTACATTGGGCATTTGGCACCAAAATCAGAGACTCCAGATCCTTTTTCCAGACAACCCCAACTGGTTCCTCAGGGTCCACTCTTTCAGCATCTCTCTGTGCCTCATAGGCCTTCTTGATCAAGGCCGGAATTCTTAGAGTTCTACCAGTCCGGGACCCTTGTTTTTCATCACACAACTGTGCCAGCCATCCAAACATATGTGCATTTGTTCCAATCAGCAACGGAACCCCATCATACAGCCCAGAAGGGGGACATACTAAGGCCAGGGTCTCCACTTGTTCTGACACTCTAGCCACAGAGGCGGGAAAAGGCCACCAAATTTGAATATAGCCAGAGTAGGGGTAGGCCTTTTCACTCAAGCCCCAAACATGTAGTCCTTCCAATGGTTGCAGGGGTATGTTAGACAAGTGCTTCTGATACCAGTCCTGGAACATAATTGTCACTTGGGAGCCACTGTCGAACACAGCTTGGGTGGGTACTCCATTCACTTTCACAGTAGTCTCCATGGAGGGACCCACCACTGACCATTCGGGGCATTGATTGGGATGTCGATCGGGCATTGGCCCTGGTGGCAAAACTTTTCTGGGTGGCTCCCCCTGGTGACCGGGCATAGGTTTTGCAATGCCAGACCACTAACCTGTTGGTAAATTTTCTCAAGTTCTCTGGCAGGCGACAAGCAGACTGAAAGTGTCCATCCTCTACACCATGGTAGCAGAACTTAATGTCTCTGTTGTCCTTGGAGGGAGGGGGATCTCTTATCTGTTTAGGCATCTCTGGGGCCCTGCAGGGCTCTTCTTGAACTGGGGGTTTATACCATTGGGCATCTGGATCTCCACTTCTATTGGGGGTGAGAGCAGCCCTTTGCATCTCCCTCACCATCTCTCTTAAGTCCCTTATTTCTGCTCTCAGGTTGCCCTTAATCCGGGTCTCAGGGGAAATGACAAGCACTCCCACTCCAATTTTAGGCTCGGCGAGAGCCTGATACAGATCTGGTTTCCTGTAGGTCTCAGTCAATTCCTTAATCAAACCTCTCAACTGTTGAACCTCATTTGGCTCACTCTTTTCAGGGGTCTGGCAAGGGTTTACAGCCCCAGCATAGGGTTCTCAGCCCTCTTCATCAGTTTCAGTCTCACGGATCTCTCTCATCAAGTGGCAATACTCAGGAAGGCTGGCCCTTCTGTCTTGCTATTTGAGTTTCAGCAATATTACGCTTGAAAATCTTGCTGACTTCAATATGTGGTCTAATCTGACCTGGTTTAACGCTTGGGCAGGCACTCCCCCTTTTCGGTGGGCCTTCTGCAAAGCCCTTTCTATCTTGGTAACAAAAGTAGACAATTTCTCATTTCTCCACTGTTTAGCTGACTTGAACTTCCATAATAGATCATCTCTGGTTTCTGTGCTGCCAAATACCCCCTCTAAGGCGGAAAGATATTCTGCTGCAGTGGCCTCCAGACTAGTGGTCCATAGGAATCGAATGGCTTCCAGTGCAGGACCCCTCAAACTTTCTATCAGTCGCTTCCTCTTTTCCCCCTTGAAACACTGCCACTCTTGTACCAAAGGGGTAGCACAGTCCATCCAGGTCTCCAAATCATCTTTTCCCGAAGGCACTGGGACAGTACAGGAGAAAAGTCTCAACCTCCGATATGAATCCAGTTCAATGGGGGGGATTACCATGGGGGCTGGGGTGGCCAGTATAGAACTCTTGGGGGACCCAGGAGATGTAGCTGGGGAAGGCAGGGGGGGTGTGGTCACCTGAGATGTCTAATACCTTTACCAGTTCCTGAGCAGTTCTCCCTTCTGAGGCTAACAGTTTGAGTAGTTTTTCTTTAAAGCTATTGGAACTAGGGAACCCACCGGGGGTGGCCAGACCACTACATACATGAATAACCCTCCATCCCTTCTGGGAACCTTCGGGCAAAATCACAGGGGGCACCTTTTCAGGGTCTATCAGGATGCTGCATGAATGTAGCACTTGCAGGGTTTGTTCAAGCAAATCAGCATATCGCCCTTTTACTTCCACTTTGCCCATACACTTAACATGTTCTACAGTAGATACAATGTCAGTACTTTTAATCCCCAAGGGGACATCCAGCAATAAAATAGCCTTTTGGGAGTCCATTTCCTCAGCTTTGCACCACCCCATCAATTTGTGCACCATCAACTTAAAGGGGTCAAGTTTTAACTTGACAGTGGTACTTCCCTCCATTTTTTCCTTTAAGTTAAACATAATGGGGTAATTCCTTCACGTGGCCACTAGAGGGCGTTAATCCCAGCAGTGCCTCCAAGATGTAACCCCCAGGTGGCGCTATCCCAAGGGCTACTACCCCTGCCTGCTGGACTACCAACAGGTTGAGGGGCCTAGGTTCTAGGGCGGGTGCCTCCACCCAGAGGTCAGGGTTTGTAATGGTTGGTTGAGTTTGGTTACAGCCCTCTGGGACACTGAGACCCCCTTCTAATCCCTCTAATGATCCACACAATACATAGAAATTACAGTACCAATACCCCACATGTACACACGGTTCAACCATAAGGTACCACTTACCCTCGAGACCGATTCTGAAGTTCGTCTTGGAGGACCTCCTGTAAAATAAGGTTGATCAACATACACAAACTAATGCAATGCCTGCTATATAGGTACTGACACTTCAGACAGTTTAAAGTCAATAACATCAAATCTGGTTTATTTAAGGGGAGTGGAACACAAGAGGGGGAGATCAAGCTGATTGGCAGAATTAAATCACAGTACTGTGCACTCATACAGGGTCTTAAAAGTCACACTCTGGGAACCTAAGTTGAAGGGGCTAGCCAGGTCCGTTGCCCGGGGTTGGCCGACAGGTGCAGATGGATAGGGCCCTGTACGAAAAAAGATATGCACAACACCCAATTGTAATCCGGAGCCAGATGGCTTAGTCCTTGAGGAAATGAAATAGAGAAAATCAGATGAAACACTGGTGATTGATAACAGGTCGTAGGGGAATGCCCTGATTTGTACTCACACTACCCCAAGCTGAGAACCTGATGCAGATGGCTGTTCTGGATTGCCAGACAACAAGGCAGAGAGATGAGATTCTACAGGCCAGGCCCAACTGCTTTGACTAGTGGACAGATTTGGTCCGATTACACTCAGTTCAGCTTTCAGCTTACACCAAATGGTGACAAGAGAACAGGAATAGCTATTCTCCACAAGCATTCAACACATTTATATGTAAAGGAAATTACTATACCAGGCAGCTGCTCATAGATCCCGATCGCACTTATTGCAAACACCCAGGGGTTCACACAGCAGCTTCAGTTCCTGACAGACTGAGCGCGATTCAGCAATTTCTCCAGTCTTCTACAGGGTGAGCCTGGTTTCCCTTACCTTCTTTCCTTTCAGACAACTCCGGATTCAGTCCGATTCAAGCTTGCAACGACCTACCTGACCAACTGTAGGGTTTCACGCGCTTCTGCATGAAACTATACAATGCAGAAGCACAGAGCCCCTTCTCTCCTCACGGTCACAATGGATCTGATCTCTCAGTTGCAGGGCAGAACATTCTCTTCGGGCGCCACCCGGTCCAGTTGGTGGACTGAACTGTCAATCACTCCAGAGCTCTCTCAGTTGGTGCAAAAAGGCGCCAAGGTCCAGAACTTCACTTCCCAGAATTACTAGCTATACCCAGCATTGTAAACTGGCTCCCAGGAGAGTCCGAATTCTGGTTGGTCCAAACAGCCTCCATTTTAAAGCTCCCCTTTATTCCACTGGCCCAGCACAGCAGTTTAGTTCCAAAATGGAGGGGCCACACACACACACAGAGTCCCAGCTGTAACAAAAGCAGATTAGACAAACTACAATATTACTAATGCCTTAAATGTTTACAGGGAAACAGGTATATCTTTCAGAGGGGCTCCCTTTGCGCTTTCAGTGACTGCAAAATGAAGCGATTGCCCCACATGTCAGGCGGGATTCGAGCAGGGAAGCACCAGCACCCCTAGGAAAGCATCAATTATGTTTGCAAGCAGGCAGCTCTTAAAGAGACAGTAGGTGGAGGCTCTACCAGCACTCACAGTGCCATTCTAGCAGCTTAAACGCTGAACGCCAGCAGGCAGGGTAACACTTAGTCAAGCTCCTAGGGGCTTTTTAGGAACCCCCATTAGTAGGGAAGTTACATGTGGGAAAGGTCTTATTGCAGGAATCTTTGAAATTTCATGTTATTGAACTGTATGCCCTCATTCATGTCTCTGGGGAGACTGTCTTTGATGTCAGTTTCAAGCTGCAGTCTGGACTCGAAAAATTTTGGGCTCGCTACCATCAGGTTAAAAGTACTCCATTATGGGCTCCATTTGAGGTTGTCCCTTTGACTAAACCAACTCAGAAACTTGTTACTGTCCTTTTTCGTAATGAGGGGGTTAGCATCACTGATTTGTTGTTTTGGTTGAAGCAGAAATGCATGGTTCTGGGTCACCCTGAGGCTATTTTTGTTGCTGAGGGTATTTGGATGGGTGGGTGGAAATTTTATGTCTCCTTGAGACTTACTGATGTTGAAATCCAGCATCTGCCTAACTCTTTTTTTCTTGGTGGTGATAGGGGTGTCTTGTTTTTCCCTGGACAACCTAAAACATGTTATAAATGTTGTTGTCCAGGACATATCAGTGCTACCTGTGATAAGATTAGATGCCTCATATGTGGTTTGCTGGGTCATTCTGGCTCACATTGTACCAGGGACGCCCGATGTAATTTATGTGGGGAAGGGGGACATGTTTTCAGTGACTGTCCCCAGGCTGCTCATAAGAAGGAGGGGTCAGGTGACCTGGAAGAGCAGAGATTGTTGGTAACTACTGTGCAACGGGATATTACACTCCATGCCCGTGTTCCTGATCCTGTGGTGCCCCTTCTTGTACCTCCTACCCCTGCCCCCCTCCCTTCAGATGTGGCACCTGGTGACGAGGCGGTGGTTCACTCTGCTGATCCTACGTTTTGTACAGTGGACCAACCATTGGTGGTGATGCAAATAGACCCTGACCATACCACTCAGGACCCTAGTATTGTTTCTATGCCTCCTCCACCTCCCCCAGTGGTTGCTCCAGAGGTAGGGAAGCAAGTTTCTCGTCGAAGACAGGCCTGGAAACAGCCTGCCTCTAAGGTTCAAAAGGTCTCTGAAATTGCTCTCTCTAATAAGTTTGACCCTTTACAGGATCTGGAGGATGGGCAGGGGCTTGACTCTGAGGCTTCATCTGGTGATCACAGTCATGTGGAGGTTGCCTCTGATTCAGATATTAGTGAAGTGGGGGATGAGCTGCAAGTAGCTGGGAAGACTAGACGGCGGGCTGCCCCTAAGAGTAGGCCTGACATTACAGGGCAACATGTTAAAAAGAAATTATAGTAACCTTTTTCTCCCATTGTGATGCCACAACTCACATTACTCACAATTAATGTGAATAGTATTAAGAATCAAACCAAATCAAATCGATTTTATTTATAAAAAGATGCCTTTCTGAAACCAAGGCGCCTGTACAATGAATACATAAAATAAATTATTACAAAAAACCTATAATTCAGCAGATGACAATATAATAGCAACATAACAAAGCAAAAACAGAACCTCAACCAGCAAAAGCCAGGCTAAAAAGATAAGTTTTTAAAGCAGTTTTAAAACTCTGGACGGTTAGGCAATCTCGGACCCGATGAGGTAGAGAGTTCCACAGGGACAGAGCACCAAAGCTAAATGTCCTTGCTCCAGATGTTTGCAAACATACCCTGGGAACCTCTAGCAATCCCTCATCGGAGGATCAGAGAGGACGGACGGGACGGTAGGGACAAAGGAGATCTTTCAGGTAACTCGGTCCCTGTTCGTGTAGGGCCTTATAGGTTAACAAAGCAACCTTAAAGGTGATCCACCACTGTATCGGCAGCCAGTGCAGACTGCGGAGCACAGGAGTTATATGACTGGTTCTTGATGCACCAGTCAAAAACCTGGCTGCCACATTCTGCACCAGCTGCAAGCAGCGGATATCAACCCCTGACAGCCATAGGTAAAGGGCATTGCAGTAGTCAAGGCGGGAGGAAACGAAGGCATGAACCAACGTTGGAAGATCATCGGGAGGAACCAGATGTTTCACCCGGACGATATTTCTCAGATGGTAAAAAGAAGTTTTAACAACTGCTGATACCTGTGACTTCAGGGTCAAGCAGTCATCAAACATAATGCCCAGGTTCCACACCCAGTCGGAGGTAGCTAGCTGTACACCTCCAAGCCATAAACTTGAAGGTGAACCTGCCAACATACCCACCTCATGACAACCCGGGTTCACAACCAACACCTCGGTTTTTTCAGGGTTCAACCTTAGCCAGTTCACATTCATCCAGGCCTGAATTTCAGTCAGACAGCTGTTGAGCACCGAGACAGCATTGTCTTGTTCAGGGACAAAAGAAATGTATAGCTAAGTATCATCTGCATAGCAGTGAAAACTCAAGCCATAACTTCTAATAATCGCTCCCAATGGCAGCACATACACTGCAAACAACATGGGCACTAAAATGGATCCCTGCAGACCCCACAGGGCAGGGAGAATGGAGCTGAGGTAGAAACCCCTGACACCACTCTCTGAGTCCTATCCGTGAGGTAAGATCGAAACCGTCTGAGGACTACCCCTGAAAGTCCGCAGATAAGCCGCAGGTGATCCAACAGCACACCGTGGTCCACAGTATCAAATGCTGCAGAGAGATCAAGAAGGACCAAGGTGGAACAGGCCCTTTGATCTCTCACTATCAGGGGGTCATTTAGTAGCCGAACAAGAGCCGTCTCAGTACTACAGTATGTCTCTTCCTGAAACCGGACTGGAGAGAATCATAGATATTGTGGCTGGTCAAATGGTCTTCCAGCTGTAAAGCCACCACCTTCTCAATAACCTTACCCAAAAAGAGAAGGTTAGAGACCGGCCTGTAGTTTGCTAGACAGTCGGGATCCAAGGAGGGCTGTTTAAGAAGAGGCCGAACTATGGCCTCCTTAAGGGAAGTTGGAAAAATTCCCCTCTCCAAGGATAACCAGACTATCTCAGCAAGGACCGGGCTGATAACATCAACGAGCCAACAAGCAAGCGTGTGGGGCCTGGATCCAAACTACAGTTGGTAGGACGTAAAGTCTGGATAACCATCACAATATCGTTGATTGTAGGCTGGCCAAAGTCGCACCACTCAAACCAGGAGTCCGACATCTCCTGCCGATCACTGCTTCTCCCTAGAGAAAGGGTCAGGCAGATATTGGACCTGATTGTGGCAACCTTATCCACAAAGAATCGAGCAAACTCCTCACACTGCTCTTGTGAAAAAGCATTTCCGGGCTGAAAACAGAGTGGATTGCACAGTCTGTCCACAGTCTAGAAAAGCTGAGCTGGTCGATTCCGCGCGGCAGCAATTTCCCTGGACAGGAATTCTGCCTTCTTATGGGAAATTGTTGATTGATAGACCAAATAATGGTCCATCAAACTAAGCCTGTCACACACCAGGCTGGATCTTTGCCATCGCCTCTCTAGCCTTCGTCCAACTCTTCTCAACTCCCTCAAGTCCTCATCAAACCATGGAGACCTAGGGTGAAGGGAGAGTGGACAAACACAAACAGAAGCAATGGAATCCAGGGCCTCTGTCGCTGCCTTATTATAGGCAAGTACCAGATCCCCTGGATCCATGCATTCCCTCGGTATGCCCAATAGGTCCAGCACCGCCATCAGACCATCTGGGGATACACCCCTCAAGGTGCGGTACAGAACTATCTCCATAGAGGCAGGCCTCTTAATGGGGGCCTCAAAACTGAAGCTGATTGTGTGATGGTCTGACCACCCGACTGGTTCCACCATCAAGTCGGATATCTCCATCCCCAGGAGAAACACCAAATCCAATGAATGACCACCAATGTGGGTCAAGGAGGAAACAACCTGTGTGATGCCCAGTGAGCTCATTAACTGGAGGAAGTCCTGTCCAAACTGCAAGAGTTCATCATCGACCCAAACATTGAAATCCCCAAGGATCAGCCATCTATGGGGTCCCAATATTAGGTCAGCGATGAAGTCCGCAACTTCCCGCAGGAAAGCATTCCCATCTCCTGGTGGACGGTAGATGAGAAGAATCCTGCACTCCACACCCTCACCCATGATACATTCAAAGGAGTTGGTGGCTCCCACTGGAATTTCCCTCAGGTTCAGTTCTGATTTAAAACACAGGGCCACACCCCCACCCCTACGATCAATTCTCAGGCGGTGTATCACCGAGTACCTGGGTAGAACCGGTGAAGCCAAAATTGGGCCAGCATTTCCATCCAACCAGGTCTCGGTGATGCAAGCCAGGTCAGTTGAATTAACAAGATCCCCAATTATGGCGGTCTTGTTTTTAATAGACCTGGCATTGCATAACATCGCCCGAGTTCGATGAGCAGCCGGGGGAGACCGAGATTCCCGTCTGCAGTAAGCAGAACCCTTGGGTATGGGAACCAGACAGGGAGAACCCCTTTCCTAGACCCAATTTGCCCCAGGGCGTCTCCTTGTCCCCACGATCCCAACACGCCCATTCCTCTCCATTCCCCCAACAGGCTGAGTCCCCGCCCTAACCCTCTTAGCTATTCCCAATCCCCTACACCGTCTATACACCTCTGGGGATAAAGGGGGGGCAATAAAAAGGGTGAAGATCCCTCAGCCTGGAGGGGTATAATGCCTAACCATCGACCCCGACCAACACATTTTCCTAAAAATAAATAACCCAAACCAAATAATATATAACCATACAAACAACACAACCTATAACAAATACCACCCTCCAACCCCAAAAATAAAACAAACTATTTAAAGCAGGGTGCAACAGCTTCAAAGCAGCAGAAAAATAGTCCAGAACCAGAATTTATCTCTATCTAGGGAGCTCTCACCTCCCCAGAAGATAAACAAATTATATTTCCCAAACAATACCTCTCACATTTGTTAGGGAAAAAATGTTAAATAATGCATGATTTTGACACTCTCACTGTCCAAGCCTAAACTTTAGGCACTCTCACTACCCATAACAATAATAGTACTCTGGCCAAAACAGTAAGGAATTGAGGGAAAAAGTCAAACCAGATTGTAATCCGATTATCCACTTCAGATCCAGCTAGGCTTCCCGGGTCTCCAAAACGATTCAGACAAGGAACCTTCAACCTTCTAAGAGTCCAAATATAGTCGTCATTCCAAAACTGGGCTCACAGTATTCCACCACAATCCTCCTCCCTCCCCAATCACCAGCAACTCCACTCCTTAGCTCTCCTTAGACACAGCCCACCGACTGGCTCCATGAAGGGCTTAGGGATAATAGGCTCGAAGTCAGCCTTCAGGCAGCACCCCAAACCCAACCCCCATGCGAGCACTGGTAAGGGAGAGAAGGATGAAAAAAGGGCCCCAAATATCGGAGCCAGCCACAGTCCAAAAACGACTCCACCGTAGGTCTCCTCGATCTCCACAGCAACTCCTGGAGTCCCTTGAAAGCAGTTCCGGGCCAACAAGTGGTCCAGCGGTGAACCAAGTCCCAGTTGCACACTCTCAACACGCACCAACACTGACCCAGTGCCGCTCCTCCAACAACAGTTCTGGAGCAGGGCGTGAAATCAAATGCAGAACGGACTCCTCACCAAGATCTCAACACAAGTCGCCGAAAGTCAGAGGCTCAAATAGCCAGACGGACAAAAAATAGACTTAAGAGGGGGATTGTGTTTACTCATTTTACGGATACTGTTATGGATATTATTTTTCTCCAGGATACCAGATTGCAGACTGTTGCTGTGATATCGCAAGCATCGAATGAGTGGTTTCATGGGGCCTCTTACTGGTCTATAGGTTTAGATCATTGTGTGAGGGTTGGGATTTTGTTTACTGTTCCGGTCCAGGTTTTGAAGATTTTGGACTTGCTCCCTAGGTGTGTTTTGTTGTTGGATGTTAAAATTGAGTCTCACTATTATAGATTGATTAATATCTATTCACCTCAATCAAAGGCTGAGAGGGTTGATCTGTTTGATGCTGTCCGGCCTTATTTATTCTCAACACGGCCTGTGATTTTTGGTGGTGATTTTAATTGTGGGTTGTCACTTCAGGATCGGGGTAGTACTGCAAAAATGACTAAAGTATTTAGTGATATGTCTTTTTTGAATTCTGTGGTCCACTTAGCATCCTTGGTTGATGCCTGTATGGCTAAACATGGTAAGGGGATTCCTGCCTTTCAGGGTGGGCAACATGCCACCCGTATTGATTTCTGTTTTATTAGTAAATTTGTTTCTGTGCATCGGAAGTGAGTTACTGCTGTGGAATACTCTGATCACAAGGAATTGCATATTGTCCTTGGGAATCCTACTGCTCCTTTTGGGCCTGGTTTTTGGAGATTTAATACTCTTCTGTTGCAGAAGGAGTCCATTTCTCATCAGATTTTGTTTTTGGTTGGGGAGGGGGACTTTGTTTGACCTTTTTGATAATGTATTACTGTGGTGGGAATGTTTGAAATCTGATTTGAGTGCTTTGCTGATTTCTTTAAGCAAATCTGCCCAAGATATGGATAAGGTTCGATATCACACCCTTCGTTCTCAGCTGCAAAAGGTAATGAGCTTAGCACAAACTTTAACCCATGATTATTCGCACCAGATCAGTAGTATGCAGCATGATATGAAAGCTTTTCATTCAAAACAGCTTGCTTCCCTAATGATACAACAAGCCTTTGGGACACAAAGGAAGTTGGCATCAGTTTGCCCGTTTCTCAGTTGTGCAGCAAGAGTGAAGCATAGACATATGGCAGAGGTTTGGGATTCTAGTCATGTTCCACAGACCACTCCACGTGGTATTTCGCTTGCCATCTCTGACTATTTGCAGAGCCAGCTTTGTGCCTATTCTGGTGATATAGGGTTGTTTTCCTCCTTACAACAATTGGTTACCATCCCTGACTTTCCTCCTAGTCTTTCTCAGGAACTTACCCAGGATTTGCAGGTTGCGGAATTTACTCTGGTCATTATGGCTTTGAATAAAGGGAAGTCCCCGGGAAAGGATGGTATCTCGGGTGAGGTTTATCAGCTTTTGTGTCCACTGATTGCTACTGAATTAACTGCAATGTATAATTATGTTTTGCGTTCTGGTGATTTCCCTCTTGACATGACTACTGGAATTGTTACGTTTATTTATAAAAAGGGTGACAAGAAGGATTTGGATAATTGGAGGCCCATTTGTCTGCTTAATGTTGATTTTTAAAATTTTGATGAAAATCTTACATAATCGCTTGGTACGTGTGGCTTCCTATGTTATCTCTAAGGCTCAAACCTGTGGCATTCCGGGTAGAACCATTACTGATCACTAATTTCTACTTTGTGAGGTTTTTGAGGCTGGGAAGCTCTGTGCTCTAAGGTTTCTCCTTACTTTGGATCAACGGAAGGCTTTCGATTCGATTAGCCTGCCTTTTTATGGGATGTTTTGGCAACTTATGGGATCCCCGGATTTATAGCTTGGATTCGCTCTGCCTATCGGAATGGGGTTGTTCAACCTTTGTAAACGGTTATTTGGGCCTGATGATCCCTGTCCATAGAGGGGTTTGACAGGGTTGCCCCCTCAGCCCTCTTTTGTATGTCTTTTCCATTGATCAATTACTTCGAGTCCTGAATGATGTTAGATTTTTAACCCCTTTGATTTTGCAATCAGTTCGACTTCCCTTTACTGGTCTAGCTTATGCTGATGATTTGTGTGTTATTGCTCAGGATGCCCTGGCTGTTGCTCGGGTTGTTGAGGTTTGTTCTCTATATGGGTCTGCTTCAGGCGTCCAGTTTAATACTCGCAAATGTACTGGCATGATGTTGGGTGCCTCAGTTGACTCCTTGGTTATTTCTCCTACTTGCCTTGCAGGTATTTCTCTTGTTCGAGAGCCTCTTCGTATTCTGAGTGTTACTTTTGGGGGGATAGGCAGAATTTACAAAATTAGGATAATTGTCTCCAAAAGGGATCCGCTCTTGTAGATCAATGGAATAAGGTTTCCATGGAGAAGATGAAACGAATTTTTTTGGTTAAAACTTTTTTGATTCCTCTTTTTTTGTATGTTGCCTCAGTGTTTCCCCCTCCTAAGGAAAGGGAGACGTTGATTTTAAGTTTGTGTTATCTGGGGCAGTAGATTGAATCCTGTTAAAAGGAATGTCCTGTATTTGCCTGTAAAGGAGGGTGGCTTGGGTATGGTTCACCCGATTTTGTTTTTCTTTTTTCATTTTTTACATGTTAACGACTACACTGTACTCAACCTCACAAGCAACAGAGGCATTACATGGCATACTATGAGCTTCGGCAGATGACCCTTAAACTCCTGCTCCTCTTCCTTCTGATGTCAGGAAGTGTCCATCCAAACCCTGGTCCTGGTTCAAACAGGGTAACAAATCTTGCAAAAACGGAGGGGGTCTCACCATCGCCACCTTAAATATTTGTAGCCTCCTCCCAAAACTGGCATCCCTTCAAATCTTTGCCAGTCAACACAACCCCGACATCCTAGCCATTGTTGAAACCCTGGCTGACACCAAGCACTCTGGACCATGCCATCTCGTTACAAGGCTACAGTATTTTCAGACTGGATAGGATAAATAAAAGGGGGGGGGGGTTGTGCTATTTATATTAAGGACAACCTCTCTAGCCACCCTGTCTGCTTCTCCACCACAAACTCCTCAGTGCAGTTTCTCCCTGTCAAGCTACTACTTGGTGCCCAAAATAAAGTGCTCACTGTGGCCGCTGTCTATATCCCTCCTAAAGATCCAGGGTCTGACCTCCAGACTGTACTTGAATTCGTAAGATCACAACCACCTGACACCGAGCTCCTTCTCCTTGGTGATTTTAATATAAATTGGCTCGCACCAGACATTGGGTCCCACAAGGATGCTATCCTAGCAGCTAACCTAACGCAGATGGTGAGCTCTCCTACTAGAAAAACTACAAAACTGGAACTAGCACTCTCATAGACTGGATCCTTGCTAGCCACCCAGCCCGCATAAATAATACAGTTGTTCTCCCAGACTCTCTCAGTGACCACTCCCCTGTGATCTGTACCTGGACAAATAAGTTCCGAAAACCACCTCCAAAAACCATCTCGAGCAGAGTCCTACCTCATGGCAACCTTGCTAAGCTTAAGACCTATCTCATATAGCAAGACTGGTCCCTAATATATAATACTCTAGATGTTGATGCAGCCCTAGATTATTTTATCACTACATTCAATACTGCCTGTGACACCTACGCACCTGTAAAAAAGTGTAAAATCAAAGCGCTCTCAAATCCCTGGCTCACGGCCAAATTATTGGCCTAACTCAAAGCTAGGGACTACCTTTGGGCCATAGCCAGAGCCACAGGCTCCCTGACAGATACCCAAAAGTATAAACAGGCACGAAACCACTGTACTAAACAAATCTGATTGATGAAGAGCTCCTATTTCAAAAATGCCCTCGCCAACTCCTGGGGTGACGGGAGATCCTTCTGGGACAACATCAGAAATATCATGGGAAAGCAGTCCAAGTCCTCTCCCACTTAAATGACTGTAGATGGAACCACTACCCTAGACCCAATGGTCATAGAAAAGGCCTTAAATAAAACTTTCACAGACCTCAGTGGGGTCCTCCCGCCAGACTTCTTCTCTGATACGGACTCACCAAAACCAACGTCTCCTACTGCCACACCAAACCAACTGCTTTTCCACTTCAAAATAGTCAAGGCACATGAAGTCTACAAATATATAAAAAAGGCTATCTCTAAATCCAGAGCAAGCAGTGATACTATTGATCTTAAAATTCTGTCCCTTACTCTGGAAGAGGTGCTGCACCCACTCACCAAAATTATCAATCTCTCCCTCTGCCTTAGTCAATTTCCCAGCAAATGGAAGTCTGCTATAGTCACCCCAGTGTTCAAAAGTGGTGACAAGTCCCCACCTGGGAACTATCAACCTATATCAATACTTCTACCCCTCTCCAAGGCCCTCGAGCGTATTGTGGCTGACGAACTCTCAGACTACCTGCACAAGTATAACATCCTCTGCGTGCAGCAACATGGCTTTAGGAAAGGACACAGTACGTCGACCGCCCTGCTGGAATTTTCAGGAGAAATTCACAATGCCTTGGACAAAGGATATCAAACCGGAGCAGTTTTCATTGACCTAACAAAGGCGTTTGATACTGTTCACCATGGCTTACTTATCACACAACTACAAAATCTTGGGCTCTCGCCGGGACCAGGTGCCTGGGTTAAAAGTTACCTTGCCAAACGCTCTCAATCAGTAAAAATCTCAGGAGTTCTCTCAGACTCAAAGCTGGTCCTCTCAGGTGTCCCACAGGGGTCAATCTTAGGCCCCCTCCTTTTCAACCTTTTCCTAAACTCTCTCCCCAAGTCATGCCCAGAACAAATAATCCTTTATGCTGACGATGCCGTGATTCTTTCCTCTCATAAGAAACCGAAACCCTTACTCCATAGCCTGCAACTTGCTTTCTCAAAAGTTGAAAAGTGGTTCCTAGATCACAAGCTGGTCCTAAATCACAAAAAAACAAAATCCATGCTCTTTTCCAGTCCACATAACAAGAAAAGGCAAATTCCACTCACTATCAAAACATACCCAGGAAATACCCTTGAACAAGTATCAACATTTAAATATCTTGGAATCACCTTTGATCAAGGACTAACCTATGCGACCCACATTGATAACACAGCAAAAATGGTGAACCAGCGCATTGGTATCCTGTTCCGAAACCGGCAGTTCCTTACCCAGTCTGCGCTGAGGATTGCTATCCAAAGTTCTGTCATCTCAATCATAGACTATGGCTTAATTATCTATGGCTCTGCCTCAACCACCACACTTAGGCGCATTACAACCTCCCTAAACAAGGCCTGTCAGCTGCTCACTGGAGTGCAAAGACGTACTCATACATGTGAGCTCTACACTGAAACAGGATGGTTGCAACTCTCAAATCGCATAAAGTACCTCACATGCTTGATGGCGAAAAAATCCACCATGGGCCTCACTCCACCGAGTATCCAAGACCTACTATGCCCGAATACCAGCATTCGTCTCACCAGAAGATCGGAACACCAGCCTCTCCAGGTCCCCTGATGCCGGACCACACAGGGCCAAAGATCCTTTGCCTGTCGGGCCCCCAGCTGGTTCAATGCCCTCAGCATGCTCAGTACATCCCCCACCTCCCTAGCAGCTTTCAGATCTATGCTTTACTCTCACCTCTCAGCCTCCAGCTCCTGTGACTGCCTGGATTAAAGATTCTCCCTCATGGCTGTTTTTACTGCTTTCATCCTCCTCCTCTGCTCCTTTCTTGACAAAGGCATCTGAGTATCTCTAATCTCTCTATGTCTGCTCCCCCCCCCCATCTCCTCCTACCCTTTCCACTTTGACCATTTCTCCAAAGTTTTTTCTTTGATACAGCTTGTTCTGTGTATTCTAAATATTATTTTTTTCTTTCCTTCCCCTCTTTTTGTCTGAAGTTCTGACATTAATGTACTGTATTATACTGGCTTATTGACACTTTATAATTTTGTTGACCATTCTATGTAATCATGACTTGTTTGTTTGTACATTATTGACGTGGAAGCTTTGTAAAAGTGCCATGGCTCAAAGGTAATAATTCCTAGAAGAAAAAATAAACTAAATAAATAAATAATAAACCTGCAGCCTTTGTGTTTACAGCAGGATTATGGGTGGCTCCCTTTATTTCTGGGTAAAGTTTCTGGTTGGTATGACGGGTGGAGGGGGAGTGTTCAGAAAAGTTTTAAATCGGTTCCTTTTGCACCTTCGTATTTACGTGAAGTTTTTGTTAAGCTCCATAGGTGGCATCTTACCTTTGAGTCTGTTATTTCTTTCATCAAAAAGCAGTTGTATGGGCAAGTTATGGCTGCTCATTTCACTGAGGCCAAGATTTTTCCTATTTGTCCTGTTAGTTATAAACCGGCAGTGCTTAGCTTGCTCACCGATAGGAGGATTCCTGTGAAATTTAATGATGTTTTATGGCTTTGCTGTCATGAAAAACTGAATGTTAAGGCAAATCAGAAACATAAAATGGTTGGGGAACGGAACTGTGCTCGGCCTCAGTGTGTTGCAGTGTTAGAAACCATCCATCATTTGTTTTTTGCTTGCTCTTTTATACAGCCTTTGTGGGAATATTTGGCTGTTCCTTGGGGAATGCCTGTTTTAAGATTTGTAAGGTAAGGTAAAAAGGTAAGGTAAATTTTATTTTTCTAGGCACCCAATTCCGGAGGCTCTGGGCGCCGTACAAAATTCAACAACACTCTATTAATACATATATAAAATCCAATTATAAAATGAAACACGTACACCCCACTATTATTAAACCCTTTACAGTCACACAAGACAGGGATTACAGTGACAGCAATCTCATACCAAATCCACAAAAGCTTGCTGAAATAAATATGCCTTAAGGTGAATCTTAAAAACTTCCACTGACGTGGCCTCCCTCACCAAAGAAGAAGAAGAATCACCATTTATATAGCGCTTTTCATACACAGTATCCCAAAGCGCTTTACAAGCAATGCTAGACTGGTAGTGAAGTGACTGAATGTGTGGTGGTGGCCATATCGCACATCATCACCCACATACAGCCTAAATAATTGCATGAACCGGTTTATGGGAAGGGGAATGTTGGCCAGGACACCGGTAATGTTCCCTGCTCTTTGCGAAGAGTGCCCTGGGTTCTTTTACTTCCACCTGAACGCCCACCAGGACAACACCAGGATGGGCAGAAGGGACCTTGGTTTAACATCTCATCCGAAGGACGGCACACTCCAGCAGTACAGCACCCCCCAATACTGTACTCGGATGCCAGCGATTTTTAGGTGCAAGTCCAATCCCGGTGTGGGATGAGAAC
Source organism: Neoceratodus forsteri (assembly GCA_016271365.2). NCBI lineage: Eukaryota > Metazoa > Chordata > Ceratodontiformes > Ceratodontidae > Neoceratodus > Neoceratodus forsteri. Next base: position 766,815,864 of record CM028131.1, on the reverse strand, counting down.
CCACAACCTTCTGGTCCAGAGGCGGATGTGCTACCAACTGAGCCACGCTGACACCAAAGGCGGAAGCGAATTCCACAGGACAGGGCCGGCGATGCTAAAAGCTCGGTCGCCGGCCGTTTTAAGTCTTGTCCTTGGAATCGGCAGGAGACCCCTAGAGGAAGACTGGAGGGAACGAACCGAGGCCGCTGGTGTCAGAAGGTCCGGCAGGTAGTGAGGGTCCAGACCGTGTAGGGCCTTATAGGTGAGCAAGCCCACCTTGAAGAGTACCCTCCATCAAACTGGCAACCAGTGCAATTCCTGCAGTACCGGTGTGACATATCAAAATTTTGACAAGCCTGTCAATAACCTGGCAGCTGCGTTCTGCACCAGCTGCAGCCGACAGAGGGTACCTCCAGAGACCCCAAGGTACAGCGCATTACAGTAGTCTAGCCTGGATGTCACAAAAGCATGTACCAAAGTGGGGAGGTCCAGGGGCGGAATCAGGTGCTTAATCCTGGCGATATTTCTCAGATGGAAAAAACTCACCTTGACAACGGCAGACACTTGATGTTCCATCGTCAAACCACTGTCAAAAATCACACCAAGATTTCGCACCTTCAGGGAAGCCATCAATGGGACAGAGTCAAGAACCAGTCCAGAATCTGCCCCAGAGAGCAATCCCTCACGCCTCCTGTTTGACTCCACCACCAGTACCTCCGTCTTATCTGGGTTCATCCGCAACCAACTAGAGGCCATCCAATCATTGATCTCTGCAAGACAGTTGTTTAATACATCCACTGCATTAGATGTTCCAGGTGCAAAGGATAAGTACCGCTGTGTGTCATCGGCATAACAATGAAACCCCAGACTATACTTCCTAATGATCTCTCCCAGGGGCAGCATATACACGGCGAATAACATCAGTGATAATACCGAACCCTGAGGAACTCCACAAGACAGCAGGGTCAGAGGTGAGGAAAACTTCCCCATCACCACCCTCTGTCTTCTGTTCGCCAAAAAGGACTCAAACCAGTGAATAACAGAGCCGGTGAGTCCACAGAAGTCCCTCAGGCATTTCAGTAATATCTGATGATCCACCGTGTCAAAAGCAGATGAGAGATCAAGTAGAATGAGAATTGTCCCCTCCCCTTTATCCCTCACCCTGAGATCATTATGCACCCGAATTAACGTGGTTTCTGTTGAATGTCCTGCACAAAATCCCAACTGGAGTGGATCATGGATATCATGTGCCATGAGGTGATCCCCAGCTGATGCGCCACGATCTTCTCTATAACCTTACCCAAGAATGGAAGGTTAGAGACCGGTCTATAATTCGCCCTGATGTCAGGGTCCAGAGATGGTTTCTTCAGAAGTGGTCTCACCAATGCCTCCTTCAAGGCATCAGGAATGACCGCCTCCGACAAGGAGCACCGGACTGTCAAGGCGAACACTGGACCAACAACGTTGACACATCCCATTAAGAACCGTGTCGGCGCTGGGTCCAATTCGCAATATGTGTGCCTCAGCTTTGAGATCATCCCAATGACATTGGCCACCTCCACTGGTTTAAACTCCCCCCAACCAGATGGAGTGCTTTGTTGGCAATCCAGGCGACCACTGTTGCCCATAACACGGCTCACTGGCAGAACATCCTGCCTGATGGCGGACACCCTGTCTGAAAAAAAATGAGCAAACTCATTGCACAAAGCCTCAGAAATTGCTATTTTCAGCTGTAGACAGGCAGGATGTAAAAGCCTGTCCACAGTTCGAAAAAGCATTGTTGGTCGGTTTCTCCCAGCAGCAATCTCCTTGGACAGGAACACTGCCTTCTTACAGTTGATTGCCCCCTGGTACACACCATAGTGTGCACGCAGGCCCAGTTTGTCCACCTCCAGACCGGACCTCCACCAGCAGTGCTCCAACCTCCAACCCTTGATCTTCAACGCCTTGAGCTCCCCATCAAACCATGGAGACCTCAAGTGAGAAGATCTGGGTCATACACGGACCGGTGCAAGGGAGTCGAGTGCCCCAGTTACCACCCTATTATAGGCAGCAACTGCCTCACTCACCCCTCTCCTGCATGCACTGTCTACATCAGATGGGTTTGCCACCGCCATAAAACCCTCAGGGGTCAATCCCCTCAATGGGCGGTAGCTCACTATCTCTGCAGGGGAGGGTCTTGGAGGGGGCCCTGAGCAAAAACTCCACTGTGCAATGATCGGACCAAATGACCCAGTCAGTCTTGAGATTCTCAATCTCAAGCCCCAGCGAGAAGACCAGGTCCAACATGTGGCCACCCTGGTGGGTCGAGGTAGTAACAGCCTGCGCTAGGCCCAGTGATGTCATCAACTGGAGGAAGTGATAACCCAACCTAGATGACTCATCGTCGGCCCAAACATTGAAATCCCCCAGCACTAAACATCTGGAGGATTCCGATATTTCGCTGACCACAAAGTCACCTACTTCCTGCTGGAACTCTCCACCCACCCCAGGAGGGCGGTAAACCAGGAGAATCCTGCATCCTGCGCCCGGGCCTCCACAGATGGCCACACATTCAAACGAACCCGGTGTTCTCACTGGGTGCACGGTGAAGCCTAACCCAGCTTTAAAACAAATGGCCACTCCTCCGCCCCTGCGTTCCACTCTGGGGCAGTGCACCACAGAGTAACCCGGGAGGAGGGGATGGAGGCCTCTAACACTGGCCCAGCATCATCCCTCAACCAGGTCTCCGAAATACAAGCCAGGTCGACCGATGAAATCAGATCTGCAATAATTGCAGTCTTATTGTTGATCGATCTGGCACTGCACAGCACCACCCTCAGGGGATTAGTAGACAGTGCAGCCCTATTCGCTACCTGCCCACTCGATCTCATGGGAACCCTGGTAACAGAAATTAACTCCGCCTGGCCTCTCTCCAAACCTTGGCGCTTCCCAGGGCATCTTCTGCACCCTACTACCTCGATCCTGTTCCTCTCCCCCGTGTACAGGGTCCCCCTACAGCTTCTATCCACACACCCCCTTTTGATACCTACTTCCCGGCAATGGCGAACTGTAGTATCCGAAACCGGGAGGGAAACAAAGGGCCATAGATCACAAAGCTGGGAAGCCCCGTACACTATTCTAGTTCGCCCAACCTCAGCAACTACCCCTTGACACATGACTGCCACACAAATATTCCCCCTCTATCCCTCACTTACAATCTACCCCAACATCCAAACCCCCCAGCTACTCTCAAAACACCCTCCCACCCAGAACCCCCACCCAACTATAACAAATAAATTAAAATATCACACTATTAAGTCCCCAAACAATTTTAACCTCATACAATCATAAATAATCAGACAAGCAATTCAACCCTAATCAAGGCTAATAATCCCTTCATTCAAAAAAGTCTACAATTTAAAAAAACAAACTCTGAAGACAATACATTCTCAGTTTAGGCAGCTACTATACCAGTTCCATGGATTAAATCACTTGCAGTCCAAAAGTCACAGACCATTCCTGTTTTCTTCTTCACTTTAGCTCTTCCACATTAATAATCCTTGCTATGTCCTCCATATGATCCACTTCAGCTTAATCCAAACACAGTCAATACAGGCCCCTAATTCTTTCAAGAATCCACCACACAAACAACCTGCTAGAACGCAGGAGACAGAAGAGGTTCTTCCGACAGGCAGTGGAGCTCCCTCCACCTGTCTATCAGCTACCCCACCGCTTGGCAGATCCCTTAAGTCACAAGGTCACTTATAGTAACAGCCAAGGAGGAAAAATTAACAGGTTTTTCAGGAGAAAAATTCAGACCATTTCCTATTCTACTGTCTTCCTCCTTGTCCCATCCAAAAACTTTGCAGATCACTTCCTCTGAAGCGGTCCGACAGGACTCTCACCTCTACTGGGATCAACCGCTAATCCATCGTTCCCAATCCACTCAAGTCCCGCAACGATTTCCTTGGAACTCCCAAATCTCTCCTGAAACTCCCGAACTCTCCAACTTCAAAGCAAAATGAGCGACCAACCAATGAGCGGCTAACCGGCTCCTACAGCAGCAGTTATAAATCTTTGGGCTAGGAGAACAAACAATTTCCGCAGTTCATAGTTCACAGTGAACATGCAACACCAGGCTGTTAAGAACTCAACCAGCAAGTAGTGTAGTAACTTAGGACAACCTTCTTCAGCCCCATAAGAGCCCAATATAGCTGCAGTCCCGTTCACAGGGAAGACAATCTGCACTCCAAATTCCCCGATCTTATGATGAATTAATTTATGGTAAATATGGCACACCCTGGAAGGCTTGGCATCATAGTACTTTACATTTGTTTTTTGCTATTCTTAAATGGTATATTTGGAATGCTTGATGCCTGTTCACTTTGCAACCAAAAGATGTTTCTTATACTGTCCTTGCTACTAATGTTCTGAAGGCATTACGTGATGTTTATTATGAAGAAAAACAATTTGAAACTCTTCGATATATGTCCACTGTCTGGCGCAATCTGGTATGGATCATTGATTCTGATGCTCCTATTACGTGATTGTACTCTGGTACTGTTTTGTAATTTTTCTAGTTTACTTTGCTTGTTTTGTATTGTCATGATTTTCTTTTGAGTTTCAATAAACACAAAATTCCCCTATTCTTTTCGATAAGTGCCATGGAATCTTTAACATCCACCTGAACTACCACCAATTCAGGCAGATGGGACCTCGGTTTAACATCTCATCTGAAAGACGGCACCTCAGAAGTGCAGCACCCCCCTCATGCTGCACTACAGTGTCAGTATTGGGATAGTAACCCAAGTGCCAGATGTGGGAACTGAACCCACAGCCCTCTGATCTCCCGGCCTCAGAGGCGAATGTGCTACCTACTGAGTCACTGACACTGACATTAACGACATTAGCGACATTAGCGCCAGGCAAAATTTCTATCTATGCAAGGGGCATACTGAGGGTGTGTGTCAGCGCAATGCTATATTCAGTGAATAGCACTGCACAAAGTGGTTTTGCGTGACACAGCACGACACTTTGCACGGTGCGAATTATTGCCCAGGAAAAGGTAGTCTTAACGCTGGGCAAACCAGCTTTGTGTGACTTTGTGGCTTTGTGCAGCATTTGCGCAGCTTTTGCATGGCTTCGCATGACCCTAACCAATAAGTATGACACATAGAAAAAAACAGACATAGAGGAAACATGCTGCTCACTGATGGCATCACAATGATGCCATCATCTGCCACCAGTCCCAGCCATGCCAGGCAGTAAGAGGTGACCCAGCTCCCAGTGGACACCATGGCACTGCAGCCAAACAGCACACACCTGGAGACCACCCTTTGGTGGACACCAACAGATGCCAGCACACACATGCAGCACCGTGAGCATGGAGGGTGTTGAGGGGAGGGTGTATAAGTGGCCAGGCTGCACCGCAGACTGGGTGCGACCATAAGGCTGGGACAAGCCACGCTGTGCAATGGGTCAGTGTTGGGAATACTCCAACACCAGTGTGACTGTCTGATCATATGTGCTTCCCCAGCCACATACTGCACATCTGCACAGACACCACAGCACACACAGCCACCATGTATATGCATCTCATGCCAGTGGTGCAGCATCTGTGGGTCGCACAACAGCATAACAGTCATGTCCACTGTCAGTAAACACCTGCAAGTTGGGCCTGTCACTGTATACATTGCAGTGGTCATCACTGCCCTACACACCATAAGCACTGCTTTGTCCCTCACACTACTGGCCCCCTTGCTACTGTAGTGCCTGCTGTGCACTGTAGCATGAACTAGAGTTTGATAGTTGCATGCAGCACCACCCCGTGTCTGTGCTGTGTAGTCCCCTGGGGCACAATATGCTATGCTGTACTGTATAAATGTAGATTGCAGCTACCACCATGCACTCCCAGACTGACCTACAGGTGGAGCAGAGGGCAGACCCAGCCCCTGTACTTCCAGACTGACCTACAGGTGGAGTTGTGGGACCCTGCAGTAATGCTGGGGAAACTGCACGCAAATCAGGTCATAATGAGATGCTAATCTGGATGTTTGCCCAGAGACTACCTAAGTAGGCTCATTTGCATGTCACTTTTGAATATAGCAAAGTTTAGCCCCAGGCAAATGTGATTGTGCTGGGCAAACGGCTTAGCTCTGTGGTAAACCTGTGGAAATGTGTTAGAGCCGCGCAAACGTTTCAGAAATATTGTACATTTTTGCACAATGTAATTTCACATGCGCTGCTGCTTGCAGCTTTACTGAGTTCACGCCTCTGCTGGCACACACACTGGCCACACAGTTCACCTCTACTTTCCTTCATGTCGCTGTGAACTTGGCTGCTGTTGTAGCGTGCACTTCCAGGTTGCTATATTCAGAGCTGTCTTATTCCCAGGCTATGTTTGCACTGCACTCCCAGCCCAGTTTTTCCGGCTTCCTTAGCATGCTATATTCAGCTGGTTTAGCACCGGGGCTATCCCTTTTGAATATAGCAGGCTATTGAGTCCAGGCTAATTTAGCATGCCGGGCAGTGCTAATTTAGCCCCAGGGCAAAGTTTTGAATATCTGGCCCAGGATGTGTTATATTCCAGTTTGGTATACCTCATAATAATTTAAATAAATATCTCAATGATTTCAGTATATCTGATAACCATATTGGTATGTGCCTTATCCATTCAAGTATATGTCATATCCATTTCAGTGTATTGTATTCATTTTGGTATGTGTTATATGCATTTTAGAATGTTCTTATCCATTTTGACATGTGTCATATTAATTTCTGTATGTATCATCTCTATTACAGTATGTTTAATTTTCACATTGGTATGTGTCATACCTATCTTGTTACGTATCATAGTGATTTCAGTATCAGTCATATCCATTTCAGCATGTTATATAATTATTTCAGTATGTGTCATACCTTTTTCAGTTTATGTCATATCAATTTTGGTATATGCCATAATTATTTCAGTATGTGTCATACCCATTTAGTGTGGGCCATGTCCATTATGGTATGTGTCATATATACTTTGGCATGCGTCATAATTATTTCGGTATGTACTATACCCATTTCGGTGTATGTCATAAGCATTTCAGTGTGTGCCATACCCATTTCGGTATGTGTCAGAAACATTTTGGTGTGTGTCATGCCCATTTCGATGGGTGTCACACCCATTTTGGTACATGCCATATCCATTTTGGTATCTGCCATATCCATTTCAATATGTCATATTATTTTTGGTATGTGTCATAATATTTCAGTACATGTCATATTCATTTCAGTTTTTGTCACACCATTTTGCTGTGCATCACATCAATTTCAGTATGGGTCCTATCCATTTAGCTATGTGTCATAATTATTTCAGTATGTGTCATACAGTACTAATTTCAGTGTGTCTTATCCATTTCAGCTGGTGTGATACCCAGTTTGCTATGTGTCATATCCACTTCAGTATAGGTCATATCCATTTTAGTATGTGCAGTTGTTATTTCAGCATGTGTCATACCATTTTTGGTATGTGTCATATCCACTTCGGTATAGGTCATATCCATTTTAGTATGTGCAATTATTATTTCAGCATGTGTCATACGATTTTTGGTGTGTGTCATATCTATTTCAGTTTGTGTCAAACCCATTTTGGTGTGTGTCATACCCACTTGGGTATGTCATACTCATTTTGCTATGTGTTATATCCATTGCAGTATTGGCCATATCGATTTCAATATGTGTCATAACTATTTCTTTATACATGATACCCACTTTGGTAAATGATATCCATTTCAGTTTGTGTCATACCCGTTTTGGCACGTGTCATATCTATTTTGGTATGTGTCTTACCTGTTTCAGTCTGTATCCTAGTCATTTCGGTATATACAGTATGTCATACTTATTTCAATAAATGTTGTTTCTGTTTTGGTGTTTGTCAGGTCCAGTTTGGTGTAATCATACCCATTTTGGTATATGTCATACCCATTTCAAAAAGTATCATACCTATTTTGGTGTGCGACATACTCATTTTCATGTCTGTCATTTTCTTAATATATACTTTGTATTATACTGCGAACATTTTGTTGCTAGGCATAATCATTTCATTATGCATTATATTCTGAAAACTGTAATTTGCAAATTGAATGGCTTCCCATAGAAATTGTCATGATTGGGAAATGAATAAGTTCACACATAACATTGTTGTTTTCTTTGACTGTAATTCCAAAATTGTATTTTTATTGCTGTAGTATATGAACATGATAGATGTCATTTATCAAATGCCACCCGGGATACAATTTGAGAATTACACCTCCCATGTTCATGAATTGGGATAAAGGAAAGACTATGTTGAAAATGTGGGTTCAAAATGTAACAAATAACAATGTTATGAATAAATGTTGGAAAATTTTAACATTTACTCATATCCTTGTTGTTTGTTAAGATTTTGGTCCCAAATTTTCAGCACAATAGTGCCTATGCATGAACAAGCAGAAAGTACACCCCAGAGGCCCCATACCTCACCCGCAAACAGGTGCACACAGGCCAGTATGCACAAATGGCCGCCACCTGTTTGTGTCTCCAACTCCCCAGTGTGCAGGACTGTGCAGGGTGGACAGGGGCAGAGTAGCAGACCAAGGTGGGCATCCAATCAGATGCCCATCCTGGGTCCCTGAGTTGAACACTTGCATGGTAAGGTGCGGTTCCAGGTGCATGAATAACTTCCGCAGGTACCCGGACCTGCACAGCCAAGCCCAGTTGGCCTGAGGACCCCCTGCCCAACCCCTTTGGCACCACGATCTCCTACCGCACAGCTGAACTGCCTCCCAACACATGTCCACCCTGTCCCTGAATTAGGAATTACACCCCCCACCCCAACACATGTCTGCCCCGTCCTCAAAGTAGAAATTAAACCCCCAACCCTAACGCCTGTCAGCCCCGTCCCCGATTTAGCAATGAACCCCACCAACACATGTCAGCCCCATTCTCAATTTAGTAAGGAACCCCCCCAACACATGTCAGCCCCATCCCCAGTGTAGAACATGACATCTCCCACTCCTCACACACTGAGGTGCCCTAGTCCACACAACCCCAGTCCCCAAACCCAGTGCCCCAGCAGCATCAGTGGTGGCCAGTGGATCCCCCAACCAACTCATGGCACCGACAACTCCCCCACCCCAACCTGATAGTCAGTGCTGGGGCTCAGGATGGCCAGCGGCACAGCTCTCCTCACACCTCTATGGCTGCCAGTCATCCAGCTGATTTTGGAGCACACTTTGATATATATAGGCGACGCACTCCCAGCATCAGTTGGACTGTCAGTGGACATGGAGGTGGAGCCAGGTGGGAGGGACTTGCTGCAGCACCATAAGACTTGCTGTAGTCTTCAGAAAGTGAGCTCTGAGGACAACCTCGGAGAGGGTGCATTGCCCGTAACTCTCTCTGTCCAGAGAGATCCCATTTTTCAATGAGGTGTGAGATTACTTACTCACTGAAGTGCAAGGGCCACACCTTATGTAATCACCCTGAAGGTGGTAAGTGGCAAAAGAAGAATCCCTGTGATCTGTGAGTAAAGCAAGAGACATAGACACATAGAATTTGCAGGAAGATAAGGAATGCTTGGCCCACCTAGTTTGCCCATTTTCTCTGCCTATAGTAGCACCGCAGATCCTACTTGATCTCCAGCCCATTCACCCATCCCTTTTCCCTTTCTCTAAGATTTCTTTATGCCTATTCCATGCATTCTTGAACCCCACCACTGTTTTTGGTCCCACCACCTCCACTGGAAGACTGTTCCTAGAATCCACCACTCTTTCTGTGATGATGTACTTCCTCACATCTCTTTGGAATCTACCCCCTTCAGCTTCTTATCATGCCCCCTTGTCCTTAAGCATCTTTTTATTCTGAAAAAATACTTCCCTCCTGTACCTTATTTACCCCAAGAGGTATTTAAAGGTCTCTATCATATCCCCTCCTCCTCTCTTTCAGGGCATACATATTGAGGTCCTTAAGTCTCTCCTCACAGGGATTCTGATGCAGACCCTGCACCATTTTAGTTGCCCTTCTCTGGACCGCCTCTACTCTGCTGATGTCCTTCAGGAGATGTGGTCTTCAGAACTGGACATATGAACATACGAAAGTGCCGGCAGAAAAAAGGCCATAGGTCTATCAAGTCTGCCCAAGTGTGCAGCTTACAGTTTACTTCTCCTGCAGCTGCCCCCCTCCCATTCCCTTTCCATCATCCTTGCACCCCGGACTATCCCACCCTTCATTCTTTTCTGTACTTACCCTCCCCTTGACTATATCCCATCCCCTTTTAAAAGTGTCCACTGTTTTTAGTGTGATCAACTCCTCCAGCAGTGCATTCCACCTAGCCACCACAGTACTCTAGGTGGGGTCTTATTAGTGATCTATACAGAAGCAATACCATCTCCCTCTTTCTGCTGGTGATAACCCTCACTATGCACCCACTAGCCCTCCCAACTGTCCTGCCACACTGCCTGGCCATCTTTAGGTCACCCGATATGATTACCTCCTACTTGGCAGTGTTTAGTATCGCTCCTCCTATTTTGTACTCTGCTCCTGGGTTTCTGTGCCCCAAATGCATTACTTTGCACTTTTTCATATTGAAACCTAGCTGCCATACCCTTGACCATTCCTCTGGTTTTCCCAGGTCTCTGCTCATCCTTTTCACCACCACCCCTGAGTGTCCATCCTATTACAGATTTTGTTGTCACCTGCAAAGAGGCAGAACTTCCCTTTCAGCTCATCTGCAATGTCACATAGAAAGACATTAAAGAAGACCACCAGTTACATCATTGATCCCTCAGGTACCCTGCTAGTTACCACCACCCTTCTGTCACCAATCCCCTAACCAATTACTAAGCCAGTTTACCACCTTTGGACCCACTCCTAAGTTGCTCAGCTTGCTTACTAGCCTCCTATGTGGAGCGGTGTCGAAAGCTTTACTGAAATCTAGGTAACCCATGTCCAGTACTTCACCCAAATCTAATTCCTTGGTCACCTAGTCAAAGAATCTAGCAAATTTGTTTGACATGACCTCCACTCCATGAATCCATGCTGCCTCGGATCTTGTAACCCATTGGATTCCAAGACATTCCACAATCCTTTCTAAACAGCTGTTGCAGTGGCATGTGCCCTGAGTCACCCTGAGGCTGACAGGCTGTCTGTCTAGCCAAAGTCAACTGTCAGCTGGGCACCCGCCCTTCTGAATACTGATTTTTCAGATGGGCTTAGCCTACTTTCCATGTGATGGTAGTGCTGAGTTCTGAAAGTCCACATGGGTTAGATTGCTTTAGTGTTGCGTGCCCCATATTACCCCACTACCAGGAGACAGTTACATAACTTTTCTAGCATTATTTATTTATGATTTGTTGACCAGGAAAGGCACGCTGAGTCAAGGTTAATTTCCAGGTGTGACTGAGGGATAGGGGAGTTACAAGGGGGGAGGATACAGGAAAAATAAATGGTACAGTGTAAAAGTAAAAACACAACAATACTAGGTAAACAAAATAAATAAAAGATACTCGGTGAAAACACTAAGGACACAATACAAAGATACCATATGTCTGGAAGGAACTGTGCAAATACAAATATTATGTAACATGCACATAAAAAGAAGAAGAAGAACCAGCATTTATATAGCCCTTTTCATACATCCAAAGCACTTTACAAGCAATGCTAGACTGGTAGTGAAGTGACTGAATGTGTGGTGGCTGCCATATCGCACATCATCACCCACACACAGCCTGGATGATTGCATGAACCGGTTTATGGGAAGGGGAATGTTGGCCAGGACACCGGGAATGTTCCCTACTCTTTGCGAAGAGTGCCCTGGGTTCTTTTACTTCAACCTGGATACCCACCAGGACAACACCATGATGGGTAGAAGGGACCTCGGTTTAACGTCTCATCCGAAGGATGGCACACCCCAGCAGTACAGCACCTCCAAATACTGCACTCAGATGCCAGTGATTTTTAGGTGCAAGTCCAATCCCATTGAACCCACAACCTTCTGGTCCAGAGGCGGATGTGCTACCAACTGAGCCATGCTGACACCAAGACCTGGCACATCAGCAGTAATAAAATGTAAAAGAGAATGGCCCCAAGCATGGCAGACTATCAACTAAAGTATGGTAGCTGTCCTGGAGGAGCAGTTTTTGTATTTATTTTATTCTACAGTTTACTTACCCAGGTTCAGTTGAGATATAATATCTTCTTTCCAGCAGAGTCCTGATTAAATCTATTTTCACAGCTGGACTGAATGGAGCACTGGGAGGGTAATTGACTTGTCCAAGATCACACAGTGAGTATTGGGCTCTAATGGGGTTTGAACCTATGATCCTCTGCTTCCTATGATGTTGTTCTAACCACTAGACCCTCTGCCTCTGCAAAATTTTAAAAGGGGATGGAAGATAAATGTTTTAACAGTGGGGAGAAAGTCAGAAAAAAGAAGGCACAACCAACTACATAAAATACAGTGCCTGCTTACAGGAGTCAGGAGGGGCATAGACAAGGTAAGGGGGGGCAGCTGGGTTGTGCAGTAGTAATGATAATGCTGACTATGCCGGTGACCCAGGTTTGGGAATGGACCTGGGTCACTTAGGGGCTGGTAGGGGGAGGGAGGATCGAGCATCCTAAGAACAGCGCCCCTCCCTCAGGTAGGGGATATGCTGCATCCCACTATATGACTGACAGATGGTGGAGGTCAGGTGATAGCAAAGTGGGAGCATCTAGACAGGGTGAGGGGCAGCAGACAGACACCACCACACATGCATGCATATGACTGCACACTGGCACCCTCAGGGAGAAAACCATTAGCTGGAGGAAAAAGCCCTAATCCACAGTTTCCCCCACCACCACAGACTCACACATGACCAGCATGGCAGGCTGCACATTACTACCATGGTTCAAGGCAGGTGGTAGATAATCACTAAGCCCATGAGAAGGTCAGTGACCTGGCTGGGGAGGTGCAGTCATGCGAGCTAGGATTTGAGAAAAGCTTGATAAGAAATGAGGGTATAATGCAGGCTTTAAACAGTGAGGGGGTAGAAGAGGGGGCAAGCTGTAAGAGCAGGTGTGTGTGTGTGTGTGTGTAGAAGTTGAGGGATAGGGCATTGAAGGTGAGGAAGACAGCAGAGGAAAGGACAGTAGGACAGAGATTTCAAGAGGAGGAGAGGGGGAGGAAAAGCCGGATTGCCCGGCAGAGGTTTTATAACTGGGGACAGAAAAAGAACAGGAAGAAACATAGGGAGTGGAGTTAGGATGGGAAAGGGAGAGGAGAGGAGTGAGAAGAGGAAACAGGGTGGGGAGCAGAACCAGAATCTGGAAAGGGAGCTGAACCAGAAATTGGAGAGGAGAGAAGCATAGTGTTAAAAGTGCTAGGTCTCAAAGCAGGGAGGATTTTAATCTCATGGAACACATCACCATGTTACAAAAACTCTCAAATGTTGGAGTTGCAGAGCATGACCTTTTCTGGTTTAAGAACTACCATTTAAACCATCCTTAAATGAACATTATAAATACTATTACTTCATGCTCAATGGAAGTGGGTGCCCAGGTAATACAAGGATCCATCCTTGGACCACTGTTAGTTTCTAATTTTCTAAATAAAGTCCCTAGCATCTGTACAGAGACTCACACTTTATTGTACACAGATAATGCTATGGTCTGGAAAGCTCACAAACCCTAGACACAGTATTGTCTCACCTTCAGAGAGCTATTGTACATAACCTTCTAAACCCTGATGGAGAATTATCTACTATACCTGCATCTATCAATAGTTTTAATTGATTTACTGACAACACTGATAATACACTAAACCAGAACTACACTGATGGCCCTAAATCCTTACTAATATATACACAGGCTGGTGCTTCTAAGTCATACTTTCCCTTCAGATTCCACTAAACCTATTTATATTCTCACCTGTAAAAGAAATCGATGTTTGCAATTAATTGGCTGCTACTGACCCCACTGCAAGTACTGGGTTTGATGAATTATCACCAACATTTCTATCGCTTGCTACTCCTGCTATTGCTAAGCAGCTGACACACATTTTAATAGTTCATTAGCCACTGGTACATTTTATTCTACATGAACGAGTGCTTCAGTTCTTCCCCTTCATAAGGGTGATGCTGCTGATAATCTTAATAATTATTGCTCAAAGGGTGCTCTCCAAAATGCTAGAAAGGTTAAATCAGTGTGCACAGTTTACATCTTTCTATTTTATTTATTTATTTATTTATTTAAACAGCAGTTTGGAAAACCTTTGAGCCATAGGCTCATTTACAAAGGTACCTTGTCACAGTAAGACAAACCAAAATACACAGTATAGCAGTACAACACATAAGTATAACAGTAAAATTAAGACATAGATACAAACAAGCTGGTACAGGTAGGATGGATGCAAACAATACCAGAGTTATGTCGTCCTTAGCAGCTTAGTAATAAGCTTTGTCATAAGTATTGAGTACGGCTTTGACTAGTGGCAGTTACAGCATCGGGTGTTAATAAGGTGGTTACGTAAGGAAGTTTTGAAGCACGATATAGTTGGAGCTTGGAGATGGAGGGGGCAGTGTGTTGAACCAGGAGGGGCCCTAAAGCTGAAGGCTCTTTGGCCTGAGGAGGTCCTAGCTCTAGGGATAACAAGAGGTTTTCCCAGAGGTCCAGTATGAACTAGTGGGACAGAGCGCGTATGGTGGTGGTCAATCCTGGTGGGAAAGCCCAAGGAGGGTCTTTTTGTAAGGGTACAGGTAAGATATTTGAGGCACTCGTCGAGATCAAGTACCAGCCTTTAGCATACAGCAGACAGGTGTGTGTCATCCTAGGTGCTCCAGTAATTAACCTGCAGGCCTTATTCAGAGTAGTGCTAATTTTATGGAGTGCGGTCTGATCAGCAGCACCATACACCGGCAGTCCATAGTCCACTAGAGACAGGATAGAGGAGGTGATCATGAAGTCGAAGACTCCGGGGAGGCAGTGTTTATACCAATGTAAGATGCCCAATCGGATATTAGTGGCAGTGGCTAGGGCAGCGATGTGTCCATGGAAGGAGAGGGAGGTCAAAATGGATCCCTAGGTATTTATAGGAGCAAACTTGTTTGAGTGGGAATGAGGACCCAGAGTGAATGAGGAGTTTGAAGTTGCAGGACTTGTTTTGGGATGAGTGAAGAACATGGTTTTGTTTTTAAGATTTATCACCAATCTATGTTCCTTGAACCAGCCCTCGGCTTCAGTGAAGGACTTCTGCAGCGAGTCCTGGAGGGCAGTAGGGTTACGACTTGAGGCAAGATGACTGCATTCATCAGGCGATAGAATGAGATGTTCCCAAGCAAGAGCGTGGAAGGTGTTAAGGTAAGGAGAATAGTAAGGGGCCCAGAATGGAGCCCTGGGGAACCTCAGAAAAGATGGGACAGATGTCTGAGTAGGTCCCATTAATTTTTACACGCTGTGAGCGGTCAGACAGATAACTGGTGCACCAGGAGATAGGCCCAGCAGCAAAACCAGAGAGACTAAGGGCATCAAGAAGGAGGGGGTGGGAGACAGTGTCAAAAGCTTTTGAGAGGTCAATGAAGACAGCACCAGCCAGAGAACCAGTGTCTAAGGAGGAGTGGAGAAAGTTGGAGAACTCTAGGAGGGCTGTGTTGGTACTGTGGCCCACTCGGAAGCCATGCTGCTCAGGACAAAGGACATTGTAGGTGGAGAGGTAGTCAGAGATTTGAGAGGCCACCACTTTTCCAAGGCCTTGGAGAGAGGAGAGAGAATGGAGATCGGTCGATAGTTTCCAGCCACAGTCCTATCACCACCTTTAAAGATAGGGTGACAGTGGTGACTTTCCAGGCAGTTGGAACCTTCCCAGGCAAAGAGAGTGGTTGATGAGGCATGTGATCGGGGTAAGGACTGTGTCTAAGACCAGCCGTAGGATACACGGATCCAGGGTGTCACTGCCCGCATTTATTACTCTTGAGGGGCAGTGACAAGGTGCGCCCTAAGTTCTTGGGCAGGAAACACGGCGGAGGAGAAACATAAGGGCAAGAAAGATTTACGGCAGGTGCTGGGGAGGAGGGTCAAAAAATTTGTAGGGAGGATAGGGCTAAGGTCAGTGAATGAGGTGTTGAGGTGGTTGGCTATGAGGGCTGGGTCTGAGGAGATCACACCATTAATGTTGATCTGGTTGGTGGGGAGTGTGCACTCCCATTTAACTGTTTAATGTTATCCCAGAAGGTTCTGGGATTCCCCATGAGGCAGTGAGTGAGGACCGATAGTGCTCAGACTTGGCCTTTCTGATGGCCGAGTGCACTTGTTTCGGGCAGCACTATAACCCGCCTGTCATTGGGCCGGCCAGTCTCAATGGCACGGTGCCATAGGTTGTCCCTATGTTTGAGCTGGTGGATCAAAGCTGGGGTAACCTAGGGGCATTCTTCCTTTTAGAACCATGGTCAACACTGGGGCAAAGATATCACAGGCATTATTAAAAGTTTGGGTAAAGAAGGAGAGAGCTGTGTCGATGTCAGGAGTTGCCTGTATAGGAGACCAGTCAATTTGGGACAGAAGTTCCTTGTTTTATCAGTCCACCAGGTATTAGACGCCGCCGCATGTGGACTGTGCTATGGGTTTAGGGACTGAGGTTGACCAGTGGAATAGAATGGGGGAGTGATCCCTGAGAGAGTCTGGGAGGACTTGTACATTGGGGATCTGATTAGGGCGGTTGTTGAGTACCACATCAAGCAGGGTACTGGAGCCTCTCTTGGGGTTAGTCCTGGTAGGGTGGGTAACTAGTTGCATTAGGTCTATTGCAGAAAAGGAGTCTCAGGTAGAGGAGGAGGAGGAGGGGCTGAGCCAGTTGACATTTAAGTCACCCACCAGAATTTGATCAGCGGAAGGAGGTAGAGAGGTAAGGTATTCTGTAAGAGAGGCAATGGCCTGCGTTTGGTCCCTGGGGGACACGTATGCAGTAGTCAGATAAAGGGGTCCCTTTAAAGGGTCAGGGGTTTGTTTCAGCGTAAGCACCTGGGCCCTGGAGTCAAGGGTGGGAGTGGGCAGGGCTAGTACGGGGAGAGATTCCTTGACATAAATAGTGCAGCCGCCGCCTCGTCTCCCAACACGGTCAGACCGGAAAAGGGTGAAACCAGGAAGGGAGACTAGGGAGTCAGGGGAGGATTTTTACAGCCAAGTCTCAACCAGGGTGATGACATCAGGGTTAATTGATGTGACCAGGCATTGTAGTGAGTCAAACTTTTTTAGGAGGCTACAGATATTCATGGAGACCATGCATAGGCCTGTGGTGCGAGTTGGGGAGCTCCTGGGAACCGGGCCAGGGTTTGGATGAATGTTCCCTGACAGGAGTAGTAGCATGACTAACACCCTGGCTGGGAGATGGTGAGAGGTTTTCCACGATTGACATGACAGGGAGGGAGGGAGGCTAAGGAGCAGGGGTGGGCAGGGAGGTACAGGAGGGAAAGCAAGAATAAGAAGACACCCAGATGTGCCTGAGGTGAAGAGAAAGCTAGGGGAGGGCAGGGGACGGGGACACACTGAGGTCCCAAGGGCAGGAGAGGAGGTTCAGGAGCAGGGAGGGAGGGGTGCCAGGGCACAGTGTGGACTAGCAGATGGGTAAGTGGGTAAGTGCACTGCTAGTGGGATAGGCACAGGCAGAGCGTGAGGCAGGGCCAATACATTGTGGTGAGCAAGATCCCAGGGAAGTAGTGCTGTACAGGTAGGAGTAGGAGTAGTGAGGGAGCATAGGTCCCTCTAGTGGCCAGCAGGTATAACCTGCAAATGGGAAAGTTGGGCAACAGGGACGTGATATCACGGATGTGATGTCACGGGGTGGATCCTTAAATTGACAGCCAGCCCTGGGTGGGAGGGTGGTGGGGCGGCGGGCAGACGGGCGCCAAGCGCTGTCGGGCTAGCACCCCTCTGCAGGCGTCCAGACGAAGAGAAGAGGCTCTCTTTACCTCGAAAGTTATCAGGCTGGAGATTTGGCTTCCTCCGCTACTCAGGTGAGCTGCTTGTGCTTCAGTTGCTTGATTGTCCCGAGTGCCTAGCTTGGGGAGCTGCCTCGAAAGTTATCAGGCTGGAGATTTGGCTTCCTCAGCTACTCAGGTGAGCTGCTTGTGCTTCAGTTGCTTGATTGTCCCAAGTGCCTAGCTTGGGGAGCTGCCTATGTTGTGGAGAAAACAAAGCCTCTCATTACTATGCAGTGGGAGAATATGTTGTGACTTACACAAAGGAGCTCCACTCTAAGCAAACAGGGCTATTCCAAAATGAGGTCACACTAGGACCCAGCTAACCTAATGCCTTCAGTAACAAGCACAATTAGCTCAATACCACCATATTAAACAAGTCTGATCTATATTAGCTGCTTGGTATATCTGGCTTTAAGATGAAATCAGCAATTAGCTCCAAATACCACCATACTAAACAAGTCTGATCTATATTAGCTGCTTGGTATATCTGGCTTTAGGATGAAATCAGCAAGGCAACTCTAGAAAAGCCAGTGAGTCCCTAGCTTTACACTTCAGCATTAGTAGCACAAAGAGAATCAAATAACAAGCCCACCCAGTGGTGAACAGGAACAAAGTTCATAAAATATAAGTGTTCATCGGGTAGCACCCCTCTGCAGGCGTCCAGACGAAGAGAAGAGGCTCTCTTTACCTCGAAAGTTATCAGGCTGGAGATTTGGCTTCCTCAGCTACTCAGGTGAGCTGCTTGTGCTTCAGTTGCTTGATTGTCCCGAGTGCCTAGCTTGGGGGGGGAGCTGCCTCGAAAGTTATCAGGCTGGAGATTTGGCTTCCTCAGCTACTCAGGTGAGCTGCTTGTGCTTCAGTTGCTTGATTGTCCCGAGTGCCTAGCTTGGGGAAGCTGCCCTCGAAAGTTATCAGGCTGGAGATTTGGCTTCCTCAGCTACTCAGGTGAGCTGCTTGTGCTTCAGTTGCTTGATTGTCCCGAGTGCCTAGCTTGGGGGGGGGAGCTGCCTCGAAAGTTATCAGGCTGGAGATTTGGCTTCCTCAGCTACTCAGGTGAGCTGCTTGTGCTTCAGTTGCTTGATTGTCCCGAGTATTCTATAATAATTTTAACTTTTTTTTTTAACTCCTCTATTTATCCCTCCTTCCTACCTGCAATGTCCACTCCTTCGGACTGCTCATGCACTCCAGACCACCATTCCAGGATCTGCCCCTAGAGTGCCTCTTCCTCCTTCTGTCCTGCACAGCGGGGTCTGTCCCAATATTGGTGGTCTGGGTGGAACGGTCGTCATCTAGGACCACCAAAGGGTTTTATCCATTTTTCTGTGGTCCCCTTTCCCAGCCCTCTGAGACGCCGGCTCAAGGACGTATGTCCAGAGATGCGACGTGCTGATGCACATCTCTCTCAAGTGCCTGACAGCGTCTCCCCTCCCCTACTCCGTGAAATGGAGCCGCCAGCCCCCTCGAGAGCCCGTGTTTCCACCAGCTCTCTCAGGATGTCGGGTGCATATTGCACCCCTGGTATCCCACCCTAGAGGGAGGAGAGCATCCGTTGGGTCGCTCAATCCTCCCTCTCCCAGCCGACCCCCACTGACCCGAGTCCATTCCCGGACCCAGGTCGCCGGCGTAGTGTGAGGTGTGGCATCCAGTGCCTTAACCCTCAGCGCCACCGGGCCGGCTTCTAATTTTAACTTTTTGTCCCCTTTGCAGTCTGTTTTTTTTTTTGTCAACCATTCCACCACTGCAGTACTTTCATCTTCAGACCTTCTGACATTGCCAGTAATATGGACTCTAATCAGGACTCTGCTACCATTTTTATGTTGGCTCGCACTTGCACGCCAGCCAACATATCGTAGTAGTAGCAGATTTAGAGGTGCAGTCACTGTGGGCGAATGCAGAGCATGCATCAGTAGGTGTGTCCCTCATTCCCCAATAAGGCAGCATGCAGGCGCCACACAAGCAACACATAATGTGGCGAGCACATATAAGAAAAGGTGCACTGCAATGACAGACAAGCTCGTCACACAGCGGCACCTCCCGACATGCCTTTCCTGGTGAAGCATTCTAGTAAACATGGTGGCAGTGACTTCCGCCACTGCCTGCCACAATGCCGACTTCAGGGGTGCCCAATCCCCCTGTCGGCATGCCCTGACCCAGTTCATGTGCCGAAGCGGAAGCCCACTTCCCATCTGCATAATGCCCCCATTTGTTGTGGTGCGAGGTGCCCAATCCCCTCGGCTCTAGCCCTCGTCGGTATTACCAACGGGGAGCCTAACTCGCCGCTAGCCCCCTAGCCTGATGTGGCATGCTGGGGAGCCCACCCCAGCATGCCAAATGCCCCTGTAAAAAAAATGTCCCACTGTGTTTTTTTTCTTTAACCTGTAAAGAAGAAAATGGTCCTCATGGTCTGTCCTGCCCTCCCCAACCCCGCCCACCCTATGCGCACCCTGCCTCCCCACACACCCCCCATCCCATACTTACCTCCGGAGTCCGGTGCGATGATCTTCGGTGGACCGGGAACAAGTCTGCACTCTTCAAAGCCGACCGCAAACTGAAGAAATGCCAGTAAGCTGTATAATGGCATAAATAGGGTTTTTTCAACTTTGGTGCACATCTCAGGCATTTTTGGAATTTTGCACCAAATTTTCAACATGGGTTATTGGGCCCCTCCTCATGAATTTAGTCACTGTCATGAGCGTTATTCGGTCCCAAAAGGTGATTTCGCAGTTACTGCGCGGAATCACCTTTCGGGACCAATTAACTAAATGACAGTGCCACTGTTCATAAGGTGGGCTCTCAAAAAGCCTATGTTGAAAAATTTGATGAAAAAAATCCAAACAATGACTGTTTTGCGAGCGTGCGTTGTGCAGTTTCCACGCAGGCTCGTAACTTTGTGAATTTGTAATATTTTCACTCCAGATTTTCAACATTGGTATTTTTCCATACCTCCTTATGAACAGTACACCTATAATTTCACATATCCTGGCCGAAATGTGTTTTCGTACTTTCAGTGCAGAATAGTGCAGTCGCTGTGCAAAATCAGTTTTCAGGACAGTTTGAGAAAATGACAGCAGCACTGTTCATGAGCAGAGGTCCTAATATGCGTATGTTGAAAATTTGGTGATGAAAGTCCATAAAATGACTGTGTTACAAGCATGCATTGTGCAGTTTCCATGCACCCTTGTAACTTCGCAAATCTGCAATATTTTCATGCCAGATTTTCAGCATTGGCATGTTTTCACACCACCTTATGAACAGTACAGCTGTCATTTTTCACATCCTGCCCAAAATGTGTTTTCGCACCTGTGGCGCAGAATGGCGTGGTCACTGTGGGAAATCAACTTTTGGGACAAATTAACAAAATCACAGTGCCACTGTTCATGAGGGGAGGTCCCAAAATGCCTATGTTGAAAATGTGTCTCTTCAGGGTGGGGGTGAGGTTGGCATCAGTTCAATACTTCACTGCCATTCCTATTATGCATCTCTAACTCCTGCACTACCAATGCCAATGCCACCGAGACACATTCGGCATTGACAAATGCTTGTTAGTAATATGGCTTACGTGGTGCCCCTCCATAAGGATGAACCAGGCAATTACAGACCTGTAAGCCTCACATCCATTGTAGGAAAACTTATGGAAGCAATCCTGAAAGACAGGCTGGTGATCTTTTTGGAGGAAAATGGACTCCAGAACAATCAGGAGCATGGATTCATCTCTGGAAGATCCTGCCAGACCAACCTAATTGAATACTATGACTGGGTAATGAGGGAACTGGATAAAGGTCATGCAGTGGATGTGCTGTATTTAGACTTCAGCAAGGCCTTCGATTCAGTGCCTTATGGGAGACTGGGGGTAGGTTTCAATATGTGGGGGCAGGGACAAAGATGGTAAACTGGATTGTGAGCTGGGTCAAGGGGAGGCAGCAGCAAGTGATGGTGGATGGGGCACTCTCTTCCCCAAGGGCAGTGACAAGCGGGGTGCCGCAGGGCTCAGTCCTGGGTCCAGTGTTGTTTGGATTATTCATATTGGATATCTCACATAGTGTTAGGAGCAAGATCAGTCTGTTTGAAGATCATACCAAGATAGGGGCGGTGGTGGATGATGTAGAGGGGTGGCAGGGGCTACAGGAGGACCTGCTCAAACTGGAGGAGTGGTTGGAAAAGTGGCAATTGAGCTTCAGTGCAAAGAAGTGCAAGGTTATGCATTTCGGAGCAAGGAACCCGGGGAAGAGCTACCAGTTGGGAGGGGTTCAGACTGAGGTCACAGAGGAGGAGAAGGACCTAGGGGTGATCATAATGGGTAACATGAATAACTCAGCTCAGTGCAGGAAGGTGGCAGCTAAGGCCAACAAGATGCTGGGATGTATTGCAAGAGGAATCTCATCCAGAAATAGGGATGTGATCCTGCCGCTGTACAAGTCACTAGTCATGCCACATTTGGAGTGCTGCATGCAGTTCTGGCATCCCTTTCTGAAGAAGGATATCAGATTGCTGGAAGGGGTGCAGTGTAGGGCAACTAAGATGATCATGGGACTGGAGAGAAAATCTATGAGGACAGGCTGACTGAGTTGAATATGTACACCCTGGAGGAAAGGAGGGATCGGGGGGATATGATTGAGACCTTCAAATATTTGAAGGGGATTAACAAAATGGGCACAGAAGAGATATTTAAGCTGAGGAAAGGAAGGGATACCAGAGGGCATGGTCTTAGGTTGGAGGGTGGAAGACATCAGAGAGAGATAAGGGGGCATTTTTTCACAGAGAGGGTGGTGGAGAAATGGAACACTCTACCCAAGGAGGTGGTATCCTGCAGCACAGTGGGCAGTTTTAAAAGGGCATGGGACAGGGTGCGAAGGGGTGTAAAGGTTAAGGGGGAGAGGAGGATGGGGCAGCTGCAATATAAGGGTGCTAGCTGTGCATTTGAGCAGACTAACTTGTTAGACCATAAGGCCTGTTTCTGCTGGCAGATTTGTGTGTTCGTATGTAACACCCTTTTGATCTGTAACCTTCAGATTTCTGGTCTTACTGGTGGGTCACTTCTTTAATTTAGATCATATCTATGTGGTCCCCCCAACATAGAGGGAGGACTTAGACAAGGTTTTATGGGAGGCCACTGGCAAAATGGCAAGCAAAGGGAAGGTATAGATTATGGAGGACTTTAATCTGCCAGATGTAGACATGGGCATTCTAGCCACAGCTACACCAAGAAGCAGAGCCGTCCTTGACGCCCTACAGGGGGGAATTTCTCAGGCAGCTGGTTACGAAACATACTAAAGATGGGACAGTGCTGGACTTGGTATATACAAACAGGGACAGCATTGCAAATGTCATAGTAGGTAGTCCACTGGATATAAGCGATCATCCTACTGTGTGGTTTGGTATATGGATTGGGCAAGAGAAAAACTACACTAAGATGAGGATCCTGGACTTCAGGAGAGCAGATTTTAAAGAAATGGGAGACTGCCTCAATAAAAATCTCAAAGGAGATGATGGTCAAGGGGCGTGAGGACCCAATGGAAAAAGACTGAGGGGGGAATAGCTAAGACAATGGCATGCCGTTTGAAGGAAGTAAGCAAGGGTAGGAGGAAGAAGAAATCACTGTTGTTCTCAAAGGAGAAGGTTAAGGTGATAAGAGAGAAAAAAACAGCTTTTACGAAGTACAAGGAGACCCAGATGGAGGCTGACAGGGAGGTATATCTGGAAAACAGAGGCAGGAAGGAGGTTGGGGCAGCTAAGGCACAAACAAAGGAGAGGATTGCAAGGAGATCAAAAAAGGGGGTAAGACTTTTTTCAGGTAAGTGAATGAAAGGAGGAATGCAAGGAGTGGGTAACTGAGAATCAGGAGGCAGAAGGGGACTGTGCAGAGGAAGATCAGGATCAAGCTAAAATTTTAAATGAGTACTTCTGCTTGGTTTACACAGTAGGGGGAGATGGACTGACATGTATCAGCAGACACCGGGGGAGGGGGAGTGGACACAAGTCAATTTTCAGACAGGGTAGTCCGCAAGAAATTAGAAGCCCTAAAGGAGAACAAGGAGATGGGACCAGACAGGATTAACCCAAGGGTTCTGAAAGAACTAAGCACGATGTTAGCTGCCCCTCTGGCAACACTATTCAGTACTTCATTGGAGATAAGGGGTAGTTTCAGAAAACTGGAGGAGAGCCAAAGTGGTCTCTGCACAAGAGTTGCAGCAAGGAGGAGTTTAGCAATTACAGGCCAGTCAGTCTCACATCAGTGGTGTGGAGATTAATGAAGACCCTGCTGAAGGAAAGCCTGATGGAGTACCTGGAAGTAAATGGGCTGCTGGACCATCAGTTCACTATTTCAAAGGGGTGAGGTCATGCCAAACAAATCTCACAGATTTGTTCGACTGGGTGACTAGGAAGGTGGATCAGGGGAGGGCAGTGGATATGACCAATCTGGACTTCAGTAAGGCCTTCAACACTGTGCTGCACAGGAGGCTAGTAAGGAAACTAAGAAGCCTGAGGGTTGGGAAGAAAGTGGTAAGCTGGGTATCAAACAGGTTTAATGATAAGGAGACAAAAGGTGGTGGTAAACAGCAAACACTAAGGGGACAGAAGAGTGACTAGCAGGGTGCCACAGGGATCAGTACCTGGACAAGTCCTCTTCAAAAAGTCATTGAAGACATATCTTTTTAACCAGGCATTTACAGGGACTTACTGAGTGTGTATTAATATGTTTTATTTGCTTTTAACTTGTTATGTTATGAAATTTTCTTTTTTAATGTGTATTGTAAAGCTGCCCTGAGCATTGGAAGGGCACCTTATACAAATAAAATTTTACTTTACTTTACTTCAATGTCTTCATAAGTCACACTGATGAGGAACTGGAGGGGAAGGTGTGTCTCTGCGAATGACACAAAAATCTACAACAGGGTGGATACTCAGGAAGGGATGGAAAGAATGCAAAGGGATCTGGGGAAACTGGAGGAGTGATCTAGGGTGTGGCAGCAGGGTTTCAATGCCAAAAAGTGCAAAGTCATGCACCTCAGGCAGGGAAACTTGAGAACTATGCATAAGATGGGCAGGGAGGTACTTACAGTCACCAAGCAAGAAAAGGATCTTGGGGTAATCAGTAATCATATCCGATGATCTCAAGCTGGCAGGGCAGGGCAGGACTTCTGGTGACATCACCGTAATGGTTGCAGAGTGAATCTGCTAGCTCCTTAGCCCAGCTGTATATATCAGTAGCAATCCCCGGTCAAACCTAATTTTCCAGCCAATTTTCTAAAACGCTATAAAGCACAGATGGCATCCAAACCTCTGAAGCAAAAAGGGAGAAAGAATCCAGCTCAGCTGATGAAGTTGAAGCAGTTGGAGAATGACACTGATATTCAGCGTTTTGTGGCCTCCTCACATGGTTGTTCTCCTTCTGAGTCATCCCTGGAACCAGACCTAGAGGACGAACCATTTCCTACAAGATCAGAATGTGCTATTCAAAAAATACTAACTACAGTCAACAAAATAGAATCCTCAATCTCTGACCTTTGCATGGACTTGAAAGGGGATAGGCAAAAAAGTCACGGTGAATGAACAAAAAGTGACCCAAGTGATTGCAGCTCAAGAAATCAGTGAACAGGTATTGCTGTATCTCCTTAAAAGGGAGAGAGATACACAAGCATGGTTGGAGGATGCTGAAAATCAAGCACATGCAACAACTTTTGTGTACATGGGGTCAAAGAAGGGATGGAAGATGGATTTGCTACCCCGATCAACTTTGTTAAACACCTTTTACAGACCACTCTTTCTCTACCATCCAATATTCCCTTGGACATGGAGTGGGCCCACCGGGCACTAGGACCGAGGCCCTTCAATCTGTCTGCTCATCCACGCTCCTGGATAGTGTGGCTGCTTCACTATCAATCTAAAGAACACATCTTGCAGGAAGCATGGAGACGTAACGACTTAAATATAACTCACCAGTTTACTTTGATCATGATTTCTAGACTGAATTACAAGCCAAGTGGTAGAGGGTCAGAGCCATTATATGTGAAATAAAGGAAAAGAAAGGCATCAAAGCCCAGCTTAAGTATCCAGCGAAACTGAAGGTTTACTTGAACTCTGGGGTCAAGATATTTGAGACATTAGTTGATGCCATCCCTTTGCTCAAAGAATGGAACTTTCCCTTGCCAGATCTTGAGATAGAAATGCTGGAGGCCAAGCTTCAAGCAGGTGCCTGGGGACTGGTGATGTAAGGAAGAAAAAGAAGTAACTCCTCATGGTCGTTTGCAGGGCATATGGCTCCAGATCTAGCAAAGTTGATTAGAAAACTGATTCCGACCTGGCACAGAGAAGGCTCCCACATCAATATCTCAGGATGCAGTCAGTTGAAACTTTTTTATTTTGGCTAGCCTAAGCCTTTATGACCTTTATTGCAGATCTTTTTAATGCTGTCTCTGTATAACATGATTAGGCTGTTTGAAAATATTATACAGGAAAGGATTGATATCTAAATTCCCTGGGTGATCATCTGAAGCAGGGGTTGGAGGAAGCAGCTTTTTTCACATGGCCAACCTGCCAGGGATTTTCCTTGCCACTAGATATCAGAGTTACAGGGATGGTGAAATCAACCTCAGTGGCTCTGGTCTGTGCAGAGTCGAAGTAGATGTCTGGAATATAGAAAAACAAAATCATAAAGTACACCCCGCCAAGTAAGAACACTGGGGGAGAGTGCTCCAGTGAGGGATTTGATGTGATGTAAGTGTGAGAGGCAGTCCTGTAGAATGGAAATGTTAGCCATCCATTCGAGCCTATTTTTCTTACTTAGTATGGCTGCTTATCCTCTTGCTGAGACCATGCATTATTCTTTGTCTTTTGAGCAGACCGGGCACATTTTGTTGCGGGAGCTGGGATTCTCCGTTTAGGTAGTTACAAGGGACTGTACCAAGGATTGTTAGTTTGGGCTGCCACATTGGTTTACCTGCAAACACGATTCTCAGAGTGGCTCCCCAATCCTCTCTCTCTCTTAAGCTCACAGTGATTTACATTGCCTTTGGAAGGGTGCATTTGATTGAAAGGTTAAAACACACAAGCAGTTTCTTAGAGAAAACATAGGTAAAGGGACAGAGATTCTGTGTTGGAGAAGTTAAGATTGTCATGTGTCCGATAGACATTATTTGATGAATGGACCTTCCCCTCCACAGATTCACTGGGGTAGCAGAACAGTTTTGGGGTCAGGGAGCAGGGGGAGGGCATCAATATATGGCGCTGGGCAGGCATTCACAGAGGCTCCCCATCCTAGGGGGTTGTAGTGACTTGGTTTGGGGTTAGGCTGCGGCGTGGGTGTTTAAAAGTATCAACTTCTGGATCCGTTTTTTTTTGCCATGGGACCATTGTGGTGGTAGGCTGTATATCTATTTTCTTTCCAGGGAGTGGGAAGGAGAACTTATCTCTGGCCTTAGGCTAGAGGTTTAGTGGAGGACTCTTTCCATCCATTTTTAACCCCCACGAGTAGGGCTCTTTGCCCTCTCAGCCTTCTTTGTTGTCCTTTGAGGCAGAGATAGCAAAACCTAGGAAGTGTTGTTGCTGAGTATGAACATTTGGAATGCCCAGTTAATGGGTGATCTGGGAAATCACATTTTGTTTGTTTGGTGTTTTGAAGTTATTGTTTCCTGGTTCACTCTAGTTGCTTATGTGAGTTTTTTACCCACAACTATTGTAGGAGGGATAATGGGGGTGGGGTGGGGGTAATGGAGATCCAGAATTGGTTTTGGGAATGTATAAATATATTATTCTTCATTGTGGGTATGTCTGCATTAAATAATGTGAAGGGGATTAACTCCCCAGTGAAGTGCACCAAGATTCTCTGAATTACAGATTAAATTGTGATGTTGCTTATATCCAGGAGACCCATTTATCTGAAGCTGACCATCTCAAGCTTCAGAGGAGCTGGGTCAGGGAGGTTTGGGTGGCCTCTCATCCTAGTGGTAAAAAAGCTGGTTTAGCTATCTTAATACGAAAGGGATGTCCCTTTAAGGTAACTTCAACTGCGGCAGATATGGGGATAGGTTTGTTAGGACCTTGGTTATTTTCTTTGGGGAAGATCTTCATCTAGTTAACATTTATGCCCTCAACACAGGTGCTTCAGCATTCTTCAAAGAAGTTTTTGGAAGGCTTGCAACCTTACCACCTGGGCAACTTATTTTGGGAGGGGATTTATTTTTGCATGATCTTTTTACCTTCCTCTTACACACTCCAGCATCCTTCGGGCCGCCTAGTACTCCATGCTCCAGCAGTCCTCTTATGGAGCTCTCCCTCTCACACACATATTGCAACCGACCCCTGAGTTGTCCCGGCATATCCCATTGCTGGGCGTGTCCCCCTCTCCTCTGAGGGGGAAGGCACTGGGTGGCAGGGAAGCCCAGCACACTATTTTTCATGGTCCGGGGGCACTGCTGTGGTGGAAGAGACTACCAGAGGTTCTGGGGAACATGGAGAATGGAGACTGTCATCCGGTGGCGCCGAAGCTGTTTTCTGGCTTTCTTAATCCCTCCTGTGCTGCTATGTGTAGTACCTCCGGTCTCCACCAGGGGCCATTACAGAGTGGAGCTAACCCCCAGCCCTCCCCAGGAGAGGAGAGCAATCCTTTGGATGCCCGATCCTCTCCTTCCCCCTGCCAGCCTCCAACACCCGAGTCTGTTCCTGAACCCGAGTCGCCGGCGTGGTTTGAGGTGTGGCATCCAGCACCTGAACCCTCTGCGCCACCAGGCCAGCCTTGGGAGGGGATTTTAATTGTAATATGTCTCCTATAGAGGACAGAACATTGGGTTATACCAACACTAACCATTAAGCCACAAGAACTCTTGAGGCTCTTAGGAAGGAACTGGGTTTTGTGGACATCTGGCGGGTTCAGCATAATAACGAAAAATATTTTCTTTTTATTCTAGTGCCCAAAAATCATACTCCCACATAGACCTTATTTTAACCCAAAAAGCTTTTTTTGCACTCTATTAGTCACTCTAATATCCGTATTATATCTCTATTAACCTAGTTAAAGCGTGCCACCAGAAAAGGTCATTATGGCATCTCAATATCTCTCTTCTTAATGACAAAGATTTTCAACTTAACATGGCCCAGAGTATTAAGGATATATATGGGAATAATTTGAGAAGACTGTCCAGAAACCTTGGTCTGGGATATAGTTAAAGTAGTGTTAAGAGGTGACATATTTAGTTACACAATGGTGAAAAAAACATTGTGAACAGGCATCTAGAAATTGCCTCTTCACTAAACTGCAAAAATTAGAACGTGAGCATAAGGTTGCCTCAAATGATGGTGAAATTTTAAGAGCTCTTACCAGGGTGAGATGGGAATTAAAGAAATATGAAGATAACAAAGCAGAAGGCAACCTTCATTTTGCCAGTCATAAGTATTATGAAGTGGTTGGGGTGGGAAGTGGCTCATTTGTTAGCCTTCAGGTTGAAAAAAAGCCAGACAGACAGATTAGTCTTAAGAGTTAAAGACCCACAGGACCCTGATAAGGTACAAACAGAGCCTAGTAGTGTTGCAAATAGTTTTAGGGAATTTTATCAGCACCTATATGCTGACACGAAGCTAGGTCCTGAGGCAGCAGAACAAACCAAACACTTTCTTATGCCTTTAGAACTAAATAAATTACCCTCCCAGATAAGCAAGTTTTTAGATGCCCCTATTTCTGAGGAGAATGTGCTTAGGGTCATCCTAGAAGCCAAAACAGGTAAATTCCCTGGCCCAGATGGCTACAGTGCTGAATTTTATAGAGCTTTTCGAGAAGTTCTCCTCTTCTCCTGTTCCTGACTTCTGGAAACAGGCTATTGTTATACCCATTCACAAAGGTGGTGGTCCCACTTCTGGTAACTTCCGTCCAGTTTCTCTCCTTCCTACCTTGGCTAAGTTACAGGAAAACATTGTTCTATCACAGCTTACTTGCTTTCTTGACAATTCCTCCTTTTTCACCCCCTTCCAGTCCAGTTTTAGGAAATCCCATTCCACTTCTACCTCCCTCCTTCAGCTCACCGATTCCATACTTACAGGTATGGATAGAGGACTGATGACTTCTGCCATTTTTGTTGATCTTGCTAAAGCTTTCGACACTGTGGCACATACCTACTGGACAAACTTAATGGAGACAGGAAATCTGTGCTAATTGCCAGGAATTAGAAATGTTCCTAGTAAGACAAAGGAAAGACTTGCATCCAAATGAGTCATATTTAACTGTGCCTGATTAAACACTGATGTGAAAAGCTGCATTTTCAAATGTTTCCTTTTTATGGACAACATTCTGCCAGTACTTTTCATAGAACCGGCAATTTGGAGTTTTTACTATGTCAGTGTTTGTGTGCAGAATGCTAAACATGAGCCACGTGTTCTGCACTCAAACCGTGGCATGTTTAAAACTCCAGATTACTGGTTCCATGAAGAGAACTGTAACAAAATGCTGCCCATAAAAACAAAACAATGTAAAATACATTTTTTTACATTACTTTTTAGTAAGGTATGGTACCATATGGATCATTTAGGTTTATGGATATAATTTCTGTTAATGGGAACATTATGAACAGCCACCAAATAAAAATAATTTCCTGTCCTCTTTAAAGCTGCAGACCTTTCTGACTCTTCAGTCAGTTGCTTTTGTTCCTACCTTGAAAGCAGATCTCAAGCTGTCCGGATAGGTAAATCCATTTCACCTTCTCTTCCCATTAGCTCATGTGTCCCTCAAGTGTCTGTCCTGGGTCCTATTCTCTTTTCAATATTCCTAAACTACCTACCCTCTGTCTGTTCCTCTGCGTCCATTCATATGTAAGCTGATGACACAGTTCTTTTTGCTTATGGCTCCTCTCCCCATGACCTTACGTCCTGACTACAGCTGGATTTTGACAACATTCAGCACTTGTTCAAGGTTAACCAACTGTCTCTTAATGCCAAAAAAGCAGTCTCAATGAACTTTGGTACCTGTCAGAGGCTTGCCAAACTTACTTCTCTTCCCCTATTTAATACCCCTTGATGGTGCTAAACTTGAAGATGTCTCTTCCTTTAAGTACTTTGAGTTCTGCCTTGACCAGCATCTTGATTTCTCTGTGCACATTGATGCAATTCTCCATGAGCTTTGCCCTTAGCTTGGTGTTTTGTACAGGAACAAAGTGTGCATACCAGTCCCTGCCTGCTGAGAAATTGTACCAAAAATGATCCTTCCAATCTTTGACTACAGTGACTTAGTCTACAGTTGTGCCCCTAAAACCTCCCTTGCCAGACTGGACCCCATTTTTCATTCTTTCTGCCGCTTTGCTTTAGATTGCCCCTCTCGTACTCACCACTGCTCTCTTTACTCAGCTCTTTCTTTTCCTTCTCCTGATGCTAGGTGCCTTTCCTATTGTGTGTCTTTTTTGTCCAAATTCTGGTTTGACATCCTTCCCTCCTATCTCAAAACCTTTCTTTTCCCTCCTCCTTCTTCTTCCTCCTACCCTTTTCGCAAGAATACTTTCCATTCTCATACTATCCCTCCTAGAAAATCTATTGTTGGTCTATTTGCTTTTTCTTACCACTTTCCTAAACTTTGGTCCTCCTTTCCCCTTTTTATTTGTTCTGCCTCATCTCCATCCTCCCTACAGTATCTTCTTTCATTCTCATTGTCATTCTACCTGCACCTGCCTTTGTCCCTTCCTCTTTTTCTCTGTTCTCTAGTCTTGCTGTCTTCTTGCTGTTCCATTATTGTTTTCTTTCTGTTTATATTTAAAAGTGTTTTTATTTTCTAGTTGCTTTCACTTACTATTTTACCTTTATTATTTATAATTCTGCTTGTATTACTATATTCTTGTATTTTACCTTGTTATTATATTTTTAGCTATCTCCTTCTCCCCCCTCCCCAGGACTCATCTGGAAACAAGCTGTTGTCAGCTCAGTATGTACTTCCTGGTTAAACTTTTTAAATAAATAAACAGACAAACCCTGGCCCCCATTCTAACCAAGGTCTATAATGTGTGTTTACATGAGGAAACAATGCCTGAGTCCTGGCAAGAAGCCATAATAGCAGTTTTGCCCAAACTTGGGAAAAAGGCAAAAACATGTGCCGCCTATCGACCAATCTCATTGTTGAACCAGGACATGAAGTTCTTTATTAAAATTCTAGCTAAAAGATTGCAACAGTATATTGAGTTACTTATACATCCAGATCAGATAGGTTTGATATCTCATGGACACTTAGATAATATTTGCAGATTATTAAATATTTTAACACACTCACACCCAGATCTACCCCCCCCCCCCGATAGCTATTTTTCAGGTGCGGAAAAGGCGTTTGATTGCCTTAACTGGGTTTACCTTAGGACAGTCATGGAGCATATGAGCTTCGGCCCAGGCTGTATGTCTTGGTTAAACATGCTATATGCACATCCTCAGGCACTGGTGTTGGTGAACAGAACCCTCTCTGAGTATTTCTTGATAGAAAGGAGTATGCGACAGGGCTGCCCACTCTCCCCTCTCCTGTTTGCTTTAAGCATGGAACCATTAGCGCAGGCAGTCAGGCAAAGGTAGGAGATACAGGGGATTATAATCCAAGGCTGCCAAAATAAAATATCACTTTATGCAAATGACACCCTAAATGACCCAGAATGATCTTTACCGCCTCTGTTAAAGCTACTCCAAACTTTTAAAGAAATCTCAGGGTGCAAGGTGAACATAGACAAGTCCAAGGTTTTATGGATTAACGGGACAATTACTCCACACATTAGAACTCTCATCCCTTATAGAAACATAGAAAAAGAGATGGCAGAAGAAGACCAAGGGTCCATTTAGTCTGCCCATGTGTTCCTTGGACCATCTCAGATCCCAGGACCTAACCCCCTTCTTCCTAATGCCTCCTACTTCTGTTGCTTTTGATCTCATATTAGCCCTGTCCCACCCCAGTTTGAATGATGTCACAGATTTTGCTTCCACTACCTCAGCTGGTAGTTTATTCCATGGTTCCACAACTCTTTCTATAAAATAGTGTTTCCCAAGCTCCCTCTTTTTTTTTAATTCAAGTTTATTAGCATCAGTCGGGTACATAACAAAAATAGGGACGTACAGGTACAGGTTCTTTCCAACTTCTCATAACTAGCAGAGTGTACAAGGTTCATAAGCATACGGTTACAGATATTACAAAGAATTCATGTACTTAGATTTAATTTCCACTTATAAACCTTTTCATCCTCCTCTCAGACACCAAACTCACACCTCAACTCTCCCCACCCACATGAGCTGTGAGGGGCTGAGCCTGGGGTCAGCTACTGAGGGACCACTGTAAGGCAGGGCATGGCTTAGAATTTAGCCAAATCTCCCATCTTGTCCATCTCCAGGTATAGAGGTGAATCTTCTGATTTATTTTAAACATCAGCTCCTCTAGCCCTGAGATGTTCTGTATCACCTGTATCCAATCATTCTTGGTTGGTGAATCGGCCTTCAGTCAGGACCGTGTAATGGCTTTGTGGGCCCCTGTTAAAAGGATAGCTCAGAGATTCATTCATTCATTCATTCATTCATAAACTTGTATTCAGGTTTGTGAAAAGGATAGTTGTTACAATTCTCCATTGAGCTAAGCTCATTACAAAGGAGGTCCTCAGTTTATACACTCAACTCATCAGGTCAGTTTATACATTCATCTCAGTAAATCATATATGCAAAGAATAAACTCAGCAATTAATAAATACAAACATGCAATGACCAAACATTTAGTAAAAACTTACAAACCAATAAATATAAACATTAAGTAACTATACATATACTCAAGTTGGCAAATAATTACAACAGGGTTGTGGTTTTGAAACTTTATCATAGAACCAGCTTCTAACTGGGCTTAATTGCTCAACCTGATTGATCGATCTGAGATAAAGTGGCATACTATTCCAAAGGAAGATACCCCACCCCTGAAAGGATTCTTACTACTCCCAGGAGGGGGAACACCCAGGATAACATTTGGCCACCCCAGAGGTGAGTCCAGGGAGAAGAGATCTTCAACAGCCAGGGTCACCTCTCTCCAAAAGGGTTGAATCTGTGGGCAAGCCCAAAAGATGTGTAAGTGGTTTGCCTCTGGTTCTCCGCATAATCTCCAGCAGGCCACTGGCCTAGTGGGGTTCCTCTTATTTAAGACCTTAGGTGTGAGAAAGTAATGGACCCTAATCCTCCAGGCAAATTCCTGCCAATATGGGGAGCGTGTGGTCCCTGAGACAATATGGAAAATGCAGTCCCAATTGATCTCTCCCAGATCTGGGTCCCCTTCCCCTTGCCAGTTCGTGTTGATTTTAGCTAGTGAGTCCCCCCTCAAACTAGCCAGGGATTTGTAAATTGCGGAGATCAGGCCCCTCTGGACCTGGGCAGACCAGGCCACCTGTAGGCCTGCCAGAAAGGGAGCAGCACTGGTAGGATCCTGGTCTGCTTTTTGAAGGGAGCTAATGTAGGCTCGGGCTTGGAGGTATCTAAAATGATCAGAGTTCCGCAGGCCAAATGTATTTTTAAGGGACTCAAAGTCTTGTACAACATCCCCCTGTAGGGATTGGCCTAGGTACCTAAGACCAGCTCTGTCCCAGGACCTAAAGGTATGATCTTGATGGGCCAGTGGGAAACAAGAATCCCAGGCCAACCTAAACTGGGGCCAAATTGAGGGTTTTAATTTATATTTTTGCCAAACCCTATGAACCACGCTGTTGAGATGCCTAGCAGAGGCTAGGCACTCCACAGATGTGGGCATACTCGGGGGAGGAGCACGGCGGACATCTGCATGTATGTGTGCTGACGTCATGGCATGACTTGCTCCTCAAGTGGGAGAAAAATGGAGGGAAAAATGATCAGGCGACCTCAGTGGCTGATGCCCAGCCCTGCACCCCTGGAGTCATGTGGCATCTTTGCCAATTCCGTGCCACAGGTCCCTGTCAGGGGGAGCCTGCCATCAGCCAGACGAGTGCGACGGGGCATCTAAATTCGCACACCTGACTGACTCTAGGGGTGCAGGTGCCGGTGGCCGGAGGTCGGGGAGGGTACGCTCTGACCAAGGTGGAGAAAAAATAAGGCATATTAAAAAAAAAAAATTCCACTCATGCCCTCTAGTATTAGAGTTGGAGACTCTGTTGAACAAGTCAGAGGATAACACCTTATTTATTCCTCTCAGGAACTTGAATGTTTCAATCATGTCCCCCTCTCCCTCCACGTCTCCAATGAGAACATATTTAATGCTTCAAGACGTTCCTCGTACGAGTGCCCTTGAAGGCCCTGAATCATTTTGGTCGCTCTTCTCTGGACAGCCTCCAACTTGATTTTATCCTTTTTCAGATGTGAGCTCCAAACCTGGACACAGTACTCCAGATGGGGACCTTACCCGGGACCTGTCAAGTATCACCTCCCTTCTCCTGCTGTCAAATCTCCTCCCTATGCACCCTACCATTCTGTTGGCCTTGCTATAAGCTGTGTTGCATTGCCTGGTCTGTTGGCTGGTCTGTTTAAGGGTGTTGCTTATGATGACACCCAGGTCCCTTTCTTCCTGCATGGTGCTGAGCTGGACTCTGTTGAGGTAGTATTCTTTCCTTGTGTTCCCTTTACCCAAATGCATCACCTAGCATTTCTTTGCATTGAACCCTCAGCTGCCAGACGTTTAGACCATCTTTCCAGCCTCTGTAGGTGTTTTTGTAGGTCCCTAACCGCCTCCTCACTGTCTACCCTTCCTCCTAGTTTGGTATTGTCCATAAATAGGACAATTTTGCCCAGAATACCTATGCCAGTGTCACTGATAAAGGCATTAAACAGGACTGGCCCCTACACTGAGCCTTGAGGAACACCACTAGTGACTGTGCCTCCATCAGACCTCACCCCATTGACCACTACTCTCTGTTTTCTGTCCCTAAGCCAGTTACCTACCCAGCTGACTATTCTCTTGGCTATACCTAGGTCCTCCAACTTTTTCAGCAGGCGGTTGTACTGCACCAAATCAAAGGCCTTACTGAAATCAAAGTAGGGGAGGTCCACTGGGTGGCCTCTGTCTAGTTCCCTAGTGACCCAGTCAAAAGATGTGATTAGGTTCATTTGGCATGACCTTCCTGCCATGAACCCATGCTGCCTGTCATCCTGCAGACAGTTCTTATATAGGTACTCTACCAAGTCCTGTTTTATTAAGGTTTCCATCAGTTTTCCTACTACCAATGTAAAACTAACTGGTCAGTAGTTGCCTGCTTCCTCCCAACTCCCTCCCTTGTGGAAAGGCATCACATCAGCTTTTTTCCTGTCCCCTGGCAGTACCCCCGTTTGAAGTGATCTGCTGAATAAATGTGCCAATTCACTTGCTAGTACTTTTAGCACCCTCGGATGTATTCCCTCAGGTCCTGGTGACTTGCCCTCTCTGAGCTGATCCAGGGCCTTCCTAACCCTACTGCTGGTGATTGGTGGTGTTTCCATTTGTGGGGCACCTTTGTCAGCAGCCTTGATGCCACTGTCTGGTACTGGGTCTATGTGTTCCTTGGTGAACACTGAGCCAAAAATGTTATTCAGAACACTGGCCTTCTGATTATCCTCCTCTGATATTCTATCACCATCTTTGAGCCTAACTATTCCTCCCCTTTTCTTTCATTTTTCTTGTATATATCAAAATAATTGTTTGTTCCTCTCTTTAACCCCTTCTGCCATCTGAAGCTCTGCTGTGGCATTAGCTGATTTCACCATACTCTTTGCTTCTTTGTTCTTCTAAATGTGCGCTTCCCATGCATGTCTTCCTGAGTGCTTTTATAATTCTTATAGGCTTCCCTTTTGGCCCTAATTGCAGACTTTACCTGCCGACTGAACCATATTGGTTTCTTATGTTTTTTCTCTTTGGTCACTGTTCTTATGCACATCCTTGTAGCCTCTAAAATGGCTAGCTTAAGCAGCCCCCATATTTCTTCCACAATTAACTGCCCCTGTATCCTTAACAGCCTACTTCTAACTACTTCCCTCATTTTGTCAAAATTGATTCCTCTAAAGTTTAAAACCTCAGTCTTGGATTACGATTTTTCTTTTCCTAAGGCTAACTCAAATCACACAGAGTTGTGGTCGCTGTTGGCCAGTGGCTCCCCAAACCCTGTAACACTTACTCCCTTCGAATTAGTGAGAACCGCATCCAGGATGGTGTCCAGCCTAGTTGGGGCACTAACTAGTTGTGTAAGCAGGCAATCTTGAAGGGCATCAGCCATTTTTTGACTCCTATTAGAACCTGCACTGGGATGCTCCAGTTAACATCAGGCATAGTCAGGTCACCTTACCCACTATATCCCCTTTTTGTGTTACTCCCCTGATCTCCTCTAAGAGCTCCTCATCCTTGCTTTCAGCCTGTCCCGGAGGCCATTATACCACTCCTATGTGGATCCTCTCTCCCTTTGCTGAACTGAGTAGCATCCACAGGGAATCCACACCCTCCTTTTTGATGCTGTCTACTGTGATGGCCTTTATCCCATCCTTTACATATAACATTATCCCTCCCCCTAACCTCACTTCTATCCTGTCTGAAGAGGGCCCAGCATGAGACTGAAAGGTCCTAGTCATTTTTCTCTGAGGCCCAAGTCTCCATGACAGCCACCAGGTCCACTCAGGAATCTGCCATCATTGCTTGCAGGTCACTTAATTTGTTCCCCAGTCTTCTGGTGTTGTTGCATACCCCTTTCCAAAGTCTGGTACCCCTGCTGTTATTCGACTATTGGTTCTGCTCTTGTGCCTGCAGATGTGTGGCCCTGTGTCCAGTTCCCAGTAGTTTCCAATCGCTTCCTACGTGATTTCTTAGGTTGTGATAGAGAAATTCCTGCTTGTGGGGGAGTGATGACTAAGATGCTATCAAAATTGTGCTTTCTGATAGATTTCCTAGCATTAGACTCCCCCTCTCCTAGTTTAAATGGTCTATGTGAACATCAAATTTCTGCCCAAGTGCACTCACTCCTTCCTTTGTTAGGTGAAGTCCATCATATCTGAATAGCTTCCTTTTCCAGAAGCTCCCCCATGAGCTTATGACGTGATATCCTTTTTCACGACACCATCTGTAACCGAGCATTGAATTCCTTCATGTCCTTATTCCTGATTTTGTTTTTGCAATCCCCTTTGCCCCACACTGGAAGGACCTCAAAGAATGTCAGGGTGGTCCTGCTGGCCTCCAGCCGTTCCCCCAGCTTAATGAAATTCTGCTTGGTTTCTTCCACCATTCGAGCAGACAGGTCGTTCATACTGAGATGAATTACAACATTGGTTCCTTACTCTGCTTTGTCAACCAACCTGCTGATGCATTTGGTGTCTCGCTTTGATGATGCTCCAGGGAGGTATTTAACCATCACCTTAGGTTGCATATGTTTTCTCAGGTGGAACTCGACTCCTCTGATCATTGAATCCCCCAGAACAAAAAAGTGTCTACTCCTGGCTTCACCTCTTGTTTCCTTGCCTCCTTTGGATGCCATCTCTCCGATCCGCCTGGTCCCTTTGTCAAGCTCAGGGTCACCTCTTGGTCAGTCAGGATCCTTCATCTTTCCCAGTGGTGAAAAACAGTTCTTCATTGGGATGGCATTGGTCCAAACAGGTCCTACAATGTCCATCCTTGAAATCTTCCTCTTCCCTGACCCACTACCCTCCAAACCCAGGGCCAGTGGGTCTCTGGGGGACAGTACATGGTTGGCTTGAACTCTGGTGTAGCCGATGATGCAGGCTGGTAATCTCCCTCCATGCTGAAGCCAGCTGGGCTTGAAGGTCATTCAGATTCCTATATGTAAGATACTGACCCATCCTCCAGAGCCAACTCCTAAAAATGAGTGTCCCTCGACTCCTGCAACTTACCACCTCCATCCTGAAAACCAACAGTTTTTTTCTTTTTATTTTCTTATACTCCCTCACTTTCTGTTCCTACCCAGGATGTACCTGCTATCAATCACTTGTTGCCTATAAAAATAGGACTTTCTCTGGGTGGGTGAGTGAGAAGTGTGAGTAGATAGGGTATTGAAGCTGCTGCTGCTTCTCAAGCGGTCCCTCTTACAGCGCTGACTTTCCCCATGTTTCTGCCTGCAGCCAATGGCTGAACCTGCCCCCGATGAGTAAATCCTCTGCTACAGCAAACAGCACTTATCCAGTGATCTATCTACAAGGTAAAAACAATCAGCAGTGTCCTCTGACACTTACTCCCTAGCCGCTGATTGTTGCTGTAGCCAGCCAACAAAGCCCTTTTAGTAGTACAGTTCTAGTTCCTTGGTCAGCTGCTTTCTTGCTCTGATAGCAAGATTGCTGTCTGCCCAAAGCTAGCAACAGGGAAGTCTAAATGCAGACACCTGGTTTACTTCTGCCTAAGCCACACCCACCAATCTACAGCTCTCCTCTTCACCTAGCTAACTGCAAAGATGATAACAGTTCCCTTCCCCAACTCAGACAAGCACACTAACTCTGGTGTTTTTTTTTTTTGTACCCTAATTGAAGGTCCCAGTTTACCTTGAAGATCCTGTAACAGGCTCTGACTTGCTGAGTCAGAAGTGTTCTAGTAGTTAAGTTCTAGCTCCTTAGTCAGCTGCCTCCTTGCTCTGACAGCAAGATTGCTCTCTGCCAAAAGCTAGCAACAGGGAACTCTAAATGCAGATATCTAGTTTACTTCTGCCTAAGCCACAGACCCCAATGTACAGCTCTACTCCTCACCAAGCTAACTGCAAAGATGATAACAGTTCCCTTCCCCCAACTCAGAGACAAGCACACTAACTCTTTTTTTTTTACCTTAATTGAAGGTCCCAATTTATCAAGCAGACCCGGTAACAGGCTCTGACTCTCTTGCTGAGTCAGAAGTGTTCTAGCTAGTAAAGTTCTAGCTCCTTAATCAACTGTCACCTTCCTCTGATAGTGAGATTGTTCTCTGCAAATGACAGGATACATTATCTAGGTATCCATAGTCCTGTGAACCTATCTAATTTGTACCAATATAATTATGGAGCTTTGAAACACCAGGTGGGGGAAGACCTAAATAAATGGGCAACCCTTCCCTTGGTGTCCAACAGGACAGAAACAACAAAGATGAACATCTTACCATGGTTCCTTTTTTTCGATTCCACATTACCCCTTTCAATACCCTCAAAGGATTGGAAGGATTTAGAACAGAGATCGTCCTGCTTTATTTGGGCTGGGGAAAAAACCCAATCCGCTGACAAGTTCTAACTGAAGACAAGGCTCGGGGAGGGTGGGACTTACCCAACTTTTACAAATAATATCAACCAGCACAGCTTTGCCAGTGGCATGGATACTGGATAAGGATAATTCAATGAGTTGGCTTGAAATGGAAAATGAAGCTCATTCTTACCTACCACTTCGAGTTCTCCCGTGGGTGATCTTAGAGACAGAACCTAAATATATTAGTAACACCGGGACCAAAAACAGTCTTAAGGTCTGGTTGCAGGTCAGGCAACAGTGGGGGTCCAATATACCCATACTGGGTCATAATGTCTCATGCTTAATAGTGCACAACATTATGGCTACCTGTACAGCGCTGCGCAGTGAAGTAATGGTGCATCATCATGACATTGCTGTGTTTATATTGCACTATTCCCACTTTCCCAGGCAGGGGATAAGATCTCAGCTGGGAGGTTCCATGACCAGCTGCTATGGCTCAACAGACTGAGCCACAGCAGCAGGGAACCCAGGCAGTGCTTCTGGGACCGGGTTTGACTCTCGGTCCCAGAACTTTATTTTTTGATCTTTGTGCGGCTTCCACCTGAACCCCCCCGGAGTTCAGAATCTATATTGGGGGATTCAGGGTGCAGTCCCCTATAATAGGGGCGGGGAGCCCCCACAGAAAAGAAAGATATGCCGCATGGCAGTGTGCCATGTGGTATAGTGTTGTGCGCTGCATTGACCCCGTGCCCAATATACCAGTTTGGAAATATATTTCTATACAATTTTTGCAGAAGTTTCCAGGAGCAAGGTGAGATACTGGTTTTCGAGTATGGGCTTGGGAAGGTCTGTCTAGTTTGGGACAACTGATCGATGAAGGTGGCTCTATTAAAAGCCTTCTTTCACTTCAAAGAGAGTTTCACCTCAGAGTCTCATGTTACAACATAAAAACTACATTTTGACTGGTCCTGGGATGGCAGAGGTAGTACAACACTTACACCCAGGTATAGAATTGGTTTGGAAAAAGGGGCATACATCTGACACAAAGAAATTTATATCATACTTGTATACGGTGCTATGTGAGGGAAGAGGGTCAGTAGCCATTGAAAATATTCAAAATTAATGGGAATCATTGGGACTAACCTAACCCCCCAACACTGGAATAAAATTTGGCAAGGAATTCGCAAGACAACAGGTGCAGCCTCATAGCAAGAATTTCTTTGGAAAATATGTACCAGATTCTTTACTACTCCGACTATCTCTAAGCACTTTGGTACACACACCTTAGACAGCTGCTGGAGGAAATGTTGGGGTATGGGGAATCATTACCACATCTTCTGGGGTTGTTCAGAGCTCCGTCCATACTGGCAAGCTGTGTCTAACGTGGTAATGAAGATGTTGCATCTGACTCTGACTCCCACCCTTGAAAACGTAGTGCTGGGTTTACCCCCAGAGAAGTCAGTACAGCCAATGCAAAATACTTGTTTTATATTTTAGTATCGGCCACCAATAAAGTTATCACTCAGCACTGGCTCACTGACTCCATGCTGGGTCTTCAATACTGGCTGCAGGTTATACATCATGTAAAAGATATGGAAACCATCACTGCTAGATTACATTTACAGATTGATCAATTTAATTCAAGATGGTTACACTTTTTTCACTTTACAGAACATTCTGAGGGCTTGCCAGTGCTGAATCAACTTTTGGTTTAAAGTCTCTGGGTGGTCCTGGAGGACCCCAGTAGGACCAGTGGGTCTCTTGGTGTGCTTTCTGGGTGAAGGTTATACTTGGATTGATATATTTTTCCACACACACGCGGCTAGGTAATGAACTTAAAAAGAACACAAAGCGAGTACTAGTTGTTTAACACCTTTTATTGTTGTATTTTGTGTGTTACTGTTATTGTCATACAGTGTATGTTTTGAAGTGATAAGCAGTGAACAAGGTTTTTCAGCAGCAATTTGTGGGATAACCAGGGTAAAGTTGAGATCGTAACAGACTCAAGTTCTCTTCAGTTCAGTTAACTCCCCACTGTGACGGACTGCACTCCAGTGTGCTTCACCTATGTGACTCCGGACATTTACCTAGAGAAGAGAAAGTATTTTTTTAATTCAAGTTTATTGAAAAGCTTGGGTAAAATGCATACATTGTAAAAGAGATCAAGCATTCAGATGGTCTAGCAACCAGATAAAGTGCATTCACTACAGCATATGAAGATAGAGTTACATTTAAATAACAACAATGGCAAGTCCAGACAGATTCACAGACAGTGCACAGGATACTCATATCTGAATATTGCATCCAGTGTTCTCATTAATAAATGAATGAATGAGGGGGCACCAGTTCGATGGCTTCTGGAAGGCCAGGACACTACATGGAAGGGCACCGAAAAGAGGCAGTCGAGTCCCAATAGTAGATTACATGAGGTCTCCTGGGAGGGTGTCTCTCCAGAAAGTCCACTGGGTCCATCAACGCACAAAGATATGAGATCTCAAGTTGACCCTGTATGTCAATTCTTTCATATCTTGAATGTCCCAAACTATGGACAGCCAATGCTGGAAAAGTGGGGGATTCGCCACAAGTCACTTACAGGTAATGGCCTTGTGTGCCGCTGTAAGGAGAATATTCCATAAATATAACTGATTGAGCCCCTGAATCTCTGGTGGTGGTAAATCCAGAATTATCTGTGGCAGGTTCGGGGGGAGATAATGGGAAACAGACCACAGATCACTGCCCTTATTTGTTGCCAGTAGGGCTGCACTACGGGGCAACGCCAAAAAATATGGGAGTGATGTGCTCTGAGCTCAGAGCACTTTCTCCAGCAAGCCTGAGAGCACTCTGGGTTCCATTCGCTCTGTATTACAGGGGTATAAAAAAGAGAGAAGAGAATATTGACAATGGCATTGGTTACTGTGAAAGGAACTACTGTTGGATATAGTATTTATTTATATCTCTTAGTGCTTTGTAAGATGTTACCATTATATTGAGTGAGCTGTACAGTTTTGGGCTGATGAAAGCAAAGCAATAATACCCAACTGGGTGGGTGGGTGGTATTTGGACCACCCAGTGGCGTACTGAGGCCCAACACCACAGGTGGAGGGCATTATAGCCCCTGGAAGGTCCAGTGTTGCCCATACTGCCTATGCTGGAGGGTATTATTGCACTTAGAAAATGGGCACTGTGGCATTTTTATATGGGATTTTAAAAAAATTATGAAAAATAGTTAAAAATGTATTAACAATAGCCGATCCAGTGGTGCTTAGGGCTGAGGCGCTGGATGCCTTACCTCACGCTACACC
Organism: Neoceratodus forsteri; assembly: GCA_016271365.2. Lineage (NCBI taxonomy): Eukaryota > Metazoa > Chordata > Ceratodontiformes > Ceratodontidae > Neoceratodus > Neoceratodus forsteri. Next base: position 766,772,522 of record CM028131.1, on the reverse strand, counting down.
AGTGACCTGGGTTCGGGAATGACCTTGGGTTGACGGGAAGGCAGCATGGGGGGGGTGAGGGTCAGAGCGAGATTTAGCTCCCGTAGGCAGCTCTCCCCTCCTGGGGTGGTTGTCCGTTCCCCCGGTAGTTCTGCTCCCACCAGGTGGAGGTCTGCTGGGAAGCATGCGTGAGGGTGGGTGGCGGAAAATGCCTGGGGTGGGGCGGAAGGGGCCGAGCTGGTACCCGGTGTGTGGTGTGCGCGTGTGCCTCCACGCATGAACACGTACGTGTCTGCTGGTATCCCGGGTCTGGGGTGCAAAACAGGAAAAAAAACATAAAATAACATAGGAAAAAAAATGCATTAATAATGAAGTTTAAATGTTTGTGTGATAAAGTAGTCCCTGTTTCTGAGCTGTACCATCTGTTCCCGCATCTGTTGTCCCGCCCCCCGCATTCTGTTGTACTTATCCACCCCAGATGAAGACACAAAGTTTTATTTGTGTAATATTGCATTGAAAAAGTATTGTGCTGTACCTACACAGGGGCTTACAGGTTCAGCAGTACTTTCTGGTCTCTGCGCTGATCCATGGCGCCACCTGTTATTTCTTGCTCGCTCCACTCTGCTATCCAACCCCACATAACTTCAACTCTCACTGCTCCTGTCATTTCTCGCTCGCTCCACTCTGCTCTCCAACCCCACACAATTCCTCTCTCAGCAGTTTCAGTTGATTAAAAGACAAATGAACACCTGACTCCATATAAAAATAAAGAAAAAAATAAAGAAATGAATTTCTCATTCAGTTAGTTCGTGCATGCCAAATGACGTCACACCCGGAAGTATGGGGAAAAGAAAAGAGGCGTCGGAATGAGAAATTCATTTCTTTATTTTTATATGGAGTTGTGGTGTTCGTTTTTCTTTTAATAGATTCGGAACAGTGAGAGATGAATATGTGTGGGGTTGGAGAGCGAAGTGCAGCGAGCGACCAAAGACAGGTGGCACCGTGGATCAGTGTGGAGACCGGAAAGTACTGCTGGAGCTGTAAGCCCCTGTGTAGGTACAGTAGAACACTTTTTCATTGCAGTATTACACAAATAAATCAGGACATTTGTTTTCAGCCCCAGAGGTTGCTCTGGGGCATTGTTAGGCAGCTGGTAATGAACAAAGGAGTCTTGGGAGACAGCCGGGGGGCTGGTATCTCTCACTAAGCGAGAGAAAAAAAATGGCAGTGATTTTAAATTGAAAGGAGGTGTTTTAGCCAATTACAGAGCAGGGTAGGCACTATGATACTTTACTGAGTTGGCATGGCTGGCACTTTTTCTTTACAGGGCTCTCACTGTAACTTAATGTACCCCTGCCAGCCAATGAGATTACTGGAATTTTTCAGCCCATTTTCTAAACTGGATTAATCCTTGTCTGCTTACCTATATAAAATGTACTAGTTCATAAAAAAAGGTGGCAGGACAATGTGACAAAGCTGTAGGCAAGGCTAGTGGGATGCTAGGGTGCACAGGGAGGGGTATTTCTAGCAGAAGGGAGGTGGCGTTGCCACTGTATCAGTCCAGAGGAGGGCTACTGAAAAGGTGTGGTGTTTGTATGGGATACCATATGAGGATAGGCTGTGAGATCTCAACATGTACTCCCTAGAGGAGAGGAGTATGAAGGGGACATGACTGAGATGTATAAGTACCTCGCATTGGGTAAACAAAGTGCAGGTGGGGAGTCTCTTTCAGAGGAGGAAAAGCGCCAGAACAAAGGGAGTATGAAATGAAGTGGGGGTAAAGGATGTGAAGAAATACATTGTCCCAGAAGGGGTGGTGGATGCCTGGAACAGCCTGTCAGAAGAGGTGGATGGGGGGGAGACAGTGGGGAGCTTCAGGTATGTGTGGGATAGGCACACGGGCACAATAAGAAGAGGAAAGGAGTATGTACCCCATGGACACCATTGACCAAATAGGGTCTGATGTGTCAGAATAGGGAGAGAAATATAGGGCAGATTGGATGGGCCTATCAGTCCATTTCTGCCAGCAAAGTCTATGTTTCTACCTCTGCAGGCTATGAATGTTGCCCAATCCCTATCATGTGCACTGCCAATCAACTTGGGGGAACCGCAAGTTTCTGTGCTGGTGTCACTTGTTTTCTCTGTCTTTGAGAATGACGTTCCTACCTACCTGCAGTATACACTTGTATGAAGAGAATACTGTTCAGTATACTTCTGGCCCCAGGTCTTCGGTCATCGAACAAAATGTACACATTTTTTTTAACATCGAAGTCTTTATTTAAAGAGGGAATGAGGCCAAAATTTTTGGCATCAATAAATTCAGAATTTGGATTAGCATATCCTCAATCAGCCTCATGCCAAAAATCAGATAGACATAGAACATAGAAACATAGACTTTGATGGCAGATAAGGACTGGTTGGCCCACTCAGTCTGCCCATTTCCCTACCTATTGGATAAGCTGCAGATCCTAGTTAACCAACAGCCTACTTCCTCCTACCCCCACTAGTATTACCTTATTTTTGTCCCATGCATTCTTGAATTACCCCACTGTTTTTGACTCCACAACCTCCTCTGGGAAGCCGTTCCATGCATCCACCACCCTCTCTATAGAACAATACTTCCTTATGTTGCCCCTGAGCCGTTCCCCCTCTATCTTCAAATTGTGCCCCCTTGTTCTTGCGCATCTCTTTTTCTGAAAGATGCTACCCTCTTGGACTTTGTTGATTCCCTTGAAGTACTTGAAAGTTTCAATCATGTCCCCCCTCCCCCTTTCCTCGAGAGTATACATATTAAACTTCTTTAGTCTCTCTTTGCATGGTTTCTGGTACAGACCCTGCACCATTTTAGTTGCCCTCCTCTGGACTGCCTCCATCATGTCTATGTCCTTGCACAGATGGGATCTCCAGAACTGCATGCAGTACTCCAGATGGGGTCTCACCAACTGTCTGTAGAGAGGGATGAAAACTTACTGTTTTTTACTGGTGATGCCTCTCCCTATGCATCCCAGTATTCCTCCAGCCCTCCTTATTGCCTACTCACATTGCCTGCCTACCTTTAGGTCATCTGATATGACTACCCCAAGGTCCCTTTCCTTTTTTGTTGTTGTTAGTACCCCCGTGTACTCTTCCCTGGGTTTTTGTTTCCCAGGTGCATCACTTTGCACTTTTTTGCATTGAATCTAAGCTGCCATACTTTTGACCATTCCTCTGACTTTGCCAAGTCCCTTCTCATCCTTTCCACCCCCCTGTATCAACCCAGATGCAGATCTTTGTGTCATCTGCAAAGAGGCATATTTTTCCTTCCAGTCCCTCTGCAATGTCACTTATAAAGATATTAAAGAGGACCAGCCCCAGTACTGAACCCTGCGGTACCCTGCTAGTAACACCCCTTTCTTCGGAGTGAACTCCATATACTAGTACTCTCTGTGTCCTGTTGTACAGCCACTTTTTTACCCAGGCTGCCACCCTGGGACCCACTCCCAGGCTAGCTAACTTGTTTATTAATCTTTCATGTGGGACTGTGTCAAATGCCTTGCCAAAGTCTAGGTTAGGCAATGTCCACAGCCTTTCCCTGGTCTACTACTTTGGTCACCCAGTCAAAGAAGTCTATTAGATTCATCTGACATGACCTTCCCACTATGAATCCATGCTGCCTTGAGTGCTGTGCCCCACTGGCCTCTAGATACTCAACTATTCTTTCTTTCAGTGATCCGATCTTTTTCCTTACCACTGAGGTCAACCTAACAGGTCTATAGTTTCCTGCCTCTGCCTTACTCCCACTTTTGTGAAGGGGAATCCATCTGCCTTCCTCCAGTCCTCAAGTACCACACCACCCTCCAATGATTTGTTAAAAAGAGTAGTCGGTGGTGTCACTAGTTCTCCGCTTAGTTCTTTTAGAATTCTGGGGTGAATCCCGTTGGGCTCCATTGCCTTGTCCACCTTGAGTTTTAGGAGTTATTTCAGGACCCTTTATTCTGTCAATGGACTGGTATCGACCCCCCTATCCAGAGTGCTTCTACTGTTTGGTTTAGGTACATCCCCCTCCTCTTCTTTTGTGAATACTGAACAAAAGTATTCGCTCAGTATCGCTGCCTTTTCACTGTCACCCTCCCCTTTATTAAGCCTCACTATCCCTCCTTTGGCTTTTCTTTGCACACTAATGCACCTATAAAAGGTTTTATGCCCCTTCTTAACTGAGTTGGCTATCTTTTCCTCAGTTTGGGCCTTTACTATTCTGACTGCCTTCCCTGCTTCCTTCTGCTTTAACTGGTACAGTTTTCTGTCCTGCTCCTTCTGTGATTCCTTATACTTTCTGAATGCTGTCTTTTTCTCCTTAACCTTCCCCACCACCTCTTTCGAGAACCATAGTGTTTTTTCCTTTGTTTTGTTAATTTGCTTCACATCTGTAAGTTACTTCCTTTAGAAGTTACACGTCATTTTGTAACCCTTAATTCATTGCCTGTTCAAAAAAGTCAGTTTCAGAGAAAAGCTGATGATGATGTCATCTCCTGAACTCACAACCTAGTCCTCCCTCCAAGCTACCTTATATGACTTATTTCTCCTATGTTACTTAAAACTGGAGGTAGAGTAAATATTTAGAAAAGGAAAACTGACACGGGGGGTCAGCACGTGCACTTTCTTAATGTGTAGATGCAAGGTACACTACTTCAGAATGATACGGGGGTTGGAATGCAGTGGTAAACATAGCTTTAGAATGACAAAGTTGTGTGCAATTTTTAAATACTGCAGGTATAAGATTTTGAAATGTCATCAGGTTGTAATTGTGCAATACAGCAATGACACAGCCTCAGAAAGTAGTTGGAACACATAATTTCAGAATGTGGCAGTGACGCACAGTTTGGGAACGTGGCAGTAACGCATGTGGTGATGCACAATTTGGGAATGTAGTGGTGACACACAATTTCAGAATGCGATGGTGAGGAGCAATTTCGGAATGCAGTGGTGATGCACAGTATCGAAATGTAGCAGTGATATAGAGGTTCGGAATGCAGCAGTGATGTACAGATTTGGTTTGGACGCACAATTTCGGAATCCAGCAGTGATGCACAATTTTGGAATACAACAGTGGGGCACAATTTTTGAATGTGACGGTTGTCACAACCCCACTCAGCAGGTCAGGCACTCTGCTCCCACACTGCCAACCTCCGAGCATAGTATTATGAACAGTTAACAGAACAGGGTAACCCTCCTGTCTGTTTTGTGGGTTCGAATCAAACTTTGGTCTCAAGTTCTGGAGGGATTCAAACTGTGAACCTCTTGCTAGCATACCCAATGTACAGGCTCAGATAATTCTGCTCTTCGGGGGGCCAGATATCTTTCACCTACGGGCAGCTAACCAGGTGTACAAAATGAACCCTTAAAACTTTATTAAAGACCTCAGAATAAACTTTTACCTTTTCCCAGTTTGGTAAAACCAGTAAGCTTTGTACAGTGTCAGCTTTAACCATATATGCTCCCCTTATACAAGAAAGAATTTCAAAGGCACACCAAGTATTCTCTAAAAATAGAGGTTTACTTAAAATAGATAAAAATGTAAAATGTAAATACAGAACCATATATCACAAAACCATACAATCACTTAAAGAAAACAAGTGTAAAGTGCAACCAAAATCTCCTACCCAGTACACTTAGAATTGTCTTTTCTAATGTATTCTTCTAACAGTACCTGATGTTGCTTTTTCAGAGTCCAAACATGTGTGTCAGTAAAGGTCTGTTACAGCATAATTAAAACACTGTCTTGACCCTGCCTTCTCCATGATGTCACCAAGCTCCTCCTATGTTTATTAAAAATTATACAGTCAGGATGTCTATCCAGCAGGAGGTAAATTAATAAAGGTGACATCAGCAAAACTCATGTCCCCACATAACTTTCTTTAAATAACACCCCCTCTTTGATCTAAAGTAGCTGTTCTTCCCAGGACACATCAAAGAATCTTTTATGACTTCGCACCAAAGCGTCATAACCTGTTCTCTTCCTCTAAACGTTATAAAAGTTTATGATTTCCCATCCTAGCAGCTGACAAGCTACAATTAAGCTAGATAAACAGGAAATCCTTAATTTACTCTCTTCTAGCCTGTAATTATCTCCTGGCCTTCAAAGTAACACCTTGTAGCTAAAACCTGGGGGGTCATTCCACAGGCTGTTTCAGCATGTCTCATGAGAGACACTCAATACCACATTTTTATATTACAAAAATCATAGTGTAATCAGAACCAGCTGTCCAAGCGTCACAATCCTCCCTACCTAGACTGAATTTGGGGGCTCTGTCCCCTGCATGGGATGAGCTTCCCAAATCAGTTCACTCCTCATAGACGCGAGACAAGCCATCTGAGTTCTGATTTTTGGCTCCAGCCCTATGTAATATTGTCATATCATACCCTTGTAAAGCAAGACTCCATCTTAGCAATCTACCATTGTTTTTTCCCCATCTGCATCAGCCAAACCAGGGGGTTGTGGTCAGTCTGTACCACAAAATGCTGCCCTTACAAGTGTGACTACAACTTCTTTAGGACCCACACTATGGCAAGACACGCTTTTTCCACAGTAGAGTATGCCTGCTTCCTGGGAAGTAACTCCTTACTCAGATACGCGACAGGGTGATCTTTCCCTTGGCTGGATGTCTGACTCAGTCCTGGCCCAATACCCACGTCTGAGGCGTCAGTCTGAACTATAGAGGGTCTGCTATAGTCAGGACTTGTCAAAACAGGAGCATTGCACAGTGCCTCCTTCAATCTGGTAAAGGCTTCTTCACAGGCTGGTCCCCAGGTAATTTCCTTTGACATCCTTTTCTTTACCAGGTCAGATAGGGGAGCAGCCAGGGCACTGTAATTGAGTACAAATTTTCTATAGTACCCTGCTGTCCCAAGAAAACTCTTGACCTCCTTCTGCATTTCTGGTCTGGGCCATGCCTGGATTACCTCTCTTTTTATTTGGTTAGGACAGAGTTGTCCCAGACCTACCACATGCCCAAGGTATGCCACTTCTCTCAAGGCCACCTGGCACTTCCCGGCTTTGACAGTGAGCCCGGCCTTCTGTATCCTGCCCAGCACTTCCCTAAGGTGGGACAAGTGATCCTCCCAGCTGGTACTAAAGATGGCAATGTCATCCAGGTATGCCATGGCGTACTCCTCAGCACCATTTAACACCTGGTTCACCAACCTTTGGAAAGTGGCCGGGGTGTTCTTCATTCTGAAAGACATTACTTTAAATTCAAATAAGCCTGTCAGAGTGATGAAGACCGACCTCTCCCTAGCTCTGTCTGTCAACTCTACCTGCCAATACCCCTTGGTCAGGTCAATGGTCATAAGGTAGGTCACCCCTCCCAACTTGTCCAGGAGTTCATCCATCGGGCATCGGGTGGGCGTCTGGCTTCATGACTGCATTCACTCCACGATAGTCCACACAGAAATGAGTAGAGCCATCTGCCTTAGGCACAAGGACTAGAGGTGAGGCCCAGGAGCTGTGGGATCTCTGGAGTACCTTAAATCCAGCATCTCCTCTACGTCCCTCCTAATGTCCTTTTGGACAGCCTCTGACACCCAATATGCTGTCCGTCGTATGAGCATCTGTGTCCCTGTCTCCACATCGTGAGTCGCTAAGGGGGTTAGTCCAGGCTTGGCGCTAAACAATGGGGCAAAGTCTGCTAAAACCTCCCTTACTTTCTGGATCTGGTCCGGGGCCAGCTGGGGAGACAATTTTACTGCCTCCACAGAGGACTCCCACTTGCTTTCTTCCAGCAAGTCCAGAAGGGGGTCTCCTTTGTCCGTCCGCTCCCCAGGACTACACACTGCAAACACCATGACAGCCCTATTTGCAAATGGCTTCATCATGTTGACATGGTACATCCTTTCTGTCTGTCTTTGGTCAGGCAACTCTATAATATAGTTCACATCATTTACCTTCCTAACCACTTTGTACGGTCCTGCCCACTCAGCCTGCAGCTTGTCTTTCTGGACCGGAATAAGGACCATGACTTCCTGACCCACCATGTACAAGCAAGCTCTGGTTCTGCGGTCATACCACACTTTTTGCTTCTGTTGGACAGCTGCCAGGTTGCTCTGCGCTGTCCCTATAAGCTCCTTCAGCCTTTCCCTAAACTTAAGGACGTAATCCACTATGGGAGTTCCCTGGGTGGCATGCTTGCCTTCCCAGTCCTCCCGGATCAAGTCTAGGGGCCCATGTACCCGGCGCCCATATAAGAGTTCGAAGGGGGAAAATCCTGTCGACTCTTGGGGCACCTCCCTGTATGCAAACAACAGGTGGGGAAGGTATTTCTCCCAGTCCCTCCCATGCTGTTCAGCAAATGACCACAGCATTGACTTCAGGGTACCACTGAATCTTTCCACAAGCCCATTGGCTTGTGAGTGATATGGTGTCATGCATCTCTGCACCACCCCACACTTCTACCATAAACATTTCATCAGGTCCAACATGAAGGAACCCCCTTGATCGGTTATAACCTCCTGCTGAAACCTAACACGGGAGAAAATCCCAAGTAAGGCATCTGCCACTTTGTCTGTCCTCAGTGAGGATAGGGCGACTGCCTATGAGTACCGGGTGGCATAACCCACCACAGTCAGAATGAATCTCTTCCCTGAGGAGCTGGGGGTATTTAAAGGCCCCACAATATCCATTCCCACCCTCTGGAATGGCTCCTCCACTATGGGCAATGGAATCAGGGCGGCTTGGGTTTTCTTGCCCTCCTTCCCTATTTCTTGGCGCCGGTGACAAGACCTGCAATACTCCTTCACCTGCTGAGTGAAGTTAGGCCAATAGAAATTCTGGGCCAACCGCTGCATAGTGCGTGCAATTCCCAGATGACCAGATGAGGGAATATTATGTGCAATCTTGAGCAACTGCTCACGATACCCCTGAGGAATGACAAGCTGCCTGCCTAGCACCCCTCCCTCTGTCTGCACAGCCTGAGTATACATCAGTCCATTTTCCCAATAAACCTTATGTCTGCTGTCACCTCCCTGTGCCCCGTCAGAGTCTGCCCAAGCCCTCAGCTTCTCTAGACTAGGGTCACTTCTCTGAGCAGCTGCAAACCCTTCACATATTCCCAAAGCATAGGACAGGTCCCCTTCAGTCGCTAAACTAGGGTCTCAAGCACTAGCGTCCAGGCACTCAGGATCACTGTCAATCCCAACCCTCTGACAATGGGTCACCCCTCCCTCTTCGGGGGAACCCTCTGTAGCTGTGTGGTTACTTGCTACTGGAGAAATTTTGACCCCCTTTTCGTTAGTCTCCATATTAGAAGACACAAGCTGGGGAACCAGCCTCTCACTGGTTTCCACAATGGCTTCTGTGGGGTTCAGGGAACTACAATTTTCCTTTGCCACTTGGCTACAGGTAACTGCACACACCACCTCCTGTTTGAGATTGTTGCCCAGGATCACATACACTGCTAAGGTTTAGGCTACAGCCACCTGTTGCACAGTTCCCCCTGTTTCACCCCAGTCTAGGAGAACACTACCAAGGGGCAATGTTTTCTCTTCACCAATGAACCCTTGTACAGTGATGTATTTATTGGGTATAAGCTGACCAGGCTGTACCAGATCCCTTTTTACCAATGTCAGGGATGTCCCTGTGTCCCTTAACCCCTGCGTCTGTACACCATTCACCATGACTGGGTGCATATGTTCCCTCATGTTCACTGGCATGCTTCCAGGGACACACAAACAACCCACTTCCTTCCTAGCCCCCTGTTGTGTATTGCTCACCTTTTTGGGACACTGTCTGGCAATATGCCCAGTTACTTTACACAACCATCATTCATTTCTGGGGCTAACTGGTTTCGGTGGAGGCAGTGAGGGTTTTAGCTGCCCTGAAGGCACGCTTTTCCCTTTCTGCACTGCCACGCCCACCCAATTCGCTCTCAGAGCAGGTCTGCTCTTGGCATAGCGGTCCAAGAGTTCAGCAGCCTCTTGCACTGTTTTGGGATCTCGGTCCTCCAGCCAGGTTTTCAGCTCTGCTGGGCATGCCCAGAAAAACTGTTCTAACAGAATTACATTTTCAATTTTATAGATTTTGCTTCAATTCCTTCCCACCAATGTTTTAAAAACTGATGTTGTTTCGTGGCTAGCTCCTCGTAGCTCATGTCACGGCTCCTCCTGAGCTTACAAAATTTAGCTCTGTATGATTCAGCAGTTAATTCAAATTTCTTTAACAATGCAGCTTTAAGTTTGCTGTAATCATCACTCTCCTCATTGTCCATTTGACCCAATGCATCCTGAGCTTTCCCGGTAAGTAGCAGAGATAGCTGGAAGCTCCAGGACTCCCTAGGAATTTTAGCCTGAATGCAAACTTTTTCAAAATTATTTAAAAAGGTATCCATATCCTCTCCCTCTTCAAATTCAGCTATCAATTTGGAATTCAATTTGTAACCCAGTCCTGTAGTCATAGTTAAACCCAAGCCACTTACCTGCTCTGGTGCTGGTGGTTGGAGTCGTAGCTTCTCCAGTTCATGTTGCCTCTGACACTCACACTCCTCACGGTCCACCTCCCGCTGTTCCCACTCTGCCTTTCGGTGTTCTTGCTCCTTCTTCTCCTCTGCAGCTCGCTGGTGCTCACACTCCTCACGGTCTGTGTCTCTCTCTTCTCGCTCTGCCTCTCGGCGTTCCCGCTCTGCCTCATGGTCCACCTCCCACTGTTCCCGCTCTGACTTTTGGCATTCTCACTCCTTCTTCTCCTCTGCAGCTCACTGGTGCTCACACTCCTCATGGTCTGTGTCTCTCTGTTCTCACTCTGCCTCTCAGCGTTCTCACTCTGCCTCACAGTCCGCCTCCCGCTGTTCAAGGTCCCTCTCCCTCTGGAACTCCAGCTCCATTCTGTGCAACTCAATTTGCAGCCTGAGTACTTCTGGATCCAGGATACTGGTGACCTTCCCCTGCTGCTGTGGCCCTTCACTGACAGTGGCCCTGTTGCCCTCCTCATCTGATCCGGACACTGCACTGGCCACTAGCCCTGCCACACTCAAGGTTTAGTCCTTCTCAGTCACTGTCTGTGACTCAATGCTCTGGGTATCTGCTACCATCAGGTCATCCACAAGGTTCTGTTTGGTGGCTTTCACCTCGAACACGACTCCTCTGTCCCCGTACAACTGCTTTAAGTAATCTGCAGTGTGCCTGCTACAGTTGGAAGCCATCTTCTTCCCTAACTATGGCTACTCTGACTTGCACTTTAGAAAAAAATATAAAATGGTTAGGATCTTGACTGTATGCCAAGTGACATAGTTCTTTCTCCTTTTTAAAAATAAATCACTGCCTTTTTCTTTCTTTGCAAGTGAGCTGATGGTCTCAAGCTGACATACTGAACAATAAAAGCTTGAAATACCAAAATTATGGCACCGCTGCCAAACAATCTGTCACAACCCCACTCAGCAGGTCAGGCCCTCTGCTCCCACAGTGCCAACCTCCGAGCGTAGTATTGTGAACAGTTAACAGAACAGGGCAACCCTCCTGTCTGTTTTGTGGGTTAAAATCAAACTTTGGTCTCAAGTTCTGGAGGGATTCAAATTGTGAACCTCTTGCTAGCGTACCCAATGTGCAGGCTCAGATAATTCTACTCTTCGGGGGGGCCCAGATATCTTTCACCTACGGGCACCTAAACAGGTGTACAAAATGAACCCTTAAAACTCTATTAAAGACCTCAGAATAAACTCTTACCTTTTCCCAGTTTGATAAAACCAGTAAGCTTTGTACAGTGTCAGCTTTAACCATATATGCTCCCCTTGTCCAAGAAAGAATTTCTAAGGCACACCAAGTATTCTCTAAAAATAGAGGTTTACTTAAAATAGATAAAAATGTAAAATGTAAATACAGAACCATATATCACTAAACCATACAATCACTTAAAGAAGACAAGTTTAAAGTGCAACCAAAATCTCCTACCCAGTACACTTAGAATTGTCTTTTCTAATGTATTCTTCTAACAGTGCCTGATGTTGCTTTTTCAGAGTCCAAACATGTGTGTCAGTAAAGGTCTGTTACAGCATAATTAAAACACTGTCTTGACCCTGCCTTCTCCATGATGTCACCATGTCACCAAGCTCCTCCTATGTTTATTAAAAATTATACAATCAGGATGTCTATCCAGCAGGAGGTAAATTAATAAAGGTGACCTCAGCAAAACTCATGTCCCCACATGACTTTCTTTAAATAACATCCCCTCTTTGATCTCAAGCAGCTCTTCTTCCCAGGACACATCAAAGAATCTTTTATGACTTCGCACTAATGTGTTAAAACCTGCTCTCTTCCTCTAAACATTATAAAAGTTTATGATTTTCCATCCTAGCAGCGGACAAGCTACAATTAAGCTAGATAAACAGGAGATCCTTAATTTAGTTTCTTCTAGCCTGTAATTATCTCCTGGCCTTCCAGGTAACACCTTGTAGCTAAAACTGGGGGGGGGGGTGTCATTACACAGGCTGTTTCAGCATGTCTCATGAGAGACACTCAATACCACATTTTTATATTACAAAAATTGTAGTGTAATCAGAACCAGCTGTCCAAGCGTCACAATGGTGATGCAAAATTTCAGAATGCGGTAGTGACTCACAGGCTTGGAATGAGACAGTGACACACAATTTAGGAATGCAGCAGTGACACATAGTTTTGGAATGTGGTCGTGACAGTTGCGGAATGTGGCAGTGATGTACAATTTCAGAATGTGGTCGTGACGTACAATTTTGGAATGCAGCGGTGACGCATAGTTTCAGAATGTGGTGATGACAAATAGTTTGGAATGCAGCAGTGATGCATATTTTTGGAATGTGGTGGTGACGCTCAATTTCAGAATGTGGCGGTGATGCTCAGTTTCAGAATGTGGTGTGATGCATAATTTTGGAATGTGGCTTGATGCACAATTTGGGAATGCAGCAGTGGCAGTGTCAATTTTGGAATGTGGCATTGAAACACAACTTGGCGGGGATGTGTAATTATGGAATTTGGTGGGGTTGTGCCATTTCAGAATGTGGCAGGGATGTGCAATTTGGGAATAAGGAAGGATGTGCACTTTCAGAAAGTAGCAGGGATGCATAATTTTAGAATGTGACTGGGACACACAGTGTTGGAATATGGTGGGGATGTGCTGCACAATTTTAAACTATGGTGGTGCTTACAATTCTGGAATGTGGCAGGGACAAGCAATTTCAGAATAAATGGTGTGTGTGACAGGGTTGTGTAGGACCCTGTCCCATTTGTTATGGAGAGTTTGAATGCAGGGATCTGTTTTGTTCTTTCCTTTCCTGTCTCTTGTCTGTCTGGTTGTGCAACCAAATTTTCCTGTGAGACCTAGGATTTGATGACCCCGACAGTCTCGCAATTGTCTGCCTCTCACTGTCTCTCAGTCTTCCCTTGCTGTTCTGTCTTTTCTCCTCCCTTGTGTATCTGCTGGTATAAAAATTTATGCAAATCATTATGTGGAATTGTAACTGATATTGGGATCCCTTTGTTTAGAGATTATATAGTGTTACTGTTGAAATGTATATAATTATAGTTTGAGATGATTGCAAAAACCTATTGGGAACTCAAGGGGTTAACCTGAGAACAGTTGTTAAGCCCTTTTTGAGAAGCTGTGGAGAAGGGGCCTCAGTTCTGGGACATTGTGTTCTTGCTGCACCTGCCTGAAACGTACAAGAACATTTCAGAAAAAAACAGGATGCTTGTTAAGGAGAGGGGGTTGCAAAGACTTATAAAAACAGAGCTGCAATTTATTGCAAGAGAGAGACACACAGAGATTGAAGGAAAACTCAGATGGATCTTTTCTGTTTATTCTGACTTTGTAAGTAGTTATCCTGAACAATTTTATTTTTTTATGTTACTGCTAGTACTAATAAACACTTTTTGTGAATTCTACAACTGCTCCTGGTTTTCCTATGCTTCCTGACCTATGCCTCAATGACAGATGGTGTTAGAAGTGGGATTTACGTCATGCATACTCTAAGCCAGGAGTTTTGTGCTTGGGTACTGGACCTAGTACCAGGGAAGCATAGAGAAGGGTATGGATTCTGCAGCAGCAAGTCCAGGAGTGGTTACCAGGAGAATGGCAGCCAAACTAGCAGAGACAGAAGTCCAAGCTGCGATTGCATAGCCAGCACAAATTATGGAAAAAGAACAGGTAGTGACAGAACCTGAAAGCCTGACTACCTTTTTCAAATGGTGGGCTATACAACAAAAAGAGATGGAGAAACAGAAAAGAGGAGATGCAGTGACAGGAGCAGCAGAGGAGAGAAGAGAAGCAGCAAATGAGAGAAAAGATGCAGCAACAGGAGCAGTGATGACTGGATGCCTTGCAAGCTATCAAAGGCAGAGGATATGGTACAGAGCCAGACGAGCAACAAAACACAAGCAACTTAAAAGCCATTAAATTTACAAAGTTGTTTCCCTTGGATGATATTGAGGCATACCTAACAACTTTTGAAACAGTTGCCACAGCCTGCCAATAGCCAAAGCAGCAATGGACAATCAGACTGGTACCCTACCTGACAGGGAAAGCCCAACTTGCCTACATCAATATGGACACTGCACAGTCAAAAAACTATGACCTGGTCAGAAGTGAAATTCTGAAAAGGTATGACATCTCAGGAGAGACCTAGAGGAAGAGATTTCGATCTCTGAAGTACAACTCAGTTGATAATCCTTGAGAAGCCTTCACCCAACTCAGAGAACTCCTGATAAAATAGCTCCAACCAGAGGGCAAAACAGTCCCACAGATCATCGACACATTTGCCATGGAGCAATTCCATCAACATTTTGCCTACAGATGTGCAGCTTTGGGTAAATGAACACTGACCAGAAAATGGGGAAAATGCTGTTTCTCTGGCTGAAGACTACCAAATGGCCAGACAGATGCCATAGCAGCGAGGTAACAGCCAAGCACTGGTAAGACACTCTTTTTCCCATTTAAACTCCAAGTCTACTAAGAACTCTGGTGGGGGTAACAAATATGTGCCCAAAAATGTTATTTGCTATAACTGTAATAAGCCAGGTCATATTGTAAGGAGTTGCCATATGAAGAGTGACACTGGTGCAGATTTGTCCTTGGCAAATTGGGGCAAGTACTTAACAGATGTGAAGGTGGGGGATAAGAGTGTAAAGGGACTCATTGATTCGGGATGCAGACAAACCCTAGTGCATGCTGAGGTACTGAGAAAACACTGTGCAAAAGACCAGATACTGATGTCATCTGCATCCACAGGGATGCTCGATACTATCCCACCACACAAGTGACTCTGACCATTAAGGGCGTGTTGCACCAAATGAAAGTGAGAGTAGTACCTAAGTTACCTGTACCCATGATTACTGGAAATGAATGTCCAGGATATACTGAGTTAATCTCAGAGGAACTGAACCCTGCAGTTTCAGCAGCAATGGTAACAAGAGCTCAGACAAAGAAAACCTCAAATGGTGGGGACACTTTTCCTTTCAGTGACTTTGATTCGGACTTGTTTGAGAACAGCTCCAAGATCCAGAAGTCCAGGAAAGAAAGAAGACGTCTGAAACAACAGTGGCAACAAAAGACTGATGGACATAAAGGGTTAAAATATAAAATGCTGAAGCTAAACTTTCTCTCCAGGGTTATTTTAAGCAGCTGGGGGTGAAACCAAAACAAGGTGAACCAATATTTACAAAATGTAATGGGTTACTGAACAAAATTTGGGTTAAACATCAGACACAGGAACAGACAGAACAATTGGTTATACCACAGAAGTATAGAACAGAGTTGTTACAGATAGCACATGATAGTCCTATGGCAGGTCACTCGGGGAGGGATCAAACCCTTGCCAGATTGCTGTATAGATTTTACTGACCTGGAATTCATGAAGATGTTCCTACCTATTGTAATTCCTGTGCTGAGTGTCAGAAAGTAGCCCCAGTCACTAGAAAATGACAAGGTGCCCCTACCCTTGATAGATGCACCTTTTGAGAGAATTGCAATGGATGTGGTTGGTCCTTTAGACAAAAGTAAAAAGGGTAATAGATTCATCCTGGTAGTATGCAACTATGCTACTTGATACCCAGAGGCAGTTCCAATGTGTACTGTCATAGCCCCAAAAGTGGCAACAGAGCTTGCCAAAATTTTCAGCAGAGTGGGCATACCTAAAGAAATCATTACTGATCATGGTAGTAATTTTAGTGCTGTATTACTTAAGGAACTGTATAGACTACTAGGTATCACTGCCATAAGAACCTCCCCCTATCACCCTCAGACAGACGGTCTTGTTGAGCGTTTTAACCAAACCCTGAAACACATGTTAAAAAGGTTTGTAAAAGGGGAAGGGAAAGATTGGGACCAATACTTGCCTTACCTGCTTTTTGCTTACAGAGAAGTGCCACAGGCATCTACAGGTTTTTCACCATTTGAAATGCTGTATGGAAGACAACCTAGAGGGCCCCTACATGTAATAAAAGAAACATGGGAAGATAACCCCCATCAGAAACAATATATTACATCTTATATGTGTGCCCTGAGAAAAAAGCTGGCAAAATATGTTGTAATCACCCATAGTAATCAGCAAGAAGCCCAAAACCAGCAGAAGGTATATTATGACCATGGGGTAAAAGAAAATGTTTTTGAGCCAGGTGAAAAGGTCTTGTTACTGTTACCCACAACAGAAAATAAACTGTTAATGAAGTGGCAAGGGCCTTATAAAGTGCTTAGATGTACTGGCACCATTAACTACGAGATTGAGACCCCTGAAAGGAAAAACCCTATTAAGATATACCATGCTAACCTCCTCAAGAAATGGGTTGAAAAAAATACCAAAAGCTGCTTTGCTAGTTTTACCATTAACTGATAAAGAAGATATTGATGTAGCTTATGATAGACTGAAACAAACTGTAACTGTTAATGCTGTAAAGGTGAATGTTTCCTTAACACCCTGAACAAACCGCAGAAATTTGTAACTTGCTAAAGACATTTAACAGTAATTTTATCACAGTACCAGGCCAAGCAAAAGGGGATCGAGCACGTCATAGTGCCAAGGAATGCTCGCCCTCTTAGGCAAAAGACATACAAGTTACCAGAGCGGTTAAAAGCTGATGTGGTTAAGGAAATACAAAAAATGAAAGAATTGGGTATCACAGAAGATTCAAGAAGTGCTTGGTCATCATCAATGGTGATTGTAAACAAAAAAGAAGGTGGTATAAGAATCTGCCTTGATTTTAGGAAACTTAATCAAGTGTCAGAATTTGACAGTTATCCTATGCCCAGAATAGATGATTTGGTGGACAGACTGGGGAGTGCAAAGTATATCAGTACCCTTGATCTCACCAAGGGTTACTGGCAAATCCCCCTAACTAAAGAATCCAGAGGCAAAACTGCATTTGCCACCCCTATAGGATTCTATCAGTTCACCACCATGCCCTTTGGTTTACAAGGTGCACCCGCTACATTCCAGCATTACATGGATGTAATTTTATCCCTCATACTGGTTATTGTGCTGCATCCCTGTATGATGTTGTGGTGTATAGTCCAGACTGGAAAAGCCACCTAGAACACCTACGAGCAGTTATCCAATTGATCAAAAAAGCAGGTCTGACAATTAATCCTACCAAGTGTGAATTGGGCATGCAGGAAACCAAATATTTGGGCTATGTTTTGGGAAATGGAGAAGTCAAGCCTGAGGTTTCTAAGATGGAAGCTGTAGCTAACAGCCCTGTGCCTAAAACCAAGAAACATGTCAGGTCATTTTTAGGTCTGGCTGGTAATTATCGGAGGTTTGTTCCCAACTTTGCAGAGTTAGCTACTCCCTCACAGAACTCACAAAAGAAATGGTACCCAAATAATGTGAAATGGACCCCAGAGTGTGATGAAGCTTTTCAAGCCATTAAAGATGCATTATGTTCAGCCCCTGTTTTAAAAAGCCCAGATTTTGAGAAATCATTTTTGTTTCAAACAGATGCATCAGAGGTAGGCCTAGGTGCAGTCCTGAGTAAAAATCTAGATGGGACAGAACATCCTATTCTGTACATGAGTAGGAAGTTGCATGACAGAGAGAAAAGGTACTCCACCATTGAAAAGGAATGTTTAGCAGCAAAGTGGGCCATAGAGTCCCTTAAGTTTTATTTGCTAGGAACTGACTTTGTACTTGTAACAGATCACAACACTCTCTATTTGCTTAACCAAATGAAAGATAAAAATTCCAGTATCACAAGGTGGTACCTGGCATTACAGCCATTTAAATTCAAGATGATACACAAATCTGGTAAAGAGAATAGCAATGCTGATTTTCTGTCAAGATATGGATCAGGAAATGAGCATTCTGAAGGTTGAAAAACAAATGTATGAGTTTGAGCTTTACTGTTTGCTGTACTGTTATAGAAAAAATGATACTGCACATGTGCTTAATTTCTGAGAGTTAGAAGCTAATGCTTGTACAGAATTAATAGAGTTTTGGAAACCTATTTGATAAAACAGGTTCCCTCTCAAGACCTTGTCCAAGTTGTTATGGAGAGTTTGAATGCAGGGATCTGTTCTGTTCTTTCCTTTCCTGTCTCTTGTCTGTTTGGTTGCGCAACCAAATTTTCCTGTGAGACCTAGGATTTGATCACCCCAACAGTCCCGCAATCCTCTGCCTCTCATTGTCTCTCAGTCTTCCCTTGCTGTTCTGTCATTTCTCCTCCCTTGTATATCTGCTGGTATAAAAATATATGTAAATCATTAGGTGGAAATATAATTGATATTGGGATCCCTTTGTTTAAAAATTATATAGTGTTACTATTGAAATGTACATAATTATAGTTTGAGATGATTGCAATAAGCTATTGGGAACTCAAGGGATTAACCTGAGAGCAGTTTGTTAAGCCCTTTTTCAGAAGCTGTGGAGAAGGGGTCTCAATTCTGGAACATTGTGTTCTTGCTGCACCTGCCTGAAACGTACACGGACATTTTAGAAAAAAACAGGATGTTTGTTAAGGAGCGGGAGTTGCAAAGACTTATAAAAACAGAGCTGCAATTTCTTGCAAGAGAGAGAGACACACTGAGATGGAAGGAAAACTCAGATGGATCTTCTCTGTTTATTCTGCCTTTGTAAATAGTTATTCTGAACAATTTAATTTTTTTATGTTATTGCTAGTAGTAGTAAACACTTTTTGTGAATTCTACAACTGCTCCTGGTTTTTCCTATGCTTCCTGACCTGTGCATTGATGACAGTGTGTCCTGTCACATTCCAACAGCGTGCATTCCCACTATATTCCAAAACTGCCAGTCCCCACCAAATTCCTCGCTGTGTGTCCCTGTTGCATTCCAAGACTGATTTCCCCACCACACTTTGAGATGGCACATCCCTGTCACATTCAGAGATTGCGTGACCCCCACCCCCAACATTTTAAAATTGTGCACCACCTTGACATTCTATGCCTCAGTTCAGTGCTGCATTCCTAAACCACCTTCTGACGTGTTCTAAGGTACAGTGCCATACATCTGAATATTCTGGACATGCAGGCATTGCAGCCAACCCTATGTCAATTATTTTTTTAAAGGACTACTACAGCTACAATTTCTTAAACTTTGGAAAAGCAGGTCCTATAAGGTTGTTGACAGGGAGGACTACAGTGTGAGTTCAGGAAATGATATCATCAGTGTCTCTTCACTGAAACTGGCTTTTTTGAATAGGTAGTGAAATCAGGGTTACACAATAGCTCATAACTTTAAAATGAAGTAACGTAGAAACCTATTTGGTATGAGATTTATTGGGGGTATGCTTATTCTAATTATGTAATGTAGCACTTTTGGCGGGAGTCCCTCTTTAAAATTTTCAGCAAACAAAACAACATTAAACAACAACATGGTAACACACATACAGCCACAAGATAAAGAACTGGTAAAAGTGAAAGAAATATAACAATTACATGCAGATTGTATTATGCACTAGCATCTACAATAATGTCAATATCTACGTCAAGCAATAGCTGAGCAGGATATGTACTGTGAAAGACAAGGGCCATCTCAGGGATCACTGCTGCTATCAGCTAATCCTTTTAGGAGACTAAACCTTAAGACAAGGAGGTAAACTAGGGGGCCCGATCATGGCATATTCTGGCATTTTTTATAAAACTATGTGGGACATACATTCCAATTTGGCCAGATGGCCTACTGCCTGTAGCTGTTCACTGTAAGTGGGGATGTCTGTGTATCTCTACTACTAAGGTAGTTGCTAGCACCCAGTGTACCTTTGGATCAGATTGGGAAAAAGTAAGCAGAGTGATGCCCAGCAGCAACATGGGGCCATCCAGTGCCAGGTGATCAGAGAGGACCTTATTACAGTAAGTAAAAATCTGATTCCAAAAAGGACGGCTTAAGTGGCAGTCCCACAGAATATGGGATAATGTGCTGGTATGAGAGTTACGCCAGCAACATGTATCATGTGACATGAGATCCATGGCCTGTACCAGCGATGAAGCATCTTAAGCTGGACCAATTCACACTTAACATCCCTACAGGCCACATGGGCTCTGTACCAACACCTGTTCCATATAGCCTCTGAAATGGGAATCTGAAGTTCAGAAGACCATTTTTCTCAACAGGTGTTAAGGAGGGCAGGGCTAGCATCTCACAAGAGCCTGTAAATCATACCAGCGCTACCCCTAGGGCTGGAAATCTATTTTTGCAGTGAATGAAAGGGTTTTGTAGGTGTTGGCAGTTAGTAGGTGTGGAGGTGAGGTGAAAGTAAGGATCTATTCTGAAAATAACACCAAGCATTCTGTGAGGGAGGCCATATCTGGCTTTTAATTCCTCATAAGTAAGTAGATAGGTTCAGTCAGGAGGACAGAGGTCCTGAACTTGGCGAATCCCAGCTTTATCCCAAGAGGGCCAGTGGTCAGTAGGACATAAGTCTTGAACTTGGCAAATCCCAACTTTATCCCAAGAGGGCCAGTAAATAGTTTGATAGCCAGTAGTGAATGTGGGATTATGCAAGAGGGGCACAAAGAGCAGAGGGGCAGTGTGGGGGAATGTGTGGGTCTAATAAATTTTTTGGAGTAAAGGACAAGTAGTAGATTGGAGCTTGGCCTGGCCCTCAACAGAAACCCAAAGAAGAGTGTGAGTGGAGGGTGGAGTAAACCACTATAATACCTGGACAGATAGGAAGGTGGCATGGTATTGCTTAAAATGAGGAAGGCCTCATCCACCTTTGGACCAATGCTTTTTAAATTTGTCTTTGTTAAACCGAGAAGTCTGTTTTCCCATAAAAACTGCACCATAAGCCGATTAAGTTTGTCAGACCTTATATCTGATATGAACAGAGGCAGGTGGGCTAGGAGTTATAGGACTTTGGGGGCTAGCATTAACTTGAGAGCTGTTACCTTCCCTGTGAGTGAGACATGCAAGGCTTTCCACCGTTCAGTGTCAGTGTGGAGGGTGCCTAGCAAGGGCTTAAAATTGGCAGGGCTTATATCTGTGAGGGATTTAGTAATAGTGACTCCTAAGTAGGATATCCCATTGGATGCCCTTTTCCAATGAGTGCCCTGAAATAATGTAGGAGTGCAGTGGGTGTTAAGAGGGAGCATTTCAGATTTGGAGTGGTTGACTTTAAGTAGAGACACTGCCATGAAGGACTGTAGAAGGGATTCCAAAGGTCGAACTGCAAAAGTGGCATCCTGCATAAGCATCAGTAAATCATCTTAATGAAGCAGAGTTGTATACTGCTGTATTCGTTGTAGTCCCTTTAATGTTAGGATTGGGCTTGAGGGATAGGGCCAGGTGCATCCCTTTTGGGTGCCTCTAAAAAGCTGAATGACTGGGAGAGAAGACTGTTAGTATGGATCCTCACTCTAGGATCAACATATAGGGTATGGACTCTAGACAGGAAGTATGGGCCTAGTCTGGCTTTGTGCATGGCAATAAACAGGAATGGCCATTCAATGGAACTGAATTACTTTTCAAAGTCAATTGTAAGTGCAGCAGAAGGAGTAGGAAGAGGGGAACCAGGTGGTGCAAATTAAGAAGAGAGTGAAGGTGGTCCAAAATAAGGTGACATTTAAAAAAACTCACATGTGAGGGGTGAATCAGGGTGGGGAGGACTTGTTCCCACTTGAGAGCCCAAATGTTTTTTTGAAAAAGTTTGGCATCTGCATTAATAAGGAAAATGGGGTAGTAACTGGCAGGTGGGGTTAAGTCTTTACCTTTCTTAGGAAGGACAGTAATGACTGCTTCCTTAGAAGTGGAGGGGAGAGACTGGTGTGAGAGGGTGTAGTGAAGACACATAGTAATAAAGAGGAAAGAGTTTCCTGGAGTACCTTGTAACAATCAACTGGAAAGTCATCTCCTCCTGGAGATTTGTTTTTTGTTCATGGAAGAGATGGACTGAGTAATCTCCAGGAGGGAGATGGGTGCATTTAGTAGGGCCAGTTGCTGGAGTGAGATAGAGAGGAGGGGTAGGAGTCAAAGAAAGCAGCAATTTGATTCGGTGTGAGATGTGCTCGGGCCATATACAGGCGAGCAGAAAAATCTTGCATAACAGTATTAATCTCTGAAGGCTACACTAGACCCTGTTAAGGTAGCAAATTAGCTTAATACTAAGTTTTCAAACCTGTCTTGTTATAAGAGGTTTACCCATAGCGCTTCGACAGCTCTAGCGCCGACATCCCCTACAGCGACAGCTACAATGTCGACTGTCGGCATTTAGCCACCGGGGATGTTGGTGCACACAATGGGGCTGCGCCCCGAAACTCCCTTGTAGGGGCTCTGCTCCCACACCCCCAGTCTCTAGGATTTTAACTCCGAGTCGGAGTTGGGCCGGGGGGGGCAATCACCCAGCAAAGCAGTCCCGATCGCTGCAAAGACCAGCACAGCCACAGGTGGGTTTTGCTCGATTTCTGGCAGTGTGCTGGTCTTCACCGTTGGGGAGTTGCTGCGGTGACAGTATACAGTTATAAGACTGGTCTTTCAGCACAGTTAGATGGTGTTTCAGAATATGCAGCATCTCAAGATGGTAGACCTTCTTTTTACCTTCGAAAAGTTATAAAATCTGAAGTATCTAAATTATTATAAACCATCCCAAATAAGTTTAGTGATAGTGGGGGTGGGCTTAATGGGAGTTTTATTAAGTCGGTTGCTCCCTTTATTGTTGATCCTCTTTGCTCTATTTTTAATGTATGTTTGATTTCGGGCCAATTTCCTCTAGCCTGGAAATGCGCAAGAGTAGTTCCTATTCCGAAGAAGCCAAATGCTGATTGTACAGATGATTTTCAGGCCAATATCAATATTAAATCTGTTGAGTGAACTGCTTGAAAAAATTATGTCAAATCAAATCACTGGTTACCTAGAGTCCAACAGCGTGTTGTGTCCACAGCAACACGGGTTCCATAAAAATCATGCAACCGAGACTTCCTTGGTCAGGTTCACAGATGCCACCCTCATGGGGTTTGAGAATGGTCTTATGACGGGGCAGTATTCGTGGATCTGACCAAGGCATTCAGTCTTATAGATCATGCTTTGCTCTGCAGAAAATTTAGCAAGCTGGGATTTTCGGAGAATGTGGTTGGATGGTTTAGTGATTATTTGAAAGATAGGACTCAATTTGTAGCTCTAAATTCAGTTATATCCATGTTCTGCCCCATGAACTATGGAGTACCCCAAGGGTTCATTTTGGGACCTTTATTATTTTCATTATTTATTAATCAATTTGTCTTCACTCTGTAGGCCATGTGAGTGTTTATTATATGCAGATGATTTAATTAGATTTTTTCAAGCAAAATCTATTTCACAGTTGACAATTTCTTTGGAGCAGGAAATTATTGATAGTTGTAGATGGTTTGTTGATAACTCTTTAATTTTAAATGTTAAGAAAATGAAATCTGTGTTGCTTGGTTCGTCACATCAGTTGAAGGATAAACCATGTTTGTTGATTCATGATAATGGGGAGTTGCAATTGAACAGGCTTTTGAATTCAAGTATCTTGGATTTTTATTGGATAGTGGTTTGACTTTTTTCACAGGTTAAAGCGGTAAGTACGGTAGTAAATCGAAGGCTGGGTTTGTTGTATAAGTTTAAAAGACATTTTTCTTTTGAGTCTCATTTTTCAATTGCTGTAGGGATATTACTGCCTCATCTTGATTATATCGCAAGTTTATATTTTAAATTGGGTGTAAAAGAAAGTAACATTTCTGTTATTGTTTACAACAGTATCTGTCGATTTGTTTTGGACTCTTCAGCTCGAACCCATCACTGTGTTTTATATTCACAATTAGATTGGTTGTCTCCTAAATCCAAATTTGCTTATTTTTTGGGTTGTCAAATTTACGAGTCTATTTCTGCTCAATCTGTATTTCCTTTGTGGGATTTAGTTACGACTCGCAGTACCATGACTGATCTAAGGTATTCAAAAGGCAATATTCTACAAACAGTTGTGCAGAAGTTTAAATTTGGTTCCCGTTCCTTTTCAATTCCAGCTCCACTGTTTTGGAATAACTTATGATTTGCAATCTGCTCCTTCTTTACAAAATTTTAAAATTAATTTCAATAATTATTTGCAGGCACAGGATGTGTGTACTTGTTTTAATTAGTGTTGTTATGTTTTGTGTCATTGTATTTATGCTGGGTCAGACCTGAAAATGGACTATTTGTCCAGTGTCCTTACCCAGTTAATAAAATTTAAACAAAATAAATAAGGGTCTGTGCCTCCAGGATCCCATAACCCAGGGATGTGCCTATCTGCTTGCAACTTTTAAATCTATAGGCAAGAATCTTTCTTGACCTTTCCCCCTTCCTCATATTTATGCTGCGCATAAAGAAGTGCTATTTCTGCTTCTCTAGAGTAGTGGGAATTGAACTGAGTCCTGACCTTAACCATTTTAGAGGTGTCCCCATGAGGGTTGTCTTTGTATTTGTCTTCCAAGTCCTTAAGCTGTTTCTTCAGAATTTGGACTTCTTTCTCTCTCTGTTTGCACCGATATACTGCATACCCTATAATACGTCACCAGAGGAAGGCTTTTAGGGTATCCCAGAGAGTGTTTTCATTGTCTTGCCCATTATGATTGTGGCTCAGAAATTCTTGAATTTCACATCCAGGAATGTTCCTGCAATTAGTGCCCGGATGGCTCCATTAAAACCCATCCCAGGGATATTGTGAATACCTTCAAACAGTTCTATTCCTCTCTCTACAGTCAACGCTCGCCTCCTCCTCCAAAAGTGGATCTACTAACATATTTAAATACCATATCATTGCCATGTCTCTCACTCCCACAACAAACCTTCCTCTCTGCCCCTCTCTCTTTACAAGTAGAAACTGCTATTAATACTCTGGCAATGGACAAAGCTCCGGGCCCTGATGACCTGCTGTCGACATTCTATAAAATATTTGCTAAAGACATAGCACCTATCCTATTACGGTTTTATCATTACATGTTATCCGGGGAGTCCCTAGATCCCTCCATATTAGAAGCCTCCATCATTCTTCTTCTTAAACTGGACAAACCCCATCATTGCCCATCAAGCTATCGGTCATTTTCAGTATTAAACTGTGACATTAAAATTCTAGCCACAATTCTTGCTACCCGAATTGAACAGATCTGGTCTCATCTTCTTAGTCCAGAGCAGGTAGGGTTTGTTTCTGGAAGATCCTCATCGGATCATCTTCGTAAACTCTCTTATCTCATTCAAGCATGAAAAAACCTCTCCCGTGTCGATGGCGTTAATCTCTTTAGACGCAGAGAATGCCTTCGATAGGGTAGATTGGGATTTTCTATGGGCAACTATGCAACTAATGGGCTTCCCCTCAGGTTTTCTTCATTGGGTACAGTCCTTATACTCTTCCCCCTCTGCTAGAATACATTGCAATGGAGTTCACTCATCCCTTTTTCCCCTCTATACGGGTACACGCCAAAGATGCCCGTTCTCTCCCTTCCTTTTTAACCTATACCTAGAACCCCTAATTAGGAGCGTGAAAGCTTCTCCCAATATCGTCGGTATCCCAGTAGGTAATATGGCCCCACAGCTCTCGGGCTATGCAGATGACATACTTCTACATCTTTCCAATCCTGTTTCTTCTCTATCAACAGCATTGGACATTATTGATACCTTTGGAAAATACTCTGATTATAAGCTCAATTTAACTAAGACCAAAATTCATCCCCTCAATCACTTAACACATAGTCATGCTTTCACTAAATTTGGTATGAAGTGGTCCCCCCGATTCCTTAAATACTTGGGAATTTTTATTACCTCCGACCCTTCACTATCCCGCAAGCTAAACCTTTCAGACCTATGGAATAATATCCAACAAGACTTAGCACGTTGGAAAAATCTTCCACTTTCGTTATGGGGCAGGATCAACATTATCAAGATGAACGTCCTCCCTAGACTCTTCTATCCCCTTAACATGCTTAATGTCTGGTTACCATTAGCCTTCTTTAAATGCATTCACTCAGATATCACATCATTTATTTGGTTAGACAAAGCAGCCAGAAGATCCTACCTTAAACTAAGCCAGCCCAAGGAATCTGGAGGGTTACGATTGCCCAACTTCTTATTGTATTACTGGTCTAGTCACCTCTATAAATGTGGGAAGTGGTTATCTTTACCCCAGAGGCTACTTCAACAAGACTATATCCCATTATGGTTACAAATTGAATCTGATCTACTCTCTTCTCACAAACTATCCCCTACTACAATCTTCTTCATTCAAATGAAAAATATACCAAAATCACTACACTCTTCCCTAATCTGGGTCTCACTAAGAGTTTTCTCTCAAATGTTTGGATACCTTAAGTTGATCCCGGCCCAGAACTTCTCCCAGCCAATTCTCTCTAATTTAAACATTAAGATTGGAAATACTGCGCTCTCCAGAAACTGGCTCCCGATATCCCTAGAACTTACTGTCTCTAAATTCTACTCACATAGCTCCATCTTGTCCTCACCAGAGATTCTGACTAAACTTAGGTTACCGCCGACATATATCTTCAAAGTTTTCCAGCTCAAACATCTTCTGGTCAAACTGTTTGGACCGAAACCCCTGCCTTCTTATTTGGGAGACTTCCTACAGCAGATAAGTGGACTGGCATGCAGGTCACATGGAATCTCTATCCTATACAAGCATCTGCTTGCAAGCCCTCAACCTCCATCTACAGTGGGGTCCAAGATATGGGATGCCCTTCTTCCTGATTTAGAAATTAATTGGCCGCACTTATGGAAAGACCTATATGTTTATATCACTCAAGATTGGTACAGGCTTACCCAGTATTGTATCTTAAACAATATGTATTATACTCCAATTTAACTGGCCAAAATGGGGCGCCTCCTCGAATATCCGCTCCAGATGTAGCAAGGAAGAAGGCTCTCTCCTGCATATCTTTTGGGCCAGTGAGAAGGTATCTCCCCTGTGGAAACAAATTGAAACCACACTAGACCCAATCCTAGCACTACAAGGCCTTTTTTTCTCCTGCCATTTGTGTCATAGGGGATTTTTCTAAAATCCTAGTAAAAGAGAGAAGATATCATATGGCCCTCATCTCCCTAGCAGTCAAATAATTAGTGCTCAGGCATTGGATGGATCAAGCTCCCATTTCTTATTCGGAATGGCTGCATGAGATATCATTTGCCCTTCAGGCAGAACAACTAATTGTGAATGTCTGTCATCGTAAACCCTCATTTACTAAAAAGTGGGGAAAACTGTACGCCCTTTACCTGTCCTGAATATCTTGTGGCAATATTTTTGGAAACCTCTATTCCCCTTTCTGATAAAAGCTGACTAGCTGTTGGCTGCTTTATTCATTATAGTTATAGTTATAGATATGGAGTATTTACATCTCGCTGTGGGTGGGTGGTGGTGGTTTGGTGGGGGGGGATGGGGGAAGGTAGGATTGTTAACTAGTTGGTAGATATTGCTTTCTCCATTGCACTATTCTGCTTTAAGTATGTATACCATGGTATGTTATGTTAGTTGTTATGTTATTGTTGTCTTGTATTGGAAAATCTTAATAAAATTTGTTCAATTTAAAAAAAGAAATTCTTGAATTTAATTTTTGACCCAGGGGACAAAGTCAGGGTCCTTAATGAGGAGAGGGTCAGGATTTAGGGGATGAGAGGCCCCAAAGAATCATTAGGGAGAGGGTGGCACGGTCAGAGATAATGACAGAGTATACATGAGTATTAATGGTTGACTGCATGGGAAGGGGGAAGTAAGCCAGACATCTATCCTGCTGAGGGACGGGTGTACTAGCCAGTGATAAGTATAGTCCCTGGAGTCCAGGTTTATGAACCGCCAGATATCCATCAGGGAGTGTTTATGGAGCATGGCTTTAAGGGTAGCAACACCTTTAGTATAGGATTCAGTGGTCCTAGGAGACCTGTCATGTGGAGGGTCCAGGGTCAGATTAATGTTACCCCCATAATCGGCGCAGGGGGTGAGTTAATTTTGGAAAGTGCCTCACTAAGATGGGAGAAGAATAGGGAATGATCAGTATCGGGGGTGTAGAAGGTGAGAAGTATCAGGGGGCCTTCTAGTGTGGAGAAACGAGCTTTTAACCATCTGCCCTCAGCGTCCGTGGCAAAGGAAATACATTGGCATTTGAGGGTTTTGTGAATTGAAATGGATAAGTTCTAAGCCTACCCATTCCGTCCACAGTCTGCTTGCTTCTATGGCTGTCAGCACAAAACTTTTTTTAAAAATAAGCCAAAACTCGCTTCCATTTAATGGGGGATTTAAGACCCCTCACATTCCAAGAAATAAGTTTAAGATCAATCTTTGACAGGGGTGGGCATAGAAGGGAGTGGCCAGGTACTGTATTGACAGGAAAAGGGTGTATGATAAAAATAAATTACACCACGGGTAAGCAGTTATGCTCATACCTTATTAACAGGGAAACTGTAGTGCCGAGACCAAGCTGTGACCAACAGCCAGCACTGGAAGAATACCATGGCTGTATATTACAAATAAATACTAACAAAATACCAAAAATCCCAACACGGGAAACTGTTAACAATGCTTCCAACTGTAGTACTGAAACCAGTGATCTGTAGCATATACCAAACCCCACACTACAACCACGAATCCATAGAAACATAGAAGTTGATGGCAGATAAGGACTGCAACGCCCATCCAGTCTGCCCATTTCTTTTTCTGCCTTGTGTATGTGCCATCAGCTTTCGCTCTGTCACTGGCCTATCTATTCATACTCATCTGTATTGCTCCCTTATGCCTATCCCATGCCTGTTTGAAGCCCTGCACTGTATTCATATCCACCACTTCCTGAGGTAGGCCTTTCCATGCATCCACCACCCTTTCTGTGACAAAAAACTTTCTCACATTACCCCTTAATCAGCCTCAAACCTATTCTCATGCTGTGTCCTCTTGTCCTGCTATTTTTCTTATATTGAAACATGTTAGACTCTTTCACCTTGTTAATGCCCTTAAGGTGTTTGAATGTTTTGATCATGTCACCTCTCTCCCTCCTTTGCTCTATGGTATACATATTGAGCTTCATTAATCTGTCCTCATATGTTTTCTGATGCAGTCCCTGCACCATTTTGGTTGCCTTTCTCTGGACTGCCTCAATTAGGTTAATGTCCTTGTGAAGGTGTGGCCTCCAGTACTGCACCCAGTACTCCAGATGGGGCCTAATCAGTGTCTTGTAAAGAGGGATTATTAACTCCCTCTTCAGATTTGTGATACCCCTACTAATACACCCCAACATCCCTCTAGCCTTACCTACTGCTTTAGAGGTCTACTTGGATGATTTCAAGTCATCAGTGATAACGTTCCAAGTCTCTTTCTTCTCTTGTGACTGCCAGCAACTCCCCTCCCAGCCTATAGGTGGTTTCTGGGTTTCTCTTCCCTATGTGCATGATCTTGCACTTCTTTGCATTAAACTCCAGTTGCCACTCTTTCGACCACTTTGCTAGTTTATCCAGATCTCTTCTCATTCTGCCCACCCCATCTGGATCATCTACGCTGTTGCAGATCTTGGTGTCATCTGCAAACAAACAAACCTTACCCTCCAGTCCATCTGCAATGTCACTGATGAAGATATTGAAGAGGACTGGCCCCAGGACTGATCCCTGAGGTACCCCACTTGTGACTTGCATCTCTTCTGAATGTATACCGTTTACCACCATTCTCTGTTTTCTGCCCATCAACCAGTTTGCCACCCAGTTGACCAATTTCTGACTCACCCCGAGCCTACCCAGCTTATTAATCAATCTTCTATGTGGAACAGTATTGAAAGCTTTGCTGAAGTCAAGGTAGGCAACATCAACTGCTCCCCCTTGGTCCACCACTCTGGGTACCCAGTCAAAGAAATCTATGAGATTAGTTTGACAGGACCTTCCTTTTATAAACCCATGCTGTCTTGGATCCTGTGCTCCTATGGATTCCAAGTGTTGCACTATCCTTTCCTTAAGGAGTGCCTCCATAATCTTCCAACTGTAGTACTGAAACCAGTGATCTGTAGCATATACAAAACCCCACACTACAACCACGAATCCATAGAAACATAGAAGTTGATAGCAGATAAGGACCGCAACGCCCATCCAGTCTGCCCATTTCTTTTTCTGCCTTATAAATGTGCCATCAGCTTTCGCTCTGTCACTGGCCTATCTATTCATACTCATCTGTATTGCTCCCTTATGCCTATCCCATGCCTGTTTGAAGCCCTGCACTGTATTCATATCCACCACTTCCTGAGGTAGGCCTTTCCATGCATCCACCACCCTTTCTGTGACAAAAACTTCCTCACATTACCCCTTAATCGGCCTCAAACCTATTCTCATGCTGTGTCCTCTTGTCCTGCTATTTTTCTTATATTGAAACATGTTAGACTCTTTCACCTTGTTAATGCCCTTAAGGTGTTTGAATGTTTTGATCATGTCACCTCTCTCCCTCCTTTGCTCTAGGGTATACATATTGAGCTCATTAATCTGTCCTCATATGTTTTCTGATGCAGTCCCTGCACCATTTTGGTTGCCCTTCTCTGGACTGCCTCAATTAGATTAATGTCCTTGTGAAGGTGTGGCCTCCAGTACTGCATGCAGTACTCCAGATGGGGCCTAATCAGTGTCTTGTAAAGAGGGATTATTAACTCCCTCTTCTGACTTGTGATACCCCTACTAATACACCCCAACATCCCTCTAGCCTTACCTACTGCTTTAGAGGTCTACTTGGATGATTTCAAGTCATCAGTGATAACGTCCAAGTCTCTTTCTTCTCTTGTGACTGCCAGCAACTCCCCTCCCAGCCTATAGGTGGTTTCTGGGTTTCTCTTCCCTATGTGCATGATCTTGCACTTCTTTGCATTAAACTCCAGTTGCCACTCTTTCGACCACTTTGCTAGTTTATCCAGATCTCTTCTCATTCTGCCCACCCCATCTGGATCATCTACGCTGTTGCAGATCTTGGTGTCATCTGCAAACAGACAAACCTTACCCTCCAGTCCATCTGCAATGTCACTGATGAAGATATTGAAGAGGACTGGCCCCAGGACTGATCCCTGAGGTACCCCACTTGTGACTTGCATCTCTTCTGAATGTATACCGTTTACCACCATTCTCTGTTTTCTGCCCATCAACCAGTTTGCCACCCAGTTGACCAACTTCTGACCCACCCGAGCCTACCCAGCTTATTAATCAATCTTCTATGTGGAACAGTATTGAAAGCTTTGCTGAAGTCAAGGTAGGC
Source organism: Neoceratodus forsteri (assembly GCA_016271365.2). Lineage (NCBI taxonomy): Eukaryota > Metazoa > Chordata > Ceratodontiformes > Ceratodontidae > Neoceratodus > Neoceratodus forsteri. The sequence goes on along the minus strand of CM028131.1, from coordinate 766,740,908 downwards.
AACATCAACTGCTCCCCCTTGGTCCACCACTCTGGGTACCCAGTCAAAGAAATCTATGAGATTAGTTTGACAGGACCTTCCTTTATAAACCCATGCTGTCTTGGATCCTGTGCTCCTATGGATTCCAGGTGTTGCACTATCCTTTCCTTAAGGAGTGCCTCCATAATCTTGCCCACTACTGAGGCAAGACTGACTGGTCTTTAGTTCCCTGCCTCCTCCCTGCTACCACTCTTGTGGATCAGCACCACATGAGCCCTTCTCCAGTCTCCTGGGACCTCTCCTGTACTCAGAGACTCACTAAACAGTTCTGATAATGGCTCTGCTAGTTCCACCCTTAGCTCCTTTAGTACCCTGGGATGTATGCCATCAGGTCCCATTACCTTGTCCACCCTGAGCTTATCGAGCTCTTGTAAGACCCTTTCTTTTGTGAAGGAACTAGTGCAAATCTCCTCCCCTCTGTGTCCATGGTGTTGAGCTGTGGGTCCTGCCCTACCTTCTCTTCAGTAAATACTGAGCAGAAGTATCTATTTAGGATAGATGCTTTTACATGATCCTCCTCCTCACATGCCCCCTTATCCCCTTTGATCTTATCAATACCCCCTCTGGACGTTCTCCTTTCACTAATGTATCTATAGAAAGTCTTGTCTCCTTCTTTTGCTGTTTATGCTAGTGTTTCCTTGGTTTGGGCCTTTGCCTGCCTTATTGCCTTCCCTGATTCCCTCAGGGAAGTTTGGTATGCCTCCCTATCTTCATCCTGCTGCGTTCCCTTATATTTCCTGAAGGCTATCCTTTTGGCTCTGACCTTTTCTGCTACGGTTCATGAGAACCAAAGTGCTTTCCTTCTTCTTTTGCACTTCCTTTCTCTCTAATACAATGGGATGTTGCTTCAAGTATTGCATCTTTAATGATTGCCCACTTTGCCTGCACCCTCTCACCTATATTTCTTTTTGCCAGGGCTAGCTTAACTCTGTTGGCCATCTTATCAAAGTCATCTCCTCTGAAGTCCCATATTTTTGCCTTGGAATGGGATGATTAATTCTAGTGGCCAAATTGAACCATACCATGTGATGGTCACTGGTCCCCAGGTGACCTTCTACCTGGAGATCTGTGATCCTTACTCTGTAGTCAGTTGCATCGTGCACTGTGGTGGAGCAGAGGTGCCATCCAATTGGCAGGATTGGGTTCAAGATGCAGTTCCTCTATCCCCACAACCTTGAAATACATGAACACATAAACTTATGGAGTAACTGATGTTGTGTTGCCTTTCTTGTAATGTCTTGTAAAGCATTTTGTGTGTTTTTTTATTATTGAAACCAGTTTGTAACTTACACAGGATGGTCGTCTAAACAGGTATTCTTATCCCTAATGACTTGTATTTCCCTGCATAAAAAACATTTTTATCATCATCAAAGTAGTGGAAAATCTTAGCACTTAAGAGAAACTGAGTGCAAGTATAGCAGCCAGTTGAACTTGCACAGATAACTAAGCCCTCCTAGGTGTATAACCATAACCAGGGGGCGAAACAGTATTTTGCCTGCTCTGCATACAAAGGAGGTGAGGAGCATATACCCACTCTGTAAGGAAGCTGTAACAGTGGCAAATAGGGGATGTGAGTCCAGACAACCTAGGCCTGACCGCTTGTCTTACAGGAGAGGATTTGGGGACAGCAAGCATATGCAGGCTGAGGTTAGAGGGATCAATGCAGTTCTGTAATTGAAAACAACAGATATCAGGAGGCAAGCCCCACGGGGCACTTGGAGGTGAATTTAGGAGTTCGCTTACCTCTTGGGTCATCCTGAAGGGTTCTGAACATATCAAAAGGCAGGTCCCCCACCCCACCCCATATATTCAAGCCATCAACATTGAACTTTGAAGAGATTATGAGAAAAAAGGAAAGAAGAACAAAGAGCCAAGGGAGTGAGACAGCAAAATGGAGAGAATAAGGAACATAAAAAACATTAATTAAGACTAGAAAAATAGAAACATAGAAAAATTATGGCAGAAGGAGACCAATGTCTATCTAGACTGCTGAAGTGTTCCTGAGAGCTATTCAGACCTCAGGGCCTAACCCCCTTCTGACCTATACTCCCAAATGCTCTCCCTTCTTTTGTTCGTGCAATAGCTCTTTTCCAACCCAGTCTGAATGATGTCACTGTCTTAGCTTCCACCACCTCCGTGGGCAACCTACTGTATTCCATGGTTCTACCATTTTCCATAAAATAGTGTTTCCTAAACTTCCTCTTGAAGCCTCCCCTTCCCTTCAGCTTCCAGTCATGACCTCTGGTGCTGGAGTTGGTGATTCTACAGCACACATCTGACGGGTGCACTTTGTCTGTTTCTCTTAGGAACGTGTATGTCTCAATCATGTCCCCTCTCTCCTTCCTATCCTCCAGTGAGAACATATTTAATGTTTCTAACTACCCCTCGTATGAGAGCCCTTGGAGGCCTTGAATAATTTTGGTTGCTCTTCTTCTGGATGGTCTCCGGACTGTTTTTATCCTTCTTTAGATGTGGATTCCAAAACTGAACACTGTACTCCAGATGGGGCCTTACCAGGGACCTGTAGAGTGTCAGTATCACTTCCCTTCTCCTGCTGTAGAATCTCCTCCCTATGCATCCTAGCATTCTGCTGGCCTTGCTGTAAGCTGTGTTGCATTGGCTGGTCTCTTTGAGGGTACTGCAAATGATGAACCCAGGTCTCTTTCTTCCTGACAGGCATTTAGTTGGACCCCGTTAAGCCTGTAAATTGTCTTCAGGTTCCCCTTACCCCGATGCATCAATTTGCACTTTTTAGCATTGAACCTCAGCTGCCAGACTTTAGACCATCTTTCCAGCCTCTGAAGGTCTCTTTGCAGGTCTCTAACCACCTACTTGCATTCCACCCTTCCTCTTAGCTTGGTACTATCTGCTAACAGGGCAAGTTTGCCCTGTATACCTATACCGATATCACTAATAAATGCATCTGACTCCTCACCATTGACTACCACTCTCTGCTTTCTGTCCTTCGGCCAGTTATCTATCCACCTGACTATGCTCTTGGCTGCTCCCAGGTCCTCCAACTTTTTCAGCAGGCGGTTGTGAGGCACAGAGTCAAAGGGCTTACTGAAGTCAAAGTAGTGGGAATCTACTGGGTGGCCTCTGTCAATTTCCTGAGTCACCCAGTCAAAAATGTGATTCGGTTCATCTGGCATGATCTACCCGCTACACACCCATGTTAACTATCATCCTGAAGTCCATTCTTCTTCAGGACTCCACCAAGTCTTGCTTTATTAAGGCTTCCACTAACTTCCCCACCACCAAAGTGAGACTGACTGGTCAGTAGCTGCCAGCCTCCTCACAACTCCCACCCTTGTGGAGGGGCTACATCTGCTGTCCTCCAGTCCCTCGGCATTACTCCTGACAATAGTGAACTGTTGAGCAAAAGTGCCAACATGCCTACCAACTCCCCAGCCAGTTCATTTAGCACTCTCAGGTGAATTCCATCTGACCCTGGTGATTTGTCTACCTTAATTTTTTCTAAGGCCTCCTTAACCCTGCTGATATTGATTGACACTGTGTCCATGTGAGGGACTCCTATTACCTCAGCCTTGATACCACTGTCCGGTAACAGGCCTAAGTGTTCCTATTCACAGAGAAGAAAAAGTTATTTAGAACAGCGGCCTTCTATTTGTCCTCCTCTATGATTCTGTCTCCTTCCTTAAATCAGACTATTCCTCCCCTCTTCCTTCTTTTTTTTTTTGTACATATCTAAAAAAGTGTTTATTCCCTGCCTTAACTCCCTCTGCCAACCTAAGCTCTGTTGCAGCCTTGGCTGCTCTGACCGTGTTCTTCGCCTCCTTATTCTTCTGATTGTACACTTCCCATTCCCTATCCCCCATGGTTCTTTAATTCCTAAATGCCTCACTTTTGGTCCTAATTGCTGTCCTGACTTGGTTTGTGAACCACATGGGGTTTTTATGGCTGTTCTTTTTAGACACTGTCCTTACGCACATCTCGGTAGCTTCCAGTATGGCCTATTTTACTTGCACCCAAATGTCTTCTACCTCTCGATGCTTCTCTATCTTTGACAGATTGCTCCTGACCACTTCCCTCATTTTGCTGAAGTCAGCCCCTCTAAAGTTGAAAACTTCACTCCTGGACTGAGATTTCACAGCCGTAAAGGCCAACTCGAACCACACAGTGTTGTGTCTGCTGTTGGACAGCGGTTCTCTAACCCTGGTGATACTTACTACCTCCAAATTTGTGAGGACCACATCCAGGATGGTGTCTATTCTAGTTGAAGCATTAACTAGCTGTGTAAGTGGGCAATCTTGCAGGGCATCAACCACCTTTTGACTTCTGGAAGAACCTGCCACTGGGATGTCCCACTCAACATCCGGCATTTTTAGATCTCCTACCACAACTGTTTCCCCTTTTTGAGTTACACTTTAGAGTCTTAAGGGGGCTTTGATGGCCCATGTTGGAGCAATACAGTTCTAGGATATGTGAGGACTGTCCTTGGCAGAGCATGGCTCTTTTAACTGAGGAGCAGGTCCTGAACTTCATTAATGAAAGGTCCCAACTGCTCCATTATGGAGTGCAGGAGGGAGCAGAATCAGGAGGGGAGTCCATATAAGAATGGACATTTTAATCAACAAAGTGCATAATTAGTTCCGCCTTGGTCGGTTGAAGGAACCATTGTGATGGCAGCAGTGGTGGTGGTGGCAAAAGTGTGAAGATTACCCTTTTTGGAGTTCGGAGCTGGGCAGTGTGCTGAGTGGGAATGGGGTAAGTTCTGGATGCTGCTTGGATTTTCTGGTGGTGGGTGGGAAAATGGTGCTGCTTGTTTCTGGCACTGAAGTGTCAGCTCCAGGGTTGACGGGGCTTCATACTGAGGTAGCAGGCCCACCCAGGCCTTGGTGTAACAGTTAAAAAGAGCCAGGGCTGTGCAAATATTCTACAGGGCAACTGGGGCAGCAGTTTTTGGCAACTGTGCCTTAGGCCAGGATCATCTGATAAAGTCTTCAGCCGATTCCAGAATATAAAATGAAAGTTGGACCCCATTCCCGGATATCCTGAGGACTGCAGGATATCTAAGGCTGCAGGGGATCTGCAGTTTCGTCAGGGCATGTCATGGTCATGTAAAGGCCTTGTGGCACACAGTCAAGGCTGGAGGAAACTCCAGGTAAATCTGAATCCTGTGCCCCTGCCAAAGCAAGAGTCCTCTCTCCCAGGCCAGTTACACTGCCCACTCCTTGACAGGGACTCTCAGAAATTTAACCAGTATTGGGCAGGGTTGTTGACCCAGGGCCAGGGAGCAGTGGGAGTGCATGACTTCCAGGGGGGACTGGCCACTGATGATGGAGGAGAATTGGAAGGATATTTTGAAAAAGGGCGTTGGTATCTTTTCCTTCTTCCACCTCCGGGAACCCAAAGAGGCGAAGATTTTTATGGTGGCCTTAATTTTCCAAGTCTTCAGTTCTGTCCCACAGCTTTCATATGGTGCGGTCCTGCTCCTGGAAGTGGGCTGGCATCTGCTCACTGTTAAGGTCCTGGGAGTCTATTTGTTGCCCTGTTGAGTAAGGTACTGAGAGAGGGAGACAATATCTTTGCTGATGCACAAATGTTGTGCCTTGAGGTCTCCAGTTTCATTTACTAACTATGCAAACATTGTCCATATTTCTTTTAGGTTGTCTGTGTTGGCTGAGGGTGCTGTGTTGGCAGGAAGAGCCATATTCCTGAGTTGTGCGACTGAAAAGATCTTGAAAAATGAAGTCTGTCAAATGGCATTGTTTCTGAGGCAATAAGACCATGGGACACAGAATTCGGCAGAGGACGACTCCAATGAACTGGTAAGTGCACGAAAGTCTGTTGAAGGGAGCTGTTTTGAAGGACTAATGTAGACTGTATAGAGGGAGGGAAGAGCTTCTGAAATTAAACTGCCATCTTGTTGGCATGCAAGCCACGTCCACTCTTACAAAGTGATGTGACTAACTTACAAAACTGGTTCTCTGATAATTACTCATACTAAATAAAAAGAAAACTTGGGTTCAGGCAGCACAATTTTAAAGATGATTTATAAACAGGAGGTGGTGTGACTGTGTAATAGAGACAACTGGCAGACGTGCTAGATGCACAGATACCGTTATATATGCTCGATTCATTTACATGCTGATATAGAACTGAACTTGAAGTCATAAAATTTAGCAAAATTAGTAAGTAGTTTTGCCCTCTGTGTAGCCCTTTTAATTTAAATTTAGGGATATCATATTCTCATATGCCGCTCATGTACCTGGTCCTATTCGAGAGATAACAAAATTAAAGACTAATATAAACATTCAAGCATTACAGAAAAATAAAAGACTTAAAGAAATTACCATTTCCTGTGGTTCCCTGCCAGTGTTCAGCACTCTGAAATAATTATTTTAATGAAGTGTTTTATTGTAATTTGTGTATTTGGTTTTACATTTTGCTTTTTTAAGCTGCCATACTTTTTATACTTTCTTTCTAAAGGGGAACAATCATCACAAAGAACCCCACACCTAGCCATGGGCTGTTCCTAATTTGCACTGTGTGTGCAAAAAAAATATTACTTACTGGTTCCCGCAGTACAGTAAATTGTATCAAGCTGATTCTGTTTACTCCCAAGGAAACATCTGCTATAAATGGAAATCCCAGAATCCCCTGCAGCTGATGTCGGAGCTGGTCTGCAGCAGTGGGAGATTCAATAGCCTGCAGTACATATTAGAGATTCATAAGCTAAAATCAGATGTTTGCTAGTCCCACTGTTCTCCCAGGGCTAAGCACAGGCCTCCGTGACTGTACTTAGTTCCAGGGGGACAGAGGGACCAGTAAACGAAAGATCAGAGCTTATAAAAACTCTAACATGCACTGTAGGCTCCTATTTCTGGTAAAGCAAATGTTAGCTTTGGAGTCAGCATAATCAGCCAGATACAATCTACTATACTGCAGTAAACAGTATTTAAAAAATGTTTTTGCATAAAAACTGCAAATGGGGTCGTTAGTGCTGACTGTTCCCCTTTAAGAACCTGCTGGGTTGAGTGTAAATTATATTTATTTTTTAGTTTGGTGCTATTTTTGTGGGAAGTTCTTTATATAAACTGGTAAATATCTAGTAGCTTTCTATTGGTCAGTATTTCATGTTTTTATCCCCTTTTTACTTTGGAATCACTGATGGTGTGTGTCTGATAACAGTTGAAAATTAAGACACAGCCACGAGGATCAGGCACAGTTTTACCGTACTGAACTGTTGGGCTGAACTGAGAAGAACAGATGAAATAGGAAAGCAAGCAATATCAGTGGGAACTCAAGGAAAAATAACAGGAAGTGCAAACTGACCCAAGCAGCTATGATGGGGATATAACTTTTATATCTACACCAAAATAAGAATTTGTTCGCTGGCCTGGACTTCAATTTGGAACTTACTAAATCTACTGTACTAGTGTGGCTAGATTGGTGTTTACCTCTTATGCCCAGGATTTATGTAACCATTTCAGTTAGTTAAAGCTGCATACCTTTTAAAATGTGTTAATTTAATTGAAGAAATATATTGTTAAACTAAAATCTTTTTATGTGATAAGCAATAAGTGGTCTTTACACTCCAGTTACTGTAGTGATCGTGCTGTGATGTTTTTATTATTGAGGTATATATTTCTCATTTTGGTAGGCACACATAATTTGGATTACATGAATAGGTACTGGACTTTAAGAAGAAGAATCAGCACTTATGTAATGCTTGTCACACACATTGTATCCAAAGCACTTTACAAGCAATGTGAGACTGGACTGAAGTGACTTAATAAGTAGTGGCAGCTGTGTTACACATCAACACCCACATTAGCCTTGGACAACTGCATGATCTGGTTTCATAGGAAGTGGAATGTTGGCAAGGACACCAGGGAAACTCCCTACTCTTTGGAAGGGGGCACTGTTGGCCTCTTTCCCAAGATGGAGGATCCCGGTGAGGTGGAGGTGGATGGATAGCTGCGTCCAGCTGGGCATCTTCCCTTGCTCCCAACTGATGGTTTGGAAGAAGGAAATACAGAATCTACAGCACTGATGGCTGTGATGCAGGATACAGAGGTTCTGCCTGTAGAAGGTAGTATGGATAGTATGATCTTTTTATAATTAAAATGTTTTATTAATTTTACGCTTACAATAGAGCAGTCAGGAAAATAACAAACAGGATGCCAGAAACAGAAATCATGAGCACATAATACAAGTAAGTATTTTTGGAAAGATTAAATCTTCATTAACATCCTAGCCGGGGTACTCCCCGTGGAAATACAACTCTAGTACTGCAAATAGAGTCTAACAAGTCTTTTAAATCACTAATGGGCAAGTTAACCAGATCATAACCATATTATCTGTTCCACAACATCTGGACTGGTCCCTTTGAGCCTAAACTCCTCCTCTGCCATGGTACTACACTATGAATGGTCCTTACACAAAATCTCCTAGTGCAGGTAGAGACTTGACCCTTCCCCCTCCATCCTTGTAAGTGTGTGGGGGAATATGACAGCTCCTAAAGATTAGGTGATGCCACCCTCAGGTAGGTGTTCTAAGATATTCCGGCATGAAATGGCCTGCTGGGATCCTACAATAAGCTGAGTTAAGATATTTACCCCCTATCCTGATAAAGGCTCCAACCTACCCCTAGTAGCAAATTGGACTCTCTCATAACTCGCTGTTTTTCGAGTTCTAGTAACCAATCCTGTGTGTTTTTGTCCTACTCCCTCCAGGGTCAGAGAATTACCTCTTTAGCTTTGATCGCCACCCACTCCAGCCATCTATCTGCACCCTGCGGGGGGCCTATATTGATCCCTGGTGTGGCTTCTAGTGCCCGCCCTAACATTACCATTGAGGATGTGAGATTCACTCTAGTCTGAGTTACCTCCCCACAGATGTGCGGTATCTGGTTCCAGTATTCACTTATTGCTGGGCAGGACCAGAGCAGATGAGTGATGAAAAAATTACTCACCCCAGTAATCTTCTTTCTTCCATGGGGTCCTTTAGCATCAGTAACATTTTTGCACTTAGCTGGCTAGGTGCAATTGTCCCGGAGGTGTGCCTTTAAGAGGGATTTAATGAGCGTAGGGCCAAGCCAATCAAAAGACAGGAGGGGGTGTGAACTGAGTGAGGGCTGTTGACTGCTTCAGAATTTTTTCAAGGAAAAACGAGGGCAAATGCCCCAAAAAAGAATTAACAGGATTCAAAAAACATGCAAATGTCCAAAAGTGGAAATAGAAACAACAGCAACATGAGGTAAAAACTCATCAATAAGAAATGCCAAATTTGGTAAAAGGCAACATAAGAGCCCTTCTCCGACAGGTGAACCAGAAGGAAGGGTGGGAGCTTACTAATGCTAAAGGACCCCATGGAAGAAAGAAGATTACTGCAGTGAGTAATTTTTTATTCTTACCCCAGGAGTCCTTTAGCATCAGTAACTTTTTTGCAGACTACCAAGCAGTACCAAGTGGGAGGCGGGCAGAGAACCTATTTAGAAAAGAGGCTCTGCAAAACTGCCCTGCCAAATTTGGCATCAGATCTGGTCTGCACATCCAAACTGTAGTGTTTCACAAAGGTGTGCACAGATTTCCAGGTAGCTGCTTTGCAGACATCCAGTAGAGGAATGTCCCTTGCTGCTGCAAGCGAGGCTGCAGTGCCCCTGGTGGAATGGGCCCTGAGCCCCACTGGAGGTTGTTGACCAGCTTTCTCATAGTAGAATCTAATACAAGAGACCAACCAATGAGAAACAGTTCTCTTGGTAGCTGGTCTTCCTCTACCTACATCCCCGTAGGTGAAGAACAACTGAGTGGAAGAGCCTCTGGACTGTCTAGTATGCTCTAGGTAGTGAAATATGGCTCTTTTGACATCCAAGCTGTGGAGCTTTTGCTCGCCAGGAGTGGATGGCTCAGTAAAGAAGACAAGCAGAGTAATGAACTGGTTCAAGTGAAACTCTGAAACCACCTTTGGCAGAAATTTTCTATTTGTCCTGAGCTCAACTTTATCGTTGTGAGGGATGATGTAATTTGGCTCAGTACACAGGGTCTGTACCTCTGAAATCCTCCTGACAGACGTAATGGCTACCAGGAAGATGGTCTTCCAAGTTACAAACTTGATGTGGGCCGTGGACATAGGCTCGAAAGGTGGATTCATGAGCCCATCTATGAAGAGGTTCAGGCTCCAAGGAGGAACAGGCTCCCTGGTTGGAGACTGGAGGTGCAAGAGGCCTTTGAAAAACTGTTCAAAAATGTTGTGGGAAAAAATTAATTCTTTCCCACCGAAAGGCAGGTGGAAATTGCCGCCAGCTGTAGCCTGAGTGAAGATGGTTTCAAGCCTGACGCCTGTAGGTGTACCAGGTAGTCTAGCAGCTGAGGGTCTGAAGCTGATAGGGGTTCGACCTTTTCATTTCAGCACCAGAGGGAAAACCTTTTCCATTTGGCTGCATAAGTCTTCGTGTTTTTAGCCATCCTCAGTAAGTATCTTAAGGACCTGTTCAGAGTACTGTAAGGATGGAAACTCTAAATCCTCAAGAACCAGGCTTTGAGATGAAGAGAGTCTATGTCTGGGTACTGCACTCCCGTCTGAGGAAGGGTCAGCAGGGAGCAAATCGGGGGCACGCGAATGGGCCTGTTGCAGGACATTGAGAGAAGGACAGGGTACCAGGCTTGCCTGGCCAGTCCGGAGCCACTAAGATCATGAATGCAGGCTGCTGCCTGAGTTTCAGCAAAACCCTGAATATTAGGGGAAAGGGGGGATATGCGTATAGGAACCTCCCTGACCAGTCCAGGATCAGAGCATCCAGAGGAAGTGTTCCTGGAACTGGGGGCCTGCAACAGTACTGAGGAAGCTGAAAATTGAGAGGTGAGGCAAACAGATCCTGAACACTGTGGCTAGTACTTGCTTGTTCAGTGTCCATTCGCTCTGACCTTGACTGATGCGGCTTTGAGCATCCGCCAGAGTACTGAGTTTGCCTGGGAGGCGAATAGCTGAGAGGCTGACTCCCAGGGAGAAAGCTAGAGACCACAGCTTCAGAGCTTCCAAAAACAGTATTCCTGATCTGGTACCACCCTGCTTGTTTATGTAGAACATTGCAGTGGTGCTGTCCGTTCGAATTTGAACCGCCTGCCCTTCTATGCTGGGAGCGAAAGCTTTGAGAGCTAGTAAGACAGCTCTGAGTTCCAAAAGATTTATGTGCAATTGGTACTCTTCGGGACTCCAGTTGCCACTTACTGAGGCACTGTCTAGATGAGCTCCCCAGCCCAACAGGGAGGCATCTGTGGTGATCACCTTTGTGGGAAGAGGAGCTTGAAAGGGAACCCCTGCCTGCAAATTTGTAGGGTCATAGAAACATAGAAACATAGAAGTTGACGGCAGATAAGGACCGCAAGGCCCATCCAGTCTGCCCATTTCTTTTTCTACCTTATAAATGTGCCATCGGCCTTTGCTCTGTCAGTGACCTATCTATTCATAGTCATTTGTATTGCTCCTATGCCTATCCATGCCTGTTTGAAGCCCTGCACTGTATTCATAGCCACCACTTCTTGTAGTGGCTATTCCATGCATCTACCACCCTTTCTGTGAAAAGAATTTCCTCCACATTCCCCTTAATCGGCCTCCCTCTAATCTCATGCTGTGTCCTCTTGTCCTGCAATTTTTCTTATATTTAAACATGTTAGACTCTTTCACCTTGTTTATGCCCTTAAGGTGTTTAAATGTTCTCGATCATATCACCTCTCTCCCTCCTTTGCTCAAGGGTATACATATTGAGCTCCGTTAATCTGTCCTCATATGTCTTCTGATGCAGTCCCTGCACCATTTTGGTTGCCCTTCTCTGGACTGCCTCAATTTGGTTAATGTCCTTGTGAAGGTGTGGCCTCCAATACTGCACGAGTACTCCAGATGGGGCCTAACCAATGTCTTGTACAGAGGATTATTACCTCCCTTACGACTTGTGATACCCTACTAATACACCCTAACACCCCCTAGCCTTACCTACTGCTTTAGAGGTCTGCTTGATGATTTTAGGTCATCAGTGATGATGATGCCCAAGTCTCTTTCTTCCTTTGTGACTGCTAGCAACTCCCTCCCAGCCTATAAGTGGCTTCAGGGTTTCTTCCCTATGTGCATGATTTTGCACTTCTTTGCATTAAATCCCAGTTGCCACTCTTCTGACCATTTTGCTAGTTTATCCAGATCTCTTCTCATTCTGCCCACCCCATCTGGATCATCTACTCTGTTGCAGATCTTGGTGTCATCTGCAAACAGACAAGCTTACCCTCTAGTCCATCTGCGAGGTCACTAATGAAGATGTTGAATAGGACTGGCCCAGGACTGATCCTGAGGTACCCCACTTGTGACTTGCATCTCTTCTGACTGTATACCATTTACCACCACTCTCTGTTTTCTGCCAGTCAACCAGTTTGCCACCCAGTTGACCAACTTCTGACCCACCCCGAGCCTACCTAGCTTATTTATCAATCTTCTATGTGGAACAGTGTCAAAGCTTTGCTGAAGTCAAGGTAGGCGACATCAACTCTCCCCTTGGTCCACCACTCTGGTTACCCAGTCAAAGAAATCTATGAGATTAGTTTGACAGGACCTTCCTTTGTAAACCCATGCTGTCTTGGATCCTGTACCCTATGGATTCCAGGTGTTGCACTATCCTTTCCTTAAGGAGCCTCCATAATCTTGCCCACTACTGAGGTAAGACTGACTGGTCTGTAGTTCCCCGCCTCCTCCCTGCTACCACTCTTGTGGAGCGGGATCACATGAGCCTTCTCCAGTCTTCTGGGACCTCTCCTGTGCTCAGAGACTCACTAAACAATTCTGCTAATGGCTCTGCTAGTTCCTCCTTAGCTCCTTAAGTACCCTGGGATGTATGCCATCAGGTCCATTGCTTATCCACCCTGAGCTTAACAAGCTCTTGTAGGACCCTTTCTTTTTGTGAAGGAGTGGTGCTCACCTCCCTCCCCCTGTCCATGATGCTGAGCTGTGGGCCCTGCCCTACCTTCTCTTCAGTAAATACTGAGCAAAGTATCTATTTAGGATAGATGCCTTTGACAGGGTCCTCCTCCTCACATGCTCCCTTTTCTCCATTAAGCTTAGCAATGCCCCTCTGGACTTTCTCCTTTCACTAATGTATCTATAGAAAGTCTTGTCACCTTCTTTACTGTTCGTGCTAGTGTTTCCTCAGTTTGGGACTTTGCCTGCCTTACTGCCTTCCCTGCTTCCCTTAGGGCAGTTTGGTATGCCTCCCTATCTTCATCCCCGCTGTGTTCCCTTATATTTTCTGAAGGCCAGCCTTTTGGCTCTGACCTTTTCTGCTACTGTATTTGAGAACCAAGTGGTTTCCCTTCTTCTTTTGCACTTCCTTTTCTGTCTAACACAATGGGATGTTGCTTCAAGTATTGTATCCTTAATGCTTGCCCACTTTGCCTGTACCTCCTCACCTGTGTTTCTTTTTGCCAGGGCTAGCTTAACTCTGTTGACCATCTTATCAAAAGTCAGCTCCTCTGAAGTCCCATATTTTGCCTTGGAATGGGATGATTTAGATGTAGTAGCCAAATTGAACCATACCATGTGATGGTCACTGGACCCCAGGTGACCTTCTACCTGGAGATCTGTGATCCCTTCTTTGTTAGTCAGTACTAGATCTAGGATAGCCCTGTCTCTTGTGGGTTGCTGTACCAGTTGTTTGAGGCCTCCCCTGCAGGGAATCCACTATGAGTCTAGTTCTGGCAGATGTTCCTGCTGGTATTGACCAATCTATATCTGGCATGTTGAAGTCTCCCATTATCAGAACCTCCCTTTAGCTGTCATGTTTTGTATATCTTCTAACAGTAATGTCTCATGTCCTCCTCTGGTCTGGGGCCTGTAGACAACCCCAGTTCTTATGGCTGTCCCATTTCCTGTTTCAGGGTGACCCACAGTTCTTCTGGCTCCTTATGTGTATTCTGAATTTCTGTAGCTTTGATTTTCATTAACATACAGGGCCACTCCTCCCCCCTTTTTGCACCTCGGTCTCTTCTGAACAATACATAGCCAGGTACTGAAGTCTCCAAGTGTGGTTACTGGTAAACCACGTCTCACTAATTGCTACTATGTCCAGTTTAGCCTCTGACATTATGCCTGCAGGTCTGGATCTTATTTCCCAGGCTGTGAGCATTGTGTACATGATTTTCCATTGGCCCAGATTTTGGTGTGTTAGTTGTTGGGTGAAGTTTGGCATTACCCTGTGCATCGTATGGGGAGACAAACCTTTTTTCTTACCTGGTGATGCAAATGAATGGCAAACACGCTGAATTCCTGTTTGACCACTAGCTGAGGGGGGAGGAGTCTCTGGGTCCTTCCACCACAGCAAGTTTTGAAGGAACTGCTCCGACACCGGTATTAACTTTGAAAATTTGTTGCTTCTCTGAGACCAGCGAGCTCTGAGGTAGGCTTGCAGGAGTCTCATCCTGTACCTGACCCCTGGGACTACTGCAGTCATAGAGGCCATATGTCCCAGAAGTTTGAGGAAATGTCTGGCTGGTCTTGGCTGTCCCTGGGCAAACTAATCTGCCACTAAAAGGAAACTCTGAATTCTTTCCTGTGGGAGGAAAGCATATCCCTTCTGAGTGTCCAGCTGGGCCCCTATGAAGGTGAGCAGCTGGGTGGGTTCAGGGTGAAATTTCTTGAGCTTTACCAGAAAACCCAGAGACTCCAGAGTGCATTCTGTGAGGGAAAGGGATTCCTTGACTTGGCAAGGAGACTTTGCTACTATGAGCCAGTCATCCAGATAGGGGTAGAGAGCGACATCCAGTCTCCTGAGATGTGCTGCTACCACTGTCGAGACACTTGGTAAAGACTCTTGGGAGCGAGGACAGACCGAAGGGCACTGCGGTAAACTGATAGTGACCTGAAGGAAGTTTGAACCTGAGAAACTTCCTGTGAGATCTCCATATGGGTATGTGGAAGTAGGCATCCTTTAAGTCGAGGGAGGCTAGCCAGTCGCCCTGTTGTAAGGACTGTATGGCCAGTGACAGGGTGACCATTTTGAATTTGGTTTTTTTTTTAGATGTTTGTTTAAATATCTGAGATCTTAGATAGGTCGCCACTCCCCAGTTTTCTTTTGTATCAGAAAATACCTGGAGTAGAGGCCCTTGCCCTTCTCGTGGGTGGGGACCCTTTCCACTGCTCCTAAAGCCAGAAGGTTTTGTACCTCCATTTCCAACAGCGGTGTCTGTGATGTTGACAGAGGTCTTGACACCTGGGTATGCTTGAGGTCTGGCAGCTGCTTGAACTGTAATGACAGACCCTTCTCCACTATCTCCAGCACCCACTTCTCTGACGTGATGAGGAACCAGTGCTGAAGATAGTGAGAGAGTCAGCCTCCAACCAGAAATGGGGAGGTGACCTGGACACTTACATCAGGACTTAGACTGAGAGGCAGATGGCTGGGTAGAGGTGGCTCTTCTTTGGCCCCTTCTGCCCCTGCCTCTGAAAGACCCCCTGTACTGGCTAAAGTCAGATTGGGGATAGGGATTGTAAAGCCTGGGAACAAAACTTCTGTCCCTACCGCCCCTGGGACGGGATCTCTGAGGGGAGGCGGCTTTAGGCTTGGATGAATGGCTCTGCCAGGAGGCCTTGTACTCCTCAACTTTTTTCATGTAGTCAGTGGTTCTGTAATCAAACAACATATTTTGATCACAGGGAAAATCCATGGCCTTGTTCTGAGTGTCTGTGGTCAGACTGGTTGTTCTAAGCCAGGCGAAGCATCTCAGAGATATGGCATGGGCCATCTCCCTAGAGGCTGCATCATTATTGTCATCTGCCATGTGGAATTGGTACATAGTAGCTTCCAAGGCAGTTTTTGACATATCCACCAGCTCCTGCACCATAGAATCTGATCCGTTTCGGGTGATAGCCTGGACAGATTTCCAAAGGGCTTTCTGATATTTGCCTATGAATGCCATGTAAGAAGAAAGCCTGAGAGGCAGGGAAGCTGTGGCATACATTTTCTTTGCTATAAAGTCAATTTTCTTGGAATTCTTGTCAGGGGGAGAGGGCGACAAGGAGACTCCAGCTTTCTCACAAGCTGCCTGCTGCACTATACTCCCGTGGCTAGGGTGTGCTGACAGGAACTCGGTACCATTTTTAGACAATTTTATTTTTCTTCAAGCTGCTTATCAACCTCTGATACTGAAGTGGGGTATTGAAGCACCTTCATGGTATTTTTTCTAAATGCATTATAGATAGGGATGACTAGGGTCTTTGAGGATGAAAGACCCTTCATCTCCCTATAATCTTGGTCTTCATCGACATCCTGGTTGGGCTCCTGTGTAGAGAGGTCCAGGGTATCCAGCATATTTTGTATAAATGTAAACATAGAGGAAGGATCCTCGTGTTCACCCGGGGGATCCCCAAGGCGAGGGTCCGGGGATTCCTGGGGCTCAAGGCCCTCAAAATCCATGTCAGGGGCATCATAAAATTGATCATCATCTACGTCACCCTCACAGTCTACAGAACAGAGAACTGTGGAAGAGTGTTTGCCAGCTCCAGTAAATTGAGGACCCATCTTTAGAAGGGTCTGAAACAGTTGTCATGCTTTTGCCATATTTTGCACTGACGGAAGAACCTGCGCAGTTTGTAAGTGTTTTGTTTTTTCTGTATGCTTTAAGCTGCCTGTTGTCTCACTATTGGCTTCCCAGGAGCAACAGGAGCATATCTGTCTTGACAGAGTTTCTTTTTAGCCACTTCATCAGAGGCTTGATCAAGCTTCTTTTTTTCGTCACTCTTATTATTTTTCAATTTGTGAGGAACTTCATCTTTGGAAGCTTTATTTTTTGACTGGGATCTGGAGGGTTCTTCAGCACCTCTGGTTTTGGTATTACTACTTTTGAATGGCCCCTCATCGGAAGCCTTTGATTTATCCTCAGCCATAATTATCAAAGGTTTGTCTGCTATGTTTGCCAATTTAAGCAAAGCAAACCAGTTCTGGACCTACGAACTGAGCGCAGGTTTCTGTGAAAATGCCACCGGCCTGTCCTGTCCCAGTTAATAAACTCTGTCTATTACCAGTGCCTTTTTTTTTTCTGGTTGTAAAACTGGGATCTATACCAGTGCCAATCTTAATAGAAAGCCAGTAATACTCCACTGCGCACAGGTGGCTGATGGACCCTTATGGACAGTCCTGACACAGATGATACCAAGGTCCAGTAATAAAACAAAAAAGGCTTCCTCGTAATTGCCAATATAGAGAGAACCCCCCCAGGCACTGTTTAAGTTTGAAATCTACTGCAGGTGCCTCGCGGTAAACCCAGTGAGTTCTGAGGTAAAAAAACAAGGCAACTGTCCCTAATTTGACTGTTCCCACAAGTATTTAAATGAAGGAAACCGTTGAAAATAAACACCTGCGATAAAATTAGGCTTTAAAGTAAATAGTCGCGGTAAAAATAAAGTCTAAATAGTGCCATCGTGCTAAAAATAAAAAATGTGCGCAGCGCTAATGAAAAAGTAAAATTTTTCACTCAGCACACTAAAGGAAATAATTTATGAGAAAAACTTTACCCAGATAAGCACTAGGAGGCTGTCAACAAGGAAAGCTGGGAGGCCCTCAGAGGCAATATTGCTCAGTCCAGCAGAGAAAAAATTCTGAAGCAGTCAACAGCCCTCAGTCAGTTCACACCCTCTCCTGTCTTTTGATTGGCTTGGCCCTACGCTCATTAAATCTCTCTTAAAGGCACACCTCCGGGGCAACTGCACCTAGCCAGCTAAGTGCAAAAAAGTTACTGATGATAAAGGACTCCTGGGGTAAGAATATATTCTTATTTATTTATTGAAATGTTTTACCAGGAAGGCACATTGAGCGACAAGTCGTTCGTCTCTCGGTGCAACCTGGGGGGAAGGGGTACAATAAGACTGAAACATTAAACATTCAAGTTACAAGATCAACATTAACATACAGTTCTAAGCCAGGTGTTATAAGCAGTGGTACAACAGTGTTGCGCACAATAGATGGAAAGATTGGTCAATAATACTTGCCGGGTTAATAAGTAAACAAGTGCTTATGTAAAAGTAAAGAAAAGGGGGGCAGGAAGGCAGGGGAGGGGGAAGAGCATGTTCAAGTTACACTCAAGTTACAAGATCAACATTAACATACAGTTGCAAGGCAGGTTTTACAAACAGTGTTAAAACAGAGTTGTGCATAATATGTAGAAAAAGTGAATCAATAATAAGTGCCGAGTTAGTAAGTAACAAGTGCTTACATGTAAGAAAAGAGTGAAAGGAGTGGGAGGGGTGAGGTGGAGGGATGTAGGGGAAGGGGAGTAGATGAGGGATACAAGCCCCTGGGGGGGTAGGAGAGGGACCCAGGGACCCACAGAAAGCATTTGGCATCCCTTACATTTGTAACCCCAAGGTGGCGCTGTCCCAAGGGCTACTACCCCTGCCTGCTTGACTACTGACAGGTTGAGGGGCCTAGGTTCTATGGCGGGTGCCTCCACCCAGAGGTCAGGGTTTGTAGTGGTTAGACTAGCTTGGTCACAGCCCTCTGGGACACTGAGACCCCCTTTTATTCCCTCTAGTGGCTCACACAGTACACAGGAGTTACAGCCCCAATACCCCACGTATACACACTGTTCACTCATAAAGTACCACTTACCCTCGAGACTGATTCTGCAGCACGTCTCTGAGGACCCCCTGTAAAATAAGGTTAAACAACATACACAGCAAAATACAATACTGTTTCCATAAGTACCAACACCACAGACAATATATAGTATAATGACAACAAATCTGATTTATTTAGGGGACAGTGACACGGGAGGGGGCAATCAGGTTAATTGGCAGAATTAAATCACAGTACTGTGCACACATACAGGGTCTGAAAAGTCACACTCTAGGTACCCAGGTTGGGGGGGGTGCTAGCCAGGTCCATTGTCCAGGGTTGGCCAGCAGGTGCAGATGGACAGGGCCCTGTGAAGAAAATATATGCACAACACCATTGTAATCCGGGCGGATGGCTCAGTCCATGAAAAGTGAAACAACAATAATTAGATGACACACTTATGTGAAAACAGGCTGCAGGGGAATACCCTGATTTGTACTCTAATACCAAGCTGAGAACCGGATGGTGGATGTTCTTCTGGGTTGCCAGAACAACAGGGCATGGTGACAAGGTCCTTGCGACTGGACCCCACTGCAGTAGATATCAAATGGATTTAGTCCGAGACAAGCTGGAGTTTGCTTCCAGCTTCAACACACAGCACACAGCACTGGAAATAGCGATTCCCCACAAGCACTACGCACATTCATATGTAAAAGGAAAGTACTATACCAGGCAGGCTGCTCCTAGATCCCGATCACAATTACTGCAAAATACCCGGGAGTACACACAGTAGCTTCAGTTCCTGACAGACCGAGCGCAATTCAGCAATTTCTGCAGTCTTCTACAGGGTGAGCCTGGTTTCCACTCTTCAGACTTCCTTCTTTCTCCTCACAAATCTGATTCAGTCCGAACTGGCACTTACAATGGCTGCAGGCCGAACCTCAGGGCCTCATATGCGCTTCCCGTGCAAAACTATACTCCGCAGAAGCAGGGCATGAGGACAAGGTCTTTGTGACTGGACCCCACTGCAGTTGATAGCAAACGGATGTAATCCAAATTTAACTGGGGTTTACTTCCAGCTTCAGCACACAATTCATTGTACAGGGGATTTGAAATAGTGATTCCCCACAAGCACTATGCACATTTATAAGTAAAAGGAAAGTACTATACCAGGCAGGCTGTTCCTCAATCCCGATCGCAATTACTGCAAAATACCCAGGAGCACACACAGCAGCTTCAGTTCCTGACAGACCGAGCGCGATTCAGCAATTTCTCCAGTCTTCTACAGGGTGAGCCTGGTTTCCACACTTCTAGTGCTTCTTTCTCCTCACAACTCAGTTCAGTCCAACTGGCACTCACAAGGCTGCAGACCAAAACTCAGGGCCTCACCACCTTTGATTCCCGTCTTGAAACTATACACCGCAGAAGCACACAGCTCCTTCTCTCTTCACTGTCACAACTGATCTGATCTTTCCAGTCACAGAGCAGGGCATTTCCTTTAGCTCCACACCATTCTGTTGGCTGGTTCGGCTGTCACTCACAATGAGACTCCCTCTGTTGGTGAAAAAAGGCTCCAAGGTCAAAACTACATTTCCCAGAGTCACTGCCCATACAATCCCCTTGTGGCTGGCTCAAAATTGAGAGTCCAAGTTCCGATTCATCCACAGGCCCCATTTTAAGGAACCCCTCCCCATTGATTGGTCCATTTCAGCAGTTCAGGACCAAAATGAAAGAGCTACACTGAAACAGTTTGTGCTGAAATGAAGACAGGTTAGACAAACTACATTTTCTCATTTACTCCAAATGATTTCTGGCAAATAGTTATATCTTTCAACAAGGCTCCCTCTGCACATGCAGCGACGGCGAAAGCGGAGGCGAATTAACAAGCAACTCCGGGTGGGATTCGAGCATTAAACACACAGTCCCCCCATACAAATTAATTAAGTCTGCAAGCAGACAGCTCTTAAAGAGACAGTACGTGGAGACTCACATAGCACTCACTTGGAACCACATTTAAACAGCTTAAACGCCAAACACAGCCCACACTTGGAGCATTCAGGCAAGCTCCTAGAAGACTTTTGGGAACCCCCATTTGCAGGGGGGTTACACCTTCTGTGAGAGATCAAGGGAGGCCAGTAAGGGGGAGCAGTTTGGAGGAAGGGAAGGGGAGGAGAGCTAGAAATTAGTTAGGTGATGGTAAGGGGGTAGGGTTTATCCAGGACTTATAGGAGGGAATTAGGGAGTGACATGACAGGAACAGCTAGGCGCAAGGTAAATCTTGAGGGCAGAGCTGATGGAGTAGGCAGAGGATTTCTGCCTGTTAGTAGCCTACATCTCTAGCACAGGTCATTGTCCATTCGTCTCCATTTCTGCAATATTTTCTGGAGTTCTGTACCATTTGTGTAGTATTTTTCGCTGAGTAAAGTGATTTTTGGAATCCCTCACTCTGGCTGCTAGTCCTTGCCAACACCTCTCCCATTCCTGTGGTGGCAGTTCTATTGTAAGAGTATGGATAGTATGGTGACTGACTGTTTTGAATTTGACCAACACAGCAGATATCTGAGTGGCCAAACAACAACTGGAGTCAGAATTGATTGTCAGAAAAAATATCTCCTGCAAATGTTTGCTGTCGATGAAGAAAGATATACTAAATGAAAGGTTTGCCTGAAATCTTGCCTGTCTGTGACTTCTGTGACACTGTCCCTGATGGATGCAGTTTCCAGTACTTCTACAGCTGACAGCAGTGGCCAGCATTTTGACAATCAGCAGGTGTCGAATGATCAAAGCAGGGTTCAAGGAGGTGAGTAGCTGACAACCAGCAAATGTCTGAGGTCAGCTTTCAGTTTGCAGGCTCATTCTGATTCTCAGAGAGAGAAGCTTGGATGCCAAAGAAGGCCCTGTCTCAGGCAGGCTGGATGTGTGATGCAGCTGGAGTGTGGGTCCCGGACCTGGATTGGGATCCAGTAAATCAGGACAATATGGTGGAAGCCAGTTTATTGCCAAGTGAATTGGGAGTTAAGGCAGTGCAGGATGCAATGGACCTGACCCAGACCACTACAGGGATAGTGGTGGCCAATGTTACTCTGGGTGGGGAGCCATTAAGTCTGGACTCCACTGAGGTTATGGGACCATGACTGGGAAGTCAGATTCAGTAGGTTCGACTGCCTGCAGGTATGTTGAATTTAGGGTGTGATTCCTCTTCTCATTGTCTTCACTCATCCCTGATTACCTCAGCCTTTAGTCATTCTTCACCATGTTCACTAAAACTATTTTTTCCCTCCTGCTAGCTACAGGTGCTATGTTGTTTCTAGTAGTATTAACTGGCCCTTCTGAGCAGCTCTCTACCCGCCTCTGTTACTCCTTTGACAACTTCTGCTACTCCAACTTGCTCTATGACCCCTCCCCTAAACTTCTACCTATGCTGGGCCACAATAATAAACCCATTGGGGTCTTACTTAGGTATATCCTACGGAGAAGAGCTCCTCTCCGACAAGTGTCTCCCATGCATTTGTCATAGCCTCCCTCTGGATAACTAGTCTCTCCCTTACTCTTGCTTGGGACGTTGAGACCAATCCTGGACCCTCTTCAGCTAATGTCACCACCAATTGTTGGCATCAATCTCTTGGTTTCACCTTTGCTCACCTTAACATTAGGAGCCTTACTGCTAATGTCCCAGAACTTGAGGCTTGGATCACCTCAACTAAACCAGATGTTCTGGCACTGTCTGGAACTTGGCTGAAACCTTCTATTTCAGACTCCCGCTGCTCCTTGCCTGGCTATAATATACTTCGGACTGATCGCACTAATGCCAAAAGAGGGGGTGGCCTGGCCATGTACTTCAAGCCTCACCTCAATGTATCTTTTATACAGAGTCCCCCTCTGGCTAATTGCGATGTGCTCCATTCACTTCTGCTTCTCAGAGGAGTCAAAGAAATTCATATCTTCTGCGTTTATATACCCCTAGGAACTCTAAGCTGGGACTGGAAGAGTTTATTGAACTCGTGCCCTCTGTGTCTGGGAAAAATGAAGTCATCTGCAAGGGCGATTTTAATCTGGACTGGGCTGGACCCAGTTCCTCCCTCTTATCCTCCTTTACAAGCAAGGCTAACCTTACTCAGCTTATCAGGAGCCCCACCAGGATCTCCCATTGGGGGACCACTGCCACCCTCCTAGACTGGATACTCACCAACAGGAGTGAGAACTTCCCCTCGGCTAGAGTCCTACCTGACTCCATAAGTGATTACTGCCCAGTGTACTGCACCTGGGATACCTCCCCGCCCTCCTACCCACCCAAAGTCGTATCTTTCTCCAACATTTCCAAACTTAACCATGCTACATTTCTGTGTGATCTTAGGATGGTTGACTGGTCCCCTATCTTCATAACCAATAATGTCAACAAAGTGGTAAGTTACTTTAACGATATCCTAATCTCGCTCCAGAACCTTCATATTCTGGCCACCACTCATAGAGTACAAGGTAAAGTCACTAAATGGCTCAATCGTCCCCTACATCAGCTGCTAAAACGGAGGGACTACCTCTGGTCAGTTTGGAAGTCCACTTCCCATCAAGCAGAGTTCAAGGCCTACAGGGCCTTACGGAACACCTGTAAAAGAGAGATCTGTGTGGCCAAGAGCTTATACTACCTCAACCTTCTCAGTTCTTCATTATCTAACCCCAAACGGTACTGGTCACATATTAAAGAAATTCTGGGTCATAATAAGCCTATGACTCCGAATGATATGCTGATAAATGATACTCACTGCAATAACCCCCTTACCATTACCAATGCTTTTAACTCTCTGTTTTCCTCCCCTTCTACCCCCCCCCATCTGCCGACACCCCCATAGTATCCCCATGCCCACCAACCACTGCACCACTGGCCCTTGAACTATCAGCAGTCACTTGTCTTGAGGTGCTTAAGCTACTAAGGTCTTTACCGGCTAATGGCAGTACAGGCCCTGATGGTATACATCCTAGGATTCTCAGGCAGTTTGCCTCTAGTCTCGCTGTACCGGTAGCCAGACTCTTCAACCTCTCCAGCTGCTCTGCCTCAGTGCCTTCAGTCTGGAAGGTTGCCAGGACTATACCTATCTTTAAGAAAGGGGACACCAGGATCATGTCTAACTACAGACCCATGTCACTCCTGCCCACTCTCAGCAAGCTACTTGAGAAACTTGTTCACCGGCAGGTCTCTGCGCACATTCTTAACTTCAACTTACAATCCCCTGTACAACATTGTTTTAGGGCAGGGCACAGTACTACTACTGCTCTTACTCAGCTGACCAGCGATATGAAAAATAATATGGACAAGGGCTTGCTTACATGAGCTGTCTTCGTTGAGCTCTCCAAAGCGTTTGACATGGTTTATCACCCACTTCTTCTGTCTAAGCTGAATACTCTTGGTGCCTCTGACTCTACCCTCTCCTGGCTGAACAGCTACCTTGATAATCAGTCACAGGCTGTATCCTTCAGTAAGACTATCTCCTCCCCTGTCCCTGTTACCCGTGGCATTCCACAGGGTTTGATCCTCGGTCCTCTACTTTTCTCACTCTTCATTAATGATATCCCCACTCCATCTCCTCACAGTAACAGTATAATGTACGCAGACAACCTGGTACTTTATTTGTCCTCCAAGTCTATTGCCGACATTAATCTTCATCTCTCCTCCGCATTTCAGACCCTTCAATCCTGGTTCTCGTCCAACTATCAAGTCATAAACATATCTAGGACCCAGGCCATGCTCTTTGGGTCCCACAGAAAGGTGCCCACTGAGTTCTCTAAACTCCTGGTGCGCAGCTGCGATGGGACTGCTGTATCCAACACTTCATCCTTCAAGTACCTAGGGGTGATGCTTGACCCTGTACTTGACTACTCAATGCATGTTAGCGAGGTGTGTCGCCTGGTTAATGCCAAAATTGGTGCGGTCTACAAAGTGCGCCACTCTCTCACCCCAGCTGCCAGGATCTCTGTTGCACATGGGGTTTTATTCCCACAACTGCTTTGTGCTCTGCCGGTGCTTCCATGCACTTCTGCAGGCGATCGCCGCGGTGGAACCGCGTCTTACAACAATATCTAGATTTGCCATTTCTGCTCCCCGCCTTATGCATCACTGCTGTCTCTATACTGCCTTGAAATGGCTGTCTCCTGATGGCCTTTGCTCATACTCCCTAAGCTGTTTTGTTGACTCCTTAACCAGAACACCTCATCCTGCCTCTCTGGGGGACATGTTTACCCCAGTCTCTCACTCTCGCTCCCTCAGGTCCTCTACCTCTCTGTTACTATCTACTCAGACTTGCTCCACAAAGATGGAAGAACAAGCATTCTCATACTTTGCTCCTAGGTTGTGGAACTCTCTCCCATGCAGTGTCAAGAACTCCTTATCCCACCTTACTTTTAAGCATGCCCTATTTTCCCACCTCCTTGTTTATGAAACCTGTGACTGCTCTTAACTTCTTTCCTGTCCCTCCCCTTGTCTCTTCTCTCGACTTTGACTACTTGTTTGTGACCTACCCACCCCCTTGGAATTACCATTTGTCTTGAGTTCTGCCTGCTTCCCCTATCCCTTGGCTCTGATGTATGCGTCTATCATGTGATTCTATTCTAGCATGTTACTTTGGATATCTGCGGTTAGCAGAGCCTACAGGACTGCTCGCTCCCAGCAAGGCATCCTGAATGTTTGCTTACTGCCAGCTGTTATTAATGGCATGATACACTGTTGGCTGTTATTCATGTTTCGTATTTAACGCAGTACTCTGTTATGTATTTTGTACACAGTTCAATTGCACTTACATGATTGTCTGTACCACTGTTATGATTTTGTACTCTGCTGTATTTGACTTAATGTACTCTCCCGGGTCGTACCTGAAATTAGGCAGGTTATGTTGCCTAGCGCACTTACCCAGTTACCAAAAGCAAATAAATAAATAAATTCTGTTCCCCCCTAAGATACAGGTTATCATGAAAGAGTCTATATCAGAAACTCCTGGTGATGATGTTACAGACAATGCTGGGACTATAACAAGAGAGGGGCAAGAACCTTCTGTAACTACACCTAAGCTTATTGTGCAGTCTGACTCCTCACCAGGTTCATAGACAATGGGGTGCTTCTGACCTGCCTCAGCAACCTGACTTTGTCACTGAAAAGACTGCTGTTATTTCACATTAGGATCTCAACAGAGGTTTAACAAGGATGCAGGAGAATCTACTACCTAGGATCAAAAGCAGTTGGACTCGGAGCTGGGGTCTTCTGATTTCCAGAGACCAGGTATGGGGCCTAGATTTGAGGACCTGTTTCGTGACAGAAATGAACCCGCAGAGGCTGGCCCGCCAGCTCAGCGGTAGGAGTTACTGCTCGCAGAGCCAATGACCTGGGTTCAAGAATGGACTCGGATGGCTGGAGGGACAGCTGGGAGGAGGAGGATTGAGTCCCCACAGGCTGCTCTCCTCCTCCGGAGAGGCTGGGATGCATGTTTCTCCACTTTACCGCCACCTGGGCGACCACAGGTGGAGGTGCAGTGGGACAGCATGAAGCAGCGGGGGGATGTCAGATGGGAGCTGGTGCGCTTGCACATTGCAACGTGCTCCGCCCCTTGGCTCCCCTAGCATGCTGATGTCCTGAGGGGTGGCACCAGAACAAGGAAAAATCCCCACGGATGCCAGCGTAGAAGGGATCCAGCTCCCAGACACCATAACCCGGCTCTCGTGGGGAGCCGTTCAGACCACCCGACACTCACTACAATGGACTGGAGGAGGAAGTCCTGGGATCCCCTTCCTCGCCGCCCGGGCTTGTAAGCCAAGGCAGCATGGGGGGTCCTCCAAGAGGTACTGGGATGGGAAGAGAGAACATAGGATACCCGTAAGACAGCAGCTTCCGCGGAGAGAAGGGGGCATAATCAGACAATATAAAAAAATAAATAAATGAGCCCACACCCTGCAGGAATACTTCAGGTGGGCAGTATTAAAGAGCCAAACAGAAGTGGCTCAAAACACCATTCTTGCCATATATCAAAATGTACACATGTACTGAATCATTGATTTATTTTTATTAGCTAAAAAGCTCCACAAACAGTGTTGTACTTACAGAGTGCAGATCACATACAAAGCTGACAGTTTCATGTAACCATGCCTTATCAAGGCCTTGATGATTCAGTACACGTGTACATTTTGATATATGGCAAGAATGGTGTTTTGAGCCACTTCTGTTTGTTTGTGAGTGTTGCTGTTTTGTGGATGGCTCCACCACACTCATGGGCACCTGCCTTTTTTCTAGTTGTGGGTTAAAGAACTACACTGACAGAATTTATGTTAGGGAAAAATTTTTGAAAGAATCCATGCAGTATTTCTCCTCGGAGATACATGCTTTGATATATGTCTCCGGGGAGGATACATTTGATGTGAGCTTTAGGGCACCTCAAACATTAACATAGCTTTGGGTCAAATTTCAGCTGTTGAAAATCTCCCCATTGTGGGCCCTGTTTATAGCAATACTCCTGATTAAACTCCTAATGAAAATAATTATTATTCTTTTTTGGAATTAAGAAGTACATATTAATGACATTTGCTTTTGACTACAGCAAAGATGTGAGGTGTTGGGGTCTCCCTCACCCATACTGGATACTGAAAATCTGTGGAGAGGTAGTTGGAAGTTCTGCATTAAACAGAAACAGATAAATTCAGAAATGTAACATCTCCCTAATAGTTATTTTATTGGTCAAGATGGAAAATCTACTTTTAAGCATGACAGTGAAGGGCTAGTCACACACATGGGGCTAGAATACATGTCAACAGTACATGTGACAAGCTGAAGTGTGGACTTTGTGGTGAAACTGGCCATCTTAGTGTGGTTTGTAGGAATACATACTACTGTAACCTTTGTGAGGAACAAGGCCATATTTTCAATTTTTGTCCCTGGGCTTCTCGAAAAAGAATCAGTGGATATGACCAGGACAGGCTTCAGAAAAAAGCCCAACATGGAACTTCAGATACACAGCAGCCTAGATCCACAGGAAGGGACTTCATCAGTTTCCAGAATAAAGAACCCTCCCTGCAGTACCAGAACTTACTTCTGCAACTGAACTAATACCAATATCGCCTGAAACTATTCTCTCTCAGGAATGGTCTGTTCTCCCTGATCAGAGGATAGACTCTGACGCAATACCTGTTACTTCACGTATAAACAGCCTTGCACATCAGGACAAGACCGCTTCCATGCCCTCTCCCCATGAAGGCATGACGGTAATGACTACATAGAAACATAGAATTTGACGGCAGATAAGGACCGCTTGGCCCACCCAGTCTGCCCATTTCCCTACCTGATGGATAAGCTGCAGATCCTAGTTAACCAGCAGCCTACTTCTTCCTACCCAACCCCCTAGAATTGCCTTATGACTGTCCCATGCATGCTTGAATTCCACCACTGTTTTTAACTCCACAACCTCCTCTGGAAGGCCGTTCCATACATCCACAACCCTCTCTGTGAAAAATGCTTCCTTAAATTACCTCTGAGCCGCCCCCCTTCTATCTTCAAATTGTGCCCCCTTGTTCTTGCACACCTCTTTTTTTGAAAGATGCTACCCTCTTGGAGACTAGGAGAAAGACATGTGCTACATTAAAAAGTTCAGACTGCTTCTGTGACTGTGCATATTCCACTTGAAGTCTTAGCTTCACAGAAGGTTTGGGGAGACTCGGAGCCTGGGGATCAAGATTAAGATGCTTCAACCCCCTGTGACAGATCAGTATCATTTCACGATTTACCCTTCTCAGACATAGAGGAAGAGGACACAAGAACTTTTAGACAGTATTGGAAGAAAAAAGACAAATCAGGATCTAAAAAGGGTGTCACTTAAAGTTTTGATGGACTTTTTTTAATCCCTGCTAATTTGATGTTTATTTTACCACATTTTCAGCTACCATGGGGTTTAACACCTAGGCGTACAGTCACCAATGGCGAGAGAAATAGTCTTTTCTTTTCTGTATCATGCAAATTATTTTTTTTTTTTGTAGGAAACCAGATTAGGCTCCCTTTTTGATGTTTCACAGGCTCCATCCCTAGAATTGCTACAGATCGCCTCCAAGGGTCATGAGGGCCGCGGGAAGCAAGGCACCTTCCCCCATCCCCAGAATTGCTACAGATCGCCTCTGAGGGTCATGAGGGCCGCGGGAAGCAAGGCACCCTCCCCCATCCCCAGAATTGCTACAGATCGCCTCTGAGGGTCATGAGGGCCGCGGGAAGCAAGGCACCCTCCCCCATCCCCAGAATTGCTACAGATCGCCTCTGAGGGTCATGAGGGCCATGGGAAGTAAGGCGCCCTCCCCCATCCCCAGAATTGCTACAGATCGCCTCTGAGGGTCATGAGGGCCATGGGAAGTAAGGCGCCCTCCCCCATCCCCAGAATTGCTACAGGTACGTGGTGAGGAGCTCCCCTCCCGACTTCGTGGAAGGACTGGCATTGTTGTGTGTTTGAACTTGGTGCCATTTTTTGTCAGCGTAGGTTTGGAGATAGTCTCCTGCCCCCGCATTATTTCTCCCTAACAGCACCAAAAACGTTGTGGCAGACTGTACCTTAAGGGCTATATTGCATATATATCTCCCAATGCTGCATGCCTGTAAAGTGTCTGTAAATACCTGCCCTTAAAGCTAAAACAGTATTGTGCTGAGCCAGTAATTAATTGTAGCCCTTAAAGCTAAATACAATATTGTGCTGATCCGGTAATTGATTGTAGCCCTTAAAGCTAAAAACAATATTGTGCTGATCCGGTAATTAATTTTTAGCCCATAAAGCTAAAAACAGTACTGTACTGATCCAGTAATTGATTTTGGATCTTGGGGCTGGAACAGAGTTGTGCTGCCTCTCTGACTAATTCTTTGGACTGTGTATTTTGTTGTTTGCTCAGGTTCCCGACCTGGCCTCCTGCCTCTCACTCTGACCAGGTCCCTGCCTAACAGGCCTGGCTCCCAACAGATTGAGAAAAAAAAAAAACATAGCCAGTAAGCAGATACAGCAAGATTAAACAAAGCCAGTAAGCAGATACAGCAACGCTCCTGCTAATTCGAATTTAGGAGCCTGCTTGATGGTCTATTCATTTTAATTCGGCTTTCCTTTCACCCTTCCCCCTGCCAGTGTGTAAATCTGATTACCTTCTGTATCTTCCTCCACAGATCGCCTCCGAGTGTCATGAGGGACACGGGAAGCAAGGCACCCTCCCCCATCCTTAGAATTGCTACAGGTACGTGACGAGAAGCTCCCCTCCCGACTTCATGGAAGAACTGGCGTTGTTGTATCCCCGCCAATGCAGGGCATCTGCTCCCCACCTCCCCCACCACCACCCTTGCTTGGCATGCCCTATATAGTGATTTCCAACCAATCAGCCAACTTCACCATTAGCAGCTTATACACTCTCGCCACTAGAGGCTGCTCTTTCTGCTTCAACACTGGATTTCTCTTATCCCTAACACAACTCACATATAGTGATAGAATGCTACATCTAATTCTCCTCCTGTGCTTTCTTCTACCCACTGCACAGACCCCTGTCCTGTCTTACCCCATCAACACTCCCCCACCGATACAGTCAATTATGTGGCTTCCTGGCAGTTGATAAACTCGTGGGTATCCTCTCTCATCCATCTTGTTGGAAATAGGACTGTGCATATGACCCTCACACCAGTTACGGACTATGGTTGCCACACATGGCACACAACTCAGGACTCGCCCTACAGTGATTGGCAGCATCACCACCTGCATCAGCTGATGCAGCCCTCTCACCTCTCGTGCCAACTCCTCCTCCTGGCTGCCCCTTATCTACAATTTCTCCCCATTCCTATCATCTCTTCCTCTGTGCGTTCTGCCAAACTCTTGTACCTCAACAAAAGGAAGACATCCTGGTGCCCTGCATTACAGCTCACACTTCTTCTCCTCCTCCTCCTTCTAAGGTCGGGCAATGTCCATCCTAATCCTGGGCCTCCAGTACCCTTAACACCCTCCCAACCTTCTATTGGTGGTTTGTGAGTCGCCTCCCTCAATGTCTGTAGCATATTAAACAAGCATTTGTCAAGGCCGAATGTTTGCTTGCTGGCATTGGCATTGGTAGTGTAGGAGTTACAGAGCCGCATAATAGGAATGGCAGTGAAGTATTGAACTGAAGCCGACCCCACCACCACCCTTCAGAGACTGACAGGCATTGGGGTGTGCCTTTGGGTCATCAGGCATAATGGCCATGCCATTTCACCACACCCTACCCTGCAGACACCGACAAGTGTCACGGTGTGCCTTGGGGTCTTTGGCCCTTATGCGCAACCCATTCCATCAGGAAATACGGTGAGATGGGTGCAGTATAAGAGAATGGGGTGAACTTTCGGGCCGAAGAGTCCAAGGCACACCTCGATGCCTCTCACTGGCTGCAGGGTGTGGAATGGTATGAGCATTACAGGCGGGAATCCCAAGTCACACCCCTGATGCCTGTCATTCTCTACAGGGTGGGGCGTTATGGTCGGAAACCCTAACGCCTCAGGCATTCATTGGTATTTTCACTCCAAATTTTCAACGTTTTTTTTTTGTGACCCCCATCTTATGAACAGTGGCAATATCAGTTTGGTAGCTGAAAGTTGCTTTTGCACAGTGACTACGGCATTTAGCACCACAAGTGCAAAAACACATTCCGAACAGAATGTGAAAAATGACAGCTGAACTGTTCATGGGGAGGTGTAAAAAATGGCAATGTTGAAAATCTGCAGTGAAAATATTAAAAAAACTGGTGAAGTCACGAACGTGCATAGAAACTGTGCAACGCACATCCATAATGTAATTAGTTTGGGGATTTTTTTTTACAGCAGATTGTCAACACAGGCATTTTGGGACCTCCGATCATGAACAGCGTCACCGTGATTTTCTTTATCTGTCCTGAACAATGATTTCCCACAGTGACCTCGCATTTCTGCGCCGAAAGTGTGAAAACACATTTCGGCCATGCTGTGAAAAATGACAGCTGTACTGTTCATAAGGAAGTGCAGAAAAATGCCACTGGTGAAAATTTGGACTGAAAATATTACAAATTCATGAACTTACGAGGGTGCGTGGAAACTGCGCAATGCTCACTCGTAACAGTCATTTTATGGACTTTTGTCACCAAATTTTCAACATAGCCATTTTAAGACCTCTGCTCATGAACAGTGTCACTGTGATTTTCTTAATGTGTCCCATACATTGATTTTGCACACCAACTGCACCATTGTGCGCTACATGCGCGGAAACACATTTTGGGCGAAATATGAAAAATGACAGCTATACTGCTCATAAGGAGGTGTGGTAAAATGTCAATGTTGAAAATCCAGAGTGCAAATATTAAAAATTTGCGAACTTACAAGCGTGCGTAGGAACTGCACAACATACACTCGTAAAACAGTCATTTTTAGGAATTTTTACCAAATTTGCAACATTGGCTTTTTGAGAGCCCACCTTATTAACACTGGCACTGTTGTTTCGTTAATCGGTCCGGAAAGGTGATTTCACGCAGTGACTGCGAAATCACCCTTCGACTTGATTAACGCCATGACAGTTCAAGAATTCATGAGGAGGCGCCCCAAAAACCCCAGGTTAAAAATTTGGTGCCAAAATTCCAAAAAATGCCCGAGATATGCATTAAAGTTGAAAAAACCCTATTTACTGCATTATACAGCTTACCAGCATTTCCTCAGTTTGCGGTCGGCTTTGAAGAGTGCAGACGTGTTCCCGGTCCACTGAAGATCATCGCACCAAGCTCCGGAGGTAAGTATGGGGTGAGGTAGGGGTGTGGGGAGGCAGAGTGCACAGAGAATCGGCAGGTGGGCAGGAGACTGCCGTAGGAACTTTTGTTTATAGGTTGTTTTTTTTTTCTTGGAGGCACGGGACGTTTGCCACACTGGGTGGGTCCCAGGTGGTAGCTGGAAGCTGATGATGCAGGGGCGTTTGCCACAATGGGTGGGCTCCCAAGCGTGGTAGCTGGAGAAAACTGTTTGGGGGGTGGGGCCATGGAGCCCGCCAGAGTTAGGCACCCCGTCGGCCATGATGTACCATGCTGGGGTGGAAATCTAGCACGTGGCAGCTGGAAGCTGTTTGGGGTACTGGAGCCGACCAGGTTGGGCATCCCACGTCGTACATACATACATGTGTGAGAAGTGAGCACGAGCATGCAATGTCTGTGGCATGTGGAGGTGGGGATTTGCTCACTGAAGCTGGAGCTCTCCTTTTCAACTGTATGGCACTGCATTTTCAGCTGCTGTCACAGACAGCTGTGGCATTCACTGGAGAACTGGGGCCGCGCCTGCAAACACACTGACTGAATTGGAAGACGGCTGCCACACCTCCAAAAACTCGGATGATGGCACTATGTTTCTTGCACATGCGTGCAAACATAAAAAGTGGGACTCCTTCCAGGGCTGGGTCATACAATATCATCCTGATGTTATAGCTATGACTGAAACCTGGCTCACCCATCAGATTCCTGACTCCTCAGTAACCCTTGCAGTTACAACCTCTGCCGTCTTGGACCGACAGGAATGGCAGCGGGGTGAGTTCACGCCATCTACACTAAGGACATATTACATGTTCAACAGCTCCCTCCCCCTCAGTTGGGACCAGGACCACAGGCCGTCACCATTAAACCTTACCTTGGGGGTGCCCACAACCCACTACACATCACTGCAGTCTACAGTCCACCAAGGGACCAAAAAGTAGCCTTCCACTCGATAATGTCCTTTCTGGACACTCTACCATCTCGCACGGAAATGATTGTACTAGGTGACTTTAATATAAATTGGTTAAGTAAGGATGCCTCCCTGCTCATAGATACTGCCACAGCCCAAGACCTCTCTCAAGTGGTCACCTCCCCTACCCATCTTGACCCGCGCACTGGGTCTTCCTCCCTGCTCGACCTTGTCTTCATCAATCGTCCACACAAAATCTCTAATGTCTCTGTTCTCCCAGGGTCCTGAAAAGTCCCTAGATCCCCTCCCCAAATTCATAAACCAACACAAACTTGGCCCTGGTAAACTGACAGCTCTTAAAGCATACCTCAGAGCCATGAACTGGTCCTTCATTACTAGCTCCCCCGACCAGGAAATAGCCCTAGACCTCGTCATCCTGTCTTTCAATAACATGTGACAAATTTGCCCCATTCACTAAAAGAATGGTTAAAGGCAACCATGTGCCCTGTTTCACTGATTGCCTCATGACCTTGTTGCGGGCAAGAGACTCATTGTGGCAACGCTCCATAGAATCTAGCCTCCCGCTTGACAGGCATAAATATAGAGAGACCCGGAATAAGTGCACCTGGGCCATTCGCAAAGCTAAAGCAGAGTACTATAAATCCTCATTAACTTCCTCCTGGGGCTCTGGACGCAAGTTCTGGAACAGCATTAATGAAATCTGTGGGTAAGGCTCCCAACCCTATTCCAGCGCAGGTCATGGTTAATGGGTCATTGACCACTGACCCTTCCCATATTGCTTCAGCCTTCAATAATGCCTTCACTAACCTTAGTAATGTTCTCCCTCCTAACTTCTTTGATCCTCCGGCAACTAATGCCCTTTCTCCTCCTCCTCCTCCTGCAGCCCCCCCCCCACCTGTGCTGTATCACTACTAAGACTGTGGGTGGAGCCATACCTCAAAGCAGCCCTTAGCCACTCCTCATCCAGCTCCGAATCTCTGGACATGAAGCCCTTCGTCTCACCCTAAACTAGGTTCTCTGCCACCTTACTCACATTTAAACCGCTCCCTTTGCCTAGGTAAATTCCCCACCAAGTGGAAATCTGCCTCCATCACACCAACATTTAAAGGTGGGGATCGTTCCAATACAAATAATTACCACCCCATCTCATACTCCCTCCCCTCTCCAAGGCATTAGAGCGGATTGTATCTGATCAGATCACACAGCACCTCAACAAATACAACCTTCTCTGCAAGCAGCAACATGGTTTCCGCAAGGGACACAGCACAATCACTGCCTTTCTCGAATTTACCACACAAATACACTCTGCGCTGGATAAGGGGCACATCACTGGAGCTGTCTTCACTGACCTCACAAAGGCGTTTGAGACTGTCAACCACTCCCTCCTACTAACCACATTGACCAATTTGGGTCTTTCTTGGGATGCCTTGGGATGGTTCTCTGACTACCTCTCAAACTGATATCAACAGGTCAAAAGTGGTAACACAGTTTCAAATAGACTATCCGTTCTCTCCTGTGTCCCTCAGGGGTCCATTTTGGACCGCTACTTTTTAGCCTCTTCCTCAACTCCTCCCTGAGTCCTGCCCTGGCAATCTATTACTATGTGCGGACGATGCAGTCATTTTCTCCTCCAGACCTGACCCTATACAACTTCACCGCTCCCTTCGGTCCTTGCTCAGCTGTACTGAAAACTGGTTCACTGCCCAATGCCTTATCCTCAACTACAACAAAACCAAAGTAGAACTCTAGAAAGATGCTATGCCCACAAGTTCTTACTTCTAATCACACCCCTCTGGAGCAGCTGGACTCCTTTAAATACCTGGGCATCACATTGGACCCAGGTCTTAACTTCCACGAACACATTCACCAACTATCCAAGGCCCTTAACGTTAGGCTGGGGCTTCTGCACCATTTTAAGCACTGCCTCACCGCTGACGCTCTCAGGCTCACTGTCACCTCCTCGGTCCTCTCTCTGCTAGATTATGGCCTATTGATATATGGGGCAGCATCCCTAGACTCCATATCTCCCTAAACAAAGCCAGCCATCTTGTTTTAGGATGTGACCATCTTACACATACCTGCTCACTCTATAGTGCTACCTTAATCTCAACAACAGGATTAGGTTCCACACCTGTCTGATGGCTAAAAACATCATCCTAGTCCTCTCCCCCTCTGGATTCACCCCTTTAATCCACCCAAATATCAAGGTTAAGTGTACCCATAGCTCAGCCCACCATCTCTTCTCTATTCCCTCCAGCCGTACCTCTCAATTTCAAAGGTCTTTCAGCTATAGGGCCCCCATGTGGATGAACAGCCTTCCCTCCATCCTGGCTAATGAACAAAGACTAGAACAATTTAAAACCCTCCTTAGGGCCCACCTCCTATCCTCAAATAACTATAACTGCAACTGAATCCCTGTCCTCCACCTCCTCCTTAATCTATGACAATGGCCACTGGCCTGCCTCTTCTCTTAGTGACCAACCAGTGTCGCTCATGCCTACATCATGTGTATACGATGTAATTTACTCTAATAAGTAATCCTAGTATTTTGAATGTTAGCTTGGTTGATTCCTTGTAAACTATCTGTATCTGTCTCTGAGTTAATTTGCTGTAATGTCTGTCTGTATACAATCTATGTGACGTGGAACCTTTATAAATGAGTCTGTGACTCATAGGTACTCTCCAAATATGTAATAAATAAATAAAAAAAAAAAGGGCACTGGTTTGGCAACCTTCACATTGAACTTATGGTGAAGATCCAGCGGACGAGGTTGGGATTCTTTTTCGCGGTACTAGCTTTTCCATTTCTAGGCTGATAAATGTTCACCCAGGGACAGCCTCGTTATTAGACACAGATTACAAGGGCAAAGTTTTTTGGCTTTGTTAATATGTATGCCCCTCAGGTAAAAACTGTTTGCACTGCATTATAGGATAAGGTTACCCCCTATTTACACACTGGGAGACATGTGATTTTTGGGGAAGGGGTTGACTCCCAATGTAATAACAGATATAACAGTTCCTTATGTGAAAAGGTCTATAGCAATGTTAATATTCTGTTTTGAATGGTTACTATAGCTAAGCATCATGATGTATTTTGGAATATTCACAAGACAGGTGGGGCCACGTACTTTCATAGAAGTTTATCTACAAGGATAGATTATTTTTTTCTTTCAGAAACACTGGTTATACAGTCCTTTGCTTTAGTCCCCATAGAATCTTCTGACCATGTTTTGTTACACGGCACATTTTCCTTTGCTGTATCTCAGGCAAGGAAGGCTAGGGGACGATGGAAGTCGAATACCTTAATTTTAAATCTCCCAGTGGTTCAGGAAAATGTATTGAATGGATTAAGTTTCTGTATAAGGATGCCATGGTAATAACTATAATGTTTTTTGGGGGGAAGACCTTCCAGATCACCATAAGCTTTAAACAAGGTGGTCTGCTCAGTCCACTTCTTTATGTTTTTTCATTGGATCCTTCGATAAAGACAATTATTAGAGATCACCAGGTGGTTGGTATCCTCCCCACTTTGACAACACAAGTACAAATCACAGCTTATGCTGATGATGTTTGTCTTTATATCCAAGACGTAATGTCTGATAGGGCAGCTTTAAATATTTTTCATCAGTTTTCCAGCACCTCAGGTGCCAGATTGAATATTGCCAAAAGAACTGGTCTGAGACTGGGAATGGTCCCACAAGGGATAACTGAAATAGCAGGGATTCAACTCTCAGACTTCTCTATTACGCCGATGATGCTGTCATCGACTCCACCCTCAAGGACCCCCACCTTCTGCAAAGTAAACTACAGCATAGATTCTCCTCAGTTGAAAACTGGTTCAGTAAACACAAACTTGTCCTCAACTATAAAAAAACAAAGTCCATGCTCTTCTGCAGCTCACAAAACAAGCACTGGGACTACCCCCTCACTATTGCAAACTGCCTAGGTACAATCCTAGAACAAGTGTAAACCTTAAAATACCTTGGAATCACTCTTGACAGTTGTCTATCCTATGGGGCTCACATTGACAATGTTGCCAAAGTGACTAACACACGTATTGGCCTGCTTTACAGGCATAGGCAATGCCTAACTCCGGAAGCCTTAAGGATCGCAGTTCAGAGTTCAGTAATCTCAACTATCGACTATGTCCCCATCATCTACAGTTCCGCTTCCACCACCGCCCTAAGGCACATATCTATGGCTTTGAACAAAGCTTGCTGACTCATCACTGGATCCCATCGTCTCACCCATACGTGTGACCTATACGCCCAAACTGGTTGGCTTCAACTCTCAAGCCACATCAAGTATCTAACATGCATAATGGCTAAAAAAACATTGATGGGCTTTGCCCCACCCCCCGGAGTTCAAGCTCTGCTACAACCTGCACAGAATCTCCACCTTACCAGGGGCTCTGAATCTCAATTACTGCATATTCCAAGATGCCGGACCTCACAGGGACAAATATCCTTTGCCTACAGAGCTTCCAGCTGGCTAAATGGTCTCACCAGGAACATCTTCTTCCTACCTAAGCTAGGCCCGTTCAAATATAACCTCCTCCTATTCCTCTCTGCCTCTAGCACATGCGACTGTCTTCTCTAACCTGCTGTTCCCTTTTTGGTACTTGTCCCTTCTCATCCACCCCCCTATTCCCCACCTCTACCTTCCCCCTTCCTCCTCTTACTTGCACTTTCCACTTGCACTTCCTGTGTGTTTTGACAATTGCCTCTGGCAGCATCTTCTTCTCATGTCTCACCAAGTTCTCATTATCAATGTTATCCCTGTCCTGTGCATGCCCCTAGTACCACCTAATCTGTATGTACTCATGTGATGAAAAACAACTGTAACCTGTTATCCTGTAATAATTAATGTCCTGCTTGTTTGTTCTCATCCTGACATGGAACCTTTGTAAAAGAACCTTGGCTCAAAGGTAATTATAATCCTAGACTCTAATAATAAATAATAAATAAAATAATATATAATATTACAGTTTTGGAAGTGAAATTTGGTTCTGGTGATATGCCAAGACTAAACTGGGAAGAAAAACTGAACATGGGAATGGTAAAAGTGAATCTTCAGAAATCTTGGTGCTTCCAAGACAAAAAAAGTCTACAGCACAGGACTAAGGCATGGCAAGGATGGTTTGTACAGGGTTTAAGCATCTATAGTTCTTCATGGACAATTTCACCTTTTACGAATGTGCAAGCATTATCAGTTCCATCATATATGCAATCTGTCTTGAAAAAACTGTTTTTATGGCAATTATCTAAGCAACAAGTATTGTCACTGTCTAGAAAACAATTGTATGATTTTTATAATGAATACTTTTTTCCCCTTAAGTTCTTGATTTCCCTTTCTGTACTGATAATACAATTGACTTGATTCTTGCACAACTTACTGATGTGAAAATCCCTGGGAAAATGTGGGATATACTCTGGCTATGTTGTTATGATAGGCTTGGGGTCAAGGGAAACTTGAAACATAAGAGTATGGATGAACATATGTGTCCTAGTCCTAGATACTATTTGCAGGTTGAAACCATGAAACATTTCTTTCTAGATTCTCCATTTCTGGTAACCTTCTGTCCTTTTTGGCTCAGAGATTGAAACTACCATGGTTATCATGTATTACCTACATCAATTTCATTTTGAGGGACCTACTTATACATGGTAAGAAATATTATAAAAGCACACTGTTAATAACCTTTGCCGGTTTAAAGTTCTACCTGTGGAGGGCACAGTGTCAATTAGTGTTGCAACAGATTCAGTCCACTAATATATCAATTGGTAAATTGCCAGAAGTTGCTAAGAGGCAGATCTATTTAGATGAAGGAAAATCTTTGGATTGCATGACTTCACAACAAAGATGGAAATCTGTGACATGGATTAAGTGGTAGTTCAGTGCTTTATTACTAATATTGTTTGTTAGAGGGAGGAGGAAGACTGAGGGATTTGAATTAAACATGATATGATTTCCATTTCTTCCTCTGTATTCTGCAAAATAGGGTGGATATTGCTGTGGGATCGAGCAAGTTAGTTTGCAGTTTTTTTTGTGGGACTCTTAAACAGCACCTTTCCCAATCTTAAAACATTAACATAGAAACATACACTTTGACGGCATATAAGGACCACTTGATCCACCCAGTCTGCCCATTTCCCTACCTACTGGATAAGCTGTAGATTCTAGTTAACCAACGGCCTACTTCCTGCCACCCCCACTACAATTGCCTTGTGTCTGTCCCATGCATGTTTGAATTCCCCCACTGTTTTAGCCCAACAACCTCCCCAGGAAGGCAGTTCCACGCATCCACCACTCTCTCCATGAAAAAAGATTTCCTCACATTACCCCTGAGCCGTCCCCCCTCTATCTTTAAATTGTGAAGAAGAAGAAGAAGAAGAAGAAGAAGAAGAAGAAGAAGAAGAAGAAGAAGAAGAATCAGCATTTATGTAGCGCTTTTCATACATCCAAAGTGCTTTACAAGCAATGCTAGACTGGTAGTGAAGTGACTGAATGTGTGGTGGCGGCCATATCGCACATCATCACCCACACACAGCCTGGATAATTGCATGAACCAGTTTATGGGAAGGGGAATGTTGGCCAGGACACCAGGAATGTTCCCTACTCTTTGCGAAGAGTGCCCTGGGTTCTTTTACTTCCACCTGGACACCCACCAGGACAACACTAGGATGGGCAGAAGGGACCTCGGTTTAACGTCTCATCCAAAGGACGGCACACCCCAGCAGTACAGCACCCCCCAATACTGCACTCAGATGCCAGCGATTTTTAGGTGCAAGTCCAATCCCGGTGTGGGACGAGAACCCACAACCTTCTGGTCCAGAGGCGGATGTGCTACCAACTGAGCCACGCTGACACCTGCTACCAACTGAGCCACGCTGACACCCTGTGTCCCCTTGTTCTTACACATCTCTTTTTCTGAAAGATGCTACCCTCCTGGACTTTGTTGACTCCCTTGAGGTACTTGAACGTTTCTATCATGTCCCCTCTGTCCCTCCTTTCATCAAGGGTATACATATTAAGCTCTTTCAGTCTCTCTTCATATGATTTCTGATGCAGACCCTGCACCATTTTAGTTGCCCTCCTCTGGACTGCTTCCATCCTGTCTATGTCCTTGCGTAGATGAGGTCTCCAAAACTGCACACAGTACTCCAGATGGGGTCTCACCAACTGTCTGTACAGAGGGATAACCACTTCCCTTTTTCTACTTGTGATGCCCCTTCCTATGCATCCCAGTATCCCCCTAGCTCTCCTCACTGACTTCTCACATTGCTTACCCACCTTTAGATCATCTGATATGACTACCCCCAAGTCCCGTTCCATTTTTGTTGTTGTTAGTACCTCCCCTGCTATTGTGTACTCTTCTCCTGGGTTTTTGTTTCCCAGGTGCATTACTTTGCACTTCTTTGCATTGAATCTAAGTTGCCATATGTCTGACCATTCCTCCAACCTTGCCAAGTCCCTTCTCATCCTTTCTACCCCACTTTGTTTATCAACTCTGTTACAGATCTTTGTATCATCTGCAAAGAGGCATACCTTTCCTTCCAGACCCTCTGCAATGTCACCTATAAAGATGTTAAAGAGGACTGGACCCAGTACTGAGCCTGAGGTACTCCACTAGTGACCCCCCTTTCTTCGGAATGTGTGCCACTCACTATTACCTTCTGTGTTCTGTTGTGCAGCCAGTTTGCAACCCAGGCTACCACCCTGGGACCCACTCCCAAGCTGGCTAACTTGATTATTAATCTTTTGTGCAGGACTGTGTCAAATGCCTTGCTAAAGTCTAGGTAGGCCATATCCACAGCCCCTCCCTGGTCTATTACTTTGGTCACCCAGTCAAAGAAATCTATTAGATTCGTCTGACATGACCTTCCTGCTGTAAATCCATGCTGCTTTGGGTCCTGTGCAGTTTCTAGGTACTCAACAATTCTTTCTTTCAGAAGTGATTCCATCATTTTCCCTACCACTGAGGTCAAACTTACAGGTCTGTAGTTTCCTGCTTCTGCCTTGCTCCCACTTTTGTGAAGGGGAATCACATCTGTCCTCCAGTCCTCAGGTACCACCCCATCCTCCCATGATTTGTTAAAAAGTGTGGTCAGTGGTGTCACTAGGTCCTCCCTTAGTTCATTTAGGATTCTGGGGTGAATCCCATCAGGCCCCATTGCTTTGTCCACCTTGAGTTTTAGGAGTTCTTTCAGGACTCTTTCTTCTGTAAATGGACTGGTGTCAACCCCCCTACCCAGAGTGCTTCTATTGTCTGGTTTAAGTAACTCCTCCTCATCTTCTTTTGTGAATACTGAGCAAAAGTATTCATTCAGTATCTCTGCCTTTTCACTGTCTCCCTCTGCCCACCTCCCCTCTCCCTTATTAATCTTCACTATTCCTCCCTTAACCTTTATATGCTCCCTAATGTACCTATAAAAGGTTTTATCCCCCTTCTTAACTGACTTGGCTATTTTTTCCTCAGTTTGGGCTTTTGCTATTCTGACTGCCTTCCCCACTTCTTTCTGCTTTAATTGATACAGTTCCCTGTCATGCTCCTTCTGTGATGCCTTATACTTTTTGAATGCAGCATTTTTCTCCTTAACCTTCCCTGCCACCTCTTTTGAGAACCATAGTGGTTTTTTACTCCACTTTGTTTTTTTTATCTGTTTCACACAAAGGTTTGTTACCTCTATGATGGCAGTTTTGATTTTCTCCATTGTTCTTCCACCCTCCTTTTGCCCATTTGCCAGTGTATTCCTCAGGTATTCACCCATTTTGCCAAAGTCAGCCCTTCTAAAGTCCAGTATGCTTGTTTTTGTATGGCTTGTCTCCATGGTTGTGCTTATTGTAAGCACACTGTGCAGTGAGTAAGCTGTTCCCAGATGTCTACCGACTTCTAAATTTGTGATCCTCTCTCCATTTGAGAGTACCAGGTCTAGTATTGCTTCCTCCTGAGTGGGTTCCAACACTAGCTGTCTAAGGCCTGCCCCCTGCAGGGCATCGAGAATGACCCTGCTCTTAGATGTGGCTGCAGTACATGTCATCCAGTTAACATCTGGCATATTCAGGTCCCCCATTAACAGTATCTCCCCTTTTTCAGCCATTTTGAGAATATCTTCTATCATTTTCTTGTCCATTTCTTGTACATTAAACAGGGAGCTCCCTTACCTCATTGGGAGCTCCTGCAGGCTAGTTTCACTTTTTATTTTTCAGCCCCCAAAAGGAACAGAAGAGATTGTAAGTTGCCTCTGAGGGGCTGGCCACACAATTTCTTTCCATTTCCTAATTCTCTGATCCACACCTGCACGCTGACATTTTGTGACATCATTATATTCACTTGAATAGAGCATCTTTTTCAAATGTGATTTCCCAATTTTAAATCAGGTTTTGGTATCTATTGATGCCAGGGTTCAACTAACAAGAGCCATGTTAGTTGAACCCTGGCATCAATATGTACCAAAACCAAATTTAAAATCAGGAAATCAAATCTGAAAAAAATGCTCCATTCAAGAATCGGAACCCGCCCCGGCATGCTTGACCTATAATGATGTAACGTCAGAGCATGGGGGAGGATCAGAGACTCAGGAAGTGGAAAGGGGTCTTATGGCCAGCCTCTCAGGGGCAAAGTACAACCCTTCCCTTCCTTTGGAGGCTGAAAAAAAAGCCTGGAGATCCTCCCAATGAGGTAAGGGAGCTCCCTGTTTAATGTTTTTTGAATGTAAAAATATTGATAAAGGTAAGTTTTGTTTTATGTGTTTTGTTGGTACATGGGAGTTTGTTCTCATTCTGAAAAGTTTCTTATTTTTGTTTTATTTCTGATCTATGTATTTTTGGGAAGTTAATTTGTTCCTTTGTCCTTTTTAGTTTATTCTAATTTTTTGTATTTTTGATTATCTGTAGTATCTCTTTGATTTTCTCTTTTATAAAATACCCCTACACTTGTGAAAAGAGCTTGGGTTCTTTACTTCATTCTGTACACTGGGGTGGGCAAACATTGCGAATTCCACTTTCACGGAATTTCCGTGAAAATCCAGAAATGTTGTGGAATTTTCCAAATTTCTGCCATTGGCGAGATCGGAAACTTCTGAATGTGTTTGTCATTTTCCATGGAATATTTTGGCTGAACTGCAGAAAAATACACATGAACTGCAGAATAACAGTTCTGAGGAATTTTTGGTTCTGCAGTTTGATGAATTATTCTGCAATTCATGTAATTATTCCTCAGTTCAGTAACCAGTTCTACAGATTTTTTCTCTACAGTTTAATAGAATAATCCATAATTTATACATTTGTTCCACTGTTCTAAGTCAGAATTTCTGCAAAAGTTGCTAATTTGATTTCCACACTTTCACGGAAGCACAAATCTGACTTTCACGGAAATTCCGCTGACGGAAGTTTTTTTTCACATACCTCTACTGTACACCCACCAGGACAGCACCAGAGATGGGTAGAAGGGACCTGAGTTTAAGGTCTCATCTGAAAGACAGAACACTCGGACAATACAGCACCCCCTAGTACTGCACACTGGTGCTAGTGTTTAAGGAATGAGCCCAATCTTGGATAGGATATGAACATATGAAGAAGCCAGCAGAAGAAGGCCATTTGGTCTGTCAAGTCTGCTCGTATTGCAGGGTGCACAGCTTGAGCTAATGTCCCTGCCCTTCCTCCCCACTCCTCCCATCCTCTCTACCCATGATCCTTATCTTCCCCTATGCCTATCCCAGCCTCTCTTGAAGCTGCCCACTGTCTCCAATGAGATGACCTCTTCTGGCAGTGCTTTCCAAGTGTCCACCACCCACTCTGTGCAGAAGTGCTTCCTGACCTCCCTCCTAAACCTCCCATCCTCCAGCTTAAGACTGTGCCACTCAGCTTAAAGAGATTCTCTTTATCAACCTTATTTATCCTTTTCAAGTACTTGAAGGTCCCAATCATGTCCCCTCTCTCTCTCTCCTGTCTTCCAGGGAGTACATGTTCAGTGCTCTCAACCTCTCCTCATACGCCTTAGCCTGCTGACCTGCTATCATCTTTGTAGCCCTCCTCTGGACCCTCTCCAGCAGGTTAATGTCCTTTTTTGAGGTGTGCGCACCAGTACTGAACGCCATACTCTAGATGCAGCCTTACCAGTGACCTGTACAAGAGCAGTCTAACCTCCTCTCTCCTAATACTGATCCCCCTAGATATGCATCCCAGCATCTTGTTTGCCTTTGCTGCTGCCTTCTTGCACTGCATGGAGTGCGTCAGGTCACTAGTGATCATCACTCCTAGGTCCTTCTCCTCCTCTGATGCAAATACTCGGACTCCACCCAAGTGGGACTCTGTCCTGGGATTCTTGGTTCCAATATGCATAACTTTGAATTG
This sequence comes from Neoceratodus forsteri, assembly GCA_016271365.2. NCBI lineage: Eukaryota > Metazoa > Chordata > Ceratodontiformes > Ceratodontidae > Neoceratodus > Neoceratodus forsteri. The sequence continues at coordinate 766,696,263 of CM028131.1, read as the reverse complement.
CATGGCACTGAAATCAAGCTGCCAGATCCTGGCCCACCTCCCCAGCTTTTCCAGATCTTCCTGTAAGTTCAGTGTCCCTTCAGCTGCGTCCACTCTCCTGCAGAGTTTGCTGTCATCCACTAATCGGCATATTTTGCCCTTAATGCCATCGCCAGTGTCATTGATGAAGACATTGAACAACACTGGCCCCAGCACCAAACCCTGCAGGACCCCACTGGTTACCTCTATGGTGCCAGATAACTCTCTCCCCACAACCACCCTCTGGGTTCTGTCCCTCAGCCAGTTTTCCACCCATCTGGCCATCTCTTCCCTATCCCTGAGATCCACCAACTTCCTGATCAACCTTTTGTGGGGCACAGAGTCAAAGGCCTTGCTGAAATCAAGATAGAGGATGTCTACCGCTTGGCCCCTGTCTACTGTCCTAGTGACACAGTCAAAGAAGTCAATCAGATTCGTTTCACACGGTGTCCTCCCCATGAACCCATGCTGCCTTGCATCCTGGAGACCATGCTCCCCTAGATATTCCACCAACCTTTCCTTTAGCATGGTCTCCATGAGCTTTCCCACAATGGAGGTCAGACTGACTGGTTTGTAATTCCCTGGGTCATCCTTGGGACCGCTTTTGTGAAGGAGCACTACATGTGCTGTTCTCCAGTCCTGTGGTACCATGCCTGACTCTAGTGAACTATTAAATAGGTCTGTCAGTGACCCTGTCAGCTCCTCAGCCAGTTCCTTTAGTACCCTTGGATGTACTCTGTCTGGGCCTGGTGATTTGTTCACCTTCAATGCCAGTAGCCCCTCCCTCACTCTATCTTCTGTGTTCCTCTCCCCCCCACTCTTCTTTTCCCTCCTGAAGGCACTGGTCCATCCTTCTCCCTGCTTTTCCCCCATTATCCACCACTCACTCCACCCCATTCTTAAGCCTAACAATCCCTTCCTTCTTGTCCCTTTTCTCACTTATATAGTGAAAGAAAGCCTTCTCCCCTTTCTTAATTCATTCAGCTATCTGCAGCTCCTTCTGTGCCTGTGATTGCAGGACTTCCTTACTTGCCTCACTAGCCAACCTTAGGTAATTTTCCCTATCCACCTCTCTCTTGGTCTTCCTGAATTTTCTATAGGCCAACCTCTTTTCCCTTACTGCCTGGGCAACCCCAGAACTGAACCGGCTGGGCACTTTGGCCCTTGTGTTCTTCCCCCTGAGCCTAACACACTCATCTGTGGCAACCAGTATTCCTTCCTTAATGATGGACCACCTTTGGCCCACCCCCATATCTGTTCTGATGCCCACCAGATGGCTCCTTAGCACTTCGCCCATTTTCCTGAAGTCTGCACTCCTGAAATCCAAGATTTTGGTCTTAGTCGGGATGCAGTTCCTGTCCATATCTAACTGGAACCACACTGTGCAAAGGGTCACTTCCACCCAGTGATTTCCTGACCATTATTTCCTGTATATGCTCCCCATTTGTGAGCACCAGATCAAGAATTGCCTCAGCTCTTGTTGGTTCAGTGACGCCCTGAGTCAGGAACCCACTCTGCAGTCCTTCCAGGATCACCTGATTCCTAGCACATGTTGTGGAGGGTATGCTCCAGTTCACCTTGGGCAGGTTGAAGTCCCTCACAATTACCACTTCTCCTTTCCCTGCAGCTTCCAATATTTGTAAGCTCAGTTCCCTGTCCCTCTCCTCATCCTGACTGCGTGGTCTGTAAACCACCCCTAACCATGACCTTCTGCCACAGAGGTGCATGTGCTACCAACTGAGCCACACTGATAATCTGAACCAATAAGATAGTACGAACTAGAAGTAACATAACAACCAACCAGCATATCTGAAAGAATGAGAATGGCTGAATGCATTGGGGTTTCTCGGTTTCCTCCCAAAAAGAAAACAATCCGAAAAACTTAACAAAGGTGAATAAAGCATGAAAGGGAATGTAATCCCAAAGCAAAAAAGGTAGCAGCCAATTTACAATCAAAGATAACAGATCCTAGAGTTAAAAAAGTTTCCGATAGGAGCGCTAGGAATAATAAACTTATTAAGGAGGTCTCCTATACTTTAGATACTATGTCAGATAAATCTCAAAAATCTTCTACACCAAGGCCTAACTTTGTGTTGTCCTCTCTGGGGACTTTTGACCTTTTGACCACCTCAATATTTTTGAATAGTCAACAGATATCTAACCCTAAACTGAATAGATCATCAAAGGTCTCTATGAATTATAAAACCATAATAGACATGTGAGATATCAGTAAGAAAACTTACAGCAACTCTGTTGAATTAGTGCCCAGTCTTTTAATTCACATTGAGGCATATGCAAATAAAGAAAATGAGAAAGGTGTCACTGAGGAAGATGGTAACTGTGAGGATTTCCTAGTGATGACCAGGGAGGAAGACGGACATTCCTTATGAATGTATGCCTTTCTGTTCCTGTAAACGGTATGCCATCTATGCTGTGCATTCAAGGATAGAAGAAATTTCTTCATACTTACCGTAATTTCCTTTTATGTTAGCTCCAACATTGTTAATGGGTAGTCAGTATATATGGGTAATGTGCACCCCTACTAGGGGAAATGGCACAGCCCAAGGCTGCAAACCAGCATAGAAATTTGCGCAAGTGAACATTCCTGGACAGCAGCAACTCTCCAGTCACCTTTGTCCTTGCAGTGCCCCTAATTACGTAACACTAAACCTGTGTAGATTATACGGCTCGTCTTGTAATGAACCAATGCATATAAATTGTTTGCATACTCATACCTTTTACTAAAACAAAGATACAGTAAATGATTCCCTACCTCATCTGGAGAGTGGGAGGATTGAAAAAAGGTTCATCTTCTGCTTCTGTCTTGTGCTGGAGCTTCTTTAAATTTCTGAACCAACTAGAAAGAGGCTTATCAAAGGAATTAATAAAAAAGGTAACACTAGAAGGGAAATGCAAACAGTGAAAGCACTAACCTGTAGCAAAGAGGTACACTTATTGTTCAGAGAAATCGAAACCTGTTAATCTATATGCCAATAATCAATATTTAGATGCAAAACTTTTTTTCTTTTTTTGTATAATCGTCAGCAGGTAAATCATAAAAGGATATCCAAACAGACTCATAATCAAAAGGTTTTTTCAGAACACAATGTACATCCCAGTTCTGGCATACCGGACAATATTCTTCATCAGGAGCCAGACTCCCGGAAGGGTCCTACTGACAATGTTGGAGCTAACAGAAAAGGAAATTACAGTAAGTATGAAGGCATTCTTCTTCCTGTAGCACTCCACATTGTCAATGGGTAGTTAGTACATATGGGGTCTAACAATCAGTATCCATTATTCAACCGGGTGGGGAAGAATATTGTCCCATACGTATACTGCAAAAAAGGGGAAAAGGAATGTACCTGCTAACAGCCGCCTACAAAACTCTGCAACCAAAGGCAGCATAGGTGGAGCTTTAAATATCCAATCTGTAATGCCTAGTGAATGTGTGGACAGAGGACCACATTGCAGCCTTGCACAATTCTAAGACAGATGCCTCACCTTTCTCCACCCAGGAGGTGGCCTTAGCTCTAGTGGAATGAGCCCTGATGGGAGCCAGAGCCTTCTTCTTTGCTGTGACATAAGCTATGGCAATGCACACCCTCATCCACCTTGCCAAGGTGGCCCTGGAGGCTCTTTGTTTTTTTTTGGCTGCTCTGAAAAGTATGAACAACTGATCTGATTTCCTGAACTCTGCAGTCTGTCTAATATATGTCCTAACTGCCTTGCGCAAATCTAACTTACGCTACTCTTTCTCTCCTGGATGAGTTGACTGCAGACAGATGGATGGAAGACAGATTTACTGATTCATGTGAAAGGATGCTGGAACCTTTGGAATAAAAGATGGAACCATTCCCAGAACCACCTTGTCCTTATGAATAACAAAGTAAGGGTCTTTGTGAACAAGGCCTGGAGCTCACCAATCCTCCTGGCTGAGCAGACAGCAACTAAAAAACACACCTTGTAGGACAGAAAATCTAGTGGTATCGATAAAAGAGGTTTGAAGCGTTCTTTACAAAGAGCGTTCCAAACCAGATTCAGATCCCATGGAGGGACAGGGGATCAGAACAGGGGCTGGCTTCTGCTGACAGCTTGTAGGAATCAGACAACCTCCCAATTAGTCTCTAAAGACAAACCCAAGGATACTCCAAGTGCCAATACCTGACCTCTTAAGGTGCTCAAGGCCAAACAATTGTCCACTCCCACCTGAAAAATATCCAAAATCTGAAGAACTGTTGCTTTGGAAGGTTGAATATTTTGTTCTCTGGACCAGGCTGAAAAGGTGGTCCATACATAAGCATAAGCTGCAGACGTGGAATTCTTTCTGTAGGCCATTAGGGTATCCATTACTTCTTCTGGAAGAACACTTTCTGGACACGCCTCCTCTCAGGAGTCAGGCTGTAAGCTGCATCACCTCTGGGTTTGGATGCAGAATGGGACCTTGGTAGAGAAGGTCCCCTTGAAATGGGAGATGAAACAGAAAGTGTTGAGCTTGATTCACTAGTTCAGAGAACTACAGCCTTCTGGGCCATTCCGGAGCTATCAGAAGAAAACTTCCTTTTGAGTATCTGATTTTGGGTATGACCTTGGGGAGAAGGGGCAAAGGAAAGAAGGCATATGCTCTGCAGAAATTCCACGTCTGTGACAAAGCATCTACTTCCTCCACCTGTAAACACCAGTACCGGCTGAAGAACCACTGCACTTGAGCATTCTGGTTGGATGCAAACAGGTCGATCTGTGGATGACAAAACCTTCTGCACAGCATGTCGAACACCTCTGGGTTCAGCATCCACTCCCCTAGGTAGACATTTTTATGGCTTAGCCAATCAGCCTGAATGTTCAACTCCCCCACAAAGTGAACTGCCAACAGAGAGAGAAGGTTTGCCTCTGCCCACAGTAGCAGACTTGTTGCCTCTCTTAGCATCACTCTGCTCTTTGTGCCTCTTTGATTGTTTATGTATGCCACTGTGACAGCAATGTCTGATCTTATTTTCAGGGTTCTTGACTGTACCAGCTTGTGAAAATGAAGGAGAGCGAGGCATACAGTCCTGATCTCCAGGATGTTAATGTGCAGGTGCTGTTGCTGAGCAGACCAAGACCCCTGAATGGCAAGGTGGTCCAGAACTGCACCCCAACCCAACAAGCTGGCATTGTTTGTCAGGCTCAGCTCTGGGGGAACTTCCAAGGGGGTCCCCTTGCTTAGGTTCTCTAAGCTCACCCACCAGTTCAGCGACTGTTGAAGGGGTGGGGAAATTGGAATCATGGCCTGAGTCCTCCACGGTCGTGTCCCAAGCTGCCAGCAGCTCAGTCTGAAGGGGTTGCACATGTAAGCGTGCCAATGGGATTAGTTCTATTGTTTGTGTCTTGAGGCCCAGAATCCGTGGCAGACCGTGAGCTGAAGCCGACGATTGGCTCCTCAGCCATGGAACCTCTCATATCAAGGTCTCCTTCCTGGCTGCCAAGAGAAAGACCTTCCCCTCATCCATCCTGAACTCCGCTCCCAGGTGCTTCAGGGTCTGAGATAGGTTGAGAGAGCTTTTCTCCCTACTGACTACCTAACTGTGGGACTCCAAAGCCTCCAGGGTCCTGGTCACTGATTCCATTGCCACTGTGGCAGAAGGTACTCAAATGAGCAAGTCATCTAGGTAAGGGTAGACGTGATGTCCCTCCTGCTGAAATTGTGCTACCAAAACTATGAGCACCTTTGAGAATACTCTGGGGGTCATTGCCAGCACAAAGGGAAGCGCCCTATACTGGAAGTGTTGATCGAGGACCATGAACCTGAGGAACCTCTGATGAGACTGCTGAATGAGAATGTGGAGATATGCATCCCTCAGATCTATGGATGCTAAATAATTCTCTGGTTGGACAGCCCGGATGATTGACTGCAAGGACTCCATCTTGAAGGACATGTGGCGAATAAACTTGTTTAGGTGTTTCAGGCCCAGAATAGGTGTGAAACCCCTGGACTTTTTGGGAACCACAAAATAAACTGAGTAGACTCCCTGACCTTGTTCATCAGGAAGCACCCGAATAATCATCCTGATCTGTTTGAGGTGATCTGCTTGTCTCTTCACTGGGTCCTTTGATATGGGAGGTGGTAAAGAAAATCCCTTTGAGGGAATGGTTGTAAACTCTACTGCATAGCCTAATGCCAGAATCTCCAGCACCCAAGCATCTGATGTTATTTGGGCCCATCTTGTGTAAAAACTTTGCAGTTTTCCACAAGGGAAGGGGGGCAGAGATGGGTCTGTGTACCCTTATTGTGATGTGCCACCTCTTCGCACTGGACCTCCATTATGTTTTCAGGGAAAGACTCCTCTGCCACTATTGCCCTTTAACACAGAATAGGATTCTTTACCCTTCTGGTTTCCAAAGTTCCAAAAGGGATGAAAACCCCCTCAATACTCCTTCTGTTAGCCATCTCCTCGGCCTTTTGAAGTTGAATTGGCCTTTTGCTGTAGTTTTGATACCAGCATATGTCCATTTGTATACTGGATATATTTCAAAATATCATCCAGGCCTCATCCAAATAACAAGTCTCCTCAAAGGCTAAATTAAACAGCTTGGCTTTCGACGCCTGGTCCGTGACCCAATGCCAAAGCCATACATCTCACACGGTGGATACATTGTGATATGTGGAGTGAGCCGACATTCATGAGTTCTCCACTGTGGCATCCCCTAGAAAGGTGGAAGCCATGGATGCCAGATGCAAAATGCTCACCCCTTCAGACTCTGGGAGAATGAAACTACCCAGTGTCATAATCCACAAGCTCAGTGCTCTGGCAACAACAACGGATGCATAGGAGGTGCGGAGGTTTGCTCCACTGGAGGAGAAGGCTCCTCTGCACAAAGCATCCACTCCTTTATTGTACATATCTGCCAGGGCCAGAGATTCCTTAATTGGAATAGTAGTGGGCCTTATGAAGTTTTATACAGCCTTATCAACAAGTGGGGGAGTTTCCCACTTGTGGGTATTTTGGTCCATAAAATGAAAACACCATACCCTGGGTTTTGGCAGATATTTTCTCTGGTCCACACCTGCCCATTCTTGTTCAATAGTCTGGTTGCAGTGACTACATTTTGGAAAACACTTCGGAGCAGAGAAGGATGTGGACAGGATAGGATTCACATCTAAGGCCTCCATGGTTTGCACCTCCTTCAGCTGCAATGTTCTACAAGCCTCAATTATCAGAGAGGACAGAGATTTCACATCAAACAGGGAAGGGACTGGAACCCTCCCCTTAGGCTCCATCCTCTCCCCTTTCTCCTCCTCATCAGAGGGACTGTCCTCAACATCAAGTAACATTTTTGGGCCAGTATTTTCCCCAAGATCCCCAGTATCCTCCTCCTGATCCTCTGCATGGTCAAGGTTGGAGTATGCCTGCAGATCTTGGTTAGCAAACTTGTCCTACTCTTGTGCTCCTGGATGTGCCTGTATGGGCCCCCTGAGCTGAAGGCCAGCTTGTGGTCAGGTGTATTTAAAGAGATGTCCTGCGGAACATCAGGGCTCAAATGTTAACCAAAGAGCAACAACAAAGATTTATGCAATTCTGCTTTGCCACTGCCAGCTGGTACACCAAGTGTACCCATTCAGCTTGGGGTTCTGACTGGGGGGGAACTGTGAAAGACATATTAGCTTAAGTAACACAATGGGGGCAATAGGAACCCAGTGGAGGGGGATGTATTACCCTTGTGCAGGTCTTACATCTTTTAAAAACTAGAGGTCTCCGCTAAGTCATGGTGCCAATGTCACTATATGAATGGGAATAGCCCAGAAAATGCCAAAGGATATGTATTGGAAGGAACACTGTTCTGATTCCCTCTCCCAGCTATGGAGGAAAACACAAGCAAACCTGAGCTAAATAACAGACCAGGGTAAGGTAGAGCTGACAGACACATACCACCCTACAGGACCAACAGACTGTAGTAGGAATGATCGCAGCCCCCCCCCAAAAAAAATGAAGACTCGAGCTGGGGAAACACAGCCGCCTCATCAAGTACTTGACAAAGCACTGACGTACGCTCTCACATGAGTGCACACATACGTGAAACTGAAAGCACTGAGGCTTGGGGCAGCTACCTGAGAGAAAAAACAGCATTAGCCTGACAGGCTCGGAATAATGGCGGGAGTCCACGTGGCTCAAAAGAGTAGTTAGAACAATGGAAAACCAGTGCTCTGTAAAGTCTGCCCCCAAAATAAAAAGCCTGATTGAAAGGCTACAATTTTCCTTTTTTATTATATATATATGTGACAAGGTACCTTTGTAAATGAGCCTATGGCTCAAAGGTTTTCCAAACTGCTGTTTAAATAAAATAAAATAAAAATAAAAATATATATGGATGTCTATAGAAAAACGTCTATGCTGTCCACAGCCAAATTCAGAAAACACAGTCCCCAGAACAAGAAAAAAATAATACCTCACCAAGGCAGTGTTAAGCACGGTTTCATGTCATAATAGCGAAAATATTTCAGCGACTAACACTACGGCGACTACATTTCGCCAAAACCACACACGACGATCAACACACCACAACAAATGCGAAGACAGTGATGGCAAAACATTTGCAAGCAGGGGAATGATTTACACTTATATTTAATGTGGGGGGCTATGTCCCCCGCACCCCCATCTATATATAATCAACTCCAAGGGGGCAGACACTGGAGGAAAGGGTGATACACAGGAGGGGGGACTACAGTTTGCATTTCATTACAGTGCTATAGGTGACCTTAAGGTTAGCAAGCAATGTGAGAAGGCAGTAGGGAGGGCTGGGGGATACTGGGATGTATAGGAGAGGCATCACCAGCAGAAAACAGGAAGTTGTTATCCCTCTGTACAGACAGTTGGTGAGACCCATCTGGAGTACTGCATCCAGTTCTGGAGACCCTATCTCCACAAGGACATAGACAGGATAGAGGCAGTCCAGAGGAGGGCAACTAGAATGGTGCAGGGTCTGCAAGAGAAGCCATATGAGAAGAGACTAAAGGAGCTTAATATGTATACCCTTGAGAAAAGGAGGGAGAGGTGGGACATGATAGAAACTTTCAAGTACCTCAGTGGAATCAATCAACAAAGTCCAAGAGGGTAGCATCTTTCAGAAAAAGAGATGTGCAAGAACAAGGGGAGACAATTAGAAGATAGAGGGTGGGGCAGTTCAGGGGCAATGTGAGGAAGTATTTTTTCACAGAGAGGGTGGTGGACAAATGGAACAGCCTTCCTGAGGAGGCTGTGGGGTCTAAAACTGTGGGAGAATTCAAGAATGCATGGGACTGACATAAGGCAATTTTTGTGGGGGGTAGGAAGAAATAGGCTGTTGGTTAACTAGGATCTGCAGCTTATCCTGTCAGTAGGGAAATGGGCAGACTAGGTGGGCCAAGCGGTCCTTATCTGCTGTCAAAGTCTATGTTTCTATGTTTGCAGGGGGATACCAGTGCTGGGGGGCAAGGAAAAAAATAATATACTAATATAATTCTATCAGCCACAACAGCTCACCCAAAAGCTACCTACAGGCAGTCCTGAACCTGTATCCATGAGCATTGCAGGCAGTAACCCTATCCACCATGCTAGGCAGACAGCTCTACAGTGGAAGTTCCTCCATTTAGCCCACATGACCCTACTTTCCCCAGTCATTCACCCTCACTATTATGTCCTTCCACAGTCACTACTCGCTATCCTCACTGTTCCCCCATGGTAGCTATCCCTGCGGGCGTGCAAACTGAGTCGCTCAACTTGCTGCGCCCATATCACAGGATATTGTTAAGCATCCCGGGCAGCTACTGCTAATAACAAACTAATAACAGCCCTGTAACATTCCCTTGGGGGGGGGCTGACATCAATATAGATGTTAGGAAGAAAACAGGAAAGCCTAGGTACTAGACCCTAACAATCACTCCCAAAAGAGAAGGGTGCTTACCTGAGGCACCATAAAAAGAGGAAATCGGAGACCTGATAAAAGAAAAATAAGCACTCTTTGAACAGTGTGGCAGAATGTGGCCCCCAATCCAAGCACAAAAAGGCAATGGAAATGGGGAAAAAGGTAGGTTAGCCAATTTGAAAGCTGCTGTTTAACAGGCATGATTTAAGATGCAGGGGTGTGCTCCCTGTCACCAGGTAGCCCCAACCTGCTCAGCAGAATCACAGCCCTAAGGATTACCACAAAAAAGAAATGTTTTTCTCAGAGAAATCTTCTATGCTGCTTCTCCTTCAATGGCACAGCAAAGACTGGAGATTTGCTGCTGTCTGTTATGTTCATGTGCCCAAGATTCTATGCTGGTTTGCAGCCTTGGGCTATGCAATTTCCCCTAGTAGGGGTGCACATTACCCATATGTACTGACTACCCATTGACAATGTGGAGTGCTACAGAAATACAGAATATTTATTAAGGGCAATCTTTTTATACAGCGTATATGGCCCTGTGGCAACTATGCAATGTATTATTAATGTTTATCATCATCTGTCCCTCTATAAAGTATTTCAGTTGAGGAGAGAGGTCAGGTAGAAACTGAAAATGTCATTCTTCTGTAGTCCAAACCTCTGGGCACTTAGCTGAGAGAAGCTTTTGTTTAAACAGTCCTTTTCCTGTCCTGTAAAGGCCTTTTGTTTTATTTAAACATCAAAGGGCTGGGTCCCTTTTCATCTAAAGAGACTTATGTTTTGGCCATAAACAAATTGCTGGTACACCCAGACAGCACACTGCTGAGTAGTCAGCCAGGATAACAAAAGGACAAAGCTCCAACTCACAAATCCAGTTTCAACCCATTCTCAGAAAAGGTGGTCTCCAGAGATCAAAGGAAGGTCCTGGGTGTGATTTCACAGCGGCAAGTACAATGATGCAGGTATAATGGGTCAGCCAGTCATATGTATTTCTATTGTATGTTTGCAAAGAAGTCAGTTATGTTTTGGGACATTGAAATTGTAACATCATGGGTTTGAGCCTGTCAAAACTCACCAGTTCCCAGTTAGAGTAAGCTACTCTACTTAGAAATTGAATTAGCTTGGAGTTGGTTGTTTCTGTGAGCTCTTTATGTTTTCAAATGTGTTATTGTTTTCTTTTTTGTAAAATACTGTATTCCCCAGTCTTTAGTGTGTATAACCCTGTAACATATGTAAATACTGTGGAGTATTAAATGCTACTTTTATATACTTCATGCTTTTTGTCACTGAGTATTTTAAGGTATATATTGATAACCAGGGGTAAATAGGCAAGTCTGTGTTCTGTTTCCAAAGCAACAGGCTACACAGCTACCATATCTAAAGCAATATGTTCTCTGCTGTGACTAAAGGGGTGGGTTGTTTGCCTTGTGAGAAGGGGCACTGTTCTGTGTGAACAGTGACTATGGGAGTATTAAGACCTAAAGATACCCCAAGAGAGAGTCAGGCTGAGTGGTGGCAGTATACCAAGATGACCATTCAGGTGCCTGAAGGGTTGTTAAAAGTGGTAGCAGTGCAGACTGAGTTCTGGGAGAGAACCAATCTGTGACAGAATCACTCTGATTTTAGCAGCAGACCACAAAGACGGGGCTCAATTTTAAAAAGTGCCAGCATGCTGCAAGCCCCAGGTGTGCCATACTTACAGTGCATGGAGCTTGTGGCATTCACCTGGCTGGCGACTGGGGATTTATATCCCATGTAACTGTTGCAAGTTAGTTCAACTTTTTTTGGTCTAGCGTACAGAAATCCCGGGGACTGTTTCACGGTGCTTGTGCCAAGGAGTTCATGCAGGCTGCTGTAAAACAGGTAAACTGTTGCAACTGCATCTGACCTAAAATAATCAGGCACAGCTGTGGCAAAGGGGAAATGGCACAGCTGCACCACAGTCTGAGGCTGATACAGGGTTTGATGCAAGCCCTGCATCAGCCTTTAAAAATGGAGCACAAGGTCTATTATCTGCCAATCATACTGTTATGTACTCCCTGAAAATATACACCAGATATATCTTGAACTTTATAGAAAATCAGGCATCCAAAGGGGGGCACTTTACTGAGATACATGCCAGTTTTAGATCTAGTAAATCAACAGTTGATCACGTATTTACTTTTAAATATCAACTCTCAATATAAACAGGAAACCATAGGAAGTTACATATGTTGTTACAGATCTCCAAAATGCATTAGATTTGGTAGACAGAAATATTATTCGGGAAAATGTAAAGAAAAAAGATGGAAAATAGCTCTTTGAAATTATCAGGAGGTTCTACAACAACCAATATGCAAGACCCAGAACTAGTAGAGATGGTCACTTTTCAAAGCCTCTAAAAATCAAGAGTGATGTTAAACAGGGATTCCTGCTTGCCCTGTTTCTTGTCAATATTATTATAAATTTAATTTTTATTTATTTATTTGAAAATTGGTAACCGGGAGAGGCACACTGAGCCAAGGCTTGTTTCTAGGTGTGACCTAGGGAAGGGAAGGTGGAACAAACAACAGACAATAAAAAGTATCAAAACATCTGAACAAACATAAGGTACAATATAATACAAAAAATAGAGTAATTATTAAATCAATTGCATGTATAGATAATAAACTGCAGAAAATGCCTAGCAGTGCACAAAAAATTGGCAACAATAAATAGTGGGCAAGAACAATAATGGTGGCAGACGACTGACCAGAAGGTGAGTTGATTGCCATCCTCAAGGAGGAAGGAGAGCTGTAGAGCTACAGTAATCCTGCTGTCTATAAACGGCTTCCCCAAAGCTGGTCGACGCGCACTTTATTATGCAGAAACGCCACTTTTATTATGCAGATGCGCCACTTTTATTTTGTATGTATGACACAATAATACTGCAACCAAACTACAATCTAGCTACAAAGGGCTTTGGACACACTATTCTGCAAACTATCAGAGCTGGAATTTAAGATCAACATCAAAAATGTCAGATTCTGGTCTTAAGAAATTTTAGTTTTGGGAATAAGGTATGATGGGGGATGATGGAGAGGGGAAAGGGGATTAGCTAGGACCCACCCAGAAATAGGGGCTAGCTAAGAGGAGTGAGAGCGGAAGTAGCATAGAAGGGGCCCAGAACAGGTTAGGAAAAAGTGCCAAGGAGTTCTCAAAAAGTTAACAGGTGGGTCACCGGGGGCCGCCAGGGGGAAGGAGGATCAAGCATCCCAATGGATGCTCTCCTCCTTCGAGTTGGGTTACAGGGGTGCTTCATGCACCCAATGTCCCTGAGGGTGGGTGGGAGTACCGACTTTCAGGGCTTTGGCGGCTCCCATGGTGCTGGATCAGCACGTCGCCTACCCAAGCCAGCGTCCTCAGGAGGCAGAAGGGGAACACAGAAAAATGGGAAAAAAAACATCATCAGTCCTAGATGACGACCGATCCGTGCCTCTCAGCCACCAATCCACGGGCAGACCCCATTGTGCAGGCTCTTCTCTGAAGGTTGAGGAAGGGAGTCCTTCCTCGCCCCACCCAGGGGGTTATCCGGGGATCCAAGAAAGCACAATCAAGAAGCCTGGAACTGTAGGGGCAGACTCCGTGATGGTGGTCCAAGGGGTTGACTGGTCCAAAGGAGTGGACGGAGAGGGCAGACAGGTGGCATAAAAAGAAAGTAAAAAAAAAAAAAAGTTAACAGGGATCAGAAACACCAGGAAGTTATAGAGTGTAGGGTGGATAAAGAGACTGGCACTTACACAAAGGTAAAGAAGAAGTGCACAAGCTGGAAGGCAGTCTACCTAAATGGCAGAGGCCTAGAAAATAAAATTAGTGCTCTTCAGGTGATGGTGGCAAATGCAGGAATAGATCTCATGGCCATTGCAGAGAAGTGGTCCACTGGGAATAATGATTGGGACTTGACATTTCCAGGGTGTATAATTTAAAGGAGGGATAGAGGAAAGGACAAAAGGGGAGGGATAGCCCTCTATGTCAAAATTGCAAAAAGGCTATAGAGGATGGGTCTATCAAAAGAGAGAGAGAGAGAGGATGAGGGGACAGAATCAATGTGGGTACAGCTTACAATGAAATCAGGGGAAGGTTTACACATAAGGGTTGTCTTTAGACCACTGGGATGGAGGAAGGGGATAGAGAGCTAAGGAAAGAAGGGGACCACAAAGGAAAAAGTCACTGTTGTGGGAGATCTCAATCTATCAGACAAAGACCAGGACATTTCAGTAGCTAGGAGGACTATAAGTCAGGACCTGCAGGTCTGCCTTGTGGTGCAGCTGGTCATGGAATCCACAAGGCAGGCTTCCATTCTCAGTTTGGTGCTCACCAAATTGGAAATGGTGGGTGGAGTGTGTGTTGAGGAATAACTGGAGCCCAGTGACCATAACACAATATGGTTTAGTTGGCCATCAGTCAATGCAGACTCTTGCTAAAGGTGGTGGTTCTGGATTTCAGACAAGCAGATTTTGACCAGATGAGGGAATTAGTACAGAGAATGCTGGTACGACTGGATAAGGTAGGGGGAGTGGAAGAGAGATGGAGAGAAATTAAAGGCTGATCTGGTTCTCCAAGAAGGTAAGGGAGGGAGACAATGAGGGTCAAAATGGGCCTCTATTAACTACAAGACAAACCAGGGGGATGAGTAATGAAGTGAGTACCAGGTCAAGATAGTAAGTAAAATTTTATTTATCTAACACCCCATACCAGAGGCTCAGAATGCTGTACAGGCAGGCAACAGTTTAAAATAAATAAAATATATTGAATACAGACATATATCAAAACAACAGTAAGCTAACAATGCTACATAAGTAAAATCCTTTGTTTCAAATAAACAATTCAGCAGCCTATTTCAAGGATTCATAGGCAGTTCCCAAACGTCTCTCTAAAAATATGTACCTTCAGACCCCGCTTAAACACTTCCACTCATGGGGCCTCCCTCAGAGATCTTGGAAGCAAGTTCCACAGGGTCGGGCCAAGATGAAAGAGGCTACAACAGAGGTCAGGGATGCCAAGGCAGACACAGAATTGTAAATTGTGGATGGGGTCAAGGGACATGGAGAAAAGAGTTCTTCAAGTATAAAAATAGTAGAGAAGGAATTGTAAGACTGGCGGAGTAAGGGAGGGTAATAAAGAACGACAAGCAGAAGGCAGCCTTTTTGAATAATTATTTCACCTCACCATTCACACTGGAGGACAATGGGCCTCTGCTGACAATAGGCACAAGGGCAGCAGCAAGGGGGATTCAAGAAATAGGACTGACAGAGACACCTGTAAAAGAGTAAGAAAATGACTTGCAGGCCTGAATGTTGATAAGGTACCAGTACCACATGAGATGCACCTGAGGGTACTCAAAGAATTGACATCAGAGCTGGCTGAGACCCTGGCAGGGCAATTCAAAATCTCACTGATGTCAGGGATCGTTCCAAGACATTGGAGCATAGCAGATGTGATTTTACTCCATAAGGGAGGTGATAAGGAGCACCCAGTAAATTACAGGCATGTCTGTCTTACCTCCATTATGGGTAAACTGATGGAGACACTAGTCAAAGAGGACCTCATGACATACCTTGTAAGCAATGGGATCCAGGATAGTAAATAGCACAGGTTCGTGGCAGAGAGGTTTTGTCAGACCAATCTGATAGTATTCTTTGACTGGGTTATAAGGGCTGTTGATAGGGAATAAGCAGAAGATATAAAGGGCAGTTTTTATGCATAGGCCAAGTAGGCTGCAGCCTAGGGGAGCCTGGGAATGAGAGGCACTAATTAAGATATGTATTTCTTTTTGACTGCTGCTGCTTGTTCATTGTCTCTGCTACTGGGTTGGTGCTGCCTGAATCTGCTTAAACAGGTTAAACTAGCGTGATGAATGATGATAATTAAGTGGCAGTGGTGGAGTGGAGTCCACCTCTGACAAAAAAACAACAGCCCATCCATCTCTCTGTGCCCCCTGCTATCAGATAAATTGTCATTTGGCTCCCCTCCCTCCATCCTCCCTCCACTCATCTCCACAGAAAAAAATGCTGCTCAGAGTCCTATCTCTTGACCCCCCAACCGGCAGCGATGAATGTCCCTGCCTCCCAGTTCACATTCCATCGCTCACTGATGTGACATGGTGATGATGAACCTGACTTCCTCCCCAGTCAGCGGGGGATTTGGAGTTCAAAATCTACTGGTGCCAAATTGGTTTGAGTGGCCAGGGAATGCTGAGCAGGGGGTGCTCGGTATAAGAAGGCCATATTTCATGCAGGTGCCCTTTCTTTCTTTCTTTTGGACTTGGTGGATTCAGTTTGGATGGGCTGCAGGTGGCTGGCAGCATATCAGCACTGTTGGGACTACTCAGAAAAAACATAACTGTTGTCTCTTCTCTTGGCACCATGATGACCGGCCGCAGTGTTTCTGTTTTTGGGAGTACTGAACAGCAGCAGAAGGCTCAGCGAAAACATTTGATTTGGGTTTTCCCTGAGGTAAGTGAAAAAAATCTCTCAATTTGAACTGAAGTTTTGACACACTAAGTAAGTCCTACTCCCCACTAAGTAAGTCCTACTCCCCACACCATACCTCTCAACTGTCACACATCATGAGGTACGTCACTCATTTTACCTCTCAGAAACCCTTTATCCATCATGAGGAAGGTGATATTCCACATTCCCCACTGAGACTTTAAAGCAGAAATTCATAATAATCTATTATGCTCAGTTATCAAAAAACATCATGAACATTAGTGCACTGATAGCTATAGTGTTCTGAGCTTACAGTGCCATGTTAGACAATATGTCACACATTTTGCTCATTTGTCACACATCGTGTCACACATTTTGGTGAAGAAAGGTTGAGAGGTATGCCCCACACAAATCTTGCCCTGAATAAAGGTTAAAACATAACCGTGCTAGTTATTTTGAAAAATGATGATCGTGTGTGTGTGTGTATAAAATATTTGTACTCGGCATCTCCCTACTACTATTAGTAATACTGACTTTGGTGTTGCTGTTTTTTTTTTTCCCCTTACCCTTCAATAGTAAGACCAACAACTATTGGAGAAGGATTTGTTCAGTTAGGTGCATATGCATATGGGGCTCAGAGGCGCAAGTCTGGTTTCAGGCAAGTCCCAGTCAAGCGAGTTGCTGAGTTTACCCACTATAGAGACAGGGATGAAGCATAGGGAAAAGAATTTGTCATAACTCTGATACTTAAAACAGTTTGTCCCACCCTATATGTCAGATCTTAATGCAGGCTGTTTCTGGAATCCCTTATGTTTGTAGTAGAATCTGGTTTACTCCCGTAATACTAGAACAAGAGTAGACAGTGTGGACTGCGAGACTTTGCATGTGTTCCATTAGACACATTTTTTTGTTTGTTTTTTCAAATCTGGATTTTACCCCTACTACGCCAACATCCAGGGATATACCATGTTCAAGCAGAGCTGTCATGGAGACAGTAGCTGGGTATTTTCTCCCCAGTTTTTGCCCACTATCTTATCTCCTCTCCTGGTGTGGGCAGTGCCATTAGTGGTCCCAAGCATGCACAATACACCCCTGTATTAGGAGCAAGTTCCTTGGCCCAACCGCAGGGGTCCCTAAGTGTGAGAACCCACCACCACCCCTCCCCAGTCAAGGTGAGCTGCCTCTCAGCAGCAGCCTGGCCTGCCTCCCGACTCTGTAACCCGAGTGCACTCCCAAGCCCGGTTCACCTGCATGATAGTGTAGTGTGCTGCTCCGGGCCATCAAGGTGGCCCAAGATTGGGCTTTTAAGAGTTGTGTAGCTGTGGAGGTCAGTAAACTTTTGATACAGAAGAGTTGTCATCTCTACAGGCAGAGAGTCAGCTCCATGCCATGTTGCATCAGCCTCTGAATTGTAAGTCTTTGTGTCTTTTATTTTTTTTCACTTGATTTAAAGATTTCCAGAAGAACTAAGGGTTGGTGAAGATTTTTATCTGCTGTTTTGCAATATCATCCATAAGGCATTTCCACTGGCTTCTCAGATACAGATATTTGTAGTATGTGCTGGCCTTTTTCTTTCTCTCTCTCTCTCTCTTATTTATTTATGACCACTGTGGGGGCGCATGAAGTTTCCAGCCTATGAGTGCCATGTAAGTTAGTGCGGCCCTGTAGATATAGCTGTAAACAGAACAACAGTACAGTGCTTACTCAAGACCTAGGTACTCCACCAGGTTTAACAACACTTCTTTAAGTACACAAAAGTATGCCCACCTGTTACCAGAGTGAGTGGGTGACATACAAGAAAGAGATGCACAGCATAACTGCAATTCGTTTTTACTCAAACATCCATAAATGAACTTGAATCCCAAAGCCCAAGACTACTTAATGAGGACTTTTCTTTTGCTCCATTTCTGTAAGCCCAGTACGATATAAAGTGCTTGTTATGTCTTCTATATATGGTGTTTTTTAAAAGTTAAAATAATGTATAGATGATCCATGTTATTATGAAGGTGTATGCTTCCATCTGATTTATAATCAAAACATTTTTCTAGATTTGCCTCAAGAGTAGTACTTGTTTCTTCTAGTATGGTTCTTCTGTTTAGTATTCCACTCCACTGAGTCTCCTTTCTCATTTAAAAACTGAAACATTGGTTTGTCTATCTTCCCATGCTGACCATTTAATGACGATCGCTAGTTATACCCTGCATGGGGGTACAATGCTTAATAGGCTGATATATGATATTTATTTAATCAAAAGCATTAGGTATAGTTCCCTTAATATATTCTGGTCAATACTATTATAGGTATGGTTTATTTAGCTCTGTAGTTTTCTGTCTTGTATGTTACGTCTTTTTGGTTTTTTCTTCCATTGAACAAATTGTTCCTTTCCCTTCCCATGCCCATCTCATCCTATACTTCCTCATTCCTCTATCCTTCTTGTGTTGTGTTTTTAGACTGCACTTGGAGCTTTCTGAGTATATGTGATTGCACTGTTTGGCTTGTTATTATGCACTGTTTCATGGAGATGCACTGCCACTTTAAATTGATTAGATTACTCTTAGAGTGACCCATTGGAGGGGATACAACAGAGAGTAAAACAGCAATAACAAATGGACAACAATAGGTGCATGAGCATGAATACATGGAAACACTCTTTACTATGTCTGCGACTTGGTGATTTGGGGTTTTCTGATAACGTGGTTACCTGGTTTAAGGATTACTTATTTAATTGCTTGCTTTATGTTAGTGTTGGAGTTTCCACTTCCTCTATTTTTCTGTTCACTCTGGTGTTCCCCAAGGTTCTATCTTGGGTCCTCTTCTGTTTTCTTTGTTAATGAACCCCTTACTTTCTATTTGTTCTACTTGTGATAGTCTACTTTATGCTGATGATTTGATTCTTTTTTCTCAGTCTTATTCTACTTCTTTATTGGCTTCTTCTCTTGAGCGAGATTTTCTTTCTATTTGTCACTGGTTTAGGGAAAATGCACTTGTCTTAAATATCATTAAGACCAAAGCTATGCTGTTTGGTACACTCCCTCAGATGAGAAATAATCATACCTTAACTATAGATGATGAAAATGAGATCTGCTTGGAGCAAGTCTTTGAGTTCAAGTATTTAGGAGTCCTGCTTGACATCTGTTTAACTTTTCAACCTTAAATCAGAGTAGCTTGTTGGACGCTTTTAACCAAAAATGGGGTGTTCTGTATAAAATGAAAATGTTTTTTTACCTTGGAAAACAGGAGGGCCATTGTTACTGGGGTATTATTACCTGATCGTGATTATACTGGGGTGTTGTACTATAATTTACAGTATCTGTTAGAGAGACCCAGTCTTCATCTATGGGCCCAGATATTCAAAGGGGTTGCACCTGGTGCAACTGAGTTGTGCCGGCGCAACCCCAGTAATGCGCCCTGGGGCAATATTCAAAAGAGGAACTTGCGCAGCGCAAGTCCCGATGCACCAGGGTGCACTTGTAATGTATACGACGCATCTGTAGTGGGCGTGCCCGTGCATATGCGGCACATCCCGATATTCAGCCCAGGATGTGCGGTGCATCTGCTGGCACAACCCCTAGATGTGCTGCATACTGGAGCACAAAGTTAAGCCAGAAACAAAAGGCTCAAATGCTGGCCACCCACGGGTGCGCTGCTGTATTGCAGGGTGTAACACAGCACCCGCCAGCCATGGGTGACCACCCGCCCACCCATAACACCGTCCACAAGCACCCAAATGGTCCCTGGTAGTCCAGTAGTACCCCCTCCCTCCCCATAGCTGTGATCACAGTAGAAATGTAAAATGAACTCCCTGGTAGTCTAGTGGTAACCCCCCTCCTTCCTGTAGCCATGATCACCAAAACTGACTAATGTCACTAACCCTGGTGATCTAGTGGTACCCTCACCCCTCCCGATGCACCAATCACTGGTAATTCATAAGGAAATATATCCCTTGTGCTCCAGTGGCACTCCCACCCTGCCCACCTCACAGGACCCCTGCCCACCCAGCTCCCCCATCATCAGTGGACAGCTGTTACCTGCCTGCATACCGCCCGGCTGCCCGCTGAATTACAGCTTACACTATGAGCTGTAAGCCCATTGGTCCACACTGTGGAGCAATCGGCTTGCAAGGCATACAGTAGGGGCCAATCACAAATCTGTGAATGGACTGCATACATTATGGCCCCATTTGTATGTCCAAGTCTGAATATCTCGGAAATGCACCCAGCACAACTACAGTTGCGCTGGAGCATTCCCAGTCCTACCTGTCTGGGAAATGTGCCGGTGCATTATATATGCGCCATGCTCATTCTGTGCTATATTCAAAGGTGATGCGCCATGGCACATCACCTTTGAATATCCCCCTGTCTGGCTACGGTGCACCTTGGTTGTGCTGCACCTCCACTTACGCCATTGCCTGGCGCAGTCTGAATATCTGGGCCACGGTGTATAATATTTGTTGTTTTGTTTTATGTGCTCCTTTTTGCATGCATTATTGTTTACTTATTCCTCCTTTGGTTGGCTCCCCATCCCCCGCTCGATTTACTGATTATTTTTGTTGTTTAGTTTTTAAATCCATATTTAATTTCTATCTTTACCCTTTTACTAACTTGGTAACGATTGGTCAAATTGCATTGAATTTGAGATCCTTTAAGGGAATTCTCCTTTTAACCAAACCTTCCATAACTAAAGTCGGTTTTAGAGCTTTTTCAGCTTCTACGCCTCCCCATCCCCACCATATGGAACAGCCTCCCTGAAAACTTGAGAAGTGTTTCTTCTCCTCTGAATTGTTTTAAAATGAAGTTGAAAGATTGGTTGATAGCTCTGAATGAATGTAAATGTTTCTAAGTTATGTATTAATTAGCTGTTGTAATTATTGTATTCTGTTGTAGTATTGTTCTGTTATTTGTAACTTTGTGTTGAGTCGGACCTGAAAATGGGCTTGTCCCAGTATCCTTACCTGGTTAACAAAATAAAAACAAACAAAACATTGCAGTTCACTTCTCATGGGACCCACCATTGATTAACTATGGTACTAAACTAGTAAAATGTATTCAGTTTATCTATTTATATATGTCGCAGATTTACAGTTCCAGTTAAGGTGTATTTTTCTGTCCCTTTTTTCTTTTTCTTTTTTTTTTTTTTTGGTATATGTGGCGCTAAATTCTTTAGACAGGTAGACCAATATGTCTATATGTTTGGAAGAGCAATATGAACCTTTTTTTTACTTGATTGTACCTTTTTAAGACTACAGTTGAAAGAACACTTTTAATAAAGAAGTTTCAAAAAAGTATGATTTCTTTTTAAGTTTTCACTGTGCTCTCAGCAGATCTTTAAATCAGACAGCAAGTACTGAGGTAGTTTGACATACATGCTTGACCTATTAAACAGCATTGTGCTTCTATGGTTATTTAGTGTAATAAAATACAATCTGAAACAGCAACACTACTGTGAATATACTGCTCTGAGCACAGGGTTGGATTGGGGTACAAGGAGCCTACCTGGAAAGTTTACACAGGTGTACACCTGGAAAATCAAAAGGGGTGGGCCCAGGGTGACACACCCATATCAGCATTCCACTTCAGTTTGATACACTAGCTCTGTGTTTCCATCTTACATTTACTTGAAGGGCCCAAAATACCCAAATTAATTAGAAAAATAGATGGTAAAACTGAATATTCTTAAGAGTTTAGCAGGTGGCCAGGTACTCATGAGAGGGTGCCCACCTAGAAATTTCCAGGTATCCTGGTGGGCCAGTCTGACCGTGTCTGAGCATCAGTTCTAGTGATCTTCCAGTGAGCAACATTACTTTGATTATGCCAGTTTGAATATATGGCCTTTGAATAGTTTATGCATTGCATTTGTCAACTACCCATTGCTTTTGTTTATATGTCTGAAGTCAAAAGTGAACATCACAAATTTATAAAGTGCTTTCAGTAGGCTCTGCTAGGCTAAAGGCTGCATACAACCACACTGCATGCAAGGTTTGCCACAAAAAACAAATTACTCAAAATCAATAACAAACACTGTCAAACTTAGGACATAACAAGTTCTTAGGAATATAGAAGTTGTTGTGCAATAAGGACTGCTTGGCCTGCCTAGTCTGTTTCTTTTTTTCTACCTATATTTTCACTGCAGACCCTACCTGATCTCCAGCGACTTACCCCTCGTTTCCAAACTAAGATTCCCGTGTGCTTATCCCATGCATGCTTGTAATCCACCACTGTTTTTGCCCCCATTACCTCCACTGGGAAGATTATTCCAGGCATCAACTACTCTTTCAGTGAAAAAGTACTTCCTCACATTCTTCCTCAATTTTCCCCCTTCTAGTTTCATTGCATGTCCCCTTGTTCACATGCACCTTCTCCTGTGAAAAATCCTCCCATCCTATACTTTGTTCAACAATGTGAGGTATTTATAGGTCTCTATCATATCCCCCACCTCCCTTCCTGGGTGAACATACTGAGTTCCCTTAATCTGTTCTCATAGGGCTTTTGATGCAGCCTATGCACCATGTTAGTTGCCCTCCTCTGGGCAGCCTCCACCCTATCTGTGTCCTTGAGATGTGATCTCCAGAACAGGACAATACTCCATATAGTGCTTCACCAGCGATCAATACATTGGCAACATCACTTCCTTAATTCTGCTGGTGGTACCCCTCCCTATGCACTCCTGCATCCCACTGGCCCTACCAACTGCCTTGTTACACTGACTTGTCACCTTGACATCATTAGCTATGATTACTCCAATGATTACTCCAAGGTCTCTTTCCTGTTTGGTGACCATTAATAACTCTTCCCCCATATTGTACTTGCATCTGGGTTTCTGTGTCCTAGGTGCATGATTTTGCAGTTTTTAGCAATGAAACTCAATTGCAATACCCTTGACCACTCTTCTAGTTTTCCCAGGTCTCTGCACATTCCCTCTGTAATATATTTATTGGAAGTAATACCAAACAACAGACAGCATGGATTGTAACTTTCCACCATTCTTTATTCTCCCTCTCTGTCTGTCTCCAGTCGCCACTATGAACCATGCAAGGCATTCTGGGCTTTGCAGTTTACAGGAAATGTAACAGTCTGCAGTGCAACACAATAAACCCTGCTTTAGCATAGTAGATACCCTTATAAGAAACAGTATATAAAACCCTCTACCCCCTGTGACATTTCTACCCTACTGACAATTTTTGGTGTCATCTACAGAGGCAAACCTCCAATTCCATCTCTTGTGCAGTGTCACTAATAAAGACAGTAGAGAGGACTAGACCCAGTACTGAGCCCTGAGGTACCCTGCTGGTCACAATCCCATCCGAGTCAATTCTGTTTACTACCACCATTTGTTGCCTATCCATCAATCAATTCTGTACCCATTGTAGGACCTTAGGACCCATCCCCCAATCCTGCCTGATTTCCTAATGAGCCTTCTGTGTAGTCCAGTGTTGAGGGCCTTGCTGAAGTCTGAATAGTCCAGGTCCAGCGCCCCACCTTGATCTGTTTTCCTGGTCACCCAGTAGAAGAAATCTATCAGATCTGTCTGATATGACTCCACCCCAACCCCCCTTGGGAATCCATGCTGCCTCCGGTCTTGTAACCAACTGGATTCAAGACACTCCACTTCTTATGTTTTATTGTAAAATATGGTAATGGTGATTTGCATATTATACCACTGTTTAAAGGATAGCCATATCTTTTAAGAAGAATATTTGAAATAATGGCAAGGCACTTAAACTCCTTATACCTAACCTCTCTGTAATCCCTGTGTATTCTGTCTCTATGATCTTTGAATCTCTGTGTGTTGAAAGCCGCTGCAACCACTCTCCCCCCTCCCCTTCCTGGATTGTAAAAGTCTTTGCAATATTTCTTTCCAGTGCTTTACTTCCTTAATTCGTTACTTTGCTTGAGATTTACATTTTTCATTGGTGGGAAGGTATTTTAAAAAGTACCCCTGGGTTTATGATTTGCCCAGAATTTTATTTATGTTTTACTTTAAAGAAAAAAAACTTGGTTTCATTCTTTAAAAAAAAATGTTTCCAAAATAGCTCATGGCTGTAGCCTTGTGTCACAGCAATAAAAAAGAGGGTCATGCAGATTCTAACGTTTCCTTTTTTATGTTGGCTTGCCGTGCTTGCGCTCAAGTCAACATCTTGCCATAGTGGCAGATTTTGGAGGTGCGTCAGCGTGGGCGAATGCAAGGCTCACATCAGTAGGTGCGTCCGGCATTCCCCAATAAGGCAGCATGTTTGTGCTGACACCAACATTATGTAAAGTGGACAAAACTTCTAAAGAAAGTGACGCTGCAATCAGAGACAAGCTCCTCATGCAGCGGCACCGATAACATGCCTCCCGATGAGCATTTCCTGGTTAAAGTTTAAAATGAGACTTAGGTCTCAAAGAGAATACCGCTGTAAAGGAATGAGACAGGACACCACTGTTTTCTTTTTAATTGTATTTACCAGAAAATGCAGCAAATAAAGAAGGTGTTGTCCCTAAATGCCTAGTTTGCATGTCCAACTAGATGCTACACAGTTTTGCTTTGTTGTTTTTTGTTTATTTTGGCATTCAGACTTCTAAGATAAATAAAGAAGGTGCTAAAAGTGTAAAATGGGTGGGCAGGAGCAAGTCCAGTGGGCAGTGCGATCAGTTTTACCAGCAGAAGGGGGGTCTTGTTAACTGCTGAGAGAGAATGGAGAAGAAGGAATCACGTATCAGCCAGCCTCAATTTGCTACTCAATGACTGGCTGCAGTGTAACAGCTTTTCAACTTGGTACCAAAGTCTGCACCACAGCTCACTCGTTCTAGCTGTCCCGCATTCCCCTGCCTCCTGTCTCCGTTCAGCTACACAGCTCTTTGAACGTGCACAAAAACATTATTTTTTACCTGTTTATCAAAGTGCATTCTATTTTGATTCTTTTCTAAACTGTTTTTTCCCCTCACTCTCTCCATTTCTGTCAGTCTGTGAAACAGACCTCCCCAGTCACTCACTTAACCCCTTTGCTAATTACCTGTTCTCCCACCCCCCAGGACTTGTTGCCTGCCCACCTGCAAGCCCCCCACCGTATTCTGATCACGAGTAGCTGGCAAAGGATTATCACCCGAATTAGAGCACACATGATTTTGCTGGATGTTGCTGGTTTGGAGGGCATCTCAGTTGGAGTGGCAGAGGAGAAAAAGGAACAATAGGAAATGGATGCCCCAGCTCTGAAATTCCAAGCTAGCGGGCGAGCAGCTGTGGGGAGGGAGCAGTCCTCCCGCAGCTGAAAGCTGGAGAAAGCACTTGGTAACTGGTGGGCTAAGTTGAACTGCATACAACTTTTAACATTTTTTTTTTCTATTTTTATAATGAGAAAAACAGGGTTGTTAAATGTTTTGAAGTTTTGGGGAGCTTGGATTAGCACACCAGAATGTAAGAAAGTGATACTTTTGTTTCGTTTGGTATATTCTACATTAAAATGTAATCCCCCCGCGGAAATGGTTTGTTGGATTGTAAAAACTTGCTGTAGCAAAGAGAAAAAATAAAACTGCTGCGACTTGGAGGGCTGCTGATGATGATAGATGAAAGTGTAGTAGTCTCTTGCATTCGGTGGGGGAGGAATGTCAGGAATGGTAAAGACATGATGGTTTATTTTGTGACTGTATCCCTTGTTGCATGAAATACCAGTACCCCTTGTTGCATGAAATACCAGTGTAGGAGCAGGGGAAAATAAGTGCATTAAAGTATAATATAAAAAGTGTGTTACTCAGGAATAATCTTGTTGCAAAATCAAATGTTAATTCGGTGTAGATTTTGATGTGGTGGCATAGACAGCTACAGAGGAGCTATGTGGCATTTTCTAAGTTTGCAAACCCTTTATTAATTTAGCCTTTGTAATAATCTGTATCTTGTTTTTTTAATATTGCCAAAAAATCTCCATCATGTGTCATGCACAAAGCACCATAAACTAATGAAAGAAAAAGGTTACTATGGGCACTGTGCTGTTAATAAAGCCTTGCAGTCTGGCAGAGTGAGGAGAGGGTGACGTGTCCTCCTGTTCTTCAGATCAGCTGGGAGAGGTTTCTTGTGTAGCTCTTAAGAGTAATTTTCCTCCTCCTGTTTCCCCCTCAAAGTACTTCATTTCCTGTAGACCCCCTAGAAACTTAATTATCCTTTACTGACAAGTGCTCTGGTAACGTTTAGTCAGCCACATACTACTGTGGTTGGTTGAAAATGCAGCAATTGCTGTAGATGTGGTAGTCTGGGAACTGTGAACAAATATATCTTAAATCTCTTTCTGTAAAAGGCACAAAGAGGAACTGTGTTGCCCTGTATGAGTAGAATTGATTGAAAAAGGTTGTTATACCTTTTATTTGACCAACATAACTTAATATACGAGTGTTTGAAGCCACACAGACACCTATGTCAGGCATTCTGACAACACAGCTACAGGGACATTTTATACAGAACACTCATGCTAATTATTCTTGTATTGTTGAAGGAAAAAGAGGTGACTGTCCTGTTTAGCAAGTTTCTTCTCTGTGTTGCTGACTTTCTACATCAGGCTGCCAGATGCCCTCTTTTAGAGGATGTGTCCTCTTCTCCAGCTGCCAAATATTCTTCATGTGACTTCATCATCCTGTTTTTTTATTATTACTTCTATATTATCATTTTATTATATACTTTTTTTAAACTCTCCTACCCAGGACCCTCTAGTAAATGATCTGTGAAGTCGGTGGAGACTTTAAATCCATTTGCTTGGGGTCTGGCACAAGGGCTCATTGGGGGGCGGTACTAAGTGGCCTCTTTTTGGCATCCCAAAATCTGGTACTCCTACATAGTACCAAAAGGGATTGTGCTGTGTTTGTCAGAGAGGAATTTATTTTTTGGACCCCCTTCAGTGCTGAAGGTGACTTGGAAAGATACTCTCTGTCTATCAACATTAAAATGTGTAGCACTGACCTTTAAAAGTCACAGCAAATGACCAGCATGCATAATAAGAATTATAAAAATAGTTTATTTATTTAATTGCTTTTGTTAACCAGGTAAGCACACTAGACAGCACATGCCTCTTTTCGGGTGCGACCCAGAAGGATTACAAGGGTACAAAGCAGAGTAAACAGGTAGAACAGGGAGCACATTAAGCCATTGAATAACGGTTACAATGAGAGGTACATAGTGAACAGGTTCATACAGGAGCAATATACATAGTGAAATAGGGACGAGGTTAGAATAGCAATATGTACAGGCAAGGGGTTAAAAACAAAAGTTCATACAAAAAACATCACATAGTTGGTGTTGTAGTGTAAAAACTGTTTCAATAACGTTAGTTTGCATTTATAATGGTTTGCATGTGCAGCAAAAGAGCTAACATTATAACAAAATCATGAAATCTTTGTGGAGCAATTTGTGTGTGTGTGTGGTGAGGCCAATATATTTAAATGATTAGCATGGCACTTACCAAGTCAGCACCACACTAACCGTGTATAGCACCAGCATTTGGGAGGTGCCATATTCGGAGGCATTAGATGTGCTGCACTGTTCTGGAAACATGACAGTGTAGACAATACCATTGCACCTATGCAAATGAGAAATGAGGACTTGCATGCGTAAGGGGTGCAGTGATATATTAAACAGTTTGGGCAGTGTGCTTATAGTCTGCTCACTTTATTAAATGTAATCAAATTGTATATATTGTGTACCAAAGCTTTGTATACTATCCTCATGTTCTCTTACCCCCACCCCCCGGTCGCACCAGGAGACGAGCAACTTGTTGCTCAGCATCCCTTTCTGGTCAAATATTTCAGTTAATAAAGAAATAAAAAAAAACGCCTTATTTCATCAAGATTTAATGCTGCAAAAACCCTGGCCTTAACAGTGCTCAGTGGCTGCATCCCTCCCCCAAGCCCATGCTGTAATTATTTGTAATATCCCTGGTGTCTACAGGTTCCCCCAGCAACCCAGTCACTCCTGTTGTACAGTTTCTCCAGTCTCCTTAGCATCTAGTGGTCCCCCCTTCAAGCACCCATGCATGGATATTTTTAATCACCCACACTGTGCATAACCTATATATACCCTGGTGACTAGTGGTCCCCTTCCCCACAAACAGTAACTAATCCCCCCCCACCAACCTGCTCACTCCATACCAACCACCACCCCCACCACAGAAACCAGTCCACAGACACAGACCATGGTGGCAACTTGCACAGCCCTTTGCTCACCTCCTTGGCAGGTCACTGTCTGACTGTCAGTGAGTGATCATGAATACAGTGTTAAAGCTAACTATCTGACTTTTGCTTAGCACTAGCTGTGGGCTGTTAACCGCACAGCAGTACTGACTGTGATGTGGCCGACTCTGAATATTGTGGCTGTAGTGCTGTGCTTGAAATCTAAACTTCTGTTGTTTGCTTAACTGCCCCAGGGTCTCTGAATTACCTTTTAAGTTTTTACGGTCTTGCATGAAAACCAAATAATGTTCTGTATATCATCATAATCACCTACTGTCATCAACAGTGTGCAAGTCAGCACAGTGTTCTTAAAGTGTATAGCACTGCTTTTCTTTCAACAACAACAACAACAAAAATTCAGAACCAGTCCTGGTCTTTTGAGAGAATTAGTTTTCAATTTACTAGTCACTCTCAAGGGGTCTAACCCCTCCCACGCAAACACAGCAACATACAGGTACTGTAGGCTGTCAGTTCCACTATATGGACTTGAGTGTTGCAGGCTCAAAACTTTGAGGGGTGGTCTCTGACTGACTGTTGTCACTTTGGGAATTATTTTCCTTCCTAACTGGTAGAAGTCACTTTGGTAATTCTTTTCCCTCCTAACTGTCAGAAGTCAATCAGCAAAGGCCTAGCAGAAATGGTGAACTCAATGGTCTCGTACAAAGGGTGAAACCAGCTGCCTCCCAGTAAATGGGGACCTGTTATATTCGATGGCTCTGTGTGTGTGAGCAGGGGAGGAAGTGTTGTTACAACCAGCGAGAGCTCAGTCTGTGGTTATTTTGCAAATTGCAGGGTGCTGGTTCTATATTTGAAGTTCTTGGTCTGTTATGTCTGTGGGTTTTGACCACAGATACTTTTTTAGAGAGTTCTTTGTGTGGCATCTTTGCTTGTCTTCTCAGTCCGCTGCTGTTCCTGTCTTGCACACATGTATGGAAACTGCTTGCACCTTTTACAGAACTCTACCGTGGGATCCTTGCACCCAAGAATTTCAGAGGGTGAGACTTCTTTCCAATTGTGCAAATATGTCAAAGACAAAACGGACACTGTATTCTGCTCTGGCTTACATCAAGTAGAATCTAGTCAGGATCTTTATATGGTGTCTTCCATATACAGTACTCCATGTCTCAAAGTGTTTCTTAGGTCAGTGAGTTACACAGTGGTAGAGCATGGGACTATGCAGGCAGACATACGGGTCATTTAGCATTTAACAAATCGATGACCTAAACGCACACCCCAATTCCTGTCAATTCCTGTCAATCTGTGCAGGTTGGGGGTGGGGTTAGTGTCACTTCAATACTTTACTGCCATTCCTATTATGCATCTCTCTAACTCCTGCACTATCAATGCCAATGCCAGCAAGCCAACATTCGGCATTGACAAATGCCTGTTCAAACAGACTCTGCTTTCCCACCCTGGGATTAATGGTCATGGTGCTGGGGGATATAGGAACATAGACTGTGTCAGCAGAAAATGACCTAGAGGGCCATCCAGTGTGCCCACTTCCCTGCCTAGCTCCATATGTAGCCTAAGGCTGGACTAGATCTAGACATCTGATAGTTCTAGTGGCTAATCAGCACCCCTGTCATCAGCCTCTTCACATGTTATCCTTTCCCCTCTTCTGCTTGTGGGTCCTACTGTTCCCTTAAATCTGTCCCAGCCAAGTTTAAAACTGTAGCACATTCCTAGCTTCAACCACCTCTCAGGGCAGTCTATGCCATTCGCCTATAATCTGCTCCATGAAGAACTTCTAGTGTCCCTCCTGAATCTTCTTCCTCGCCAGTTCCACCCATTTCCTCTAGTCATTGTGTCTTCATTCCTGATGGGTAAGTCCATACAATCCATGCAGTTGGTTCATCCCAAGAACTTGTGTATCTCCAATATATCCCCCCTTTCTCCACTGGCCTCCAGTACATACATTTTAAGGTGTCGGGGAGGAGAAAGCCTGGCAGGTGTGTTGCAGAAAGGAGATGCTTGGCTCATTAGGCAGCAGAGCAGGATGTGAGCCATATTTTCTGACCACACAGCAGGCAGCAGAGCAGGATGTGAGCCGTATTTTCTGACCACACAGCAGCATTGGTGTCAGCTGGAAAGGAGCACTCATATCTGCCCTCCTGACCAGCAGGCAAGGTCTAGCCAAAGCAGACCAGATTAATTGCAGGATGTGGGGGTATGGGTGTTTGGCCACCTCAAAAATTCTCTGACCTCTATTTTTGTATTAATGCACAAATTCAATACCTTGCATAAGTGAATCAAACATGTTCATTGCTGACATGTAAGCAATGCTTTTTCTGGGCTATTTAATTAAATAATGGTTATTAATAAAATATAATTTTCTTTAAGTTAAACTGCATACTGTAATTGAATTTTGAACCTCTAGATAGCCTGGTAAATAAGATAAAGCACAATCCTTACAAACCTCTTAAGAATCTATTGGTGAGGCGTAATTACTGGTAAACTGTTTTAAAGTTTCAGCTGAAAAGACTAACTCATCTCTGCTTAGAAAAACACAACAAATGTTGTCCTCCCCCCATCTTTTAAGCTCAAAATTCCACCACATAACAACAAACTTCCTATTACGTACGAACATATTTTATACAATTTGAACTTTTGTTATCTTTTCCAGCTCATCAAGAAACTATTTCCCAACAAAAGCAGGTTGGTATAATTTGCATAATTATACTTGAATGGAAACGAGAAGAACAAGTTTGGGTTTGCTGGAATTTAGGCAGGAACCTCCACTTCTGCCTGTGAGTAGTCTCAAAACAAGAAATCTCATGAAACTGACAGCTGTAGAATTTGCATGGGTAAAGTTAGTTTTGTAAGTACAGAACAAGAGAGAAAACTAATATTACTTTGTTGGTTTTCTGTTGCTATGCTAAGTGTGGTGTACATGTAAATTGTTAGTATGAACAGGGGGCGTGTTTGTCCCATGAGCCATTGCTCAATAAGGTTTTTTTTTATGCACCTGTCCTAACCATACACATACACTCAACTTCATTCCCAGAGCAGTGCATCATGCATATGCAAAATCCTTGTGCAAGCTGTTTTGAGAAGGCGTCAGCTGATCAGACATTGCCTTTTCAACAAGCTCCTATATCTGATCGGACTTAGTCTGAGAATGACAAAGTACAGACATGAGTTCCATCCTTGTTTGGACTCCTTTAGTGTACTGCAGTCATAATCTCAACCCGGCACCTTGTCAGACCCCTAGGCAATGTCAGCTTAGAACATTCAGAGTGGACACACTAGAGAGACAGTTTGCAGTGAAAGCAGTATATGAGATCCATAAAAGTTGTGTTCATTTTTTAATGCAAGAATGTCATGGTCAACCATTAGTGAGAGGAGCATGGGAACATTGCTGCTCAACTTTCAGAGGAATACAGCAATGTGATCATGTTTTTATGAGCAATGACCTGTGAAAAAGGGGGCCACAGGTTTAAATCTCACCACACCTACTGACACATTATGTAACCTTGAGCAAGCTAGAGACCTACTGTACCTGTTCAGTCTTGCTTCAGTCCAGGGGTGTAGCCAGAAATTTCCATTTTGTACACAATCTCCAACAATTACACCCCCCCATTAAAAAATGTACACATCCTCTCCAAATGGCACCCCCATCCAAACAAGTCAGATTGTTGTCAGATGATTCCTCTAATCTCTAAAAATGTTATACTTGTATCTGTCTCCTAAACAACAGAAGTTTAAACAGAGACACTCCTCAGTGGCCTACACTAACCCAAATACTACAGATTAGAATGAAAATGTTAACAGAAAGGCATATGGTTTGTGACAGGCACTCAACAAAACTGTACACAAATGTGTACAGTGAGTATGCCTGTCTACATCCTTGCTTCAGTCCCTCCAGACAGTAAAACTGACTAGAAGCTGAACCACAATGATTGTATCTCAGTTGGGCTAATCTGGTTTAATAACTTGTAATCTAAAACAAAATAATACTGAATGAATGAGACAGAAGGAGGCCGCTGCCCATTGTGACCATCCTCCACTGTCTCAGTGGTTGTAGTATGCCATGCTGGTGACCCCCATATGTGCATCCAGGAGGGATTTCAAGTGGTCTACACTACAGGTATGTGTCCCTATGATCTCACTTGACAAGGTCATAATGGTTCAATTACAATACTGATGATTAAATTTGTAATCAAATAATGAATATAAAAACAGTAAAGGACACGAATGGATGACTTTTCACTAGTGCTGATAGTTTGTCCATGCACAGATAGGCATTCCCAAGTATGCACTAGATGCCACCATGTCCTGTTAACTGTTTTGCTATGGATGATGTAGCGTATGCCGCTACTGCATCCAAGAAAATGTTTTGGGCATCCAACATTGCACAATAAAATTTTAATTGAACAATTTAGCAACTGATCAACCACCTCTGTGATTTATGTTTTAATACATTTGTGTCCCAGAAGCTATGTTGGGTGCACTGTGCGTGCCCTCAAAGAAAGGATGCAGGAGCATATGCACTCAGTTTTGAGAACAGAACCTGATACTCTGGTTGGTTTGCACTTTGCCAGGCATGATGATGGGAACCCTATTTCAGATATATTGGTGTTGAAACTATACCAATACACCCCAGAGGGGTCGACAGACCAAGACATCTACTCCAGTGTGAATCCAAATGGATTACACACTCAGAGTCATCTCTCCCCTTGAGCTAAATGACAGTATTTATATTTTGCCTTTGCTACAATTGATAATGGTTTTCATGCCTTTTTGTTTTCCCAGTCTTACAAGATGGGTTTGTAATATGTACTTTGTCTTTTTTGAGTCTGAATCATCTTGGGAACTTGCCTTTTATGATTTGCACAATCTTTTGTAATTGAAGAACATGACATTTTCTATGTATTGTGCATTTGATATTAACCTTAGTGCTTGTTCAAGACTCTGATTTATAAACTGTAATGCATCCATTTGTGTCAGTTTTCACCTGTTCACTGTTTCTTAGTCTTTTTTTCTCTATATCAGTCCCATCCATCCCTTGTTCCCAGTCCTCTCTCCTTCCCCCAGCTTCCTTCTCAATCTCCACTATTGTTCTTTCTTTTTTTGTTGACTTTCTTTATGCTCCGCCCTACAGGGAACTCTCTCCAGCATCCTCCACCTCTCCCCAGGCTCTACCTCATACCAGAGACACCTTCCTTTCCTCGCACCAGCCCGATGGATCCCCCGGCTCTGAACTCCCTGAGGTGGGGCTGCCCTATCCGCCCAGGGCACTCTATCTAGAATTTAGTGAGCCAGGCTGGGCGATTGGCCTGGAGAGGAGAAATGCCCAGTGTTGAGAGTGTGGCCTGGCGGGGACAGAGGTGCCTTTGCCTATCCCCAAGGATGGGGATTTTTTTCCATATTTTTCTCCCAGGAACTTGGCCATGCAATGACGTCAGCACGGCTACCCATAGACGTCCACTGCGCTCCTCCCTCTTAGTTGCTCCAAGCTAGTAGTACCTCCGGTCTCCACCGGGGGTCTGTACTGCACCAGAGATACCCTGGATCCCTCCCCAGGGAGAGGAGAGCAGTCCTCTGGATGCTCGATCCTCTCCCTTCCCTGCCGACCCCCAGTGCCAGAGCTCGTTCCTGAACTCGGGTCTCTGGCATGGTGCAAGGTGTGGCGTCCAGCACCTCAACCCTCACCGCCACTGGGCCGGCTCCACTATTGTTCTTATTTTGCCAGAAATATATGTTTTTTCTGTAGGTATGCACCTTGCAAGCTCATATGTTTTATTCACTACTGTATTTTAAGATGGCATATTTTCTTTTCACAGTGGAGGTCACAGTTTTAAATGGGTTTGCACAGACATGCTATTGAACGCCAGTCTCTCAGATGACTATTTCAGGATACCACTTTAAATTATTTGTGTAGATGTATGACTGTGGCACCATAGCCCCGCACCCTGATGAAGTGTCATGTCCATGATGCAAAGCAACGAGGTAACAGTGCTATGATTCATCAGCTGCAAGAAATCCAGATGGCTTAATTTTCAACCTTTGTAAGCTTAATTCTTGATGTCACTCACTACTTCTTGAGTGCTGCCATAGTGTGTTTTTCTTGTGTAAGTATGCACTGAACTGCCCTTAACGGAAGCCTCACTGTGCGCTGCTACAGTATGAAATGCACTCCACTGCAGAGACACTCGAGGCTCACATGGTAATGAGATGGCATCTCATTAACATGGGTGCACTGGGATAATGGAAGCCTTTTGCTCATGCCAATAACCTGCATCTTTTAACTCAGTGCAAAGCACCAGCCACCATCACCTGAGACCCCATTGGGTAATGGTGGAGGGCATTTTGTGCTCCAGTAACCCCCCCACCCTAGTACCCAAGCATCTCTGGTGTCCAGTGGCTCCCCTCATTCACCCAATCTTTGATTTATGTTTTAATAATTATCTGTGGCATCCAGTGGTTCACCCTCTTTCATTCAGTCTCCAGTTCACATTTCAATAATGATCCCTGGCATTCAGTGGTCCCCACTGGTAGCCCCCAATGTCCCCTGCATTCTGTATACAGTTTATGATATAGAACTCTTCTTGCCCCGGTTCTGATGCAGAAGACCCCATCCACAATAGTCCCATTCAACAAGTAACCCCTACCCCACACATCCATTGACATCCAGCACCTCCATCTCCTATAACACCCAAAAGATACAAGTGTTCTGCAGCAAAATAAACCTGCAAAAAAGAAAAACATCTTTGCAGTAGCCGGCTGCCTTCCTTCTGCATCTCTGATTCATTCCCCATTGAATGAATTGATGATGCTGTGGCTAATTGGTCAGTGTTGTCAGCCATTCAGCTGTTACTACTACCACAGCATCACCGAGTCACTCTGGCAAGGGATGGGGTTCCATGTAGTATAACCTATATCATGACTGTGTATGGGGGAGGGACCACTGGATACCAGGCGTGATTACTGAAACTTGAATCGAGGATAGAATGAGGAAGGGGGACTACAAGAAGTTAGGGATGTCAGCAGATTTGGGGGGGGGGCTCCTTTGCTGCGCATACCTCTAAACCATACAATAGTGACATGGGACACTGACACTCAAAATGAGAGACAATGTGGGATACTGGCCCTCATATTTTGTGGCACATCATCAAATATGGAGATACAAGCAAAAACACTGTAAAAAAACAATACCTCGCTGTGTGAAAGTTTAGTTTACAATAGCCATTTAAAGTATTTCTTTCTACTGTATAAGTCTGTATATGCAGCACCTACTCTGTGTGGACAGCACCTTTCATACTGTATGTGAGACAGAGCACTTGTACAGGGGAAAATGAGGGACATTACTCATAATGAGAGAATGTTGAAAAGTATGTTTCTGTGTGCTTTGTCCTTTGTTGGACCGGCACCACTGGTGGCCACAGGCTGCAGTGTGGAGCACTCAGCCAGCACCAGTTTGGAGGAGTAAATGATTGCTCCTCATATTGTAATGAGGTTATACTGACAAGCAAAGGTCTGTTTGCATCATCCATGGGCAAAGTTGTCGCATGCAAGTGAATGCAACGGAGGGTACAAACCCTAGCATCCTACACAGCTGTGCACACACTCTGATGGAGGTTTCTATCAGGGTGTTCCATAATTGTTGAGGCAGTTTCTGAATTGTAACATGTAACAGGGCTTCAGTTGTGTTATGCAATTTGATTTATTATGGTGGGATTCCATCCACAACCATTGAGCCCTATATGCAGGAGTTTCTCCTTCTGCTGGAGGGGTATTCCATTGTAGTTATTTACTACTGTGATAAACCAGACAGCACAGCAATATATTGGGCAGTCTATGTCCTGCATTATTCTTGGGGGCTGACAACTTACAGTACTTCCTTCTAACAGCCTTACCCGCCCATATGAAATTTGATATCGAGCTGCGTACTGTAGTTCTCCAGACCATTTGTGCATTAGAGTCTGATTCAGTATATCCAGAGGGTAAAGTACCTGGGGCAGTTGGTTCATTTTGATAATGTTGATCCTTCCTTACAATGTTAATGGCAGTTTGGTCCATCCTGCCATATCGTGTCTGAGTTGTTCTCTGAGCTTTAAAATATTTTGCCTTTCCAGCTGTTTCTGAGATCTGTTCGGCCGAATACACAAATATTTTTTGTGCTCCTCTGTCCAGGTCAAGCCCAGTTCTTCCATCTCTCTCTCTCTTGAACACTTTGTCATTTAGTGGCGATTCCTCAGTTTTATCAAAATTCAATTTATAATTTAACATTCAGCCAAATTCTCTGATCACATCTAGGGCAACTGAGAGGGATACCCCCAGTCCTGTCACATGTAACAGGATATCATCAGTGTACACTGCTAGCATATACTCTTGTGGGCCAATGTTAATACTGTGTATAGTCATGGTCTGCTTAATTTTAAGCACTAGGGGTTCCAGGAATAGGTTAAATGGAAGAGGTGACAAAGGGAATCCTTACTTGGTCCCCTGTACAAACTGACATGATCGGAGCATAAACCATTAGACAAAATTCTAACTCATGGCTCTGTGTGAAGTATTTTAATCCACTTTATAAATTCTTGTGGAATCTTGAAAGCTGTCAGCACTTGGAACAGGTAGCCCAAAGCCACTCTATTAAACGCTTTCTCTGCATCCAGGGAGGCCAAGACAGCTTTCTCCTGGTCATCCCCGGACACAGAGAAAAGGTAGGCTATTTTACGGCAATGGTCGGAAGTCAACTGACTAGACATGAAGCCCACCTGCTCCCTACCTATCATGATGCTACACACCTTGTTCAGCCTTGTGGCCAGTATCTAGGCAAATGTTTTTATATCCAGATTTATAAGAGATATAGACCGATACCTCCCCACAAGTGTAGGGTCTTTCCCAGGCTTTGGCAGGATTGTAATTGAGGCTTCTGTTAATGTAAGATCTGATACCCCCTGCTTGTAGAAATATTGATATGTCTGCAATAGCAGAGAAGCCAACTCATTAATGAGTGTCTAATAAAAATTTAGGGAATACTGTCTGGTACAGGGGCCTTGTCTTCATGAGGTCTTTTATAGTTCCCCTAATCTCAGCCTCAGTGATATCAGTCTTTAACACCTCAACTTGCTGAGCTGTTAGCTTAGGCAGGGGCAGGCTCTTAAGGTAGCCTGCAATGGCTCTATCCCATGTGTCTGGCTCAGCACAGTATAGTTGTTGGTAAAACCGTTGGAACTGTTCGGCTATATCTCGTGGGTGTGTGAACAGGTGATTTTGTCTCTCCTTCAGTCCTACAATAATGCTGGACATCTCCTGTCTTCAGAGGCATAAAGCCATCAGTTTGCCTGCTTTCTCCCCTTGATCAAACAATTTTGTATTAGACTTGTTATTGTATGTTCCACTTTTCCCATATTGAGTTCACCATACTGTGCCGTTAAACTATTCAGTTTAATCCACGTTTCCTCAGGTGTTTGTGGGCTGAGTGTCTTTTCTATTGATCTAATATGTACCAGGAGTTTGTTGTTTTCTTTTCCCTTTGCCTCTTTCATGTTTTGAATAGTTGGATTATCTCTCCTTTTATGTTACTTTTAAAGGCCACCCATAATATAGTTTCCTTTTGTACTGAGTTTTTTATTTATTACAAACTCAGTAATGTATTTTTTTTTTTTTTTAGGATTATATTTTGGGGCCTCAGTCATTGCCGGGGGGAACCCCCCATATCAGCTAGGTCCCAACACTAGCCAGGATCCAGACATCGTGGGGCTCATGCTGAGTTGTTTTTTTTCCCTTGTGTATCCCCCTTCCCCAACCATCTGTGGCGGGGCCAGTCATGCAATGACCTCATTGCATGGCTGGGCATGTTCCCAACCCCGACGTGCAAAGGTCTGCTGGTCCCCACCACCTCTGACTCTCAGTATGGTCCTGGGCTGCCGTACCCCCAGCCAACATGTGGGGTCAGTATACATGGGGAACCAAGTCCCTCCTTTCCCAGAGAAGGCGAGCAGTCCCTAGGATGCTCAGCCATCCCCGGCTGACCTTTATGACTTCCAAGGTCCGCTCCCGAACCCCAGTCATTGGTGCTGCAGGCAGAAGCCCTTCTGCTGCACTGGCAGGCTGGCCAGTAATGTAGTTTTGGGGAAATTCTTCTATATCATATCTTTGTCTGTTAAAATCTGTGCATTCAAGCACTATTCACAGAAGAGTGGGAGGGGCAGGGGCAAGGGCCACAGCAGTACAGTAGTTGCCAAGGGGATGAAGAGGTGGACAATAGTCCATTCACAAGGGAAAGAGTCCTGCAGGAGCTACTTAACTGAAGGTGGACAAAGCAATGGGACCTGATGGCATACACCCAAGGATATGAAGAGAACTGCAAAGGGTGATAGCAGAACCTCTGTTAGCCATGTTCACCGAGTCATTCAACAAAGGGGTGGTAACAGAGGATTGGAAGAGGGCATATGTGGTCCTTCTACACAGATCCAGCAGCAGGGAAGAGGCAGGGACCTATAGGCCGGTCAGCCTCACCTCAGTAGTGGGGAAGATCATGGAGACATTGCTTAAAGAAAGGATAATGGGGCGTCTGGAAGCCATCAGAGCCCAGGACCATAGGCAATATGATTTTACAGTGGGGAGGTCATATCAGACATCTGGTTGATTTCTTCGACTTGGTGACAAAGGAAGTAAATCAGGGTGGGGCAGTGGACGTTGCTTACCTTGATTTCAGCAAAACCTTTGACACCATCCCACATAGGAGGCTGATAAACAAGCTAGGTAGGCTGGGCATGGGGACAGGGTGGTAAACAGGGTTAGAAACTGGCTAACAGACAGGAGGCAGAGGGTGGTGGTAAATGGGGTGCAGTCTGGGGCAAGGGGGGTGACCAGTGGGGTGCCTTAGGGATCAGTCCTGGGGCCAGTCCTGTTCAATGTCTTCATTAGTGACATTGCAGAAGGGCTGGAGGGAAAGTTCTGCCTCTTTGCAGATGACACCAAGATCTGTAACAGAGTGGATACCCCCAGAGGGGGTGGAGAAAATGAGGAGGGACCTGGGGAATCTTGAAAAATTATCTGAGGACTAGCAACTGAAGTTTAATTCAAAAAAGGGCAAAATTATGCACCTGGGACACAGAAACCCTGGGGTAAGCTACAGGATTGGGGGGATTGCTGACAGTCACAAAGGAAGAAAGGAACCTGGGGGTTATTATTTCAGATGACCTGAAAATGTCAAAGCAGAGTGCTAAGGCAGCTGAGAGGGCCAGTGGCATGCACCATAGGTAGAGGTATCAGCAGCAGAAGGAGGGAGGTAGTGATGTCATTATATAAAACCATGGTCAGGCCTCACATGGAGTACTGTGTGCAGTTCTGGAGGCCGCACCTTCATAAGGACATTAACAAGCTGAAGACAGTCCAGAGAAGGGCAACTAAGATGGTACAGAGCTTGCAACACAAGACTTATGAGGAGAGATTAGGGGACCTCAATATGTACTCGCTGGAAGAGAGGAGGGAAAGAGGGGACATGATAGAAACATTCAAGTACCTCAAGGGTACAAACAAGGTGCATGGGGGAGACATTTTCTAATGCAGGAGAAGCACAAGAACGAGGGGGCATGACATGAAATTTGAAGGTAGGAGGTTAAGAGGGAATGTGAGGAAGTTCTTCTTCTTCACAGAGAGGGTGGTGGAATCATGTAATGATCTGCCTCAGGAGGTGGTGGGAGCGAGCACTCTGGATGGATTCAAGTTTGCTTGGAAAAGGCATAGGGGAACCATAGAGGTACAGCAGCTGGTGGGTCGGAAGCAGTAATCCAGTACAAGAGCTTACAGGCAGACTAGGTGGGCCAGGCAGTCCTTATCTGCTGATAATTTCTATGTTTCTATATTTTGTCCTGGTCTATGGGGGCCAGTGAAACTGTGTTGCAATGTGACAGGGCTGTAATCAGAGACTACTTTGACTTTGTGCTCACAAGTGTGGATACCATGTACATAATCTGCACCCATAAGGAAATAGTTCAACCTTGAAAATGACTAATGGGGGACAAAGTGAAATGTGTACTCCCTTTGGTCTGGGTGTAGTACCCTCCAGGAGTCTGTCAGGCCTTAATCATCCATTAGGTCATGTCTCGATCTCTGTGCAGGTGTAAGCCCTTTCCTTTGTTTCCCAGATCTGTCTACATCAGTGCATAGCACTATGTTCCAAACCCCTGTCAACAGGATGAGCAAAGATGCACAAAGAGCTAGGATCCCCAATAGTTCTGCAAAGAACTTTGGGTCTTCTATGTTTGACCTTTAGATGGCGCACAGAACTACCTTCCTTTGTCCAATCAACCCCCCCAAAAATGTATTGCCCTTCTGGGTTTCTCAGTTCTTGTAGAAACCAGAACTGTACTTGCCTAGCAATTAAAATAGCAACTCCTTTGTTATGGCTGCCATACCCTGATCAATATACTCATCCCACTCATTCTCTTTGTAGTAGTTTAGTAATATATGTCTCCTGTAGGAAGACAATTTTGGTGTGCAACTTTTTAAGATGACCCAATACTTGATACCATTTCTCTTTTGTCTGTGTGCCTTTAATATTCCAAGTTACTTATTTAAATGCTCTACTCATACTGAGTGTTAGGAGAGTGTTGTAGCTGTGGTTTCCTGATCCACCATGATGTAGCATCTCCAGTACTTTTGCTTACTGTAACATGCTTACTCCCCCCGTACCCTGACGAAGACATAACACCATAAGAAACCCCCACCTCCCTTCATTACTACCTCCCCCCAAATACATGTTTAAACAACAGAAAAAGTAACAATTAAAACACAACACTGATAACTTACAATGCACCACCCTGATGGTGCATGAACTTGATGTACTGATGCGAAGAAAGCCCACCACTCCTCTCTCTCTCTTCAAGTGCCCCAACAGTCTGTGAGGGTGCTCAACCAATTGAGCCATCCCCAAGCACATGTGCATTTCTGACATTATAACTATTTATGTAACCCCTAGGTGGCGCTATCCCAAGGGCTACTACCCCTGCCTGCTTGGCTAGTAGCAGGTTAAGGGGCCTGAGTTCTGAAACAGGTGCCTCCACCCAGAGGTCAGGGTTGGTAGTGGTCAAGCTAACCTGGGCACAGCCCTTCGGGACACTGTAACCCCCCTCTTTCCCTTCTAGTGGCCTGAACACTGTACAATAATCACTTTCACAATATCCCTGGTACACTACACAAGTACCCACACTGTTTGCACTTACCACCAGGGCTGGTTCCTCTGGCTCGACCCTGGGGACCCCCTGCAAAACAAGGTTTAGCACAGCAAATAGCAACAGTACAGTTCTTTGAGCACAAACTGGAACCACAGTCAGATTACATGCAGAAAAAGTTAGATCTGATTTATTTAGGGGACTTGAACAAGGGAGGGGCAAAATCAGGTTAATTAGCTTAAAGGTTATATCAATCAAGCAGTTATGCATGCGCTTTGAGTCCCCCCACACAGTCCACCTCTGGGTACCCAGGTAGAGAAGAGATGGGCTAGCCAGGACAGTTGCCCCAGGTTGCAGCTGGTTGGGGCCCTGTGATGGAAAACACAACATGCACAGTACACAATATTTGTAATCTGGAGCCAGAGGGCTCAGTTCGTAAAGGAAACAAAACAACAAGACAATCAGATGACACACTCAGATTAAGCTGTTGTTGTAGGAAGCTACCCTGGTATTTACTCACGATACCCAAGACTGGACACAGGCTGGACGAAAATCGAGACTGCAGGTGGTTGATCTGGAATGCCAGGAGAAGCAGGGCCCACACAAGTCGCAGAGGCGTCATTCCTGTTCAAGCATGGAGCAGGGGGCTGATCCCCAGGCAGGTCTCTTGTCGATGGCTTCTCTGTGCAGTGGGTAATCTGGATGGGCCAGTCTGCCAAAGCCCAGACCACATGGAGACAAGTTCGGAAGCAGTCCGTTTTGGGCTGGATACAGCTTCCAGCAAGCAGAACACAGTTCACACGGTAGGGAACTAACTCATAACCCACTAGCAGCTCACGCACATTTACATGTCAGAATTCTTCTGTACAGGCAAAAGCTCCCGAACTGTCCTAAAAGTCTCTGCACACACGGGAGCTTAGGGCAGCTGGAACTCCTGACAGGCTGATCGCATTCAGCAAAAATATTCGGTCTTCTTCAGGTTGAGCCTGGCTCACTTCAATAGCTTACATTAGTCACACAAACTTAGATTTAGTCCAAAATAATTCTCTTCTCTCCCTCTCAGGAGCAGCACACCAGCATGCAGGCCAAAAACTTAGCCTTTTCACAGTTCTCCCATGCAAATCCACTCAGGATTGCTGCTCAGTAACACTTCAGCTCCTTCTTGCTCAGCTTCCAGCTTAGTTCTAACTGAAAACTGCAAGCAACCTGGGACTTACCCAAGATCCAAAAGATTTGGTTGGCCGATTTGGCTGTCAGTCAAAGCAAGAACTCCCCCTTCAGTTGCAAAAAAGGCACAAAAAAGCTCCAAACTAAAGTTCCTACAGATTTTGAATTCAGACAGCTCCTGTAGTCCAGCTACATTTTAGGTCCCACCAGTACTGTTTGGTCCAATTTGCAGTCCAGGACCAAGATAGTGGAGACAAACAAAACAGTCCTTGCTACAAAGAAAGCAGGTTAGACAAACTACATTATCATTATCACTCTAAATGATTTTCAGTAAATAGTTACATCTTTCAACGGAGCTCCCTCTCAGATTACTTAAGCTGCAATTAGGCAGTTCTTAAAGAGATAGGACACAGAGGCTATACAAGCTCTGATAATCACATTTAAACTGC
Organism: Neoceratodus forsteri; assembly: GCA_016271365.2. Classification (NCBI taxonomy): domain Eukaryota; kingdom Metazoa; phylum Chordata; order Ceratodontiformes; family Ceratodontidae; genus Neoceratodus; species Neoceratodus forsteri. The sequence goes on along the minus strand of CM028131.1, from coordinate 766,652,989 downwards.
TAAAATGCAGGACACCAGCCTGGCAGTGAGCATTTAGGCAAGCTCAAGGAAGACTTTTTGGGAACCCCCATTTGTAAGGGGGTTACATTTAACTTCATAAACTTTTAACCTGAGTCTATGTGGCACATGGCGGTTAGGTGGATGGGTACTTACTATGTCAGTTCTATAGCAGTGCAGTTAGGCAAGGAAGGAGATCAGATTTGTAAGATGGAGGAAAGGGTAGCCCCTCCCTCCCACACACACAAAAGTCCGAATAAGAGTAGCCGCCCCACCTGCTGGTGTAGTGTATCTTATTAGCCTCAGTATGACCATTATCTCTCCCTGATACCTGTCTTATAATGGGACAAAGTATGGTATTATCGGGTATTCACACTCAGAGTGAACAAGCTGCATTGTGAGCTGATCAGGCCTCTGTGCACTTCGTGCTACTCTGTGGCTAACAGTCAAGGGCTCCTGGCACATATAGTATGTTGTTTACTGGGCTATGTGTCTGCATCTAGCAGTTACGTGCAATCTACTAACCTGCTCCTCCAGTTGCAGTGGGCATCTATATTTTATGGAATAGTCACTCGAGCCCCCCCCAACCATCTGTGTCTCTAAGCATGGTGCCTGCATGCATTTCCTAATAGGCCTTTACTGCATGTTGCTGTCTCCTGAGTAGGAAATAAAGGGAGTAATCTGGTAGGTGCCTCCTTACCTTTAACCACAATGTGTACTCCTTTGCCCCTTGGCCAGTTTGTCCTTTTCTGTCTCTCATCCGTTTGCCTCTTCCCCCTTACCTACTTCTCCCTTCTTCCTAACTTCTTTTCCCTCTTCTATATTTCTTCACTCTCTATCTGGCCTTTCTCTTTCTTTCCTCACCTCCCTCCAACTCCCTCCATGGGTCCCTTATCCACCTCCCTTTCCCTACTCCCACCTCTGTTTCCTAGCAGCATCCTCTCTTCCCCTTCCCTCAACCTTAAAATCCTCTGGAGGTCTGTCTCCCACACTGAACCCTCCCCTTCCCTTCTACAACCCCTCCTCCCTTCAGATAGTCCCATGCTTTTAGACTCATCATTGCCCTTTTAAGCCTGCTGGTGGGAGATGACAAGCTTGACTCTGCACCCTCATTTTACCCTTCCCCACTCCCTAAGGGTTAGAGCATCTTCCACATCAACCCTCAGAGCTTTAACCAGCCCACTGGCACAGCTGTAGTGCTTCCATTTGCAGTGCCAATGACTTGGATTCAGCAATGACCCTGAAGCAGCCCAGAGTCAACGGGGGAAGGAGAATGAGAATCCGATGGACTGATCTCCCCCTTTAAGGAGGGAGGGAGGGCTCCACAGCACAGGAACAATCTAACCATTAGCATGGCTAGAGGATGGTGTGCCAGGGACCAACGCATATGTGAAGATGGGTGGATTGGCAAACTTTGGCATGTCAGATGTGGGGCATGCCCAATGCTGCCCTAGGATTACCGTATGTCTGATCCATCTGGAGACTGAAAAACAAGGGAAAAAAATCCTGCAGCTGTGTGGCATGTGTCTCCTCCTTCTGCTTGGCTGCCAAAGAACCCAGAAACGAACAGCCAGGCTTCATATTGGGGTCTCAGTCCCTTCCCCTTGCACAGGGGGGCCCCACCATGGGGGGGGGCAAGCCTTGGCCAACTTGGTTGAACAGATAGGTCCTGGGGGATAGCAGTCGGTTAATGGTTGGGTGAGGTCTTCTCAAGGGGCAGATATGGGGTACATCCCTGCCAGACCAAAGGAGAAACACGAGTTAAATTAAAAACTCACAGCTTAGCCCCTACATTTTGTGAACTTAGCCAATGGATCCTCCATGACCAGCTGGACATCCTTGTTATCACTGAACTCTAGCTCTCAGTTGGATCAGTAATGTAGATGTCTCCATCAATGCTTATGCAGTTCACAGACAGGATCATGGTAAGTGTGTGGGGGTTGGGGGGTAGAGTGGCCAAGTATGTCAGTCGCAACCTCAACTGTGACATCATACTTTGGTTCTCCACTCCCTACAGACATTAAGTCCTCCTGTGCAAGTTCTTATTCTTTCCTTCCCTTTCGGTATTCACTGGTGGCATCCACAGTTGCCCTGGTAACAAACCTAATTCCATTATCAACATCCTATCCTCAATTTCCTCTTCTAGTGCGCTACTGGTTCTTGATGATCTTAACATCAGTTGACACAGGACCTAAAAGACCAAGCAAAGGTGGAAAGGGGGTCTGGCATAGGGCATCTAAGGGCAAATGCAAAGAAATGCAAAGTCATGTGAATAGGACTGGAGACCTGAAGACCAGGTACAGTCTGGGAGGGGGGTCAAGGTCACTGAAATGGAGGAGAAAAAGGACTTGAGGTGCCCATTACCAGCAACGTAAAATAGGCTGTGCAGTGCAGAAAGGCAGCAGCCAAGGCAAACAGAATGCTGGGCTACATTGCGAGGGGGTTCACAAGCAGAATGGAGGAGATTATATTGCTGCTGTACAGATCATTGTTGCAACCACACCTAGAATACAGCGTGCAATACTGGAGTCGCTACCTCAAAAAATATATCAGCCAGCTTGAGGCAGTTCAGAGGAGGGCACCAAAAAATGATTCAGGGACAGCAGAGCAAGGCATATGAGGACAGACTGTGAGAACTCAACATATAGACATTCGAGGAGAGGGGATATAATTGAAACCTTCAAGTACCTGAAAGGAATAAACAAGTTGGATAGCAGGGACTACTTTTGTCTCAGTGGGGACAAGACCATAAGGGGACTCTGCTATAATCTGGTGGGGAAAGGTTCAAGAAGGAGATCAGGAGGCACTTCTTTACAGAGCAAGTGGTGATAGGGTAGAATGAACTCCCTTATAAGGTCATCACTCAAAAGACGATTGGGGGGGTTCAAGAGAAGGTGGAACATGGTGGGTGGGAGTGTCAGGATTGGTGGGGAGGGGGTTGGGACTGACTGTAATCACAGGATTGGGGATCTGCAGTCGAGCAGACTCAATGGACCATAAGGCCTTGTTCTGCTGGCTATTTTGTATATTCACATGGTGCTGCCCCTTGACTATTAATCAATAAGAATATTTGAATCATAAAAAGAAAGAAATACCATTGAGCACATGCTCATTTACAATGGTGACTCGATCAGAATGAGTACAGAATTGTTGCATAGTACACACAAAATGATACAGTTTATATGGTAGTTTATAAGCAATTCAGTTCCAACCTTTAAAGACAAAATTACAAACCTGAATAATACTGACTTATGTTATATCTCTCTAATACATGGATTGGACACATACAGTACATGAACAAATACAGTCTGGAGTATAAGCACTGTACACATGAAAATGGAATGTTACCAGTTTTAGAGAAATTCACTCATCAAATTAATTCCCTCAGCCTTATGCAACTGGTCTCCAAGCTCATTTATCTAAACTTCAGCTTCTCCTATCATTCCCTCATTGACTAGGTCCTCTTGCACACCCTCACCCCATTGTGGGAGCTGACACTCTCCTTGACAGCAGGTGACCAAAAGATGGTCTACTGTGCCCATCAACTCAAAGCCCCCCTGCCTGAAATGCATATGGTGCAGGTCATTCAGGTCAGTTGACCTGTCCTCCATGACTGATGACCTCTACCACGCTAAGTGGTTTCCAAGTTTATGTCAAAGATCCTTTCTCTACGTTGCACTGCAAATTTTTGTCTGTCTAGGACAAATAGGCTCCCCTATAGAGGTCACATGTAAGAGACTTCCACCTTCCCTGGGTTCTGGAAAACCTGCTTACTTGCCAAAAAGTGCAGAACTCTGCATGACACTTTAATCACTAATCACTAATAAACACTGCATCTTCATTTGGGAGCCATACTTTTTATTTTCACAAGGTTTAGAAAAATGGCAATATTTCAATATATTGAACATAGGTGCAACAATTGAGAGAGTTAAGGCATGCTTTTGGAGTCATTTTGGGTGTGAAAAGGAGAGGGACTGGTGTAGGATGTGGTATGAATCCTGTTCTGCCTAGACGTGGAAAACCCAGATAATTCAGATTCATGAGGGAGGATGAATGGCTTTAACAAGGTCTCAGTTATAGCAAAAACATCAGGGGCATACAGGTTAACCCAGACTTCTAGCTCCTGCAGTTGAGGCCTCAGGCTACTAATATTCATGTGAGCAAGTTTTAGTCCACGGGATTTGGAACAGAGTACATCAGAAGGGGCGCAGACTATTTGATTAGGAGGCAAGAGACCAGGATTCAGTTCAATATCCCCAGAGAGAAGTAGCCGGAGGACAGACAAGGTCCTGGTAGGGTGACTAAGAGAAGTCTGAGAAAAATTAACCTTACTTTCCAGCATGAAGGAGAATAACTTACAGCAACTGCCTTTAGTATAAAATACCATGTCGTATTAACAAATGCGGCTCATACTCCCTTGAGTATAGGACAGAGGGCAGAGGGTGGGTCTGCATGTAGTCATACTCATGCTGGGGATTATGGGGGACAAGAATGACTGAGTCCATTCCAAGGACAGCTAGAATGTAGAAGGCAACAGTACGTAATTCCTTCGGGGATAATATTGTGATAAGGTAATGCAGTAACCAGGTAGAGATTAGGAACAAAATTAGCACCTCCTACGCATAAGGTAGATTTGAGATAGGATGCAGGAAATAGACAATCAGATATCAAGTTATATTAGATAATGAGGGTAGCCCACCAGACCCAGCAGGTCAACTCTATGATATTCAGTAGCATTTCTACAGGTACAAAAATGTACAGAAACAATAGAAGCGGTAAGCAAAACTCAAGTGCTAGTAATCCTAAGCATTTCAGCAGCACTACTACTGAGAATAGCAAGTTAGTAGTGGGTTACATAAGGATAGCCCACATAGGTGTTACGTCCAGGTTGAATTTATAGTTAGCAATTCTTCATACCCCTACAGCCGTATATCAAGTGAAACACTTTAAACAACTACCAACAGTGAAGCCACTAAGGGCTATGTATATAGGGACCAACCACTTAGACAGAAAGGTTAGACAAAGACAAAGACACAATAGGTTCTTGCACACAAGGCCTAGCATACGATGGATGATGAGGAGCTGTGCTGCAATAAATAGAATAAGGATAATAGCAGTATAATTATATACCACAAAGATAGGACATTAGAAACACTAAGTGCTCAGGTATCCCACTTGTTAAGCCTTCCTTGTTATGTAGCGAGGTGATGTACATGGGGGCATCAGTCTGACAGCATGGCTGGCTGCTGGCTGCCTCCTGGGCAGGCTCCAGCTGATGTCCTTTGCACTCATCCTTAGCGAGAAGGCCACAAGCAGGAGGGCTGCATGGGGTGACACAGTTAAATGGCAGGGTATGTCACCCTCCCGAGTCTTCTGATTGGGTGGGTGACCTGGGAACAGTGTTCTTGAGTCCTTGCCAGAGGCGTACTGTGGGAGCTTCAGCGGCCTTTGGGGGGGGAGCAGGGGCAGCAGGACCTTCTCACAATCCATAAGATAGGGAGCAGGTTCATGGTGCGATCGCCATTTGCAGGAGAGCTGATGGTGTCCAGCAGAAAAACACAGTTGCCAAAATTCAAGTTGCCTCATCACGCCCCCCTCCCAAGCCTCTTGATTGGCTGGGGAACTTGGGAAGAGTGTTCTTGGCTCTTTGCCTGAAGAATGCAGCGGAAGCTTGGGTGGCCATTGGAGGGAGGAAGCAAGGACAGCAGGACCCCCTTACGACCTCTTAGACAGGGAGCAGCTCCATGGCACGATTGCTGTTTGCAGAAAAGCTGATGGTGTCCAGCAGAAAAACACTGGTACCAAAATGCAAGTTGCCTTGTCACACCGCCCAAGCCTCCTGATTGGCTGGAGGATTCTGGAAGAGTGTTCTTGGCTTCTTGCCTGAGAAGCACCATGACAGCTTTCATGGCTGATGGGGTGGAGGGAGCAAGAGCAGCAGGACCTCCACACGACCCCTTTAAACAGAGAGTGGGTTGGTGGCGATCACCATTTGCAGAAGAGCCGACAGTGTCCAGCAGAAAAACACAGGTGCTTAAATTCAAGTTGCCTCATCACACCCCCGAACCTCCTGACTTGGCTGGGGGACTCTTGAGCTAGAAGTATCATTTCAATATGACTTTGATAACTTCCAACACTTGTTCCACTCAAATCAACGTTCAAATCAAACAAATCCCAGTCTTTATGACTTTTGACAGCAAGCAGAGACTCGCTGGGCTCTGCAAAACCCCTTCCTTTGGACACTGGATGATTTCCTCCCTGAAGGAGTCCCCCACTCCAAGTGGTTGGATTGGAAGCCTAATTTGTCTGCCCACATTCATGCCATCCATAAGAAGCTCTTTCCAAAACTTGGAGCAGTGTATCATAATGAATCCTGTCCTCTGCTCCAGACCACCAGGAGATCATCCTCAGGATGATCCTGCCAGTGTCTGACTATGTGAGCATCAAGTTCAGTGCTGCCCTTAAAACTGTCATGACCAAGCAAGATCTTCTTTGCCACTCCTTCTCCCACCCCCCCAAAAACCACTATTCCACAACTCCAACCTGTTCTGTTTTGCTATTTGTTAAACAAGGAAGATGTTCTGGGTTGCAAGCATTGTCAGTTATGCCTGGTATACATTCAAAATATGAAAAAATACAAATTACACATAAAAACTTGTAACAGAGTTGTAAAAAGCAGCACATCATAAAACAATACTGACAGAGAATTTCTCATGCAGATGTAATGCTACTTTACCTTTAAAAACTTTCAAACTATCAACCAAACAGATGTCATTAGTTAGTTCCCTCATCGTTGCTGGATCTATTACTGCAAAGGTTTTTTAACCAAAATGTGTTTTGTAGTTGAAAAGAGAAACATAATTTATACAGTAGGTATTAGAACTGGTTTGCAGTAAACTAGACAAATTCTTTGGGGTATTAGAAAGAATTATTCTGAAAATAATATAAGATAATTAAATTTAATATGTTCTTTCTCAAGATATTAGAACAGGTTTGCAATAAACTATCCAAATCCCTTGGAGCATAGGAAGTAATTATTCTGAAAATAACATAAGACAATTAACTTTAATAAGCTAATTTTTTATATATTCAGTTTTATTGAACATTGTGAACATGGAGAAAACACAATGGCACAATATTAGCATCTTTTAGAGTGACTCCATATACAGCATATATGAGAGCGAATCCTCTGCATCGATGTGTGTACAAGATGTTGAAAAGTGATCAAGAACTATAAACATGCAAGATGTAATATTTGCTTAAGAATGCGCTCTACTTCCAGTCTTAAGGTCATCCTTTACATTACAGCTCATAATAATACTGACCACAAGAACCTTTACCAACCGAACTAGTGTGAGCCATGGTCTGAGGAAGAAAGAGGGTTGCAAAAAACCTTCCGTAAGCACCTCTTAGTTACCACTACATTTACAGTAAATGCTCCCCCAGTAGGTAGCTGAACAGCTATCATATGTATACTGTGCAAATCTTGATATGTTCTTAATGGCTGACATACTGTGGTATTGATGTACCTGTGTCAATCTGTACTGCTGTACTTGGTTCTATTTGCAAATATGTCATCATCTATATATTGGATATGTATAAATTCCCCTTCGCTAACTTACTTTTGAATGTTATACCCCTGTATGTGTCATCTCTGTTCATACATTGTAATATGTCATGTAATGCATTTCCTATCATTGTACTCTCCGGGTCGTACCTGAAAACAGACTGTTTCTGTGTAGTGTACCTACCCAGTTAACAAAAACGAAATAAAGGGAAGGGCTAAAGGCTTGTATAGGTCCTCAAGTAAAGTTTCAGCAAGTTCTACAAAGTCCATTAATCTCAGAGTTGTGTGTGATCATCTGTTTTGATCTTTCACTGGTTGCAGTAGAAGGGAATTGTAAGCACAATTACTATTAATCAATTTAATTCTGTGGCTGTTTTAAGGAAAGGCGTACAGTAAATTGTGTCTACTTGTTTTTGAGGTAAATTCCTCAGACGACAGATTTCACTTGGACATGCAGTGTGATTAAAAGCTATTTATTTTGACACACAGTTAACATTTAACATTTCTAACACTTAAACAGTACAAGACATTTCTAGAAAACCTTATTCAGGCCGTTGTCTTAATTCGTGCACTTTAAATCCTTACACAATCTTTACTACGTACATATAAGATATAGTACTGTTTATCTGGAGGCACTTTTAAGGTAGTATTTTCTCTAGGGTAGCCTGGACTAACCAGTGCACCATTCCTTGGTACTAATAATTCTGGCTAGCATTTAAAACAATATGTCACTGCAGTATATATATATATATATATATATAAATACAAAATCACACATGCCCCCACAATGCAAAGCATCATGGGCTACATATGCAAATCACCACAGAATGTTATGCTGGTCCAACTTTAAGCAGAATTGCATGGTGCCGAAAGGCCTCTCACACAGTTTGCAAAGGGTGCTAACAGAAGACATAGACACGTGTTACGTCCTACCAGGACTCATCAGTATGCCTCGTCTGTTTGACACCCCAGTGGAATGGACCAGCTACCCTTAAGACAGAGTGTCTTGGATATGTTGTGGTGAACCCATTAAAATAAAAAACTATTTAAAAGACAAAGAACCTCTGTGCGCAAACACTGAGGCAAGGGTTACCCAAAGGGCATTTGGCTGGGAAGCCAAGTTTCAAGAAAATACAAAATCACACATGCCCCCACAATGCAAAGCATCATGGGCTGCATATGCAAATCACCACAGAATGTTATGCTGGTCCAACTTTAAGCAGAATTGCATGGTGCCGAAAGGCCTCTCACACAGTTTGCAAAGGGTGCTAACAGAAGACATAGACACGTGTTTCGTCCTACCAGGACTCATCAGGATGCCTCGTCTGTTTGACACCCCAGTGGAATGGACCAGTTACCCTTAAGACAGAGTGTCTTGGATATGTTGTGGTGAACCCATTAAAATAAAAAAACTATTTAAAAGACAAAGAAATGTATTTTCTTGAAACTTGGCTTCCCAGCCAAATGCCCTTTGGGGTAACCCTTGCCTCAGTGTTTGTGCACAGAGGTTCTTTGTCTTTTAAATAGTTTTTTTATTTTAATAGGTTCACCACAACATATCCAAGACACTCTGTCTTAAGGGTAGTTGGTCCATTCCACTGGGGTGTCAAACAGACGAGACATACTGATGAGTCCTGGTAGGACGAAACATGTGTCTATGTCTTCTGTTAGCACCCTTTGCAAACTGTGTGAGAGGCCTTTAGGCACCATGCAATTTTGCTTAAAGTTGGACCAGCATAACATTCTGTGGTGATTTGCATATGCAGCCCATGATGCTATGCAATTGTGGGGCACGTGGATTTTGTATTTTCTTGAAACTTGGCTTCCCAGCCAAATGCCCTTTGGGGTAACCCTTGCCTCAGTGTTTTACAGAGAGGTTCTTTTCTTTTATATATATATATATATATATATGTATATATAAAATGGAACCAGGATAATGTAATCTTGCATACTGAAGGTGTTTCTCTTCAGGAAATTCAAGAAACACTTCAAGGCAATTTTGATATTTTACAAGAGTACTATAATTCACAAAACTTGATATTAAACAATAAAAAATCTCAAGTTATGCTTTTTGAAAACAAGCAGGCGACTGCAACAAATTTACTTCAAATGAAAACGTTGACTAAACATACATTAACATAGGTGAACCTGTACAGATATTTGGGTATATGGTTAGACACAAAATTAAAATGGGATTTACATAAAGAAAATTTGATTAAAAGACTACATGGTGGATTAGGAGCACTGTACAGATTGAAAAGTTGCATACCTAATAAAGTTAGGGCTCACTTAATCAATTTTACAGTAATTCCGTTATTTGATTATAGGGACGTGGTGTATGCCAGTGCATCAAAAACTGTATTGGAGAGGTTAGACATCGCCTTGAATAGATTTGCAAGATTTGCTTTAGATGCATCCCGTTTGGCACACCGGCATACCATGTATAGTGCCTTAAACTGGACTAGCCTTTCTGAACGTAGAAACCTGCATATATTGCACTTAGTTCATCAACAACTGAATCAGAAGACTCATTCTTATCTAGACAATCTGTTCCAGATATATACACCTAGGGCTGGATATTCAAACTGCACCATTCTGTGGCGCAAGCCCTTGCGCTGCTCAAATAAGTTGCGCTGGGGTGTGGCCGGGGCGATATTCAATGGAGTTGCGCTATTGAGCAACTCCCTTGAATATCACCCCCTGGTCACAGCCACTGTGCATGGTGCAGTGGAACTTGCGCCACTGCAAGTGGTCAGAGTGGAGCATTCAAGATGCGGTGGCGCAAGTTCCATTGCGCCATGCGCAAATTCCCGATATTCAAAAGGTGACATGCAAATGGGGCCATAATTCATGCAAGGTGCGGGGGCAATTTGCATCTACTTAAGCCACATTTGCATTCATTAGCATGCAGATGCGCGCCGATCCCGGCGACTTCCGCCTGGCGCCTGCCAGGCATCAACCGTCAGGGACCAATGCCCTGCAGCCCGATCGCGGGCATGAAGTATATCCCCCTCCCGACTGGCCTGATCGCGGGCAAACCGGTAAAGGAATCCCCTCCCCACTAGTCGATGTCGTGGGCAAACCCGTGGGAATCCCCCACCAGCCCGATCGCGGGCAGAAGAACAGAGTTCAACCCCCAACAATATCCCTGGTGGTCCAGCGGACCGCGAAGTCTCGATCGTGGGCATTAGAGTCCACCCCCAGCGTCCAAGTACCCTGGTGATCTAGTGGCCCTCACCCCACTCCACCCACGGGCCCCACCACCCCACTTCCTCTGTCAGCCGGGTGGGTGGCAACACCCCACCCTCCTGTCAGCCCTCTAATCTCAGCTTGGTAGGCTGCATGCCCATTGGTTCAGAGCAAGACCCAATAGGCGTGCAGCCCATACCGTACAAGGCAGTCCAGATATGTGAATGAATGAATTCAAAAGTGCTTACTTTTAACTAGAATGCTGAATTATTGGGACAGTTCTGTCCCATTAACTGCTGTCAGCCCTGCTTCCTAGCTATTGTGAATGTCCTGAGCCCTTTAGCCTACCTGCTGCAGCCGTTAATGGGGCACTGATGAGATGCTTAGCATATGTGAATGTGCTGTGAACGGTTCAGTCAGCCTCTACCATACACTCCAGATTCTCCTAGCTCCCTCTGATTGAAATTGCAAACTTTTTGTTGTTAAAAAAAAGGCTGTAGGGAAACAGAAGTCTGCTGATGCTTCTGAAAATACTTTTAAAACAGTTCTTCCCCTGAACTGTGGTGACAGCACAAGTGTATACTCCACCACCATCCATTTCTGTCTGGATGGCATTTGCCATTTACCTTTACATCGGTTGCTGATTTTTAAAACCTTAAAAACTCTTACAGCAATTGTCCTCCAGAACACAGATGAGTACAGCAGCTCCCAATTCCCATGCTGCTGTTTTCAGCCCAATCCCTGAACACACAAACTTAGGAAAGCAAACTGTCATTTCTTTTAGAGAGCCCAATCCCCAAACATTGCTTCTTACCAGGCTGTTTGAAAGTTTGCTGAGAGAGTTATTAAGAGAGGGACATGCTGGCATGTTGCTGTTTAAGCCCAGCCCCCAAACACACAAATTGAAAGAGCATGAGCCGATCAATAATGATGCTAGTGCTGCTGTTAGCAAGAGAGAAGGACATGCTTCCTCACGCTACTGCTAACGCTTTTACTCCTGCCCGAATACAAATCAGGCTTCAATGTGGAGTGAGTGGTGAGTAGGTGCTGTTACTAAGACCTACAGTACTACCATGCTATACTAAAAATAAGGACTGGACATCAGAGTGGGTTAAATGTACTCTGAGACTGGTAGCAAATGTAAAATTGGGGCTTTTTTTAATTGTGACGGCCACTTAATCGGGACGAGACACCCGCCACCAGGATGTCCCAATTAAGCAGCTTCATCTGTACTTTGGAATGTGGTGGATCAGAATCTCAACTTTTGCACCCATATTTACACCATGCACAACTGTTGAAAGTTTTAAAAGGGAGCTGAAGTCCTTCTTATGTTAACCAAGCTTTTGTAGATGCCTAATTGAATTTATTTATGTGAAGACAGTAGTGACTGTTTTATTGATTTTAAATGCTGTTTTACTGCAAAGTGCGCTGAATCAAAATGAGAAGTACGCTATAACAAATAACATTTGATTGATTGATTGACCATCATTAGCGGTGGGCAAAGTGAGCTCAATCCGCTCTGAAAGTGATTCGCGGAGCAAAGGCAGATTCGCGGAGTGTTCCGCAATGCGAAGCGGAGTACTTTGCGTTATAATGAGGAACGCGAAGTGCATTGAAAACAGCTACTTCACATTACTCACCTTTCATCGGATAGTAGTAGGTTCAGATATGTGAATGAAATTCATTCATATCTGGACTGCCTTATATGGTATGGGCTGCACACCCATTGGCTCTTGCTCTGCACCAGTGGGCGTGCAGCCCTACCAGGCAGAAGTCAAACGGCGGGCGGCAGGCAGGTGGGATGCTGCCGGCCGCTGGGAGGGTGGTGGGGCTTCGTGGGTTGGTGGTGTGGGGGTACTAGATCACCAGGGATATGGTCTTGGGGGTGTCGCCACAGTATGCAGCCCGCGATCGGGCTTAGCAGTCCACTGGACCACCAGAGATATGTTCTGGGGAGGACACTTTGCTGCCCGCGATCGGGCTGGTGGGGGAGTTATTTAACCTTCGCCGCGATCAGGCCAGTCGGGAGGAGGGGATTTTATGCTTTGCCTGTGATCGGGCCAGTCGGGGGTGGGGGATTTTTACACTTTTGCCGCGATCAGGCTGCAGGGGAGGCACAGGGAGTAGGTTGAGGCCAGCCACAGGTGGCAGCTGCTGTGTTAAGCCCTGCAAGCAGCAGCTCACCTGTGGGTGGCCCTCAACTTACTCCTTTTTTTTGGCTCAAAGTTGTGCAGGCGCAGGTTGGGGTTGTGCCTGCAACTCTGCACAGCCCGTGAATATCGGGCTGTGCAGTTTATCATGGTTCCTCCCCTCCAGTTCAGCATGCATTCATTTGCATTGCGCTGTTGCTCAGCTTGCCTTGGGGGCGCACTGCCTCCTGCTGAATATCGAGAATGGCTAATTTCTGGACTTAAGGTGAGGTGCAACCCTATTGCGCATGGCGCAACCCTTTTGAATATCCCACCCAAAGTGTGCTGTGTTGTATGTGCAGTGTTGCGTGCATCAAATATAATACACCTTTTAAAATGTGTGACACAGATCAGTGTAAGTGCAACTAAGCGCAGCAGTGTGAACCTGCTATCCACTGCAGCTACCTGATTTTGTACTGCGATTGTGTTCTCTGTTCTTAGTGTTGCTGCTTGTAGTGCTGTAAAAATCAGCACTGTCTGTATTCAGTGCACCCCCCCACGCTGAAAAGATATTTTTTACCAGACTGGATTGTTTTTGTGACCCCATCAGCACCACTGGTTACTGAAGTTGTTTTAATTCTGTGACAGTGTCACAACACAGTAGTCCCCTTATCTGTTGCTGAAGCCACAGTTGTTTATTTTGCTTCACATCCAGCTAGCGATAGTAGCGAGTAGCAACCCTCCAGTCAGAAAGTGAACATATCAAAATCTGAATTTGGTAATAATATTGTGGTTGATCCCCCAAAATGCCTGCAAAGAGACGTGCAAGTAAAGCTGTTTCTGGCCATGGCAATGTTGGCAGTAAGAGGATCTGTGAGCGTGGTAGTAGTACGCGGACGGAGAAGTGCATTGGTGATGTGAGGAAAGGTATTTCTCCTGCAATGTTTTTTACAGCCCAATCAGTAGCTTCACTGATAGTTGGAGGAGATGGTGTTTTCCTAACCGGTGGTGTTAGTGTTACTGGTGTTAGTGGTGGTGGAGGTAGTATTAGCATTGTTGCATCAAGTTCTAATTCTGACCAGTGTACCGTATCCAAACATATTGAGTGTGAAGCAGTGCAAGTGAATGACAGCGTAGATGATGTCATACTTCCCAGTAACATCCCATTAACTGAACCTGATTCTGATGATCATGTCAACGATAGCATGCAATGTGATATTCCATCCACCGTGGCACTTGACGCCACTCATTTTCCATGCAACAGTGATTCACAGTGTGGTGAAAAAATATCAGGTGATGGTGGTGCAGATGCTGATGATGAATGTGATGATGCTGATGCTGATGATGTTGCTGTTGTTGAAACATGCAGTCCACATGTTAGCATCCAAGCAGAAGATGTGGATGTGTGTGACAGTGACGTTGATGAATATGATGATTTAATTGACCCCCCGTTGGGAACCGGAGAAAAAGAAATTAAAAGTGGCTGTATCTGAAATTTCTGAATCTGTTTGCAGGAATCCCGCCCCTGTAAAAACTTGTGATGTACCGGTTCTAGTGGATGATGATGATGACGACGACCCAGTACTCAATATGATAGGTAGTCATGGTGGTCAGTTGCAGTCCAGGTGTGCAGTGCCAGAAACATCACGTGCCCCCCCTCCACTTCAGTGCTTAAACTAACAGACTTAAATAAGCCACATCATCATGGACATGTTAAAAGCAGAGCATCACACTCCCTTGTTTGGGATTTTTTTGTTCAAGATGCAAATGAGGATTCAGTTGCAATCTGCCAGGTTTGCCATGTGCGTGTGAGTCGAGGTAAAAACGGGAGCCATCTTGAGACAGGAGGACAGCATACGCATCTTAAGAATAGGCACTTGGCTCTGTGGACCCAGCACAAGCTGGCAGCTAATAAAGACTTGGGCGTTCACCCACATCACTGGCGGCAACCACAGCCAGCATGTTATCCCCTTCCATGACTGTTAAGCCCAGTAGGAAATTAAACGTGTGCAGTAGTGCGATAATAAGAGCAGAGAATTACTACAGGCATGATGATGATGAGGTGGAGGACCATAGTGACTTTGAAATGTTGTCCAGTGCTGGTGAGAGTAGCAGTTTTTGTGGTGGTGGTGGTGAATGCAGTATGTCTAGTGCAAGTGGTACATCAACCCCGGTTGGCAAATCCAGAAAAATAACATCATTTCTGGGTTTGTCATCATCACCTGTGCAACCGTCTTCATCAAATGTCCACACTCCACCCCCTGCCAATGCCATTCATCACAGAGCACAACCATTTGTGACCAACAATTTTGCGGCCCTGTAAAACGTTTAAGTCAGCCCATGTTACAGAGTGTTTTTGCGCATAAGCTGAAGTACCCACCCAATCATACAGTGTCACGTGAACTTAATGCTGCTGTAGCGGAAATGCTGGCAATCAATCTTTTGCCCTTCTCCTTTGTGGAGAATTCTGGGTTCTGGGGGTTTTCTGCCCGTGCCTGTCCAAAATGGAAAGTCCCATCCAGGACATACTTTTCTACCCGTGCTGTTCCTGGGTTGTTCACACTGTCTCAAACTCAGTAAGACATGCCCTTCAGCATTCCTCCTCTCCATTCATCCATTTAAGTATGGATATGTGGACAAGTGGCAAAACAACGGGGAGTTCATATCTGTGTATATCTGCACACTGGGCGCAGGTGCCGGGGGTTGTTTGTGATGTTGGTAGTGTGAATAATCAGTGCAGGAAGGTGGATTGTCACGGTAGCAATCTTCCTGGAATTCGACAGCATGCAACAATTGCTATGCGCAGTGTGACCTGTTCACACACTGGTGAGAACATGTTGGACATGGTACTGACTGAAATTGACAGATGGCTAAACCCTCTATCCCTGAGAGCTGGGTTCATAGCAAGTGACAATGGGTCAAATGTGGTGAAATGCATCACGAATGGTGTTTTTTTTCGTGTTCCATGCATGGCCCAATGTTTAAATCTTGTGGTTCAGGAGTTTCTGCAGCACCCTGACATAAAGGAAATGCTGACCATTGCACAACGTATCTGCTCTCACTTTTCAAGATCTGGAAAGGCCCGTGACCAACTGCGGCAGTTGCAGATACAAAACAGCCTGCCTCAGCACCTCTTGAAGCTGGAAGTTTTCACCCAATGGAACCCCACGTTATACATGGCAGAGAGGCTGTATGAACAATACAAAGCCCTCACAGAATATCTTGTTATGCACACTAGCCGTGACAGTTCTGGGGCCTCAATGTCTATGACAATTGAAGAGTGGCGCCTCATGGGCTCTGTAATAACAATTTTGCGGCCTTTTGAACATGCCACACAGGCAGTGAGTGGCGAGTCTGCCTCCATTAGTCAATCAATTCCACTGCTGCGGGTGCTGAGGCAGACGTTGGTGAATGTACAGCATAGGCTTGATGTTGCCAGAGACGGTGGTAGCAATATGTTGCTGCAACACATGCTGATAGTATTCTACCAGAATCGTCACATTGTGAGCATTCAGCATACTGACAACCTTGCCATGGCAACAATGCTGGACTCACGATACAAACGTGGAATTGCATCAGTACTGGAGGGAGGGCCTGAACAGGTAAAAAATATCAGTGGTCAACTGGTTCGCTTGGTTCATGGGGCACAGAGGTCACGTGCCAAGGTTTGCAAACCTCAGCAGTATAATCCAGCTGAAGGTGTAGCTGGAGGACCAGCAAGCATATCATGCAAGGGTAAGGGGACTGTAGTTCCTGGTGGTCTGTCATCCAAAGTGGTTGGCGTCAACCCGCTTTGGGAGGCTTTGTCCCAAGTGGGTATTTGTGACATCAATGATTCCAGGGAACAGGCTGATGCATCAACAATCGGACTTAGTGCGGCACAGAGAATGGTTGAGTCATATTTGTCTGAAAACAAGCATCTGACAATAAGTGAAGATCCTCTTTTGTACTGGAGTGGAAAGGTCAGTGAATGGCCAGAGCTGACTGCAGTGGCACTGAAGTACCTCACATGCCCACCCTCCAGTGTAAGTGTTGAGACGGTATTCAGCTCAGCAGGTGCAATAGCCAGGGATCGTCAGACAAACCTGTCTCCTGCAAATGTTAGTTTGCTAACATTCATTAAAATGAATGAGAGGCACATACCAGCACAGACTGTAACCTCGGTATTCGTACCCGGCCTAGTCATGGTGGTCTTGCTGATGTGGAAATGGAACATCCTGGTGGCACTGGCAATGGCTGCCTGAAACGGCCCACCACTGACGTAGATGATGACACAATGGAGAAAGAATTTCCCAGTGGTCAGACTTCAGACATTGATGACTGTGAGGGTAGTTTTCTTTATGAGGATGATAATGTGGTTAATGTTGGCAGGTTTTAACTGCAGTATTTAAAAGGCGGTGTGCCCCCCCACCCCAGGCCACCACCACTGGGACTGATGTTATCCAAGTCTGCTGCCACCATGAGTCTGTCTGCCCACCCCGGACCACCACCACCGGGACTGATGTTATCCAAGTCTGCTGCCACCATGGGTCTGTCTGCCCACCCCAGACCACCACCACCGGGACTGATCCAAAAAAGTTTGTCAACATGATCAAGCACACCCCTCCCTGACCCGAGCTTGGGCACACATGCAACACGCAGAAGTCGTTTCATTCCATGACCATGACCATCATTAAGAACCAGACTCCAGAAGAATGCTGATGAAATCTGTGAAGAAATGAAAAAATAACAAACCATTACAGACAAAACAGAAAATATGATTCCCAAAAAAAAAAGAAATACTTACCTTTATGTGCTTGAGAATTATCCAGTTCCATTTAAGTGCAAAAAATTCTCATTGAGCACTGGACGGTGCACAGCAACAGTTTGGAGACGGAGTCACCTGTGTGTGATGCAGAACAATAGCATGAATACATGTCCATGTCAAGTTCAACCCCCCCTCATCATCATCGACAAAATACACAACCAAATATCTATATATATCTACTCACCAAGGCTACTATTACTGTACATCCAAAGGGCACCTTTCAATCCAGTTGAGATGATCACTTTTCACTTCTCTGCACACAAGGAGGATGCATTCTGGGCCTGCAGAAAAAATCTGGGGACTCTGTGCCACTGTTGTGCGCATGACTGAGTGTGCCATAAATTTTGGGGGACTTTGTATGTGGTGAAACAGTCTCATTTCACTGTGTTATCACTTGTCAATTTTCTGGACACATGGAGGATGCATTCTGGGCCTGCAGAAAAAATCTGGGGACTCTGTGCCACTGTTGTGCGCATGACTGAGTGCGCCATAAATTCTGGGGGACTTTGTATGTAATGAAACACTCATTTCACTGTGTTACCACTTGTCAGTTTTCTGGACACAAGACAGATGCCTTTTGCGGATGCAGAAAAATGAGGCACCAAAACAGCGCACATACACAAAACACACAGACACTTAACAGAAGGAAGGGGCCCCAGAATACAAAGTGTAACGCATACTGAAGAACAACAAAAAAAGGCATAATTACATACAAGGGTCAGGGATGGTGGAGAATACATTTTATGGCACAGCAAGGAAGGTGGGGGACATGGAGTGAGGAAACAAAACTAATGTGGGATCCTATGGTGATCCAGCAGCAGTTCCAACATGGACATAATTTGAAGCTGATGTCCCTCTATGTCATCCAGCCGCTGCTCCTCAGCACTCATCCTCTCGCTGTTCTCCTCAACAGCACTCCAGAGAACTGCCAAGTCAGACAGTGTTACACGCACTTCTCTGGCGTCCACTCCTTCGACAGACTGACCTGCTGGTGGTTGTGGTGGTGGGGGTGGGGGTGCTAGTGGAGCAACAGGTGCTGCTGTGGCCCTCCTCTTCTTATGGATGCCACGCCCGCTATGCACAGCGGCACCCTCTGCCACGGAATGCCCAGCAGGTGCAGACATGGTCCGTTCTGTGGCAGCCTGCCACTCCAACTGGTGGTGATTAAGCATATGGGTGCGCTGGCCCCCAGTCCCCAGGTGACTCCCCCGGGGACCACGGCACACCTCCACCGCACATAGGCGACACTTAACCACACTGCTGTCCCCCCCGACACAGTCAAAAAAACTGCCAAACAACGTAGGTGCAGGGAGGACCAGGCACAGGCAGAGAAGGGCCAGATGAACTGGCAGTAGGCTGCTCACACTGCTCAACAGTTCTGATGGTGGAATCCACACCTGGGCCTGGGGGAACAGGCACATCCTGCTCCAAAGGACCTTGTGCTGGACTTGGTGGTGGTGGTGGCTGAACTGCCTCAGAGTCAGGAGGTGGTGGTGCTGGTCCTGCTTCCGGGGTTTGGACACTCAGAAGTTTAGAGTGGTCCAACACAAATGGGCGCCCATGCCCCCCATGCATGTGCACGGTACGACAACGCGTACTGCCACGCTCTCCCAGAGCTGCCCCCGCCCCAGACATTCCCTCACCCTGCTCCATCTCACGACATAAGCACAACACACACACAAACAACTAAGTAGGTAAGAAAAATAAAATTTACAGAAAGAACAAATTAAGTAAAAAACAGTACAGAAAATACAAAAAAATGTAGCTTTTAAAAAGCTGTTGGTTTAAGTATTAAATTTTAACTCTCTCTGCAATCAGAAAAACAGTCCTCTCTCTAGCACACACACACACTCCTCTCTCTCAGTCTGCACAGGAGAAAGTGAAACTGTCCGTGTGACTCACTTCCTTCCTGCCTGGCTAGAGAGCATGTGACTTACAGTACTGTAAGCCATGTGATCTGTGGGGGGGCTGCCAAGTCTGAAACACCAAGTGGATCACTTAGAATCATAATGAGGAATGCAAAGTCCATTAAAAACAATGACTTCACCTTACTTCACGTTCTCATTATGCCAACGCGAAGTGGAAATGGCAAGGCGAAGTGAGCACTTTGCATTACCCACTCCACGTAGCAGAGTGGCAACGCGGAGTGCCCACTTCACGTGCACTTCGCCAGTGAATTTTAAATTCGCTGCATCTCTAACCATCATCTAGTTATTGCTTCACATGCTGCTGCTGCCACTAGAATTCCCACAAAACATTGTTGTCGGTTAGGACTCTTACATCGAGGTTGTCCGCACAAAACTAAATGTGAGAAGTCTGCTTCTTGTGTAAGGCCCATCAACTGTTTGTAACGGGGTGCACTCTCTTTCCAAAATGGCTATATTACCGGACATTCCCAGAAAATGTGATAGGGTGTTCCCTTGCCCCCACAGTTTCTCCAGTATCTATCTCATCTGTCCCTAGCATAGTGCTCTGTGCGTGAGGGTGTTATGAAAAAATCTACCTGCTACTTTCCATCTAAATTCCCACCAGTTGTTCAAGGCTGAAGTTCTAAAGACCCCTGCCCATATCTTCTGCCATTCTTTTAACCCTAGATTTAGCTGCACCTCAAAGAAATCATACTTCTACATCATATTCTACAGAATTGTTTCCACTGCTGCACCCCCCACACACACCCCGGTTGCACCTGAAAATGAGCTTTGGATCAGCATTGCTATCCTGGTCACCAACATTTAAATAAACACAAGGTTTACTGCAGAGATGCTGCTGTTTTGGAAACATAAGACGATGATGGCAAAAAAAAAAAGCAATGGTCCATCCAGTCTGCCCGAGTTTCCTATCTAATACCAACCATGCTTGAAACCAGGAACGGTTTTAGCACCCACCACTTCAGCTGGTAGACTGTTCCACAGCTCCATCACCCTTTCTGTAAAATAATATTTTCTCATGCCTCTCCTGAACTTCTTTCCTGTCAGTTTCCAATCGTGGCCTCATGACCTCGAACTAGCATTCAAGCTAAATAGCTACTCACTATTCACTTTATTAATTTGTTTTAGGAACTTGAAAAACTATCATATCTCCCCTCTCCCTTCTGGTCTCCAGCAAGTATGTATTCGGTACTTTGAGGTGCTCCTCGTAAGACCTGCCCCAATGGCCCTGAATTATTTTTGTTACCCCGTGGTGCACCATCTCCCACCTGTTCCTATCCTTTCTGAGGTGAGGGCTTCAGAACTGGGTGCAGTACTCCAGGTGTGGGCTCACTAAAGATCCATAAAGGTGTAGTATTACCTGCTACCTCCTACTATCAATATCCCTCGCTATGCAGCCCAGCATCCTATTTGCCTTACCATAGGCTTTGCTGCACTGCCTCAATTGTTTGAGGATGCCACTGATGATAATTGCTAGGTCACATTTCTTAGCCATAGTGCTAAGTCTCTCCCCACCTATCCATTACTCTGTCTGGGGTTCTTATTTCCCTAGTGCATTACCTTACACTTTTTGCCATTGAATTTCAACTTAAAATGTGGGGCGAGCATCCTTAGTGGAAAACCTTTGTAGGTAGAAGTCCGCCAAGATTTGCTCAAAGGAAATTATATGCAATCCAAAAAGTTGGTTGTGCACCATCAAACCAGCAGACGGAATTTCCATAAAAAAATTCAAGCTTTCATTCAATATCAGCAACTTACTGTGGCCACTTATAAAACATTCCAAATGTTTCGTCTATGCCTCTAGGTTTTTTCAAGGGAAAGCAGCCCTAGTGTACAAATAAATATAGGTTCACGTTAGTAATACATTGTCACACTAAAGGTTAGTCATTATCATACATTTTAGCACCAAAAAACCTAATGCAGCACAATCTTACCAGGTTGAAACAGTCACATCAATGTTCTCACAAACACTTCAGATGGTGCATTGCTGCTCACCCCAGCCTAGCCGGTGCAGATCTGATCAGGGAGTTGAACCAAGGAGCTAAAAAGAGATTGATGATTTGCTTAAAAATGTTAAGACCAGGATGAGAAATTTGACAAGGAAACAAAGAAAGCACTTGTGACATCCACCACCTTCCCATCCTTCAGAACTATCCCTGTCCGTAGTGAGCTGTTGAACAGTCCTACTAGGGGTTCAGCCAGTCCTGCCACCAGTTCCCTCAATATCCTCAGATGCAGCCCATCTGGTCCCAGGGCCTTATCTAGCTTTAGGGCAGCCAGCCCTTTCTGGACTGTGTCTCTTGAAAATATTGTTTGCCTCATCTCCGTGACCCACTTATCAGCTGCTTTGATGCCGCTCTTAGGCAAGGGCCCGCCTTCCTCACTGATGAAAAAAACTGAGCAAAAATAATCAGTGAGGACAGCAGCCTTTTCCCTGTCCTCTTCTATCACTCCACCCTCTTCTGATAACCTAATGAATCCCCCTCCTTTCTTTCTTTTTTTACCTAGTATATCATAAGAAATGTTCTTCTCCACCCTTGACCCTTTCAGCAATATGCAGCTCCGTGTCTGCTTTTGCCTCCCTAACCACCCTCTTTCCCTCCTCGTTTCTCAGCAAATCTTCTCCCCATTCTTCCTCTCACTGCTTTTCTTTGTACTTGTAGAAGGCCTTTTTCTTAGCCCCCAACACTTCCCTGGCTTTTGTTGAGAACCATAATGGTCTCCTGAACTTATTCCTTTTGATTACCATTCTCAGGCATAACTTAGATGCCTCAGAATGGCCCTCTTTTTAACGTCCCATATCTCTTCCACCCCTTCTAAAATGTCCACCCTGGCTAACTCTTCCCTAACCGGTTACCCCAGCTTGCTGAAGTCTGCCCTCCTAAAATCAAGGACTTCAGTTCTCATCTGGGGTTTTCCAGTCCCTAGTGCCAGTCTGAACCAAATGAAGTTATAGACACCGTTCCTTAGTGGCTCCCCTACCCTCACCCCTCCTTCCACCTCTTAGTTGGTAAGCACAATATCAAGGATGGCAGACTGCCTGATAGGTTCCTTAACCATCTGTACAAGGAGGCAGTCCAAGAGTGCATGCAGCACGGACTGACGTCTTGTGCTCCTGGCCAATGGAACATCCCAATCGATGCCCACAAGATTCAGATATCCTACTACCACTGCTTATCTCTTTGATACCCCCTTTCAAGTTCTTTTGCATGCTCTCTCTCCCTCTCTTCTCCTTGCATCAGAGGTGTACAGAGCACCCCCATGCATAGTTTCTTGCCCGAGGCTGCCATGAGTTGCACCCACAGTGACTCCAACTCCCCATTATTACTTCTGATGCACCCATCCTCTACGCCATCCCTGTCATAAAGCACCACTCCTCCCCTTCTAACTTTTACGGTATCCCTTCTGAACACTGAGTACCCCAGAACTGTCAGGTACCAATCGTTATTTTCTGTAGTCCACGTTTTAGTGATGGCCACTAGGTCTTCCTCTGTATCTGCCATCGGTGCCTGAGGCTCACTGATTTTATTACCCTAGCTCCTGGCATTTAGTCATACCCCTTCCATCTGATCCCTGAACCCAATTCTATAGTCCCCTGTCTTTGACCCTCATGTTTCCCATGTTCTCCTAGCCTCTTTTTTCCTTGGTGTTTGCACACTTTGTGCTCCCCCATCCTAATGTACCCTCACCTTTCCCAGATTGTACATTATTCCTTTTTATACCCACTGAACAGCTACTAGCCCCCAGATGTTGGGGAGTACTAGCTAGGATCCCCTTCTTTTCTGTCGTTACCATGGTTCCCCTAGCCCCAGTCGTCCCAACAAACAGCTTAAACATGCAGTATAGATGTCAAACTTCTACCCAGTGTGCAAGCCCTTTCTCTTGTCAGGTGGAGTCTGTCACCCTTGAAGAGCCTCTTGTCCCAGAAGTCCCCCCTGGTGCCCACTAAGTGGTACCCCTTTTCCTGACACCATCCCTTAAGCCATTTATTAAACTCCTCTAACTTATTACTCCTAATTCTATCCTTCTTCCCCTCCCTGACCCACATAGAGAGGACCTCAGAAAAGGCCAGGGAGGCCAAGTGTGCTGCCAATCTTTCCATCAGTCTATGAAAGTTCCATTTCACCATCCCCACAGACTGGCTCACCAGATCTTTGGTAGCCAGGTGTGCTAGCACTCCCAGCTCCACCACTCCCTCTCTGTCTTCCTCCCTATCCTGTCTAAATTCCAGATAGCTGATAAAACAGGAAGGCAACTAACCATCCTCCTCCCTTCCAACCCCCCTACCACCACCCTCTCTACACCCCTCATCATAGAGTCCCCAACCACCAAGACTCTGCCAGTTGACTTGCTTCTGCTCATCCCCTTGGGTGTCGCCATGCTGACCTGCTTCACACCATCAAGTGACCCAGATGTCCCTCCCCAGTGAAGTCAGGAGCCTGAGCCTCCTCTATGGGTGCATAAAGATTTGTCGTTTCAGTGGTGCTGGGCTGCACAACTTCTTTGTGGCTAACCATGCCTCCCCTTCCCTGCCCCCCTCCCCACCACTCTCCACCCAACTGGGCCAGTGGGCCTCTGGGGAAGTGAAGGTGGTGGGGGTGGCCTCTAGCTGAGGTGTGACACAACTGAGATATTTGTACCCTCACTGCCACCAGCTGAGCATGGAGCTCCACCATATTCTTGCAGATGGGGCAGTGCTCTGTCCTCCAGATCCTTAGAGAAGAACTCCCTACAACCACCACAACTGACCGTCCTCCTTCTGTACCCATACCAATATCTAAGGCACACAACCTAAGTACTGAACAGACTTTAGTACTGAAACTTTAATACTGAAACAAACATCTAATTGAGCTTGTTGTGGTCACTCAGATAGGGTGTAGCAATAAGCTTCAACTTTAGCACAGATTTCTAAAATAAACTGGAAATATTAATAATAGCAGTAAGTGCCACTACAAAACAAACTACAAATTTAACTATTAGTGCTCCCCCCAGCTGGGGTTAAGCCAGTGAACATCAACTTTAGCACAGATAGTTAAACTAAACTCTCAGTAATAGTAGTAGTACTAAGCAGCACTTCAGCTCAAACATGTTGTTATATTGGACTGTAGTGCTCACTCAGATAAGGTGCTTCTAATACCTAGCTAAATAGGTTCAAACAACAAGGTACTTACAGTATCTTTTCATGTACAGCTTTACCACTGTTGACATTGTCAGAGTTTCTGACTGCTGGCTGTCTCTGTTGGCTGACTCCCTGGCAGACTCCCAATGATGTCCTTTGCACTTGGTCCTTCACACAGAGGCTGCAGCATGGAGGGCCGCTCATGATCTGCTTCCTTTGTGAGTGGCAGTTGCTCCTGATTGGCTGTACTGGCGGGGAGGAGGCATGGGTTTTCAGGGTCTCCTGGTGGTGCGTAATCGAGCTAATGTGACAATTGGAGGTGGGGGATGACTCGTGTGCAAAAACAAGAGCCCTCCTTACCCCTTTGCAGGCACTGTTTTACTGTACAATGTCATGTGTCTTTGCAGCAGTGGGTTCCACTTAAACGGGAACTACAGTTATAATTTACAAAAACAATATGTTGTACAGGATGTTTTGATTTGTGGGTATAGTCCTAGTGTGCCCTTTCTTTTGTCTGCTGTTAGAAGTTTTTTCTAAATATGCCTAGTAGTTTTATGGTCACTGGAGATCTCCATGTTTGTATTTTTTATTGCTTTTCTCTTCCCTACAATGCCTCCTGTTCCACGCAACAGTGATGTGACTCTGACCATAGAATCAACAACTGTTGGTTTAGTGTCAAGTGTACAGCCATACAGCTGTGATTTTAAGTGCCTCTCCTTATCAAGTGAGCACTAATAAAAGCTACATTTACAGTTTGGCAAACACCTGAGGGGTAACTGAGTGAGCTATTCTGTAAGGAAACAGATAGACTTTTCACTAATTATATCATTGATGACCCTGGGGGGATTTGTGTGCTTTTTTGTTGCTGTCTGTAGTCTGATGAAATGAAAAGCTTTAAAAACAAAACATGCTCATGCTGGCTACAGCTAGACACACACCTAGAAAACAAAAAGATTGGATTAAAAGAGTTTATTTAGTTGAGGCCAGAACATCAGACTTCTAACAGCAGATTGCTGCTGCAGCAGCTGTCACTTGCTGAATCAATGGTCCTAGGCATCACTGTCAGATAGGATGGAAGCCACTGTAGAAAAAAGTAAAGCAATAAAAATTAAAACCAAGTGCATTAAAAGTAGTATGTAAATTTAGAAAAAAAAACTAACAGCAAACACAGGAAAAGAAATACTCTGCTTACACACACACATCAAAACACTCTTAACATTTTTTTGCTAATGTTGACTATAGCTCTCCATTAATGGTTCTTTGAGTATCTAATGGGAGAATCACTAATCAGCTCTCTCTGAGGCAAAGGCAATGCAGCCTAACCAGCAGCAAGACAGGACCCAGTCAAAAAACCTGCTATGGCTATTATGAATCTGGAAGGGAACAGGTCAATGGTTGGCTCCCTCCTCCTCTCCTTATTTATAAATGACCTCCCCACTGTCTGCTCAAGAACCCCCCCCCTTTTTGGAAGAGCAGTGAAGATGCCATTTGCAAGAAGAATGCCACCTTTAGTGGTGAGATGCTACCTGGGTAATGGAAGGCCTGCATAGAGACAGAAGACATCAGCAGGTAAGGTCACCCTGTTTTCCATCTTCGCTGTGAAAGTGCCAGGAAGTGTTTAGGTCAATGCCCCCCACCTCGATATAATATCAGTACCCCTAGACAAAATGAGGACTGGGGGTGGGTTACATTAACAAAGAGATTAAAAGCTTGACTGATAAGCATATGATTGCAGTAAAAGAAAGACAGAAAAAAAGGATACATATAGAGTAAATGAACAACTGAATATAAACTATTATCAGCCTAATAGAAGAAAGGGAAGTGCTACATCCCTAACATATGTCATCTAAGGAGGACAACAGGTAGCGTAGAAGACCGTACATCAGATAATCTGAGCCAGGGCTACTGTTGACAAATCCCGGGTAATGAAGCACCCCCCCCAAAGAAAAAGTAGGGGGCAGAGACTCCAGGCAGCTGCCCTTCAAGTGTTGTCAGGCACATAGAAACAGAATCTGTCAGCAGAAAAGGACAGCTTGGCTCATCTAGTGTGCCCAGATGGTCCCTGCCTAGTCTGTCTCCACAGACCCTAATTGGACTCCAGTAACCATCCCTCCTCCCTGTCTACTTACTAATATTCCCCTACGGCTATACCAAACATGCTTGAAGCTCCTGCTGTTTTCGCATCTACCACCTCCACTGGCAATCTGTTCCGGATATCCCCCACTCTTTCAGTGAAGTAGTACTTCCTCACATCCCTCTTAAACTCCCTACCCCAAGCTTCATCGCATGCCCTCTGGTCTTGGTGCTCTATCTCATTTGAAAGAAACTCCCTTCCTGCACCATTCACCCCTGTGAAGTACTTGTAGGTCTCTATCAAGTTCCCCCTTGCGTTTCTCTATTGCAGAGTGTTCATGTTGAGATCCCTCATTCTCTCCTTGTAGGGCTTTTGATGCAACCCCTGCACTATTTTAGTTGCCCTACTCTGGGCTGCCTCCACTCTGTCTACATCCTTTCTGAGGTGCGGCCTCCAGAACTGAACACAATACTCCAGATGGAATCTCACCTGTGAGTGATACAGTGGCAACACCACCTCCCTCCTCCTACCAGAGATACCTCTTCCTATGCATCCCCCTGGTGCTGCCCACTGTTTTGTCATACTGATCTGCCACTTTGAGGTCATCAAATATGATAACCCTGAAGTGTCTTTCCTGCTTAGTAACTGTGAGTACTCCCCATCCCCATCCTATACTCATCTCCTGGGTATCTATGTCCTAGGTGCATAATTTTGCACTTTCTGGCATGGAACCCCAACTCAAATACTCTTGATCATTCCTTGAGTTTCCCAAGGTCCCTGCACATTCTCTCTACCCTCTCTTGCATGCCTGCCCTAGTACAGATTTTGGTGTCACCTGCAAAAAGGCATAACTTCCCTTCCAGTTCTTCTGCAATGTCACTTATGAAGATACTGAAGAGGACCATTCCCAGTACTGAGCCCTGCTGGTCACTTTCCCCTCATTACAGTGAGCCCCATTAACTACCCCATGTTGCCTATTCATTAACCAGATCCTTACCTAATTAACCACTTTAGATGCCACCCCTTGGCTGCTCACTTTCTTTATCAGTTTCCTGAAACATAGAACATAGAAACAGAAGATGATGGCAGAAGGGGACCACAAGTTACATCTAGTCTGCCCAAGGTATATACTTTCTACCCTCTCATTTGCCCCCCTGGTAAATGATACCTCTGTGTTTGTCCCAAGCTCTCTTGAACCCCTCAACTGTTTTTGCACCCACGGCCTCCGGAGGCAGGCTGTTCCAGGCACCCACCACCCTGTCAGCGAAGCATTTTCTAGTGTTAGTCCTGAACTGTCCCCCTTTCAGTCTCAGATCATGCCCCCTTGTTCTACTACCTTCCATAACATGAAATAGTTCCTGCATCTGCACCTTATTTAAGCCCTTGATGTACCTGAAGGTCTCAATCATGACTACCCTCTCTCTCCCCTCTGCTCCAGAAAGTACATGTTTAATTACCTCAACTTGTTTTCATATGTCATCTGGTGTAACCCTTGTATCATTTTTGTTGCCCATTGCTGTAGTGTCTCCAGTCTGTCAATATCCTTTCTGAGGTGTGGTCTCCAAAACTGAATGCGGTATTCCACGTGGGGGTGGACAAGTGCCTTATACAGTGGCACTATCACTTCCCTCCTTCTGCTCGTGATTCCCCTCGCAATGCATCCCATCATACCACTAACCTTTAGTGCTGTCTTCTTGCACTGTCTACCTACTTTCAAGTTGTCTGAAATCATGACCCCCAGGTCTCGTTCTTGGTTGGTTGTAGCTAATTCCCTTCCCCCAAGTAGTACTTCCTCTTTGGGTTGTTTCTTCCTAGATGCATGATGTTGCATTTTTTGCCGTTGAGTTTCAGCTGCCATGCTCTGAACCACTGGTCCAGTTCTTTAGGTCTGATTCCATTTTCTTAACTCCCTCTGGGTAGTACACCCTGTTGCAAATCTTAGTGTGATCTGTGAATAGACACACCTTCTCTTTGAGCCCATTTGCAATGTTGGCTATGAATATTTTGAATAGTAGGGACCCTAACACCGAGCCTTGGGGCAGGCACTCCACTGGTTACCGCCCCACCTTCTGATAATGTGCCATTTACCTGCACTCTTTGTGTTCTATCATGTAACCAATTTTTCACCCATCTTACCACCTCTTGTTCTACCCCCGTACAGTCTAGCTTCTTTACCAGGCTTTTGTGTGGAACAGAGTCGAAAGCCTTGCTAAAGTTTAGGTATGCCACATCAACTGCTCCCCCATTATCAACTGCCTTAGTTACCCAGTCGAAAAACTCGACAAGGTTTGTTAGGGAAGACCCCCCAACGGTGAACCTGTGTTGTTTAAGATCCTGCTGACTACTGGATTCCAGAAATGTCAATATTCTCTGCTTGAGTAGGGATTCTTGTGTGGCAAAGTGTTGAAGGCCTTGCTAAAGTCTTGATAGGCCATATCCACTGCCCTCCCCTGATCTATTTCCATGGTTACCCAGCCAAAGAAATTGATTAGATTCATCTGGCATGATCTCCCTCCCACCCCATGAATCCATGCTGCCTTTGGTCTTGTAGTCCATTGGATTAAAGATACTCTGTAATACCAACCTTTACATTAACAGGGTTTCCATTAATTTCTCCCACCACTGATGTAAGACTGACTGACCTGTAGCTGCTAGCCTCTCTGGTGCTGCTGTTATGGAGAGGGAGTACATCTGTTCTCTTCCAGTCCTCAAGAACTATGCCTGTTTCCAGGGAGCTGTTGCATATGGCCATCAGTGGAGCAGCTAGCACATCCCCGAGTTACTATTATACCCTTGAGTGTATCCATCCAGTCTCATAGCTTTGTTCACTTTCAGAGTTGCAAGTCCCTTCAGAACTCTTTCCTTTGAAAATGGACTTGTGTCCTCCTTTCCCACCTTTGTTCCTGCTGCTCCCTGGTGCCCCCCCCCCACCACAGTAAAGACTGAGCAGAAGTACCTGTTCAGGATGACTGCTTTTTCTTGCAGTCTCCCCCTATTGCTCTCTTTATCCTCACTATCCCTTTCCATGCTTTCTTCTTCTCACTGATGTACCTGAAGAAAGACTTATCCCCTTTAGTGACCCCTTTGGCTATCCTTTATCTCTGTCTGTGCCTTTACCCACCTCACTGCCTTTCCTGCTTCCCTCTCTTTTACTTGGTACACTTCTCCACCTGCCTCCCTCTGTGTTTCATTATACCTCCAGAATGCCACCACATTTTCCTTCCCCACCTTGGCCACTTCCCCAGAGAACCATAATGGTCTCTTTTTTTCTTTTCCTTTTACTCACTTCCTTCACACAGAGGTTGGTTGCCTTAATTATGCCCTCCTTTATTCTTCCACATTGTGCCTCTACCCCTCCCTAGCAATCCCCACTATGAGGCAGTCTCCCATTTCTTTAAAATCCACCCTCCTAAAGTCCAGAAGCCTTGTCCTCAAGAGGTTTGCCTCTGTTCCCATCCTAATGTTAAACCACACTGTACAGAGATCACTTGTACCTAGGGAACTGCCCATATCTCTCAACTTCTCAGCATTAAAAATCATAGCACTTGCCTTCAAAATCCATAGGAAATGGCCAGAATGAGTAACACTTTCTTATTTTAAAGAATAATATATCCACAAATGGTGGGCTCCATATAATCAGTGTTAAGGAATGTTTCTATCAAGTTAGTGCAATATTTAATAGTTTGTGTGTCCAGAAATAGTTCTAAGGTGATTAATAAAATCAGTAAATCTTTGCGGAGCAAGGGTAAATCTGAGTGCAAAAATCATAGAGCTATGCAAAATTCATAGCAGCTGAGAGGTATGGAACTGCCCACTGTGAAATCTGTAGTGCTGTCCCTGTTTGTAAGCACCAGGTCCGGCATTGCCTCTTCCCTAGTGGGTTCCTTGACTAGCTGCCTGAGAAAAGCCCCTTGTATGGAGTCAAGGATTGCCATAATGCTTGCCAAAGCTGTAGTTGGAAGACTCCAATCCACATCTGGCAGACTGAAGTCCCCAACTAGCAGCACCTCCCCTCGCTTACCATTCTAATGATGGCTTCCCTAAGTACCTTATCCAACTCCTCTCCCTGTGCCGGAGGGCTGTATACCATCCCTATATGGATAACGACACAACTACCTGTCTGCAGAATAACCCACAGCACCTCCAGACCTTCTTTTTCCCCTAGATGCCCCTGTACTTATGTGGCCTTGATTCCCTCACATATAGTATAACCCCTCCCCCATTCCCTGTCTCTCCTGAACAGAGAGTAGCCCGGTATGGCCATGTCCCAGACATGGATGACAACTCCGTTATGGCCACAAAATCCTGGTTAGTCTCCACCATGTTGGCCTCCCGGTCTGGCATTTTGTTTTCCAGACTCTTTGCATTGGTGAACATGGCTCTCCATACCTTATTCCCTCTCTGCCTACTTCCCTGGTCCCCACCTTTAGCCTGTTCTGTTCCCTGAAGCTCCCCCGTGACCACCCTCTTCCCTTTTTAACTTCTCCATTACCTGTCTCGCTCCTTTCCTTTTATGTTCCTGATTTATACCCCCTTGTCCTCTGCCTTATTCTCACCCCTGTATCCTTGTACCCTGCACTAGAGGATGTTACTCCCCTTGGACTCTCCCTCCCTGCTGCTTCAGCTCTGCATCCAAGAGCAGGAGAGCCGTTCAAATATTTAAACAGCAGACAATGCATGCCCAGCACCAAGGAAGACTCAGCAGAAAAAATACTTGTCTGGAAAAAGTGGTTGTCTGGAAGCTGGAGAGCAATGAAAGCAATCCCAGAATGTAGTTCCCTGGACAACAAAAGAGAAATATTGAGAAGGCTCTGCTGTAGAGATGGGGACCTTGTTGATACACAAATAAAATCATGCCAACAAGCACCCTGCAGCTTTCTGCAGGGGGCTTGCTGGGAGCTAATACCCCTCGTAAGAGGGAAAATGGAAATACATATAGAAAATAGAGCTGGTAGATAGTAAAAACCTGGACACGATGTCCTATGCTCATATAGTGCAATTAGAAAATCTGTATATCTCAGACTGTATAAATTCATTAATTTCAGACACAAAAGTGTAGCTGTGCCACATGGGGTACAGTATTAAGATATAGTGCAGTGTCTTACCACAAGGAGAAAGAGAGCCCTGGCCTGTCCTTGAACCGGGACACTTATGCAGAAACTAGCCTGTCCCTTAGGGCAAAGGAATCCCTTGATGTCAATAGAGTAAGACAACCCACAGGTTGGCACACTACAGCAGCCACATTGCTGTTTCTATCAGATGGTAAATATCCATTAATAACACCCCTTTTGATACAAGATTACTGTCAGACTGGGAGTCCAATCCAGGAATAGTGTACAAGATAGTGTCTTGTACATAGCAACTAATAGGGGTATACCCTATTGCGGTAGAAAGGAAGGGGACGCTCCCTTATCAGGTAGATGAAGTCAGAATTTTTTTTACTATTATATATATATTCATTGCAAAAAAAAAAGGAATGATTGCATAATCTGTAACAGTGTGCAGTAGAGCAAAAACAGTCATCTGGCTAAAGCTATGCAGGCAGACAATGAGTTAAAGAACATGGTGATGAACTTGCCATTTAAAGGAAACTTAATCTGGCAAAAGTCTAACAAGTTTCCCAAAGGAAATGAGGAAGGCAAGAGTATGGGAAGGATTCGGACCTCCAGCATCCCTTCTTGCCCTCTTTTCAGAGCAGATTTTAAGGCTTTTAAGCAAAAGGTAGAAAGCAACAGTATTCATCAGATTGACAGTGGTCATTCAAAAGTCAGTTTTACAACCAGAATGGAGGGGGCAATTTCAGAAGGGGAAAAGACAAGGGAAGACCCTTTGGCAGAGGCAACCAGGTCTGGGGCTTTGCAACATGAAAATCATCAGAGGGAGAGTCCCCTGGAAATGACACACAGACTCATTTTTAGTGGGTGCACGACTGGCAATTAATTTATTAATATTCACATCAAACATCCTTTGTCACTCATCATCATCTTTTTACATATTTACATTCACCATAATCTCAGCGTATTCACATTAGACATTTTACCAAGTCCAGTTCTAGTCCGTACATCCAACTATAGTAACTTGTCTCCAAATGTCTCAGATTCTTCCATCTTCTTCTCGGGCTCCGGATGCATGAAACCCAACACCCTAATCTTTTTCCAGTTGCTGTGCCCTATCTGAGTTTGGGCGCTGAACCAACCTGACACCCATTTTATTTCAATCTTCTTTTCCCTCCGTATTCCTTCTGCTGCATTCATGTCCAGCCAGTGCTTGCTCCCCACCCACACCACTCCCCCCCAATTTTAGCCCCCCTAACCCTTCCCACCCCTTCCCCAAACCCTCAATCACCTTGTTACCCTCTTGCGGCAACCCTTCTCCCTCATTCACTGTGGTCTGCATGGCCCCGGGGTCCTACCGTTGGCCTCTTAACACCAACCCATCTCTGCCTAAGACTGACCATCCTTGCTCTTTCTGGCACCCGTTTCCAGTGACCCATCCCAACTGCTCTTAAGCTCTTCCCCTTGCCCTATATTAACACTCTTTCCCCACTCCGTTATCCCTTATTGCCTGCCCATCCCCAAGTGTATCCTACAGGGTGGGTGCAGATCCAGAAATCCCAGCAAAAGAAGGGTGAACTTAGCCTTCCCACTCCTCTTATACCCCCCATAGCCACCCCCAGCTCCTCCCTGGGCCAATCCCAACTCTTGCCCTACCTTGTCATTTTACCCACCAGGTGACCCCAACCCCACCCCTACACCTGTGCTGTCTACCCCCCCCTTCAAGTCACACCACTTGCCCTTTCTCAGGGAACCCCTCCTGACAATTTAGGTTGCCCCTTAGAGGCAACCGCATTTGTCAGAGGGAGATTGCCCTGGAAATAATGCACAGACTCATTTTTAGTGGGTGCTCAACTGGCAATTAATTTATTAATATTCACATCAAACATCCTTTGTCACCCATCATCTTTTTACATATTTACAATCACCATAATCTCAGCGTGTTCACATTAGGCATTTTATCAAGTCCAATTCTAGTCTGTACATCCAACTATCGTAACTTGTCTCCAAATGTCTCAGATTCTTCCATCCTCTTCTCAGGGTCCGGATGCATGAAGCCCGACACCCTAATCTTTTTCCAACTGCTGTGTCCCATCTGAGTTCAGGTGCTGAACCAATCCAACACCAATTTTATTTCAATCTTCTTTTCCCTCCGTATTCCTTCTGCTGCATTCATGGCAAGGTGCCTGACCCCAGCCTGTGCTTGCTCCCTGCCCACACCCTTCCCCCCAATCTTAGCTCCCCTAACCTTTCCACTAGCCCATCTCCAGCTTATGCGATGGAATGATGGGCTCCCCTCCTCTTTCTCCCGGTTTTCTTTTCACTCCCATCCTTTTCCACATTCCTCAATACTATCAACTATCCGCAACACAAATGCTGACATACCCACCATTGATAGGTGTGCCCCATCTGGCCCGTAGGAACCTGGATTAGTAAAAGAAATATCACTATATGTGATGAATGACCCCCCTTCCCTTAGCTACCCATGCTGCAACCTGCCTATTTACTCTTTCTAGCCCTTTCCACCCCCCTGATATTCCCTAGCATGTCACCAAACTATCCTGGATATTATCTCCGACCATGCTACCCCGACCTCTGACCACCATTGTTTTATGACCCCTAAATCTCTCTCAATATCTTTGTACAATGCCCCCCATGGTCGATCCCCAAAGTCGTCCCCCCTCCAAATGTATTAAGAGCAAATCCGGTTTTGGCCATTTCAGCTTCTGTTCCTCCAAAGTCGGGGTGATTAGTGCCCATTTCATGCCCTGGACCCCTTTCCAGTGCAGTCTACCTCTGTCCGGGTCCTGCCCCAGCTGTTTTCCTCCTGGATGAATAGCAGCCACTTCTCCACCCAATAAATGTACGAATGCCCAATGATCCACACCTGCCTGGTCCTTCTCTGCCTTGTTGGGAATAAAATTGACATGTTACAACATCTTCCTCACATATCTTTTATAACAATTCAATTTCCATCTCCCCACCTTCCTCACTTCCTCCTCTGATCCCCCTTTCACCGCCAACTCAGATGCAGCACCTATTCTGAATGAGTGGGATGAATAATGCTTTGGATTTTCCCCTAAAGTCGCAATACCCTTCTTTAAAACCCTCGTCACCTGGTAGCATGTGACAAGCTTCCCATCCTTGTGCACAAAAAAATGTTTGCCCCCCCTTCAGCCTTATCTCCCTATAATCCCACAGAAAAGCCACTGGGCATATCTTTTTGCCCCTTTTTGTCCAATATGATTTCTGACCCTGCTTCCCTCTGGTCTGTCTTGACTACCTCAACAGATTACCACCCTCTCTACACCCCAACACAATTCCTCCCTCCATAAACCCCCTTTTCCATCTTTCTTGCTGCCCGCCACCACTTCACTTACCCTGAAGGCTCCTTTCACCACAACAGTGAAAATGGCTTTAAAAAGATAGGCCTCATATTCTGATGTACAAATCTGTCCTCAAACCCTCAATAACTCCTGGAGTCCCCCGTACTGGTTTTCTAGTATCACCCAGTGCTCCTTTCATCCTCTGCCATTCCATCAACATACGGTGTACCACCTTAAATTTGTTTGGTTCTGCTCATCCTCTCATACCGCAAGCCCACCCTATCCCTGCTAGCTGCACCCCCATTATCCCGCTTGCCATCCCTGCTTCCGATTTCTGTACCATGTACTTTGCCATCTGATGCTGTGAAACTGGCTCACTTACCTGGAAACCTTCCCACTCTCGAAACTCCTGGAATGCACCCCACGTCCCCTCATACACACTTAGCATGTTTGCAGACCAGGAGCTCCTATACAGCAGTCAGGCTCCTTCCAGCCAATTTCCCACACTTGTTCTGTTACCTGTGTTTTCTGGGTGGCCGCTTGTGGTGCTACGGACCTGAACCTGTCCAACTGCAAACAGGAAAGGCTGTCAGCAATGTCATTACTAATCCCTTCGATATGCTTAGCTTTAAATGATAGGTTCAACCTCCGCCCCAACAATACCAGCTGCCGCAATACCATGTTCACTGATTCAGAGTATCCTCCCTGCCTGTTGACGACCTCCACTACCACTTTGTTGTCGCACCAGAAGATGATTCTCCTGTTCCTCAGCTGGTCCTTCTAGATCAATACAATCACCCATATCGGGAATATCTCTAAGAAAGTGATGTCCCTCAGTATCCCCCTCTCCCATGCTTCTGGCCACTCCTCAACAATCCACTTCCCCCTAAAATATGCCCCATCCCAATTGGACCAGCGGCATCTGTATAAAGTTCCAGGTCATTATTCCCCAGCCACTCATCTTGCCAGAAAGTATCTCTATTGTACCCTTCTAGGAACTGCTACCACACATCCAAATCCTGCTGTATTCCCTTTGTTATGTCTACCCAATGATGCGGTAGTTTTGCTCTCCCCATTGCCCTAGCTAATCTCCTGGTAAAAGCCCTACCTGGGGCCACCACCCTAAATGCAAATTTCAAATGTCCCAGAAGCTGCTGTACTGTCCCCAATGGCACTCTCCTCCTACCCCTGACCTCCATCAATAGTTCCCTCAACCTAGCTACCTTATCCTGAGGCAACCTAAACACCTGCCTCTCTGTATCCACCTCGATCCCTAGAAATTCTAACATCCTTGCTGGACCCTCCGTCTTCTCCTCAGCTAATGGTACCCCCATAATTCCACACATCTTTAAAATCTTTAAGCATCTTATTAGCCCCCTCAACCACCTTATGACCATACCTCTCCCCAAATACCCACTGCATCCATGTACTGAATGATTCAAACTTAGCACATGCAGAAGAACAGCCTATAGGCATTGCCTTATCAAAATAGTAGTACCCTTGGAAGCAAAATACCAACAGTTAACAATCTTCCGGCCTCACTGGTAGAAGCCAAAAAGCTGACTCAGTGTCAGTTTTCACCAACCATGCCCTGTCCACTGCTTTAATCAGCTTCACCACCTGTTCCAAAGTCACATACAACACTACAACACTCCCCGGGAATGTGATCATTCACCGACCCCCTCCCGGATATGACAAATGATGAATTAACATATACTCTCCTTGCTGCTTCTTTGGTACGATCCCTAATGGTGAAACCTTGAAAATGTTGAAAGGCGACTGTGAAAATGGTCCCTCTATCCTTCCGGCCTTCAACTCCTTCAGGATTTTCCTATCCACAATATCTTCCTTACCCTTTATATACCCCAAGTTCTTAGCTCTCATGCCCTCCCTAGCACCATGGTAATCCAAACTGAAACCCTTTTCGAAATACTCTGTCAACATCC
Organism: Neoceratodus forsteri; assembly: GCA_016271365.2. NCBI lineage: Eukaryota > Metazoa > Chordata > Ceratodontiformes > Ceratodontidae > Neoceratodus > Neoceratodus forsteri. The sequence continues at coordinate 766,615,853 of CM028131.1, read as the reverse complement.
TACCTGATACCGCATCAGGGTACCCCTTAGTCCATTCCCTTACCACTCCTGAATTGACTGGCATCCTGACCAGCCGAAACATCTCCTCCTCCCCCCCTTTAGCCTCCATTTCACTGATTCCTGTTGTAGCCTGCATCAAAACCTCACCTCCCTTGAAACCCCTCCCACTTTGAAATGAACTCCCTCTTGTCCCCCCCGACAGTCCCCTGAAAGGGCTGCCCCCCATCATTCTGTGCGCCTGACCTGTCACCCATTGTTCTGCAACGGGACAACGGATATTGCCCTGCACACTTGGAACATACATGTTTAGACATACAATTTGTCCATGTGCACAATGCCTTATTGTATCCCCAGCATGTCTTAACAAGCTGATTGCCTCACTCTTGCTTAAATCCCTCCCCTGAACCCACCCTGTGCCCTGATAATGTCCTCACCCACAGCTCTGAGTGTGTACAGCCCCACCTCAGGTCACCCCTAGCTGCCATCCTCTGCCTAAATGCTTCATCATACTTTAGCCATCCAAAGCCTAGCTTTGCCTTATATGCATCCTTTATGATGGCTGAGTAGGTAAGTAGCAGAATGGCGAACTCCAGTTTCTTCTGTAAAAGGATAGCACTAAATATCATGAAACCCACTTGCCATGTATCAATGTTCTTCCCCTTATATGCGGTTTCCTCTAACCTCTTTCCCACTATCACTAGGTCCACTGCCATCTCCGATTTTCCCACTGTTTCTTTCTGCTTGTACCTCTTTGCTGTCTCCTTGTCCACTAGTGAGAAAATGTCCACATACTCTCCCTTCCATAGCTTCTTCTTGATGGTTTGGGGTACATGATCCCCCAGAGTCATGCCTGGCACTCCTTCATTACACATCCTAATATCTTTGCTGCCTCCCCGTGTTCCTCTTAAAGCAGCAGTGCAACGAAAAGTTACTCCAAAAAGTGAATTTTCTGCTATGGTTACGAAACATATTGGCAGAACTGTTGATCTGGGTTTTCTGGATGCTTTCCATGCTGTGTACTATACATTTGCATTTCTGTCTGGACACTTACCCGCCTCGGGTCCTCAGTATTATTTCTATGCAAAAATGAGGTGGCAATCTTTTTTCTTGAGAAATACTTTTTTTTAAAACTTTCATAAAATTCTTAAATGATAATGAAAACTGAACATTTTACCACCAAAATAAACTGGAAGACATCTGGCATCAATTAGGAAGAAAAAAAGGTGGGGTCAAATCTTAACCCATTTTCATTGTACTGCTGCTTTAATTCCTCAATTGCCTTCTCCATTTTTTCCAAACCTTTCTCACCCATATCTCCCAGCATGCCTGCCAAATACTCCGACAGATCACTCTCTTGGTGCTGATCACCTCCCTCCTTACCATTCCTTCCCTCCTCTTCCTCTGGTTCCAGCCCTGGCTCTTGTTCAGTCACCTCCTGTAGTAGCCGTTTCCCTGCCAGTGATTTTTTTCTTTCCCATGGCATCTTCTGCTTCCTTATGCCTAGCTACCTCCGGCAGTTCATTTACCTTACCCATCTGTCCCTTTGCTGGCACCTTCTTTGCCTTCAAACGCCCTGCTTCTTCTTTTGCCTCCTTTTTTTTCACCATCTCCAACATCAACTTTAGCATCAGCTCTGCCACCTGCTCCATCATCTGAGTGGTTGTGATCTCTCTGCTAGCTGCCATCCTGTTAGTTTAAACTTTAGGAAACAAAACAGAAATGTGTAAATTCTCACAAAATACCCTTTTTCCTCCCTTCATCCTTTAACCTGTCATTTCGCCTTATCCCCGCTATACTGGCTTGTCGTCCAGGGAGGCAGTGATTACCCAATAACTAATTAGGTAGCCTGATGGCCGCATTCCCCTCTCTCCCACCCCATGTCCCTTATCTCGCCAACTGTCTTCCTATCTATACCACCACTGTTCAAGATAGTGAACTTTAAGGTTCTCTTTTTTTTTTTTTAATTCATGTGCAGTTTTGTCTATTAGGCCAGGCTGCTCCTCGTACTGTTATTATTTGAGCTTGCTTGATTTAATCAATAATACCAATTAAGGCACCCCCAGCCCCCTTGTTTTGCACCATATCTGACCTTCCTGACCTGAGAATCCTTATCTAATGAGCCCCCTATGTTCTGTCTGAATTTCCCTGTTTTTATTTTGTTTTTTTTATATAGATATATTTTTCTACTTAGCCACAGTGCCACATTCTTTGCTGCTGCTTCAGCTGAAAACCAACTAAATCCAGATCCTGGGTCCATAGCACTGCAAGTTCCTATGCTGCCACCGAGTGGTGGGCATCAACATGCGATGGCTGTCTGCGCCACATCAGGTTTATTTATTTCTTACAGCTTTCTTCTTGTGACTGTTGAAATAAACCTGTATCTGCACCACAGACCCCCAATCAGGCACCTTAGTGCTGAGTCACAACCAAACAACAAGAGCAATGACATCTTAAAACTGGGGCACTGTAATCCTCTACTCCGAGCATGAGGACACACAATAAGCCCCCATGGTAGGCCTGCACTGTGGACTGCGACTACTGCATGAACTTTCCATTCCTGGTCCCAAACAAAATTACAAAAATGTCGCTGCCTTCCCCAGCCATGCATGTGCCTTGACCGTGGGTTCCCCTGCACAAGCACATCTCCAAAAAATCCCCAACCAGCTTAGCTGAACACAACTAACCTCTGCGGCCTAGCTCACTGACCATCATCACATCCTCTCCTTGCCACAACCAGCAGGCCCTTGTTGGCAGTCCGTAGCCCCTCAGTGTAATGTACCCATCAGCCCAGCACAGGAGGCACTCCAACCTTCGATTTCTGCCCTCGTACCCTGTGGTTAACCAAACCAGCCACCCAGGTCTTGATTCCCGGTGGTCCTTTGCCCTGTTCATATGGGTCCCAGTTCCATTCTCCGGCTGAAAATACCTGCAGGAATATTCCGCCACAACTTCTCTATGCCCTTGCTCCCCAAGGAATCCGTGGCCACCCGAGCCCTGCGATCTCTGCCTCCTTTCATGGAGTAGATGCCTGTGAGGATCCCTGACACGGAGCCTGCTTCCCGGACCTCTGCCTTGTCTCCTGGACTCACTCATATGACCAGATCTCCCGACCTTCAGGTACATTCAGCTTCTTTCACGTTGTAACTAACCATGTTTTTTTGTTTTTTAAATGCTGCATCGCCCACATACCTACCTAGTTCCCCTACCTGAACTAAACAACAAGTGGCCACTGAGCCTTATGCCTTAGGTGTCTGCTGGCCCCTAGGCCCCAAACCAGGCACACCCCACCATGTGGCATGCCCATTAACTTTTACCTGTTCCCAACTGCCCTCTTTACCACAAACAAACCACATATTCCTGTCTCAAACCTTAAATTACTTCCGTATTTTCCTTTTTTTTTTTTTAAACCAAGATGTTATACTTGCTTCCTGGCACCCTCTAGCCCACTCAACTAACCTCTACCTTACCTCTGCTAAATTTCTGCAATAACCTTGCCAGTCGAATGTGCTGAGATCCTGCAAATCCAGAAATCCCAGCAAAAGAAGGGTGAGCTTAGCCTTCCCACTCCTCTTATACCCACCAGAGCAACCCCCCAGCTCCTCCCCCGGGCCAGTCCCAACTCTTGCCCTTACCTTGTCATTTTACCCATCAGGTGACCTCACAACCCCAGCCCTACACCTGTGCGGTCTACCCTCCTCCCCCACTTCCAGTCCCACCCACTTCGCTTTTTCCCAGGGAACCCCCCTGACAATTTAGATTGCCCTTTAGAGGCAACCGCATTTAGCAGGTTCCATCAGACAGTGAGTCAGAAGAGGACAGACTAATGAGCTATCTCAACTAATGGACCCGATTAACAACACACCTTCTATGTACTAGAAATAGCTGCACAAGGTTATGCCACAGAGTTTGTATCATTCCCCCACCCCAAGAAGAATGGTAATTCAACAGGTTTTCAGATGCCACAACAAAATGTGATATAAAGAAAAAAAAGCACCTATGTCAAGTGCTAACAGATTTAATAGGCAACCATATGATTGCCTCGGTCTCTGTTGCTCAGAGAGGACAGGGGGTGTACTCACTATGCTTCAAAGTGCCAAAGAAAACAGGAGGCTTCAGACCACAATTGGATCTACAATTTTTGAATCCTTTCATCAGACCAAACTATTTCAAGATCAAGACTGTCAGGCCCACATACAGGAGATCCATCAGGAAGACTTCCAGATGTGTCATCAATCGACATCAAGGATGCATGGCTGCATATTCCAATCCGGCAATCACACCAAAGATTTATCAGATCTTTTGTTCCTGGGAGATCACTATCAGTACACCTGCTTCCCTTTCAGGCTAGCATCAGCACTAAGAACTTTTACAAAGGTAATGGTGGTTCTGGAGGGGTTAGCTCAGACAAGAAGGAGTGCACAATACCCCTTACCTCAATAACCGGCTCATCCCAGCCAGGTCATAGCAAGAATCTGCGAATGCAACACAGAAAATGCTTCTCTCCTTCCAGGCCCATGACTGCATAGAAAATTGAAAAGAGACAGTTACAACCTTATTGAATAATGAACACGTGGGAGCAATGCTGGCAATGACGAGGGGTCGACTTCTCATCTCCCAACAGGCAGAGAGAGGTCAATCATCCATCAGTATCAAGCACCACAGCTTTCAGACATGCATCCATTATGGAACTGCCTTCAGATACTGGAACTGATGGCTTCATGCATAGACCAGGTTCCTTGGGCCAGGCTGCACAAGGCCTTTGCAGTTGTTTATCCTCAGCAACTGGAATCCAAATTATTATTTTTTTCTTTCATCCTGTATTTATTTGCCTTTCTGCCCTCAGTGCCACCTCCCAGTGACTACCCCCATCACCCACCCACCTGAGACCTACCTTCACCTCTTGAAACTCCCATGGGTAGTTGGATGCCTTGGGAGGTGGTACTGGGCTGCGGAGTGCTGCTGTCATCCACCTCTGGGGGTGTTTTTCCTCTAGTTTCTCTCCTTACCTGGATCAAGAGGCATGGCTCTGGTGCTCACATACTGCATGAAGATGTAGTAATGCCACTGCACCTGCTCCCAGCCAACTAGGTAGGCAGTCCCTGTTGTGCCACCACCCTTCACTAGCTGACAACCAAACAATGGCATGCACTGTTCCCCACCCCTTCCTAAGAGATAAGAGCCATCCCTGGTCACTCAATCCTCCTTTCTTTGGCCAGCCCCAAGCGACCTTGGTCCATTTCCAAACCAGGGTCACTGGTGTGGTGGTAAGTTAGGCACCAGGCATCTCACTCCTCCACACCACTAGGACAGCTTGGAATCCAAATTCTTAAGACTACCAAAAGAGAATCCGCTTATCCACAGGAGTGACAGACAGCATTAACTGGTTAACACAGCACAGCAACAGTGCCAAAGGAATGCCACTGAAAGAGCACTTCCCAATCACCATATCAACAGATGTCACTCTTCTGCAGTGGAGTGCCACCATGGGCAAATTCTAAGCCCAAGGAACATGAATGTAACACAAAGCCTGGCTACCAATTAGGATCTTAGAAATGAAAGTGGTTTACCAAACAATAATTTTCTTCCACAGCAAGACCATAGGCTGAGCAGTATGGGTCTGCTACAACAATTAAGTCACAGTGACATACTTAACCAAATGGAGAAGGGTTACAAGGAGCAAGACAATGATCAGAGAGGCCTTCAAAATCCTGATGTGTGCAGAGCACATCTCAGAGACATAGCAGGCCATATACTTGGTGGGCAATCTCAAAATCCAAGTGGACTATCTTAGCAGAAGAACCCACAATCAAAGATCATGGATGTTGTATTCCCAGTTAGTCCAGCTGTTTTCACAGAAATGAGGCCCAACTGACATATACTTAATGGCAGCCAGACAGAATAGGTAAATAGACACTGAGATTTCTGTTGCACCACAAGGAACACAATTCACAAGGAAGGAATTCATAAGGAATCAATTTAGTGTCTCTACCACAGAAATTCAAGAGGGCTTACATTTTTCCACCAATACCAGTGATTACTAGGATCCTACAGAAAATTCAACAAACGTGATCCACAGTGGTCATAGTAGTACTGGACTCATGCAAAAGAGCTTGGCACTTTTCACTAGTCAAAATGTCAATCAGCAGCCCATTTTGCATCCTACTCAGGAGGTACTTCCTTACACAGAACTGATATTATACCCCAGTCCCTAGAGCATACACATTACAACTTGGTTGCAGAAAGGGAAAGACTTCTGAAAGAAGGATATGCCCCAGAAGCAGCTGATATCATGTTACGGTCAAGATGCCAATTTATGAATTGTACCTATCATAGACAATGGACCATCTTCCAAAACTGGCGCATTAGATACAAGCTTAACCTAACATATATTTATAAATGTCATTCGTAACTCTGAAGTTTTATTGTTGTTTGTATTATGTCTATTCTGCTTCTTCGGGTCAAGCCTGAAAAAGGACCTTTGGTCCAGTTTTGTTACCTGGTTAACAAATAAAACAAACTAACACAGACTTCCATATCTCATATAGTGCCCCATATTCAAAGGTTCCAGTTTGCCCTGCACAAAGTCCTTATCCGGAGCACAAATTAGTGCAATGCCCTAAATTTGCTATATTGAAGCAGGTTTGGAGCACAGTGTAGGTGCCCTAAACCTGTCTGAATATAGCCGCTTAGACCACAGCCTAACCATGGATCTAATAGGTGTGCTTGGCACAACATACAACCTCCTGCTGGCCACAGAGAGGTATGTGCTATAATGATCATATAGGCTTTCAAGACGTAAAATCAGTCAGGGTGCCACAAACTTGTTAAGAGCTCTTGCACTGACTTGCAATATTAGAAAGTCCACATGCAAATTGCCTCTTTTCCCAGGCAGAGTGCTAAGAGGCCATTTGCATCTCATTATTGCCTCAATACCTAGTGAGGCAAAAACAGTTGCTCCTTGGTTTGTGTGGAAGGCTGTCCTTCCTGTGTTGTGTGGTCATTAGCCCCCGCCCGCACCTCCAGGGCAGTTTAGGAAATGAAATGAAAACAAAATCATTGCCTGTTTTCCCCTACAGTCCTCTAATAGTTATAGAAAAATAATACTTAAGTCAATCCCTGGTGCCAGTGGTCCCCCTGTCCTCCCTGGTCAGCTATAAGCATACAAATACTGACACCAATCTGTGGTGTCAGTGGTTCCCCCAAACTTCCCCAGTAGTTATATGCATACAAATACTGAACCCAATCCCTGGAGACAGTGGTCCCCCCCCCCACCTTTTCCTGATCATGACTGTTACAGGCATAAAATATCAAAGACAATGGCAGGTGCCAGTGGTCCCCCTTCACCTGATAAATGCCAAAGTAACCTTCACTATTATCTAGCTGCCCACCCCCTTCCAGTGGCAGTACCCATTACTAACCGCCTCAGCCCCAAGACAGCAGCTGGCACTTCCCCTCGGTTCTCCTCCACTGCCATCTGCTGTCCCATTCACACAAGTACATTGACTGTGGCTGTACAAATGAAAGTATCACAATTGTACTCATGCAGGTACAATAGCAATACTTTGATTTGTACAGCCACCAAGAATGTACTTAAAAATGTCTTTATTAATAAATGGGCCGGTGATGACACCGCCATTTGAGTTGTAGACTCATTTACAATGGCACCCTTGTAAAGACTACATACAAAGTTGTGTAATAGTTGTAGCATTTAAAATTTCATTCAATAAGTAGTACTTGCAACATGGGTGAGATTTTAGAACATGTTCCATAAACCCTCCCTTTTCAGCAGTGTTAACTAGCATGGAACTGCTGGCTTGTTGGCACTACTAAAAACATTTGAATAGGTAGTGCACCCATAAGCAGCTCAGAGTCATACAGAAGCATACATGCTATTCACTAGATAGTGCAGATGCACAAACAGATTTGCACAGCACTAACTGTGCCTTTTAATACAGCACTGTGCAAGTTAACATGATTTAGAACATGCAAAACAATTTTTTTGTCCCAAACCTGTTAGCACTGTGCAAAACCTTTGAATATTCACCCCATGCTATTATACTTGCAGTAAGGGTTGAAAAAATTATTTCTGTAGCATTTTTAAGGACTCCTCGGGTGTCGCGCTACATTGGGGTCTTTTGATTCATAAATGTAGTCCAAACAATGTGGCCCAAACCTAAACGTTCCCTACCTCCTTGGAACCTAAATGTTCAGTAGGTCTGGATGTGCTCATGTGGACACCATTTGAACCAACACAATCTACTGTATATCTATGTATTTTCTAACTATAAAGGAGGTTCTTTTAGCAGCCATTTGTTCACCTAGTCCCATTAGTAAGCTGCAGGCATCATAATACAAAGAATGAGGGAGCGCTCCCAACCAAGCAGAGCCCTCCTCTGCGTATGAGACACTCATTCTGTGAATGTCTCATGCACAGATACCCTGGAAACAGGCATGTTCCAGGAACAGTTTTTAAAAATATATATATATTATTGATCGCGCTCGATCACGCTCACTCAATAATATACTACTATATCCCCCATCGCCACTCTTTCCTTTATAAGAGTGGTTTCACTTGCCTTCAGCTTGAGCCGGAACAGCTCCGTTTCACTTTGCTGTTCTTGCTTCAGCCGAATGCACATAAAACCACTCTTATACAGTAACAAGTGCCTCCAGGGTACATATTAACATATACATGATATCCCAAAATAACAGGATAGTATTCGACCTGTACCATCCTTTATGAGAAAGGTCAGCTCAGAAGATCACTGCAATCAGCAAATAAACCAGGTGACATTTTGTGCAAATTTTTCCAGTCCTTGGGAACAGACATTCTACATGCCGGATGTTTGCCATACACTGAAGTAAGGATGATAGAAGTTGGTGATTGGTAAATTTGATTTATTTTCAATTCAGGGCCCATAATCTAAGTACAGCTTCAATAACCAGCTGAATCACTTTCCCAAGACAAAATGGAAGATCTTTCTAGAATCATCCCAGAGTCATCAGATGATTTCATCCTGAGCCCATTAAAGAGCTGCTGATGCCTCCCAAAAATTTTGAAAAATATGATAATTAGGTACAATTCAGCTTGCATTCTGTACATATTCTATAGATTTCTCCTCCCAGTTTTTTTATTACTGAGGAAATTTGCATGAATACATGATATTTATCTCCTAGTGTTCATCTGCCTCTACAGCTTACTCCCTACTTCAAGACATAATCTTCCGTTGTGACATCAGTCTGTTACCATGTGAGTAACTGTGATGTCACAAGCAGTGCATTATGACTTCAAGTAGGGAGAAAGCAGAAGGAATAGATAAACTTTTGGTAGCAAATATCCCGTTTTCATGCAAATAACCTCAGTAAAAAATAATAGGCAGTAGAAATACAGAACTAATGTGAACTGCAAGCTGGACAGTGTTTAAATACTATGTTTCATTAAAGTTTTCAAATGGAGAGAGGAACACAAATTTAGAAGTCAGTAGACATCTGGGAACAAGCGACCACTGCACAGTGTGCTTCACAATAAACACAACCATGGAGACAAGCCATACAAAGACAAGGATACTGGACTTTAGAAGGGCTGACTTTGGCATAATGGGTGAATACCTGAGGAATGCATTAGCAAATGGCCAGAAAGGAGGGGTGGAAGAACAATGGAGAAAAATCAAAACTGCCATCATGGAGGCAACAAGCCTTTGTGTGAAACAAATAAAGAAAACAAAGCAGAATAAAAACTACTATGGTTCTCAAAAGAGGTGTCAGGGAAGGTTAAGGAGAAAAAGGATGCATTCAAAAAGTATAAGGAATCTCAAAAGGAGCACGACAGGGAACTGTATCAATTAAAGCAGAAAGAAGTGGGGAAGGCAGTCAGAAAAGCAAAGGCCCAAACCGAGGAAAAAATAGCCAACTCAGTTAAGAAGGGGGATAAAACCTTTTATAGGTAGATTAGGGAGCATAGAAAGGTTAAGGGAGGGATAGTGAAGATTAATAAAGGAAAGGGGAGGTGGGCAGAGGGAGACAGTGAAAAGGCAGAGATACTGAATGAATGCTTTTGCTCAGTATTCACAAAAGAAGAGGAGGAGGAGTTACCTAAACCAAACAATAGAAGCACTCTGGGTAGTGGGGTTGACACCAGTCCATTTACAGAAGAAAGAGTCCTGAAAGAACTCCTAAAACTCAAGGTGGACAAAGCAATGGGGCCTGACAGGATTCACCCTAGAATCCTAAAAGAGCTAAGGAAGGATCTAGGGGCACCACTAACCACACTTTTTAACAAATCATGGGAAGATGGGGTGGTACCTGAGGACTGGAGGAGGGCAGATGTGATTCCCCTTCACAAAAGTGGGAGCAAGGCAGAAGCAGGAAACTACAGACCTGTTAGTTTGACCTCAGTGGTGGTGAAAATGATGAAATCACTTCTGAAAGAAAGAATTGTTGAGTACCTAGAGGCCAGCGGGGCACAGGACCCAAAGCAGCATGGATTCACAGCAGGAAGGTCATGTCAGACGGATCTAATCAATTTCTTTGACTGGGTGACCAAAGTAATAGACCAGGGAGGGGCTGTGGCTATGGCCTACCTAGACTTTAGCAAGGCATTTGACACAGTCAATGCTACCCTTGAACTGTATTAATCTGTACTCTGTTTGCAATGTCCACATTGTTGTAATGCCTGTCTTGATGTTCCCCATAATTTGTATTTCTCTGATGTGGAACCTTTGTAAAAGAGCCATGGCTCAAAGGTATTTGTAATCCTAGACTTGATAAATAAATAAAAAAACAGTCCCGCACAAAAGATTAATAATCAAGTTAGCCAGCCTGGGAGTGGGTCCCAGGGTGGTAGCCTGGATAGCAAACTGGCTGCACAACAGGACACAGAAGGTAATAGTGAATGGAACACATTCTCAAGAAAGGGGGGTTACTAGTGGAGTACCTCAGGGCTCAGTACTGGGTCCAGTCCTCTTTAACGTCTTTATAGGTGACATTGCAGAGGGTCTGGAAGGAAAGGTATGCCTCTTTGCAGATGACACAAAGATCTGTAACAGAGTTGATACACAGGGAGGGGTAGAAAGGATGAGAAGGGACTTGGCAAGGTTGGAGGAATGGTCAGACATATGGCAACTTAGATTCAATGCAAAGAAGTGCAAAGTAATGCACCTGGGAAATAAAAATCCAGGAGAAAAGTACAGATAGGAGAGGTGCTAACAACAACAATAATGGAAAGGGATCTGGGTGTAGTCATATCAGATGACCTAAAGGTGGGTAAGCAATGTGAGAAGTCAGTAAGGAGAGCCAGGGGGATATTGGGATGCATAGGGAGGGGCATCACAAGTAGAAAAAGGGAAGTGGTTATCCCTCTGTACAGACAGGTGGTAAGACCCCATCTGGAGTACTGCATGCAGTTTTGGAGACCTCATCTACTCAAGGACATAGACAGGATGGAAGCAGTACAGAGGAGGGCAACTAAAATGGTGCAGGGTCTACATCAGAAACCACATGAGGAGAGACTGAGAGAGCTTAATATGTGTACCCTTGATAAAAGGAGGGACAGGGGGGACATGACAGAAACTTCTAAGTACCTCAAGGGAATCAACAAAGTCCAGAAGGGTAGCATCTTTCAGAAAAAGAGATGTGTAAGAACAAGGGGGCACAATTTAAAGTTAGAGGGGGGACGGCTCAGGGGTAATGTGAGGAAATTCTTTTTCATGGAGAGAGTGGTGGACGCATGGAACCGCCTTCTTGGAGAGGTTGTGGGGTCTAAAACAGTGGGGGAATTCAAACATGCATGGGACAGATATAAGGCAATTATAGTGGGGGGTTGCAGGAAGTAGGCTGTTGGTTAACTAGAATCTGCAGCTTATCCAATAGGTAGGGAAATGGGCAGACTGGGTGGGCCAAGTGGTCCTTATCTGCCGTCAAAGTCTATGTTTCTTCTGAAGGTGTCATCTGCTCTTTAAAGCAGCAGTACTATGCAAAACAAATCTGCCCTTATTCGACTGTTTATTCCCTGTGCTCTCCTGAGCATGTACCTGGAACTTTTTCCTGCTGGCAATGTACTATTACTGAGTAATTTACTCCATTATCCTTTGTGTTTGTTTACATTTCTGCCCCTGCACTCCTTTGACTAGATAGCGGCTGCAATATGTTCTGTGGCACTACAATGGCTGTAATGGCTCACTTCCTAGTTGGGTAGTACTGCTGCTTTAATATAATCACATCATCTTCCACATGTGGCTGAAGTTATTCTAGAGTATGCCTGGAGGTCAAAATATTTAAATTAAATGACACTAGCGATGATTTAGAAGTAATCCCTACAACTATTCCAGGATGACATCAGAATTGATTCCCCCATGACACTGCATAAATTATGGGTCTTATTTGGCACACTGGATCAGAGATATGCAACCCCCTCTTCAGGTGGTGTGGTGACCAATCTGCATTGCTGCCCAGGATAGAGGAAGGCATGAATCAGGGTAGTCCTGTGTCTAGACATATAGATCTTATGCTCAATGGAAGCCCCTTGCACTCAGTGTTGATGGATTCATTTATCTTGTTGGAGAAACTGGATGTGGGCCCCTTTTATGGGTGAAGAGAACACATGGACAAACTGGGCTTCAAGCATTTGACACTTTACTAGGGTGTCAGTCAAATTCATGGGTAAATACACAGTTTCCTGGCCCAAAGACCACTGTCATTCAGCTTCTATATAGTTCACTGGAGTACTTCAAAAATCATTGCCCTACGCAACACCACCATGGCAGTAAATGTCCTCTCCCACTCCCTGTGGCTTGTACTTCAACATAGTTCCTGGGCTCTCTCTGTCCTTTCACCTGCAGGGGCATCACAGTGCCTGGGAACTCCCTATTCCCACCTTCACTAGCCATCAATCTGGTAATTGCATATTATTCAACAATGCCCTTTTTGGTTGGATTTTCACTAGAGGGTTAACTACCGGTACACTGAGGTGGAGCCCACACCTCAAGTTGTACTTTTACCTCTGCAAGTACACCGGGCTGGCACTCCCTCACCATGCCCCATCACCTTACCATTTTGTGAAATCCCAGCCATTCAGCTTGGTCAATCTCAGACTATATATCACCATGCTACAGGCACCCGATGACCCACCCAGCTTGGGTAAAATTCCAGCAGACAGGTTGTCAGCACTTCTTTTACCCTTTAGGGGATGCCCCTTCTCACTTTTTAGCAATTTTGACCTCCACTATTGCACATCCTTCCATCCTTGTACCAATTTAAAGTTATTTTAGGTACAAGATGTGGTGGCAGCAGCAACACTACAGCTGCCATCCCTAAGGTGTGATGGAAGCAGCACTACAGACCCCATCCCTCAGGTGTGATGGCAGCACCAACAGCACTATGGCCCCCATCCCTTTGGTGTGATGGCAGCAGCAGCACTATGGCCCCCCTCCCTCAGGTGTGATGGAAGCAGCAGCACTGTGACCCCCATCCTTTAGATGTGATGGCAGCAGTACTATGTTCCCCATTCCTCTGGTGTGATGGCAATATCATCACTATGATTTCCATCCCTCAGGTGTGATGGCAGCAGTGCTACATTTCCCATCCCTCGGGTGTGATGGCAGTATCAGCACTATGGGCCCCATCCCTCAGGTGTGATGGTAACAGTACTACATTGCCCATCCACCAGTGGTGATGGCAGAAGCACTATGGCCACCGCCCCTCAGGTGTGATGGCAGTAGCAATAATGCAGTCCACATCCCTCAGGGGTGATGGCAGTAGTGACAGCACTATGATCCACTTTCTTCAACACCCACACCCCACATACACAAGTTACAAATTATTTGGTTTCTTTGCTTGTTAGAACTCAGATGTGAATTTATCTGAACCACCACCACTAAGGTGGACTACCTTTGTTTTTTCCTATCTATCATTTAACTGCCTGAACTGGATTTATGCCTGTGACACTGCTGATCAGGCTTTGGGAACAGACTTGGGTGTTGGAGGACCGGCTGGGGGGTGAAGGTTTGAGTGTCCAATGACCACTTGCCTTCTCCTGGAAGAGAGAGGATGGGTTCACAGCTCAACATTTTCTGGCCCCTGGTGGAGGCCAGAGGAATGGCAACACGTCGGCCCTCACTGCGGGAGGGAGCATGATGGATGTCGGTTTGTGCCCTGACATCATGAGGCCTGTCACGCTCCCAAAAAAATGGGAAAACACCCGCTGGCCAGCTGGAGGATGGCTGCTGATCCCTCCATAAGCCCGAAGCCCCAGACACATGTGTCCATTCTGACCCCTGCTGTGCCCAGTAGATACAAAAAGAAGTTCTTTGTGGTGATTCTCCTCCACTGGTAGCCTCCCACAGGGGCAGAGGCCCACCCGATGAAGGGTTACTTCAAGTTACCTGGTAGCACGGCAATAAGGGGCAGTGGATGGTGATCAGGACTCAGCAGCGGTGGTAGGGGGCCTTGGCAGGCCTGAAGGAGTGGATGGCCGGGGGGTAGGAGGAGCAAAAAAAAAAAAACTGCCTGAATTTGCTTCTTTGAAATAAAGTGTCTTCACCTAAAAAAATCCACAAGTGATTAGTGGAGGACCTTCAAATGGAAAATCACGCATCTCCCAAACATGTGGATGCTTTTTTTTTACTTGGTCTCCATGAAAAGGGTGTCTCTCAGTTTTCATGTCTGAGCTCATATGTGAATTGAGCACCACTCTGCCCACCAGCATCATACAGCTCCTGGGGTCTTACCTTCTGTGTGTCATTGAATGTGCTTTCAAAATCCACTGGCCAAACATAAGTACACTTAAACACTTAACATTTGCTTTTTGATGAAGCAGTCTATCAGAAAACTTTTTGTTGTCACAGAGACTGAAACAGCAGGTGGGAGAAAAGGTGAAAATTATCCCAGTCACCTAAATGGGGTGCTAACTGTGAAGTCTTTTTGTAAGTAGTAAGGCAGTTTCTTCCTTGTGAACATACTTTCATTCAGGCTAGTTTTCATTCAAACAACTGAGGATTTTGGATGGCCCTGCTGATTATAAACTTGTTGGTAACAGTGATCTTGCACTTAGCTTCTACAACCTAGATACTCACATGCAAAGAATACAATAAAAATCTGACGAAAGTCTAAAAACAAGCTTATAAAACACATAAAATGTATCTGGACAAATCTTTACCTATACAAAATCACTGCCGCCTGAGTAAAACTCAGGTAAATTACATGGTACCCTGACTACTGTATGATGTAGTAAACATATATTGGTATTTTTTTATATATTCTTTGTAAACCAGGTAAGGCCCACTAGGCAGAACTGCTTGTTTTCAGGGGCAACCCAGGAGCACTGGGAAGGTTAAGTGACTTGCTCAGAGTCACACAGTATGCAAGTAGAGGTTGTGGGAATCAAACCCAAGTCTGCTCGATGTACCCAGTTCAATCACAGTTTGTTACTCTAACCACTAGGCTATACTGCCAGCCATAATAACAACCATATATAATGTTTTAATATATGATTTCAATAATAGTGCACAGTACCTACAGTGCAAATTATGAACATTAAACACTTTACAACATTTTACTAAAACTGAATTATTTAGCACTCCATCTGCTTATTTTTTCTTACACCAAAGTGCATGAATAGTTGACAGAGCACTGTAAATAGCTTCTGATCAGGTTTCATTATTCTATATCCACATCTTATCCATTTAGGATTCATGTTAGGAACATATGCTTTTCTTCATATTTAAAATATATTCAAGTGTTCGTGCATTCATTTAGTAGTTTATACTGACTAATATATGCTGCAGAAAACAGTAAAGGATTTATTGTGAAGCACTCAGAGTCTATAGTAGAACTCCTGCAATTCCCCAGCATGTTCTGCAAATGATCTCTGCAATTTCAGGTTACTTTTCCCACAATTTTCCAGTGGCCCTGCCCACGTGTGCTGATACTTGCATTTTTTTTTTGTATCATCCAGTGTAATATAAATAGTAAAAGATATTCAGGCACAAACTAAATGAAAACTGTGGTTTCAGGAAGGAAAGCAGTCCTCAGCTGATGGAGAGGTTAGTGGGAAGCATGGGTGGTTAAATTGAACAGCTGGTTGCAACAAAGCAGTGCAGGTGGTTTCCTTACTGATTCTATAAGCAGTAAAGCAGAAAGAATGTGAAGCACAGCAGCATTCATTTTAATGTGCTGAAATCTGGGCCAGCCCGCTGGTGCTGCAGTAGTGCTACTGCTTGCAATACCACCGACCCGGGGTCAGAAGCAAACTTGGGTTGCTGGAGGTCCGGCCAAGGGAGTAGGATCGAGCATATGGGGGGCTGCTCTCCTCTTCCGGGGAGGGTGGGCTGCAGGTCCCGCTGCTTTACCACCACCTGGGTGACAATGGGTGGTGCTGCAATGGGGCTGCAGAGTGACTGGAAGAGGAGGACACTAGCCGGGGTCTGGAGCAGTTGAATGTCTCTATGTGCCCTACCTCCTTGGATCCCTTCGCGTGTCAGTGCCCTCAGGGACATAGACCAGAAAACCAGGAACAATCACCCCACATCGGCCTCTGGTAGAAGGTACCCAGCTGCCCCATACTTCATAACCAGGCTCCTTGAGGGACCCACTGGGCTGTCAGACACACACTAAGGGACTGTGAAGTGGTGACCTGGGGTCCCTTCCCTTCCCACCTGGGGGGGTACAACCCAGGCAGGATGGGGGCAGGCCCACAGGAGCTCCCGAGCATTACCTGTGGTGAAGCTAGGGGATACCCAGCCTAGGGATCTCTGAAAAGTAGAGACTGATGCTGTGAGAAGGGGGCATAGAAAGAGAAAATTAAAAACATTTAAAATCTTAGGGATTCTATGCAGTGACATGCAACTTCTGTGAGGCACTGGTACAAGAATTCAAAATACACAAACCAAGCAGGATTCCGTGATTTTTACCGGTGTTACCGTTAAAAACAGAAAACCAGGGTCCTTGCTGATGATGCAAACAGCTCTGCTGTCTTTTCAGGTTGCATACACCATTGTGTTGTATCAGCGACTGCTACAGGTGAAAAAGGATGATGTGCTGCTTCTGGGCTAGGGGCAACTGACCAAGCTGTGATTTCTCATTATTGGCCCACCAAATCATGGATTAGAAGTCAGGAGGGACTAATGATTAAACTAATCACATTTTGGGATTTGGAGGATTGGGCTAGGGAGTGAGAAGGCATTCAAATGAGAACTGTTTAATAAAAACTTCTCTCTGTCTTTTTTTCTCGGGGGGGATGAGGAAGTGAAGTGGAAGGTGGAAATCTGGAGTTGGGAGTCGATGGCCATTGGGCTAGGTCTGGGCACCATTACTCGTACACTCCTATAGTGGAAAGTATTCTTTATTCAATTCTAAAAAAATAATGCCCTATTATTGTTTGTATTTGGAAATTAGAAATCATTACTAGCTAGGTCACCTACAAAAAAAAAGAATGAAGTTATCACGTTTGACCCTGATTCATGGTCTTAGTCCAGATTGATAAGAACAGAGGCCAAAAGGGAGGGAAACAGAGCATCTGAGAGTAGGTTCTCCTTCTAGGGATAGGTTGTGGCACTGCAAAGGGACTGAAATTAGGGGTACTCGGGTGCAGTAGAATCAGATCTGAGGGCATCAAGTTGGAATTTTGGAAATTCAGATTCCGATTCCAACTCTGGTCCACCTCTAAATAAGGTACATAAATGGAACTGGAGACAGAATCGGAAGGTCTGAATCTGACTCTAACTTTGCACCTAGATGCCCTGATTGCCAGTACGAGGCACAAGCCTGTCTCCACTCTTTCTCCCTCCTCCCAGCCCTTACCTTACCTTACCTTATCTGGTTGACTTGCACTGCAGTTTGGGTTAAGTCTCAGGTGGCTTCCAGCTTCTCGACATTCCAGCCTGGGCATTGGTATCTGTCACATCACCTGGTCTTCTCCTCTTGATATCAAAAAGTACCCCACCCCGTCTTTGCAGCAACTGATAGCAGATACTGGTAGCTAAGATCACCCCCCAATCCTTGGCTCCGTGGTCCCACCTCCCTAGACCATGTCCACAATTGTCCCCCCCCCACAGATCAGTTTACTTGGGCCATTAGATGTAATTCTTCTGTCATGTCCGAATTTAAAGAGCTTTTGTTTAAATTAACTGAAGCACCACACCTAGTGCACAGTCTCCCCTAGGTTGCTACCATGCATTGTCCCACACACAGTTCACTTGTTTTTCCCAGAGTTACCTGGGGGGACCTGGCCAACATAATCAAAGCCCTAAAATCACACTCTGCCAGATGCATAGTAAAGGCATCTGACAGTGCCTGCTGCCATGGCTTTGTTTAGGTTAGCCATGTCCTAGGTAACTGGGAAAAACAAATTTGAACTTTGAGGCAATATAGTAGTGGTAGTGCTCTATGGGAGATCGTGCAGCGGGCATGGAGCTTCAGTTAATTAATTTGAAACAAGTGCTTTTTCAGACATGATCATCGGGGGGGGGGGGTCTAGTGACTAGGGATGGGAGTCAGAGTCACAGAGGAAAGTGAAGATGTCTTCCAGTCAGACTAGGGGACCAGGGACCATGTTGGGGACGGAGGGGTGATGTGAAAGAAAATGTTCTGAACTAAATGGCCAATATGGAACAGGAGGATGGAAGCTGTCAGGTGTCAGAACTGCTGCCTCCACTATGACCACATGACCTAGGCCTCTTCCACACAGTCGGACCACAGCAGCAGCAGGTAGGGGCAAAAGAGAGGGAGATATGGGCTTTCAGTTATGCTCAGATGTGGATTCAGTGGGAATTGGATTCCAATTTCAATTCCAAAATTTTTTTTCAGAATTCAGATTTTTGGCCTTGAACACCAAAATTCCAAATTCAGAAAAAAGGCTTAGAATCCAAGGTATCTGATTTTGTTAGGTGGATTCCAAGCAACTTTAACTGAAATGAAGTTTTGCAGCCACAAGCCACAGACTCCATTCACATTACACTGGCCCAACTGTTGTACTTATTGTAATGTTGCCTCTTCCAAGCCAAGCCAGCAGAGCTAGTCAAATGAACTGTAATTGGAGGGAGGGGTGGAGCGCAAGGCTGGAGGTGCACCTCAAAAATGAGAGGACATCTGATACAGAAAGCTAAGTGCACTCACCATCCACACAAGTAGCAATGTCCAAACTCTGAGGAAGCCCTGAAGACAGGGTGAAACATAAGCAGACCATCGCAGTAGTGCGGAGGCACGGTTGCACCTTGTTGTCTTATCCTATGCCAATGTACTGGTGAATAAACTGTTGAAAAAGAACAGTTTGGACGTTGCTAATTGTATGGATGGTGAGTGCACCCAGCTTTCTAGTCAAATGAATATTTGACAAGGCCAATACAAAATCTACTAGCATATGCTAGTGAGTCAATGCCATTTTGCAACCCTATTTCATCACCCCAGAAATCTACTCCTGGATGAATGGTGTGGGTGACCATGTGCCACTATCCAGCACTCCCTAGGACACTGACACATGTATACTCTCATGGGTGGTGGTGGGGGGACCAGAACAGAGGAACATGGCCAATGACTGAGTATGTGTGATGGATGAGTTGTGGTGGTTCGTACGCCTATGGTTTAGGGTGTTGCCAGACGAATCTGGAAGGAGAGGCAGGAAGTGTACTCTAGGACCAAGATGCAAGGTTCATTAAAACTAACTGGAGCACACAGCAAAAGGACTCAGTTTTCACTACCACTATTACACAATGGAAAGACAGAGACAATATTACTGGGACCCCAACCAACCAAACTAATGTCACGTGGAAATCCGGGCAATTCAAATCCTGGATGATTCTTGCTGAAGCATGAGTGGGGCGTGGCAATCCACTGCACCAAGCTTTTTTTTCTGTTAGTATGTTGGTTGGCCAACCACTGGGCATGAGCCCAGGGAAGGGATTCCTGTACAGGCCATAAACTGGGATGACCAGACCCTCAATAAACCAGAAACAGGGGAAAGCATGGTAGGCCTCCTGGCCTCAGGAAGAAGATAACTCCTGGAAGAAGATAACTCCTGGTGTCACTAATGTGATGTCGAAGGGAAAGCGCCTAGTTGAGGATGGGTGTTGAAGTCTGGTCGTGGACAAGGAGGATCCTTAAGGTGAGTCATCAGCTGTGATGACCTTGTGTTTGAGGGCAGGTGAAGATCTGGTAGAGGGAAAGATACTGGATGTGGATGATCTGCTGGACGACCTCTGGGTAGGTCCCAGGAAACCTTACCACCTCACTGCAGCTGCCTCAGAGCCTGACATTCTTCGGCATGACCTGTGGCTGGGTCACTGGAATAAGAACCACCTCTGGACAGGATGATAATGAGCATGACAACCTTCAGTGGGGACTCTGACATGGGCACTTATGCCATCTTGGGACCACATCTACAAGGGAGACTGGGCAACATGACACTGGGTTTACTGAGTGACTGAAGTCCCTCAAGCTACAGCCAGGGCGGCTCCTAACCTAACTCACTTTGGTGGGCTCTAGCTAACAGCTGACTACCACTTATGACTGGTAATGTGAACCTGGAGTGTCACTGCAAAGGCTTGGAGTCAGTGGAGATCAGTGGAGGTGGGTGCAGGCAATGCTGGGCTTCCTGGGGACCCCACTAGGGTCAAAGCAAAGACATTGCAGAAGCTCTTCATGGCATGGGCAGGAACTGCTTGAAGAGAAAATTAAAAAACTTGAAATGCAATCCCCCCATTACGACCAAGGGCCCTACCACTTGGGCCGGAGTGGCCTATATGCTGATTCACTTTGGAAGGTCCTCTCTACCAAATGACTCACACTACAACTAGCCTCAGATGTCTTGGAGGGAAGATGCAACAGTCTGCTGGACCAAGTAAGTGATGGTGGAAACACCTTCTGGAGTTGGAATGCTGGAGTGGAAGCAAGGTTTTAACTCCCGTGGGGTCCCGAAGGTAGAGACGGCGCAATGGTAAAGGTTGTTTTTGGTTCTGGCATTGTTCCTTTCACACCTGAGACAGGTACACTAAGTGGGTCACAGAGCAGGGTTATGCAGCTCGGGGCTAGGCACTTAATGCACTCAAAGAGGACCTTCCACGATGGTCCAAGAAATTTATTCTTGCAGTCGTTTTATGTGGCAAAGTTGTGTGCATGTGTTAGTTTTGTCAAAGGTTTACTCTTCTTTCCATGTTTTTAATTGTTTTTTAGCTCTGCTGCACTTGCCTTTGCTGTTCAGCTACTGGGCTGCTGGCTCCTGGTGATGTCACTGTATGAGTAGAAGTGAATCACACTGTGCTGTACAATGATATTGCAGCAGTGTCACTAGGGAAAACTTCCATAACTTGGTATACATACTACAGTAGTAATGCTGAATTAGTCAAGGGATTTTTAAGGATTTAAAACAAAATAATGAGAAGTGTGAAAGCTTTTGTTAGCGATTTTTTGTTGTTGTTGTTTGGTAGTTTGTTCTCTGCTACCAGGAGAGGCAGGGGTCGATTTTAACATTATTTTACTAACCCAAGACCTAGTGCAAATTGACCAGGGCTATTGCAGCTAACTCTCTACTTATCCATCTTCAACACTGCAAGTTTTCCTTGGCTGAAAATTAAGTTAAAAAGTTCCCTACAGTAGCACTCTCTAGTCCTTATGCTACTGTCTCTCTCTCTCTCTCTCTCTCTCTCAATGTCCCAGACGACCTGGTGTGACTGACAGCTCATTAACAACTGCAAATATGTGGCAATTCAAGGACAAAAAGCATCAATGGTAATCATAATTAGCACTCCACTGTTAGGCTTTTCAGGTAGTGTTAAGGGTGTGACCAAGGATAGCTTCCAGTTTTCTGAATGTGTCTCTGTCTGACAGTTTGTCCCACGTTATTAAGCAGTGTCTCTTATTTCCCTACATTCTGAGTGTCTGTATCTAACATTTCAGTGTCAAAATGCTATGAGGTATACAGGGAGGCATTACTTAGTACAGATTACAAACGCATTAAACACAAATGAAAAAACTGACAGTGAGTTGTCTCAGCGTACAGCAACTCTCTCTAATTCACTGTGCTTTGCTACCGAGGCACAAAATAAATCCAGTTTATAAAATGACTTACACACAACCAAGGCATTCCTTAACCACTGGAGTTGGCATATTGCATTGATAACGGGGTGTCTTGGGGAAGAGGGAACAATGCTGAACATAGTATGTACACCAAGTTACTGAAGTTTCCCCTAGTGAAACCACTGCATCTTCATTGTACAGCACAACGTGATTCACTCCCTCCTCATACAGTGATGTCACCAGTACAGCTCAGGGTCTGCAGCAACACGAGGATCAGTGTAGAAGCTCTGGTGTACCACACAGTTTTTAGCAGCTCAGAATGGAAAAACTAATTGCAGAGAACATTACAGAAATACAAAACAAGAATCAATGCAGGAAGGGGGAATTTTATGTATGAATGTTAAAAGGACTGCAGAAGGTCCTCTTTAAGGCAGTTGAGTCACATAAATAAGTGGACTAGAGAAGGCAGTTCAGTCACTTAAAGCAGTCCAATTGAATACAGCCCTTCAGTCACAGCAAGCAGTAGGTTTACCATCTTTTAAGAAGCCCAAAGTGGGACATTTCTTACTGAAATATCATTTTTCGCAGGACAATATGTAACCTCAACCAACACAACATATTTTTCTCTAAATAATCAGAATTAAGACTAAGTGTTGCAGTTTTTTAGATGTTCCCTAGTGTTTCTAATAATTTTAAGGTATCTTAGCTAAGGTACTATAGCTTTTGCAGCATTTAGAGGAAAGTCTGAAAATATTCTTTTGTACTATAATGTCAGGACATTTAGTATTTTTCATGTTTTTTTCTCAGGACACAGCTGCCCAAATCAGGACTGTCCTGCGAAAGTAGGGACAGGTGGTAACCCTAGCAAGCAGTGGGTTGAAGGCTGTGAGGGAGGAGCTTGGGGAGCTGCAAACTGATCTGAGCCCTCAGAACAGACCAGGAAGGAGGAAACAAGGAACAGCCACATGAACTAAGTCTTAAGGACATATAAATATACAAAATGTGGGAGCAGATCTATAGTCCTTATGAGTAGGATTGTGGTTTCCAGTTAGTACTGTAGCTGACTGTCTTATGCTGCATGCAAGGGCATTTAGGATAACAATTTCTGTTAGAGGCTGGGCTAGGATTAGTTAATTCTACTTGCTGTAGGGAGAGTGGTGTGGAGAGGCTGTATAGGTAGTGTGGACCATGAGTAGGATTGTAGGGTGCAATGTTTGTGGGGCAGCAATGCAGATGAACATACTGTGGAGGCGGGGAGGGTGTCCAATATACCACAGGCTAAGGAGGCTTGAGGAAGAGGTTTAGTGGCTTGGCAGGGAGCTGGGGAGGTTGAGGGAGGAGGGAAGGATTGCGTCGGTAGGAGGGCTGACATCTGAGAGTATTGTGGGGGCAGGGCCGGCGTCAGCACCCAGGCCACACGGGAAAATGCCCAGGGCCCCAACACCCTTAGGGGGCCAACTGTGGGGGCCCTAAAACTAGAAAAAAAAAGAAAAAATCCAGCAGGAAGGTGTGGGTGTGGTGGAGAAATGGAAAAAAGGCTATGGGGTCAGGGGGGCTCAGCTAGTGTCAGGTGCCGGGTGAGCGCTGCTGTTCTGGTGCTGCTGCTTGCTCGATGCGCTCTGCAAGGTCATCTCGCATAATCGCATTTGCCTGAGTTGCAATGTATTGCTGCTGCAGGCTGCGGCATGCGGCTATCCTTGACCCTTTTCCGTTCCAGGAACTACTGCCTACTGGATGTTGGGAATTCTGTTGGGATGTGTGGTGGATTGGGACCAATTGCACTCCTGTGTAAGAAGAAATTCAGTTCTTCCGTGGAGCTGCTTGGGGCTCTCTCTAGATGTCTTCTGCGTTTCTGCACTCACCACTTCTTCCCGGTTGCCTCGCGGTGGCAGACACTATATGACTGGGAGGGAGCTAAGCTAAGGTAAAGAGACTGCAAGGGCATGGCACACACTTTGGTACAGTGGTAGGGTAGGGGCTAAGGGAGTAATTATAAAGAGGTCAGTCTTGGGGGACGGAAACATGGTGCCTGGCTGCTGGCTGGATGATGGGGATAGGAGCTTCAAAAGTAACTGTAAGGAGGTCTGTTCAAGGGACTCTGGGTCCGGGAGGTTATCCCTCATATAGGCAGTGTTGAGATGGCCATCGTGCCCAGAAAAGGGATCCCTAGAGGAGATCAGAGAGGACAAGTTTCAGAACTTAAGGTCAAGGAAGATCTGCTACCTGAAGAGCTAACTAAGGACTGCTGGCATGGTGAGGCAGGTCAGCATGTGTGGAGGATGTAGGAGGGCTGTAAATGTCCTGAGGGTTGATATTTATGTGGACAGAAAGGTGTGGTGGCACACTAAAGTTGAATGAAAAGCATGAGGATGATGAGAGCACAAACTCACAATTGCCAATGCCAGCAGTCAGCCAGTTTCCTCCAGAGTCTGTCTGAGAGCAATGTGCATCATGATCAAACTAATAAGTGCCATTGGCTGGCACCTGCCCGTGCCCTGCCCTTCAAGTTAAGTTCATCACACATCCCACCACCATAACCCAGAGAGAAGGCTCCTTCACTGAAAAAACCAAAACAAAAACATCTTCTGGTCCTCTGGACTGTGGATTGTCAGGCTGGCATGTCGCTCTTGAGCTGTCCAGTGGGCCAGCGCTGTCAGACTCAGCCCCCCCATACCCTGTCTCAGACAAGTTTCAAACACACAGTCTGCGAGAGACAGCCGAGCCAGGTGCTACTGAAGACACCGGTAGTACCCCGAGGCCTGAATGGGCATTGGACATCAAAGATCAAGGAACACAAATGGAGCCCCTGTTACCCACGGTGAGAAATAAACATGGAACAGTGAAAAGGATCCAGAATGAGGGGATGTGATGTGAGCTGAGCTGATTAGAGGGGTTGGTCGGCAGATGTCATTTTTTTCATTTTACGTTATTTTGCACAGAAATCAATCTTTTCTTTGTTGTTATTTGTCTCTGATGAGGCTCTCAGGTTCAGGCGCAGCAGTGTAGAATGAACGAGTGCATGGGGTGGGTGCAGTCATTCATTAATTTGACATGGATTGGCAATAGCTGCCTCTGGCTGTGCAGCGCTCAGCACTAGAAGGGCAGCAGTAGCCCAGCCCGACTGAATTTGTTCCCTTCTCTCGCCGCTCAGCTCACACAGTGCAACATCGGGTCAGGTTGCTTGCTTCTGGGTGCATTCATTCATTAATTATGGCATCAGCTGCCTCTGGCTGCTCAGTGCTTAGCGCTACAGGGGCAGCAGTAGCCTAGCCTGACTGAATTTGCATTTCCTTCCTGCTCACACAATGCGACATGGGTTGCTTGCTTCTGGGTTTCTAAGTTGCAGCCAGTCAGAAAGGAAAACAGTGTGAGTGCCCGCCCTGCACACCAGGTGGGAAATTGAAACACTCTCTCTCGCTTGCTCACTCCTTCCAATGGCAGCATATTATTAGAGTGTGCATGGGCTGAGTGACTTTTGATTTGGATTCGGGATGTCTACATTCTTGCTCTATTTTCTGACTGACTCATACTTCACACGGTGACCATGGGGTGACAGTCCAGTCCTCATTCAAGGACTGTATGTATGGGAAGGTTAGTCCAGGGTGTATCTTTTTACATTATTTAAACATTTTTCACAAACACAGCCAAACCGTGCCTGACCTTGACAGGAATACTCATTTCATGTCTCATTTGTAGTTTGAGCTGGATTCAGTCAAACAGTATGACAAAAAAAAAACACAAAAAACATGCTTTTGCTTGGGTGGGGCAGGGGGCAAGGTGAGGGGGGCCCACTGAAGGTCCATTGCCCAGGGCCCACAAAAACCTGAAGCTGGCCCTGTGTGGGGGCACCACAGAGAAGGAACAGTGGGGCAAGGGAGAGGTCAGGGGGAGGAGGCACAGTAGACAAGAAGCCAGTTGATGAAGGGTAGACTCTAGTAGGACCTAGAAAAAAGAGGAGCAGCAGTAGGCAGGAGGGAGGAGGAAACACACAATAAGGCAAAGGGAAGAGGGAACATGTTTGCTATACTAAAACACATGGGAAAGAGGACACAGGAGGAGATTGCACAAGGAATAGTCATCACAAAGAGAAGGGAGAGAGGGGCATTACTAGTGGAGTGACTGAGTATGGCATGGCGGGGCGGTGATAATACTCGGAGAGGTGAGGAGGGAGAAGAAGGTTGGCAGTCAAACAGGAGGAGGGGGAGGAGTCTCAATTGAGAAGGGTAGGGAGAAGACACTGGGACACACTGTAAAAGCACCGTCTTGAATGGCCCCAGAAATGAGAACCTGGGTGGGGGTGTGGCGACAGGCAAAGGGAAGAGGAGGGAGGTGTACTAGTGTTGGGGGACTCCATACTCAAGGGGATCAGATGGGGCAGCAAGGGGGACAGGCACAGTCAGATATGGGTGGAGTCCATACCAGGATTAAAGGCAGACAAGGCAGGACAGGCAATCCTAATGTGCATAAGGAGGGGTAGGAGGAAACCACACATTGTGGTACATGTGGGGACAAATGACCTAGCGGGGGAAATGGTGGAGGTAAGGAGAGGATTGAGGAAGTGGGAAGGATGTGTGAGGAGACTGGGGAGTCTGTGGCATTCTCCGAAGTGCTCCCAGTACCCTGCTCAAGCACAGTGAGAAAGGAGAGGATTAGGGAGTTGAACACATGGTTGGTAGAATGGTGTCAAACTAAGCGATGTGGGGTTGTGGGTGGCTGGGGCAGTATCTGGGATAATAACACTCTGTTTGCAAGGGATAGGCTGCACCTGAGTGGGGAGGGGAAGACGGTACTAAAGCAAAGACTGTGGAGGTATATTGTGACAAAGGTGGATTTAAACTAGATGGGGGGGGGGGGCAAGTGGACAGCAGATAGGCAGGGATCTGATAGAGTGGAGTCACAACCTACTCCCCAGGCTAGCAGGGAAGGACTCGGTGTGCCCGAAAAAGGAGGGAGTAGAAGGAAGGAAATGGAGGCCAATGAAGGGAAGGGGACAGGATGGAGGCTGGTATCGCTGAATGCAAGAAGCTTAGGCAACAAATCTGCCAAGCTATAGTCACTCTTAGCAGTGTGGAGGGTAGATATTGCAGCTGTCACAGAAACGTGGGCAACTGAGAACCGGGACTGGGATCTGGCAATCCCAGGATACAAATTATACAAGAAGGACCGTAAAGAAGGGAGGGGCAGTGGGGTGGCAGTCTATGTGAGGGATGGGATCAAATGCACAAGGGACGAGGGGGGAGAAAGGAGAACAGAGGCAATCTGGCTGCAGCTCCTAGACTCAAGGGGTAGGAAACTGAGGTTTGGGGTGGTATACAGGCCACCGTCCCAGTCTGAGGAGCTTGACAGGGAATTAACGGGACAAATCAGAAAGGTATGTAGAAAAGGGAAGGTGGTCATCGTGGAGGATTTCAACTTGCTGGGGGTTGACTGGAGCATTCCAGTCACCTCCAGTGCTAGAGAGCAAGTGCTCCTGGATGCAATCCAGGAGGGTCTCCTGACACAGTTGGTTAGTGTACCTACTAGGCTAAAGAACACTTTAGATCTGGTGTTGTCGAATGGGGAGGCAGTAAGGGAAATAAAGATGGAGGACCCACTAGCCAACAGCGATCACCAAACGGTGTGGTTTAATATCACGTTGTGTGGGGAGACAGAGAAATCAGTTACTCAGGTATTAAACTTCAGGGAGGCAGACTTTGGGAGGATGCAGGAAGTACTGAAAGGGAAACTAGAGGGCATAAGGCAGGAGATGAATGCAAAGCAGAAATGGGATATTATCAGGGCCCCTAGTGCTCTGTGGCAGAATTTTCTGATTTCTGCAACAGGGATCCTAGGCTTCTGCGGCAGCATTTTCTGATTTCTGCAGCATGATTTATTCATTTCTGTGGCAGAATGCAGTCCTACCTTTGGCTAAAATATGATGTGATGTCATAGATGACATCACTTGCCAAGCATAGAGGGGCTTCAGGATAAACAAAATGGATATGGGAGCCTGACACTATGGAAAAACTGTATATTTGAATGAAAATTCACCAGAAACAATGAATTCTGTGGCACTATATGAATTCTGTGGCATGATGTAAATTCTGTGAAAAATTCCACAACCGCAGAATCGCAGAATTCCAGGGGCCTTGGATATTATTAAAAGGGGAATTACAGCAGCAACAGAAGCCTGAACCAAGACACAGAGTAAGAGGAGCAGAGTAAGAAAACCATGCTGGTTGAACAGCGAGGTAGTGGAGGTGGTGAGAGCAAAATGAGAGGTGCATCAGAGGTATAGAAGGACAGGAAAGGAGGTGGGCAGGGAGGCGTATGCAAGACGGTCCAGGGAGGTGACCAGAAAAGTGAGAGAAGCCAAGGTCCAGAGGGAACTGAGATTAGCACAGGGAATTAACGGGGGGAGACTTTTCAGATACATCAGGGAGAAAAGGAAGTGCAAGGAGACAATAGTGAGGATAAAAAGGGTTGGGGAGTGGACGGAAAAGAGTGAGGAGCAGGCAGAAGCACTGAATGCATACTTTTGCTCAGTGTTCATGGAAGAAAAGGGGGGACCGCTACCACCATGGGCTGGGAGCTTGGGGCCAGGGGAAGAGGAGGCAACAGATGGAAGAATTGAGGCAAGTAGAGTCCTAGAGGGACTGAGGGCACTGAAGGTAGTCAAGGCACCAGGGCCAGATGGTATCCACCCCGAGGGTGCTGAGGGAGATGGCGGAGCTGCTAGCGGATCTGTTCAGCACCTCACTGGAGTTGAGATGTGTGCCACTGGACTGGAGGATGGCACATGTAGTGCCATTACACAAGAGCAGACCAATGGATGAACCCGGTAATTATTGCCCGGTAAGTCTCACCTCCATGGTGTACAAACTCATGGAGACAATACTAAAGGAAAGACTGGTGTCATACCTTGAGGAGGACAATGGCCTCCAGGATGTGAGGCAGCATAGGTTTGTTTCAGGGAAGTCTTGTCAAACCAGCCTGATACAATATTATGACTGGATGACAGGTGAGCTGGACAAGGGTCATGCGGTGGATGTTCTTTACTTGGACTTCTGCAAGGCCTTCAATTCTGTGCCCCATAGGCGGCTTGAGGGGAAGCTAACTGGAGTAGGGGTAGGGGCAACAATGATGAACTGGATTACAAGCTGGCTGAGCGGCAGGCTGGAACGGATGGTGATGAGAGGGGAGCTCTCAACTCCAAGGCCGGTGACGAGTGGGGTGCCACAGAGCTCTGTGCTGGGGCCAATATTGTTCAGGTGCTTCATCAGGCATTGCATATGGGGTGGTGAGCAAGATAAGTCTGTTCGCTGATGACACCAAAATCGGAGCAGTAGTGAATGGAGAGGAGGGATGGAAGCAGCTGCAGGGGGACCTAAGCAAGCTAGAGGAGTGGTCAGAGAGGTGGCAGCTGGGGTTCAATGCAAAGAAGTGTAAGGTTATGCACTTTGAGATGAAGAACCCAAGGAGAGAATACTGGCTGGGAGGGGTTAACCTGAGGATCACTGAGGAGGAGAAGGACCTAGGGGTAATGACAACAGGGACCATGGACAACACTGCCCAGTGCAGGAGAGTGGCTGCAAAAGTGAACAAAATGCTGGGGTGCATAGTGAGGGTTTTTTCATCCAGGCGAAGAGAGGTGATCTTGCCCCTCTACAGGTCGCTGGTAAGGCTGCACTTATTATTGTGTGCAGTTTTGGAGGCCATACCTAAAGCGTGATATCAGGCTACTGGAGGGGGTGCAGAGGAGGGCAACAAAGATGATATGTGGAATGGAAGGGACAGACTATGACAGCAGGCTGAGAGACTTGAATATGTACACCCTGGAGGACAGAAGGGACAGGGAGGACATGATAGAGACATTCAAGTATCTGAGAGGAATCAATAAGGATGGGGCAGATGGGGTCTTTATGTTAAGGAGGGAGAGTCACCGGGGCATGCGCTAAGAATAGAGGGGGGAAGATTTAGGAAGGAAATGAGGAGACACTATTTCACAGAGAGGGTGGTAGCAAAATGGCACGCCCTACCAGAATGGGTGGCATCATGTAAATCTGTGAACAGTTTCAAAAGGGCATGGGACAGGGAAGAGGGGGAGGTGGGGGTGGCAGTGGGATGACAAATGGAAGGGGAGTGGGGCAGCTGCAAACTAGGGGTGCTAGCTGCACACTCGAGCAGATTTAGATAGACCGGGTGGTCTGTTTCTGCTGGCACATTCGCATGTTCATAATATGAGGTAGGGACAGGTAAGCTCAAATGGATTAGAGGCTAGGCAGATGAAGCAATGCTTGGGGCCTTTAAATATCTCTTTAGGCTTGGATATTTTTTTATATTAGCCAGGGGAAGACCCACCCTTTGTTAATACTGATCAGCATTAGTGCCTCTGTTCCCCTTCGGCCCACCTTCACTGAATATTAATGAGGGCCAATGGCACAAGTCTCTTTGTTCCAGCAATGGGCTGCCCTGCCTAGCTACTAAATACTGATAAGGGGCCAAGTTTCCTCCTCCCCCTCAGCAAAGAGGCACAGAAACACCATGAATTGGATTACAATAAGATTCCTGGAGAAGAATGCAGTAAGGTTCTGCCTCTGTGCCTCAAGAATCAGCCCCGGTTGCAGCTAGATAGCTGAGGGCTCAGAATGAAGCATCCTTCCCCTTCCCACAGACAATGTCCTGAGCTGGCTGGCTTTAACTAGCAGTCCCCTGGCTCTCCGATCTGAGAGTGAGTGCAAGAGCACAGACTGCCTGTAATGAATCAGTAACACTGCCTCCTCTTCTCCAGTGTCTCTCTTTTGCTTGGTTAAACTAACAGGGATTTCTCCATGAGTGGCATTCACAAGCACCTTTATTTTTCTTTCAAAATTATTTGTATTCACCCCTCTTAGCTTTCACCTCATTGATTCCCCCGTTGCAAGTGGACAGAACAAGCAACCCCCCACTTGCCGAGGACTAGCTGAACAGACACTCTTCCCCTGACTGGAGCAGGACTAGCTAATTATAAAAGAAATGCTGGGCACCAAGCCTACTCAACACTGAGCTGCAGCTAGAGTCAACCCAGAATTTCCTGCAAACTGAGGACTGCCAAACCACCAAGGAGAGATAAGACTTCTTCAGCAAGAGACTGCTGCACTGATGGCTCGCTGGGGCTGTTACCCGGCCATGGGAACTTTTATTTTATTTTTTTTATTTATTGTAAAATCGGAATTACAACCTTTGAGCTAAAAGCTCCTTTACAAAGTATCCTCATTGAACAGAGGTTGGGGGAGCATCAAGTACATGGACAGTGGAGAAAAACAGAAGCAGCTAGTAGGCATTGTCAGTTACATACCATTAAAAAGGCTATACAGCATTATAAATAGAAGGATGGGGAGAGACAGAACAAATTGTAAAAGCCATTTCTTAATTACATAATACAAAGGAAAATAGTCCCATAACAGGTTAGGTAAATAAAGTGCAGATTCCAACTATGTACAGAGTATCAGAATTCCCAGAATGCAGCTATGGAGCTTAGATAATTGTTCCCTCCAGGAACCTAACATGACCACCAAAAAGTACAGTCATTAAGGGAGAGTAGGCTACAGGCTAAATGGGTGAGGGGGAGAGCACAATGGTGGGTGATAGCTTAAGGGTCAGGAGGGCTAAGCAGATGTGGAGGTGGCGGGGTATGGAGGGTCAGGAGGGCTAAGTGGGGGAGGGTGGGTGGAATGGGGGACCATGGGGTGGGTAGGTGGGGATTAGCAGGAGATTCTTAGGAGCCACGGGTAACCGCAGTCAAGCCATATTGTGTCAGGGGGCACCGGGAGGGCTAGAAATGGCTGGAGTGTTCTTTACAGCAACACTATACTGGAGGGGAGATGGTCTTCCGAATTTCAGATTTGAACTGACCAAGGCAAGTAAGGCTAGTAGTGGCCTGGGGATCTCATTTAGCCAGGTGGGGGCCCTTACTGCAAAGGCTCACCTCTCCAAGGCAGTTCTTCTGAAAGACACTGCTAGGGTGTGTCTTGTAACACTTCTCGTGGAGTGCTCAGCTGGGACCGGATGGAATAAGGCTTGTAGGAAGGGGGGTGCAAGACCTAGAAGGGCCTTCTTCCCTAAAAAGCAGGAGTGGAGCTTGATTCGGTCCATTAGAAGAAGCAGTCATGTCACAATGTAAAGGTTGCAGGTGTGAGTAAGGTGACCTGCTCCTAAAACAAAGCAACATGCTTTGTTGAGGGTAGTATGGACCCTGTGTAGGCTGGTTTCAGAGGCTGCACCATATACCACATTACCATAGTCCAGGATGGGTAGAACTGTCCCTCTTATTGCCTGGACCCTAGCCTCAGGAGTGAGGCAGGACTGAAGCCTATATAGGGCCCCTAACCTCCTATTGGCAGCAGTGGTAATATTTCGTATATGTTCATTGAAGGAGAGGGACTCGTCGATTGTAATCCCTAGGTACCGGAACGAGGGCACCTGCTCAAGGTGGAGTGGGAGTTGCACAAAATTGAGAAGGGAGTGGTATACCTCCTCTTTTGGCTTCTGACAAAGAGCACTGACTTTTTTTTTTTTTTTTTGCTGTTGAGCACTAGCAGATTATCTTTGAGCCAGTCCTGTAGGAGGTCAAAGTTGTACTGCATGTCCTTAGTGAGTGCATCTTGGCGAGAGCCTTGAGAGAACACCACCGTGTCGTCTGCATAGAGCATTACCTTGGAGGAGGGGCATGCTTCTGGAAGGTTGTTCACAAAGAGGTTGAACAGGAGTGGGCCCAGGATGGACCCCTGCGGGACCCCACTGTGACTTCACTGGTCTCGGAGATGGCTCCATTGATTTTCACTTGCTGAGAGCACCAAGACAGGTAGCTGGAGAACCAATTGACCATGTTGGGGGATAGTCCAAGGCAGCTTAGTCTATGCAGCAGCAGCTGATGATTCACAAGGTCGAAACATAGAAACATAGACTTCGATGGCAGATAAGGACCGCTTGGCCCACCTAGTCTGCCCATTTCCCTACCTACAGGATAAGCTGCAGATCCTAGTTAACCAACAGCCTATTTCTTCCTACCCCCAACAAAAATTGCCTTATGTCTGTCCCATGCATTCTTGAATTCTCCCACAGATTTAGACCCCACAGCCTCCTCAGGAAGGCTGTGTCATGTGTCCACCAACCATCTCTGTGAAAAAATACTTTCTCACATTGCCCCTGAACCGCCCCACCATCTTAAGATTGTGTCCCCTTGTTCTTGCACATCCCTTTTTCTGAAAGATGCTACCCTCTTGGACTTTGCTGATTCCACTGAGGTACTTAAAAGTTTCTATCATGTCCTCCCTCTCCCTCCTTTCCTCAAGGGTATACATATTAAGCTCCTTTAGTCTCTCCTCATATGGCTTCTCTTGCAGACCCTGCACCATTTTAGTTGCCCTCCTCTGGACTGCCTCTATCCTGTCTATGTCCTTGTGGAGATGGAGTCTCCATAACTGGATGCAGTACTCCAGATGGGGTCTCACCAACTGTCTGTACAGAGGGATAACAACTTCCTGTTTTCTGCTGGTGATGCCTCTCCCTATACATCCCAGTATCCCCCCAGCCCTCCCTACTGCCTTCTCACATTGCTTGCTAACCTTAAGGTCATCTGATATGATTACCCCCATGTCCCTTTCCATTTTTGTTGTTGTTACTACCTCCCCACCTTGGTTAGGTCTATGAAGATTGCTCCGACCAGTTGGCCCTGGTCAAGTGCCTCATGCACATAGTCTGTGAAGGCAATTAGGGCAGTATTAGTACTATGCATCTTGCGGAAGCCATGCTGTTGGGGGCAGAGGGGTTTATATTTATGCAGGTGGTCAGTGAGTTGGTTGGCTATGATTCTCTCCAGTGCTTTGGAGAGCGGAGACAGAATTGAGATAGGTAGGTAGTTGGATACTAGTGCCCGGTCACCTCCTTTGTGCACAGGAGTGACCAGAGCAGATTTCCAGGTAGAGGGGAAAGTGGACAGGTGGAGAGACAGGTTAAACAGCTTGGTGATGGGAAAGATGACCTCTTGTAAGGCAATGGAAATCAATTTCATATCTATTCCATCACCCCCAATCCTTGTTTTTCCCAGGACACGTGCAAGGTATTTTCTTGTTTTCTTTACGGTCACCTGTCTGAAGTAAGAGCTTGGCAGTGGTAGAGGAGGGCAATTGGTTGGAGGCTGGCATTCCATCAGGGTGTGTGGCAGACCTGGGAGGCAGGACTGCGCTGTAGTCAGAGAAAGCTTTATTAAAGATATTGGCCATGCTAGCATCATTAAGTATGATTTCGTCATTGTGGCAGAGCATGGGGGGGGGAGGGCAGAGGTTCTGTCATCAGACCCGAGAAGGTTTTTAATTGAGTCCCAGAATTTCTTCCAGTTTCTTCAGCAGTGAGATGGCTGGTTCTTTTGGAATGATGCTTTGGCCTGTCGAATTGCCCGGGTGCACCCGTTTCTGGCTGCTTTGTAGTTTTGGATATCCGTAGTTATCCCTGTTGCCCAGGCCCGGTGCCAAAGGAGATCCCATTGCCACACCATACTAAGAAGCTCAGGGGTGACCCAGTCCATACTATGACCTCTTATCATCTTCTTATGGTATGGGGCGAACTTGTCCGCAGCTGTGTTGAAATGAGTGAGGAAGAGTTGGATGGCAGTGTCAACAGAAGGGCATAAGTCAAGGAAGCTCCAGCGATGCCTGAAAGGTGATTCCTGAAGTCGGTCATCGCGCTATTTTTTATAACTCTGTTCCTCACCAGTTTCGTTGGGGGGTTGGCCCATTTTGTCGACCACTCACAATGGATAGGTGAGTGGTCACTCAGAGTATCTGGGAGTACCCTGACATCAGTTAGCCTTTCTGGGTGACTTGTTAGTACCCAGTCAATCAGAGTGCTTGTACCGGTGTGGTAGTTTGTTCTAGTGCAGCTCACGTGCCACATGGGCCCAACTGGATGACAGATTACTGCTGGAGACTGACTGAGACTGCTGCTGGAGATCTTCTGAAGGGGAGTTACACCAACAGGGCCATGAGGCTCACTTCAACCTTCTACCAGGATAAGCTGATATCCCCTTTGCCCTGTGCCCCCCTCACTGGCAACATTCTCTTCCCTGGGTGCCTGTGAAGAGCCTTTTCTAGGCTGGGGTGGTCCTGGCTACCTGCCAGGACATTAGCCCCTTCATCCTGGGGTCATGCTTGTGATACTGGGTCAATGGCCTTAGGCCTGCCCAGTGGGATAGCCTTTGGCATGGGAGTTGTCCTCTGGGATGGACCTTGGCCTGAGACCTCCTGTAGACAAAAAGGCTCCAAGTTTGAATTGAAACCAGGCCAGGGGATTGGCTGAGAGAGCTCAGCCTAGCCTCCTGTTCCTCTGCTTGGGTAGGAATGTGGCCAAACTGTTTTTTGGCCTAGCCTGACTAGGTATTGGCCTTGGGTAGATGGGAGGGAGAACAAAGGGAGGAAAAAATGTTGACTATATATTAAAAATGTGGTTTAAAACTGCTGTGTCTGTCTGGTGGGAAGTGGGCCTGCCCTATGCTCCCAAGGGTCCCCACTAAGCTGCCAGGGTCCCAATGGCTGCCTGATACCTGATGTCCCTAAGGATACCCAATTTTCTGTTGTGCCCCAATGATCCCTATTTTCTGGTGTGCTCCCCCCAATTTCCCTGGGGCACTACACATACTGGAAGATGGCCCCTGTACCCATGCCACCAGTCCCTTCAGTTTACCACTGCAATCTCCAACATACCAAGCTGCTGATCCTCCCTTGACTGCAACAGGACAATCCCCCATGACTGGTGACTCCAAAGCTCAGAGCCATCAGACCAAACTGGAGGGTGCTTATTGTGCCCAAAAGATATGTATGCCTGAGAAGGTGAGCAGTCCAGCAAAAAAAAAAACAAAGAACACTGTGTTGCTTGCCTGTTCAGTAAGGTGCAGTGTCAATTGATCAGATCATGAGCAAACTTGCCATTACATCTTCTGGGGAGGGGGGGCTTGGCATCATATGGTCTACTATTCTGCTTAGTGCACTGCTACCATGACACTGTCAGAGGTCGCCATTAGAACAGTTTTCGACTAAATTATAGGAACCTCTTTCTAAATTCTCTTTTGTGTTCCTTCCAGCCTCAGCTTTTTCTGTCCCTATCAAGGGCCCAAAGCTAGTTTGCTAGTGTGCCAGAGCAGTGTTGTACCAATTGAGGTCATGAAGCTGGCCT
Source organism: Neoceratodus forsteri (assembly GCA_016271365.2). Classification (NCBI taxonomy): domain Eukaryota; kingdom Metazoa; phylum Chordata; order Ceratodontiformes; family Ceratodontidae; genus Neoceratodus; species Neoceratodus forsteri. Next base: position 766,579,664 of record CM028131.1, on the reverse strand, counting down.
GTACTTCCATTTTTTTACATTTACTAATTTTGCCCCTTACCTTGGTGTTGACTGTCTGCTAGTTTTCTTAGGCCACTCTTGCCACCACATTTTGCCATCGACCTCCACCCACCATACAGTATTCAAACCCCGACCCCCTGATAACTGGTGATTTCCTGGAACTTACTTCCTCTGGTAGGGCTCAGACAATGGGCTGGAGATCACCTGAGGAGGCCATTGTCTTGCAAGCATGGAGGTGTGGCACCACTGACAGGGAGTGGGGGCTGATAAAAGGCTAATGGCAGGGCTTCCCCCTATGTAGGTCCTTCCTCCACCCCATGACAAACCAATACTGTGCCACTCTTGCATTGGCCTGTGGTAGACTTCATATGGTCACCCAGTTCCTTACAGTCTAGAGGACGTGGAGTGATCAGCAGTAATCCACATACTGCAGCATGCCCAGAGAGCTGCCAGCCAGAAGCATGGGAGTCGGGATCTAGACTCATTCATTCCTGAGTCTCTTAGGCAGTACACTATCAGGCAGCATTACCTTGCCATCCCTGAGCTGCACTTTTAAAACTTTTTTATTTTATTGCATATAATTACAAAAATAACTGCACTGTATAAGGTGAAAAATAAAACAAACATCCATGATATGACACTTTACCCTTCACACTGTCAGGTAAACCTGGAGAAATAAAAATGCTGAAATTAAGCCAAGAGCCACACAGCAAAAATGATGTAAAGAAAGATTTCCAAAAACAATTTTAATGCCTCTTCTTTTAGCACATAAACAGGAAACTTGAACTATTATAAATGCAATTGTGGCAAGGCAGCTAGTATGAACTGGAAAACAAAAACAGCTAAGCCAGAAAACTGCAGTTTCCATTTCTGCTCTACAACATATTGAGAGACATATTGTGAACCATATGGCCATACTTCTTGACAAAAAATGATTTTCAAACAGTGAGTTTCAACTACATTTATAAAATGCCCATTTGAATATACTGGTGTCCCTGTCACACATTTTAATATTCTAGTGGACTTCAGCCTGTTTTAAGTTCCCTATTTTCTTACTAGCTTTACAGTACCTCTTACAGCCTTGCTGGAACTTCTAAGCTGCTTCTCTCTTCCACCATCATTCCAATTTTTTTTTTACATTGTTTATCCTCCTCTGTCCACAGGCTAGGACCTCCTTGACTACCTCCAATGCAAGCTATCCTCCCTACCAAGATCCTGCTGCAGAACCCCCTGGTCCCCCCACCCACCAGCAACACACCTCCGTGCTGTCTCTCAGCTTACCGGCTGGGGCTGGGTACACCTTCAGCTCCTTCACCATTTCTTCCCTGCATCTAACTGGCCACCCAAGGTGGAGGTGAAGATGCTGGGATTCTTCCAGGAGCGCCACAGCTTGGATCTGGTGTGGGACTGGGCTGCCAGTGGTGCGTCCCTGTTTTCCCTTGTTTTATCCGCCCACTCATCAGAAGTGCACAGCATGCTTCACTGATAGTGAAGTCTGATGCAACCAATCCACAGGCACACTCCAATGGTCCCCAGTCTCAATTGCTGTTCCCCTGCGCCACCTGTGATCACCAAGGTGGTGGTAAAGCAGTGGAATGCAACATCTCTCCTCCCCTGAGGAGGAGTGTGCCACATGAGATGCTGAATCTTCCTCCACCTGGCCGACCCATCAATGGCCAGGGCTTGTTCCCGAATCTGGGTCATCGACATCATGAGTGTTATCGCTACTGCTGTGCCAGCTCTCCACATGACATTTAAAAGTTTTGTAATGTCACTTAAACAGGAAACAGGAAGAAGCAAAGTATATGAGTTCCTGTCATCAGAAATCATCATGACAAATGATTCTAGGATAGGCTTACAATAATTGCATGGGTAGTATTTAATTTATCCTGGGATTATCAAGCAGTCATCATGTTATTTGTTCTAACATTTTCTGATGACTTCTTGTCATAATGATGCTTCATAACACTGGAATGGACTTCTAAAATAATCCAATGACCATCAGATTACTCTGGGATGGCTTGTGAAGTAATCTGGTTTGGCTGGGATAGGTTCCAAATGCAGTAATAGACATGGGGTAAAACTGACTAAAAATACAAGTTTTGAGTTCAGAAATAAATATTTATTACTCTAGCTTTCTTGTGCTAAGCGGTGTTGGCATACCACTGATAGGGATTGCTGTGTTTCTGGTGGTGTGACAAACTCTGCAGCCACAAAGGTCACAGTGTTCAGCCCACTGAGCTAGAATAACAAATATTAATTGCTGAACTCGAAGCTAATACCCCCTGTAGTCTGTTTTACCTCCATGCCAATTATTATATTCTCCATGGCCTTACTTGATTTTAAAATTACTGTATATAAAAATACTCCCCTCTCAAAAAACAATAATGCAACAAGGAAGATACAAAACAGATGAAAACAAATAAAATTTAGGGCATCACATTGCCCTTTACAATATTTTCCCATCATTTTTTTTAATTCAGTATTCATCAAATCAGCAGGTACAAAGACAGTCGTACAGTGGTAAACTGTACATTAGAATTAAAGTTACAGCTATATCAGACATAGTTTATATTATATATGTATGTGGGTTAACAAAATATATATCAGAGGTTTCTAATTCACAAATACTCTATGTTCTGTCTACGGTTTTTATTATATTTTACAATAAACAGTGCATTATTGCCATATCTCAGGTTCTGTGTTTTATTTGGGTGAAGAGTGTACACCCCCAGTAATTGGTTGTCCTTCCTCCCCCCACCCAGACACCCTACATTCATTCAAGGAATGAATTCTGGATAATGATCAAGCTGATACACAACCCATCTGCGCCAGCACAAATTAAAAGTTTCTGCCTGACCCCTCAGACATGCTGTAAGGCGTTCTAGGGCATATAACTCTCTTACTATCATGATCCATGTATCCTTTGTTTGTATTGCTGTGGTAAGCCAAAGCCCGATGATGGCCTTTTTAGCTGCCAATATTAACAGATTTGTTTATAGGTCTGCTTGTCTATTTTCACACCCATTGAAGGGGTTGCTATGAGATTAAATGTGGGAGCGAAGAGTTCTGGGCAACCATATATATCTGTAATCTCTGAGGTAATTTCTTTCCAGAAGATGTTTAATAGGTGGCAGCTCCAGAACACATGGGCCTGGTCTGCTCTGGGACATCCACATACCCATAGAACAAACTGGTAGAAAAGAAGCCCACTCACCCAATTGATAATAATTAATACTTTTTTTATTTCTTATATGTTTGTTCTTTTTTTTCCAAAGGCTTAAATTCATACTGTACATATACAGTATACAAAATACTTCTCAAACATTTCAGGCAAGGGCCCCTCATCAGTGAGGCACACTGTATCTAAAAATATACAAAAAAATTATCCAAATACACCATTCTGGGATTCACTTATGTTTAAATCAGAATTACTCTAAATTAAAAAAAAGCCACACTTCCTCACCAGAAGCCTTTCCTACATCTCTACCTTACACATCCAACAGTTTCAATATAACTTCCTGATATCTGAAAACATTCAAAGGGAGATCAGATAGAACAAAAGTTAATCTACATTATTATTTTCTATCCAAGTATCATATACAATATATATAAAACATTCTAAATATATTCTCCAATATTCATGGTTTTAAAATAAATTCCTGCAGTCAGTTATCACAGTCTTCCTTTCCTATGGAGTTCTAAATTCAAACCACAGTGTTGTTTTTATCAAGTTGTACAAATTTCAATAAGTCTTCATATGTATTTATTTTTTCCTAACTGAATTAACCACAAAATATAAACCTACCTCAGAAAAAGGCTTATTTAGGTTACTCTGGATTAGCACACTGCAAAAGATAGAAGAGATATATTTTTTCTCAGTCATTCCATTTCATTCATACAAATGTTTTCTGAAATATTGAATTCTGCTATTTAAAGTCACTACTTCATATTGTAACGTGTGTTAAATGTGCCACCACAGTTGTTTAGTATACCCTAATACCACCTGTGTTTTAACATTCATGACCGTTTATCAAAACGGACTACCATCTACCTGAAGCCTTGCTGTTTTTCATTTCCCACCGTGTATCTGTTTAAAAACAAGTCACAAATGTATCTTTTAGTTCAAAAATCGTATTCTACTTTCATCTTGAACAACCTCCCAATTTGAAAGTGAGCAGACCACACTTACTTTATTTCTACTTCTTTTGTTTCATATCTATTAGCAGATTTTCTCCTCTCGGCACAGTGGTGCTGTTCAGCGTTCTACACACTAGATTTTTCAAACATTAAATCAGTGACTCAATGGGGAATCGGGCACTTGGATAGGCGAGTCTGGTCAGGTGACCCACTCGCTCATATCCCACATGCCTGACCTGCATTTAAGCAGCGCCCGGCAACAAACAACAAGGTTGTAAAGCCAGGAGTCCTACATATTTAATTAAATGTTCTCTATTTCCTATGATCTAAGGACTTTCTTTTAAATGGAGATCACTGCATCTCCTTCCTTGTGCATAAAATACTCCGAGTGCACAGTACATGCCGACTACTCGGGCAAGGGTAAAGATATGCATTGTGGACATCATTAAAGTGGAAAGAGGTATATTTCTATGTTCTTTTCATATTTCTCAACATGTTGTTTTTTCTGATCCTAAGCCCCAAAAACCATTACTGTGATGTTACTTATACGGTTTTGCTGGTATTAATATTGCAAATCAAAAAATAACAATGTATCAGTGGTCAAGTAGGGTCATGTGCATCTGATATATGTATTTTTAATTTCTACTTATTTTTTTTAAAACAATGGTCAAGAAACGTTATGTCAATTGCACACCAGTGTATCACAATTTTATAAACAGATGCCAAAATAGGGCCCCGGAGTTCAAATGCGGACAGATCCAGCCAGAGGTCAACGAGGTCATGAGCATGTTATTAATGTGTAAATAACCTTTAGACCTACTAGCCTTCTTAATTATAGAAACTGGAATTTTATTCTACCATTTATCATTAACTGGAATCATTAATCCGTATTACAAATATGCATGTTCTGAGGTCAGAAAAGGTCATGTTTTTTTTTTCACTCATATATTAGATATATAGAATAATCTCCTACTTATTGGCAAAAGGGGGATTTTATGATAAGTCACCAATAGGGATCAGAATACTATGGACACATACTTAAGAGGGTTCTTATATAAATTCTGCTGAAGGTTAGCTGAGGTCATGAGTATATTATTACGTTTAAAGTATTGGTTGCCAATCAATAGTATCATTCAACCCATACTGTGGGTTGGTAGCACTGAAACTATCTATATAGAATGCCTCCATTATCAAAATGTATGTTCTATAATCGCCCCACCAAGGGTTGGGCTCTACTTTCTCTAGTCAAAAAAATCTTAACTGCAGTAATTGATGCCTGGCTTCTACAAAGTGCTAGCTACCAGAGATGTTTTATCACCCCTTCCTATATCTGATTTGTGTTCCCCTATTCTGATTTTTAGTGTGCTTTCTGTTTTCCCAATATAAATTTTGTCACACGGACATTTCAAAATATAAACAACCCCTTCTGTGGAACAGTTAATAAAATCTTTAATTTCAACAACCTCATCCCTAGCTAAGTTTCTCACTGTTTTCAACCTATATGTATTATGGCAGTGAAGGCAGTGGCCACAAGAATAATTACCCTTAATGTCTAATGAAGACATAAAATGTTGTGGTCATGTAACTAGAATGTTGTGCACTGTTTCAACAGTATATTTGCCAATGTTTTATTCCTTTTGGCTACTACCATAGGTGGACTTTTAAAAAGGTGTGCCCCAATCGGTGTTGCTCGTAATATATCCCAATGTTTATATATTACGTGTTTAATTATACCAAAACTGTCTGAAAAAGTAGCTGAAAAAATTATTTTCTTCTCATTATTATCTATATTCTCTCTCCTGCATGCAATAGTTCCCTTCTGGGCTTATCCGCGATTCTCTCTGTAGCCCCAATAATGTCTTAGAAAAGGTAAAAGAGAGATTATCAGTTGCCCCCTCCAGATATTCATAGAACCCCTTTAAGGTAGATTATGAACCCCTCCAGATAATAAGTATGTCATCAATGAACCTTTTATATAATAAAAGATTAAATTTATATCGATTTTGATCTGATTGTATAAAAATGGTTTCAAAATATGCCATATATAAATTGGCATACGTGGGTGCCAATGTGGCTCCCACAGCAGTACCTGTTTTCTGTAAATAATGTTTCTCTTCAAAATCAAAATAATTATTTTTAAGTACAATTTCAGTCAGTTGTAGAATAAATTCCTTATCTGGTGTATTTTCCAGTCTAAGAGATAGAAAGTGTTCAAGTGCTTTCAAACCCTCTTCATGAGGTATATTCGTGTATAAACTTTTTACATCTAATGTCAGTGAAATACAATCATCAAGATTCTGATCTATTTCATTCAATTGTTCAAGAATTTGGATACAGTGTTTACTATCCCTCAGATACGACCACACTTGGGGTACGATAAAGTAGTGATCCACAAAAATAGATAATGGTTCTGTTATCGAACCTATTCTAGATATTATAGGTCTTCCAGGTGGATTTTGATGGTCCTTAAGAATTTTGGGTAAACAATAGACTGGTTTTGATCTAATTAATTCTTGTCCTACCCACTCCTCACTCAGCTCTCTATTGACTGCATTTTGAACTAATTCTGAAATAAGCTCTTTAAGTTAGTGAAACAGTATATTTTGAATTTCCTGATATGTAAATGTATCATTAAGTTGTCTGAGACATTCTGTCTGATAATCAATTCTGTTCATAATAACCACACCACCCCCTTTATCTGCTGGCTTAATTCTAATGGAACCATCATTACCTAAATTATCTAAGGCATCTTTTTTTCTTCCTTTGTGATATTAAAATTAGGTCTTTTATCACTTTCCAACATATTTTTTTCTATGTTACCATTAACTTTATCAATATATGTAGTAATATGTGGTGGTGTACAACAGATCAAAACTTTTATTAAAGATTAATCGGGAATTATTATACTGTTAGAACAAGAGAATGATTCAGATTTAGATATACCAAACTGTATCTTGGTGACTTGGGATCTTAAAGATCTATATACATCAATCTCGCATAGGGAGGGGTGTGAAGTACTAGCTCAAGCCCTAACAGAACAGAGGAGAAACCACTTAATAACTTACTGGTCAAAATGGCTGAACTTGTTTTGAGTCAGATTTGAAAAATAATTTTACTAACAATTTTACTTACAAGTACGGGGAACAGCGATGGGGTCAAGCATGGCCCCATCATATGCCAATTTATACATGGATGCATTTGAGACTAAATATGTCTTTTCAGAAGTGAATAGATTCTTTAACCATATAAGAACATTTAGGCATTTTATTGATGACATTTTTTTGTATTTGGACAGGCAGCCTAGACGAATTAATGGACTTTAATGATTATTTAAATACGAGAACACAGAATCTGATTTTTACAATGCAGAAAGATTTGAATGAGATACCCTATTTAGATTTATTAATTTACAAAATGAATAACAAATTGGCAACAAAAACATACAGGAAGCCTACAGATAGGAATTCTCTATTAAGGGCAGACTGTTTCCATCCTAGGCATTTAATATAATCCATTCCATATGGACAATTGGTTAGGGCCAAACGTAATTGCACTGAACCTGAGGAATTTGAGAGAGCAGAAATTGATATGTGTGACAGATTCAGGGATTTCACAGAAGGGGTTGTTTATATTTTGAAATGTCCGTGTGACAAAATTTATATTGGGAAAACAGAAAGAGCACTAAAAATCAGAATAGGGGAACACAAATCAGATATAAGAAGGGGTGCTATAACATCTCTGGTAGCTAGACATTTTGTAGAAGCCAGACATCAATTACTGCAGTTAAGATTTTTCAGACTAGAGAAAGTAGAGCCCAACCCTCGGGGCAATTATAGAACTTACATTTTGACATGGGAGGCATTTTATATAGACAGTTTCAGTGCTACCAACCCACGATATGGGTTGAATGATACTATTGATTGGCAACCAATACTTAAACATAACAATATGCTCATGACCTTGGCTAACCTTCAGCAGAAATTATATAAGAACCCTCTTAAGTATGTGTCCACAGTATTCTGATCCCTATTGGTGACTTACCATAAAATCCCCCTTTTGCTAATAAGTAGGAGATTATTCTATACATCTAATATATGAGTGAGAAAAAACACATGACCTTTTCTGACCTTCGAACGTGCATATTTATAATATGGATTAGTGATTCCAGTTAATGATAAATGTTAGAATAAAATTCCAGTTTATATAATTAAGAAGGCTAGTAGGTCAAAAGGTTATTTACACATTAATAACATGCTCATGATCCCTGTTGTCCTCCAGCTGGATCTGTCTGCATTTGAAGTCCGGGGTCCTATTTTGGCATCTGTTTATGAGACTGTGATACACTGGGGCACAACTGACACCGTTTCTTGACCACTGTTTTAAAAAAATAAGTAGAAATTAAAAATACATATATCAGATGCACATGATCCTACTTGACCTCTGATACATTGCTATTTTTTTATTTGCAATATTAATATTAGCAAAACCATATAAGTAACATTGCAATAATGGTTGTTGCGGCTTAGTTACAGAAAAAACAACATGTTGAGAAATATGAAAAGAACATAAAAATATGCCCCCTTCCACTTTAATGATGTCCACAATGCCTATCTTTACCCTTACCTGAGTAGTGGGCATGTACTGTGTGCTCAGAGTATTTTGTGCACAAGGAAGGAGATGCAGTGATCTGTGTTTAAAATAAAGTCCTTAGGTCTTAGGCAATGTATTTATTTTATTTATTTGTAAGATATCAGAATTACAATCCTTTGTGTCATGGACTCATTTCCAAAGGCTCCATGTCATATTACATAATACATAGCGCATAATACATAAAACACAATAGGATACATGGTTACAGATACATACAATAAGAGACCACTACTAATTTGGAATGGTGGTCAAGATGAGGCGACGCAATTCATGAGTTATAACAATAAAATAGAGAACATTTAATTAAATATGTGGGATACCTGGCTTTACAACCTTGTTGTTTGTTGCCAGGTGCTGCTTAAGTGCAGGTCGGGCATACGGGATATGAGCGAGTGGGTACCAATTCCCCATTGAGTCACTGATTTAACTTTTGAAAAATCCAGTGCACAGAATGCTGAACAGCATCGCTGTGCTGAGAGGAGAAAATCTGCTAACAGATAAACACAAGAAGTAGAAATAAAGTAAGTGTGGTCTGCTCACTTTCAAATTGGGAGATCGTTCAAGATGAAAGACAAGATTTTTGAACTAAAAGATACATTTGTGACTTGTTTTTAAACAGATACACATTGGGAAATGAGATACAGCAAGGCTGCAGGTAGATGGTAGTCTGATTAAGGAGAACTTGGGTACCACCACTGGAGTTGGGAAATAACAACTGTGTGTTTTCCAGGATGAACTCCCTCCAATAATGTGAACTTGATACTTTAAGGGCCCTAACTGAGTGTGTTATCCACCTCTCCTCTGGGATATCTACTTAGAGTTCTCTCATCCAGGCTTCCTTTATGTTGGCATTGGAGTCCCCTCTGGCAGCAGTCGGGAATTTATAGATTCAGGTGACTAAGTGATCTAAGGGATCGCCCCTTTTCTGTGACAGGCTTAAGGAAACTATGGGTGTCTGGCGTTCCAACAAAACCGACAGCATCTCCTCATGGGGCCGGAGATAGGTTTTCAGTTGTAGATAGCTGTGAAAGTATCTCTGGGGTATTTTATAGGTAGCCTGGAGGGAGACAAAAGAATTGATGCCTGTTGGGCCACTCAGCTGATGTACATATTTAACCCCAAATCGTCTCCATTGCTCAAAGGTCCTGTCCATTTTATTAGGTATAAACTGAGTGTCTGATGACAAGGCTCTGAGATACAGGACTTCTGGGGTTAATTATTTGTTGGTCATTGTTAGCCATTGCCTGAATTGGACTGTGGTATGGATAGGGAATTTTGAAACTGGAAGACACTTTGGGGGTAGCCAAGCAAATAATCAGATAGGTTGAAAAGATCACTCCAGTAGAGTTCAAATTGTTTCCAGTGTGCCCCATATGATGGATTCAACCAGCTCGTTATTGTGCGTTTGTGGGATGTCATTGCATATCTTTGCAGGTTAGGGAGAGTAAGGCCTCCTCTCTCCTGAGGGAGCTGCAGGGTGGCTATGTGGACTCTGGGAGGTTGACCCTTCCATATAAATCTGGAGATCATATGATCCCAAGTTTGGAAATAAGTGCTGTCTGGGGGTATTGGAAGTGTTTGAAGGAAGAACAGGATTCGGGGGAAAGACATTCTGTTAAATTGTTTCTATTCTTGCTAGGAAGCTCAGAGGTAATTGTACCCATCTGGCTATATCTTCCTGGAGCTGTTGGGTCAGAGGTTCATAATTAAGGATATATGTGTGAATTAGGTGTTTTGTTAGTTTTATTCCAAGATAGCGCATTGCTTGTTTGTGCCACTTAAAGGGGAAACACTGCTTTAGATTATTCATGGGGGTATAATGATATGTTAAGACCTCTGTTTTTTGTTCATTCACCTTGTACCCTGCCAGCCTCCCAAAACATTTCCAGCTGTTCCCAAATCTTTGGGATGGATTGCTCTGGACTGGTTACCGACAGTAGTATGTCGTCGGCAAACAAAGAAATTTTATAGGTTCTACCCCCCTTCATATTTACACCTTCTATCTCTATTTGTTTTCTTAATGCCTGCACCAGGGTCTCGAGGTGCAGGGCAAATAAAAGAGGAGAAAGTGAACACCCCTCATGGGTCCCACGTCCCAAAGTGAATGGGTCCGAAAAGTGCCCCATCTAATTTTAGGTAGGCCTGAGGAGTTTTATAGACATTCTGGAGTTGAGTTATAATTTTATCCAGGAAGCCAAAATGGGGCAGAGTCTCCCACAGAAATGACCATGAGACCCTGTCAAAGGCATTTGCTGCTTCTAGGCCTAATAAGACCAGGGAGATCTTTCTCTGTGAGGCATAATCAATGATCAGGTAGGTAAGTCTAACAGCAACATGAGCTTGACGCTGCTTGATGAAACCCACCTGATCTGGGTCTACTAATCAGGGGATGAGGGTCTCAAATCTGTGTGCTAAAATGCTCATATAGGTTTTATAATAGTAATTTATCATAGATATTGGTCTATACGAAGCCGGGGACTTGGGGTCTCTTTGGGGTTTAAGTATTGCAGCCAGAATCACATAGCGGAAGGGGGCCCTCTGCTCTGAACTTCATGAAAGACATCCAGCATGGTGGGATACAATTGTTTCTTGAATTTTGTATAGAATTCTGACAGATAGCCATCAGGCCCAGGGGCCTTCAGAGTTTTTGCTTTCTTAATCATCATGTCTAGCTCCCTTCTGACATTGGGACTAAGAGAGATTCTACTTGGTCTGGGGTAAGTTTTGGTAAATTCAAGCCCTGCAGATAAGTTTGCACTTGGAGGGCTTCAGGGGGGTGGATCGGCTGAGTATAGTTGTTTATAATAGTTAGTCATGGTTTGTCTAATTTTTTGTGGATGGACTAAGAGAGTCCCTATCCCTGGTTCAGTTAGGGTAGTTACACATGCCTTGGCTTTGTGTATTCTGAGTCTACGTGCCAGATTGCGAGCGCCTTTGGCATAGGTGCCGGAACTGGGGGGGGCGAAAGGGGCGGTACCCGCTCCACTTTTTATTTCTGTATGGCAAAAACTAGTATAGAAAACGTGCCCTTTGTATCCTCATAAGTGCCCTTTTGATTCTCAGACCCCTCAGCTTTTACCATCTTCCAGCACCCTTGGCCTTTGGGTCCCCCTTAATAATGGCTATGCTTCAGATAAAACAGCTGTTGCTCTATCTTTTGGTGTATACATTTCTGGAGTTTCTGTTTCACTTCTAGTATTTTGGGTTACACAGTTTTGTCACCCTGTGCATAGAAGCACTGTAGGGTTTGAAGTTCTCTAGTCTCCTGAGACGGGCCTCTCTTCCTTTCTTTCTTTCTTTTTTTTTAGATGAATAAGCTATGAGCCTACCTCAGATGATAGTTTTCAGGGTGTCCCGGAGGACCGTGATGGAGGTCTCTGGTCTGGCATTTTCATTCAGAGCTTGTGGGATAATCTCCTTAATAATTTATTTAAAGTCTGGGTCCTTCATATGGGATAGGTTTAAATGCCAGAATGAGGTGCCTTTTTTATTTCCCAAGTTGAACTCAGCCCAGACCGGGGCATGATCCAACAGGAATGTTATCCCATGCCAGACATCCTGCAAGGTCTCTAAATGTTCAGCTGTGGTAAATAAATAGTCTATCCGGGAGGAACCTCCTGAGACCTGGGACGTATACATATAGCCTCTGGTCAAAGGGTAGCAGTGTCGCCAAATATCCACAATTCCCAAGGCAGAGAGGGCCTGTCGAAGGTATTTTTGCAGGAGGTCAGACTTGTGAGGTCTGGATACTGTTGCATCTAGAGAAGGGTTTAGAGTGGTGTTTAGGTCTCCCCCCAGTATCAACTGGCTCTGTATAACATTCAGGAGTGTTGTAAAGAATTTCTGTGCCACTAATCTGGTGGATCCCAGGGGAAGGTACAAGAACACAAGGGTTACTGGTCAGGCATATAGTCGGCTGGTCAGAATGACATAGTTGCTCTCAGGATCCTCGACTTGAGTCTGTTTTTCGAAAGGAACCCTCCCCAGTGTCAAGATGACTGCTCCCCTTCTCCTGCCGGAAGGCAGGAAGAGGCTGACACTGTTGAAAAACCAGAATTTTGCAATTTATTGTACTCCTCTGCTGACATGTGTGTCTCCTGAAGAAACACAGTGTCTGGCTTATCCCTTTTAATGAACTGAAGGAGTCTATAATGTTTAACGGGACTATGTATCCCATTAATATTTAGTGACATCACTAACGTTGACTTATCCTTAGTGATAATAATTATACCCTCTAGTGAAATGCACTGTCTCTTCTACAGTAATAACATTTTTTGAGCCCAATACCTCCAAAGCCCCTCTTTCAGCTTTTCTCCTCTCACTTAGATGAGTATTTGGTAATTTTGCCACACCTTTGTACCGCTGACATATTTTAAAGTGGACTGAAATTGTTCTTTGGTACACTTCTAGATTTTGTTTTGTAGTGTAATATGAAGCCATAACCATGGCTTAAACATAACACAGTAATGGGCTAGAAAAGTTAGAAACACAATGGGACACAGGTGAGAGTCTTTTGCAAAGCTAATTGAGTAAGTTGCAGCTTCAGTAGGAAAGAGATAAGAGAAAGATTAAGGAGGCAGTATAGCGCAGTGGTTTAAGGCTCTGAGCTGCAAAGCTGGAGATCTGGGTTTGAATCCCACAGCCCCCACTTGCATACTGTGCGATCCTGAATAAGTCACTTAACTTTCTTGTGCTCCAAGGTTGCACCTGTAAACAAGCTTTCACCTGTGTCTCTCTCTCCTGGTAAAAGATAAACTGTTTTCTGAAGCAGTTTTCTTTCAGAATGCAAGCTGCAGTGCATTTATCCTCACTCTGGTGACATCAGCAGAGTATGGATAAATGTCGATATCCTCACTCTGCTGATGTCATCAGGATTTATCCTCACTGTAGTGGAAATAACACAGGATATCCTACTGAGAAAGCTCTCACCCCCATGGTATAAATATACACACACACTCACACACACATACATATTTACATATTATAAACAAAATAAAATATTCTTTGCAAAAAAAAACTTATTAATGCACCAGTTAGGGTTCAAGTTAATGCCACAAAAGTAGGGAAATGTGGCATTAGGGTTTCCAACTCTAACTCCCCACCCCGAAGTAGCAAAAGGAAAAAATATTAGGGTTTTGGGTCTCTGAAATCTTGGCAAATTAGTGGTGGGTCTTCCTTGGGGTTGTCAACCCTAATGCTCACCCCTCCACCAAACCCATAGCCTCCTGTCCAAAGCACAAGATAAAGTTCCAAGCCAGTGCCTCCTACTGATACACTCTTCAGAGGTAGAGAAGTATGTCTTGTCACATGTTGCCAACACAATGTGTTGCAGCTTTTTTCACATGGGTCCTGTGGGTCCAGTGTGAAAAAAGGAGATCACGTTTGACTTTTTTTGCTCAGGGAATGGGGTGGGTATTAAGTTTGACAATCCCAATGAAGACCCCCATCACTGATTTGCCAAGACTCAGGGGACCCAAAACCCTAATGTTCTTCCTTTTGCTACTTGGTAGGTGGGGTTGGGGAGTTAGAGTTGAAACTCTAACTCCACATTTCCTTACTTTTGTGGCCTTAACTTGAACCCAAACTGGTGCATTAACAATGTCTTCATAAAGAATTTCCTTTCTTTTTGAGATCGTAGAATCGTACCCTCATTTCTGCAAAACAAATGCAGATGCACAGCAATTCCGTGCAACGATGGATGTCAAAAATTCATGGGGCTGTCAGGTGGGCTGCAGAAGTGCAGGGCCCTCTGGTCCCTGTGCTTCTGTGTAGCTATAGATCTGTGGTGTCCAATATGTGGATCTAGATCCACTAGTGGATCTCAAGAGATTTTTGTTGGATCTTGGGGCAAAGCTAAACAAGCATCAATCCTTACAGCTGAAGAGTGTATTATTGTACTTTTTGTTCAGTTTATTGTTGGTGGATCGCAGGAATTCTTGAGATCGACCAAAATGGATCCCAATACAAGGTGTATTGGCCTCCACTGCTGTACATACAAACATACAGGACAAAGAGTTAATTTGTCAACAAATGCACAGGGCCCTCTGCAGGACCCTATGCCAAAAGAAGAGCGGTCTTCACTATATGGTACCCGGGCTTGTGCAGGCAACCCTGCAGCTTTCATTCCCCAGCTGGGGGTATCACATAACAGTGCCATTCCTCACCCTCACCCCATCCAGCCTGATCATTGCGCTCTCCCCTGAACCCAGCTCGCTGACACAGGATCACCAAGTATACCACCAAGTATACCCACAGGGGTCAAGACTGTCACTACATGCAAAGTTTCTTAATAATTATCATTTTTTTTATTTTGACCCCAAATTTTCAAGATAGTCATTTTATGATTCTCCTTACAAACAGCTGGTATTTACAGTATATTGTATGAAACATCATTTCACAGAAGTCCATAAACATGTCTTGGCCAGGATTAAAAAAATGACACCTGTCACGTTTATGAGGGTGTGTGGAAAAATGGCTATGTTGAAAGTTTGGAGTTAAAATTTTGAAAAATCGTGAAGTTATGAGTGAATGCGGAAGTACTGCAATGTTCAGTCATAACCTGGCCATTATACCATATTTGTACAGAAAATTTTCTGAATAACTTTCTTATTTCTCTACCTCGTGAACCCAGTAAGTGAAAATGTTCAAATCCCAGCCAAAACATCATTCCACATCACAGGTGCGAAAAAACATTTTGGTCAGGATTTGAAAAATGAAAGCTGTCACATTCATGGGATGGTGTGAAAAAAATGGCTTTGTTGAAAATTTGGGGTCAAAATATTGAAAATTACCGAAGTTATGAGCGAGCATAGAAAACTTTCAATGTGCCCTCATAACTTTGTCACTTTTACGTATTTTATTTATTTATTTAGTTTTTGTTTACTGGGTAAGTGCACTAGCCATAGCACGACTATTTTCGGCACAGCCCAGGAGAGTACAAAACAGTATAACATACAGAACATTTTATAAATGCAGGAAAATAATACATAGGGTAGGTCAAAAACAGTATCAATGATCAACACACAGGCAACCAAAAAATAACACATGGGAAACAGTTTAGAGAAATAACTTCATATAGACTAGAACAGATTGTAAGTAGAAATAGCATAAAACAAGAGGTAGACAAAGATGCAGTAACGTAAGCGGGGTCTGTGTAGGAAGAAGCAGAGGAGGGCAAACAGCTTACTAGGATGAGAGGAAGTGGGCCTTAGTTTGAGGGAGAGAAGGGAAATGGGCCAAGGGGCAGCAGGACTAGGGTTTTTGGGAGTAGAGGGGAGGTATAGTAATGTGTTTTTTGTGGTTAGGGAGTTTGAAGGTGACATAAGTAGGACTCAGAGTGAAGGGACCTAGTGCCATCAAGTGGGGTCAAGATAGTCATTTTATGATTCCCCTTATAAACAGCTGGTATTTACAGCATATTGTATGAAACATCATTTCACACAAGTGCGTAAACATTTTCAACACAGCCTTCTTATGACACCACCTCATGAACAAGAGCAGTGAACATATTCAAATCCCACCATAAAGGTGATTTCACAAAGCAACCACCAAATTACCTTTCGGGCATAATTCCACCACCATTGGCCATGAGACGGGGTCCCAAAAATGCCATGCTGAAAATCTGTTGTAAAATAACAAAGTTATGAATCAAGTTTCAAACCCCATTGAAATACATTAAACTGGATTTACAGTACCTTATTTTCTCATATTGCAGTCAGCGGTTCCAGCAGTAAGATGTGTCTTTGATTGTAGAGTGGATCTGCATCATGGGACATGTTCAAGTGAGTGAAGGTGTGTCAGATGGTGAGTACTGAGTGGGAGGTCAGGGTGGTGTGGGTGGGGGAGCATGTGGTGGGGTCAGATCGGCAAGGGACTGTTTTCTTTTTTACAGGTTAATCAAGAAAAAATCAATGAGGGACAGTTTTCTTTATTTCAGGGGACTTAATACAGGGACTGGGAACCCCAGTGTCAGCTGCTGTTAGGCAGCACCAGGGGCTTGGGCAGCCCAGTGCTGCCATGTACATAATGGAAATGGGGGCAGGTGACCTGGGGGGGGAGGTGAGTTAAGAGAAGTGGAAGCAAGGGTGGCCACCTGATCCACTTATATATAAAATGTATACACATTGGGGGGTGAGCAACCTGGAGGAGAGGGGGGAGAAAGAAGTGGTACCCAGGCTGAGCACCCTGGTCTGCTTAAGAAATATTTTAATGAGATAGATAGATAGATAGATAGATAGATAGATAGATAGATAGATAGATAGACAGACAGACAGACAGACAGACAGGCAGAAACAGAGAGAACAGGGCATCACCGTCTCACTGCTTCAACTTATGCCAGCGGCACGACTCTTGCTATGGCTTCAGTATTCAAGAAAATCCTGCAGTTCTCATACAGAGAATGCGGGTGAATGGCTCCACTCATTAAGCTGGGCACCCTAAATTTTGGGGTGCCCAGAAAAGGTATTTCTGGCCATTTTTAAAAAACAAACACCAGAATGCAGCTAAATGGATCCAGTTTAGCTAGGTACAGGTGTTTGTACAGAAGATTTTAGCCTACTAGGAATAAATTGGGAAAAACAAACTGCTAAACATAGAATTGAAACAGACTATCTTGAAAAATGTAGTCAGCTAGGATTAGAACAAAAAGTTATGGATAAGACAAGAGAAGAAAACATAATGGATATTGTTCTAACAAACTTGGGGGATTCTGTATCAAATGTCAATATGAAAGAACCACTAGCAGATAGTGATCACCTAATGGTGTATTTTAACTTAAGGGAAGCATCTATAAAACAGAATGGGAAGACTACAATTCCCAACTTCAGAAAAGCCAACTTCACAGCTATGAGACTTGAGAGATAGCCTGCAGCCATGGGACTGGAAATCTGAATTCACAAACCAGTCAGTTGACATAATGTGGGAGATACTGCTGACCAAAATCTCGATGGTAACAGAAAAAAATATACCATACATTGCTAAGAACTCTAAAAAAGGAAAGAGCCCTAAATGGCTCAATCAGAAAATAAAGAAACAAATAATAAAATGTTTAAACTCATGAGACAGAATAAGATCAGCCTACCTGAATATTGGGAACAGGTAAGAAAAGTAAAGAAATCAATTAAAAACCTAAAGCAGTTTCTGAGGAGAACTTGGCATCTAACACAAAGGATAATTACAAACTCTTTTATTCTTACATCAATAATAAAAAAGGAAACAAACAAAGTGAAGGAGCCTTTAAAGATACAAATAGGGAAATACTTAATGACACAGATATGGCTAATGTATTAAATAATTACTTTGGAACAGTATTTAATCCCCAAAACAATAATCCAGTCACTCAAGCCCAGAAAACTTCAGCAAAAGGTCATATAAAAATAGATATTAAAGACGTTACCACCAGATTAATCAATTTAAATAAAAATAAATCCCCAGGACCAGATACCATACACCAAAGGATTATTTCAGAAGTGGCTGCACAGATAGCCCATCCATTAACCTTTATATTTCAGTTAACCCTTGACAAAGGAGTAGTGGTCAAAAAATTTGAAAGAAGCTCATGTGGTCCCAATATTTAAAAAAGGAAAAAAGGACTCCCCTGAGAACTATAGACCTGCGAGCCTAACATCTGTCCTGGGTAAAGTATTAGAAGGAGTAATTAAAGAGCGAATCCTCTCCCATCTGGAACAACACAACCAATTAGATTTACAACAGTATGGGTTTATTAGCGCTAGATCATGTCAGACAAATCTACTCCACTTCTGTGAGGGAGTGAGCAGGGCATTGGGCCAGGGAGACTGTGGATGTGATTCAGCTGGACTTCTCTAAGGCTTTCGATAAACTTCCACATTGGGAATTAATAGCTTCATTAGGGACATTAAAAATACATAACAATATTATTAACTGGATCTCATCCTGGCTGGATAACAGAAGGCACAGGGTGACAGTCAACTGGGTCCTTTCCAATTGGCTCTCAGTAACAAGTGGGGTTCCTCAAGGATACATATTGAGACCCTGTCTTTTTAATATTTATATATCTACTCTGCAAGTCAATACAGACACCATGCGGATAACAAAATTTGCTGATGATTGCAGAGTGGGGGCAGTTGTAAATACTGTACAGGAACAACTAAAACTTCAAGATACTTTGGAATTTATTGAGAGGTGGACTAATACACATAAATTAAAATTAAATGGAAATAAATGCATAGTTATGCATATGGGGAGAAAAAATCCAGAGACAAATTATATCCTACATAATGAAGTACTTAAATCATCAGTTGAGGAAAAAGACTTGGGGATATTAGTCAAAAACGACTTAACTTTTAGCCCACACTGTGACCACATTGTAAAAAGGGCAAATGCAATACTAAATTGCATATTAAGACATATTGTCAGTAGAAGGAGGGAGGTCTTGATGCTGCTGTATGTGTCATAGGTGAGAACACAGCTGGAGTACTGCTCACAGGTCTAGGCTCCATATAAAAAAGATGACTTGGCAAGAGTGGAGAGGGTCCAATGGAGAGCAACAAGATCTGTTCCAGGAATAGGAGGTATGACTTATGAGGACAGATTGTGTGAGCGGGAGTTATACTCACTGGCATACAGGAGATGGAGGGGAGAACATGATACTGGTATATAGAGCTTTTCATAATAATTTGTTTATAAATCTAGGTTTTAAACGCAAACAAAAAAATATAAAACAAGGACGCATGATTTACAGTTAAATTTAGACAAATGGAGACCACAAAAAAGGAGATTTTGGTTTAGTCAAAGGGTGGTCCCTTCGTGGAACTCCCTGCTAAAGGAGGTGGTTGATCCTTTCCCAAACTCATGTCACCAACTTCGCATGTAGTCAACCTGCCCCTGCACCAGCAGGCTGGCCAAGTATGTACTCCTTAGTAATGTGACTCAGTTTGTTTATTTCTTAAGGAGGTGGTGGTGACACCCCTCTTGAAGAAAGCTTCTCTGGACCCAGACTGTCTGGCAAACTACAAACCTATCTCTAACCTCCCCTTTGTGGGGAAGGTAATTGAGAAGGTAGTGGCTGTACAGCTGGAGAACCACTTGACCATCCATAGCATCTACGAACCTCTCCAATCTGGTTTTCAAAAGAGGCACAGTACCGAGACTGCACTGGTTCGGGTGCTCAATGATCTGCTGATGGCAAGAGATCAGAAAAAACGGTCCATCTTGGTGCTTCTTGATCTCTCATCAGCTTTTGACACCGTGGACCATGGGGTACTGCTTGAGTGCCTGAGGTTCATCTGTGGCCTGACTGGTTCAGTCCTCAGATGGTTTAGGTCCTTCCTCACTGGCAGAACTCAGAGGGTGGTGTCAGGGATTTATTCCTCCGACCCTCTCTCTCTGTCATGTGGGGTCCCACAGGGCTCTGTGTTGTCCCCCATGTTGTTAGCGGTGTATATGCTGCCCCTTGGAGACATTGTAAGATGGTATGGGCTGAGGTTTCACTGCTATGCTGATGATACCCAGCTCTACCTGTCTTTTGCACCTGACCAGGATGGAGCACTCTCGGTATTTAATAACTGCCTCGCTGAAATCCAGGATTGGATGTATTCCAGCTGGCTGAGGTTGAACCCAGGGAAGACTGAGGTGATGGTTGTGGATCCAGGTTGCCGGATAGGGGGGTCAGGGGCTGGTCAACCCAAGAGGCTTTTCCTGGGGGGTTCCCAGCTCCTAGCCTCTGAACAGGTGCGGGACCTAGGGGTGATACTCAACAATGGGCTGACACCACAATCTCAGGTGTTGGCTGTGGTTAAGTTATCCTTTTACCATCTGAGGAACATCACCAGGATCAAGCACCTTGTTCCATCCGGTGATCTTCTCACACTGATCCACACCTTTGTGACCTCGCGCCTTGATTATTGCAACTCCCTTTACTTTGGGCTTCCAGGGGTTGATATCAGCTGCTTGCAGCTGGTGCAGAACGCTGCGGCCCGGTTGTTGACGGTGACTCCTCCGACTTCCCATATTACACTGGTGCCGCGCGAACTGCACTGGCTGCCAGTTCAGTGGCGGATCACCTTCAAAGATGGATTACTGACTTATAAAGCACTACATGGACTTGGCCCGGACTACCTGAAAGAGCTTCTGTCTCCTTACTGACCCGAGCGATTGCTTCATTCAGCAGACGAGGGGTTGCTAGAGATTCCAAGGGTAGTTTTAAAATCTTCAGGGGCCCGTGCATTTATGTATGTGGCCCCAGCCCTTTGGAATTCTCTACCCCATCGGCTTCGGGAGTGTTCGACCGTGGAGGGGTTTAAACAGGCACTGAAGACCTATTTATGGAGCAGGGTATACTGTGGCTAATAAGGTTAATTCTTGGATTTTACTGTGTATTTATTATTACTGTTTTATCTGTTGTTTTAAGTTTTGTAATGCACCTTGACATTTGAAAGGCGCATAATAAATAAAGATATTATTGTTATTATTATCACAGTAGCTGATCACCTCAAGTAAGTGGTGACATGAAGCTGTCACCCCTGTGCTCAAACTATCATGTCCCAGTTACACCCATATGGCACAGCAATTGTTACAAAGTGGTAATACAATGTCATGGTTGGTCTATGACAATCCACCTAGTGGAGCCACGGGGTACCTCATGGTATCACTGAATATGGGATGCTTCATCCCAGCTGTTGCACGACATCTCTCCTGTGATGTCGAGCACCATTCATTGATAGCATAGGGCACACATTGGTAAGGTTGTGCACTGGGCCTCAATGAAAATACATGTCATTTGTTCTTCTTTTGTTTTTACTGTTTCACTTTGTTTCAGTTCTGGACACATTGGTATCTTATGTCCCCCAACCCACTCTCCCCCCCCGCCACGTCATCCCTCAGTGGCACCCGCCTTGGCATTTTCCTCCATGGTTTGATGCGATGGGTGTCCACAATGCTTACCACTCATCCTTTCTTAATGCTGTTGTACCACAGTTCAAAGGTCATGGAATGTGATTGTACCCATCTGTGGTAGAACTACATTCTAGAAACTCTAGAGATTGCACAATGTAGTTTCCTTTTGAAAGAAAAAAAAAACAGAATGCACACATTTAACATGATACAATACACTATAAAACATACAACATGAGTAACTTTTTGCATGAATCTGGCCGTCCTCTCTGGTTATGTCTTAAGAGGTGGGAGCTCTTCAGACCAAAATAACTCAAAAACTGTGAGACCTATCTGACTGTGACTGTTTCCTAATTTGAACTTACATATTGTGCTGTTAAAGTTTTATATTTGTTTCATTTTTTGTGGATGTTTGAAAGAGTTTTTTGATTATTGTATATTTGGGTGTGGGTTAAATTTGTATTTTGGGGTTGTTTACTTGCTGGTATTTGCTTAGTGTGGTAAAGATGTGTTGGGAAGGCATAAGGACAGCCGGGTATTATTCCCCCTCCAGGCTCAGGGACCTCTGTCCATTTTTTTGTCCTCCCCTGTCATCAGACGTATACAGACGGTGTAGGGCTTTGGGAATTGTTAGAAAGAGGAGGAGGACGAGGGTTGGGCCTAGAGAGGGATTGGAAAGGAGTGGGCGGATAGGGATAGTGGGGACAAGGAGACGCCCTGGGGCAAAATAGGTCCAGGAAAGGGGTCCTCACTGTCTGGTTCCCATACCCAAGGGTTCTTCTTGTAGCAGGCAGGTAGCACGGTCATCCTCGGATTCTCATCCTACTCAGGTGGTGTTATGCAACGCCAGGTCTATTAAAAACAAAACTGCCATAATAGCGGATTTTGTCGGATCATCTGACCTGGCTTGCATCACCGAGACCTGGCTGGATGAGAATGCTAGCCCAGTTTTGGCATCAGCAATTCCGGCCGGGTACTCAGTGATACTCCACCCTAGGATGGATCGTAGGGGCGGGAGTGTTGCCATTTGTTTTAGATCGGAACTGGGCCTAATGGAGGTACCAGTGGGAACTACCAACTCCTTTGAATGTATCATGGGCAAGGGTGTGGGGTGCAGGATACTTCTCGTCTACCGTCCACCAGGTAACGGGAATATTTTCCTGCAGGAAGTTGCAGACTTCATTGTCGACCTGACATTGGGATCCCCCAGATGGTTGGTTCTGGGGGATTTCAATGCCTGGGTCAATGACGAACTCTTACAGTTTGGTCAGGACTTCCGCCAGTTAATGATTTCACTGGCCTTACACAGATCATTTCCTCCTCGACCCATATTGGTGGTCACTCATTGGACTTGGTGTTCCTACTGGGGATGGACATATCCGATTTGGTGGTGGAACCAGTCGGGTGGTCTGACCATCATACCATTGGGTTCAGTTTCGAGGCCACCCCTAATAGGCCAGCCCCTATGGAGATGGTCCGGTACTGCCCTTTGAGGGGTGTTTCCCCAGATGGCCTGATGGCGATGCTGGACCTATCGGGTTTACCGTGTGATTGCATGGATCCAGGGGACCTGGTACTTGCCTATAATAAGGCGGTAATAGAGGTCCTGGATTCCATTGCTCCTGTTCATGTTCGTCCTCTCACTCTTCGCTCCAGGTCTCGTTGGTTTGATGAGACTCTGAGGGAGTTGAGGAGAGTTGGACGAAGGCTAGAGAGGTGCTGGCAGAGGTCGGGCCTGGATTGTGACAAACTTAGTTTGATGGACCATTATGTGGTCTATCAATCAGCAATCTCTCGTAAGAAGGCAGAATTCCTGTCCAGAGAGATTGCTGCTGCACAGAATCGACCAGCTCAGCTTTTCCGGACTGTGGACAGATTGTGCAATCCAATCTGTCTTCAGCCTGGAAGTGCTTTTTCTCAAGAACGGTGTGAGGAGTTTGCTCAATTCTTTTCAGATAAGGTTGCCACAATCAGGTCTGATATTCGCTCGACCCTCCCTAGTGGGAGCTGTGATGGTCGACAGGAGATGTCGGACACCCAGTTTGTGTGGTCTGACTTCAGACTTCCCACAATCAATGACATTGTGATGGTCTTCCAGTCATTGCGTCCGACCAACTGTAGTTTGGACCCAGGCCCCACACGTCTCTTAGTGGGCTGTGTGGATAAAATTGGTCCGGTCCTTGCTGAGATAGTCTGGAGGTCTTTGGAGAGGGAGATTTTTTCTAATCCCCTGAAGGAGGCTATGGTTCAGCCCCTTCTTAAGAAGTCCTCCTTGGACCCGGATTGTCTGGCTAACTACAGGCCTATCTCTAACCTGCCCTTTATGGGTAAGGTTATTGAGAAGGAGGTCGCGTCGCAGCTGGATGATCATTTTACCAGCCACAATGTCTATGATTCTCTCCAATCTGGATTTAGGAAGAGACATAGTACCGAGACAGCTCTTGTCCGGGTACTAAATGACCTCCTAATAGCGAAAGATCGAAGGACCCATTCTATCTTGGTCCTTCTTGATCTCACTGCAGCATTTGACACCATGGACCATGGTGTGCTATTGGAGCACCTGCAGTTTATCTGTGGGCTGTCTGGTACAGTCCTCAGTTGGTTTCAATCTTTCCTCGAGGTAGGACTCAGAGGGTGGTGTCTGGGATTTTTTCCTCGACATCATTCTCCCTATCCTGCGGGGTGCCACAGGGCTCCATTTTGGCGCCCATGTTGTTTGTGGTGTACATGCTGCCGTTGGGAGTGATTCTTAGGCACTACGGCTTGGGTTTTCACTGCTATGCAGATGATACTCAGCTGTACATGTCCTTTGTGCCCGGTCAAGATGCTGCCATTTCGGTCTTTAACAACTGTCTCACCAAAATCCAGGATTGGATGAATGTGAGTTGGCTGAGGTTGAATCCTGAGAAATCTGAGGTGTTGGTTGTGTACCCAGGTTGCCGGGAGGCAGGTTTGTTGGTGGGATCCCCTTCAGGTTTAAGGCTTGGGGGTGTTCAGCTAACTACCTCAGACCATGTGCGGAACCTGGGCATTGTGTTTGATGACTGTTTGACACTTAAATCTCAGGTGTCGGCAGTTGTCAAAGCCTCTTTTTACCATCTGAGGAATATCGCTCGGGTGAAGCACCTGGTTCCTTCCGACGATCTTCCAACATTGGTCCACGCCTTCGTTACCTCCCGCCTTGACTACTGCAACTCCCTTTACCTTGAGTTACCGCGGTTGATATCCGCCACTTGCAGCTAGTACAGAATGCAGCAGCCAGGCTATTGACTGGTTCTTCTAGGACCAGTCATATAACGCCTGTGCTCCACAGACTGCACTGGCTGCCAACATGCTGGCGGATCACCTTCAAGGTTGGTTTGTTGACCTATAAGGCCCTACATGATCAGGGACCTGGTTACCTGAAAGATCTCCTTCATCCCTACTGTCCCTCCCACTCACTCCGATCCACTGACGAGGGATTGCTAGAGATTCCCAGGGTTCGTTTCAAGACATCTGGGGCCAGATCTTTTAATTTTATGGCCCCAATCCTGTGGAATTCTCTACCTCGTCAGGTGCGAGACTGCCCGACCGTCCAAAGCTTTAAGGGAGCATTAAAAACATTTCTTTTTAGCCATGCATATAATGATTGTTAATGTTGCTGCAGTGGAATTTTATTTATGGTTTTAATAATTTATTGATTTATTTTATTATGTTATGTACAGGCGCCTTGGTTTTGGAAAGGCGCCTTTTATAAATAAAGATTGAATTGAATTGAATTGAATGACTATAGTGTTCTGCCACCTCATGGATCAGATTACCACTGACCTTTGTAGCTTTGCTGTCAAGGTCAGATGGAATCAGAACCCCTCTGTGTCATAACACACTGGTTGTGCCTGGTAGCACATGCAGTATTGTCTATATATCTGTATGCACCCATCAACATACGATGATGGCTAATAGGGGGAGGGTAAGGGTTATGGGGACGGAGGATGGGAGGAGTGGGGAGAGGGGGCATAGAACAGTAGTTCAAGCTGTGGACCCTGCAACAGAAGCAGACTAGATAGACCACATGGCCTTCTTCTGCTGGCTTCTTCTTATGTTCGTATGTATGTACTCATGTGTGCACGAGTCACAAACAAACGTACCCCTCAAGAGGCACCTAAAAGCTTTTCCTGAAGTAGGCCATAACATTTTCATCATGACCAGTGCCACAAAAGATATTGTCTGCGGTGCAAGGAATACTTTCCTAAGCTATTCCTCAAATTTCAATATCAGATTTATGCACATTTTCTTACATAGCACTAAGTCATATGTATCCTCTTTCCAGGGTTGTATTGACTTTATTCTGGGTCTCACTGTCACTGCTTTGCATGTAATATCTCTGTTGTCTCCCCTGTGCATTTGAAATCGTACTGTAATGGTACAGTGTATGTCACCAGCACAATGACTTCAATTTGTTCATTATAGTGTCTTATTATGTTGGTGCCATTGTGCTGTCTTGGCCAGATGTCTATTAATCACAGACGTTGAGCCCTGGCCTGTGCTTACAGGTGTCACTGCACCACCATGTTTATATCCAGCTCCTGAGTCATACCTACATCCTTAGACTAGGTGGGCCAAGCGGTCCTTATCTGCCGTCAAATTCTATGTTTCTATACCACAGTAACATAGATACATATGGTTATCCTGACATGCTTCTGAAACTCATAATTCCAACACTTATGGGACTGTGTTCAGTATCCTGACACATACCAGCCCGATAAGGAAGAAGGTAATGCAGACAAGGGTAAGGTATAGGATGTGACACACTGCTATCCTACCCGTTGGGCATGACAACAGCGAGGAGAATGCGGAAGCTGGCTGAGCTGCTTTAGTGGTGTGGAGTGATAGGCCAGTGGGAGCTCATCTTTGATGGTGCTCTTGACCATGTTCTGTTCCCAGGAGGTGAAAATTTGCTGTGATACGCTGTTTCCATTCCCCCCACAGTGATGTTTATAACATACTCCAATGCCCCCCCAATTCAGAATTGATAATATTACTTAATGAGCGTGCGGAGTCATAGCAACCCCTGCGTTGCTGGCTAGGCCACCTGAAGTGCAGTTCAGACCCTACAACTGTTCTAAAAATCTGTCTCCCGGACTATGGCTAATATAGTTCTGTAGTCCGATTTTTGGTATTACATAGGTAATAGTAAGTATGAGCTATAAATATGTTTGAAATTTCCATTCCTGTCATCTGTTGTTAGACTTCTTTGATAAAGTGGATTGTTGTTGACATTTTCCCTCAACCTGTACACACGCAACATGCATGTAGGTAACCTCACCAGTCCATGTTGACGGAATGATGTGCATATGAACCTTACACAATTTACTGTCTTCCTTTACCCATCACCACCACCACGCATCACCCATCCACCTCTGCCAGTGGCATAAAGATACTTCATGGTCGTGTGAGAACCTGCATTGCTTTTCCACATATGGTGCACATTCCTCATGCGTCTTCATGTGGAGGTAAGTTTTATACATAAACATATATGGAGTTTTTTTTTGTTTTTTTTTAAATTTCATTTTCTTTTTTTTCAGTACTTCAGAAACTAACTGCTACAATCAAATGTTGCGACCATGTCTCCACCCTTTCATTCATGGACACATAATCACAGTAAGACTGCATCATGATTTTCTTCTTGATGTAAAACTGCGTGATGCATATTGTTACTTACACAATAATGTTGACACTGTTACAAGCATGATTTAAAACTGTGTCTGTGAGGGAATCCATATTGTCAAAGTGCACTAGTTGTCCCCCATGTTCAGGCTGGTTATTTATTTAAAAAACAAAACAGAAGTTGGAGCCAGTTTACATAACACATTGCTGAACTATCTGCTGTTCATTCCTGTCAATCACTCTGCAGTCCATCACTGACAATCGCCATGTGTTAGTGACCATCTGGTTAAAAACGAACACTGTCCTGTTACACGCTGTGTCACCTTGTATGCATGGCAGTAAAAGCCTACGTGGGAAGTGCACACTGTAGAAACAGTATGGTTTTCCTTATACTTTTTTTTCTGGGCCAGTTTGTGACTGTCCTTCTACGATACTGTGTGTTTCACAGTGTGATGTTCTTTCATCACATAAACTGCACTACACCTAGCTACCTCGAATGAATTGAAATAACTGGTAATGAATGGTTTTTCATATTTTACTCATTTTCAGGTTATAACAAAGCTCCTAGCTAGCAAAGAGAATGATATTGTCAACAATGACTCCTTCATCAAGTCCTCTGAAGACCCCATGGAATGTTCATCATACCTCTCCATTTCTATGCAGACAACTCCATCTGATATCAGACACTGTGGTACTCAGGTTAAAATCAATGATCTTCAAGTCATGATAATGAAGAACACAAACAGTATTTCATGGCCTTTCTAAAGCCATGTTGCAATCCTTACTGTTTCTGATCACTGACTTTTGTTTTTTGAATGTGTTCTGCCTCTACCTTTACATTTATTATAACAGGCCACATAATTTAATGAGTTAGGTTCTGCATTTAGTTTATTATCTTTGACAAATTCATGGCTATTGATTGCTTTATAGCATAACTTGGACGGCAGATAAGACTGCTCGGTCCATCTCATCTAATTGATTTTAAAATGTATCATCATGCAATGAAATACATGTCAGCTGGGAATCCCATGTTGAACAGGTGATAGTCTATGTCACACCTGGGAGGCATAAGCAGGCAGAATAGCGAGGAGTGTAACAATCATGATGGGAGTGGTGCAACACAGTGGTTGTGGAGCAGCAGTCTATCTGCATGCACCTATCTATGCTGATTGAGGATGTTATCTGTGTCTGTGCAGAGAATGCAGTGTTACAGTTGGCATACACCGTCTCCCAGAGACCACTGTGTACACAACATTAGTATCACATGATGCCGATGAAGAAGTGTGACTGGACCACGGGAGGTTTATGGTGGGGGCGAATAAAAGAAGAACATTCCCAAACAGGTCTAGATGAATAACTCCTACACTGTTTTCGAAGAAGGGAAATGCTCCACACAGGCACTCACTGTAGGGACTTGTACTGAAAGGTTGTATACAGGGTTGTTATTTGACATGATGTCTTGGTTAACAGCTGATGTTTCTGGAACTGTCTTTACCATCGCCTACTTCAAGACGCATGGGAAGACACACTCAGAAAGTGAACACCCGAAAATTATACACTGTGTATGTGATCTTCAGCCACTGGGGTCTACCATCGCCTAACTGGAATCTGGGGTGTTTCATATTTTCTGTTCCACCCCCCACATTCTCACTCAATGCAGGACTAGCAGTGCTGTCCGTTGCATGTTTTTTTTTTCCAACTCTGTTTATTCTCCAAAGGGCTGAGGCATCTCTCAGATGTGCCCACTCAGCTCATCCCTATCTATTCACCGCCGAGACTCCCACCCAGTAATCCCCTCCCATGGAGATTTCCCAGCCCCCCAGATCACCCTGGGGGGTACTTCTTCATTGGTGGCATCTTTCTGAAATTAGAGGGTCCATCTCTTATGGGTGGCACCTGGGGATCACTGGATGTGGTAGTCCAGTGTTGGGTATGTATGGGGATGGCTCCTAAGGCCCTCATCGCCTCTTCAGTCCTCCGGGGTTTTTTTTCCCTTATGTTGCCTCTCCCGTCCCTCCCCCAGAGCTGGGACATGCAATGACATCCTCTGACATCTGTCGCAGCTTACATTTTCGCCCAACAAGTACCTGGCGATGCCTCTGAGTGACGGCAGAGGTCGCTCAGGAGTGGTGCAGTCCCCGGAATCCTCCCTGGGAAAGAAGAGCAGTCCTCCAGATGCTCAATCCCTTCCCTCCCATGCTGACCCCCAGTGGCCTGCGCTCGTTACTGAAGCCAGTGTGCCGGTGTATCACAAGGTGTGGCATCCAGTGCCTCAACACCCAGCACCACATGCCTGCTCCAGTGTAGTCAATTGGATACTCAATCCTGTTCTACCCTGCTGACACCTGGCTCCCCTGACTCGTTCCCAAACCAGTGTCACCAGTGTGATGCAACCGAAGGCGGATGCCTCAGCCCTCAGCGCCAAGTGGCTGGCCAGGGCACACAGTACTGAGTTTTAATTGGTTCCACTGTTTTTTTTATATTCTGTACATGTCTCACTGTAGTCACACAACTAATAATTGCACACATTCACTATTGACAGGTACACAGATAGTATCAACATCAAGAGACTGCAGCACACAGTGTGAACTACTACGGCCTCCATGTCCATCACCCCCATGGCCACCATGCAAAGAAGACATGATGGAATACTTATACTCTGAATCTGAAGATGAGTCTGAATATGAAATTGACTGACAAGGACCCAGAGTATGAACCATCCTCAGAGTGTGACAATGACATGGACTTGGAAGATTGCACGACAAATTGTGACACTGACCATGATCCTGTTTCAACCCCTAAATACATTGTATTTTGGAGCTGCCTACAGATGTTACTGCAGTGGTGTCATTGTCCTTCCTGTGGGGAATCTGGTCTCAGATATGTCTGAAAAGTAGTTGGAACGATGATGTCAGTTCTGTTCTCATGTCCTGCATGCCTGAAAAAATCTACCTGGAACAGCCAGCCATACAGTGGAAGGCTTCCCTGTGGAAATATCTTGCTGTGTGTATCAATTCTATCTGCTTGTGCGACTGCAGCATGGGTAGTGCGGTTATTTAAAAACATGGGAATTGCTGTTTACAGCGTACAAACATTCTTTCGGCATCAGAGCAAGTTCCTACTGCCATCTGTTGACCAGCTGTGGACAACTAGACAGGAGTGGTTGATGGCTGCTCTGCAAGCCAAAGGCATAGGACTGATTTGCAGGGGTGATGGACGTGCTGACAGTCCTGGCCATTCAGCGAAATTTGGAACTTACTCACGAATGGAGTTGTCTGCAGGCATCATAATGGATGTCCAGCTTGTTCAGGTACATAACTTGTCAGTGTAAATAAAAGTGTTGCTGATTGCTTCATTATGTTACACATTTTCATTACAGTTCCATTGTGATTTTTCCGAAATTAGATGTTTCTGCTTTTATTCAGAGTTCAATATGTTTGCTGTTACCCCATGTTTCCTGTTGTCTAGCCAGTTTTTTTACACAGGCTAACACCCTGGTAACCACTGAAAGACTAGCTAACTTGTTGATTAATTTGTTGTGTCAGACTGTGTCCAATACCTTTCTAAAGTGTAGGTAGGGCATGCCCATATCCTCTCTCTTGTGTACAACTTTGTTCATCCAGTAAAAGACAAATATATTATTTTTCTGCTGGCCTGTTGGCGCAGCAGTGGATTGGCAAGCAGCGCCCGGGCGACCTGGGTTTCAGAAATGGGACCCGCCGCTGAGGGTTGAGCCGGGGGAGAAGGACGGAGTGTCCTATGGACTGCTGTCCTTCTCTGGGGGGAGGGTGGGGAAGCACTCGGAGTGCTGAGGACTGCTGGCGGAGGCCGGGAGATCTCACGCTGCCGACGCTAATCTCTCTGGGAGGTGGGCAGACGCTGTCGTCATTGCATGTCCCCACCTCCTTGAGGAAAAAGACAGAAAATATAGGTGGGCGAGGGCCACTGTCTAAATGAAGCCCTCCCGGAAGACCTTGCACAACCACCATCGCTGCGGGTCCCCCGACCAGATACTGGTTCCGTGATCACGGAAGAACGTGACCATGGCCCCGCCCTCCGGGGGGGCAAGCCGGGGGTGACTGGGGGACCCCGGCAGCCATATATGGTGGTAGAGCTCCAGGGGCCGTGACCAGGGCCGACAAAGTGACAGGGTCCTGCCGGAAAAACAAAACAAAAAAAAAAATATATATATATATATATATATTATTTTTCTGACATTACCTTCCCGCTATAAATCCAAGCTGCCTTGTGTCCTGGGCCCCACTGATATCTAGGTACTCCACAATTCTTTCCTTCAGAATGGATTCCTTCATTTTCATTACCACTGAGTTAAAACATACAGGTCTATACTTTCCAGCCTATGACTTGCTCCCACTTCTATGAAGTGTAATCCCATCCATATTCTTCCACTCATCAGGCATCATATCATCATACCATCATTTGTTACAAAGGGTACTCCGTGTTGTCACTGGTTTCCCCCATATTTATTCTAAAATTCTGTGGTGAATTCAATCATGTCCCATTGCCTCCTCCAGCTATAGTTTACTTGTTTGTGACATGTAATTTTCACAGATCTTGTATTGATGAACAGCAGGTAGATAAAGATATGTACTAAATAACGGTCTTGTACTTTGCACAGAGCAATGAAGTGGGATGCAGTAATAACATGGAGCTCGAGGGCCTCAAATGATGTGTGTCGGCAGTTCAAAAATGGAGGATGGATATCGATGAACTCATAACTGACAGACATTTACAAGTTGCAAAATGGGTTAGGGAAGAAATGACCTAGACACAGCACAGATATGATGCATGGCACATCTCCAAGGGTAAACAGTTCTTATTACATTTGTGGTGCTATTCTCCTCAAGTCTAGAAAAGAGTATTTTCACATGACTGTACTGTAGTGATCTAAAAAAAAAAAAAAAAGGTTTATGCGGCAAAGGCTGCTGCAATCCTCTATTAGCTCACTCGCTAACCTCCTGACAGAGCTGCTGCCACCACCTGGCCACATGGTATGAAGGGAGCATGTTGTGTGTCATCCCTCCAACCACTCCACTAAAGTGTACGTCTAGTGATTAAGTTGTCCTCACTTGGTAGCCTTGTGATCTGTTAATTATGTCTGGTTCTGTATCTTCATCATAATCTTTCACGATTCCCCATATTGTCTCCATAGGGGTAAAAAAGAAGCTGCTGGCCATGTCAATACCCAAAGACTATCAGGTGATTCAGCCCTGGATACCCAGTATTGTCAATCACGTGTATTGGATTGTAGGATCAAAACCACCCAATGATGCTGACCTAATAGAAGCAAAGTAGGTTAGTGTAGGAACACATATCCAAAATATCCATTCTACTGGGAACCCGCTGTACCCCTGGTGTATTCATGGTGACTTGGATGGTAGGGAGGCGCGTAAACCATGGTTACTGCCATGTAAGTAAAGATTGAATTGGCTCTTACAGAACTTTGGTGTCACACTGTAGCTATATGTATTGTCCCTTTTTCATTACCAGCATCAAATGCGGCAGTTCATGCAGAGGCTCTTGTGAATGACCCACATCTTCTTAAAGATATTAGAAACATATCTGGGAACTACCAAACATCAGAATTAGAAGCCTTACACAGCCTCCTAAATCAATTTGCCCCAAAAATGATTGTGTTTAGTTTTCATGGCATGCAGTGCAGGTAATTGATTGAGATAATTTCCTTGTGTTTGATTACTTTAACACCTATGTAGATAACATCCATTAATTTTACCTCACAACATGCAGGAGTCTACTAGCTGCACTACATTATAATGAAAATTCTCTGCGCCCACATGCTAGAACAACAAGGGGAAATAAAAGATACAGCATACACTTTCCCAAGTTCAAGAAGGGTGGACATGCAGTGAGACAAATACCCGTAGAGGCAACCTATGGTAAGCAATTCATATACATATGATCACAGTTTATAACGTGCCTACCTGTGCATGGGGTCATTCAGAATCTGACCCCCACCACCACCAGGAATTGTTTCTGGTCACATTGGTGGGCACATCTGTTCAGGGAACCATGGTTAGATGACAGTTGCCTTGATGCCAGATTTTGTCTGTATTTTGCTTACTGGTTTCTCAAGTCAGGATGTTGTGCAACCAAACTAACGTTGTCTATTGTTTCAGAAATATGCCAGTGTATCAGTAGGTACCTATGAGTACCATGTAGTATCGAGCATAACGTGTGCACTATGCTAGTATGTGAGAAGTAATCCATAAGGCAGGACATGTTAGGGGCTTTCTGAGGCATGATGGCACAGTCCAAGTGACTTCAGCCACTCAAAGTGCAGTAAAATATGTTTTGTACACACCATGGAGTGGCTTATTCAGCTAATAAAATGGGCTCCATTTTTATAACCTTTTACAGTTTGGAAAAGCATCTTAAAGAGCAGCTGACACCATTATGACAACTATAACAAAACAATATTAATACATAGCTCAACTTGTATTTCCCATTAGTTCTGTATTTCACTGCCCCGTTACTTACTGGTGAGTCCATCTGCATGAAAATGGGATCTTTGCTGCTGAAATGTTCATGTATTCCTGTTGCTTTCTCCCTACATGAGGTCATAATGCTCTACTTGTGACAATGCATTTACTCCCATGTCAACAGATTGTGATGTCACAACAGAGGACTATGACATGAAGTAGGGAGTAAGCTAAAGAGGCAGATGAACTCTAAGGAATATAGAGCATGTTTCCAAGCAAATTTCTCAGTAATAAGTAATGGGGAGGAGAAGTCTATTCAACACCTATGGAATGGAAGCTTAACTGTACCTAACTATTATGTTTTTCAAAATGTTGTTTGAGGCGTCAGCAGCTCTTTAATATGTATAAACAATAGATCTACGTGTGTGCATTTATGATAAAATAGTCCTTCCTACCACTGCAAATAATGTCAGAGATCATATCATTGTATTACTAACTGATCAAGTTTTTTCTATTCCAGCAGCAAGATTCTAGCTATGGAATGGTTATCATGGAATGCTTCTCAAACATATTTTTCTCTTCATTATCACAAGATATGCATTGGATTTTATGAGACAGGTCTTGGAAATGACACATAATTCAGCTGACCACTCCAACGTCATGAACTCTACTATGGACACCACTCCACAGTCTTTGTCAGCAACATTTGTGCATCTGGAGAAAACTGAGGCAGTGGAACTGCATGTCTCCAGATTCAAAAAAATGAATTTCAGAAAATATCTGACAAGGGATGCCACACGTTCCTGACATCAGTAACCTGACTGATACTACACTGAAGAGTATGGAAACACAGCACACTATTGCTACATGGAAATGAGAACTGAGACAGTTATTTAGTTTTCAAATGCTTAATATGCATGCCACTGCAATTTAAGTAATGCAAGTTTAAAAGGTGAATAGTTGTTCGTTGCTGTTGGACTCAAGTTTTGCGTGTAACTTCAAAAATGTTAACAAAATGTCAACTGTTCCAGTACAAACAACAAATTATTTCTGTAGATAAAAGTTATGATGCGGCAATAATTTTTGATATGAATCGACATTGCCATTAAATAACAGGAAATCAACATGTGGAGTACCTTTATGAACTTTACATGAAATAATGCAGTATGTATATGACACACCTTATAACCACCGAGTAATCATCAAGTAGTTGGACTGTGCTACATAGTATGGGAAATTACATTCCTGTTTCTGCAGAGTTGACAGTTGATATCCTGCGTTTTCTTGGTGAAATTGTCCTGTGCAATGTATATATGTGTGATGTAGGCATGGTGTAGTGTTTTGGGTGGGAGGGGGGTTATGAAGTGTAAGATAGTGTCAGAGAACATGATACACAAAATTTGGAGTTGCGTGCCACAAAATGGCATGTGTTTCTAGATGGTGGGAGGATGGCAATGGGTGGTTGGACAGACTGTATGTCATGGAAGAGTCTCCTGACTTCCATCATAAGCCATGTCACTTGCAGTGACATATTCTACCATTCAGTGAACATCACACCCTCAGTTAGAGAATTCCTTTCCAGCTATTTATTCCCAATGTGAACTTGACATTTTCAGTCATGACCCACAGTCCCTCCTCTCATGCAGGGAGTACATGTTCAACTCATCACTCCTGCTCAAGTACCATTTGTCACATACCCCCTTGATCACCTACCGGCTGTGTGACAATTGTATGAACTGGATGTAAAAAGTAGAGCATAACACACAAAGTGGCACTGTGTTGCTACATGTGACGTAGCTACTATCATCAAAGGTGTAGGGGGAAAAACGTTACAAGAGCATGCCGTTGCAATATTGGGGAATGCTTGCTGTAAAGCATACTGTATATACCATAAGACCTTTATCTGATAGTAAGTTTGTATGTTGGCTATGTTTACTCAAGTAACCCACAACTGCAGATGAGGGTTGCACAGTGTTTCTTCTCATTTATTATCTGTACATATAGTTATTCAATACTAGGTGTATCATTAATAGTTTCAGAAGAAAGAATCCTTTGAATTGTTAGTAGTAGACAGTATAACTCATCAATCATTGATGTCGATTACTGTTTTAAATGTAATCTTGATATATTTTCAACTATTTTTGTCACTGTGGTGGTATCACCAATTTCTAACAACTGTCATTGACATGGAACTGAATAAAGTGCTGTTGCATCACACTCTGAGCATAACTGTGTGAACTACAACTAATAAACAGTTAACCACTAAGAAGAATTCCCTGATGCACAGTGCAACAATATCTGACATGGTAACAGATGGTTAACAAACTGGCATAGTTCAGACTTCAAATACTAGTATCAATATTGACAGATGGCATGAAAGTTTGTTTACAGTTACAGTTCTGGGTATTGGAATCCAGAGTACTGTGCACAGGGGAATCTCTCTCTTATTGCCTTCATGGCACATGATGGAATGGGAATTCTGACATGCCATCCAAAATAGCCCCAGCACCATCTCAGAAACTGCCTATATGCCACATATCTATATTTCCTGTATATAAAAAAGGGGAAAAAAATTTAGGAGTCAGCAGGCAATGTCATGTAAATATGTCAACAGCAATACACCTGCCCTGTCCCCGAGCATATCACTCTTTCTCAAATGCACAACCCAATGGCAACACAAATACTGACTTGTAACAACCATACAGGAGTGCAGTGTGCATATTTATGGAGTACATACAGAGGTGAGAAAGAATTAAGTGCCTCAGCTAGGACTTCAACCTCGACTGCCCGGAATACTGTTCTGATTTTGCTAACCAGCTGTGCCACTGATACAGCTGGAATCGTACTCCTGTGTGATTTTTACAAGTCAATATTTGTGTTGCCATTGGCTTGTGCAATTAAAATAGAGTGATGTGATCAGGGACAACACAGGTTCCACTTGACTCACTGGAGCAACTGGTTCGCACTATTGGAACTTTTTTCAAGGCGGCCTGTTTCAAACTATCAACAAAGGCACTTACTTGTTTCGCATCTCTGTTTGTATGTGTTAAATAAATATGCACACTTCACTTCTGTGTGATTGTTACATGTCAGCAGGAATGTGACAAGGTAGCACAAAAACTCATAATGGGCAAGGCATGAGTAGTGTGTAGATGCATAATCGTTTCAGAAGGTTGAGTGTTAGGCAGACTAAAAACACCCTCTGTCACATAACACTGAATCATACCGTACTGAGAATACTGAGTAAAACCCCCCATAACAGTTAAGAATGCAAAACAGTAGGTGGAAAAAAAAAAAAACATTATAACATGGGGTGCTGAAAGTTAGGAAAAAACGTCCAAGCCCATTGGTTGACTCCATGTGCATGCCTGTTGATTACTCCCCAGTATATGCATAGTAGAGATGAAGGGGCGAGCAGCTGTATCAGTGTGCAGAGCAGATCTCGTTGCATTCTTCAGATTGTAAAAGTGAATGGCAGCCATTACTCCAGTGAGAGCAATTCCAGCAACACTGCACAGCTGAGCGAAGTCCAGCACAGATGTGTAGAGTGTGTGTGGCACTGCTGCTGCTGGAGTAAGGGCTGCCATTAATTAACATATGACTGTGTCCTTGGCCACAACCCCCCAAGGATCTGCACTTACCAGGCAACACATGAGTTACAGAGACAGGCAGCACCAGAGAGAGAGAGAGAGAGAGGACATAGAGAGATCTCATCAGTGGCTGAATGTGCTGTTCCCTCCCGTGCTCCTGGAGTCATCAAAGTTGGGGCTATCCTGTCCCGTTGCAGGTCCGACAGTTCTGGGCAAAGCAGAAACAAAATTAGTGCGAGCAATGGCACTGAGGCATGTCTCTCTCTCTCCACATGCTGTAAGTGTGGTAGCGTAGCAGATGGCGAGAGACACCAGCGAGAGAGAAACACAGGTACAAGGATACATTAGTGAAAGGAGAAAGTCCAGAGGGGGTATTGCTAAGCTTAATGGAGAAAAGGGAGCATGTGAGGAGGAGGACCCTGTAAAAGCATCTATCCTAAATAGATACTTTTGCTCAGTATTCACTGAAGAGAAGGTAGGGCAGGGCCCACAGCTCAGCATCATGGACACAGAGGGGAGGGAGGTGAGCACTACTCCCTTCACAAAAGAAAGGGTCCTACAAGAGCTTGCTAAGCTCAGGGTGGATAAGGCAATGGGACCTGATGGCATACATCCCAGGGTACTTAAGGAGCTAAAGGAGGAACTAGCAGAGCCATTAGCAGAATTGTTTAGTGAGTCTCTGAGCACAGGAGAGGTCCCAGAAGACTGGAGAAGGGCTCATGTGATCCCTCCACAGAGTGGTAGCAGGGAGGAGGAGGGAACTACAGACCGGTCAGTCTTACCTCAGTAGTGGGCAAGATTATGGAAGCACTCCTTAAGGAAAGGATAGTGCAACACCTGGAATCCATAGGGGCACAGGATCCAAGACAGCATGGGTTTACAAAGGAAGGTCCTGTCAAACTAATCTCACTAGATTTCTTTGACTGGGTAACCAGAGTGGTGGACCAAGGGGAGCAGTTGATGTCGCCTACCTTGACTTCAGCAAAGCTTTGACACTGTTCCACATAGAAGATTGATAAATAAGCTAGGTAGGCTCGGGGTGGGTCAGAAGTTGGTCAACTGGGTGGCAAACTGGTTGACTGGCAGAAAACAGAGAGTGGTGGTAATGGTATACAGTCAGAAGAGATGCAAGTCACAAGTGGGTACTCAGGGATCAGTCCTGGGCCAGTCCTATTCAACATCTTCATTAGTGACCTAGCAGATGGACTAGAGGGTAAGGCTTGTCTGTTTGCAGATGACACCAAGATCTGCAACAGAGTAGATGATCCAGATGGGTGGGCAGAATGAGAAGAGATCTGGATAAACTAGCAGAATGGTCAGAAGAGTGGCAACTGGGATTTAATGCAAAGAAGTGCAAAATCATGCACACAGGGAAGAAACCCTGAAGCCACCTATAGGCTGGGAGGGGAGTTGCTAGCAGTCACAAAGGAAGAAAGAGACTTGGGCATCATCATCACTGATGACCTGAAATCATCCAAGCAGACCTCTAAAGCAGTAGGTAAGGCTAGGGGGGTGTTAGGGTGTATTAGTAGGGGTATCACAAGTCGTAAGAGGGAGGTAATAATCCCTCTGTACAAGACATTGGTTAGGCCCCATCTGGAGCACTGCGTGCAGTATTGGAGGCCACACCTTCACAAGGACATTAACCAAATTGAGGCAGTCCAGAGAAGGGCAACCAAAATGGTGCAGGGACTGCATCAGAAGACATATGAGGACAGATTAACGGAGCTCAATATGTATACCCTTGAGCAAAGGAGGGAGAGAGGTGATATGATCGAGACATTTAAACACCTTAAGGGCATAAACAAGGTGAAAGAGTCTAACATGTTTAAATATAAGAAAATAGCAGGACAAGAGGACACAGCATGAGATTAGAGGGAGGCCGATTTAGGGGAATGTGAGGAAATTCTTTTCACAGAAAGGGTGGTAGATGCATGGAATGGCTTACCACAAGAAGTAGTGGCTATGAATACAGTGCAGGGCTTCAAACAGGCATGGGATAGGCATAAGGGAGCAATACAAATGACTATGAATAGATAGGTCACTGACATAGCAAAGGCCGATGGCACATTTATAAGGTAGAAAAAGAAATGGGCAGACTGGATGGGCCTTGCGGTCCTTATCTGCCGTCAACTTCTATGTTTCTATGTTTCTAAGGAGGTTGTTGAGGGAGAGACACAGTCACACCTCTCTCTCTCTCGGTGTAACTTGTTTTCTGGTCGCTGATGAGAAAGGGGCAAGCAAGTTGCAGTGTCCACCAGAGAGAGACACACATAGTGAGGGGAGCAGGACCTGTCTCTCTCTCCCTGTAGAAGTTATGCAACAGTTCTGCACCATAACAAAGGTAAAGTACAGTCCGCTACAAAAATAGCAAGTGGGAGAGAGACGGAGAGAGAGACACCGAGCAACACATCCGCTACACTGCTCTCTGTGTCTCTCCACATTTCATGCTGCAGCAGTTCTGGAGCAATTTGCACATTAGTGATCATGGGACACAGACAGCAACACAGACAGTGACAGCGAGACAAACAATAGTGTCCTGTCGGTATGTCTGTCCTTGTTCACTTGTTGCTCTTTTCTACAGAGATTTGCCATCTCATCTGGCGACACAGGCACACAGTGCTGGATGTAGCAGGTACTGCAAGATAAGGACTACTTTGTGTGGAGGAAGGATGAATGCATAGAATCCACAGTTTTTCTTTATTTATTTATTTAGTTTTTGTTAACCAGGTAGGTGCACTAGTCATAAAATGACTATTTTCAGGCAAGACCCGGGAGAGTACAACAAAAGGAGAACAGTTGAACAACAGCAACATGGGTACAATAGTACAAATAGAGGAACAGTACAGCAGTGCTACAAAAATACAATGGGTAGAAACAACAAAAAATAATGGCAAGCATTATACAGATAATGGCAGTAAGATATATAATAAGTGCAGAAACCATGGACCCGACCTGTGGAGTGAAAGGGTTAATAAGATAGTAAGGTTATATAGAGAGAAATGTGAGGAATGTTCAAATATTAATTTTATATGACTTTCATTTTTTCACACGGGGTAACACCATGTTATAAGTGCAATAACTCACTCCAGGCCCATGGGTATATTAGGCATTAATGCATGCCCCATTTGGTTGGAGGACACTCAGGCTGAACCCTGGTGCCTCATAATGAACCTGGGGCATGCATTAATGCCTAGTATACCTATGGCCTGTCATGCATTATAGCTTACACAATCAATGAGATGTCTCTCACATGACATAATATGACATCTCATGACAACCCGCAGACAAGTTGAAGGGGGGTGTAGTTGGGTGGGTGGTTGATTTTATTGGTGCCTGATATGGCTACCATCCACCTACTAGAGAAATCGATGACTACATACTTCACTAAGACCACTGTACATAAATGTTTGCCATGTTTATTTTCCTTCATGAGAAAAATACCTGTTGTGAAATAACATAGATAGTGTTGATGGGGGGGACTATGAGTGTTACATGGGTTGGGAGAAAAAGAGAGAGAGACAGATAAAGAGAGAAATTATGTTACTACTGCGTAATGGTTAATGAATCCCTTTACCTATTATTCTGAACTGTTATTTCACCCAAAAAAGTTAACACACGTAGTGGTATGGTACATCACGAGTGATAGTCCCGCCTATATGCACACTAACTCTGTCTGCACCATATAGAAACATGATCGAGTGCATCTAAATGAACTCAAGTGAATACATGAGGAATGTCTAAATAACTGCAGACTAATGAAGATATGTCTGAAAGGCTAGAGACAATTGGTAGGGAGTGGGGTGAGGGGAAGAATTGGGAAACCAAAGAAAGTAAATTGCTTGAGGCATTCAGGGCACTAAGGTTTGACAGGTCACGAGGACCAGCTAGCATCATCCCATGGTACTGAATTAGGTAGCAGAGGTCATGACAGGGTAATTGGCATATCTATTTAATGCTATGCCGGACTAGTGATGGCATTCTTCATGTGTTCACAGCAGCAGGATGTGTAACACAAAGGATGACCACTCAACATACATGTGGAAAATAGTTGTGCAGAGAACACATGGAAGTTACTTTGGTGGTTAACATGATCACTGTAAATAGGCTAGGAAAGATGTGTCCAGAACATCAGAGTGGGTGACCAGTGTCTGAGTACCAACTGTGCAAAGCCACAGTGGAGGTGGTGTTACCACCCACTCAAAAAATGATAAAGTACATGAACCTTATGAAACAGTTACAGAGATGTGCAGCACTTGTTCAGAGAAACTTACTCGTAGAGTGGTGTGTCATGAATGCGAACATGGTACTGGCAATTGGCAAAACACGTAGTAAGCAGTCTGCAGCACCTAGACATCCAGACATACTGTTGCAAAACTAGGGTGACATGTGATGCAGTCACACTCCTGTGTCTTATCAACTACCTTGTCCTGCTCCCGACAACATATGCACTCAGGTAGTGTAAGCATGCTACCGCATTTGGAACACTGACACCTTTAAGAACAGTGGAACAGAGAAGAAGAACATTCTTATATTACCAGCTGACTGAACAGTATCAGGGGGTAGTAAATCAGTGACAAGTGCTAGACTCTGGTTGAATGTGCAAAAGCACAGCCTGGAATGAAGACAGGGAATTGGTTTGCTTTGTTGGCAACACTTGAGGAGGAGGAGGGGGTGCATGATCTCCAAGGGGTGGCAGGAAGGGGAAGAGGATGGAAATCCACAAGGGATAGGACTCGGTCAGAGGAGGGTGACAGAGGTGAAGGTGAGAGAATCAGTGCTGGTGGAGAGGATGACAGTGGCAGAGCATGGGGGGGTGGAACAGCGGATGGGAGGGATGTGTAGGATAGGGAGGGAGCAGTGAAGGGGGAAGTACACAGGACAGGGTAGTGCTATGCTATTCCATACTTAAAAGGAGAGAGGGGAGCCAAGCGTGCTAACCCCCAAAGATACCGTAGAGGAATGTGTGGTGGGGACACAAGGAGGGGTGGAAAGCAGGAATGGGGGGGACACAGGTTGGTGGGTAGTCTCGCTGAATGAGAGAAGATTAAGTAACAGATCAGCCAAGCTACATGCTCTCTTGCCTGTGGGGATGGCGATGAGCCCAGTGTACAGGACATTCATGAAGGACAGGGATAGGTGGAAGTGGAGGTTGCGTGGCAATCTAGATAAGGGAGGGAATAAGGTGTATGATAAAGGAGAGGGTGGAAGGCAGGACAGAGGCCCTACGGATGCAAACGCAGTACTCCAAAAGAAAGACACTGTGGGGGTAAACATTAGTGGTTGGGGACTTCAACATCCTGGGGTGGACTGGAACACAGCAACCACCACGTGTGCAGAGGAACAGGTATTATTAGATATATTTTAGGACAGCTTCGTCATGCAATTGGTCAGCGAGCCAACTAGCATGGGATGGACTGTGGACCTGGTGAGGCAGTAAGGGATCTGTGAGTTGAGGACCCCCTGACTGTGAGTAACCATCACACAGTGTGGCTGACACTCAAATGGTCAGGGAAACAGGAGGTACAGGTACCATGGTGAACGATTATAAGAGGTAGGACTTTAAATGGATGAGGGAAATTTTGGTTGAGCATCTGATAGGAATTCATACATGCACGGGTGAGAGCCAAAAATGGGATATCATTTAAAAAGAAATAGCAGAGGCAAATGAGACTTGTGCCAGGACACAGAGAAAGAAGGGTAGAGAAAATAGGCTAATCAGGATGACTTGGGAGGGCATGTAAAAGGAAATGCATTCCATATGTTTAGGAACTCGAGAGGGCAACTGGATAAAGACAAGGACACGAAAAAGGACAGGGAGAGTACAGAGACAGTCAGAGAGTCCAAGGCTTCCAGAGAGCTGAGACTGGCACAGGGAATAAAGGATGAGAAAAAGGACTTTAGATACATTTGTGAGAGAAGGAGAAACAAAGGTACGATTGTGAGGATTAAGAATAATGGGGGGGTGGGTGAAGAAGGGGCAGTACCCGGCAAAGGCACTGAATGAGTACTTTGCCTCTGTGTTCACAAATGTAATTGGGGGGCAGAAACACCATGGGAATGGTGTAGTTTTTAGGGGTGGCTGGGGGAGGTGTGTGTTATTAGTAATATTAGGACTACAGAGGACAAGGTGATGGATGGACTAAGGATGTGGAGGGTGGACAAGGCACCGGGATGAGACAGCATTCACCTGATGGTATTTAGGGAGATAGCGGACCTCCTGGCGGGACCACCAGCAGACCTGTGCATCACATCACTGGACACATGATGAGTGCAACATGATTGGAGGATGGACCATGTGTTGCCCATTCATAACACTGATAATCAGTATGTGCTCTGGACTGCTCTTCTTCTCCCTTATAGCCTCCTTGCTGTACTTCACCCTCTGTTCCTTGTTCCACTGCACCTGGCATCAACTATAGTTCTGTGTTGTTCAGGGTGTGGGGGCATGGAGTATCCTGTCCTTCCTACCTCAACATGCTAAGTCACTTGAAATGCTTACTGCTGAAGCATTCAAACTCATCTATCATGAATAACTTCTTCTTCATTGGTGGCTGAGTACAGGAGATTGAGCTATTTTTCCAACAGTGCGAAAAGTTTACATGGGGGCTTGATCGAGGACAGTAGCGGGAGGTGTTTAGAGAGTGAGGACTACTGTAAGGGAGGGTGTAGTTAGTGATGAATGGTGAGGGTACAGCTCCACCACCAAATCAAGCTGAAACAGGGGAGGTGGCCATATGAGAAGGACCGAGGGCACTAGACTGGAGGACTGATAGAGTCACACAAGAGTCGTGGATGCCCTATTCCCACCCTCCCCCATCCCTCCATCCCCCGGATACACCTGATTTATGGTGGTATAAGGCCATTCTCAAGTGAACAGGGAGAGGCCGGAAGAAACCGCATGTGGTGGTGCACGTATGGAAGAACGACCTGTGAGGGGAGACAGTGGAGGTAGTAACAGGGAGATCCAAGGAACTGTGGAAGCTGTGTGGGGAGGTGTGGGAATTGGTGGCCTTCTCGGATGCGATTCTGGTACTCTGTGCAAGTGCTGCAAGAAAGGAAAGGATAGGAGAGTTCAACACCTGGTTGCGGGAGTGGTGTCAGACTAAGGGTTGTGGGTTGGTAAGGGGCTGTGGCACAACCTAGGACAATAATGACCTCTATGCAGGGGACAGGCTGCACTTCAGTGGGGAGGAGATGGAGTATTGTAGCAGGGGGATGGAGGGATACATAGCAACAAGGGTAGCTTTAAACTATGAAAAGGTGGAGGCAAGTGGAAAGCTGGTATGCAGGATTTCCAAAGAGGGGATCCAGATGAGTCTATGCCCAAGTTATAGGAGATGGCATCAGCATAGGAGCAACA
Source organism: Neoceratodus forsteri (assembly GCA_016271365.2). Classification (NCBI taxonomy): domain Eukaryota; kingdom Metazoa; phylum Chordata; order Ceratodontiformes; family Ceratodontidae; genus Neoceratodus; species Neoceratodus forsteri. Next base: position 766,534,944 of record CM028131.1, on the reverse strand, counting down.
GGGGGAAATGGGGGAGGATAGTGTCGCTAAACGAGAGAAGCCAGGGAAACCAATCAACTGAATTACAGGCTCTCTTGGCAGTACAGCAAGTGGACATTGCAGCCACAACAGAAACTTAGGCCACTCAGTACCAGGCCTGGGATAAGATGATCCCTGGATAAGACTGTTCAGGAAGGACAGGGCAAACAGGAAAGGAGGGGGTGACAATCTGTGTAAGGTAGGGAATGAGGGGCATAAGGGAAGATGGAGAGGAAGGCAGGATAGAGGATCCATAGGGCAGGGTACTGAGGATGGGGATGTTGTATAGGGCACAAACTCAGGTAAACGGGCTGGACAGAGATTTGGCAGATCAAATTAGGAGGGTTTGCAGGAAAAGAAACACAGTGGTGGTGGTGATGGGTGATCAAGGAGGTAGCAGAGGTGGTGAGAGCAAAGAAGAGAGCTCTCCAAAGATTTAAGATGTCAGGGAGGGGGAAGATGGGAAGGAGTATACAGTGAAGTCCGGGGCAATTACAAAAATAGTCATAGCTGCCAAAGCATCCAGAGAGCTGAGGCTGGCACAGGGAATTAAAAAGGGAGAGAAGCAATTCTTCAGATATACTGGAAAAAGAAGAAGAGCAGACAGTGAGAATTAAGAAGGAGGGGGGGTGGGTAGAGAGGGTGAAGGAGCAGGCAGAGGAACTTAAGAAAATATTACTCGCCTTAGTAATCTTCTTTCTTCTAAGGGAATCTTACTGTATTCTGACTAATGCAGTATGGTCGCACCATAGGACTGCCCCAGAGCTGAAATGGTTAATAGAACCTATGCAAATGATGGAATACTAGGCTCGAGCTCAGTTTTCAAACCACTGTCCATGGTAAACAATCTCTAACCGTCAGATTCTTACGAAGCATACACTAAGCAGTTTCCTCTTAATGGAGGATAATAATAATAATAATAATAATAAAAACAGTAATAATATTAACAATAATGAGAATCTCCCTGCATCAGAAATGACAGGAGAAAATTATGTGGGAATTACCCATTTCTAATAATCCCAAAGAACTCTAGGCATCCCAGAAGACTTATGTCACAGATGCCCCAAAAAAGAAAACAATATATGCTCCGCACAGCTGTAATGTAGTGACCATTGGTACGAGAAGGGGAGGAAGGGAGGGAGCTCAGAATACAGTAAGATTCCTAACACAGTTAGGAAACTGGGGAGAAAAATGACTACTTACCCTCTACAAACTAAAATCTAAACAATTACTACCTGAAAACCAAGGACAGTGATAAGAACACCTAATAAAATACATTTACTGGTATAAAAAAATGACAAAATAAACTTTCTTTAAGAGATGAAGGAGAGCTCTCCGGAGACGTCTTACTGAGGCAAGCGGAGTAAAGAATCTGATGGTTAGAGATTGTTTACCAGGGACAGTGGTTTGAAAACCGAGCTCGAGCCTAGCATTCCATCATTTGCATAGGTTCTAGTAACCATTTCAGCTCCGGGGCAGTCCTATGGTGAGACCATACTGCATTAGTCAAAATACAGTAAGATTTCCCGGGGTTTGAATGACTACTTCTGCTTGGTATTCATGGTGGGGGGGGGAGATACCTCATGGGAATGGTGAAGGGGTGAGCGGAGAGAGTGACAGATGGAGAAATTACAGAGAGAGAGACTGTTAACTTTTCTGGAGGACAATGGTCTACAGGACAGTCTGCAACACGGGTTTGTCTCGAGCAGGTCCTGTCAGACAAATCTGATTAAGTACCATGATTAGGTGACCATGGAACTGGACAAGGGCGATGCAGTGAATGTCCTGTACTTGGAATTCAGCATGGCCTTCAACTCCGTGCCACATGTGATTCTGGGGGGAAGCAGAAAGATGTAGAGGTGGGTACAAGGATGGTAAGATGGTTTACGAACTGGCTGAAGGGCAGGCAACAAAGGGTGGTGGTGGAGGGGAAATTCATCTCCAAGAGCTGTAACAAGTGGGGTGCCGCAAGGATCGGTACTGTGGCCAGTGCTGTTTGGGATATTCATAGCAGATATCTCGCACAGGACCCAGAGTAAGATCAGTCTGTTCACAGACGATACGAAGATGGGAGCTGTGGTAGATTACATTGAGAGGTGGAGGGGACTGTAGGTGTATCTGATCTAACTTAGGAAAGAGGTGTGAATGAGCTTGGTACATCCAGCAGACCAGACCTGAGTTTAATTCTCACAACCTCCACTTGCATACTCTGTGACTCTGAGCAAGTCACTTAACTGCCCAGTGCTCCCAGGTCACCCCTGAAAACAGGCACTTGTGCCTAGTGGGGCTTACCCGGTTACCAAAGGCTAAAATAAAAACTTTAGGAGTGGTCAGAAACATGGCAGTTGGGGTTCAATGCCAAGAAGTGCAAGGCATTGCACTTCAGAGCTAAGAACCAGAGGATGAGCTATCAGCTGGGTGGGGTACAGTTGAGTGGCACAGAAGAGGAAACAGACTTGGAGGTGGTAACAACAGAGAATAAGAACAACTCAGCTGAGTGCAGGAAGGCAGCAGCAAATGCCAACAGGATGCTGGGCTGTATAGAAAGTGGGATCTCCTCTATACGTAATGAGGTGATCCTTTCTTTATACAAGTCACTGGTCAGGCCACACCTGGAGTACTGCGTGCAGTACTGGTACCCATTTATGAAGAGGAACATCTGGCTGTTGTAGGGAGTGCATTGCAGAGCGACAAAGGTGAACCAGGATATGGAAGGGAATTCATATGAATAAAGGCTGATCATGCTCAACATGTACTCACTGGAGGAGAGGCAGGACAAGGACATATGGCCGAGGCCTTTAAATACCTGAAGGGGATAAACAAGGCTAATACAGGATAGATATTCCAGATCACAAGAGGGAGAGAAACTAGAGGGCATCAAATGAGGTTGCGGGGGTTCAGGAGTGAAATCAGGAGACATTATTTCATTGATAGGGTTGTAGACAAATGGAACACTCTACCCGAGGAAGTAGTTTCATGTATGACAGTGGGCAGCTTCAAGAGGGGATGGGACAGAGTGAGGGGAGGAAGGACGGTGGGAAGGGAGGGAAGGGTGGGGCAGCTGCATGCTGAGTGACTAGCTGCACAATCGAGTAGACTCGATAGACCATGTGGCCATCTTATTCTGGCAATTCGATTGTTCGTATGTTTGTACATGTACCACAGAGGACAGTGACACATGGTGTGGTAACTGCTTCAGTACAGTCCACAACCTCCAGAAATCAGGTAATGTTATATTAACTGAACTCAGTTGACAATTGAGTAACCCAATAAGAGAAGCTTCCTCCCCTGATGGGGTTATCTTGTGCCATTACATGGTGCCAATTAGTGAAGTAAACACTAATCCTACTGCACCTCTGATACAGGTGCCCTTGATTTGCTGTCAAACTCCACAAAATCCCCAGCTTGATGATGTGCTTCAGCCAACACTGACTCACTCAACACGAGCCCACCATGGCCATGAAAATCCACTGTATGCCATCAAGAAGATCATCTTTTTTTCCACCATTGCCTACCCAACACCCACCACCACTTTTTAGGTTGGACAACCCAGCAAATCAGTCACTCATTTGCTTTTCATATCCAAAGGGAGTCACAAACTGCAAGACTGACCTCTAGCAACAGTCAGTGACTACTGAGGAATTAATTCACTAGAAATGTTTACCATATTGTATTGCCTAAGCGGTCCTCATTCTGCTGACGGCCTCCAGGAACATCACCTTGAGACTCGCTCTCACCAGCAATGGGATCATCAGGGACATCATCGGGCAGATACAGCTCGTATATGTACAGCTGGACATCACGGAGATTAAATATAGGGGAAAGGGTGGCAAAGTCAATATCATCTTCATGTTCTACATCAGACAAATCTGAATCAGCACCACAAACACCCTCCATTCCAACTGACTAACTTTCTGAACCAGACTCAACAGATTCACTAGCAGAACTGTCAAATTGAGCAGTACTGTCAACAGACACCATGCTCACATTGGGCAGTGCAGAAACAGAGCTATGACCCACCATTTGCTCAGAATCAGCAAGTGTGTCCAGCATCAAAATAGAAGTGGAAGGCAGCAAATTAAGATGAGCCATACAGTATGTGGATGCATGAGGGAGAGGGGATGCATCAACACTAACAGCTGGGTTCCTGTATCGGTCATAATCAGCCACAAAATATTCAGTAGATATACTAACGGTCACATCCACAGTACTCAGCACATTACTGCATGTATGGCAATGCTGATCCACACATTCAGTACCTCCAGAAACAGTACTTTCAGTATGTCCGTTTGCACTACTAGCATATCCACCATTTCCTAACGTGAAAATGTGTGCCATTTTTAATTTCATCAAGACTGTTGACATGGCCTTCACAAGTCTGGAAGTTAGGGTCCATAGACATGCTGTCAGCTACAATAACACAGCACAGTTCACTCAAAGGGTAATCAGGCTCTGAAATGTATAACACAGTGGCATCTCTGATATGCAGCTATAAATGCACTGCACTTGCCACTGACAACAACACAAGTGTGACAGAGGTAAAAATTGCCAAGTGTCCACTCACAGTGTAATTTACTGTGCTCATGACCTGCAGAGCAATGAGGGACAATTGTGACACTGCAGTATTTCTGTGTCAGCTACTGTAAAAAATATGCTTTTGTAAACTCTTGAAGCACTTCAAACAATTACTGCCCTACAGTTTTTTGCAATGCCTAACACACATAACTTCCATTAGACTACACTACACTACACACACAATCAGTGAACTGACAAGTAGTATCGCCTGTCACAAAACTAGACAGATCCTACCGTTTCCCAAAACAAACATCACAGCAGAAGCAGTCCAACACAGCAAACTATAATGATGAACAAGTTATTATTGGCAGACTTTATTTAGAATGACTCGGTGAGACACTAAAACTGAGACATGATCAATATTCCTCTGAATTGCTAGCTGTTACCCTTCACGTTAATGCAGTCACACAGTTTACATGCTTCCCAACCTGACATCACACTGAGCAACCTGGAGTGCAGAGAACAAGCAGGGAAAGCCAGCAATATGCGTTCATGAGTGCTGCATAAAAACGATGATGGGTCCTGAAGGAACTGGCAGAGGTGTTGGCAGGCTCTCTGACGGACATCTTCAACACCTCCTTGGAGACGAGGAAGGTACCCAGGGACTGGAGAGTGGCTCACGTGGTGCCCCTTCACAAGAGTGGACACAAGGACCAACCGGGGCAACTACAGACCGGTAAGCTTGACTTCCACAGTGGGGAAGTTGATGGGAGATCATTCTAAAGGAGAGTTTGATAACCTTTCTCGATAGTAATGGTCTACAGGATGAGAGACAGCATGGGTTTGTCTTGGGAAGATTGTGCCAAACTAACCTGATCGACTTCTTCGACTAGGTCACTAGGTCAGTTGACGAAGGCCATGCTGTAGATGTCCTGTACCTGGACTTCAGCAAGGCTTTCGACTCGGTGCCCTACGGGAGGTTAATGAGCAAGCTGAGGGGCATGGGGGTGGGGGAGAAACTGGTGGGGTGGGTTGAGAGCTGGTTTCAGGGCAGACAACAGAGTGTAGTTGCAAGGGGGAGCCATCCAAGCCAAGGCCAGTAACAAGTGGGGTACCGCAGGGTTCAGTGCTGGGTCCTGTTTTGTTCAATGTCTTCACTGGAGACATTGTAGAAGGGGTCAAGAGTAAGATCAGCCTGTTCACAGATGACACTAAGATTTGTGTAAAAGTGGACAATGAGGAAGGAAGGAAGGGAGGCAGGCACTCAGGGAGGATCTAGCTAAACTCGAACACTGGTCTAGAGAGTGGCAGTTGGGGTTTAACGCTAAGAAATGCAAGGTCATGCACCTTGGAGCAAGAAATCCCAGGACCAGGTACTGGCTGTGGGGAGTGCAGCTAACAGCTTCAGAGGAGGAAAGGGACTTTGGGGTAATAGTCACAGGGAACATGGAGGTATCAGCACAGTGTAGGAGGGCAGCAGCAAAGGCAAATAGGATGCTGGGGTGCATTGCCAGAGGGATCACCTCTAGAAAGGAGGAGGTCATCCTGCCCTTGTATAGGTCACTGGTGAGGCCACACTTGAAGTACTGTACACAGTACTGGTGCCCATACCTCAAAAAGAATGTGAGATTACTGGAGGGGGTGCAGCACAGGGCTACGAAAATGATCATGGGACTGGGGGAGTTGCCATATGAGGAAAGATTGAGGGAGCTCAACATGTATTCGGTGGAAGAGAGAAGGGAAAGAGTGGGCATGATAGAAACCTTTAAGTACACGAAAGGCATAAACAAAGTCAGAGAGAGAGGACTGTTTCATTTAGATGAGGAGGCACTACTTTACAGAGAGAGTGGTGGCGAGATGGAACACACTGCCTGAGGAGTTAATTGAACTGAGGACAGTGGATAGCTTTAAGCGGGGTTGGACAGAGTCAAAGGCAAGATTAGTACAGACAAGAACATAAAGAGGGGGAAAGACCAGGAAAGGGAAGGAAGGGGTCTGGGTGGGGCTGGGGCAGCTGTAGTAATATGAAACTAAGAGCTGCACAATCAGGCAGACTTGACAGACCTGTGGGCCTTTTTCTGCCAGCAATTTTGTATGTTCATATGTGAGGCCAAGTCATGCTCTGTTTATACAGATATAGGTTTTGGGTAAAAAATAAGAAAATGTGTATTAATTACTGGTCCTTATTTGTTGTGTCTGGATGACCAGACTTTTAAATTGCGTTACAACTGCCCATCTGCTATATTGCATTACAACCAGACGTTGTAATCAGTACCTGCCAATCAAGCTCGTGCCATGCCCGTGAGAGTTGGAGGGCGAGCGGTGCTGTATGACTGAATGAGCGCTGGAGAGAAGGTGAGAAAGAGATTAACTGGTGGAGTGGAGAAGTGCACAAATGGGCAACTAATTTTCGTTTAACTGACAACAGGCCATCGGGAGTTGGGGCTGTGCCCTTGGGTTCTGTGTTGCTGTACTTGGTGCTACTGGAAAGAGAGCGAAGAGACAGGCGGGCAGCGGGATGAACTGATCTTGGTAGCTTTCTCAAGCAGGTGCTGAGGAGGAGCCACAATGCTGAAAGCTACTACTGCTGGTATTGTTCAGGGTTCACCATAATTATTCATGTTATTTAAGTTTGCTAGTTGTGCTGCTCTCTGCATGTATGGGGGTAATAATTAAAGACCAATCCCTGTTTAGTTCAGTAACAGTTTTGCTGACCCCAGGAGGACCCTGGCTGACCTCAGAAGTTCCAGCAACTGCTCCTCCCTCCACCACAGTTAAATAAAACATGAGGACCAGTAATTAAATAAAATAAAACATGGGTGGGTGTGTGTAACCAGAATTTCACACACACCCTGGGTGTGGAATGCTTTTATAAACCCCTTGAACTTCGCCCTCGGGGTTTATGTAGCATTCTATACCTCAGGTGTTTGTAAAATTCTGGTTACACCCACCCACCCATGCATTATTCTATATAAAATGACTAGTGAGCATTATTAATGCTTGGATAACTGGTTTGTAAAAATACAATACAATCACCTCGCTATAATTAAGTGTTGCAGCCAGGTAATTGTAATTGTTCCTTGTCAATCAAGCTTGCACTGAGAGTTGCATGAGCACTACTCCCACAACTGCAACGAGTTAACTAAAACAAAATCCCCTTAAAAAACAGCTTTCACCACGGTAAAGTAAATTTTGTAGTCAAACAGTTACAGATTTCAGAGCTGTAGTTCACATATTAAAAACAGTACAGTTGAAGGCATTTTTATGCATTTTTTTTTTATTTAATTCAAGCACATCACCAAAATCTGATATTAAATAAAAATGCTCACTAGTAATTATTAAAAAACACAAGACATGTGTGTGTATGTGTGTGTCTGTGGAAATCAAAATTTTGCACACACCATCAGTGTGGGATGCTTTTATAAACCACTCGAGGTTCGTTCTAGGGGTTTATGTAGCACCCACACTGTGTGTGTGTGTGTGTGTGTGTGTGTGTGCGCGCGTGCATGTGTGTAAAATTCTGGATACACCCATCCATGCATTATTCTCTCTGTAATATACAGTATGCTTGTTTAAATGTTTTCCCTTAGTTCAGTTTCTTTTATACTGGTTGCAGGTTTGGTGCTGCAAGGGAAAACGCAGAAGTTAGCCAATCACTGCATTCTATTTCATTGTGATTAGCTAGATTTGTCTTTTGCCAGTCTCTGATTGGTTACTGGTATAATGGGTGTTTCCAAGGTGCTCCATGCATGTGCATAGTTAGTTTGTGGTTGACTGTTGGAGGGTGAAGATGCTGGAGAGAAAAAGGGGACTAGGCCATGCCTGCAGAGGCTTGTCACAATTTCACTGGTCATCTCTTGGTGATTGAGTCTGGGTATTGGTTAGATCCTTTATCGCAGGCCATCAACTGGAGGTTCATCACAGGATCCACATCTGCTCACCAGAGATGCCAGCATTTTCAGATTTCTTCCCATCAGTCTTGAAGATCATGTGGATTAACAGGTGGCCCTGCTAAGAAGAAAGCAGATATATATTTTTGTGGGGGATTTTGGGCAGACGTAGATTTCTTTGTGTCAAGAAGAATCTTGGATTATTTTGAGTGAACGGTGCTTGGCATTTTGGATTAACTGGAGGCCTTGTTTTTTTGAAGAGAGGTGAAGCTTATTTTCTTTTCTGTAGTTTCTTGTGGTTTGGACTGTGACCAGATTTCCAGTAGGTACGTATAAGTTTATTGTTCGATCTCTTAAGAAACAATCACTACAATGTACAAAAGTCTATATAAAATGCATCATTAGATTATAAAATCTCATTAACAGAGAGCAGAATCTCATTATAAATAAGCATCAGTCAGAGAATAAATACAATAAAGACACACAATAGAGAGTGTATTATAAACATTACACACAAAGAGGCAGGAATAAGCCTTTCTCAGTATTCTTCATCTAATTTCTTGTATGGAGACTAAAATATGTGCCACACGTACAATAATGAATTCATCCTTGACTGTAAATAAGATGTTCAGTAAAACATCTTCACTAATGTTAGGCATAGAGTACAAGATAGGGGAAAGACATTTCTTTCTAGCGTTGTTATTTAGAGGATAATGGCTGGGGTTATGAGGTCTGCCACGTTGTAAACCCCTCGAGCAGATGCCAGGCCGACTTTGTAAACCTCAAGAGAGAAGCTCGAGAGGTTTACGACCGGCATAACAACCAGAAGGATTTTCAACGTGTGTAACTTCATAACTCAGCCATTATCTTTATAGTGTATGGGGTCGCCAACAGTAACACTTTCAGGACAGGAAAGGAAAGGCTCTTATTGTTGCTTGTGGGCTTCAGTTGAACAGTTTAAACCAATTGCGGTGGCGCGACCAACATTCGGGTGCTAGAATTCAGAGCACCTGACTGGATTCGATCCTGTAATCTCACCGATCTGATGAATGCAAACAAGGTTTATAGCACTGACGTCAGATCAGTGAGATTACAAGATTATTAGACAGCAGCATGCCATACACAATAAGGGCTCCCTATACATTATACCACGCATAGTGTGGAATTACGTGACCAAAATCTTCTTTATCGCTACCATTACAGCAACATAAAGATTCTTTGACATTCGAAGATTTTTCAGACTGTGCTGTAAGTGCATTAGATTCAGACAATTCAAATATGAATCTGGCAGCATTTTCCTACATACTGGTTCTTTAAGGACAACTAAATAGTATCTAAATTGATACAGGAAGTTATTGTTGCTGTACCATTTTTCAAATCTAGCTTGTCGTATAGCAGCTAAATCTTGACACACATAATAATTAGCAATTTTGTTCAACACATACTTATTAAATCTTGCACTTAGACTAATATTTTGCTTAGTATAATTTAACAAAACATCCAGACCATATGTCGCAAGCAGTTTTGTTACATGTTTCAGCCAGATTAAGCTCTTACAACCCCAATGGTTCCACCTTAATTTTTCTTGCAGGCATAGGCTGGAAAGTCTTTCCTTTTTCTAAACGCAAAAATCTAGACCAGAAGTTTATTATCCTGGCATCCACATAGGCCTGTAATTTTACTAGGCCCAACGCAGCTCTTACGAAGCAGGTTGGGTGGCTTTATTTAAAGCTAGGGCAGCTTGTTAAGCCTGAATTGGCCTGGTTTTGCTAGAATGTCTATTCGAGATAATGCCCAAATTTCTGCTCTGTATAATATTTGAGTATTATATTTAGCATGCAAAGCCTTTAGCATAGGATCAATTGAGTGGCCAATATATAAATAGTTAAATTTCTTTAGGCCTAAAACTGCCACTTTGGCCTTATGCAAAAGTGGTATTTAAATAAGTATAGCTGTTAACAACTTCTAACTGCATACAGTTTACTGACCATTTATATTTAGTTCTCCTAGCATCAAAGGTTATATAATTTTGGATTTGGAGGTGTTTATTTTTAAATCTAATTTATTCCAATAGTCAGCCAAATTGTTTGAGTTTTTTCTGTAAATCAGAACAAGTCTTAGAAACACAGAAACATAGAAGTTGACGGCAGATAAGGACCTCAAGGCCCATCCAGTCTGCCCATTTCTTTTTCTACCTTATAAATGTGCCATCGGCCTTTGCTCTGTCAGTGGCCTATCTATTCATAGTCATTTGTATTGCTCCCTTATGCCTATCCCATGCCTGTTTGAAGCCCTGCACTGTATTCATAGCCACCACTTCTTGTGGTAAGACATTCCATGCATCCACCACCCTTTCTGTGAAAAAGAATTTCCTCACATTCCCTTAATCGACCTCCCTCTAATCTCATGCTGTGTCCTCTTGTCCTGCTATTTTCTTATATTTAAACATGTTAGACTCTTTCACTTGTTTATACCCTTAAGGTGTTTGAATGCCTCGATCTATCCACCCTCTCTCCTCCTTTGCTCAAGGGTATACATATTGAGCTCCGTTAATCTGTCCTCATATGTCTTCTGATGCAGTCCCTGCACCATTTTGGTTGCCCTTCTCTGGACTGCCTCAATTTGGTTAATGTCCTTGTGAAGGTGTGGCCTCCAATACTGCACAGTACTCCAGATGGGGCCTAACCAGTGTCTTGTACAGAGGATTATTACCTCCCTCTTACGACTTGTGATACCCCTACTAATACACCCCACCCTCCCAGCCTTACCTACTGCTTTAGAGGTCTGCTTGATGATTTTAGGTCATCAGTGATGATGATGCCCAAGTCTCTTTCTTCCTTTGTGACTGCTAGCAACTCCTCCCAGCCTATAGGTAGCTTCAGGGTTTCTCTTCCCTATGTGCATGATTTTGCACTTCTTTGCATTAAATCCCAGTTGCCACTCTTCTGACCATTCTGCTTGTTTATCCAGATCTCTTCTCATTCTGCCCACCCCATCTGGATCATCTACTCTGTTGCAGATCTTGGTGTCATCTGCAAACAGACAAGCCTTACACTCTAGTCCATCTGCAAGGTCACTAATGAAGATGTTGAAGAGGACTGGCCCCAGAACTGATCCCTGAGGTACTCCACTTGTGACTTGCATCTCTTCTGACTGTATACCATTTACCACCACTCTCTGTTTTCTGCCCGTCAACCAGTTTGCCACCCAGTTGACCAACTTCTGACCCACCGAGCCACCCAGCTTATTTATCAATCTTCTATGTGGAACAGTGTCAAAAGCTTTGCTGAAGTCAAGGTAGGCGACATCAACTGCTCCCCCTTGGTCCACCACTCTGGTTACCCAGTCAAAGAAATCTATGAGATTAGTTTGACAGGACCTTCCTTTGTAAACCCATGCTGTCTTGGATCCTGCCCCTATGGTTCCAGGTGTTGCACTATCCTTTCCTTAAGGTGCCTCCATAATCTTGCCCACTACTGAGGTAAGACCCCGGCGGTCTGTGGTTCCCCGCCTCCTCCCTGCTACCACTCTTGTGGAGCGGGATCACATGAGCCGTTCTCCAGTCTTCTTGGACCTCTCCTGTGCTCAGAGACTCACTAAACAATTCTGCTAATGGCTCTGCTAGTTCCTCCTTTAGCTCCTTAAGTACCCTGGGATGTATGCCATCAGGTCCCATTGCCTTATCCACCCTGGGCTTAGCAAGCTCTTGTAGGACCCTTTCTTTTGTGAGGAGGTGGTGCTCACCTCCCTCCCCTGTGTCCATGATGCTGGAGCTGTGGGCCCCTGCCTACCTTCTCTTCAGTAAATACTGAGCAAAGTATCTATTTAGGATAGATGCCTTTACAGGTCCTCCTCTCACATGCTCCCTTTTCTCCATTAAGCTTAGCAATACCCCCTCTGGACTTTCTCCTTTCACTAATGTATCTATAGAAAGTCTTGTCACCTTCTTTTACTGTTCGTGCTAGTGTTTCCTCAGTTTGGGACTTTGCCTGCCTTACTGCCTTACCTGCTTCCCTTAGGGCAGTTTGGTATGCCTCCCTATCTTCATCCCGCTGTGTTCCCTTATATTTCCTGAAGGCCAGCCTTTTGGCTCTGACCTTTTCTGCTACTGTATTTGAGAACCAAGTGGTTTCCTTCTTCTTTGCACTTCCTTTTCTGTCTAACACAATGGGATGTTGCTTCAAGTATTGCATCCTTAATGCTTGCCCACTTTGCCTGTACCCTCACCTGGTGTTTTTGCCAGGGCTAGCTTAACTCTGTTGGCCATCTTATCAAAGTCAGCTCCTCTGAAGTCCCATATTTTGCCTTGGAATGGGATGATTTAGTGTAGTAGCCAAATTGAACCATACCATGTGATGGTCACTGGCCCCCAGAGTGACCTTCTACCTGGAGATCTGTGATCCCTCTTTGTTAGTCAGTACTAGATCTAGGATAGCCTGTCTCTTGTGGGTTGCTGTACCAGTTGTTTGAGGCCCTCCTGCAGGGAATCCACTATGAGTCTAGTTCTGGCAGATGTTCCTGCTGGCATTGACCAATCTGTATCCGGCATGTTGAAGTCTCCCATTATCAGAACCTCCCTTTAGCTGTCATGTTTTGTATATCTTCTAACAGTAATGTGTTATGTCCTCCCTCTGGTCTGGGGGCCTGTAGACAACCCCAGTTCTTATGGCTGTCCATTTCCTGTTTCCAGGGTGACCCACAGTTCTTCTGGCTCCTTATGTGTATTCTGAATTTCTGTAGCTTTGATATTTTCATTAACATACAGGGCCACTCCTCCCCTTTTGCACCTCTGTCTCTTCTGAACAATACATAGCCAGGTACTGAAGTCTCCAGGTGTAAGCATTGGTAAACCATGTCTCACTAATTGCTATATGTCCAGTTTAGCCTCTGATATTATTGCCTGCAGGTCTGGGATCTTATTTCCCAGGCTGTGAGCATTTGTGTACATGATTTTCCATTGGCCAGATTTTGGTGTGTTAGTTGTTGGGTGAAGTTTGGCATTACCCCTGTCCGTCGTATGGGGAGACAAACCTTTTTTCTTACCTGGTGATGCAAATGAACGGCAAACATGCTGAATTCCTGTTTGACCACTAGCTGAGGGGGGAGGGGTGTTCTTCCCATTCGACGTATGGGGTGTCTTGGGGCCCTTGCTATTTTCCTTGTTCGTTGACATCTTACCATCAATATTGAATAATATTAAAACCATACTGTATGCTGATGATATAATACTATATTCTAGTTCTTCATCTGTTGGTGTACTAGACCAGACACTGAATACTGATTTTTCTTTATTGAATGTCTGACTTATAAATCATCATCTGTTGCTGAATAATAAAATAACTAAATGCATGTTATTTGGTTCCAAACCAAGATTAGAAACATGTCCTCCACTTTCTATATTAGATAGAACTGGTATTAAGCTTGAACAGGTCAACAAATTCAAGTATCTTGGGTTATTATTAGATCCAAATCTAACACTTTCAACACATATCAAATCAATCTGTAGACAAACCAACCAAACGTTGGGTGGCTTATTCAAATTACAGAACTTTCTAACTCCAAAGGCCATATTTTCTGTTGCTAATAGTGTATTGTTACCTACAGTATGTTAAACTACAATTCATTCATTTTTTCTAGCCTTGCCAGTACTGAACTATCCTTGCTGAATTCCACATTTCACGTGATTTATAGAATTGCACTAAAATTACCTTATAAAGCTCACAACTGTATTCTTTATGACCAATCTGGTTGGTTGCTACCTAAACTTAGTAGTTTATATAATTTAATCTGTGTTGTTGAGAACATTTTAAGGCAGAAAACTGATTATCCCCTTTATTCATTGTTTGAATTTAAAAAGAAAAATAGACTCTTAAGGTCTAATGGCACTAGTAAATTAGTAATACCAAGCACCTCTACGAATATGGACGAGCGTGCATTTACAGTCTGTGCAGCTAAGAATTGGAAAAATCAACCTGGGTTTTTACAGGATGCTCAAAGTCACACAATTTTTAAACTGCAGTTAAAAAAAACATTTTTGTAATCAATTGCAATGTAATTTTTTTTTTATAACTTTATTGTATCAAGACTATGTTTTGTACGTGTAACTTTGTAATGTTTAGTCACTTATAAACATCTTGGCTGTTTGTAACATGGCCCTGGGTCATGCATGAAAAGGAGCCTTGGCTCATTGTACTTACTTGATGAACAAAAGTTAAATAAATAAATATCACCAAGTCATCGGCATACCCTAAGAACTGGGCAGGGAGCTGTGCCTATTTTTGGGGAGTCAGTAGATGGGTCTCCCTGGGCTAGTAGGAGTTCACTGATGTATATAGAAAATAATAATGGAGCAAGGATACACCCTTGCTTTATTCCCTTGTTGGTGGGAAAGGTGGCAGTAAGCTGGCCCCTTAAACCCAGTCTAACCTCAGGCCATGTCTGGGAAGAAAAAATACTTACCATAGTAATCTTGTTTCTTCCAGGGGAATCTTACTGTATTCTGACTTCTGCAGAATTGTCCTTCCTTTGTACTGCCCCAGAGCCGAAATGGTTAACTGAACCCATGCTAATGATAGAACATTAGGCTCGAGCTCAGTTTTCAAGCCACTGTCCCTGATCAACATTCTGTAACCATCAGATTCTTACAGAGCAGAAGCTAATAATAAGCTAGCTAAGCTATAGTATCAATAATTATCATAATAATAATAATAACAACAATAGTAACCCAACCAGGTCACAAAGTGGGCTGGAAAAAGACTCAAGTCACATGTCCAAAAACAGAAAAAGCCCAGGGGTAAGCAACAGACAGCTGTGCTGCAGTGCCCCTAGGTTCCAGCAGGGGAGGAGGGTGGGAGCTCAGAATACAGTAAGATTTCCTTTGAAGAAACAAGATTACTATGGTAAGTAATTTTTTCTTCAAACCCCAGAAAATCTTACTGTATTCTGACTTATGCAGACTACCCAAGCAGTGCCCTTGGAGGAGGGTAGAGAACCTATTTAGGAAACAAGCTCTGCAGTACTGCTGTGACAAACCTGGCATCACTTCTGGCCTAGGTATTCAGACTATAATGTTTAGTGCAGGTGTGGACAGTTTTCCAGGTAGCTGCTTTGCAGATTTCCACCAGGGGAATATTATTTATTTATTTATTGAATTTTGATAACCGGGTGGGCCCACTGAGACAATTACAGTCCCGTTTTCAGGGGCGACCCAGGAGAGCAATAGTATATATAGAAAAATTTAAGTCTAATACAACTACAGAGGCTAAAATATCTCATGCAGCTGCTATAGAAGCAGCTGTACCCCTAGTAGAGTGGGCCCTGAGGCCTAGAGGAGGCTCTTTGCCCACCTTACTGTAACATAATTGGATACAGGCAACAATCCAGCGGGCAATGGCTCTTTTTGAGGTGGGCTTGCCCTTGCCCACCTCTCCACAGTCAGGAAAAGCTGTGTCTGATCCTGTCTGTGCCCTTTTGTATGGTCCAAGTAGTAGCTAATCGCTCTCTTGACATCGAGGCCATGTAACCTCCTCTCTCCAGAGGTTGAATGTTCAGTAAAGAAGACTGGCAAGGTCATAGACTGGTTTAAATGGAAGTCTGATACCACCTTAGGAAGGAACTTCCTGTTGGTCCTCAAAACCACCTTGTCCCTGTGGACTGCTATATAGTTTGGCTCTGTGGACAAGGCCTGTAGCTCACTGATTCTCCTGGCTGAAGTGACAGCTACTAGAATTACAGTTTTCCATGTCACGTATTTGAGCTCAGCTGATGCCAGGGGTTCAAATGGTGGCTGTATCAACTGGCCAATGCATACGTTAAGATCCCACACAGGAGTGGGTTCCCTATAAAGGGGATGCAAATGCAATAACCCTTTGAAGAATTTCCTGAATACCTGGTTAGCCACCAGGGATGTGCCTTTTCCAGCAGAGAGGTAAGCCAAAACAGCTGCCAAGTGCACTTTCAGGGTAGAAGGTCGAAGGCCCAGGGAATGAAGATGTGCCAAATATTCAAGGACTATTGGCAGATCGGCCTGTAGGGGGATTCTGTGTCTCTATCCACACCAGAGAGAAAATCTCTTCCACTTAGAAGAGTAAGTTTTTCTGGTGGAAGGTTTCCTGGAAACCCTTAAAACCTCCAACACCCCTTCTGAGAGGTGTAGGTTGGCATACTCAAAGTCCTCAAGAACCAGGCCTCAAGTCTGAGGGACTGCAAGTTGGGACACAGGACCCTGCCCTGGGAGGATGACAGCAGGTTGTGTTTCCTGGGTAAAGAAATTGGTTTGGAGGTTGCCAAGCTCAACAGCATCAATGCTGTCTGGCCCAGTCTGGAGCAATGAGAATCAGTGACTGGACCCTGAGTTTGTTCCGTATTCTGGATATCAAGGGGAATGGTGGGAAGGCATACATAAACTTCCCTGTCTAGTCCATCAGCAGTGCATCCAATGGCACTGTGCCCACTGCTGGAGGCCTGCAACAGAACAGAGGGAGCTGATGATTGTCTGGGGCAGCAAAGAGATCCGCCTCTGCAATGCCCCATCTTCTGAATACCACCTGCAGAATCTGCCTGTTTAGTGACCATTCATGATGGTTCTGGTTGATTCTGCTGAGGGCATCTGCCAGGACATTGTTCTTCCCTGGCACATGAACCGATGACAGAGATATCCCAAGGGAGTAAGCCAAATGCCATACCTTCATGGCTTCCGTGCAGAGAGGGTGAGGACATTGTTCCCCCTTGCTTGTTGATGTAATACATTGTTGTTGTATTGTCTGTCCTGACCTGAACTGCCTTATTTTGCAGCATAAGGGCAAAGGACTGGATGCCCAGATAAACTGCCCTGAACTCCAACAGGTTTATGTGAAGCAGGGATTCTTGATGGGACCAGGTTCCATTGGCAGCTTGCTCCCCATCCCAGGAGGAAGACATCTGTTGTCAGAATTGCAGTGGGTGGCGTCTGAAGGAAAAGTACGCCTTCTCTGAGATTGTCCTTTTCCTGCCACCATTGCAAGGCTTGGAGGAGAGTTCTTGTGACTAGTACCATTTTTGACAGGGAGTCTCGTTTTTGAGACCAGTGAGTCCTGAGATGAAACTGGATGTCTCTCATTTGAAATCTGGACCCTGGCACTGTTGCTCTGGCAGCTGCCATGTGTCCCAGCAACTGAAGGAACTACCTTGCTGGTCTGGGGATGTGCAGCTGGAAGGAACTTGCTATTTGCCCTATGTTGGCCACCCTGACCTGAGGAAGTAATGCCCTTCCTTTCAGAGTGTCCAACTCTGTTCCTATGAAGTTTAAGAGCTGCACTGTAGAGAGTACTGACTTTTTCCAGTTTATCAGGAAGCCCAGTATGCTTAGTGTATCCTGAGTGATGGCAGTTCCCTTTCCACCTGCTGTGAGGACTGACCTACCACCAACCAGTCATCCAGGTATGGGAAGACTGCAATCCCCTGTTTTTGCCTTGATTACTGCAACTCCCTGTACCTAGGGCTACAGGGGTTGATATCCGCCACTTGCAGCTAGTGCAGAATGCTGCAGCCCGGTTGTTGACAGGGATCCCTTGGGTGTGTCACATTACACCAGTGCTGCACGAAATACACTGGCTGCCAATTCAGTGGTGGATCACCTTCAAGCTAATGCTTCTGACCTATAAAACCGTACATGGACAGGGCCTGGACTACCTGAAAGAGCTTCTGTCTTCCTACTGCCCAAGGCGACCGCTCCACTCGGCTGACGAGAGGTTGTGGGAGATTCCCAGGGTATCCTTAAAGTCATCGGGGGCCTGCGCATTTATGTATGCGGCCTCAGCCCTGTGGAATTCGCTACCCCATCAGCTACGGGACTGCACGACCATGGAGGGCTTTAAGAAGGTCCTAAAGACCCACCTGTGGTGCCAAGCACACTTAAACTGATTTTAGTTTCATCTGTATCCTGATTTTATTGCATTATTTATTCTGCATGTTCAGCGCCTTGCCAATTGAAAGGCACTCTATAAATAAATATTATTATAATTATTATTATTTGCAGATGTGCCACCACCACTGCTAGGCCCCTTGTGAACACTCTGGGCGCTGAAGACAGGCCGAAGTGCATGGCGCTGAACTGGTAATGCCCTGATGGCAGTCTGAACCTTAGGTACTTCCTCTGTGCCGGCCTGCTTCTTTAGGTCTATGGATGCCAGCCAGTCTCCTTTCTTTAGAGAAGGGAGAATGATAGCCAGAGTAACCATCTTGAACTTTGGTTTGGTCAAGTGTTTATTTAAGTGTCTGAGATCCAGGATGGATTGTCACTCCCCTGTTTTCTTTTGAATGAGGAAGTATCTTGAGTTGAGACCCTTTCCCCTTTGGGACAAGGGGACAGGCTCTACTGCCTGCTCCTGCATGAGTTTGGCTACTTCCTCTTCCAGCAGAGAGGTCGCTGATGGATTGGAAGGTCAGAAGAGCCTTGCTCTCAACTTGGGAGAAGATTTGAAGTTGAGGGCAAGGCTCTGGCTCACTACCTCCAGGATTCATTTGTCTGTGGTGATTGTATTCCAGGCCTGGTGGTAGTGAGCCAGCCTGACCCTATTGGAAGTAGGAAGGCGACCCTGACAGGGTTCTTTGGGAGTCTGCTTTATTTGGACAGCAGATTGGGTACTGGGTGCACCCCTGTTGCTGCCCCTTCTGCCCCTGCCTCTAAAACACCCCCTCTGAGGTGGATATGGAGGCAAAGCTTGTGCCTGGAAAAAAGACCTATAGTGGGTTCTACCCCGCCTCTTCCCTGGAACTTCTGTGGAGTTACTGCCTTCTCCTTAGCTGCAGCACTCTTGTAGGTGACCTTATAGTCATCTATCTTTTTCATGTAGGCTTCAGTATGCTCCCCAAACAGGGAGGAAGACTCACAGGGGAAGTCAAGAGCCATAGTTTGGGTATCTTGGGACAAATTTGTCATCCTTAACCACGCAAACCTCCTCAGAGATACTGAGGTAACCATCTGCCTGGCAGCAAAGTCATTAGCATCAACTGACATGCGAAATTGTGAATTAGAAGGCTCATTGCTCCTTCTAGCAGCCTCTGAAAGGTCAGATGCCATAGGGGCAGGACACGCCTTAGCTATTTCCGTGACCGTGCTCCACATACTCCTCTGGTACCTGGCCACATAAGCCATATAAGAAGCCTGCCTAATAGCTAGGGAAACACCCAGGTACGACTTCTTACCTATGAAGTCCATCCTTCTGGAGTCCTTTTCAGGTGGATGTGAGGATCAGGGGAATCCTTGCCTTGTCACAGGCAGCAGCCTGCACTACCCCTTCATGACTGGGATGTCCAAACAGGAATTCAGCCCCTGATTTGGCAACCCAATATTTTCTATCCATTCTCTTATCCACAGGAGAAATGGATGTAGGGGTTTTTTAAATTTGCGTGGCTTGTCTCAGTAGAGATTTGTGGATGAGCAACAAAAGCCTTTTTGTTGCTGGGACATCCATCATCTCCATATAATCCTGCTTCTCCTCCTCCTCTGTGGACTCTTGGGTGGAGGGTCCAAAGTCTGAGCCACTTGCTTTAGGAAGGCAAAGTGAGAGGAAAAATCTTATGTAGTCTTTTCTGGGAAATCAGATCCATGGGGATCTGGAGAAACCTCTGGTTCAATTGGCTCTCCAAATTCATCATCATCATCATCAAAATCATCTTCCTCCAGGAAGATATCAACAGACTGTTCTAAGGAACCGGGAACCGAAAGAGAACCAGCGCCTGGAACCGACAGTTGTGAACCGGGACGCTAAACTGATACTGCAGTACCAGTTTGCAGTGCCTGCAGTATACTGATGGCACTTGCAATTGCTTCAGCAGTTGGAACCGCTGGAACGGTCGGTTGCAGTTCCTTGGTTGAGTGCTTCTCTTTTCCTTTTTGGCAGAACTTGCTGGTTCAGCGGTAGTTGCTGCATATCTTTTTCTATTAGAGGAACCATCACCCTGGTCAGAGGGCTGCTCACTCGGTTCTAAAGACTTCTCTTTTTGAGAAGTAGAGGCCTTGTCTGTTGCTGGTTCAGCAGCTTTTTCAGACGTCTTTTCTTTCAGTCGATTTAAACGCCTATCCAGCGTCGATTGAGGAAAAGTCTTGCAAATATCACAGTCGGCCTTCAGATGGTCAAACCCCAGAAACAGAACACAAATTAAATGGGGATCCGCTTTGGCAAATGGTTCCCTGCACTCTGTGCAATGCTGAAAACCCATAGGACCTGTTCTCTTTTTAGGTAGTGACATAACCACCAACCATGGTAAAAGACCCACAGAAATCTCTCTTTTTTTTTTTAAATGGTCAGTTTAGCGACCGACAGAAAAACCAGGAATTACCCTGGTTGAATAAAATTAAATGAACCAGACCAAAAACAGGATTTAACAATTAAGAAATAAAGTAAAGATACCCAGTTCCCTCTCAGTTAAAAGAACAGTGAGGAACCACGAAAACTCTCCAAAATTAAACTAAATCTAAATTAATCTACCTGTAAACCAAGGACAGTGATTTCAAAAAGACAGAAAATAAATTTATTGTAGAAAACCGCACAAAATAAACTTCTTCAAGACAGATGAAGGACAGCTCTTCAAGGCGTCTGTACTTTGCAAAGCGGAGTAAAGAATCTGACAGTTACAGAATGTTGATCAGGGACAGTGGTTTGAAAACTGAGCTCGAGCCTAACATTCCGTCATTACCATAGATTCGGTTAACCATTTCGGCTCCGGGGCAGTACAAAGGAAGGACAATACTGCTCAAGTCAGAATACAGTAAAATTTCCTGGGGTTTGAATAAAGGTTTATAATGGTGTTACTCAGAACTGGGCATATACCCTACCTCTTCATAATGTCCCATAGCATGTGTCTGTTAAGGGAATCAAAAACTGTACTATAAAGGCAGTATGCATTTTTTGACTTTTTATTTTATAGCATTTCTCCACAATATGAGACAGAAAAAAACAATTGTCTATGGTGGAGAAGCCCTCTCTAAATACCACCTGATAGGGTGAGATGCCACACAGTCTATTTAAATCTTGTTTTAATTTATCTAAGAAAAGTGAGGAAAATATTTTTGTCACAATGTCAATTAGGCTTATTAGTCTGTACATTCTTGGATCTTGCGTATCCCTTTTTTAAAGATTAGCACTATTACTGAACCCCTCCATGAACTGGGAGTACAATTTTCTTGTACACATTAAGAGAAGAAATGGGCCAAGAAGCCCTACCAATGCTCTGCCATGCAGGTATAGACTTCTGCCGGGATCTTATCCATGCCAGGTGCTTAAATTATTTTTAATCTGTAAATAGCCTTCAAGACCTCTTGCTTGTGAAAGCCTTGAAAGGTAGATCTAATCACTACTGGATCTAATGGTATCCAAGACATTTCAGTTAAAGGATCAAGCATTACGTTCGTGAAGCAGCACTGCACACTTCAGGGGGATAAAAACTTTAATATCTTGGTTATATTCATTACATCCCTTACTAACGAGTGCCCAAAAAGCTTGTTGGTCTTTATTATTAATAACTGACAGCATATGTTCCCACTGGGCCCTAAAGAAATCTTGCTTTTTTGTCTCAAGGAAGGTCTTACAGGCTTTTCTTTCTGATTTAAGCCTACAGCAAAGATCTGCGTTTGGTGCTTTTTTGTGGGATCTCAAGAGGGCAGTTAATCTTTTCTTCCTAGCTTTACATTCCCTGTCATAATAACTTTTTCTCTAGTTTTTTCTTGTTTATTATTCTCATTTCATAGAGTAGTTGGGAGGCCTTTTCCATCACCTCATATACCATCTTATCCAGGCTTATCAGTGGCTCTCAGGTACATTTATCTGCAAAGTATTTGTCTAAAAATTTCTTAAACGGAGATCTAATATCTGATTCCACCATGGGAGACCAGCTAAGTCTTTTTTCGCACCCAGATTTCCAGTAGATTACTTGTGTGTATGTATTGTATTTAATACCTTTTTTTTTTTTATCCACAAGTTGACAAGTTGGAAAAAAGGGAGAAGTGGCAGTGTTGGGGCTTAAACAGCAAAAGAAGTATTTTGGATACACTCAACGCTTTCTTTCAAGGCAAGTGGGGAAAAAGGGGTCAAGCATCATAATATGTGTATTGGAGATGTCCAAATGCTTTTTTAAAACCTACAAGAAAACAAATATATTTCAGTATACAGCGTTTTTCCATTCTTATGGCTTAACTGAAATATAAACAAAGTCAGGATGCTAACAGAAGATTAACAATTCATTTCAACACCTCAGAAGTGGAATAAAGCACGTATTCTTACTGGGGTGGTTGTAAATAATATAATAACTAAAAGTAATGTGAGTTTGTTATGGAGAACAAAGTTTCTCTAAATATTAGGTAAATAAGGAGAGCAACAGGGTACAGTATTTCATTTCAGTGTTTTGTTTTTTCTTAATGTGGTACTGCAGCTCTGTTTTACTTCTGCATGTTGTCCTTTTGCACAGAAGTCATATAGCAACAAATAGATTGAAAAATGTCATCAACTGGAAAACAAACATCAACATTCAGTTTTATTGCTTTTATTGTGCAGTTATTTTATTGCAGGTGCAGGATTGCAAATTTTTTTTTTCTTTACCTATCAGGTATCCAGCAAGATCATTTATAAGCAAATTCAACAATACCGGAAGGTCTAAACTTTGTTTTTGTTTTTTTTGTTGTTTTTTTTTTGCTTTACAACTGTTCACACATGAATTGTGTTAATAATGCAATATTATTTGCTATTTTTTGTCCCTCTGTACTATGTTCAAGAAGAAAAAAAATACTTGTAATAGTAATGCTGTTTTTTTTTTCCAGGGCTCCATCAATGAGATTTACAATAAGCATCATCTTCCTGCATGAGCACATGCCCCAGAGATATAACTTTATTCTAATTTTAGAATCTTAGAATGAAGTTCAAACTTTGTACTGTGGTCACTCTCCCCCTAGTGTCAAAACATCAGATTTGTTTCTATAGCATGGGAAGCTATGACCATTAAAACTAGCTAAATGACTACCAAAAATTTCCATTACAAATTTTTAAAATACCAAAAAAATGCTTAAACACAGACAATACAACAAATAACTGATCTCATTCTGTCAATTGCTGAGGAGCTCCAAAAAGGAATGCTCCAGCAGTCTTACAAAATAACTGATTCTTGTGTGAACCTATGTTCAGGTTCTGGAAGGGGAGGCAGGGTCATGAACTGTAAACATCACTGATGGATCCCTGAGAAAAAAAAACATTATTACAGCAAGTAATTTCTTTCTTCAAATAGCAGGAATCCATCAGTAATGCTTTACAATGAGCAGATTATCTAGCAGTAACTTGGGGAGATCGGTCCAGAACCTATTTAGGAAAGGTTCTGCAAGACAGCAGTTCCAAACTTGAATTCCTCCTGGACTGGACTGTATGTCCAGGCAGTAGTGCCTTGTGAAGATGTGTACTGCTTTCCAAGTAGCTGCTTTACGTATGTCTAGAGGGGATGCCCCTTGTAGCTGCCACTTAGAAAGAGATGCCCACTGTGGAATGAGTCCTTAGGCCTCTTGAGGGCATTTTGCCAGCTTTTTCATAAATGAACTGTATGTAGGAGATTATCCAGTGAGAGGCAGTTCTCCTGGCTGTTGGCTTACCTTTGCCCACCTTTCCATAGGTAACAAAAAGCTGAGTACCCTGGAACCTGACATCCCTTGTCTGCTCCAAGTAGTGTACTAGTGCTCTTTGTATGTTCAGACAGTACAGCTTCTGCTCACCTGTGCAGGAGTGTTTAGGATAGAGCACAGGAAGGGTAACTGATTGGTTCAAGTGGAATTTTGACACCACTTTTGGTAAGAACTTCATATTGGCCCCAAGGACTACCTTATTCATTTGGAAGGTTATGTAGTTTGGATCTGTACCGAGATCTTACAGATCATTTACTACCCTCCTGGCAGATGTCATGGCTATCAGGAAAACAGATTTTCATGTGATATAACTTAAGTCAGCAGCGTCCATAGGCTCAAAGGGAGCCCCCATCATCTGGACAAGGCAGATATTTAGGTCCCATAAGGGACTGGATCCCTTACAGGGGGTACAGGTGACTGAGGCTTTTAAAGATCCTTTTAAGAACCGGTTGTGAGGCCAGTAACCTGTTTTTGCCAGATGATGTGTAGGCTCACACTGCTGCCAGATGTGCCTTCAGAGTTGAGAGTCTCAGGCCTAAGGACAGTAAGTGAACTAGATAGTACAGAACTGTAGGCAGCCCTGCTTGCATTGGGATTATTTTTCTGGGAGCACACCAGTGTGATAATCTCTTCTATTTAGAGAAGTAGCTGTTCTTGTTGCTGGTTTTTGAGAAACCTTCAACACTTTTAGCACATCTTCTGATAGATTTTAACACACGGTTTTCAGGCTTCTCTCAAACATATGAACATACGAATGTGCCAGCAGAAACAGACCACCCGGTCTATCTAAGTCTGCTCGAGTGTGCAGCTAGCACCCCTAGTTTGCAGATGCTGCACTCCCCTCCCATTTGTCATCCCACTGCCACCCTCCACCTCCCGCACTCTCACTCTCCCCTGTTCCCTGTCCCATGCCCTTTTGAAACTGTTCACAGATTTACATGATACCACCCATTCTGGTACGGCGTTCCATTTTGCTACCACCCTCTCTGTGAAATAGTGACTCCTCATTTCCTTCCTAAATCTTCCCCCTTCTATTCTTAGTGCATGCCTCCTGGTGACCCTCCCCCTCCTTAACTTAAAGACACCATCTGCCCCATCCTTACTGATTCCCCTCAGATACTTGAATGTCTCTATCATGTCCCCCCTGTCCCTTCTATCCTCCAGGGTGTACATATTCAGGTCTCTCAGCCTGCTGTCATAGTCTGTCCCTTCCATTCCACATATCATCTTTGTTGCCCTCCTCTGCACCCCCTCCAGTAGCCTGATATCACGCTTTAATAAGTGCGGCCTTACAAGCGACCTGTAGAGGGGCAAGATCACCTCTCTTCGCCTTTACGAAAAAACCCTCGCTATGCACCCCAGCATTTTGTTCGCTTACAACCACTCTCCTGCACTGGGCAGTGTTGTCCATGGTCTCTGTTATCATTAACCCTAGGTCCTTCTCCTCCTCAGTGATCCCCAGCTTAACCCCTCCCAGCCAGTATTCTCTCCTTGGGTTCTTCACCCCAAAGTGCATAACCTTACACTTCTTTGCATTGAACCCCAGCTGCCACGTCTCTGACCACTCCTCTAGCTTGCTTAGGTCCCCCTGCAGCTGCTTCCATCCCTCCTCTCCATTCACCACTGCTCCAATTTTGGTGGTGACAGCGAACAGACTTATCTTGCTCACCACACCATGTGCAATGTCTGATATGAAAAGCCCGAACAATACTGGCCTCAACACAGAGCCCTGTGGCACCCCACACATCATCAGCCTTGGAGTTGAGAGCACCCCTCTCACCACCATCCGTTGCAGCCTTCCACTCAGCCAGCCTGTAATCCGTTTCATCATTTTTGCCCCTACCACTACACCAGTTAGCTTCCCACCAAGCCGACCATGAGGCACAGAATCGAAGGCCTTGCTGAAGTCCAAGTAAAGAACATCCACTGCATGGTCCTTATCCAGCTCACCTGTCACCCAGTCATAATATTGTATCAGGCTGGTTTGACAAGACTTCCCTGAAACAAACCCATGCTGCCTCACATCCTGGAGGCCACTGTCCTCCAGGTATGACGCCAGTCTTTCCTTTAGTATTGTCTCCATGAGTTTGCACACTAAAGAGGTGAGACTTACCAGGCGATAATTACCTGGTTCATCCCTTGTTCCGCTCTTGTGTAATGGTACTACATGTGCCATGCTCCAGTCCAGTGGCACACATCCCGACACCAGGGAGGTGTTGTATAGATCCGCCAGTGGCTCCGCCATCTCCCTCAGCACCCTGGGGTGGATACCATCTGGCCCTGGTGCCTTGTCCACCTTCAGTGCCCTCAGTCCCTCTAGGACTCTACTTGCCTCAATTCTTCCATCTGTTGCCTCCTCTCCCCTGTCCCCACCCTCCCAGCTCATGGGTGGTAACAGTCCCCTTTTCTTCCATAGACACTGAGCAAAAGTATTCATTCAGTAGCTCTGCCTGGTCCTCACCCTTTCCATCCACCCCACCCTTTTTATCCTCACTATTGTCTCCTTGCACTTCCTTTTCTCCCTGATGTATCTGAAAAAATCTCCC
Source organism: Neoceratodus forsteri (assembly GCA_016271365.2). NCBI lineage: Eukaryota > Metazoa > Chordata > Ceratodontiformes > Ceratodontidae > Neoceratodus > Neoceratodus forsteri. Next base: position 766,508,335 of record CM028131.1, on the reverse strand, counting down.
CCCCCCGGTTAATTTCCTGCGCTAATCTCAGCTCCCTCTGGGCCTTGGCTTCTCTCACTTTTCTGGTCACCTCCCTGGACTGTCTTGCATACTCCTCCCTGTCCACTTCCTTCCCTGTCCTTCTATACCTCTGGTGCACCTCTTGTTTTGCTCTCACCACCTCCACTACCTCGCTGTTCAACCAGCATGGTTTTCTTGCTCTGCTCCTCTTACTCTGTGTCTTGGTGCAGGTTTCTGTTGCCTCTGTAATCCCCCTTTTTATAATATCCCATTTCTGCTCTGCATCCATTTCCTGCCTTATGCCCTCTAGTTTCTCTTACAGTACTTCCTGCATCCTTCCAAAGTCTGCCCCCCTGAAGTTTACTACCTGAGTAACTGATTTCTCTGGCTCCCTGCACATTGTGATATTAAACCACACCGTTTGGTGATTGCTGTCGGTTAGTGGGTCCTCCACCTTTATTTCCCTTACTGCCTCCCCATTCGACGACATCAGATCTAAAGTGTTCTTTAACCTAGTAGGTACACTAACCAGCTGTGTCAGGAGACCCTCCTGGATTGCATCCAGGAGCACTTGCTCCCCTAGCACTGGAGGTGACTGGAATGCTCCAGTCAACCCCTGGCAAGTTGAAATCCCCCACGATGACCACCTTCCCTTTTCTACATACCTTTCTGATTTGTCCTGCTAATTCCCTGTCAAGCTCCTCAGACTGGGACGGTGGCCTGTATACCACCCCAAACCTCAGTTTCTTACCCCGAGTCTAGGAGCTGCAGCCAGATTGCCTCTGTTCTCCTTTCTTCCCCCTCATCCCTTGTGCATTTGATCCCATCCCTCACATAGACTGCCACTCCACCGACCCTCCCTTCCTTACAGTCCTTTCTGTATACTTTGTATCCTGGGATTGCCAGATCCCAGTCCCCGGTGTTCAGTTGCCCACATTTCTGTGACAGCTGCAATATCCACCCTCCACACTTCTAAGAGTGTCTGTAGCTCAGCAGATTTGTTGCCTAAGCTTCTTGCATTCAGCGAGATCACCCTCCATCCTGCCCCCTTCCCTTCATTGGCCTCCATTTCCTTCCTTCTACTCCCTCCTTTTTTGGCCACCCCGAGTCCTTCCCTGCTAGCCTGGGGGGTAGGCTGTGACTCCACTCTATCAGATCACTGCCTGCCTGCTGTCCACTTGCCACCCCCCCCATCTAGTTTAAATCCACCTTTGTCACACTATACCTCCCCAGTCTTTGTTTTAATACCTCCTTCCCCTCCCCACTCAGGTGCAGCCTATCCCTTGCAAACAGATTGTTAGTATCCTAGGTACTGCCCCAGCCACCCACAATCCCATATCCCTTAGTTTGACACCATTCTACCAACCATGTGTTCAACTCCCTAATCCTCTCTTTTCTCACTGTGCTTGCGCAGGGTACTAGGAGCACTTCAGAGAATGCCACAGACTCCCCAGTCTCCTCACACATCCTTCCCACTTCCTCAATCCTCTCCTTACCTCCACTGTTTCCCCCGCTAGGTCATTTGTCCCCACATGTACCACAATGTGTGGTTTCCTCCTACCCCTCCTTATGCACATTAGGATTGCCTGTCCTGCCTTGTCTGCCTTTAATCCTGGTATGGACTCCACCTATATCTAACTGTGCCTCTCCCCCTTGCTGCCCCATCTGATCCCCTTGAGTATAGAGTCCCCCAACACTAGTACACCTCCTTCCTCTTTCCTTGTGCCCGTCACAACCCCCCACCCAGGTTCTCATTTCTGGGGCTACTCAAGATGGTGCTTTTACAGTGTGTCCCAGTGTCTTCCCCCCTGCCCTTCTCAACTGAGACTCCTCCCCCTCCTCCTGTTTGACTACCAACCTTCCGCTCCCTCCTCACCTCTCCGAGTATTATCCCTCCCCCTGCCAAGCCATACACAGTCTCTTCACTAGTAATGTCCCTCTCTCCCTCCTCTTTGTGAGTACTATCCCTTGTGCAATCTCCTCCTGCGTCCTCTTCCGCATATTGGCGAACCACTACAGCAACGGACAGTTTCCTCTATCACAAATCTATCCCAGTTTCTTATTTTATTCTTTTTTTAAATGTATCTGGTTGAACCTGCCTTTTATATTACTAAAAGGTATCTGGTTGATCCTGCTTTGTGCTGGGTTCAGACGGGAAACTGCAAGTTCGACCCAGTACGATCCCCAGAAGAACTGTGACTGATGTCTGAACCAGGACTTAAATGCGGTTCAACACTTTCATTTAAACAAACAAACAAAAAAAAAAGCACAGCAATGTCTTTACTGGACTGGGAGAATGTGAATATATGTGTGTGTGTGTGTCTGTGTCTCTCTGTGTGTCACACAACTCCCTGCACCAGTAATTATAAAAAATAATGTCTATTCAACTGTGTTGTTAAGAATTTTTTTTATACACCCTTGGTGTGCGATGATCTTATAAACCTCTTGAGCTTCGCTCTCGAGGTTTATGGGTCATCACACACCTCAGTGTATAAAAAATCCACCTTTCATAGTTACATAGCCATTATTCTCTATGTTGTGGTGTTGTCTATTTGAATCTCAGCAGACTGGCCTTGTAGCTGAGAGGAGAAGTATTGCAAGGTCAACAATTCTGTCCAAAGCTCCAGAAGACTGAGGTGCTCCTCAGCCACCTGGGACTCCAGATGCCACTTACTGTGAGGTCCCCTAGGTGGGCACCCCACACTGGAAGTGAGGCATCTGTTGTGAGGACCATTGTTGGGATTTACTGGAGGAAGGGAATGCCCTCTCTGATGTTACTCTACTCCTTCCACCACTCTAGTGCACACACAAAGGTCTTTGCGACTGGCACTAGCTTGGACAGTGGAACTCACCTTTGAGACCAGTAGTTCATTACGTGATATTGAATGTCTCTCATCAGAAATCTGGTCCACACACACATATCACATCACACATCACAACTATGGATGAGGCCACGTGGCCCACAAATCCCTTGCAGGCCTTGGTTGGTCCAGTGTGAAGGATTCTGCAGTAGCAATCAGGTTTAATACCCTTTCTTGTGGAAGGTGAGCCTTTCCCTATAGGGTCTCTAGCTGTGCACCTATGAAGTCCAGCGCCTGAACTAGCTCTGTATGGGACATCTGCAGATTTATCAGGAACCCCAGGTTCTCTAGGGAGTTCTTTACCCTCTGGATGGAGCATCTTGCCTCTTGTTCTGTTTTCCTGGAGACTAGCCAGTCATCTAGGTAGGGAAAAACTTCCACATCTTGCCTTCTCAGGTGTGCTGCCACCACGACTAGGCACTCTGTGAAGACCCTTGGTGGTGAGATGAAACCAAAGGGGAGGGCTGTACACTAGTACTAGCAGTTTCCCAGCCTAAACCTGAGGTATTTTCTGTGTGTGGGTATGAATGGAATGTGAAAATAGGCATCTTTCAGATCAAGAAACCTCAGCCCAGTGTGACCATCTTGAATCTTTACTTTTTGATATGTTTGTACAGATATCTTAGATCCAAAATAGGTATCCATTCGTCATTTTTTTGTGGGTGAGAAAGCATCCTGAGAATGAGAAGAGGCCCTTGCACCACTGTGAGGTAGGGACCTTTTCTACTGCTTTTGCCAGCAGCAATTTCTTAACTTCCAGTTCCAGCAGAATTCTTTTTATTGGTGAATGAGCTGGACATTTTTTAGTTTCTGCAGTTTTGGGAACCTCTTGAACTACTGGGACAATCCCTGACCCACTACTTTCAGAACCCACTTGTCTGTGGTAATTTTACCCATTCCTGGAAGTGGTGGGTCAGCCTCCCCTCCCACCAATGGCAATGGTTGGCGACCTGGACAGAATTGTCTGGGTTTTGTTTGACTGTGGCTTGGGGGTTGGGGCTGCAACAGTATACCTGAAGCTTCTCCTACCTCTGCCTCTGTAGTAGCCTCTTTGGGGGTTGATATTCATAGGAAGCACAGGGCCTTGTACAGTAGCCCATACCCCTGCCTCCCCCTTCCATAGGGCCTGTAGGAGGTGGAGGCCTTTTTTGTTCAGTGTTATTTTTGTAATTGGTTTTGTGCTCATTCACTTTCTTCATGTATGTCTCTGTTCTGTCATTAAATAAGGAATTTCCCTTCAATGAGAAATCCATGGCTTTAGTGTGAGTGTTCTGAGAAAGAATGGTAGACCTTAGCCAGGCAAACCTCCTCAGTGTCATTGCATGGGCTAGGACTTGTGAAGCAGGGTCACTGGTGTCGACAGCCATGTGGAACTGATATTTTGTGGCATCCAGGGCTGACTTTGCTGTGGCAGCCAGGTCCTATGCCGCCTTACCATCAACTTTACCAGTCAGTGTCAGGACGGCATTCCACATTGCTCTCTGGTACTGGGCTGTATAAGCCAGATATCCTGCTTACCTGAGCAGCAGGGAAGCTGTGGTATACACCTTTTTGGCCATAGCATCCAGGTTTCTGGAATCCTTCTCAGGGGGCTGTGTGGAGAAGGACACCTTGGCCTTCTGAAAAGCACCAGCTTGGACCACTCCTTTGTGATCAGGATGAGCATGCAGATATTCAATCCCCGTCAGTGTGCCTGATACTTCTGTTCAAATTTTTTATCAATGCTGCAGCTGAGTCAGGTGCTGACATGATTTTTGAAGCAGCTTTTAGGAGTGATTTGTGAATGGGGACTAATGGCTCTACAATGCCAGTTCAACAACTATGTTGTCGACAGACATCACAGTAATGGATTTATGTCGATCGCATGTTGCAGTAAGACATAAATCTGAATGGAGACCCGGTCTTTTTTCTATTGGGGGTTTGCCCCCCAAATCCCCCCCATGCGAGGGCTCTGTCTCCTACACCCCCCAAACTAAAGGATTCCAACTCTGAGTCAGAGTTTGTTTGGGGAGGGGGTGCAGGCCTGGGAGACAGAGTGCCGGGGTCTTGGGCGGACCATTACAGTGAACTGTCGATGTTGTTGGCATCGATATGTTTGCTGTAATGGCGTCGCCGTACGGTTGGCATACCAGGACTAATAGCCTTCTTGTAGGGGCTAGCCCCATCATATCCATGAACTCCACCTCCTCCTCATCCTCCTGTGTTTCGTGAGAGGGGATGTTGTGGGTACTCAACATTCTGCTTGATAAAAGAGGAATAAGAGGTATAATCCTACGTAGGCTTAGAAGGGCAGCCAAACGCTTGTTCAGGTGAACCATCAGGTTCAGCAGGTTCATGCTCCTCCTCCTCGTCATAATACAAGTCCTCCTCCTCCTCCACAGGTAAATGTTCTGAGACCTGAGCCCAAGGAGGGGGGCAGGTATATTGAGAAAGTTTCCCATAACCTGGAAGGCCTGGGAAAACTGCTATGCTTTCACCATGTCCTCTGATGAGGGCATTAGTCTTAGGTCCTCTGCCTGCTCCTTCTTTTCAGGAGAGGCGGCACAAACATGCTTTTCTTTTTGTTTCTTTTTAGCAAGCACTGGTTCTGGCACCTAATGTAAGGCTTCTTATTATCTTCCAATGCTTTCGCAGGCAAAGTCTGAGAAAGCGAAGAGGAACTGGTGCTGCTGGGGGGATGTTAGCAATGCAATTTAAGGTACAAGATGAATGTTTATCGGTATTATACTTATATAGATACCAATTACATTATGGGGAATACTACCAAAGTTCAGAAGAAATGCAAACAATTATTTTTCATTTTTTTTACTGTCTTGAAATTTTCCACATTGATTCTAAAAAAAGTATATCAATAACATTTAATCCCCCCACCAAAAAAAACCCACTGCTGCTGTGATGAAAAAAGTATACAGTATATATATATATATATATCTCGATATAGCTAGAGAAAACTGCCTGTTTCTATATCAATAACATGAATTACTACTGTTATATAATAATGATATACTGATTACACCATTTGTAGTGGTTGGACTCCAAGTTTTCATTTAAAAAAGAAATTACATTTCTAGCCCCAACAGTTCCAGTGTTAGACCTTTCAAAATATATTTTTTTCAGAAATGTGATAACTTTTGAACCATTAGAGCTAGAGACATTTCTTTTTTTTTTTAATGAAAGCTTGGAGTCAGTGAAGTAGATATATCATTAACATATCACTACAGTGACCACATATCAATATAAAAACCATAAAATGTTTCATATCGCTATGCATCTATTTGGTCTGAACTGGCCCTAGTGTCCGGAAAGCCCCAATCAAGAGCTGAGGTCCTTGATTTCAGAAGTGTGGACTTCAACAAGTTGAGGGAGTTGGTCTGGGACAAGTTAGTCAAGGTACACAGGATAGGTGGTGTGGAAGGGAGATGGGGGCAATAAAGGGGGCCATTTTTGAGGCATCTTAGTTATGCATGAGAATGACACCAAAAGTAATAAGTACAAGAGATCATCATGATTCTCAGTAAGGGTCAGGAAAGCTGAGGGACACAAAAAAAGGCCCTCACCAGGTACAAAGAAAAGCAGGGTGAGAAAGAATGGGGAGACTACATCTTCAGAAATAAGGAAGTAAAGAGGGCAGTTAAGGGTACAAAATCAGACACTGAGCTGTGTACTGCAGAGGGAGTCAAGAGAGGAGAAAAACAATTCTTTCAGTACATTAGGGAAAAAGGGAAGGGGGGATTGTTAGGCTATCTGAGGTAGGTATGGTGATACAGGAGGATGTGCAAAAGGCTGCCATTCTTAATGATTACTCTTGCTCTGTCATCACAAGGGAGGACAGCAGGCTTTTACCAGAGAGTGGCATCAAAGCGGTCATAAAGGAGGTCCTGGAAATGAGGCAGCCTAATAAATGTATATGAGAAAGAGCCCAGAAAGGGAAGCAGCCCTAAAGATAGATAAGGCCCTGAGACCGGATGGGATGCATCCAAGGGTGCTCAGGGAACTGGCAGTGGAACTGGCTGAACCCTTGGTAGGGCTATTCAACAGTTCATTAAGACAGGCAATAGTTCAGAAGGACTGGAGGGTGACGAACGTAATTCTGCTCCATAAGGGGGGGACAAGGAACAAGAAAGGAACTAGAGACCTGTCAATCTTACCTCTGTAGCATGGAAGCTGATGAAGTCACTGGTCAAAGAGGCCCTCATGGACTTCCTGGAGAGCAGTGGTCTCCAGGATAGAAAACAGCATGGGTTCATGGCAGGGAGGTCTTGTCAGACTAACCTGATAGTTTTCTTTGACTGGGTGATGAAGTCATTGGATAAGGGTTGCTCCACGGATTTACTCTACTTCACTTTCACCAAGGCTTTCAACTTGGTGTCTCATAGACAACTGCTGAAGAAGATGGAGGATCTGGGTAGGGCTAGGGACACAGTAAGATGGGTAGGTAACTGGCTAAAGGGGAGGCAGCAGAGGTTTGTGGTTAACAGGTTCATAGAAGAGAGTGAAGTCATGGGATAACCCAGGGATCTGTCCTGGGTCTGGTCCTCTTCAATATATTCATCAGAGACATTGGAGAAGAAATTCAGGGCAGGTTGTGTCTCTTGAGAGATTACACTACGCTCTGTGGGAGGGGTGGATAGCAATGATGGCATTAGGGAAATGTAGCGTGACCTGCAAAGATTAAAGAGGTGGTCTAGGGTTTGCCAGTTGAAATTCAATGCCAAAACATGCAAGGTAATGCATCTAGGGAAAAAGAACCCCAGGACAGAATACTGGATAGATGGGTAAGACTTAGCATTACGAATAAGAAATGGAACTTAGGCGTTATCATTAGTGACTTCTCCAACAGTAAAGCCAGTGCAACAAGGCATATAGTAAGGCAAATAGGATGCTGGGATGTATCGGGAGGGATACTGACAGCAGAATAACGGAGGTTATACTACTGTACCACTATATAGATCTTTGGTGAGGCCACATCTGCAGTACTGTGCGCAGTTCTGGAGTCCTCATCTCAGGAAAGAACAGGATGGAGATGGTGTAGCGAAGGGTGATAAAGATGATTCAGGGTCAACAGGGCAGTTCCTACGAGGATCACCACATGACACTGAACGTGTACTGGCTGGAGACCAGATGAGAGAGGGGAGATATGATAGAAATCTTCAAGTTCCTGAATGAAATAAACAAGGTGAACTGTGGAGAATTACTCAGCATGAGAACCCATTTGAGGTCATAGAAACATAGACGTTCACGGCAGATAAGGACCGGCAAGGCCCATCCAGTCTGCCCATTTCTTTTTCTACCTTATGAATGTGCCATAGGCCTTTGCTCTGTCAATGGCCTATCTATTCATACTCATCTGTATTGCTCCCTTATGCGTATCCCATGCCTGTTTGAAGACCTGCACTGTATTCATATCCACCACTTCCTGAGGTAGGCCATTCCATGCATCCACCACCCTTTCTGTGAAAAAGAACTTCCTCACATTACCCCCTTAATCGGCCTCCCTCTAATCTCATGCTGTGTCCTCTTGTCCTGATATTTTTCTTATATTGAAACATGTTAGACTCTTTCACCTTGTTAATGCCCTTAAGGTGTTTGAATGTTTCAATCATATCACCTCTCTCCCTCCTTTGCTCTAGGGTATACTTATTGAGTTCAGTTAATCTGTCCTCTGATGTTTTCTGATGCAGTTCCTGCACCATTTTGGTTGCCCTTCTCTGGACTACCTCAATTTGGTTAATGTCCTTGTGAAGGTGTGGCCTCCAGTACTGCACGCAGTACTCCAGATGGGGCCTAACCCAGTGTATTGTAAAGAGGGATTATTACCTCCCTCTTCCGACTTGTGATACCCCTACTAATACACCCAAACATCCCTCTAGCCTTATCTACTGCTTTAGAGGTCTGCTTGGATGATTTCAGGTCATCGGTGATGATGACGCCCAAGTCTCTTTCTTCCCTTGTGACTGCCAGCAACTCCCCTCCCAGCCTATAAGTGGCTTCAGGGTTTCTCTTCCCTATGTGCATGATCTTGCACTTCTTTGTGTTAAACCCCAGTTGCCACTCTTCCAACCATTTTGCTAGTTTATCCAGATCTCTTCTCATTCTGCCCACCCCATCTGGATCATCTACTCTGTTGCAGATCTTGGTGTCATCTGCAAACAGACAATCCTTACTCTCTAGTCCATCTGCAATGTCACTGATGAAGATATTGAAGAGGACTGGCCCAGGAATGATCCTTGAGGTATCCCACTTGTGACTTGCATCTCTTCTGACTGTATACCGTTTACCACCACTCTCTGTTTTCTGCCCGTCAACCAGTTTGCCACCCAGTTGACCAACATCTGACCAACCCCGAGCCTACCCAGCTTATTAATCAATCTTCTATGTAGAACAGTATCGAAAGCTTTGCTGAAGTCAAGATAGGTAACATCAACTGCTCCCTCTTGGTCCACCACTCTGGTTACCCAGTCAAAGAAATCTATAAGATTAGTTTGACAGGACCTTTCTTTTGTAAACCCATGCTGTCTTGGATCCTGTGCTCCTATGGATTCCAGGTGTTGCACTATCCTTTCCTTAAGGAGTGTCTCCATAATCTTGCCCACTACTGAGGTAAGACTGACTGGTCTGTAGTTCCCTGCCTCCTCCCTGCCACCACTCTTGTGGAGTGGGATCACATGAGCCCTTCTCCAGTCTTCTGGGACCTCTTCTGTGCTCAGAGACTCACTAAACAGTTCTGATAATGGCTCTGCTAGTTCCACCCTTAGCTCCTTTAGTACCCTGGGATGTATGCCATCATGTCCCATTGCCTTGCTCACCCTGAGCTTATTGAGCTCTTGTTAGGACCCTTTCTTTTGTGAAGGGACTAGTACACACCTCCCTCCCCGTGTTCATGGTGCAGAGTTGTGGGCCCTGCCCTACCTTCTCTTCAGTAAATACTGAGCAGAAGTATCTATTTAGGATAGATGCTTTTACATGGTCCTCCTCCTCACACGCCCCCTTATCCCCTTTGATCTTAGCAATACCCCCTCTGGACATTCTCCTTTCACTAATGTATCTATAGAAGAAAGTCTTGTCACCTTCTTTTACTGTTCGTGCTAGTGTTTCCTCTGTTTGGGCCTTTGCCTGCCTTACTGCCTTCCCTGCTTCCCTTAGAGAAGTTTGGTATGCCTCCCTATCTTCATCCTGCTGTGTTCCCTTATATTTCCTGAAGGCCAGCCTTTTCGGCTCTGACCTTTTCTGCTACTGTGCTTGAGAACCAAAGTGGTTTCCTTCTTCTTTTGCACTTCCTTTTCTCACTAACACAATGGGATGTTGCTTCAAGTATAGCATCTTTAATGCTTGCCCACTTTGCCTGTACCCCCTCACCTGTATTTCTTTTCATGAGGGCATAAGGAGAAACTCACAGGAGGGAGCTTCAAGAGGGATATGACAGGAAGGAGCTTCGAGAGGGATATGAAAAAGTATTTTTTACATAAAGGGTGGTGGAACCATGGAACAGTCCATCAGCTGAGGTGGTGGGCACAAAAATTAATGGTTTCAAGCACCTAGTCTGAGTTGGGGGTAGGGAACTGATAATCATCTTTGCAGTTAGCTCGGTCAGGAGGACAGCTATAAATTGGGGGTGTGTGCCTTAGGCAGAAGTGAAGCAGTTGTCTGCATATAGATTTCCCTGTAGTTAGCTTTTGGTCAGAGAGCAATCTTGCTATCAGAACAAAGAGGCAGTTGACTAATGCAGCTAGAACTCTTCTGCTAGAACATTTGTGACTGGGGGTCAGCAGACAGATACTTTATCAGAAATGTAGGGTCTGCAAGGTAAATTGGGACCTTCATCCTAATGTCCTCAGGGTACAAATAAAAACACAAGAGTTAGTGTGCTAGTCTGAGTCTGGGGAAGGGAATCAAACTGTTTCCCTCCCTCTTCTCTCTCCTTAGCCTCTGCTGGATTTGGGCATCCCACCCTCGGAGCTGCTTGCCCCACCCGCTCGCCAGCACCCGAAAGCCCTGCTAGATTTGAGCATCCCGCCCTCGGAGCTGCTCCCCCGATCCACTCACTAGCATCAGAATGCCCCTGCTGGATTTGGACATCCCGCTCTCTGAGCTGCTCCCCCCACCCACTCACCAGTACCTGAAAGCTCCTGTTGGATTTGGGCATCCCACCCTCAGAGCTGCTCCTCCCACTCATTCATCAGCACCCAAAGCCCCTGCTGGATTGGGCATCCGCCGTCGGAACTGCTCCCCACCCGCTGCCAGCACCGCAGCCCCTGCTGGATTTGGGTATCCGCCCTCAGAGCTGATCCCCACCCGCTCACCAGCACCCAAAAGTCTGACCAGGACACCCTTGGAGACCCGCTTGCTACCTCCCATTTTCCTTTTTTTTGTACTCCTATTTTTCTCTCTCTCCCTCAGCTCTGGTCTCCTAAGGAGTACCTAGGAGTCATCCCACTACAGTTTGCTCCTACCTGGTCAGTCCTCCATCACCCATGTATCCTTAGTTTACCCCCCAGGCGGGGACGAGGTGGGCTCCAACACCCTGAAATTCTCTGGCGGCGTCGGTCGGGAGGATGCCAGGAGGGCAGCCGTAAATCACGGGCAAGCTCCGGTTCTCCATCTCCTCTGGAGCTGAAGGGTGTTTTTCCCTTTTTCTGGGGAGTGGCTAGCGCCCTAACGTCAAGGCCTTACCGACGTCTGCCACTCCCCGCCCGTTCGCTACGCTTAGCGCTTGCTGTACCTCCAGCTTCTGCCAGAGGTCAGCCGAGGCGCGAACAGGAGACCCTGTCCTCCCAGAAGAAGAGAGCTGTCCTCCGGATGCTCGATCCTCTCCCTCCCCTTGCCACCCCAGCAACCTGGGCTCGTTCCCGAACCCAGGTCACCGACGTGGTGCGAGGTGTGGCGTCCAGTGCCTCAACCCTCAGCGTCACCGGGCCAGCCTCTCATTTTCCTTTTGAATTTTCATGCCTTTTTCCTCGCTTAATCCCTACTGCTCCAGCCGTTCCTACTCAGAGCTCTACAGAGTGGCTCTCTATATAAGAATTAATTTTAAAGACTTGCACGAGAGCAGCAGGATGCATTTCTCTCCTTTTTAAGCCTGAGCTGAAACTATTTAATTAACCTGCCCAGGAGCAGCAGGAAGCTTTTACTTTTAATCTTTAGACCTTTAGGAGCTGCCTGTACTTTGTGTCGGGGCATCGGGGTGCTGTAACTTACTTGTTTGTTCCTGGAGCCTTAAGCTGCTTCTTTTAATCACAACTTTAAAGCGCTGAGCCCTTCATTTTATTATTATTTCAAATTGAGTGCTGAGTCTCTGGGTAGTTTTTCTGAGAGGGTTGTTTGTCTGCCCACCACCCTCCCCATCCTGATTACTTGTTCAGTAGCTCCGCCTCTTGCTTGTCTGGTTGGTCTTCCCAGGAGTGGAGGTGTGGCTTACCAGTGCTCGTATCCTCCCTCCACGGCCCCGGTTTCCCTACTGTACCTTAGGCATTTGCTTTCCTTATATTCACTGTAATTTGACCATGGTACCTACAGCTACACTTTTTGTAGACTTATCTGCTGACCAGCAAATACATATCTCGATGGGGAACTGTCATAGCTATTTACTGGTCTTGCACCCCGACCACCTGGATCTCTCCTATGGTTGATTTGCATTGCTTGTACCACTCCCTCTAAGTAGACCTCCTTTGGTGGCAAATACCTGAGCTGTTTCCTGTCCTCCTCCATCAAGTAGGCGGAGAGTGCCCCTAGTTCTAGTTTGCTGAACTTGGGATCGTCTCTGTGTTGAGACTCATGCCCGGGTGCCCTATTTCTGTATTTCCCTGATCTCCACCTGCAGCCTTTTTATTTAGACCACCTGAGGGAGCTGTTGTCTCACACACTCACTCCCAATATCTCCCATCCCTGCTAAAAAAATCTCCCTTTCCTTCCTACTTCTCCTCTGCTGTCCCCCCACCACACTATGCCTCCCCCACCTTCTCCTTTGCCTTCCTGGCTTTACTCTGCTGTCTCATAGTGGTGGACATCCTAGTACCCCTTCTCTTTTGCTCATCACCCCCCAGGACGGATCAAGTAGACTTCACTTTCTCCAACCTTCTCATTCACTCCTCCCCATGGCGTGCTAACTACGAGTACCTTAGCCCTAAACCTCTTCCCCTTCTTATCCATTACTTACGGGGATCAAAACAGGGCTACTATCTGGAAAGAATGCGTGGAAAGTGGTAATCGATACTTCAGACACCACAGATCACAGCAAAATACTCCAAATCAGGAGACTCTATGTGCTGGAGACAGTGTGGCTGTGAGGTGCCGACACACTCACATGTCTTTTGGTTCTGCCCAGTGCTGTCTTCTTTTTGGGAGAAGATAAATAAACAAATAACAGATCTGTTCCCTCACCTAGGAACACTTACCGCAGAGATAGTGATATTATTACACTACCTGAAACAATTTAAACATACTACTGGGAGCAGCCAAATAATTTATAACCAGACTCTGGCTTAATCCAGACACTCCCAGCATTGTTTCATGGGAGAACATAATCCACGATATCTATAAAATGGAAAACCTAACGGCCAGATTACAGAATACGATCCCAGACCTGATGAACTGCTGGACCCCCTGGTTGCCCAGCTTATCTCAGATGAGACCAGACCTAGTCCCCAGTGGGAAATTTAGTATAGATATAACATTTTTGACAGTCTTGTTGGCCGTCGGCCAGCTCCACACCAGCTACACCCTACGATTGTATAAATTAGTTGTATAAATTATTGAGGTCATGTCATTAGAAAGGGGTAGTTTAGTAGAACACATGAACAGCTGAGTTATTCTCTCTCCCTCCCCTCCCGGTTTGTACATCCTTATATTTTGCATTTTATTTAGGACTATGTATGTTTCGAAAAACAGAATTGGAATTCATAGGACTAGGGCATCCATACAGAATGGAAGAACCAATGTGACTATATCATGAAATGTCTTAGCTAATATACACTATTCTGTTGCAACCTAATGGAATTTGTCAAGATAGCTGGCTAAAGTGTATTTATCCTCTCTATGTCTGACTGAAAATGGAAAATAAAGAGTTAAAAAAAAAAATTGGGCCACTGCTACTCAAGTCCCTATGGCCTTAGTCCTAGCTACCACCTGGATAACAGCCATTGCCCTATCCTTTTATGGCAACATTGAAACCAACTCAGGCCCCCTAACCCCACTGTCGCTTAAGGGAGGGAGCTGAAAACAGCCCACCTTAACATTAGGAGCTTGGTAGCCAACCACTCCAAGGTAGAGACATGGGCTGCTACCCATGCACCCGAACTACTATGTAGATCTGAAACTTGGCTAAAACCCTCCCTCCTGGACTCCTTGTGTGCTCTGCCTGGCTACAACCTGATCCATGCAGACCGGCCATTGTCTAAGAGAGGCGGAGACCTTGCCTCTGTTCCAGGATGCATCTTAACATATCCCTTCTCCCATGCCCCCAGTTCTCGCACTGTGAGGTGCTTCATTCTCTCCACCTGCTAGGAGGGACTAAGAAACTACACATAATTTGCGTCTACATTCCCCCCAAAGTCTGCAAACAAGGCCTGGATGAATGCCTAAGTTTTCTACTACTGGCAACCAAAGACAATGATGTTGTCTGCCTCGGGGACTTCAACCAGGACTGACTTGGTCCCAACTCCCCCACCTTTGCCTCCCTGATTAATAAAGCCAATTTTACTAAACTAGTTTCTGAACCTACGAGGCATTCTAGCTCTGGGACAAGCCACAGTCTCCTTGTCTGGATCCTCTCCAACCAGCCTGACAGAGTATCTGATGTTCAAGTCTTGGCTGACTCTGTTAGCGACCATTCCCCTGTCCTCTCATTTGGGATGCCTGCTTCCCTCCTACTCCCATAAAGTTATTTCCATGTTGGACTACTCTGTCTTCGTCCCATTTGCCTTCTTCAATGACCTACAGCAGATTGACTGGTCCCCCCATTCCACACAAGCAACCTTGACCTAGCCACGACCTACTTCACTGAGACGATCATTGTCCTACAGGCCAAGCACATTCCCGCTACTAGGCAGCAGGTTCAGGGTTCACCCACCAGGTGGCTTCAGTGCCCCCTTCTGCAGCTGATTAAAGCTTGTGACAAGCTCTGGGACAAATGGAAGGCCTCCTCTCTCCATGCTGACTTTGTGGCCTACTGCTCTCTACGCAACCAATGCAAAAAGGAAATTTGCTCTGCCAAGAGTAATTACTACAGAAGACTCCTCCAGGCCTCTGCCCGACACCCAAGAGCCTACTGGTCACAAATTAACCACATTATGGGCAACTCCCATACCCAAGCCCCCCATGACATACTAATTGATAATGCCTCTTGTGATAACCCCACTACTATCACTAACCACCTTAGCTCACTCTTCACCTCCCTCCCCAAGTAAGACTGCCCTTATCCATCCCCTGCTGACCCTACTACCAGTGAATGTCTATCCTCTCACCTCCCTCTTGTTCTTGCCCCTGTCTCAAGGGATGACGTCCTGCATCTCCTCAAACAGATCCCCCGTGGCAGTGTGGGCCCCGGCTGGCTGGAACCTAGGATTCTCAAGCTTGGGGCTTCCCTCCTGACCACACCTGTGACTCGCTTATTTAACCTCTCCATAAGTTTGGCCACAGTGCCCCATTCCTGGAAAATGGCCAGGGTTATTCCCATTTTTAAAAAAAGAGGACACCAAAAACCCTGCTAACTACCATCCCATTGCCCTACTACCCATTCTTAACAAGCTCTTGGAAAAACTCGTCCATTGACAGTTGTGAAGACTTTTTGCTGAAACATATCCTCCTCTCTCCTGCTCAACATGACTTTCGAGCTGGCCACAGCACCACCACTGCCCTAGTACAATTCACAAATGACATCAAAACTAGCATGGATCATGGCCGACTTACAGGAGCAGCATTCATCAATTTGTTGAAAGCTTTCAACTCAGTCAACCACTCCCTGCTCCTTTACTGGCTCAGTTCTCTAGCGGCCTCTAGTTCCACTCTTGCTTGGTTCTCAAGCTACCTGCTTGGTCACTCCTAAGTTATCTCTTTTTGTAAGGTCCTCTCCTCCCCTGCTCCCATCACTGTAGGAGTCCCCCAAGGATCTATATTTGGGCCGCTGCTCTTCTCTATTTTTATAAACAATCTGCCCTCCATCTCTTCCCACTATCGCACCTTACTATACGCTGATGACTTGGTCCTCTATGTCTCTTCCTGCTCAGTTCCTGACATCAACACACACCTCTCCGTGGATCTTCATCTCACCCCAAAATGGCTCTCATCCAGTCGCTAGTCCTTAATGTTGCTAAGACGCAGGCCATGCTCTTTGGGTTGTGCAGGAAATGTTCCACTTCTATCGCCTCATTACATGTCTCCTGTTTAGATGGATCCCCTGTTTGCCTTACCTCTTCCTTCAAATACTTAGGGGTCACACTTAACCCAGCCTTTGACTTCTCTCTACATGTTAATGAAATTTGCAAATCAGTCAATGCTAAATTAGGCCTGGCTTACCATGTCCGACATGCCCTCACACCTGCGGCAAGGACCTCTGTGGCCTATGGTCTTCTGCTCCCTGGGATCTGCTATGCTTTACCCATCTTTGGTCACAGCCATGCAGGCATCCTTCATAAGTGGGATGTCACGTACAGCAATATCTGTAGATTTGTTCTGTCTGCCACCCCACCTTACCCACCATTGTTCCCTATACGCTGGCCTCTGATGGCTATCCCCCTCCTCCCAGCACTCATTTGCCCTTGGTTGTCTAGTTGACAACATCACTTGCTCCGCACAACCTACCTCCCTTGCTGGCCTGCTTACGCTGGTGGTTCAGCCTCGTCAGCTTCGGTCTACTACCTCTGCTCTTCTCTCTGTATACCCATGCCTCACTAAAATGGGTGAACAATCCTTTGCCCATTATGCACCCAAATCCTGGAATTCCCTTCATTTACACCTTAGGTGCACCAAATTGCAAGCCTCCTTCAAGCGGGCCCTGTTTGACCACCTCACTAACCACGATGCTTGTACCTGTTAGCTGCCTCACTATACTTCTGCTAGCCCTCCAAGCACTCGATTCCTCTCTCCACCACCTACCCCCTTCTTCTACTATTTTGTGAACTTATATTCATTATAGCACTTATGTAACCGTATGTTGATTTTTACCTCGGCTATCGCTCGCCCACTGTTATGCGTCTCAAGACAAGTGTTAATGCTGATGTACCCACTGCTCCTGTTACCGATCGAATGCTCCTGTTACCGAATGAATGCTCCTGTTATTGCTTGTTTACCGCTGTTACCTGCCATTGTTTTCATTATGCTGTATCTTACTGACTGTTTAATTGGGTTTTGTGCTTGACTATTAGCTGTACCTGTATGATTGTTCTTGTGTCTCCAATGTATCCACCTTTTGTTATGTTTCTTTTAAGTTGATTCCTGACCTCTGTACTTATGGTGTACTCTCTTGGGTTGTGCCTGAAAATAGGCTGGTCCTGCCTAGCACATCTTCCCGATTACCAAAAGCAAATAAATAAATAAATCTTTGCAGTTAGCAGGGTCAGGAGGAGAGCTGTAAATTGGGGTGTGTGGCTTAGGCAGAAGTGAAGCAGGTGTCTGCATTTAGACTTCCCTGTAGTTAGCTTTTGGTCGGAAAGCAATTTTGCTATCTTAAATCAGCAGACAATCATGGGAGCAACCTACTGTTTTTTTTTATTTATCGGATTACATTTTTTTGTTGCTTATTTTATAGTTGTATTCTGTATCTGTTCTTTACTGGTGTGTACAAACTCTCGACATAGAGGGAGGTACGTAAAGAGAAAAGGAAGGATCTTAACCCCACACACCCTTATCCAAAACAAAAATATGAATTACTTATTTGAAGGCACCATGCTGATACTTATTTCAAATGTAGACCTATTTCAAGGCAAAAGCACCATAAAATGGCAAGTGGTCCTCATTCAGGCACTGTAGGCACTTATAATGAGGATTACAGCTAGCAGGTTAGTCAGTTTAAAAGCTTCAGCTTAACAGGCACGTAGTTCTAAATTTAGGCATGCTCCCTGTCAGCAGGTAGCCCCAAACCTGCCACAGAGTAGACAATTCTCCTATAAAAACAACAAACAAGCAATAAAGTCTCAAAATCATTTTCTATGCTACTATCCCTTCATGTGGTACAGCAAAACAGGAGTAACTGCTGCCTTCGGAATGTTTCTGTTCGAGTCTTAGGGTTCTATGCTGAGGTCACAGCTTTGGGCTATACCACAATCTCCAGTAGGAAGCACATTACCCAATATGTAATACTTACCTTTCCTCATTGACGACATGGAGCAACACAGAAATAAGCTTTTTATTCAGTCTGGAATGTTGCCAACAATGCTACCTAGCAACAAGTGGCAGAGTGATGCAAAGCCATGAGTGCTAGGCTGTATTACAGTATAATTACTGGCGAGCAATTTTTTCAATTGGATCACCGAGTTGATATTTGCCGTAATAACCAGTCGGTTATTACAGCATTCACGCGCTCCGTCTATCAAAAGGGAGCGCTCCCTCATTGGCTCCCATCTTCTGTGTGGGTGGGCTAAACAGTTCAGAAAACATGGCGGCTCCGTAACTTAGTTAGCGAGGAGCTGCCACGGGTACATCTTCACCTTCACATAATCATTGTCTGTATTTATTTTGTTGACCCTAGTTTAAATATGACCATTATTTTTTTTAAAGTATCTGGTTGATCCTGCAGTTCGCTAGCTTTGGGCAACACATACCATCGCTGGGAAAGAGTCTGTGGCTGACACAGGTAAGCACGAGTGTAATCGCGATGGCGGTTTTAGCTGTAATTAAAAAATATATATTTTTGAAACTGGGAGCAGAGTGAGCTTGAGGGTGATGTGGAGCAAGAGGGAGAGGGACTGGGGACTGCTGCACAGCTCAGCTGGGGAATTTAGAGTTGGAGCTGGGGGGGTAGAGAACGGAAGCTGCTGCATTTGGTGCCCCAGAGAACTACAGTAAAGCTGCCATGGGGATTTCTTGAGAAGGACAGAGGGAGAGAAAAAGTGTGTGTGTGTGTGTGTGGGGGGGGGATCACATCACTCGGGTTGGAAAAAAATTGCTTTCCAGCAATTTATATAAAATAAAAAATGGGGAAGTGTGCCTATGAGAATTTAATGCACACCCTCAGTGTGGGATGCTTTGATAAACCCCTTGGGCTTCGCCCTCGGGGTTTATGTAGCAACCCACACCTCGGGTGTACATTAAATTCTCATATCTCACACTTCCCCATCCTTTATTCTCTATGTATAGTAGAGCATTGTTCTATATAGAAATCCATAATTTTCAAAATGCTGTTGTACCACAGTTCAAATGTCATGGAATGTGAGTGTACCCTTCTGTGGTAGAATAGTATTCTAGAACCTCTAGAGACTGCAAAAGTCAGTTTCATTGTGAGAAAGAAAAAAACAATGCACACATTTCACATAATACTATACACTATAAAAATACAGGATGAGCAACTTTATGCATACTCAGTGTGTTCTTCCACCTCAGGGTTCTGATTCCCACGGACCTCTCGAGCTTCGCTCTTGAGGTCAGAGGGAATCAGAACCCCTCTGTGGCAGAACACACTGGTTGTTCATAGTTGCCCATCCAGTATTCTCTATATTCACAATATTCCAAAAAATAAAATGTCCGTTGCCGTATGGTCCTTGTACAATAAAGTGCACAAAATAGGTGATTTAATACCTTTTAATGGTCCAGCAAAGTTTTACAAAAAAACTTTACGTTTTCAAACCTACAAAGTTCATCTTCATAAAGAAAATGACAGGTTTCTTAAGAGTTCACTTTAAACTACCCAGAGCATAAACATTTTAAACATGAAGGTCACAGATTAATGAAGTAATTAGATAAGAACACAACCAGAGATGAGAAAACATCCTTAAAAACTCTAGTTCTGTGTAGGTCAAATGTCACAGAAGGAATGTGATGCAGAAGGAGCTCCATAAATCATCTGATGAATTTTAGAGAAGTTATTAGCAGGGATGCACAATTTAGAGATAAGGAAAAAATTCCACAAAAATGAAGCCATGTGAAGGTCAAATGCATTATTTTTCTAGCATATGACCTTCACACTGCTTCACTTTTGTGGAGTTTTTTCCTTATCCTTAAGTTGTGCATCCCAGCTAATTACTCCTCTTAAACTGATCAGATAATTTATGGAACTCCTTCTACATAACATTATTTCTGTGACATACAACCTACACAGAACTAGAATTTTTAAGGATGTTTTCATATTTCTGGTTGCGTTCTTATCTAATTACTTCATTAATCTGTCACATTCATGTGTGAAATGTTTAAGCTCTAGGTATTTTTTTTTCCATATAGCGTTTTTTTGTATTTTCTTTTTATTCCCCTACCCCCGGGGCCACGGCGTACACAGCCGTATGCGTGCATGGAGGTCCACGCACGCCGGAATCGGTGGCCCCTCCACCTCTCCCGGACTTTTGTCACGCTCCTGACCATCTGCTACCCACGGGCCTCCACCTAGTGGGAGTGGGACTACAGCAGAGTGGGCATCCACCCCATGGAAGGGAGAGCCAAGGCTCAATCCCGTTCTGAACCCCCCCACCGAGCCGGCACCCCAGCAGCCCGAGGTCATTCCTGAACCCGGGTCACCGGCATGGCGCGAGGTAAGGTGCCAGTGCCTCAACTCTCTGCACCACTGGGCCGGCTAGCTCTAGGTATTTTAAAGTGAGCTCTTAAGAAACCTGTATTTTCTTTCTGAAGAACTTTGTAGGTTCAAAAGCTTAAAGTTTTTCTCTGTAAAACTTTGTTGGTCCATTAAAAGGTATTAAATCACCTGTTCTGTGCATCACAACATTCCAGAATGAATAAAAATGTATTCATGGATGCTCTACGAAATGACCTAATTGTACCATGGGTTCTGTCTTGCCACTGTGACAAGGCTATAGTGGAAATAAAATGAGCTGTGGTGAAATAACATGTCATTTTGACCGCAGCTAAATAACCGAGCAAAATAACCATTTCATTCTGCACTGTTTTTCATCACTACCATGGTATATGTAAGCAATAAGACATGATGGGATGTGCATTGTGCTATGACAACCACATGCCAAGGGGCATAGTAAGGCCTCTGGAAGTGTTGTTATCTCAGCACAATGCACAGCCTGTAGTTTCTTATTGTGCTTATAAAATGGGCTTCTTGAAATGTGTTTATGAATTCAAAAAATTATGTTAAAATATATAAAAATTGAAAACTGTTCTTAAATGTTTGGTTAGATATTTCTTACACCTGCTGGAACTAGATGACATTTTTACTTTGCCTTATGAAGTTTGTCCCAATGTGGCATCCATATTTGATGTTGCCTTAGGAAGTTTTTCCCTATGTGGCATCCATAGTTGCAGTTTTCTTAATTAATGAAGTTTTTAACAAAAAACACATTAAGATTAGCAATATATTTGTTTATGTGTTTTTTTTTTATTTTGTTACTGTTCTACTGTGCTAATGTGTAGAGTTGTTCCATGTTCTGAGAGAAAGCATGGGTGGATTCAAGGAAGAGTGGCCAAAAATAAAGGAGAGCATTGAGAAGGCAACCAACCTCTGTATCAGACAGGTAAACAAGGGCTAGAGAAAAAAAGACCACTATGGTTCTCTAAAGAAGTAGCAGAGAAAGTAAGGGCAAAAAAAACTAACATTTAGAAGGTACAAGATGACACAGAAGGAGGAGGACAGGGAGAGATATCATGAGAAACAAAGGGAGACAGGGAAAGCAGTTAGGAGCGCAAAGGCACAAACAGAGGAGGATATTGCCAAGTCAGTAAAAAAGGGAGATAAAACATTCCTTAGGTATATAAGTGAAAAGAGGAAGACCAAAGAAGGGACAGCAAGGCTAAAAGGAGAAGGAGGGGTTTGTGTGGAAGAGGACCAAAAAAAAAGCAGGCATATTAAACAAATACTTTTGTTCAGTATTTACAAAGGAAAAGGTAGGTGACGGGCCACAGATAAGGGACGAGGGCATTAAAGGAAGAGGTGGACACTAGTCCTTTTACAAAGGTGAAAGTCCTCAAGGAACTAGCACAACTAAAAGTGTACAAGGCAATTGGGCCTGATGAGGTACACCTAGGATACTGAGGGAGCTCAAGGAGGTGCTGGCTGCAGCTCTGACAGCCCTGTTCAACCTATCACTAGATATGGAGAAAGTTCCATGGGACTGGAGGAGGGTATATATGGTCCCACTTTACAAAACTGGTAATAGGGATGAGGCAGAAAATTACAGACCTGTCAGCTGGACTTCGGTGGTGGGTAAAGTAATGAAATCACTACTGAAGGAAAGAACTGGGAAGGGGAATACCTTGTGACCAGTGAATTACAGGATCTGAGGCAGCATGGTTTCATGGGGGGAGATCTTGCCAGACAAACCTGATTGAGTTCTTTGACTAGGTGACCAGGGAAGTGGATCAGGGCAGAGTGGTGGGTGTGGCTCGCCTGGATTTCAGTAAGGCCTTTGACACCGTTCCCCAAAGAAGACTGGTGAGCAAGCTGGGCAGCCTAGGAGTAGGTCCAAAAGTAGTAAAATGGGTTAGAAGTTGGCTAAGCAACAGGAGTCAGAGGGAGGTGGTAAATGGCGTTCATGCTGAAGAAGGCAAGGTGACCAGCGGGGTGCCACAGGGGTCAGTACTAGGCCTGGTCCTCTTCAATGTCTTTATTAGTGACATTGCAGGAGGGCTGGAAGGGAAAGTATGCCTGTTCATGGATTACACAAAAATCTGTAACAGAGTGGACACACCAGAGGTGTGTGGAAAAAAATGATGGGTGATCTGTGTGATGTAGACAGCCAGCACTGAGTGCTCTGAGTGCTGTATTAATTTTTTTAACATATAAAATATGTGATGGGAAGGTCAGTTTGAGGAAACTACAATCTTGCTGAACTGACACATAAAACCCCCCAGGGATAAGTTCAAAGGACAGGAGGTATTTTAAACTGCAGATATCTGGGGTGCAATTACCTTGTCAATTTGCTTTCATCCCAGGAAATAAGATTAGCCATTCATAATTCCCTCAGGGAAAATCCTTTGACTTGCAATAGTTGTCAGGAAGAACTTGAGAGGGAGGGGTGTCAGAGAGAAGCCAGAATGGACACTGAAGAGAGGCTGATCGCTGGGCCAGGGAGGACCCAGACGAATTTGGAAGGTCCAATATACATTCCCGGGGAACCCTTGAATTACATCAGAGAGACCTTTGAGGTGTAGATTCCAAGGTTCAGATGAAATTAATGAGGCAAATATACTTTCGCTTTGAATACAGTGACTTAGATCAAAGAAACTTTTGAGATGTATGTGTAGCAGAGCACAAACCGGTTTTGCCTGGTTAACCTGTGGAGAGGAAAGTCAGTGAGGTCACCTGTTATGATTTTTTAAATGTTCTATTTGGACATCCTGTATTGTAAAATATAGATTTTGATACACCAAGGTGGAGTTAGTGACCTCATGAGAAGGCCGGCTCAGAACTGTGTTTAATTGCTGAGAGAACCTTGACAGAGACACACAAGACAATATTTCTGACTGAGAGAAGAGAGACCATCAAAGCACTGAAGTAAGGACCTTAGACAGGATTAGTCTGATGTTATTAATTGTAGGAACCGTGCTTTTACCTGTTTGTTTTAAGGCTGTATGTGTTGGGATATACTGTATATTTGTTCTGTATTTATTGTTCTGTTTTGATATTTTAAAGTAAAGAGATATTTTTCCAATGGAAACTGTCTGGAGTGCCTTGACATTTCTTTTTATTTTAAGTGGAGCTTTTAAAGGTTATAAGTAACACTGTGTATGAGCTTATTGTATACCAAACTGGGAAATGGATAGAGTTCTCTAAAGTCTTGCATAGAGTTCTAAGGGTTCATTTGAAAGATCTGGTTGGGTGCCCGTAGGCAAAGATATCTGGCCCCCTGAAGATAGAATTATCTGAGCCTGATAATTGGGTACGCTAACAAGAGGTTATCAGTTTGAATCCCTCCAGAGCTTGAGACTAAGGTGACTTAAACCCACAAAACAGACAAGAGGGTTACCGTGTTCTGTTCACTGTCCACAAATCATACGCTCAGAGGTTGGCACTTTCGGAGTAGAAGGCTGACTGGCTGAGCGAGTTTGTGACAATCTGAAAGGCTGGAAGACTGGTCAAGGGTTTGGCAACAGGGTTTCAATGCAAAAAAGTGCAAAATCATGCACTTGGGGCACAGAAACCTGGGGCAATGTATCAATTGGGAGAGGAGGTTTTGGAAACCACAAAACAGGAAAGGGACCTGGGGGTAATCATTTCTGATGACTTGAAGGTAGTAATGCAGTGTGATAAGGCAGTGGAGAAAGCTAGCAGGATGCTCAGGTGCATTGGGAGGGGTATCACCACCAGAAAGAGGGGGGTAGTGCTACCTCTGTATAGATCAATGATGAGGCCCCACCTCGAGTACTGTGTCCAGTTCTGTAGGCCCCATCTCCGGAAGGACATAGATAGGGTGGAGGTGGTACAGAAAAGGGCGACCAAAATGGTGCAGGGCCTGCATCAAAAGCCATTCAAGGAAAGACTCAAGGAATTAAACATGTACTCTCTAGAGCAGTAGTGGGCAACCTGCAGCCTGAGGGCCACATGTGGACACGAAGTGGTCAACCTGTGGCCCCCTCATCCATCCAAAAATACACCAGGATGCTCTCTGTGCAAAGCTAGACAAGGGAGATAGGTGGAAGGCTGTGATGGACATGGTATATATAGCTTGTTTTTAATTCAAATGTATAAAGTTGGCTTGTGACTGTGCTAAACGAGGGTCTTGCGGCCCTTGGGGATGTTTGAGGGCAGCAACTGTGGCCCTCTGATTATCTTAGGTTGCCCACCCCTGCTCTAGAGGAAAGGAGGGGAAGTGGGGTATTGATAGAAATGTTCAAATACCTCACATGTACTAATAAGGTACATGAAGGTAGCATTTTACAAAGAAGAAGATGCTCCAGGACAAGAGGTCATTCTATGAAGCTGGAGGGTGCAGACTCAGAGGAGATGTGAGGAAATACTTCTTCATAGAAAGGGAGGTGGATGCCTGGAACAGCCTCCCAGTGGACGTGGTAGGTGCTAAAATGGTAACAGGATTCAAGCATGCATGGGATAGACAGAAGGGGACCTTAGAAATAAGGCAGGTGGAGAAAGACCGGAGATCAAATTGGGTCTGCGGTGGCACAGTAGGTAGGGAAAACAGGGCAGACTAGGTGGGCCAAGATGTCCTTCTCTGCTGACAACTTCTATGTTTCTATGTACAGTTCGTCTGCCACTTTAAACCCCCCAGGCTAAAAGACGGAGTGAGATGAGGTATTTTTCTTTCCTTTTTAAAATATTTTTTTTTGTTCCAGCCCCACCCCCAATTCCCTCAGAGAAGGGAGCTCAGCCCCTGCTCCAAATGCCATCCCACTATACCCAGGCTTACCCCCCTGGACAGGGCTGCCGGGCGGGCACCCCACCCCCAAAGGACACTAGTAGTATACCCTGGCTTGCCTCCCAGGATGGGGCCACGGGAGCAGCCCCCCCGATGGGCACTGGTGGCAGTGGGAACAGCATCGGAGCACAGCATCATACCTGGGGAACTGGAGGTTTTTGCAATGATCCCAAGGGAGGCGGGGCATGCAATAACGCCAGCGTCTGTGCCACCTCCCACTCAGTCAGGCGCCGGCTCTCCCGCAATTTCCTCAGCCTCCGCCAGAGGTCACTGATCAGCCAGACACTCCCTCCCTACCCCCCCAGAGAAGGAGAGCAGTCCCTCAGATTCTCCATCCTTCTCCACCCAGCTGGCCCTCTGACGCCCAGGTCTGCGTCGCAAGCAGTCGCCTTGCTGCTGTGCTGGCGGGCTGATTGCATCGGTTTTCACTGACATTTTCATTTTAGGGTAGCATACTGAAACTGAACGATGGCCACCAGACTGGATGCGCTGAAAAGACTGCTCTTACAGCCTTTACAGTTGGATTAGATTTTCACCTCCCTTTTTTGTTTTATTTTATTTTTTTTGCTTGTTTGCTTGTGACTCTTTTTATTATTTTCATTGGGTTTTGCTTGCTGTTAATTCATAGAACAACACCAAGTCCGACCAGCGACCTCGTAGTGTGCATCAGGGCTGTTCGCCTGGGCTACTGTCATCCTGCTTATACTACCTATACTATTTTCATAAAGAAATCTGTTACCTTGCCTACTGGGATTTATTTATTATACTCGTTCTCTGCAGGACACATTGCTTTTGTGGTCCTGAATTTGTTTTGGGCTGTTTCCAGGCTAGTGTGGGGAAGGTAGTCCTGAGGAGAGGAGTGGAATCGAGGAACTAACTGGATCCATTCGTGGGATCAATATAGTGTAGGAGAAGAGTCGTGGAGTTCTTGTTGTGCTTGATTTGGAACTCCGTGGCGTTTACAGCTGGCACTTTTGGAGGGCGCAGGAGCCGGTTTTCTACTGGATTAGATGGCCCTGATGCTGCGGGGTGATCAGCGGCTGGAATCCTGGGCTGCTCAGGGAGTTGGGCCGTAATTTTGTCAGGTAGCTGGCAGAACAGGCCACTGATTCCCTTAGGCTCTCCAGGTGGCCAGCTGGTGGGCTGGTGCTGTTGGTGAACCGAGGGAGCGGCTGAGAATATTTTCCGGCTGCTCTCCCCTGTATGGGGTCTGCCTCTACTACATAGACTAAGAACTGAGGACACCTGGTTTAAAGATCTTGTACCTGCCTGCACACAGTCTGACTTCAAATTTTTATTACTTGAGCAGTGAGAGCACCTGTATTTTTTACTGGTTTCCCAGGGCATGAGAGGGCTTGGGAACTGGAAACATTAACTTCAGTACTATCTTTTGACAGACAGTGAGAGTGCCTGTGTTTGTTAATTTCCCAAGGCAGTGAGAAGGCCCGGGGAGCTGAAGATAATCACTGAAGATTCTGGTTATTTTACTTGCCTTGTTTTCCTCACAATATCAGAGTTTATTATTCATTCGTGACTGAAATATGTTCTAATTTAGATCTATTCCAGCCCAAGATTTTCTTTGAACTGTTTATATCTTAATTTTTTCTTTAACATTTTATGTCTGGTTAGGGCTAAGTGAGGGTTATTTATGCTTTGATAGGGGTTAGCCATTTTGGGTTACTTATTTTTAATTAAGTGTTGTGGGTTTATATTTTGTTGTGATTTGTGTTATTTTTTGTTGAGAGTCGTTTGATAAAGTAATTGCCAGAATGTGTCAGAGGCCTGCCCCCACGGTCATGCGCTACTCACCCTCTGCTCTCAGCACCCTCTTTCCCTTTATTCCTCCCCCATTGCAGTTTACAACTTACCAGCGCTGTAGGGTGCTGGGTATCACTCGTAAGAGGAGGAGGGGTGGGGGGTGCGAACACTGGAGGGTGAATGAGCAGGGCCATCACATCGGGGTCGTGAGATCCAGGAGACGCCCTGGGGTGAAATGGAACCAAGAACGTGGTTTACGATGCCTGGTTTCCATATCCAAGGGCACTACCAATAGTGGTGGGCAGGTGGTTCAGGTGGCCCTGGAGGTTCATCCAACTCGGACGGTGTTGTGCAATGCCAGGTCCATTAAAAACAAGACTGCAATTATTGCAGATCTTGTAGGAATGGTGGAGCTGGCTTGCATCACCGAGACCTAGCTGGATGAGAATTCTGGCCCCATTTTGGAGGTTTTAACTCCAGCCGGGTACTCGGTTATTCACCGCCTGAGACTGGATCACAGGGGAGGAGGGAGTTGCGGTCTGTTTTAAGACCGAACTTAACCTCATGAGTGTACCAGTTGAGGAGACTTTTGAGTGTACCGTCGTAGCAGGTGTAGGTTGTAGAATCGCTCTCATCTACCGTCCACCCGGAGATGAGGAGCGGTTCCTTCAGGAAGTGGCGGATTTCGTCATTGACCTGGCGTTCGAGTTGCCCAGACTGATGGTTCTGGGTGACTTTAATGCCTGGGTCAATGAAGAATTCTCGCAGTTTGGACAACACTTATTTCAGCTGACGTCATCTCTGGGCCTTACACAGATAGTTACCACTGCTATCCATAAATATGGTCACTCCCCTGACTTAGTCTTCCACCTGGAGATTGAGACCTCTGATCTGGGGGTGGAACCAGTTGGATGGTCCTACCACTACACCGTGGGGTTTAGTTTTAATGCCCCCCTTCATAGGCCTACCGCTGTGGAGATGGTCAGGTATTGCCCTTTACGAGATGTTAGCACTGGAAGCCTGATGGCGGTACTTGACCTATCATCCCTTCCAGTGGAAAACAGCGACCCAGAGGTCCTCGTGGTAGCCTGTAATACAGCTATTTCTTTGGCCCTGGATGACATTGCTCCTGTCCGTGTTTGTCCTCTCTCCCTTCACCCTCGGTTTGATGGGACCTTGAGGGAGATGCGGCGACTAGGACGAAGGTTAGAGCATTGCTGGTGGAGATTCTCCCTTGATGCTGACCACCTTAAATTGATGGAGCATTATCAAGCCTATTAACCAAGAAGGCAGCGTCTCTGTCCAGGGAGATTGCAGACACTCAGAATCGACCAGCTCAGCTTTTTCGCACTGTAGACAGACTGTGCAACCCAGCCTGCCTACAAGTTCGAAAAGCCTTTTCGCAGGTAGAGTGCGATGAACTTGCTCGATTCTTTGCAAATAAGGTGGCTGACATCAGGGCGGCTCTCCATCCAGCACACTCTAAGGGTGTTGCTCTGGATCAGTGCGGGGCTGCTGCTCCTCAGTTTTCTTGGACTACTTTCGACCGACCTGAGTTCATGGATGTCATACGGATTGTCCAGAGTGCACACCCTACATGCTGTAGTTTGGACCCTGGATCAACTTTCCTGTTTTTGGGTTGTATTGACTCCATCGGTCTGGTCCTTACATGGATAGTCTGGTGCTCCTTGGAAACAGGTGAGTTTCCTAGCTCCCTGAAGGAGGTGGTGGTAACACCCCTCTTGAAGAAAGCTTCTTTGGACCCCTACTGTCATGAGAACTACAGACCAATCTCAAATCTTCCCTTTTTAGGAAAGATGATTGAGAAAGTAGTGGCTGTACAGCTGGAGAACCATTTGACCATCCACGATATCTATGAACCCTTCCAGTCCGGTTTTCGAAAGAGGCATAGTACTGAGACAGCACTGGTTCGGGTGCTCAATAATCTCCTGATGGCTAGGGATTGGAAGAACCGTTCCATCTTAGTTCTTCTCGATCTCTCATCAGCATTTGACACTGTGGACCATGGCGTCCTGCTTGATCATTTGAGGTTTATCTGCGGATTATCTGGTATAGTCCTCAGGTGGTTTACATCCTACCTCACTGGAAGAACTCAGAGAGTGGTTGCTGGGGTTTACTCCTCAGACCCAGTCTCTCTGTCTTGTGGGGTCCCTCAGGGTTCAGTGTTGTCCCCCATGTTCGCAGTGTACATGCTGCCCCTTGGAGATATTGTAAGAAGGTATGGGCTGAGGTTTCACTGCTATGCTGATGATATCCAGCTCTACCTTTCTTTTGTACCTGACCAGGATGGAGCTATCTCGGTCTTTAATAACTGCCTCACAGAAATCCAGGAGTGGATGGACATGAGTTGGCTGAAGTTGAACTCAGATAAGACTGAGGTGCTGGTTGTGGATCCGGTTGTGGATCCGGCTCGCTGGATAGGGGGTCCGGGGGTTGGTTGGCCCTCCAGGCTTTACCTTTGGGGTTCATCACTCCCAACCTCTGAACAGGTGCGGAACCTGGGGGTAATCTTTGATGAAGAGTTAACTCTGCATTAGCAGATGTCTGCCATCATCAAGTCCTCTTTTTATCACCTGAGAAACATCTCCAGGATCAAGCACCTTGTTCCGTCCGGTGATCTTCCTATGCTGGTCCATGCCTTTGTGTCCTCATGCTTAGATTACTGCAATTCTCTTTATCTAGGGCTACTTGGGGTGGAATTCCACCTCCTGCAACTGGTGCAGAATGCAACAGCCCAGCTTTTGACGGGAACTTCTCGGTCCAGTCATATTTTGCCAGTGCTGCGCCGACTGCACTGGCTGCCAGTACAGTGGCGGATCACCTTTAAAGTCGGTCTTCTGACTTTTAAAGCCCTACATGGACTGGGTTGAAAGAACTCCTGGTCCCTTACTGCCCTGGGCGATTGCTCCAATCTGCTGACGAGGGGTTGCTAGAGATCCTGAGGGTGTGTTTAAAATCTTCTGGGGCCCAGGCATTTATGCATGCAGCCCCTACCCTCTGGAATTCTCTACCCCATCAGTTACAAGAGTGCACGACCGTGGAGGGATTTAAATGGGCCATGAAAACTTATTTGTGGTGTCAAGCGTTTGGTGGTTAATTTCCTCTTCCAACTGTATCTGTTGTTTTTATATTTTTAAGATACTGAGTTGTCTGATGTGTTTTTAAATTTTGTTAGGTGCCTTGGTTCTTGAAAGGCGCCATAAAAATAAAGCTTATAATTATTATATCTAGTTGCTGATTTACTGAAAGGTTTTGTTGTGTGCTGAGCAAATGCTGTGGCACCATTAATCTGCCCACCTGCATGTACAGCTGACCGCTTAGCTACACTCTGTTAGTCCAGCACCCCACCCCCAGCGTTCACCTGCTCACTCAGGGGGAAAGGCCAAGCATTCTGATGAGCGCAAAGAGAGGAAGCATTTTTCCTTTTTTTTTTTAAATCTGATGCAGTATCTATGTACTGAAACATGGTGGCTTCATTAATCTGCATGCCGCCCCCATCTGCCGACCCATCTGCCTATATAGGCACTGGATCAACTGGTCATTAAGGGGAAAAGACAGCAAGCTGACTACTTCTACTTTTTCAGTCCTACTGAGAGGTCCAATATCAAGTGGTTACAGTGTCCAACTGTGACTCGTGCTACTACTGTGAAGACAGAATGAATGTTGTGGCCAGAGTTGGGTGAAGCGGCACGTAGAATCAAGACACGCTGTTTTCTTTCTTTTCCTTTTTCCCCCAAGTTTAGAACACAATTTATCCAAAATAAATTGATTGCAAATGTCTTGGTTTCACCCCTTGTGAATCCTCCATTCTGTTGTATTTCATCCTCACCCAGGGTGTGGTATGTGCCTGCCCCCTCCCACTAATCCTACTTGCTTTCTATCTTGAAATCTTAGGTATTCATTACCCCCCCAATCGTATATCTGTTGTTCCTTGAACTTATCTAAAAGCGGCACCCAAGTTTTATAAATTTTTTCCCATAGTTCCAATATCTGTACTATATTGTCTCTCTAGATTAATGCAATCTACAAATACATTTTTCCATAATATGTATTTTCTGGAGGTTCCTGTTCCTTCCAGAGTCTCGCAATACATCTCCTTACATTTATAAAACCCATATTTATTATTTTCCTCAGGTGACCAGCAAGGTAGCGTTTGAGAACTGAAGATCACTAATACACATACTGTAGCACCAGCTTCAAAATGGATCTTTATATCTGTAACTTTGTTTAATGAATTAATCATGTTTTCACATAACGGTTTAATTTTTATACACGATACCATAATGTGCATTAGTGCTCCCCTCTGTGTTTTACATCTGTTACATAATGGCAAGATCTCTGGATTCATCTTGTTAAGCAAATGGGGTGTGTAATAAATTCTATGTACTACATTAAATAGTCTGTTGTTAATTGTTAACTTTATCTGCTTAATAGACTCTGACCATTTATTCTCTGATATGTCAGACTGAAGCTCTTTTTCCCCAGCTTTGTTTTAATTTTGTTAGTCGAGTATTTTGTACAGTTCCCAAACTTTTAGAGATTTTGGAAATGATTTTGCAGTTTCAATCTTTATTAGTGATCCAGGATTGTAAATTTGTAATTTTGGGTTTATGTAATCCCTTCCCCAAGAATTTAACATGACCAGCCGTCACCCTCATATAATTAAATCCTTCTGTATTCGGAAGGTTATATGTATGTGTTAACTGAACAAAGGTTAGAAAATTCTCCCTCTATATAGGTCCCCAATATCCCAAATATTGCATTTCTTTCCATAGATTGTATTACTTATCTAATTTGAGCTCTGTCCCGGTTCCTTTAATCTTAATAGGAGTATGTATGTTCATTCTAATGTTTTCTTTTATTTCCTTACGGTAGGTGTACCAAGCTGTTAAAGTAGGTTCAATACATATATTGTTTATTTTTTTTAATTTCTGCTTTTTATAATCCCTGTATAAATGGTGATATTTTTTCCCATTATTAAGAAGAGACATCTCATATTCTGTCCACCAGGGGGCGGGGGATGTTCAGAATAATATTCTGTAGCATGACTTAATATTGCTGCTTGTTGGCATAGTCTAAAATTTGGTAAGTTCAAACTCCCTTGTTCTCCTTTTACCATCAGTTTGGAGAGTGTGAGTCTTGGCTTTTTATTCTTCCATAACAATGTTTGTATTGTTTTTTTCCCAGATTATTGAGTTGTTTATTCGAGGTTAAGATAGGAAGTGCTTGGAAGATGTACAAAACCCTTGGCAGGATATTCATTTTGATTATTAGAGATCTCCCCATCAAAGTAACTGACACATGTGCCCATTTTTCTAAGTCTAGTTTGATTTTTTCCATTATTAATGTCATATTATACTCCATTGCTATGTTGATATTCCTTGTTAAATAAATACCCAGATGTCTAATCCTATCTTTTGAAATTGAACATTTTTCTAACTCCTGGGATGGACCTACTTTGGGATTTAATATTAATAGTTCTGATTTCTTCCACTTTATCTCATACCCTGATTCTTTTCCAAAATAGTCTATTATTGACATGATCTTGGGTAAAGCTACTTTAGGGTTTGTCAAATAAAGCATTATATTGTCTACAAAAAGAGATAACTTTAAGGTCCTATCCCCTGAAAGAACCCCTTCAATTTCTTCTGTATCCATTACTTGATTTGCCAAGGGCTCTATTATTAAGGCAAGCAATAAAGGTGAGGGGGCATTCCTGCCTAGTTCCTCTGGATAAAACAAAGTTTTGTGAACTTTCCAGATTCATTAAAATTTTTACCACTGGGATTTTATACAGCATCTTAATCCACCCTAAAATTTCCTCTCCTGCTCCAGCCACTTCAAGCACTCTGAATAGGTAATCCCACTTGACCCTGTTGAAGGCTTTCTCAGCATCCAAGGAAAGCAGAACAGTTTGTGTATCCTTATTGCCTTCGATGACATTCAGGGCATTTCTAATGTTATTGAAACTTCTATTTTTTACAAATCCTGTTTGACCTTCTTTAATTAATAATGGTAGTATTTTTTCCAGTCTTACAGAGACTATTTTGGTAAATAATTTATAGTTAGAATTACGCAGTGATATCGGGCGATACAATGCACACATCCTTTCCCTCTTTAGGGAGCAATATTATTAATGTATCCCTAAATGTTTCAAGCAACTGTTTTCGATGATTAAATAAAGTTGTCAATAATGGAATTATTTAGTCTCCCAACATTTTATATAATTCAATTGGTAGTCCATCCGGACCTGGGTTTTTCTCTTTTTCATTTTTTTAATAGCATCTTCTACCTCCTCTTTGGTTACTGGGTCATCTAATAGTTCTCTCTGTAAGTCAGAGATCTTCAGTAGTTCTATTCGAAAGACAAAATTATTGTCCTCTATTTATTTCAGATAAATATGGGGTAGAATAGAATTTTTCAAATTCTTTGTTAATGATCAATGGCTCTGACACTATCTTATCTTCAATTAATAATTATTTAATGATTTTTTCTGTTCTTTCTTTTTGTAGTTGGTACGACACTATTTTCCCTGGTTTATCAGCTTGAGCATAATATTTCTGTCTTATTTTAAGAATTATTCTTTCTATCTTCCCTGAGAGGCATTTTTAAATGTACATCGGGGGATTGGAGCATGGGGGGGTGCCGATTGCTCTGTGAGGCTTTTAAAAATATATTAATGGGATTGGGGCATGGGAGGGGTGCCGATTGCTCTGTGGAGCACTTTTAATTGTACATTGGAGGATCTGGGCATTGAGGGGGGTCCTAGCCTTGCAAGGCATTTTTAAATGTTCTTCTGGGGATCGGGGAATGGGGGGAGGCGCTGATTGCCCTGTGGGGCTTGTACATCCAGATGCCAAGATCAGGGCTTGTGAGGGGGGAGCGCTTGTGCTGACATTGCCGCAGGCATGTGGCAATCTATACGGATATGCCCTCCATTTGGCATACCGTTCAGGTTGCCACAAGCTGTGGGACTTAGACGTGAGGACCCTGCCCGACAGAGAATCGGGTGCAGGGTCCTTGGCAAAGGGGCATTTTGCTCAAGTCGCCTTTGGCATGACTTGCGCCAGCCCTTCTAGAATTAGGCCCCTGGACTTTTATTATCATCCCAAACAAAATGGAGTCCTACCTATCCAATCTGCAGCTTACTCCAGAGCCCTTTTGTATCTTAAAGATTAAATACTATTTCTTCTATTTACCCTTATTGTCCAATCACCTGGACTAAATAACCTTCTCATCAGTGAGCAATTTTCTGTATAAAGAGGTATAGCAAACGTTTTTTTTGTTTGCTCCTTTTTCTCCCCATCCAAAGAAATTTAGTTAATAAGTTCTTATTTGTTTCTTCTTCACTTTCTTTTCCTTCCATCCTGATCATTTAGAGCCTTGGTTCAGGATCTGATCCACAGATTCTTCTGCTTCTTTTGGGAAGTTTACAATTTTTGCAATTCCTCTGTAACTGATTTTAAATGTAAATGTGAATGGATGTGAAAAAGGGATCTGTTTTTCCCAGAGTATCTGTTAGATTTCTTTAAAGGCATTTCTCTTTTTCTGTAGCTCTGGGACTATGCCTGGGAATAGAGAAACTCTGGGGCTTTGAATGTATATTGTTTTTTTCTTTCTTACTTCTCTCACTGCCATTTCTTTTTCTTGAAACTTGTGGAATTTTATGTACACCACCCTGGGATATCTAGCACTGCTATTTCACATTGCTGGAGAATTATGATCCTTCTCAAAGTCCTCTTTATCGTCCCCAGGTTTTTCTGTATTTTAATTTGGTTTTCTCTTTTCTTTGGGTCTGGCTCCCAGGTTTCCAATATCCCCCTCCTTTGAAGCCGAGTCCTGGTTTACTTTCTCATTAAACCCCCAAAGGGGGGAGGGGCAGGAGATTCCTCGCTGCAAGTAACACGCTCTGTATTTTACTTGTATCTCCTGAGTAGCTCCCCTGGGTTTTTTGTGCTTGATTGTCAATAAAATATCTGGCAAAGACTTCAGTTGTTCTGCTCCTGTTTGTTGCCTACATTCATTGCTGACCCTTCTGGTAACCCCCCACCCTTTAATATTTTGGGGCACCCTCATTCGGTTTCCTGAGCTTGGTAATGCTGCCTTTTTAAAGGTTTCCCCTTTAAACTTTATACCTGCGGCTATAATCTGATCTGCATTTTCAATTTGCTTGTTGCCCTTAGGGTTTGCTTTGCTTAGTTCTGTGTCCCAGTCCCTAAAATTACCAGCACCCATTCCAGCTCCATCTCAGTCTGAAAACACATTCTCTGCCTTGGTGGTGGCCTGGTTTTGTAAGGATTCTGTACCATTATTCTGGTTCTGCTCCCAAGCACTACAGTTTTTTGTGGCCATTTCTTCCTCTTGCATGTCCACACTTTCACCCTCCTCCACCTGCCCAGCAGGTCCTTCCTCCACAAGCTCTTGCTCCTGCCCACAGTTCCTGAAGTTCGAATCCTGGTTTACCTCTTCTGACAATTCTCCCTCAGCTATTCTGTCAGTCTCTTATTTCTTTTTGTACTGAATGTGCATTTGGGATTTTGTTGTTTGCCAAGACCTTGGACATTGGCAGTTAATTTTTTATAAACCCTTTCTCCAGCCAATCTTCATTAAATTTTATGCCTACCTTTACAGAAGGTTTTATCAGGGTTTCTTCCTTGCTGACTTTGGGGTTGTTTCTCTCAGGAGCCTCTATAGGGCTTTTCAATTTCTCTTTTTTTTTTTTTTTATTTCCAATGCCCCGCCCTGGCCTTTCCTTTGAGGTCTTTGTGGCTGAACAAACACTCCCACACCTGTTTCATTCATCTCACAGTCCAGAGAGTTCAGTGCACTGCGAGTTTTCCTTGAATGAGATTTCCTTGTTTCTCCCTCTTTTGCCACATTATCCAAAAAATTGGTTCTTATCTCCCTTATATTTTTAGGTCTCCCGCTCATATCCACCACCACTCTCGGGAATTAAAAGCACACTTAGTGTTTTCCATTTCTGTTATTTTCTTTCAGAGGTAAAATATACCTCAACCAGGCAATTTTTATGCTTTCAGCATTGTTCTTTGTGTGGGGCTCTGTGCTTCAGCCGTTCGTCTCTATGGTGCCATCTTGGTACCGTGCCCCCCCCCCCAGCAAGAAGAACTGTTTTCTGATCTGATTTTTTTAATTCTTCTGTTCTACATTGTGAGAAAATGATTTATGAACAGATGGCAGAGTGGGCACAGAAGGGAATATGTGAGGGAGAGGAAAGATGTAGGTGATAAATGGGATTTTTGTCCCTTGACATTTTACTAGATTAGGGTGTGTGATCCAGTGGTAACAAATGGCTACCAATTTACTTTTATAATTCTATGGCTACATAGTGATTTGTGATTATGGTAAATACCAGGATGACCATGGGTAGTACTGCATTATTACACAGTCAAGTGACTGGTTCTAGCCAATCAGGATCTGAGGATTTCAGTGCCCATTTTATAAATAATAATAATAAATAATGCATTTTCATTCTGCACTGTTATTCGTCACTACCACAATATAAATAGGAGATATTCTATAGGACGCCCAGGAATAAGCTTTTTATTCACTCTGGAATTTTGCCAATAATGCTGCCTAGCAACAAGGGGGCACAGCCTTGCATGCTAGGCTGGCAGTACTGGCATATCTAGTGATTGATGTGCAAATCCCTGTGTGGCTTTACTAATTTTTTTTTAAATGTTTTTTATATGTACAATATACTATGTCAAAATTTTTTTTTTAATTACTCTGCTTTTTGCTCCCTTGCCAACTGTCGGGATCCCTTCTGGTCACAGACCCCCTTGCCTCCACCTCCGGATATGCCCGCACTCACCCTGTTATCTCTGGCTTGCCCCCCAGAGAGCGGGGTCATGGCATCGACCCCCATATCGGGCCGCGCAACATATATCTGGTCAGGAAGCCGGCTCCTGGAGGCTGATTGAGGCATCAGGGGCAGAGCTTCATTTAGACGGCCAGGCACAGGATGTTATTTTCTCCCCTGTTAACAGGGGCGGAGTTGTGCAATGACGACTGGCATCCGACCCACCCCTAAGTTCAATTTGGCGTCGATGCCACAAGTGAACCCAGCCTCCGCTAGGTGCCACTGTGGCACCGAGTACTCAGACCCTCCTCCCCTGGAGAAGGAGAGCAGTCCTATGGACGGTCGATCCTTCTCCCTCAGACGACCCTCCGACAACCCGGGTCCATTCCCAAACCCGGGTCGCCTGCATCGCAAGCGGAAAACCAACCGCTGCGCCGGTGGGCTGGCTATGTCAAAAGTTTTACAAAAGTGTTGCTGTGGTTACCACCCTACTGGTGATACGCCATTCATGTAATTAGCATGTTTTATTGACTGTGAGCATGTTTGCTAGATATGTTTGAAAGGGTGCAGCAACACAAGTTAAGGCACTGGGGTTTTAAAGGAGAATAAACAAGTTCCATAAGAGAACAACATGTTTTTTTCCTGAAGGGAAATAACAGGGTAGAATAACCACATTTATTCAGCCCTGTTATTCATGCATCCCATGGTATAAATATATGTATAAAATTGATAATGAAATCCTAGCAATCTGAGAGCATCACCTGACCGGCCTGTTATTAGAACTAAATTTATTTATTTTTTTAATTCTTTATTTTCATCTTCCAGCAGCCCCCTTCTGGCAGCAACCCCCAGCCTCATCAATCACCCTACTTGGGACTTACCCCAGCTTCTTGAACCTCCATCAGTGGATAGGTGCCTCAGTAGGTGGTATGTTGCCTGTGGGCACCACTGTCATCCTACCACTGGAGGTGCTTTTCCCCAAGTTTTTCTCCACCCAGTCTAGCATGTTTGCCATGGTGCACATGCACTGCATGAGGAAGCAGTATGCCACAACACCTGTACCAGGCCAACCAGGTGGGTGAATGCTGCCATGCCATCTAGCCACTGTTGCAGCCAAGCAGCGGTATATGTTGTCCATCCCCCCCAAAGAAGGAGTGCTGTCACAGGACACTCTATCCTTCTTTTTCTGGCTAGCCTGCAAGCGACCCTGGTCCATTTCTGAATCTGGGTTGCAGGCGAAGAGGAAATCTAAGCCTCAGCCCACCACACCACTAGGCCAGCTTTTTTTTTCTTTAGTTCAATGTCAATAACCTGCACTTCCAGGAACGGAGCAGGGTGCTCAGAAAGGGTCGCTAGCCCCAAAATGATCACAAGTCCCAAAGTGTCTGGTGCCACCAAACCTCAAAGAAGAACCAAAACTCAAAGTCTGTACTTTATGTGGATGTATTGCTTTTAAATCCAAATAAACAGGGTTACAAGTTCACCCAATGTGCACTGCCCCTGTTATTTGATGTAGGGCCAAACACAAATCACAGAGCTGTGGGGCATGGCCCTACTCCTGTAGGCTGCTTTGCACAAGGTTCCATGGGCCCTACACGAAGCAACAGACTGTGGACAATGGCTCCACACTTTTAGCTTGCTTCACACAAAGCAGCAGACCCATGATGTAGGGCACCAGAACTTTGTCTTGCGCAGTGCTCAAGCACTGGATTCATGTGGGATGGTCCCAGACCTATAGCATGGCCTTGGGACTCGAGGGTATGGGGCAGAGGAGAGGGGTAGGAGTTATGGTTAAAAACTCTAACACCAGATGGCCTGGTAGTACTACCACTTGCTACATTGGCAACCTGGATTCAGGACTGGACTCAGGTTGCTTGTGGGTCAGCCAGTGGAGGGAGGATGAGTGCCCTAAGGACAGCTCTCCTTCCTTGGGAAGGGGGAACAATGCTCCCTGACTTCCTTTATGAGCTGGCTTAATAAGCACAAATTTATTTATTTCATTTTTGTTAACCAAGTAGAGTGCACTAGACAAGCATTTGCCTATTGTTAGGCACAACCTGGGAGAGTACAACAAATAAGCAGTACAGTGTATGACAATGACAACTTCAGAATAATGTTACAAATGGTAATTTTAAACCTGCCATCCACATATAACCCGATTCTAAATCTGTTAACTTCTTGGATATCAAATTCACCATAGATAGCATTTTCAAGATCCAGACAACCCCTTTTAGAAAACTGATATCATTAAATGCTATCCTCAAAGCTGATAGTGCACATTACCAGTCACATAATACTGGGCCTACCCTACAGACAGTTTGTCCATGCAAGACATAATTGCTCAGATGATATTAGTTTCGAACAACAAGTTCAGGACCTACTTTTAAGGTTTAAACAAAGGGGATACAATGACTTAGTTATTAAAAGAACATACCAGAGAGCTAAAACCGTCAGCAGAGCCCTAACTCTTACAGCTAAACCTAAACAGTTGAATGTGCTAAAGGGGCATAAAAAAATTATAATAAACTTTGTGGTTGATTATACATCTGTTTCAATGCAAGTTTGAAATATTGTGTGAAATACCTGGGATTTAATAGCAAATTATATTTCTATGGCCAGCTACTTGGGCCCCAGGCCCAGCTTTGAAAGTACTAAAAAATTATCTGATTTTATAGTGACAAGCCATTTTGAGCAGACCCCTAGACTGGAATGGTGGCATTAGAAACTCAGTGTTTTTCCATTGCCACAGCTGCAACATTTGTAAATACAGTACATGATGTGTGGGAATAATATTCAGGTTCCCACTCTGGGGACCGTAACTGTGCTCAAGTCTTTTAGTACATTTAACACATCATTTATTGTGTATATTTCCTGGTGTGACTGTCCCAGGGTATATGTCAGGCGAACTGCCAGGAAACTGAAAATTCATGTTCGGGAACACATTAGAGCCACAAGAGCTGGTTCAGCTGACAATGCCCTGGGAGTACATTTTGCCAAACACATAACTGAGATTCCATTTGCATAAAATGTTTTGCACGTCAACATATACCTGGGGAACCAAGAGGAACATATCAGCTGATCACTCTCCTACAAATAGAATCTAGGTGCATCTTTAAAAGGAAACATTCATGTATAGTGGCTGACATAGTTCAAAAGCCTATGAAAAGCTCTTTCAACGAGGTACTGGGCTCATTTGTAGCTGGAAGCACTCTAGAGACATAGATGACTGAGTTTGTTCAATATTAGTACTACATTGCAGCCATTTATAGAGTATTGTGATTCCATCTGTAACCCCCCCAAAAAAATGGGGGCTCCCGAAAAGTCTTCCTTGGGTGTGCCTAAATGCCCACTGCCAGGCTGGTATCCTGTGTCTTAGTGGTTTGGAAGTGTTTGTGTGAGAGTGCCTTGATGCTTCTGTGCTCTGTCCCTTTGAGAACTGCCAATAACTTGGTGCCTATTTGATCTGGGAGGGGGCTGAGTGTTTCTAAGCTCAAGTCCCGCCCGGACTGCTAGATAATCGCTCCCTTCTTCCATCGCTAGTTGCGCAGAGGGAGCTCTGTTAGAAGCTGCACATATTTGCTGATTATCTATTAGAATAGTAATGATATTGTAGTTTGTCTAACCTGCCTTCTTTGCAGCATGGACAGTTCTATTTATCACCACCATCTTGGTCCTGGACTGCCAGAATGGGCCAATCAGTACCTTTGGGAACTCTAAAATGGAGCCTGTCCCCAGGGGTCTTGTGGGAGCAATACTCTGTAGGAATTGTAGTTTTGGGCTTTGGCACCCAAATGGACCTGGAGGGGGAGCCCTTGAACTGACTGACAGACAGATCAACCAACCAAACCTTTTGGATCCTGGGGAAGTCCCACGCTGCTTGCAGCTACAGTCAGTCTGAGTTGGGAAGTGATAGAGTCAGAAGCTCAATATAGTTGAGCAGTAGCTCCTGTGTAGTTGGCATGGGAGAACCGTGAAAGGGCTGAGTATTAGCCTGCCTGCCAGCCTGTTGTACCCGAGAGTGAATTTGTGAACATTTCGGACTGAATCTGAACTAGAGAGGAAATAAAGCCACTGAATTGTGACCAGGCTTACTACCTGAAGAAGACCGAAGATTTGCTGAACACGATCGGCCTGTCAGCACTTTCAATTGCTGCTGGAGTCTCAGTGCAGAGACTCTGTAATTGTGACCAGACTACCATCCGCCTGGTACGGTAGTGATTTCTTTAATATAAATGTACTGTGTGCTGCTAGTGGGTCGCGATTTGGTTCCCCACTGTGTTCTGTTTGCTGGAGGTTGCATCCAGCTCCACCGGACTGAATCCGCATTCATCTCCACTTGGCCTGGGCCTTGCCACACTGGCCCAGCCAGATTACTCATGCCACAGAGAAAACCATCAACGAGAGACCTGCCTGGGGATCAGCCCCCTGCTCAACGCTTTGAACAGAAACGACGCCTCGGTGATTCGTGTGGGCCCTGCTTCTCCTGGCACTCTAGCTCATCAACCTGCAGTCTCAATTTCATCCCACCTGTGTCCTGTATGGGGTATCATGACTAAACGCCAGGGTAGCTCCTTGCAACATCAGCTAAATCTAAAGTGTTGTCATCTGATTGTCTTGTTGTCTTTTCCCTTACGAACTGAGCCCTCCGACTCCAGATTACAAATAGTGTGTGTTGTGCATGTTTCTTTCTTCCATCACAGGGCCCCAACCAGCTGCAATGCCAGCCTATCCCAGGCAATGTTCCAGACTAGCCCACCTTACTCCCCCCTGGGTGCCCAGTGTGTGTGGCTGTGTAGGGACTCTAAAGTGCATGCATGACTGTCTGATTAATCTAGCCATTAAGCCAATCAACCTGATTACACCCCTTCCTTGTTCAAGCCCCCTTAATAAATCAGATCCAATTCTTTTTGCATTTAACCTGACTGTGGTTCCAGTTGTTACCAAAAGCACTGTACTGTTGTTGTTGTTTGCTGTACCTAACCTTGTTTTAAAGGGGG
Source organism: Neoceratodus forsteri (assembly GCA_016271365.2). NCBI lineage: Eukaryota > Metazoa > Chordata > Ceratodontiformes > Ceratodontidae > Neoceratodus > Neoceratodus forsteri. The sequence continues at coordinate 766,466,406 of CM028131.1, read as the reverse complement.
TCTCCAGGGTCGAACTGGAGGAACCAGCCCTGGTAGTAAGTGGAAACAGTGTGGGTAATTGCATGGTGGATAAGGGTTATTGTAAAGGTGATTACTGTATATTGTTCAGGCCACTAGAAGGGAAGGAGTGTTGTTACAGTGTCCCGGAGGGCTGTACCCAGGTTAGCTTGACCGTTAACAACCCTGACCTCCAGGTGGAGGCACCCATTTCAGTACCCAGGCCTCTTAACCTGCAACTAGCCAAGCAGGCAGGGGTAGTAGCCCTTGGGGTAGCGCCACATAGGGGTTACACATCAATGAACAAGCTGTGTTGTTCTCAATGTACTTAGGCACAATTTGCTCCTCAGTGACATCACAATGTTGTAAAACTAGCTGCAATGTAGCATTAAGGTTGAACAAACTCAGCCGGCAATATTTCCAGAGTTCTTACAGCTACTGATGAGCCCGATACCTCATTTGAAAGAGCTTTTAATGGGCTTTCAGACTGTGATGGCCACTGGGCATGAATGTGTCCCTTTAAACTGCATGATTTAATAAAAAGATTTAAAGCCAGATGGATTAAACAAGATGTTGGCCGTGACACCCTTTCTGTAAATACTGTTGAATGGGCATTTGTATAGACAGTATGTTACCCATCTACATGTTTGAAATAAGTACAGTGAAATTATATTTTTCTATGATGTTACCAGATTTTTATGTCTTTTATTGCATATGTATTGGTTACATCTCTCATTATGTCTCCGTCAATGTACAATAAAATATGGGTCTCTGAACCTTGATGTCACTAAATCATAATGACAGCCACAACATGGATCATGTGAACACAGAGCCTTCTTTAACTTAAACTGCAATATTTGTCCATGGTTATATTTCAGTATAGATCAAAATAGCTTCAAGATTGTCAATGGGGAATTAATACATATGAGAAATGTACTCCTCCACTGGTGTAGTGGTTCAACCCACAGGCTGTCACTCAGCATTAAACCCTGAGGACATGAAGAGTTCAGATACTGCAGTTACTCGGTCCACAACTGTCCATGAAGTGCCTAGAAACATCTACACAACCACCAACCTCCATGTCTCTTGAAGAAAAAATAAACTCCCTGCAACCAAAGACTCATATATTCCTGCTTGATTCAGCTTGTGATAAAGACAAGAAAAAGAAATATACCTCATTTGTAGAGATGTCTAAAGTCATCGTCATGAGCGGTTCTCTCAACATTTCCCGAGTGCTGGGTCACTAATTATTCTTCACCTTGCTGGCTCACTATTAACAATACTTACAACGCACAGATGTAGGAAGCATGAAAACTAACACTTGAATATAATTCTCGAGAACACGTAAGCACTAACCTGTATTGGTGGAACATCAAACAACACTACTGGTCAATTCCAATACAGTATGGCATATTAGTCTCCATGAATAGCAGATGGATCCTGAAAAAGTGACTTCAATTGCAGAGACTATCTTGACTGTAATTAAAGTTCCATAAATATATCAGACAATATTCTCTAACAGGAGCTTGGAACTCCCATGAGAGGTTCCAGCCAACAGAAAAGGAAATTACAGTAAATATGAAAGAATTTCTCCTTTCTATTGCTCCATGTTGTCAATGGGGAGTTAATACACATGGGTTCTAATAATTATTTATTTATTTAGATTTTGTTTACCAGGTTAGCCCACTGAGACCGGAGGTCCCTTTTTCAGGGGCGACCCGGGGTGAGTACACCACCAACTTTACATAAGGTACACTATACAGCTTCAAAAATATATATACAATTTGTACAGGAGGTTGGGTAACAGTAAGGCAGAGACAGAGAGCATGTAGCAAGTAACATATTCAGAGAAAATTGCATTGCCCAGGGGGAAAAACAGTACCTACAGTATTTTGTAGTTGGGGGTATTTTCCCATATATAACCCATAAGGGTAACTACAGGACTCATTTACTAACCACTGCCTGTAAATCTCTACACCTGAAGTCCACATTGGCAGAGGTCTGGACATTCAGTTTGCAGTGTTTTGTGAATGTATGAATGGAGGACCATGTTGCCACTTTGCAGAGTTCTAACACCGAGGCCTCTCCTTTTTCTCTCCAGGAAGTAGTGAGGGCCCTGGAGAATGACACATGATTAGATTGGGCATCTTTTCCTGTTCATCCACATAAGCTTTGGTGACACAAACCCTCACCCAACTGGTTTTAGAAGCTTTCTGGCCCTTCTCTGCCCCTCTCAACAGGACAAACTCAGACTTTCTCCTTAACTTGCCCAGCGCAAATCCAGCTTATGAAATTCTTCTCCTTTTGCATTTGCCTGCTTAGAGCAGAATGACGGCAGGGAAACCTCCTGATTTATACTGAAAGATATGGGAACCTTGGGCACAAAGAACAGAACTGCCATCATTCCATCTTGTCCTTATGCATTATAAGGTAAGGTTCTCAATGTGAGAGCCTCAAATTCCCCAGTCCTCCTTGCCAAGCAGAATGCAGATTATCCTTGTAGGACAAAATGTCTAATGGCCCCAATAAAAGGCATTCTGGGTCGGACCTGAAAAAGGGCTTTGTCCCAGTTGCCCTAACCCGGTTAACAAATAAAAATGAAATGAATGAAATTCGAAAGGCACCCTACACAGGGCATCCCATGGCAGAACTGGGGACCTAAAGGACAGATGGCATCTGCTAACCATCCTGAGGAAGCGTATAACATCCAAGTTGGTTCTCAAGGATGAATCCATTGCCATTCCCAACACTGCTCCAAGCATGGACACTTTCCCCTGCAGAGTATTCAATGCTAGGCCCTTGTCAAACGCTGCTTGCAAGAATCCAAAATCTGTGGAATTGTAGCTCTCTCTGGCCCAAATGTAGAAAATGTTCCACACTCGTCTGTAGACCGCTGACATGGAAACCTTTCCTGGAAACCATTAGGGTGTCTAGCACTTTTTCAGAGAAACCCTGCTTTAGAAATCTCCTCCTTTCAGAAGCCAAGCTGCCAACCGCATCGCCAATGAGTCTGGATGCATATGAACATGCCAGCAGAAACAGACCACCCGATCTATCCAAGTCTGCTGGAGTGTGCAGCTAGCACCCCTAGTTTGCAATGCCCAACCCCACTCCCCTTTATCATCCCACTGCCACCCCCCACCCTCACTCTCCCATGCTCACTGTCCCATGCCCTTTTAAAGCTGTTCACAGATTTACATGATATCACCTATTCTGGCAGTGCATTCCATTTTGCTACCACCCTCTCTGTGAAATAGTGTCTCCTCATTTCCCTCCTAAATCTTCCCCCCTCAATTCTTAGCCCTTGTCCCCTGATGTCCTTCCCCTCCTTAGCTTAAAGACCCCATCTGCCCCATCCTTATTGATTCTCCTCAGATACTTGCATGTCTCTACCATGTCCCCCCTGTCCCTTCCATCCTCCAGGGTGTATATATTCAGGCCTCCCAGCCTGCTCTCATAGTCTCTCCCCTCCAGTCCACATATCATCTTTGTTACTGTCCTCTGCATCCCCTCCAGTAGCCTGATATCACGCTTCAGGTATGGCCTCCAAAACGGCACACAATACTCCAAGTGCGGCCTTACCAGTGACCTGTAGAGGGGCAAGATCACCTCACTTCACCTGCATGAAAAAACCCTTGCTATGCACCCCAGCATTTTGTTTGCTTTTGCAGCCACTCTCCTGCACTGGGCAGTGTTGTTCATAGTCCCTGTTACCATTACCCCTAGGTCCGTCTCCTCCTCCTCCTCCTCGGTGATCCCCAGCTTAACTCCCCCAGTCAGTATTCTCTCCTTGGGTTCTTCGCCCTGAAGTGCATAACCTTACACTTTCTTTGCATTGAATCCCAGCTGCCACCTCTCTGACCACTCCTCTAACTTGCTTAGGTCCCCCTGCAGCTGCTTCCATCCTTCCCCTCCATCCACCACTGCTCCCATTTTGGTGTCATCTGCGAACAAACTTACCTTGCACACCACCCCATGCGCAATGTCTGATATGAAGAGCCCAAATAATACTGGTCCCAGCACAGAGCCCTGCGGCACCCCGCTCGTCACCAGCCTCAGAGTTGAAAGCTCCCCTCCCACCACCACCTGTTGCAGCCTCCCACTCAGCCAGCTTGTAATCCAGTTCAGCATTTTTGCCCCTACTCTACACCAGTTAGCTTCCCCCCAAGCCGTCCATGAGGCACCAAATTGAAGGCCTTGCTGAAGTCCAAGTAAAGAACATCCACTGCATGACCCTTATCCAGCTCACCTGTCACCCAGTCATAATACTGTATCAGGTTGGTTTGACAAGACTTCCCCGAAATGAACCCAATGCTGCCTCACATCCTGGAGGCTGTTGTCCTCCAGGTACAACACGTGTCTTTCCTTTAGTATCGTTTACTTGAGTTTGTACACTAAGGAGGTGAGACTCTGGCTGAAGATATCCCTGCAAAATGGAGTTTAAATGGAACCTGTTGGGTCCGATGGAACTATTAAGAGGAAGCGTCCTCTTAACTGCCTGATCTTGTGCAGTACCTTGGGCAACAAGTGGAGCAGGGGAACAAATATGCTCTGTTGAAAATCCATAGTTGTGACAAAGTGTCTGCTACCTCTGCCTGAGGGCACCAATACTGAGTGACGAACCCTGGCACCTAAGCATTGTTTTTTGATGCAAGAGATCAATCTGAGAATGTCGGAATCTTCTGCACACTTCCAAATTCAGGGTCCACTCCCCTGGATGTATATAAAAAAAAAAATCCTGAAATAATACGAAACACATACATTATCTGAGGGTTGACACCATTTGAAGCCCGTCCGCATGATGCATCCATACTTTTGCCATTGGCATCTGGCAGAACTGCTAAGCCTTCTAAGGGTACAATCATGTGTCCAACTGCATTACATACAGCCTTGTCTGTCATTTGAGGAATCTCCCACTTGCTGAAATTCTCCTGGAATGGATAACATCCCACCCTGGTCTAGGGAACTGTTTCTAGTTATCTGCATGGCACATCCTCTTCAATAATGAATAACTCTGGGGTTGAGGCCATGTCTGACACAATGGGGCTCACCTCCAAAGTTTCTAATCTGTAAGAACTTCCTTCAGCTGTAAAGTCCTGCATGCTGCCATTATGAGATAGGTCAGTGATTTAGAGTCAAACAATGTGGGGACCAGAATGTTATTCCTGGGTTCCATCCCCTTCCCTTCCTTCTCAGAGGGACACTCTCTCATCTGATGGATCTGGTTCAGTTGGGGCAGGATTCTCCATGGATAACCATACATTCTCATCTTGATCTTCCATGATGTCAAGGTCAGAGGTCACCTGTAAATCTGTGTGGGCTGGATCGCTCTGCTGCACCTGAACATGCCATCATTCATTCACACACATGAATCATTCTACGCAGTGCAGGAAGGCAGCAGCCAAAGTTAATAAAATGCTGGGGTGCATTGTCAGAGGAATCACCTCAAGGAAAGAGGAAGTCATCCTGCCGTTGTACAGGTCGCTGGTGAGACTGCACTTGGGAGTACTGTGTGCAGTTCTGGTGCCTCTATTTAAAGAAGGATGGCAAACTACTGGATAGGGTGCAGCGTAGGGCGACAAAGATTATCCTAGGCCTGGGGGACAAACCATATGAGGAAAGACTGAGGGAGCTCAACGTGTATTCCCTGGAGGATGGGAGGGAGAGAGGTGATATAATTGAGACCTTCAAATATTTAAAGAGCAGGAACAGGGTTAGTACCGAGGGCATTTTCAGACTGGGGGGGGGCGCAAGAGGGGTACAGTCTGAAATTGAAGGGGGAAAGATTCAAGAGAGAAATGAAGAGGCACTATTCATGGAAAGGGTGTTAGCAAGGGGGAATACAATGACAGAGGAGGTGATATCGCTGAAAACTGTGGGCAGCTTTAAGAGGGGGTGGAACAGGGTAAAAGGAAAAGTCAAATCTGAGGGGAGGCTGGGGGGGCTGGTGGAATGGGTGGATAAATCAGATGGATGGAAATGGGTGGGGGGGCAGCTGCAGTAGATTAGACTGGAAGCTGCACACTCAAGCATACTTGATAGACCGTTATGGCCTGTATCTGCTGGCATTTTCATATGTTCGTATGTCTGTAAGGGGCCCCTCCTGACCAGAAAGCGCCTCCTTGGGTATGGGTGTCTTAGTGGAAATGACCTCTGGGTCATCAGAATATAGTATCTTATTTAAGAAAAATAATACAGACTTAAGCTACTCAGCTTACCACTGCCCATCATTATCAAGGCTCCAATCTTTCCCCCAAGATGGGGGGTCCAGATGGGAGGGAACAATAGGTAACTGACAAGTCATGGTGCCACAAAGCCTGACCATAGTGGCCTAAATTAACAAAAATATATACAACACTCTGTGTAACCACAACTGTTGTGAATCTGGCCAGTACACTCCGGTCTACTCTCTCTGCCACTTCTGATACTAAGTGACTCCCCCTTGAAGGCAGCATAGTTAGGGTTCAGATTAAATCAACAAAAGTAGAGAAATCTGATGTTAGGGTTTCAAACCCTAACACCCCTGCCCCACCCCTGAAGTAAATGAGGGGTGGAGTCTTCCCTGGGGTTGTCAACTGTAACACCCCACTGCAGTACTAAGAAAGTAACAAGAAAGTTGAGATGTGATGGAGACAGGTGTATGTTTAGTGTATAGAATGGGTGAGCATTAGGGTTGACTCTAAATCTTGATTATATGTATCTTTGGTGGCATGTATGATCTTTGTACATTTTACTATAATAATATCTACTATTTTTTGTTTCACAAAGTGTTGTTTGCATCACAAAAAAAAAATTTTCTTTAAAAAATTGCCAGTCACTTTAAGTGAGCTTACTATTTAAGTGAGACTAATGTGCAATGATGACACAATCCCCTGAGGAGGCACGCAAGCATGAAACTGGTTGGGAGTTTTTCAAACTGGTGTGAGTACCCTTTTACTTTTACTCTGTGCACTGCTTATATGTTTACTTAAACAACTTTATTTTCTGCATTTACTTGGTGGTCGGTGTGCCTTGAAATTTTTGGAACGGGCATGTCAGATCTGGAGTTGTCTTTTTGAAGATTTGTTGCTTGAGAAGCTGTCTGGATTGAGCTCAGAACAACACCACGTTAAATATTTGCAGTGCAGAGTGCTGAGTGGTAATAGCTATTGCTGTGTGACCTACTTGTCTAGATCGACTTTTTTCCACAATTGGAAATGTCCTCTGGAATAAGGGAATTTTAGTATTGGGGACTCTACCAGGTGTGTCACGTACTATATTTGCAACACTGGGTGATGATAATCTTTTTGACTGTATGGAAACAGAACAGCTGCCACAAAACAGCTCAGCTGCTACCACTGAAGGTGCAGCAGCTACAGCTAATAATGTGCATACAGCTTATCAGGAAGTTGAGAAGTATGCTTTGAAAGCCTGGAGAATATATTGGAATTTAACCAGTCTCCAGGCTTATGAAAAAGTGAATCCTGTTCCAAGGGGCTGAGAGTTTTGAAATGGCCTGGCTATGGTCAAGATGTTGAGATTTTTAAGGATGATTGGTGTGGCCAAATGCAAACAGCTTCTATGCTTTTCATGACTTGCATGATCAGGGAGTACATCAGACAGCAAAATGAAATTGAACCTGTCCTTAAAGAGCTGGAAGAGTAGTTTTTCAGTTACCATGAACACAGCAGTTTTATGGACCAAGTCAAAATTGAAAGGAGCTTTAAAAAACAGGATGAAAGATTAAAAGCCACCAAACCCCAGAAATTTGAACAAGACAGACAGGGCTATTTAAATAATAGAGTCTTCAGTTAGAAAGTGCCAAAAAAACTATAAGCCTAATTGTCAAAGGGGCAAGTCCATTCTAAAAAAGTCCAACACTAGTTTCCATCATCCGAATATGAAGTGGAGACAGGGGGTTGGGGAACAAACATACAAACACGGAAATCAGTCTGGTTAAACGAGAGGACCGAAAGAAAAGAACAAGGCGGGAGGTGGCTATGGGCATTTCAAAGATAGAGCAACAGCAAGCGAACCACAAGTCACAGCAGGGCAACAAGAAGAACAACAAACAACGTAATTAAGAAGATCAAGAAATGACTGCACCCGTGCCATCCACTCCGCTAAAAACAACTACTTTAGGGAGGCATTAAAAAAACTCCTGGGGCCACAGTAAGAATTTTTGGAACAATATAAAGGATGCCACAGGGAAAGACCATAAGGAGGTTCCAAGTATGCTTAACATAAATGGTGTTCCAACATTAGACCCGCTGATCATTGCCGATACATTTAACAAATCATTTACGGATTTGAGTAGTGTCCTTCCGCACAACTTCTTTGAGGAATCCACATCCATCAGGGACCAAGGTTCACAACAAAAACAATCATCCCCCACCATTCTATTTCAAAGCAGTCTCCCTACACCAGGCTAGAAGGTATCTTTGCAAGGTACTTAGGAAATCAAGGAAAGGCAGGGACACCCCTGACCTTAAGCTCGTCGTCTTCACAAAGAGATTTTGGTTCCCCTTACTAAACTAATGAACCTATCCTTATGATTGGCCCAATTTCCCAAAGTTTGGAAGTCAGCTCTGGTAACACCTGTGCATAAGAGTGGTGACACGGCACTGCATTCCAACTATAGGCCAATTTCTATCCTCCCCCCACTGTCCAAAGCACTGGAGCAGATCGCTGTGGATCAGTTAGTGGAATACCTTGAAACATGCACAATCCAATGCCTGGAACAGCACGGATTTCGAAAAGGACACAGCACCACCATCACTCTGCTGGAATTCACCAGTATCATTCAGAACATGCTTGACTAGGGGGGCCTCATTGGTGCAACTTTTATTGATTTAACTAAGGCTTTTGACGCTGTCAATCACTCACTTCTACTTCAGCAACTTTCATCCATTGGCCTTTCTAATGAATCTACTAACTGGTTCAAAAGCTACTTGTCGGACCACTCTCAGCAGGTGAGGATTGCTAAAACCACATCTGAACATCTCCCTGTTCACTGCGGGGTAGCACAGGGATCAATACTTGGACCACTTCTCTTTAGCATTTTTCTAAATGACCTCCCTCACTCCAGCAATCAACGGATCCTTCTTTATGCAGATGATGCTGTCATCTACACCACCCATCGTGACCCCCCCCACCTTGAAAATCAACTGCAACTTGCTTTTGAGTGAGTCGAGGACTGGTTGGGAACTCACAAACTGGTAATGAACAACAAAAAAACAAAGGTGATGATCTTTAGCGGTGCCAGAAGTAAACACAAATCCTACCCTCTTATTATCAGGAACTGTTTAGGTGTCCCTCTTGCACAAGTCGATCATTTCAAATACCTGGGGGTAACTGTGTACTGCTCCCTTTCCTACTCCAAGCACATCAAGAATTTAGCCAGAACAGTTAACATCAGAATAGGGCTCCTTCAAAGACACAAGCGATGCTTGACACCTGATGCCCTGTGAACCGCTATTAATAGCGCAATCATTTCCATCACTGACTACTGCCTGGTCATCTACAGCTCCGCACCCCCTCCCTCCGCAGGATAGCAGTGGCCCTCAACAAAGCCTGCAGGCTGCTCATCAGTTCCCCACGCCTCACTCATACCTGCAACCTTTATGAACAATCTGGATGGCTCCAACTTAACAGAATTCGCTACAAACCTGCCTGTTAACCAAAAAAAACACTTCTTGGACTTGTACCTCCTGGAGTTGCAAACTTTCTAAATTTATTCTGGGGCTCGCAGCACACCAGAAACTCCGCCCATCAACGTTTCACTGTTCCAAGATGCAGAACTACACAGAGACAGCGGTCCTAATCTTACCAGGCCCCCCTCTGGTTCGATGACCTTGGTGCAGAACTCACTACCATACCAACACTGGGCCTTTTCAAAAATGTACTACGACAACATCTGCTAGAGAATAATAGCCATGGCAGCACCTGAGAAAGGCTATCTGTTTTCCTGTTCTGACCTGCTACCCTCCAATTATACTCCTCTGCCCCTCACCTCCAAACTCTCCCTATTCCCTCTTATTTCTTCCCTCAATCCCCTACTTAGGCACCTGACCCCCTCCACTCCCCCCCCTTTTTTACGCTGCCCAACACTGCCCTCCCCTTACCCACCCCTCACTGTGCTTCCTCTGTCTCTTACTTATGTGCAAATATCCTTTCCTTTTGTTATGACAAAGCCACCAATGGCTGCTCTTGTTCTCACTACTGGCCAGGTGTTCGCCAGGACTATAGTTAAACGTGTTGTATATTACTCCCCTACCTTATTGTATCACACTGTTGTTGAAAGCTTAAATCCTGTTATTGTATAAGCTGTTTAGCTAGTGACTATTGTACTGCTCCCATTGTATGTTTTCCCACCCTTTTGATGTGGAACCTTTGTAAAAGAGTGGTTTCCTGCTCAAAGATATTGTAATCCAAGATTACAATAAATAAATAAATAATTTCTCCACAAATGAACTGTCCAACTTACAGTTATCTGTGCTGAACAAAGGCTTAATATTTATTCCAATGTTTAGACAAAACAGATTTGGTATGTTTTTGGATCTTAAAAAACTCATGAAAATTGAATTTAAAAGCCTTCTTTTAATAAAAACAGAATGGGCTTCCAGAATACACTGGTAAATTCTGACATTGCATTTGAGACTGCTATAAATCCTGTTGTATCCACACAAGAGTCAAGTAATCGAATAGTGGAAGGTGTAGAAAATTGTGCTGCTAATGTTCAACCATATGGAACAAGTTTAAGAAAATGTAAGCCTTCATCAACATTTAACCGCTCTTCTAATGCTGTTTGAAAATGCCTGCATTAAAGAAACTGAAGCTCTATTCGAACACAGTGACACAAACACTTACTGTAACATCTCAAATGCAGAAAGGGAGGCACTACATGAACTTGAAAAGAAGAACGGAATTACCATCAAGCCCTCCAATAAGGGTGGTACGGTTATCGTACTGGACACTGTGGATTATATTGGAGAAATTGAAAGATAACTCAAGGACAGAAGCTTTTACAGGCCATTACAATGTGACCCAACACAGGATTTCAAAATGAAAATTGACTTACTTTTGAATGCAGCACATGAGGATGACATCATTGATGACAGCACCCTTGAATTTTTGAAAGTGTCCCACCCGGTGCGTCCCATCATGTACGTACTGTCAAAAGTACACAAAAGACTGGAGAATCCCCCTGGGAGGCCAATAGTATCTGATATTGGGACATTAATGGAACCATTATCACAATATGTGGATGCACACATCTGTCAGATAGTAAAAACTATTCCTTCATACCTCAAAGACACCACGGAACTGTTGTGCCTCACAGAGGATCTCCAGTTAGAAACAGACTGGCTCCTCATCTCTATGGATTTAGAGTCACTTTATACCAATATTCTCCATGATGGGGGACTGGAAGCAGTGTGTATATGGTTGGATGACGCAATAAATGTGGGACAGGGACAGAAAGCATTTTTGGTAAATTTATCAGAATTGGTATTGACATTTAATGCTTTCATCTTTCAAGGGAAATATTATCACCAGATTAAAGGAACTGCCATGGGGGCCACTTTTGCCCCTAATTATGCTAACTTTTACCTGGGACATTGGGAAAGGGAGGCTATTTATAACCAGGACATCAACAAATTCTATGACTGCACTGATTTGTGGAAACAATACATAGAAACATAGACTTTGACAGCAGATAAGGACCGCTTGGCCCACCTAGTCTCCCCATTTTCCTACCTACAGGATAAGCTGCAGATCCTATTTAACCAACAGCCTATTGCTTCCTACCCCCCACAAAAATTGCCTTATGTCTGTCCCATGCATTCTTGAATTCTCCCACAGTTTTAGACCCCACAACCTCCTCAGGAAGACAGTTCCATGCATCCACCACCCTCTCTGTGAAAAATACTTCCTCACATTGCCCCTGAGCTGTCCCCTCTATCTTCAAATTGTGTCCCCTTGTTCTTGCACATCTCTTTTTCTGAAAGATGCTACCCTCTTGGACTTTGTTGATTCCACTGAGGTACTTAAAAGTTTCTACATGTCCCCCTCCTTCCTTTCCTCAATGGTATACATGTTAAGCTCCTTTAGTCTCTCCTCGTATGGCTTCTCTTGCAGACCCTGCACCATTTTAGTTGCCCTCCTCTGGACTGCCTCCATTCTGTCTATGTCCTTGCGGAGATGGGGTCTCCAGAACTGGACGCAGTGCTCCAGATGGGGTCTCACCAACTGTCTGTACAGGGGGATAACAACTTCCTGTTTCTGCTGGTGATGCCTCTCCCTATACATCCCAGTATCCACCCAGCCCTCCCTACTGCCTTCTCACATTGCTTGCCAACCTTAAGGTCATCTGGTATGATTACCCCCAGGTCCCGTTCCAATTTTGTTGTTGTTACTACCTTCCCTCACCAATTGTGTAATCTTCCCCTGGGTTTTTGTTTCCCAGGTGCATAATTTAGCACTTCTTTACATTGAATCCAAGCTGCCATACTTCTGACCATTCCTCCAACCTTGCCAAGTCCCTTCTCATCCTTTCCACACCTCCCTGTGTATCAACCCTGTTGCAGATCTTTGTGTCATCTGCAAAGAGGCATACTTTTCCTTCCAGTCTCTCTGCAATGTCACTTATAAAGATATTTAAAAGGACTGGACCCAGTACTGAACCCTGCGGTACCCCACGACTAACCCATCTTTCTTCAGAGTGGACTCCATTTGCAATTACCTTCTGTGTCCTGTTGTCCAGCCAATGTTTTACCCAGGCTACGACCCTGGGACCCACTCCCAGGCTGGTTAATTTGACTATTAATCTTTTGTGTGGGACTGTGTCAAATGCCTTGCTAAAGTCTAGGTAGGCCATGTCCATAGCCCCTCCCTGGTCTACTGCTTTGGTCATCCAGTAAAAGAAATCAATTAGAGTCATCTCACATGACCTTCCCATTGTGAACCCATGCTGCCTTGGGTCCTGTGCCCCACTGGCCTCTAGGTACTCAACAATTCTTTCCTTCAGAAATGATTCCATCACTTTCCCTACCACAGAGGTCAAACTGACAGGTCTGTAGTTTCCTGCCTCTGTCTTGCTCCCACTTTTGTGAAAGGGAATCACATCCACCTTCATGCGGTCCTCAGGTACTACACAATCCTCTCATGATTTGTTAAAAAGGGTAGTCAGTGGTGTCAGAAGTTCTCTCCTTAATTCTTTTAGAATTCTGGGGTGAATTCCATAAGGCCCCATTGCTTTGTCCACCTTCAGTTTTAGGAGTTCTTTCAGAACCCTTTCTTCTATGAAAAGACTGGGACTGACCCCCCTATCCAGAGTGCTTCTGTTAATTGGATTGGGCACCTCCCTGTTGAATTTGCTCAGGGGCCCCAAGGCCTAGGTATATACAGGTTCAGTTATATAAAATTACTGATAGCCACCTCTATATATACAGTTGACTATGGCAAGGTGTAAAAGGCTTGCAGAAAATACAAATGGCCAATAGATGACTGAATGAGGCTCACATACAAGTTAATATGGCTAGCTAGCCAATGGCTGCCAGTGGCTAAGCAAATGACTCATACTACCATATCAATGCATGTATGTGGAGGCTTTAAATGGTTAACAGTTAAACTGAAGAAAATAAAATAAATCTTAAAGTACAGTCAAAGTCTGATTTGGAATTGCCCTATTCAGCTGTTTTTTTTAAAAGGTTACGGCTAAGATAAGAATGCAGCTGCCTTGAAGATTAAGTTCCCCAATTTGGCCACTGTCTGTTTTTTTATCTGTAAACTGAGTATTTTTAAAACAGTCACATCCCCTTGCATGTTTTCTGTATCCTGAAGTAAGTATTTCTAATAAATAAAAAAACCCTGATTACTTGTTTTTCCATTTAAGAATGACCGAATGTCTCTGGCAAAGTGTCAAAAGTATCTTATGACCGAGGTATCTCTTGGCCAATGTATTTTTGAACCCAAGTCTTATGATTTGCAGAATGACATATTGTCTGTGTTTAAAACTGCTGAGGTAGTTTTTTGGAAATTCCAGCCTTGCATTTTTTTCTAAGCTTGCTACACATAAATATGGGACCTATGGTTATGTCCAGCGTCCCTTCGAGAAGACGCAGTTTCGGACAAGATGCAGTCTGAGACTATCCATAGATTGCTCGGGGATCCAGAGACATATGGTTCATGTGTCTCTGAAATGCTGTAGCCCTGTAATGCAAATATTACTAGCTGTCTAGATTGCATGTTAGAAACACCCCATTGGGATTGCCCTTTGGCTGTTTTACAACTAAATTGTAACAGGAACACCTAGGTAGTGGTGGGCTACCTGATGTTTAAAAATAATGTTAGCATGTATTCCCTTTTGTAAACTAGGATTATTAATCATGACAGGATCATCCTGTCAGGGTGTGTTTTTATTGTTGCAATAGAATTTTCTGGTTAATCTTATTAATACTATCATAATAAAGTACAACTAATCTGGCAAAGAAATAGTGTGTTGGCTTTATTGAATTACTGAGAATTACCAACCAGGAACCTGTATAAACTGTATAATTGGATCCAATTAACAAAATGGTGAGCCTTAGCCTTGGAGCTGGTTTGGTTGTAATTCTGGTAATTTGGTAAAGTTTTTTGTAATCTAGACAGAGCCCGCACAGGCAAGGGTCATAACCTAATTGTGGGGCTGAGGAAAAAGAGTCTAAGGGACTCTTGAGTGTTCGAGTGTACTTGAACCTACAGCAAAAGGTCTATGGACAGCTATAAGCTGGTAAGGGTAATGTATATTATTTATGTGGGGGTTTGAGGACCCCAGGTTTAAGAATATGTGGAGAGATGTATTAAGGAAAAGTCTCTCAAACAAGCAAGGGCAACTGCCCTTGTAATTTGTGCTTTCTAGAAGTATATACTGTTAGAGCCAATGACGGCTTTCACAGTTCAGGCTGGTTTTAGTAGAAAAGCAGCGACTAATTATTTAACGTTAGATAAGCAACATTTAGAGAAAGAAAATAAACTACTGTGGATGTATGCACAGTAGGTGTGACTACAGACGGGATGAATTGAAAATCCCCCCCCCCCAATGTTCCCTATCTGTGCAGTTTCAGGTTGTTGTTTTTTTTTTGGTATCAGTTTCAAGTTCCCTTGCCTCCTATAGAGGCTGAAACATTTAATCTCAAACCCAGGTACTGGGGATCCCCACCAGTTGGATCTCAACCTAGTACCTAGTACTGCTACAGATTTTTTTTTTAAACTGCAAACCAGAGCTCTGGGAAAAGACTTGGTTTGGCAGGTTACTAAAATGGCCAAAAGAAAACCTTTGAAAGGGTTAATAGCTGCAGTGTTTGGAGATTATCATGAAGGTCCTGCAGTCGGTTTTCTCAATCGGACCAGTGTATCAGAAAAGAAGAAGGAAAATACCTTGGCAGCGGTAAGTCTGAATTTTTTTTATTTAAATTTTTTTTGTCTGTTTTATTTTGGTGATACATATACTAAACAAGGTAATGCTCAGTCTCTCTCGTGCATATTTTCCAGCTTATATCTCTGTTCTGTAATTATGTTCTGTTGTCAAAGTTGCAAGATAGCATTGACTGCCTTTGGTGCACAACATGTTACAGTAAAAAAAGAAGCTTCTTTGCCTTATATCTGTTTTAATTGGATTTATCTTTGATAAAACATTTGTGCTGCTGAGATAGGGTCAGTGAAGAACTTCTGTATGTAGTTGTTGGTTGGAGCAGGTAGTGTTGAAGGTGAAGAGATATGACGTCATAGATTGCAATGTGCAGAAAGATTTGTAGTTTGCAGGCAATGTGCCAAGCCACTGCTAGGTGAAAATGTAATGTGTTAACAGCTACGAATGGCTTTATCATACTTCTAGTTAAAACCAGAAACTTTTTGCAAAATGGCAGAGTGCCATATTTTGGCTATGTACCGAAAGGTGTAACCATGTTATACTAGATGTGTTCACTTACAGATGGTATATTGTGCTGTATTTTAAAGGAGCTGGGAGGTGTTTAAATTTTTTTGTTGTTCTGAAAAGATTTGGCATGGAGATATGCATAAATTTGTTGGTTTAAAAAGGTTGTCAGTGTTGCAAGACAGGCAGGAGGCAGCACATATATCTAAAACATGTACAGTTTTCTAATGAAACTATGGGCATTACCTCGGCAAATTGGTGTCAAATAATGTCAGTCTTATTTTGTGTTAAGTATTTCTTTTTGGTATGTGTATGTGTGTTTACTGTCTTGGCCAGCAGTTTTATTTTGTGCTTTATTATTATTTAAAGATATTTTAATATCAGTAGTGTTCAAGGACACTACAAAAACAATTGGGTTTGAGCGACCCTTGCATGCACGCTGTGTGACCTTTTGCATGTTATTTAACCTTTCTGTGTTTCAACATTTTATGTTACTACCAGTTCAAACTTGATGTGTATTCCCTACTTAAAGCACAACTTTTCACACAAAATGTATGTTTTCATGAAAGTACACCAAGAGTGAACCATGCAATTTGACTTTTTATTGCAAAACTGGCATTCTAAGTAAAGAGGAACAAACTTTTTTTTTTCTCTTCTCCTTTCTTCTGGGCTTGCAGCCAACACAGGCAATGACCATTTGGTTGTAAGTACAATTTCTTTGTTCCTGAATAATATCATGTGATTCCCATACTATGCAAGGCAGTCCAGCTGGAATGGGAGAATTATTCATCACCTCCCCATACTTTTTTTTTTACTTTATATATATATATATATATATATATATATACACACACACACACACACACAGTACACTTTTGAAAAGATGACTATTACAGCTGTTTTTAAGAGTTTACCATCTACAGTTAAAAAACAATGGCTTTTGTTTTTATGTGTAACCATGGTGTAAACATTTTTTTTTTCTTTTTAAAATGCATTCTAAGAGATACGTACGTACGGTATTACCATCAATCCGGATCTTTTATTAACTCAGCTGACATTTTGTCATGCTTAGGATAAGGGAACCCAGGGACGCTTGGCTTCTTTTATCCTATGAAAATAATCATTTTATTTTTTGACTTGTGTATGTTCATTTTTGTTGTTTGCTTATTTCTTCTCTTTCTTCTAGAGAAAAAGTTCACCATCTTTATAGTAAGGTATGAAACTTACTAAACTAATTGTAATATTGTCTTGTTATAATTCAAAGTGTGGTAGATGGGGACTGCAATGGGGCCACCCCATTACCATTTATCCAGTGCAAATTTTTTTAAAGGTGCTGCACGACTGGCTACTAATATTGCCAGACCATTTCTGGGTTAATATCCATGTCACCATCCACAGTTAACCTTTTTATTGCTACAGTATTCGAGCTGTCTCTTCCACCACAGTAGGAGATAGAAGGGGAAGGGGGCATACTACCCTTCCTTCCAGTGTAATACCCACAAAGGTTGCAAGGTACATCACTGTCTCCCCAACAGGATAAATAAAATAAAATGTGTATTTGCTAATAATTGTTTCTTATTTACAGGTTTTAAAAAGACCCAAGGTATTTTAACAGTATAACCCAGCCCAAGTCATTCTACTTTTTCTAGTGCAAACAGTTAAACCTCATACCTATCATTGGTACAAAGGCTTCTGCCCTCAGCAAGTAATTAGTTAAGCTGGAGGGGGGAGTTGTGTATGTATTTCCACATATTCATTCTTTTAATTGTTTTTTTCAGCTTTCTTATCCTGTCAAAACAAATGTAAAACAACTTCTCATAGCCTTACAGCAATGGATGCAATCATCTGCTTTCTATAAGTGCAAACAAAGTTTTTTTTTATAATTTTAAAGTTCTAAGCATTGCAGACCCTGAAAAGTTGTACAAGTTAACAAAAACAGAGTGGTGGATTGCTCCAATAATTCGTTCAACCAAAACTAAGTCATTTTTATCAAGGACTGCAACTTATTCCATGGTTATGTTCAACAAGTAAAGTCACAATACTCTAACATTCCTGGACTCTGAACCAAGCTTACTGTCTATATTTGTTGTTTAAAATGTATCTTATGCTTTATGCTCAATACTAAAATTGTTCTATTGCAAAAATGCTTATGTTTCATGTTTATGTTATAAAGTTTTAATATACATCTTGCTACACTGTAGCATGTGTGTATTCAGAAAAGTGCTCCACATGTATAAATGTTTTTAATGCTCATAACCAAACCTAAATACTTGGGCCAGCATTGCTGACCCATCCCTACAATATGTTCCAAAGCAAAACCCCAGACAAATTAATTCTCAGTTTGTCTTATTACTCACAGGTACCCCTGAAAAATAAGTGCACTCTATGCAGATTTTGTCATTTTGAATCTTAACAAGTATAAAATGCAGAATTTAGATTGTGCTCCAAACCTATGCTTCAAGCCTTACCTACCTTAGTACTTTGGAGTATTTCATTATACAGGGTAAAGAAGGTAGACCCTTTCACTTGTCACAGGTGCAGTAGGCACTGTTATTAAATTGGCATAGGCCAACAACATATGTATTTGTCCCACTATTGCATAGTGCAACAGGCATATTGCTATGAACTATATGTTTGAAGCGTGTTATTGTAACATTACAAGATTTTATAACTCAGGTCTCGGTTAGGCCTGCTGGCAACAAATAGAGGAAAATCACTGTATAGCCGCTGCTGTGATTTGAAAGCAGGGTGTAACCATAACATTGTCATGGATTTACAGATGGTCAAATGGTATAACTGGACCTCGGCCTGCACCCCTAGGTGTGCGGTTGACGTCCCATTTTTATTTTTCTCTTGCCAATTGCCAGAATTTAGGCTCTGTCACACCACTCTTTACAAAACAAAAAGTAATTGGTTTAAAAGATTGCTATTTATGTGTTTTTAACTCAGTTTCTAACACACGTTGCAAGTTTGCAGGTTTCCACGGTGTGGCACACATAAGATCTCCACGTTCAACAGCAGTAATACTTTCATCTAAGTTGCCAAGACCTTCATCTTTTTCCTGAAAAGAAAACAACTGCCACAGCTTTGATGTTATCACTATCTTTGTGCCTGATTGGTTCCACATAAGGACTACTACATGAAACAAAATATTATTACCTCAGCAAGTGTAATGTTTTCAGCAAAATTGCACCTATTTGTAGAACTTTAAATTAACTAAAAAAGGTCCAGTTCATTCAGACTCTGCAATCAAGCTTATTGTTTCTACTTACTATGAAGTTAAGTCTGGGGTAGGGGCAATCTCCTAACTTCCGCAAGAAGATTCTTCTTCAATTGATCTTCAAGTAAGACATCCATTTTCTTCACTGCTGCTTGTTCCAAACATGGCTGGTACTTTATACAAACCTATTGCTCAATTATGGACTGTGTTTTTAATGGTTTATTGTAAACTGTTACCTTTTTATGGACTGTTAATCTTTGTGCCGGGGTGTAATCAACTACCACAACACAAATGCCATGCCAGTGTGTGTGTGTGGCTACTCCATTAAAAGGACTCAATGCACAATCTAATGCATCCCTGGCCAGTGTGTCTGTCAATCAGCCGTCCAGCAGCCAGCAACATGAACATTGACTTTTCTACTATGCTGGTGTTTTGTTTTTGAAATACTGTCTGCATTGCCCCATGCGCCTTGTGAGGTTACCACCGTTCTGCAAATGACATTTCACCTGTACTGTAACTACACAACTTGTGGTTACTTATATGAACTTATAAACTGTTAATTTCATGGACTGTTATGTTTTTGAAGGACTTATCTGTCAAGAAACATTATCAACAGATTCTTCAATCAAGCTCCAAAGGTGTGCCACACCTCAACACAAGGTAGCATCTACCTTATCCACTCTCAAAGTGAATTCCATCAACTCTTTTTCATCAACAAAATTGTTATGTCATATTGTGTTATATGTGGTATCACATGTTAACATCTTTTCACATATTTCAATTGTGGTGTTGACATTCCTGAGTTCTGCACTATGTTTTACAAACTCACCATTTGTGTTCCATCTGTAACCAACCCTGTACCAACTCCAGAACAGGATGCTTTTTATAAATGCCTGGACTATCTGTATGCTGGCAACCAGTTTTAAATCATATACCTATTCACCTAGACTAACAGTTTAAGAGTAAAAATGTTTATTTAGTTTTTTAACCTTCAGTTAATAACTAATCTTTACATTTATGTTAAACTTTTGTGAAGGTTTGAGTCCCTCAGGGGCCTCTTTACCTGCAAGGTGGGGACTGTTGAATTTGCTCAGGGGGCCCAAGGCCTAGGTATATACAGGTTCAGTTATATAAAATTACTGATAGCCACCTCTATATATACAGTTGACTATGGCAAGGTGTAAAAGGCTTGCAGAAAATACAAATGGCCAATAGATGACTGAATGAGGCTCATATAAAAGTTAATATGGCTAGCTAGCCAATGGCTGCCAGTGGCTAAGCAAATGAATCATACCACCATATCAATGCATGTATGTGGAGGCTTTAAATGGTTATCAGTTAAACTGAAGAAAATAAAATAAATCTTAAAGTACAGTCAAGGTCTGATTTGGAATTGCCCTATTCAGCAGTTTTTTTTTTAAAGGTTACGGCTAAGATAAGAATGAGCTGCTAGTAACCACACTGGCCTTGAAGATTAAGTTCCCCAATTTGGTCACTGTCTGGTTTTTTATCTGTAAACTGAGTATTTTTAAAACAGTCACATCCCCTTGCATGTTTTCTGTATCCTGAAGTAAGTATTTTTAATAAATAAAAAAACCCTGATTACTTGTTTTTCCATTTAAGAATGACCGAATGTCTCTGGCAAAGTGTCAAAAGTATCTTATTACCGAAGTATCTTTTGGCCAATGTATTTTTGAACCCGAGTCTTATGATTTGCAGAATGACATATTGTCTGTGTTTAAAA
Source organism: Neoceratodus forsteri (assembly GCA_016271365.2). Taxonomy (NCBI): domain Eukaryota; kingdom Metazoa; phylum Chordata; order Ceratodontiformes; family Ceratodontidae; genus Neoceratodus; species Neoceratodus forsteri. The sequence goes on along the minus strand of CM028131.1, from coordinate 766,445,553 downwards.
CTGCTGAGGTAGTTTTTGGGAAATTCCAGCCTTGCATTTTTTTCTAAGCTTGCTACACATAAATATGGGACCTATGGTTATGTCCAGCATCCCTTCGAGAAGACGCAGTCTCGGACAAGATGCAGTCTGAGACTATCCATAGATTGCTCGGGGGATCCAGAGACATATGGTTCATGTGTCTCTGTAGTGCTGTAGCCCTGTAATGCAAATATTACTAGCCGTCTAGATTGCATGTTAGAAACACCCCATCGGGATTGTCCTTTGGCTGTTATTCAACTAAACTATAACAGGAACACCTAGGTAGTGGTGGGCTACCTGATGTTTAAAAATAATGTTAGCATGTATTCCCTTTTGTAAACTAGGATTATTAATCATGACAGGATCATCCTGTCATGGTGTGTTTTTGTTGTTACAATAGAATTTTCTGGCTAATCTTATTAATACTATCATAATAAAGTACAACTAATTTGGCAAAGAAATAGTGTGTTGGTTTTATTGAATTACTGAGAATTACCAACCAGGAACCTGTATAAACTGGATCCAATTAACATCCCCCCCTCCTCTCTTGTGAATACTGAGCAGAAGTATTCATTCAGTATCCCTGCTTTTTCACTCTCCCTCTCTGCCCACCCCCCATCCATTCTATTCAGCCTCACTATCCCTCCCTTTGTCTTTCTACGCTCCCTGATACACCTATAAAAGGTTTTATCCCACTTCATAACCAAGTTGGCTACCTTTTCCTCAGCTTGGGCCTTTGCTATTCTGGCTACCCTCTCTGCTTCCTTCTGCCTTAATTGGTACAGATCTCTGTCCTGCTCCTTCTGTGTTTCCTTATACTTCCTAAATGCTATCATTTTCTCCCCTAACCTTCATCACCACCTCTTTTGAGAACCAAAGTGGCTTTTTCTTTTGTTTTGATTTGTTTCTTTGCTTCACACAAGGCTTGTTGCCTCTGTGATGGCAGTTTTGATGTTTCCCCATTGTTGCTCCACCCCTCCTTCTAGCCTGTTTACTAGTGCTTTTCTAAGGCACTCTCCCATCTTGCCAAAGTCAGCCCTTCTGAAGTCCAGAACCCTCACTTTTGGATGGCTTGACTCTGTAACTGAGTTTATCATGAACCACACTGTTTGGTGGTCACTTGTTCCCAGATGGCTACCCACTTCTAAATCTGAGATCCTCTCACTGTCCCCATTTGAGAGTACGAGGTCTAAGATTGCTCCCTCATGAGTAGGTTCCAAAACTAGCTGCCTGAGGCATGCCACCTGAAGGGCATCGAGAATGGCCCTGCTTTTGGATGTGGCTGCAGCAAAGGTGCTCCAGTTAACATCTGGCATATTAAGGTCCCCCATCAACAGTATCTCCCCTTTCTCTGCCATCCTAAGCATGCATTCTGTCATATCCTTGTCCATTTCCTCCCCCTGACATGGGGGTCTGTATACAACCCCTGTGCGGATTGTGGTGCCATTCCCAGTCTCTAAGGTGACCCACAGTGCTTCCTCTCCTCCCCGTTTACTCTTTTGTTCAGTTGCTTTTACCCCTTCCCTTACATAAAGAGCTACTCCGCCCCCTCTTCTCCCCTCCCTGTCTCTTCTGTAGGTTGTGTACCCTGGTATGTTAACATCCCAGTCATGGTTCTCTGTGTACCATGTTTTTGTGACTGCTACGATATCCAGGCATCCCTCTTCCATCAAGGCCACCAGTTCAGGGAGCTTGTTGCCCAGACTATGGGTGTTGGGACTCATTGCCCTCCATTTCTTGATGGCCTTACCCCTTTTTGCCCCATCCCTGTCCTTACTGCATTTGTCATTTTCTCCATTTACCTCTGCCCTTCCCCCTATCGACATCTCTATGTTGGTGTTTACCTCACTTAGTACCCTGATTTTTTTGGGGGGAGGCTAGGATTTCCCTGCTCCTCTCCAGTGCCTCCCCCTTGGCTAGTTTAAATGCTTGCCAATGAAGCATTTAAACCTATCACCTAGGATCCTGGTTCCCCTCCTGGACAGCTGCAGACCATCATGCCAGTATAGGCCTGCATCCCTCTAGGTGGACCCCCAGTCCCCAATGAAGCCAAATCCCTGAGCTCTGCACCAGTTTTTCAACCACTGATTGAATCCCATGGTGTGGCGCACCCTAGCCTCACCCACGCCATAGACAGGCAGCACCTCCAAGAAGTTACCGTGTGTGCTACTTGGCTAAGGCCCCTCCCCAACTCCACAAACGCTTCCTACACTGCTCTGATCCCTTTTTTAGCCAGGTCATTTGTCCCTAGGTGGACAATGACATCCAGCTCCCTCCTCTGCGCAGCTGCTCCAGTGATCCTGAGGATTCGCTCCCTGTCCCTCCAAGCCATGACGCCAGGCAGGCACCTTACCTCCCTCTCCCCTTCCTCCCCCACTTCTACCTTCCTAACAATGGAGTCCCCCACCAGGAGTTGTTTCCTTCCCCTGTGGGGTCCCATGCCACACTCCTGTGGGTCTCCTTTGTGGAGGTTCCCAGCATCCTCCTTCGTCTCCACTGTGGGTGCCTCCATAGAGGAACCACACTTTGCCAGAACGGCATATGAATTGTGGAGAGGTACAACTGCAGGGATGCACCTCTGTTCCACCACCCTCACCCTCCCTGAGCCCACTGTGGTCCAACCGCTCCTCTTTCTTGGCAACCTCTGAGGCAACGGCAGTGGCCCTGGTGGTTCCTGGGTGGGAAAGGAGGTCCCACAAATCCTTGCCAACTCAGCCTGGAGATGAGCAACCTCCTCCCTCAGCCCAGAGAGGTGCCTGCAGATGGGACAACATCACATCCTCCAGAATGTCTCCTGGAAGACTGCTGCTCCCATAGCCACTGCACTGCACCACTCCCATCATGTCTTATTTCTGACCCCCTAACTGTTGTTTGGAATACTTACTCTTTCCTCTGTTTATTTTTTCTCCCTACTTACTTACTGCCTCTGCGCCTTTAAGCTCCTGATCTTCCTGTTCTGAGACAAGAAGTCCCTATATTTCTCAGAAGTCTCCTTACTTGCTCAGAGTCAGACCACCAGCAGCTGGGGGGGACGGAGAGCTGCTCTTATCCTTCTAGGATGGTGAGTCTTTGGTAGCTCTGTGACCACTCACTTCCTGCTCCCAAACAGGAAATTCCTGTTGTCAGTCAAATCCTGTGCCTATAAAAGTAGAACTGCTTTAGGGTGGAGGGGAGGGATGGAGGGCAATATAGTCCCAGTAGAGAAGTTTAGTTATACCAGCAGCTCCTTCCTCCTGGTGTTCTGCCTGTTCTCTGGCAGAAGCTATCTAGGGCAGTGTTTAAATCTGGCTTTATCCTGGCTTCCTTCTAGCTAAGCCACTCACCCTACTTTACAGATCTTTCTACACTTAGTTAATGGCACTGATAACAATTCCCTTCAGCCACCTGTGACAAGCACCTAGATAACTACACAAATAACAATTCACTTCAACTAACTCTGACAAACACACTTTTTTTTACCCTAAATTGTTACCCTAAATTGAAGGTCCCAGAAGTAGAGTTCTAGTTCTCAGTCCCAGTAGAGAAGTTTAGTTATACCAGCAGCTCCTTCCTCCTGGTGTTCTGCCTGTTCTAGGGCGGTGTTTAAATCTGGCTTTAACCTGGCTTCCTTCTAGCTAAGCTACTTCCCCTACTTTACAGATCTTTCTACACTTAGTTAATAGCATAGATAGCAATTCCCTTCAGCCACCTGTGACAAGCACCTAGATAACTACACAGATAGCAATTCACTTCAACTAACTCTGACAAACACATTAACTTTTTTTTTACCCTAAATTGAAGGTCCCAGTAGCAGAGTTCTAGTTCTTAGTCCCAGTAGAGAAGTTTAGTTATACCAGCATCTCCTTCCTCCTGGTGTTCTGCCTGTTCTGATGATGTCCTGATGGTGTGGCAGGGGATGAGAGAGGAACTGCAGGATTTTATTGATTTTTTGCACTCAACAAATCCAAACATCAGATTTAATGTACAGGTACATCAAGATACCATAAACTTCCTGGACTTAACAATACACAAATTAGCAGTTTGGCATGATTGAGATGGATTTGTAGTGAAAACAAACAGATCGAAATAAAATTCTCCACGCCTCTAGCTTTCACCCCTGCCACATGATCAGCAACATCCCAAACTCTCAGTTTATGAGACTTAAAAGAAATTGTACCTCAGAGAGTGATTTATAGACAGGTGCAGAAGTGATGAGTATGAGATTTAGGGAAAGGGGATACAGCAACATAACAGTAGGACCTGCCCTAAGTGCTGTACAGGCCAAGAAGTGATCTGTTAAGCTATAAGGAAAACAGAGAAATAATAATGACATTTTACTAGCCTACCGACACAGAAGCAGGGCGTCCTTCTGTGACGCCAATGACCTGAGTTCAGGAATGGACTCAGGACATCAGAGGGATGGCCGGAGAAGGATCAAGTGTCCTAGGGACTGCTCTCCTTCTCTAGGGGGTGCGGGATTGTGTGTCTGGCATGCCACAGACCCGTAGCGGAGGCCGGGGGAACCGCAGTGCTGGCGCCATATCAGTGGAGGTTGGGGCACACGCTGGCTGCCATTGCAGGGCCCTACCCCAATATAGCTTACAAAAATGCCAACCCCTGAAGCGTGAAGCTCTGCTCCACCACCTCCACTGCCTACCATATCCATCTGGTGGGGCCCTGCTCCTGTGGCCCCACCCTGGGGGTAAGCCAGGGCAAGTTACCGCTGACCTTGAGGAGGAGGTGCCCGCCCAGTGGCCCCATCTGGGGGGATAAGCCTGGGCATTGGGGAGGTGGTGTGGGTGGAAGCTGAGCACCTGCGGGAGATGGGGAGTCAGGGAAGCCGACACAAAAAAATGTAAAATTAAAAAATATTGACATTTGAAACTTCATCACAACCTATAGCTCAGTGTCTGACAAAGTTAAAATTTTTGTTGAAAATAACTGAAGCATACTGCAAGCAGAACAATTTCTAGATATAGAATCCAAAACACTGCCAAGAACTGTATATAGGAGATGGAGGAACTTAGGTGACTGTTTAGTTACACAGATACATAGACAGTGTCAGCAGGTAAGGGCCTACAGCCCACTCAGTCTGCCCATTTGACCGTGTAAGTTCACTTTGGGCAGGATATTCAGACTGTGCCAGGCTGTGGCGCAAGCCTGGGTGCAGTGCAACTTGGATGCGCAGGGGCACTGACAGGGTGATAGTCAACGGAGCTGCGCCATGGCACAGCATCGTTGAATATCGCTCCTTGGCCACTCGCAGTGTGCATGGCACAGTGACACTGCGCCAATGCAAGTGGCCAGAGTGGAGTAGGGGGAAGCGCAAGTGCCATTGCAAAAGATGCAACCACCGCGATATTCAAAAGTGCACATGCAAATGGGGCCATAATGTATGCAAAGGCGCAAATGGGGCCATCTGCGTCATTATCGGGTCTCTGATGCATGCAGGTGCGCTCGATCCTCGTCGACTTGCACCTGGCACCCTGCCAGGCTGCAGCCATCGGGGACTGACGCCCCCTGCACATCACGGCAAAATGCCCCAATGCCCTATCGCAGGGATGTGTAAATGTTAAAACACGTCCAATATCCCTGGTGGTCCAGTGGACCGCTTGCAGCCTCATCATGGGCATATGTAGTAATAATATTAGTCCTATATCCCAGGTGGTCCAGTGGACTGCTTACAGCCCAATCGCGGGCATATGTTGTAGAATATGTAGTCCTATATCCCTGGTGGTCCAGTGGACCACTCGCAGCCTGATCGCGGGCATATGTTGTAGAATATATAGTCCTATATCCCTGGTGGTCCAGTGGACTGCTCGCAGCCCGATCGCGGGCATCAGTAAATAATAATGCCAAACCAATCCAACCCTGGTGGTTCAGCTGTTCCCCCACCCCACCCACCCACATTGCTCCACTGCGCCACTCCCCCGTCAGCAGCGGCAGCAGCCCCACCCACTTGCCACCCCTGGCCCGCCGACTGACACCATATGGTAGGGATCCATTCACATATCTGGACTGTGGTAGTAGATGGGCTGCATGCCCATTGGCTACGCTGTCGACCAATGGGCATGCAGCCTCACCATACGGTATCAGTCGGCGGGCGCAGCAAGCGGTGGGGAGCTGCCGCCCACCGATGACCGGGGAGCGGCTAGTGGGGCCAGTGGCGGGGTGGGGAGGGGTACCGCTAGACCACCAGGGATGGATTGGTGTGGCATTATTTACTGACGCCCGCGATCGGGCTGCGAGCGGTCCACTGGACCACCAGGGATAGAGGACTATATATTCTACAACATATGCCCGCGATCGGGCTGTGAGCGGTCCACTGGACCACCAGGGATATAGGACTATCCTTTTTCTATGTATGCCCGCTCTCGGGCATGGGGGGTGCCGCCACAACAGTGCAGCCGGAGCTCGGGTGGCCACCCACAGGTGGCAGCTGCCGTGTTTCACCCTGCAATATGGCAGCTCATCTGTGGGTGGCCAGCTGTTGCTCCTTTTTTCGGCTCACCTGTGTGCAGCGCAGGTAGGGGTTGGCGCGATGCATGGGCTCAGCACATCCCGGAGCTGAATATCGATGTGTGGCGATGCATGGGCACACTTCCACCGCGCTGCAGATACATTACTGATGCGCTTCCAGCGCATCGGGATTTGTGCTAGCTCAATCCTGCTTTGAATATCGCGCCGGGGCGCATCAGTGAGTTGCACATGGCGCAACGATATTGCGCCCTTTATGTTTTCCTAGAAGTCTGTTGCCCCTTAACCCTGACCTCCAGAATTCCTTTACGTCTATCCCATGCATTCTTAAATCCCGAGATTGTTTCAGCCCCTACCACTTCCTCTGGCAGGGTGTTAACTTGTCCACCACCCGTTTTGTGAAGAAATTCTTCCTCATGTTTCCTCTGAATCGTCCTCCCTCCAACTTCATCCCATGCCCTCTAGTCCTGAAACATCTTTTTCACTTACAAATAGTGTATTCCTGCACCCTGTAAGATACTTGTATGTCTCTATCATACCCCCTATCTCTCCGCTCCTCCAGGGAGTACATATTTAATTCCTTCAACCTGTCCTCATACGTAAGTAAGGTCTCCAGAACTGTACAGTGTACTCCTGGTGGGGCCTCACTAGTATCTTGTATAGTGGAATTATGACCTCCCTTTTCCTGCTGGTGATGCCCCTGCCTATGCATCCCAGCATCCTATTTGCTTTACCTGCTGCCTTGTCACACTGTTTCCTTACCTTGAGGTCATCAGAGATGATAACCCCCAAGGTCCCTTTCCTGCTTGGTGCATGCTATATCCTCACCCCCCCAACTGATGTATTGTGCCAGGGTTTTGTGCCCCATATGCATTATCTTGCACTTCTTTGCATTGAATTTCAACTGCCAAACCCTGACCATTCTTCAAGTTTCTGCAGGTCCCTTCTCATTCTGTCTACACCCTCTGGTGTGTCTACTCTGTTACAGAACTTTGTGTCATCAGCGAACAGGGAAATTCTGCCTTCTGGGTCCTGCGCAATGTCACTGATGAAGATGTTGAATAGGACTGGTCCCAGCACTGATCCCTGTGGTACCCCACTGGTCACTATTCCCTCTGTGGAGTGGCAGCCATTTACCACTACCCTCTGTGTCCTGCCGCCCAGCCAGTTACCTACCCACCACACTACTGTCCTGCCCACACCCATATTCCCCAGTTTGTGTAATAGTCTTCTATGTGGCACAGTGTCAAAGGCCTTGCTGAAATCCAGATAGGCCGTGTCCACTGCCCTCCTCTGATCCACCTCCCTAGTCACCCAGTCAAAAAATTCAACAAGGCTGGTCTGACATGACCTCCCCCTGGTGAAACCATGCTGCCTTGGGTCCTGTAGTCCATTGACAACCAGATGTTCCACCAATCTCTCCTTCAGTAGTGCTTCCATGATCTTCCCCACTACCGAGGTGAGGCTGACTGGTCTGTAGTACCCCGCTCCTCTTTGTTCCCACTTTTGTATAAGGGACTACATCTGCTGTCCCCAGTCTTTGGGTACCTCCCTGTTTCCAGCGATCAGCTAAACAGGATTGCCAGAGGTTCATCCACCACCCTCTTAGTTCTTTAAGGACCCTGGGTGCACCCATTGCTTTATCAACTCTTATTACTTCCAGTTCCTTCAGGACCCTTTCTCGTGTAAAGGGACTTGTGTCTATTTCTGCACCATTCCCACCCCTTGTACTCCCTTCAGACCCATTACCCTCCTCTTCCTCAGAAAAGACTGAGCAGAAATACCTGTTCAATATGTCAGCTTTACTGTTGTCATCCTCCACGTGGCCCCCATCCTCCCCCTTCAGTCTCACTATCCCTCCCTTTGCCTTTCTTTTTTCACTTACAGTATGTACCTGTAAAAGGTTTTGTCCCCTCTACCCACTGATTTTGCAATGTGCTCTTCTGTCTGAGCTTTGGCTTCCCTTACTGACCTCCCTGCTTCCCTTTGCTTCTCCTGGTACTTCTCCCTATCCCCTTCTGCCTGTGTCTTTTTATATTGCCTGAATGCAATCTTTTTGGCTTTCACATTCTCCGCTACCTCCCTGGAAAACCATAATGGCCTCCTCTTCCTTTTCCCCTTGCTAACCTGCTTAATTAGGTAATAGTTAATGCCTTACAGCCCCTCACAAAAACAGAGTTGGTTGTTGCCACAGTCAAAAGAGAATTTTCCTCGTAAAAGATGCAAAGTTGTGATATTAATTTGAAATGTACTCATTTCAGTACAGTTAACAGTAAAAAAATAAATAAATGAGATTAGACAATTTATTAGTTGCACCACTACAGGTGTGATCTGTTTAGCAACATATGCCTGTGGCGCATTCTACGTAGGCAAGACATCTAGAATGCTGAAAGAATGTATAGGCAGACATAAGAGTGATGTCAGATGTAAAGCAGAAAAAATGCACTTTACAAATATATATCATTGAATGGCTCAGGACACACTTTTATTTTTACAGGTATAGAAAATGTGACAACAGGACCTAGAGGTGGAGATTTAGAAAATAGGCTTCTTCAAAAAGAAGCCTTTTGGATATATGAGCTTGGTGCATTAAAAACACCAGGCCTAAATGATGCATTTGATCTATCCCCTTTCCTTAAAAATAATTAGATGGTAACTACAGATGTTTTTAATTGTTGCAATAATGTTGCCAATATGATTATGGTTACATGATTTTATTATTCTACAAGTATAATGTCTCAAAAATCCTTACATTTGTTAGGTATCACCCTATACTTATTGGCCCCAATATTCAGAATGCACCTGGCAATGGCGCAAGTGGAGGCATATCACAACCAAGGTTCACCATAGCAAGAAAGGGAGATATTCAAAGGAGATATGCCATGGCGCATCACCTCTGAATATAGCACATAATGCGCAGGGTGCATATACAATGCGCCGGTGCATCACCCAGACAGGTAGGACTGGGAATGCTCCAGCACAACTGTAGCTGCGCTGGGCACAATTCCCAGATATTCAGATCTTGACATGCAAATGGGGTCATAATGTATGCAAGGCACAAATGGGTCCATTTGCATGTCATTATGGCCCTATTTGCATGCATTGAGCAAGGCAGGCCGGCGAAATGTGCCTGGTGCCCTGCACAGCATGGATTGCTGTCAGTGGAAGTCCTGTGGATCCCCCCCCTGCCTGTAACCCCAATGTAGCCACACTGCCCGTAAAGTAATACAGTCTATTCCCTGGTAGTCTAGCGGTACCTCCCACCCTGCCTGTGTCCAGGATCGCCTGTGTACCTTAGTACCATACATCCGTGGTGGCCCAGTGGCCCCCCACCCTCACAGGCCCCTGCCCACCCAGCACTCCTCCCACCATCGGCAGGCAGCTGCAACCCACCTGCATACCACATGCCGGCCACCTGATGATAGCGAGTATGAGTGTGACAGTCAGTTATTGGTCCACACCGTGAACCAATGGGCTTACAGTGCATATTGTACATGTTACATTGCAAAATGTGAATGAAGGTCCATTCATTCACATATTTCAGAGTGACGTGTACAGTATGCACTGTAAGCTCACTGGTCCACAGTGTGGACCAATGAGCTGACAGCTCATACTGTACGCCATCATTTGGCGGGTGGCATGTGGGCGGTTGCAGCTGCCCATTGATGGTGGGGATGCTGGGTGGGCAGGGGCCTGTGAGGGTGGGGCCACTGGAACACCACGGATGTATGGTACTACTTATACAGGTGATCCTGGACATGGGCAGGGTGGGGGTACTGCTAGACTACCAGGGACTGGGGTGGTTGTATTCTTACATGTATATGGGCTCAGGGAAAGGGGACCACTAGACTACCAGGGTGAATGTGCTTTTGTTATCATAACACGGATTGGGGCTTGGGGAGGGAAGACCACTGGACTACGAGGGACTGGGGTTGTGTATCTGAGTACACGACTCAGAGCTCGGGGAGTGGGGACCACTGGACTAGCAGGGAATGATGACATCCTTCTTCCTCGATGATCATGTTACGGGCAGGGAGGGGGGTGTCACTAGACCACCAGGGTACATGTGAGTGCCTGTGGATGGTGTTCTGGGTGGGCAGGTGGCCATCCACGGCTGACGGGTGCTGTGTTACGTCATGCAGTACAGCAGCCCATCTGTGGGTGGCCAGCATTTGAACCACGTTTTTCTGGCTCAACTTTGTGCCCCAGTATGCGGCGCATCTAAGGGCTGTGCCACCATATGCACCGTATATCCCGGGCTGAATTCCGGGATGTGCGATATGCATGGCACGCCTCTTCAAATGCGCCCACATACATTGTCATTACATCACAGTTGCATCGGACTGCACTGCTAAGTCCCCATTTGAATATTGCCCCAGGCGACATTGGAGACAACCCTTGAATATCTAGGCCACTGTGTATTGCACTTTAAAATGTGAATTAAAAATATGAATTTTCTATGTTCTCATGTGCACTAACAATAACTGCAGATATAATTACAAGTACTATTTTTTAAATTCTGGACCTACATGCCACCTTATTACATAATCTATATTTTATAAAGAGAGAACTGAGGGACAGATTATATTGTCTCTAAACCTTGATTATATGCACTATTTGCCGGCATGTATTACTTTTGCACATTTTACTATATTAATAATATTCTTTTTTTGTTTGTTTCACAAACTACTGTTTGCATCACAAAAAAACTTTTCTTTAAAAAAAATGACACTGTCACTTAAGTGAGCTTAATATTTAAGTGGGACTAATGTGCAATGATGACACAATCCCGAGGAGGTGCACAAGTGTGAAACTGGTTGAGAGTTTTCAGGACTGGTGTGAGTGTCACAAACTCGGTCAGCCGGTCAGCCCTCTACTCCCAAAGTGCCAGCCTGTGAGTGTATGATTTGTGGACAGTGAACAGAACAAGGTAACCCTCTTGTCTGTTTTGTGGGTTCAAGTCACCTTAGTCTCAAGTTCTGGAGGGATTCAAACTAATAACCTCTTGTTAGCGTACCCAGTCACCAGGCTCAGATAATTCTGTCTTCGGGGGGCCAGATATCTTTGCCTACGGGCACCCAACCAGGTCTTTCAAATGAACCCTTAGAACTCTATGCAAAACTTTAGAGAACTCTATCCGTTTCCCAGTTTAGTATATCAATAAGCCCATACACAGTGTTAACTGTAACCTTAAAAAGCTCCACTTAAATAAAAAGAAATGTCAAGGCACTCCAGGCAGTTTCCATTGTAAAATATATCTTTACTTTAAAATATCAAAACAGAACAATAAATATAGAACAAATATCCCAAACACATACAATCTTAAAAACAAAACAATTTTTTAAAGTACAAACTAAGCTCTCTTATCTACATAATACTTATCTCCTACAGTACTGATGTTGTCCTTCTTCTCTCAGTCAGCAATAAAATACAATGTGTCTCTCTAAGGCTTGCTCAGTTGGACAATAGTAGTCCTGAGCCGGCCTCCTCTCTGAGGTCATTAAACTCTGCCTTGGAGTATTAAAAGTTATATTTTACAGCACAGGATGTCCCAACAAGATTAAAAAAAAATGATGTGACATACTCAATTTCCTCTCCTCAGGTTAACTGGTCAGAACTGGTTTTTGTTCTGCAACACACACACACACACATAAACAGTTTCTGTGATGTCCTTCCAAAGCATCCTGGGAATGTGTATTGGACCTTCCAAATTTGTCTGGATCCTTGTTATCTATACATCAAAGGTCTTTCTGATGTAATTTAAGGGCTCAATGCGGCACCCCTCCCAACACAGGTTCTTCTTGGCAACTATTGCAAATCAAAGGATCTCCCTGAGGGCATTATAAAGTGGATACTTTGGTTCCTGCCTTCAAAGAAAATTTAACAAAGGAATTGCATTTTAAATAGCTACAGATTTCGCTATGTCCTGTTCTTTGAACTTATCCCTGTTTTTTTTTTGATGTGTCAGTTCAGCAAGACTGTGGGTCTTCTGACTGCCCTTTCCTTACATAAATTATATGTAATACAAAAAAAAAAAAAAATTTGATACATGGATCAGAATCAGTGGTCCAAGTGTGACAATTCCTCCCCACCTAGACTGAATTTGGGGGATCTATCCCCTACATGGGATGAGCTTCCCAAATCAGTTGATTCCTCATACACACGGGACAAACCATCTGAGTTCTGATTCTTGGCTCTGGCCCTATGTACGATTTTCAAATCATACACTTGTAAAGCAAGACTCCATTGGAGCAGTCTGCCATTGTTTTTCCCCATCTGCGTCAGCCAAACCAGGGGGTTGTGTTCAGTTTGCACCACAAAAGGCTGCCCATACAAGTATGGCTCCAACTTCTTTAGGGCCCACACTATGGCAAGACACTCCTTTTCCACAGTGGAGTACGCTTGCTCCCTGGGAAGCAGTTTTTTACTCAGGTAGGCAATGGGGTGGTCCTTCCCTTTGCTGGATGTCTGGCTTAGTACTGCCCCAATACCCACGTCTGAGGCATCCGTTTGAACTATAAAAGTTTTGCTATGGTCTGGACTTGTCAAAACAGGAGCACTGCACAGTGCCTCCTTCAGTTTGGTAAAGGCTTCCTCACAGGCTGGGCCCCAAGTGATTTTCCTTGGCATTTTTTTCTTTGTCAGGTCAGATAGGGGAGCAGCCAGGGCACTGTAATTAGGTACAAACTTTCTGTAGTACCCTGCTGTCCCTAGAAAGCTCCTGACCTGCTTCTGGGTTTCTGGTCTGGGCCACGCCTGGATCACCTCTATCTTTATTTGGCTAGGACGGAGCTGTCCTTGGCTACCACATGCCCGAGGTATGCCACTTCTCCCATGGCCACCTGGCACTTCTCGGCTTTGACAGTGAGCCCGGTCCTCTGTATTCTGCCCAGCATTTCCCTAAGGTGTGAAAGGTGTTCCTCCCAGTTGGTACTGAAGATGGCAGTGTCATCCAGGTATGCCACAGCGTACTCCTCAGCACCTTTTAACACCTGGTTCACCAACCTTTGGAAAGTGGCCGGGCCGTTCTTCATTCTGAAAGGCATTATTTTGAACTCAAATAAGCCTATCAGAGTGATGAAGGCTGACCTCTCCCTAGCTCTGTCCGTCAACTCTACCTGCCAATACCCCTTTGTCAGGTCAATGGTCGTAAGGTAGGTCACCCCTCCCAACCTGTCCAGGAGTTCGTCCATCCGGGGCATCAGGTGGGCATCTGACATCGTGACTGCATTCAGTCCATGATAGTCCGCACAGAAACGGGTCGAGCCATCTGACTTGGGTACAAGGACTACGGGGTGAGGCCCAGGGACTGTGGGATCTCTGGATTACCCCTAAATCCAGCATCTCCTCCACTTTCCTCCTAATGTCCTTTTGGACAGCCTCTGACACCTGATATGCTGTCTGCCGTATGGGCATCTGTGTCCCTGTCTCCACATCGTGTGTTGCTAAGGGGGTTAGTCCAGGTTTGGCACTAAACAAGGGGGCAAAGTCTGCTAAAACCTCCCTCACTTTCTGGTTCTGGTCCGGGTTCAGCTAGGGAGACAATTTTACTGCCTCCACAGAGGACTCTCGCTTACTTTCCTCCAGCAAGTCCAGAAGGGGGTCTCCTTCGTCCATCCCCCTCCCCATGACTACACACTGCGAACACCATGTCAGCCCTATTTGCATATGGCTTCATCATGTTAACATGGTACACCCTTTCTGTCTGTCTATGGTCAGGTAACTCCACAATGTAGTTTACGTCATTTACCTTCCTAGCCACTTTGTACGGTCCTACCCACTCAGCTTGCAGCTTGTCTTTCCGGACTGGAATAAGGACCATGACTTCCTGACTCACCATGTACGAGTGAGCTCTGGCTCTGCGGTCATTCCATACACTTTGTTTCTGTTGGGCAGCTGTCAGGTTGCTTTGGGTTGTCCACATAAGCTCCTTCAGCCTTTCCCTAAACCGTAGGACGTAATTTACAATGGGAGTTCCCTGGGTGGTGTGCTTGTCTTCCCAGTCCTCCCGGATCAAGTCTAGGGGCCCATGTACCCGGCGTCCATACAAGAGGTCGAAGGGGGAAAATCCTGTTGACTCTTGGGGCACCTCCCTCTATGTGAACATCAGGTGGGGAAGGTATTTCTCCCAATCCCTCCCATGCTGTTTAGCAAATGCCTGAAACATTGACTTTAGGGCACCATTGAATCATTCCACAAGCCCATTGGCTTGTGGCTGATACAATGTCGTGCATCTCTGCACCACCCCACACTTCTTCCATAAACATTTCATTAGATCTGACATGAAGGAACCCCCTCAATTGGTGATTACCTCCTGCGGAAACCCAACACAGGAGAAAATCCCAAGTAAGGCATCGGCCACTTTGTCTGTCCTCAGTGAGGATAGGGCGACCGCCTCGGGGTACCAGGTGGCATAATCCACCACAGTCAGGATGAACCTTTTCCCTGAGGAGCTGGGGGTATTTAAAGGCCCCACAATATCCATCCCCACCCTCTGGAATGTCTCCTCCACCACGGGCAATGGAATCAGGGCGACCTGGGTTTTCTTGCCCGCCATCCCTATTTCTTGGCACCAGTGACAAGACCTGCAATACTCCTTCACCTGCTGGGTGAAGTTAGGCCAGTAGAAATTCTGGGCCAACCGCTGCATTGTGCGAGTGATTCCCAGATGACCAGACAAGAGAATATCATGGGAAACCTTGAGCAACTGCTCACGATATCCCTGGGGAACGACAAGCTGCCTGCCTAGCATCCCTCCCTCAGTCTGTACTGCCTGGGTATACATAAGTCCATCTTCCCAATAAACCTTATGTCTGCTGTCACCTCCCTGTGCACCATCTGAGTCTGCCCAAGTCCTCAGCTTCTCTAAACTAGGGTCACTCCTCTGACCAGCTGCGAACCCCTCACAGCTTCCTAAGGCATGGGACAGGTCCCCTTCAGTCGCTAAACTAGGGTCCCTAGCACTAGCGTCAGGGTCCTCAGGATCACTGTCAATCCCAACCCTCTGACAAGAGGTCACCCCTCCCTCTTCGGAGTAACCCTCTGTAGCTATCTGGTTACTTGCTACTGGGGAAATTTTTACCCTCTTTTTATCAGTCTCCCCCTCTGGAGACACAGGCTGGGGAACCAGCCTCTCAGTATCTTCCCCAATGGCTTCTGGGGGGCTCAGGGAACTACAATTTTCCCTGGCCACTTGGCTACATGTAACTGCACATACCAACCACTGCTGGAGATTGTTACCCAGGATCACATCCACTGCTAATGTGTTGGCTACAGCCACCTGTTGCACAGCTCCCCCTGTTTCACCCCAGTCAAGGAGAACACTAGCGAGTAGCAATGTTTTCTCTTCACCAGTAAACCCTTGTACAGTTACATATTTATTGGGTATAAGCTGGCCAGGCTGTACCAGATCCCCCTTTACCAATGTCAGGGATGCCCCTGTGTCCCTTAACCCCTGCGTCTGTACACCATTTACCATGACTGGGTGCATGTGTTCCCTCATGTTCACTGGCATGCTTCCAGGGACACACAAACAACCTACTTCCTTTCTGGTACTACTCTGCATATTATTGCTTGCCCTTCTTGGACACTGTCTGGCAATGTGCCCAGTTTTCTTTACATAACCAACAAACATTTCTTACTTCAGAGAAATCTCTTCTTCGAAACCTGGGGCTAACTGGTTTCGGTGGAGGCAGTGAGGGTTTTAGCTGTCCTGAAGGTGCACTTTTCCCTTTCTGCACTGTCACACTCACCCCATTCGCTCTCAGAGCAGGTCTGCTCTTGGCATAGCAGTCCGAGAGTTCAGCAGCCTCTTGCACTGTTTTTGGATCTCGGTCCTCTAGCCAGGTTTTTAACTGCTGGGCATGCCCAATAAAACTGTCCTAACAAAATCACATTTTCAATTTTATCAAAAGAGGTTGCCTCAATTCCTTCCCACCAACGTTTTAAAAAACTGACGTTGTTTCATGGTTAGCTCCTCATAGCTCATATCAGGGATTCTCCTGAGCTTACGGAATTTAGCTCTGTATGATTCAGCAGTTAATTCAAACTTTTTTAACAGTGCAGCTTTTAACTTGCTGTAATCGTCACTGTCTTCATTGTTCATTTGACCCAATGCATCCCGAGCTTTTCCAGTAAGTAGCAGGGATAGCTGGAAGCTCCAGGACTCTCTAGGAATTTTAGCCTGAATACAAACTTTTTCAAAAGAATTTAAAAAGGTGTCCAAGCCCTCCCCGTCCTTAAACTCAGCTATTAATTTGGAGTTCAATTTGTAACTCAGTCCTGCAGTCCCAGTTAAACCCAAGCCACTTACCTGCCCTCGTGCCGCTGGTTGGAGTCGTAGCTTCTCCAGTTCATGTTGCTACTGGCGCTCCTCTGTCCTCTCCTCTGCCTCTCTGCATTCTTGCTCTCTCTTCTCCTCTGCAGCTCTCTGGCACTCATGCTCCTCACGGTCTGCCTCTTGCTGTTCCCTTTCTCTCCTCTCCTGGGACTCCAGCTCCATCCTGTGCAACTCAAGTTGCAACCTGAGAACTTCCGGATTCAGGATACTGGTGACTTGTCCCTGCTGCTGTGGCCCTTCACTGACAGTGGCCCTGCTGTCCACCTCATCGGCTCTGGACCCCTCACTGGCCACTAGCCCTTCCACACTTGAGGTTTGGTCCCTTTCAGTCACGGTCTGTGACTCGCTGCTCTGGGTATCTGCTACCATCAGGGCCTCTATGAGGTCCTGCTTACTGGCTTTCACCCCAAACGGGACTCCCCTGTCTCCGCACAACTGCTTTAAGAAATCTACAGTGTGCCTGCTGTAGTCAGAAGCCATTTTCTTCTTCCCTTACTACTAATACTATTCTGACTGGCACTTCAGAGAAAAAAAAAATAAAATGGGTGGGAACTTAACTGTAAGTCAAGGGATATAGTTCTGTTTCCTCTTGAAATAAAACACTGCCTTTCTTTTTTTTTCAAGTGAGCTAAATGGTCTCAAGCTGACACACTGAACAATGAAGCTTATACCACCAAACTTTTTATGTCACCGCTGCCAACCAAATCTGTCACAAACTCACTCAGCTGGTCAGCCCTCTACTCCCAAAGTGCCAACCTCTGAGCGTATTATTTGTGGACAGTGAACAGAACAAGGTAACCCTCTTGTCTGTTTTGTGGGTGCAAGTCACCTTAGTCTCAAGTTCTGGAGGGATTCAAACTGATAACCTCTTGTTAGCGTACCCAGTCACCAGGCTCAGATAATTCTGTCTTTGGGGGGCCAGATATCTTTGCCTATGGGCACCCAACCAGGTCTTTCAAATTAACCCTTAGAACTCTATGCAAGACTTTAGAGAACTCTATCCGTTTCCCAGTTTAGTATATCAATAAGCCCATACACAGTGTTAACTGTAACCTTAAAAAGCTCCACTTAAATAAAAAGAAATGTCAAGGCACTCCAGGCAGTTTCCGTTGTAAAATATATCTTTACTTTAAAATATCAAAACAGAACAATAAATACAGAACAAATATCCCAAACACATACAATCTTAAAAACAAAACAGGTTTTTAAAGTACAAACTAAGCTCTCTTATCCACATAATACATATCTCCTACAGTGCTGATGTTGTCCTTCTTCTGTTAGTCAGCAATAAAATACAAAGTGTCTTTCTAAGGCTTGCTCAGTTGGATAAAAGCAGTCCTGAGCCGGCCTCCTCTCTGGGGTCATTAAACTCCACCTTGGGAGTATTAAAAGTTATATTTTACAGCACAGGATGTCCCAAGATTTAAAAAAAATGATAAGTGACATACTCAATTTCCTCTCCTCAGGTTAACTGGTCAGAACTGTTTTTTGTTCTGACACACACACACACACACACATATAAACAGTTTCTGTGATGTCCTTCCAAAGCATCCTGGGAATGTGTATTGGACCTTCCAATTTCATCTGGATCCTTGTTATCTACACATCAAAGGTCTTTCTGATGTAATTCAAGGGCTCCCAGCGACACCCCTCCCAACACAGGTTCTTCTTAGCAACTACTGCAAGTCAAAGGATCTCCCTGAGGGCATTATAAAGTGGATACTTTGGTTCCTGCCTTCAAAGAAAATTTAACAAAGGAACTGCATTTTAAATAGCTGCAGATTTAGCTATGTCCTGTTCTTTGAACGTATCCCTGTTTTTTTTTTGGATGTGTCAGTTCAGCAAGACTGTGGGTCTTCTGACTGCCCTTTCCTTACATAAATTATATGTAATACAAAAAAAAATTTGATACATGGATCAGAATCAGTGGTCCAAGTGTTACAGTGAGTACTCCTTTACTTTTACTCTGTGCACTGCGTATACATTTAATTAAACACCTTTATTTTCTGCACTTACTTGGTGGTCGGTGCCGTTCTTCTTTGTTGTACCTCATTTGCTTCAGGGGTGGGGCATGGGTGTTGGGGTTTGAAACCCTAACATCAGATTTTCCTACTTTTATCAGTTTAATCTGAACCCTAACTGTTGCATTAATGCAGTTTTTTGCAAAGTTTTCTTACTTTTTGAGACAGTATAATTGTATCCTCATTTGCCTGTGGAAGCACATGCTCCCACCCCTTCATAGATGCGTACATGCATGTTGCTGTAGCATCTGGGCCAAAACAGCAACCAAACTGTCAGCATAGCCTTCTTATTACCCCACCACATAAACCTGGTAGTGAAAATGTTGAAATCTCCAGCCGAAATGTCATTCTGCAGCACGGAAACGTCATTGAGTGCCACAGGTGTGAAAACATTTTGGCCAGAATTTGAAAAATGACAGCTGTCACATTCATGAGGTGGTGTAAAAAATGGCTACGTTAAAAATTTGGTGTCAAAATATTTAAAATTACCAAAGTTATGAGCGAGTGTAAAAAAAGTTCAATGTATTTGCGTAAGCTTGCTGTTTCTAGATCTTTTGACCCCAAATTTTCAACATAGCTTTCTTATGATTCCACCTCATGAACAAGGGAGGTGAAAATTCTCAAATCCCGCCTGAAAGGTGATTTCACCAAGCGACCACAAACTTGCCTTTCGGGGTGGATTTGCATAATTCCATCACCATTGTTCATGAGGAAGGGTCCCAAAAAGGCCATGTAGAAAATCTGGTGTCAAAATACACAAAAATGGCAAAATTATGCATGAAAGTTGAAAACCCCATTGAAATACACTGAACCACACTTACCTTAGTTATATATATTGCAGCGGTTCCAGCAGCAAGACGTGTGTTCGATCAGAGAGTGGATCTTTGCCCTGTGACCTGTTAAGGTGAGTGAGGGTGTGTGTGGGTGTACCAGGGGGTGTAGCGTGGTGGCTACTGAGTGGGATGTTGGGGGGGTCAGATCGGCAAGGGGCCATTTTCTATTTTGCAGGTGTTAAAAAAACACATTGAGGGAGGATATTTTTTATTACAGACCAGGACAGTGATCGGAGGGTGGGGGGTGCCACTAGACACCAGGGAAAGACAAACATAATAGTGATGGTGACTGGAGGGTGGAGGATGCCATGAGAAGCGATCAGAGTGTGGAGAATGCCACACGACACCAGGGAAAGACAAAAACATAATGGGAATGGCGATCAGAGGGTGTGGGTGTCACTAGACACCAGGGAATGACAGAAACATAATGAGGACGACAATTAGAGGGTGGAGGGTGCCACTAGACACGAGGGAAAGACAGAAACATAACAGAGATGGTGATCGGAGGGTGGGGGGTGACCTAGACACCAAGCAAAGACAAAAACATAGGGAATGGCGATTGGAGGGTGCCACTAGACACCAGGGAAAGACAGAAACATAACAGGGATGGCAATCAGAGGGTGGGGGTCCCACTAGACACCAGGGAAAGACAAAAGCATTATGGGAAAGGTGATCAGAGGGCGGGGGTGCCACTAGACATCAGGGAAAGACAAATAAATTATGAGGATGGCAACCAGAGGGTGGGGGTGCCACTGGACATCAGGGAAAGACAACACTATTACAGGGATGACAATCTGAGGGTGGAGGGGTGCCACTTAACACCAGGGAAACAAATAAATATAGGGATAGTGATCAGAGGGTGGGGGGTTACCACTAGACACCAGGGCAATATTATACACGTAAAGGGACAACAAGGGGGTGTGCCACTAGACACCAGGGAAATGGCAGCTCACTGCTTTCACTGCAGCCTGCAGCACGAGTTCCAACTGCAGCTGCAGAAGTCAAGAAAGTCTCGCTGTTCTCATACAGAGAATGCAGGTGAATTACTCCTCTCGCTAAGCTGGGCACCTTGGATTTTGGGTGCCCAGAAAAGGCATTCATAGGAACTTTAGAAAAAAATAAACACCAGAATCTAGCTAAATGGGTCCCGTTTAGATAGGTTTAGGTGTTTTTTTTTTAAATACATAATTTGTATGTACTTTCACGATCTGTAAAGTTTCATCTGTTTTAGCACCCCAGTCATGGCTCACCCAGAGTGCCCCCGACCCAAGGAGTCGAGGGGACCACCGATCTGGGTGGTCCTAATGCATGGGGAGATTTTTTTTTTTTTTACTTTGGTACCCCATTACCCCTGGAGGATGCTGGCATGCAGGGAAGCCTAATCAGCCCAATGGATGTGGAGATGTGCAGCCGCTCCAGGCTTCCTGTTAATGTCCCCCCCTCCCCTTACATAGCACCCCAGACTGCACTGCCAGCCATGGTCACCAGGTTGCAGTAATGCAGTGGGTGCGAAATCCATCCCCCCAAAGGAGAGCAGCCTGTACTGTACTGTGCTCAATCCTCCTCCCCCTGGCTGTCCCTCTAGTGAGCAAGGCTCGTTCCTGAACCCAGATCTCCAGCGTCGCAGGCAGACTGTGCCAGTGGGCCAATGTGCTTTTACGATTTGTAAGTTAGAACCACTTTTTCTGGTTCGTGAACCAGAATTAGTAGTTCAAACCACTTTCCTGGTTCGGGAACCAAAACATTTTTAGTTTGAACCAGAAATCACTCAGTAGAGAACATGAATGTGTGAAACATACATTTGTTTTATGCATTTTATCTAATGATCTCCCCTGGCATCCCCCTTCTGACTGACTCCCCCCCCAAGCCCCATCACTTGGCTTCCGTGGGACTTACCTTACACTGACGTCCTCTGCCACAGGACTGTTGTGGTGCCTGGTCACTGGTGCAGGGACTGCAGAGAGTTAGGCATCATCCTGCCGCCTGGGATGTTTTTCCTCCTATTTTCAACCTGGGGCCCATGGACATGCAATGGCCATGATGTGCAAGCTCCACTTCCATGTAGACATCCCAAGCATCCTGAATATGAGTTCCCCTTCCCTATATGGCAGCATTGCATGTGCTGCCACTCAGCTGTGCTGGGTGGCAGTCAAGCAGTGTACCACAATGACCCCCTTCCCTGAGGAAGTAGAGCTGTCCTAGGAACGCTCAGTCCTTCCCTTCCCCTCCTGACCCTGGGTCACCAGTGTGGTAGGAGGTAAGGCACCCAGTGCATCAGCCCTCCATACCACAGAGCTGGCTTGAAATATAAAAGTTTGGCAAATTTCCCCATAAACAGACTATAAAATCTTGCTTATGGAAAACATATATCAAGGATGTTTTAGTTTTGCTAGAACTCCCTTTACAAGTGTTTTTCAACTTCAGTAGTAACCCAAATAAAAAAACAAGATGGTGGCTGTTGTGAACTAAAAAAAAAAGTGGTTTGTTAGACCCATTTTTTGGTTCCTCATACATCAGATTTGCAAACCAAAACACACTCTCACAAACCAGATTATTTCTGGTTCATATGGGGCATCTATTGTTTAAATCCTTATAACTCAGGAACCGCTTAATAATTTTTTTACCAAACCTTCGAAAGGCACTACCCTCAGCAAAGATCACACGAACTCTTGAAAGTTTTGTGCAAAAATTCAGTACCGTGTAGCCTGTACATGAGAGCGAAAAAAAAAAGTTTAGTATAGGGAAAATTTGACCCTTTTACAAAATAAGGGGATCTCAGAAACCACACAAGGTGAAACTTTCCACATTTTCACAACATGGCACCTTAATGGAAAATGCAAATTTGTGGGTTATTCTGATAAACCCCATCAAAGTTATTAAACTGCAAAGTTAGGGGTCTAACACTGAGCACCCTACTCAACCCAAATTATAGGGGATAGCATGTTAAACCCCTAACTTTGCACATTAATAGCCTTACACCTGTTCAATGGAACTGCATGACATTTTGCAGTTTTTTTTGGGGGGGGGCAAGGTCTCTTGATTTGGTAAGTTTCATGACAGTCGCATGTCCTGATTCTCAGATCCAGATATGGCAAAAAGTGGAAAAATCAGGGTTTTTTTGCTCTCACCTACATCCCAGACAGTTTGGACTTTGGTTCTGAAATGTTCAGGACAGAAGGGGCTTGCCCTAGAATGGTGCCTTTTGTTGGTTTGGTGAAAAAATATTTAGACATTCCAGAGTTATAAGGATTTGAAATTTCAGTTCTGAGCATGCACAGTTGGGAGTTTTATTTATATGTTTGGCACGAAAGAAGAATTTTTGGCTCAGATTAGAATTAATTTATTTAAATTTTTGTAACAGGGTAGGCCCACTAGAACCTTGCGGTTTCTTTTTCAGGGGCGACCCAGGACTAGTTACATGTACCTAGTGGGAGGGAAAAACCAGTGCTTTGATATGTACAGTACAGCAAGGCTTACATATAGTAAATGAACATACATTACAGCACAGAAAATAATACAACAATAATCCAGACTTTTGGTTAGGAACAGACCATTGACAGTTATAAACCTATGAAAGTTCAAGAATTATTACTACCATCTAGCTTTCGGACCCTTCCTCCCTATTTGTTGTGTTCTTCAGCTGAGATAACACCCTTAATTGGATCCCTTTGGGGGACCTTAAGTGAGGCAGCAGCACTGAAGCCCCTTCCCAAGCTGTAATTTTAGGGCTTTCTTGAAACCCTCAGTAGGGAAGCCATCTTGTGACTTTCTTGGGAGATCATTCCAGAGTTTGGGGAGGGCAATCATGGCCGACCATTGACTTAGGGATGATCTGGCTCTGGGTATTTCGAGTAGTGTCCAGTCAGTAGACCTGAGCTCACATCTCTTTGTCTTGGGGACAAGCAGATCTTGCAGTGCAGCAGGGGCCCCTGGGTTGCTGTAGCTTAAATGCCATGCACAGGGAGGGATATGCTAATCTTACTTCGAGGGATGGCCATCCTAAGGCCTGGAGCACCTTGCAGTGGTGTTCTGTCCTTTCTGCTCTGGCAGTAAACCGGCCGACCCTGTGGTAGAGTGTGCTTAGTTGCAGTTTTAGGACTTCCCCTGCTGAGACCAGTTTAAGGTGAAATTCGAAGCCCTGATGAGGGTTCCCCTGGTTTGCTTGGCCACCCTGGAGAGGGTTCCTTGGGTTTGCTTGGCTAACCGGGTCTTGAATGGGATTGCCAGTTCTGAACCTCTGAAGGTCCAAGAAGAAATTGTTGAAGGCATTGGCTATGTCTTTTGAGGTGGAGAGCGGTGTCTCGTTTGCTTTTATTACCCCGGTCACCTTACTCTTGCTCCCCTTGAGTAGGGTGTTTATGTGCCCCCAGAACTTCTTTCGATCAGATAAGTTCTTGGATTGCAGCACATGCAGGTAACTCTTTTTTGCATTTTTAAGTTCCCTTTTGCAGCTATTTCTGGCTTCACGATACCTCACCCAATCCTGTTGTAGGTTTGAGTGTTTGTATTTGCCTCATAATTTGTCTCCGTCTTTCAGTCTCCTCTTAAGATCAGGGTTGAGCCACCTAGCATCCTGACCTTTGACCCTGATCTTTTTCCGGGGCAAGTGCTTGTTAGCTACCGGCCGAAGGAGGCAGTATAGCGCAGTGGTCTAAGGCTCTGAGCTGCAAATTTGGTGACATCCAGCAGACCAGACCTGGGTTTGAATCCCACAGCTTCCACTTGCATACTGTGTGACCCTGAGCAAGTCACTTAACCTCCTTGTGCTCCCAGGTCGCTCCTGTAAAAAAGCTTTCAGCTTAGTGTGCTACACCTGGTTAAACAACTAAAAAAAAAATATCTGGTGAAGCCTTCAAAGGCTTCATCTACTGTAGTGGTATCGAGGGCCTGAGCCCAGTCCACTTCTAACAGGGCTTGAAGGAAGGAGCCTTCGTTTAGTGCCGAATAATTTCTGGTCCAGAAGGTTCTTGGGGGTTGTTTGGGGAAATTGTTCTTCCACACCAGAAAGACTGGTGTGTGGTCGCTGAGTGAGTCTGCACATGTTCCTACCATTTCGGACCTTTTTGGATTAGACACTAGTATCCAGTCTAGTGTGGCATGGTTCCCAGTCTTTTGGTTGATGCGTGTGGGCTCTTGCATCAGCTGTGTAAGATTAGCTCCCAGAAGGCTGTTTTTGACCTCCCCAGTTAGCTTATCCCCCCAGTTTAGGTTGAAGTCCCCAAGTATAATTTTTTTACAGTTGGGCAGAGTGGGTACGGTGTTTGTCAGTGTTTTTAAGGCTTCCATGGCCTTCTTCGGTGTGTTGTAAGTGCACACAACAAGAAGTGGCTTGAATCCCCCAAAGAGAAGTTTGACAAATATTACTTCACACCCCCCTCCTTCAAGATCCGGGGTAGAGACCATAGTTGCATTGATTTGAGATCTAACATAGAGAAGGACTCCCCCACACTTCTTCCCCTTCCTAAATGTTTTAAAGCCTTGTAGTTCAACCTCATGAGGGAGTACATTTGGCTTCAGCCATGTTTCAGAGGTACAAATTATGTCAGGGGAGTAAAGGCTGGCCCAGGCCTCAAGTTCGTGCATCTTGGGCCTTAGGCTATTGATATTCATATAGGCCACCCTCAGTCCCCTGGCACTGACCCACTCCGGTGTGCTGGGTGTTAGGTTGGGGATGCTGCTCCCTGGGGGCTGGGGTTTGGCTCTATATCAGCCCCCATTTGAAGCAGGAGGCCCAGGAGGATTGTCTGAACACTGACTTGCACAAGGGTGGGGAGGTGTTTTTCACTCTTGTGGGCCCTTATATACCTTACTGCGTCTGTGAAGAACCCCCTTTTTTCTAATATGTATATACTTGTCATACTGGTCCTGAAACACAGATGATGACACCCTGGGGTAAAGTGACCCCCATCAGGACCTACTCCATTTTTATGATACCAGCCCTGACCTACAGTGATGTGATCAGTTACAGCAATTGTTAATACATAGAGGGCTCCCAATAAGATCCCGACTCCCCCCCTTTTGAGGTCCCATCATTGTTCACCACCACATTTGTCTATTGCCAGCATTACCTTGCTCAGGGTTTTCCTGTATGACCTTCCCTTAGGTGTATTAAACATGTAGGCAGACACCCTGTTCTGGAAGCTGCATAAGCTAAGCTAAAATGGAAATAGACTGGGTAAACTGGCAATCAAGATAAATCAAAAACAGTAAAACACAACACACTATATTGTAGTAGTTAGAAACCTCTTTTCCCAACCTTAGGATGCAAAAGACTAACTCAGGACTTGTAGTAAAACTGTTCTATGGTCTATGCACACAGTGACTCAGGGGTTGTGCAAAGCAGACTATTTCCCCTTTAAGTCATTCCAGTCAATAGGCTACTGTTACAGTTTTGGAAATGGACTATGCTGTCCCTGAAGCATATCTAAGTAAAGGAGGTGGTGCGGGGCAGTGGGAGGGCGATTCTTCTCCAAAGTCAGCAGTCTCTCTATCACGGGGGGAGGGAGCCTGGTTTCAGGCTGCAACTCCCTCTATCCCCGATAGCATCCACAAACTTAAAATGCAGGAGGGTCTGGCTACCCTTTTTGTAAGGGGCCAGCATTCCCAGAATTCAAATCTTGGCGCCTTTTTTGTTTGTCGGAGGCTGGGGGGGAGGTCGCACAGATTGCTGTGTACACTTGCCCCTAGCCAGCCCAAAAGTCCCGCTGTGTCCCTAGCAGAGTCTCTGGGGCAGTGGGGAAGCTTGTTGCACTCTCGGCAAATTCTTTCAAAGTCGGCAGTTTCTCTGTCATGGGAGGAGGGAGCCCAGTTTCAGTCTGCAGCTCCCTCTATCCCAGATAGCATCCATGAACTTAAAACGCAGGAGCGGCTGACTGCCCTTCTTGTAGGGGGCCAGCACTCCCAGAATTCAAATCTTGGCTCTTTTTTTGTTTGTCGGAGGCTGGGGGGAGGTTGCACAGATTGCTGTGCACACTCACCCCTAGCCAGCCCGAAAGTCTTTCATGAGAGGAGAGTCTTCCTTCATGAGCCAAAATTCTTCCTTTATATGGCTGCCATCTTGTTTTTCATTTTTACAAAAAATATGTTAAAAACCTATAAAAATGAAGTATTTTGAAAAAAACAAACTCCTGAACCTAGGCAAATGGGACCAGTTTAGCTGGATTCCTGTGTTATTTTTGAAAATATGCCCGGAAACATTGTGTTTGGGCACCCGAAAATCCTGGGTGCCCAGCTTAGTGAGAGGAGCCATTCACTTGCATTCTCAGTATGAGAACAGTGAGACTTTCTTGAATTCTGAAGCCACAGCTGGAGTCATGCTGCCTGTTTCAGCTAAAGCAACGAGCAGGTGACCATCTGCTCTCTCTTTGTCTCTCTCTCTCTCTCTCTCTATCTACACTAAATAAGTAGCAGACCAGGATGCCCACCCCTGGTACTGCTTCTTTCTTCCTCCAAGTCACCTGCCCCCCCTTTCCCACTATATATACACATGGCAGTGCTGCTGAACAGTAGCCTGACACTGGGGTGCCCACTCCTCATTGTCAGAAAGTCTGCTGCAATAAAGAAAACCATCCCTCACTGATTTTCTTTAACCTGTAAAAAAAAAAGATTATGGTCCATCACTGATCTGACCCCCCACCACACACATCCCACCCATCCTACCCACCCACTCAGCATCCACCACCCCTTTAGTCTCCTTATGGTAGGCTTAACCCAACAGCATTTTTGAAATTAAATGCATATGTCCATCTTTTCTAAAATGCTTACTTTGGATCACCTGGGAAACAGTGTCCATATGTACATGATATCGACGTATTTTGGTGCTTAGGCTACTTGCTATTTTAGAAACATAGAAGTTGACGGCAGATAAGGACCGCAAGGCCCATCCAGTCTGCCCATTTCTTTTTCTACCTTATAAATGTGCCATCGGCCTTTGCTCTGTCAGTGACCTATCTATTCATAGTCATTTGTATTGCTCCCTTATGCCTATCCCATGCCTGTTTGAAGCCCTGCACTGTATTCATAGCCACCACTTCTTGTGGTAAGCTATTCCATGCATCTACCACCCTTTCTGTGAAAAAGAATTTCCTCACATTCCCCTTAATCGGCCTCCCTCTAATCTCATGCTGTGTCCTCTTGTCCTGCTATTTTTCTTATATTGAAACATGTTAGACTCTTTCACCTTGTTTATGCCTTAAGGTGTTTAAATGTCTCGATCATATCACCTCTCTCCTCCTTTGCTCAAGGGTATACATATTGAGCTCCGTTAATCTGTCCTCATATGTCTTCTGATGCAGTCCCTGCACCATTTTGGTTGCCCTTCTCTGGACTGCCTCAATTTGGTTAATGTCCTTGTGAAGGTGTGGCCTCCAATACTGCACGAGTACTCCAGATGGGGCTAACCAATGTCTTGTACAGAGGATTATTACCTCCCTCTTACGACTTGTGATACCCCCTACTAATACACCCTAACACCCCCTAGCCTTACCTACTGCTTTAGAGGTCTGCTTGATGATTTTAGGTCATCAGTGATGATGATGCCCAAGTCTCTTTCTTCCTTTGTGACTGCTAGCAACTCCCCTCCCAGCCTATAAGTGGCTTCAGGGTTTCTCTTCCCTATGTGCATGATTTTGCACTTCTTTGCATTAAATCCTAGTTGCCACTCTTCTGACCATTTTAGTTTATCCAGATCTCTTCTCATTCTGCCCACCCCATCTGGATCATCCACTCTGTTGCAGATCTTGGTGTCATCTGCAAACAGACAAGCCTTACCTCTAGTCCATCTACGAGGTCACTAATGAAGATGTTGAATAGGACTGGTCCCAGGACTGATCCCTGAGGTACCCCACTTGTGACTTGCATCTCTTCTGACTGTATACCATTTACCACCACTCTCTGTTTTCTGCCAGTCAACCAGTTTGCCACCCAGTTGACCAACTTCTGACCCACCCCGAGCCTACTAGCTTATTTATCAATCTTCTATGTGGAACAGTGTCAAAAGCTTTGCTGAAGTCAAGGTAGGCGACATCAACTGCTCCCCTTGGTCCACCGCTACTCTGGTTACCCAGTCAAAGAAATCTATGAGATTAGTTTGACAGACCTTCCTTGTAAACCCATGCTGTCTTGGATCCTGTGCCCCTATGGATTCCAGGTGTTGCACTATCCTTTCCATAAGGAGTGCTCCATAATCTTGCCCACTACTGAGGTAAGACTGACTGGTCTGTAGTTCCTCGCGCCTCCTGCCACCACCTTGTGGAGCGGGAACACATGAGCCCTTCTCCAGTCTTCTGGGACCTCTCCTGTGCTCAGAGACTCACTAAACAATTCTGCTAATGGCTCTGCTAGCTCCTCCTTTAGCTCCTTAAGTACCCTGGGATGTATGCCATCAGGTCCCATTGCCTTATCCACCCTGAGCTTAGCAAGCTCTTGTAGGACCCTTTCTTTTTGTGAAGGGAGTAGTGCTCACCTCCTCCCCCTGTGTCCATGATGCTGGAGCTGTGGGCCCTGCCCTACCTTCTCTTCAGTAAATACTGAGCAAAAGTATCTATTTAGGATAGATGCCTTACAGGTCCTCCTCCTCACATGCTCCCTTTCTCCATTAAGCTTAGCAATACCCTCTGGACTTTCTCCTTTCACTAATGTATCTATAGAAAGTCTTGTCACCTTCTTTACTGTTCGTGCTAGTGTTTCCTCAGTTTGGGACTTTGCCTGCCTTACTGCCTTACCTGCTTCCCTTAGGCAGTTTGGTATGCCTCCTATCTTCATCCCGCTGTGTTCCCTTTATATTTCCTGAAGGCCAGCCTTTTGGCTCTGACCTTTTCTGCTACTGTATTTGAGAACCAAAGTGGTTTCCTTCTTCTTTGCACTTCCTTTTCTGTTAACACAATGGGATGTTGCTTCAAGCATTGTATCCTTAATGCTTGCCCACTTTGCCTGTACCTCCTCACCTGTGTTTCTTTTGCCAGGGCTAGCTTAACTCTGTTGGCCATCTTATCAAAGTCAGCTCCTCTGAAGTCCCATATTTTGCCTTGGAATGGGATGATTTAGATGTAGTAGCCAAATTGAACCATACCATGTGATGGTCACTGGCCCCCAGGTGACCTTCTACCTGGAGATCTGTGATCCCTTCTTGTTAGGTCAGTACTAGATCTAGGATAGCCCTGTCTCTTGTGGGTTGCTGTACCAGTTGTTTGAGGCCCTCCCTGCAGGGAATCCACTATGAGTCTAGTTCTGGCAGATGTTCCTGCTGGTATTGACCAATCTGTATCCGCATGTTGAAGTCTCCCATTATCAGAACTTCCCTTTAGCTGTCATGTTTTGTATATCTTCTAACAGTAATGTGTCTATGTCCTCCCTCTAGTCTGGGGCCTGTAGACAACCCAGTTCTTATGGCTGTCCCATTTCCTGTTTCCAGGGTGACCCACAGTTCTTCTGGCTCCTTATGTGTATTCTGAATTTCTGTAGCTTTGATATTTTCATTAACATACAGGGCCACTCCTCCCCCCTTTTTGCACCTCAGTCTCTTCTGAACAATACATAGCCAGGTACTGAAGTCTCCCAAATGTGGTTACTGGTAAACCACGTCTCACTAATTGCTACTATGTCCAGTTTAGCCTCTGACATTATTGCCTGCAGGTCTGGGATCTTATTTCCCAGGCTGTGAGCATTTGTGTACATGATTTTCCATTGGCCAGATTTTGGTGTGTTAGTTGTTGGGTGAAGTTTGGCATTACCCCTGTGCATCGTATGGGGAGACAAACCTTTTTTCTTACCTGGTGATGCAAATGAACGGCAAACACGCTGAATTCCTGTTTGACCACTAGCTGAGGGGGAGGGTGTTCTTCCCATTCGACGCATGGTGCTGCACCCCTCTCCTATTTGCTAGTTTAAATATTCTGCAAAGACGCCAAACTTCTGCCCCAATGCACTGACTCTCTTTAGTCAGATGCAGTCCATCAAATTTAAAGAACTTTCGCTCCCAGAACTGTTGCCAGTTCCCTACAAATCTGTGTCCTTTTCCTGGCACCAGTCCTTGAGCCACGTGTTTAGCTCCCTATCTCCCTTCTTTCGACCTTCCGTCCATCTGCTCCCTTCTCCCAGACTGGCAGGATCTCAGAGAAGGAGATGCCGGACGAAATAGATGATAGTTTGTCACCCAGCTTAGTCAGGTGTTCCTTGGTCTCCACAACTGACCGGTTGGCTAGATCATTAGTCCCTATGTGTACTAGGACATCAATGTTTTCTCCTGCTTTATGAACAATTAGCAATGCGGTCAGTGTCTTCCATGCTGATGTACCTGGGAGACATCTGACCATCACCCCTGGCTGGAGATGGGTATCAACTCCCCGAATCATGGAGTCTCCTATGATCAGAAGTTTTTTGGATTTCCTTTGTGCTTGTTTAGTTTTGGTTCCTGATTTGGGTGAGTATTGTTGTGCTAGCTCCTGTGTCGCAGTGTCCTGCTCTGCAGTGTCTTCTGCCTCTTTATTTGATTTCAGAGATAGAGGCAGATACCTGTTTGTAGTGTTTATATGGTTTTTGGAGGTAATGTGTTGGAGAGCAGAGAGTGATGGGACACCTGATTTGCTCCTCCTAACCACCTGCCAACCTCCTGGACCAACTACCCTTTGGTGGTCGAGGTTTTTCTGTTGGATGCTGGGGAAATGGCGGGTGGTTCTTATAATGTATTTCCTCTTCAATATGAAATTTGAGGCGTGCAATCTCTGCCCATGCTGCCCGGAGCTGAGACCTAAGATCTCCAAAGGTCCAGCATGTAGGACAGTGTCCTAAATCCGTAAGACTGTCCTTCTGAAAATTGTTCCACAGTACCTGCAGTTAATGAAATCCATTCCAAATAAGTTGCTGGGTTTGTAACCTAGTCAGAGTAATTAGAAGGAAAAAAAAGGAAAAATGCAAGTAATGGTTTAATTGTGCTTTGTTTAACTTGTTATAACAAGTTAAATTACTAGTGCCCCTGTAAATGAGATCACTTGTGGAGGCCCCACTGATCCGCCCCTTCCTGCTCTGTCACAGGAAATGTCACAACTGTGGTACCCTATAAAATTAGTGTAGTGGGTGGTTGGGGATGGGGTGGGTGGTGGGCCCTTCCCTGCCTAAAAAGAAGAACCAGACTAAAGAACAAGGAGGTAAGAGCAGAAACAATCAGTCAACAACAAATGCAGTAACCCTGAAAGCTTATCCTAATGTTAGATAAAACTGTAAAACCTGTAAAGCACCACCTGTAATAATTTCAGAGAAGATATACCTGTAAGAAACACTTTGCTCCAGAGAAAAATAAAGCAGTAACAGAAGATATACCTTGCAAAAGACAATTTGAATCAGAAGATTACAGCAGTAATCTGTTAGCACACACCTGTAGGCACACCTTGTAATAATGCAGAGAAGGTATACCAGCAACAACAATTTGAATCAAGAGAAAAATAAAGCAATGAAATGTTAGCAACAAACAGTAGCAATCCCTGTGAGTAAAAATTAAAAACACCACCACACAGTAAATCTGCTTAGCCAAACTAAGTCTTAATCCTTCTCCCTTGCTCTGGTAAGTTTCTCTACTCTGCCTTTCAAGCAGTCTTAGAAGGAAAGAGCTCAGGTGAAGCTAGGTGCCTTGGCCAGCAAACCAAGTCTTCTATCACTTCTTTTGACATGGAGTTACAGTAAATTGTTTCTGTGTGGGAGGCTGAATGCCTGTGACTGGCACTGGGACAGGCAGGCTGTATAATTGTTTAAACTGTCCCCATAGAGGATGCCTTAGCTCACATTGATTGACATCCCATTACCGACTCCTGCATATCTTCTTCCAACAGCTTGCAGGTACAAACTTCAATTCCCATCCCTGTCTGATCCAAAATATTGTTCGATTAAAGCTTAATTTTAATAGATGACATTTACTGAACCACTCACAAATCTGTAATTCTATTAGCACATCAGAGTTGGGAGGGGTTGCATGCACTATCCTCTTTTTCAACTTACATACCAGACGTTTACTCTGAGAACGTGGGGAGGGATTCAATATCCATAGGCAAAAATGCCATGTTTAATCTTATGCACTATATTTCAAGACACAGATCAGTGTTAAAACTAGTCAGTTGCCTCATAAGCAAAAAGTAATATATGCTACAGGACAATGCAAGTAAGAATCATTAGACAGTACTGTAATAATTTTACATGTAAGCGGATCTTATTTAATAGGTACTATGTATAGGAAATGAATTAAAGCAAACAAGTGAGTTTAACTAGTGTCTGGAATTTTGTGTACACCTACTGTACACCTGTACAAATATTAATAACAAGTCCAGTGAATATTTTAGGTTTGCACTTAGGTAAGTAGTCTGGACTTTCAGCCCTTGAAGTGCCAGACGAGAATTGGGAACCTGACAGGAGAATCCCTGCTGAACCCAAAGAAGTACTGTCAGAAATGGACCAAGAAGAAGAGAAGAGAAATACAGCTGTTTCCAGCCTCAGGTCCAGTGCAATGATCAGGATTCCTCCAAACTGAAGAAACTTTGGTCAGATTCCGGCTGTGCCAAGCCCAGGACAGCATTCACATATGAGCAATTGGTAGCTCTAGAAAATAAATTTAGATTGACCCAGTACTTGTCAGTGTGTGAACGCCTGAACCTGGCCTTGGCTCTTAGCCTCACAGTATCCCAGGTCAAAATCTGGTTTCAGAACAGAAGGACCAAGTGTAATGGCTGAGCTGCAGTTTTTGAGGGACAACTAATATGGTGACCAAGATTTTCATGGATGAGCATACAGCGTCATCTCTGATGAGCCTTCTCGACCTCACTTTTAATTGGTAGCTATTTGGAATAGTAGTAATGCAGTATTGGGAGGAGTGGGTAGGGGGGCTTTGCCCCCACAAAACAAAACAATCCGCTGTGTGTGTCGGGGGGGGCACAACCCTCTGATTGTCTCTATTCCAGTCAGCGCCCGAGACCGGTACACTGTTGACTGTTGCCTAGCAACACTTAGGTCACTCACATTATAATCTTGTCCACCATCTTTGTCCCTCAAGAACTGCAACTGCTCCAGTGGAAGAAACAAAACCCAGGAGCCGACAGCATGGTGCAGACTGGACCTAACCCACTGAGTCGGGCTGGCTGTCCCAGTCCACCTGTTCCTGATACCTTCACCTTACAGACTTTCCAGTTGTACAATTCAGGTTCACTGTTGTTCCCCACTGCCACAAGTCCAATGCCTTTAGCAGCCACTGGAGGGCTCCTGCCCCCCCTTCCTGAATGCAGCCGCTGACCTATGCACTGCACTTGCGAGCTCACAACTGACTTGCAAATTAAGCGGCAACAGAACCCCGTTTGTCAATCTGTGCAGTACCATGGATTTTTTGGATCACAAGGATTTGTAAATGACATTAACCAGATTGCGTTTCCAGATGAATTAAGAACAGTTAAGGAATTAATTCAGCATTTTAAGCACCTATGGGAAATACAGTACAGGTATGGGTTATGGCAAGGTGGAAGAGCTAAACATTCTAAGACTGTTATGATACCCTTTAGTATTTCTCCAGGCCAGATGTGTTGTTTTTGAATCATCAGGTTTTAAGCATTTATTTTTATGCTCTATGGTACTCCTTCAAGCGATACTCTAAATGTTTTCACTGCCATTTTTTTTAATAATTTTCCAAGTATGTGTCTAAACGTTAATTTTCGATTATAATACAGTAACAGAAATTATAATTGTTATACTTGTACATCTGTGTTAAACAAAGGGGTGATTACTTTTATTTGGAGGGGGGCTTAACTATAGGTCAGGGGGTCTGCAGCGCTCATTACCAGTCTACACAGGAAATTGGAGGGGGCTCTGAGATCTGCAGCCCTTTCCTCTAATCAGTACCCATACATAAATACATTTAAGGACTCTAGGATTGCAGGTGGGTGTTTTAACACAACAGTTGAAAAATATAAAAGTTAGATGACAAGGCATATGTCCAAATATTTGTGATGGGTTTTTAAGTTATTCATTTTATGTATATATTTAAAGACCCTATACCAGATGTATTAAATGCTTTAATGTGTGTCTACAGTAGTCTCTCGAACCCTCCATACTTCAATCATATGTTATTGAATACCTGATATATTCTTTTCAGAAACAAGTGAACTATGCTTAACATACCTATATCATGAATGTTGGTCAAAAGAACAAAAATGGTTCATCTGGTTAGTAACAAAATATCAGTCTTTACTTTTTTTGAGCTTTAAAGAGCTGGGAATCCAGCCACACCTAAAAACAAAATTCATAGGCCGGGATATTCAGACTGTGACAGGCAGTGGCGCAAGCCTGGGCGCAGCACAACTGTGATGCGCCGGGACCAGGTCCAGGTGACATTCAATGGCGCTGCGCCATGGCATGGTCAGCGCACAAACTGTGAATGGTGCAGTGGCACTGCGCTGGCACAAGCCACAGATAGGGAGCACGGGGATGCACCAGCTCCAGTGCAGTTGCACTAGGCGCATCACCCGCAATATTCAACAGGGGGGCATGCAAATGAGGCCATAATATATACAAGGCGCAAATGGGGCCATTTGCATGCCTTGCGCAGGGCAGGCTAGTGACTTGCGCCTGGCACCCTGCACAGCATGATGTGTGCTGTGGGGATCCTGCGGCATCCCCTGCCCCGTAGCCACAATCGCGTGGTATATGTTATCAAAGTAATCCCTGGTAGTCTAGTGGCCCCCCCAAAGTCCCTGAGTCCCCGATGAGTAAGAAACATGACCATCCCTGGTGGTCTAGTGGTCCCCCCTCCAAAAGTCCCTGATAAAGGACAATATAACGTCCCTGGTGGTCTAGTGGAACCCCCCCCCCGCCTGTTGCCGTGATCGTGGTAAAAGCCCATATTGAAATGCCCTAGTGATCCAGTGGCATCCCCCACGCCACCCACCCACACAGAACCCCTTGCCCACCCCGCTCCCCCCACCTCCCATCATTGGTGGATTCCATGGGTCTCTCAGGAGCTGGATCATCCAGCAAGCTGGGCATCACCCCTCATAATAGAATGACTTGAAATGTTGGTCCACAGGGTTGAGACATTTGGAGGTGCAGTCAGGCTGTTGGTTGTTCAGAAATACAGGGTGCTGGCCACTTCTCTCTCCCATCCAGGCAGGTATGCTAGGAATATTGTGGCTAACTTTGTAAAAAAAAAAAAAAACGGGCATCCATGGGAGGCACCTAATGCAACATGGGACCTTGTGGTCTGGGCACCTGGTTGCTCATAGGCACACAACCTGATTCCAGCCCCCCTCACCATCTGGAATGGTACCCCAGCAGGAAAGAATACAAAAGATTGATTTACTTACATTGACAAACCCCAGCTGTCATTTGCACGGTGGCCGGCAGCAGAGGTGAGCAGAGGGAATGTGTCGGTCACTGTGTGGTTTTATTTTGGGGTGAGGGCATGAGAGATCCCCGCAGTGTGCAGCCAACTGGGGGGGGGCATCAACCTTTCCACTGGGCAGGGGATAGAGCCATAGGATGTTTTCCCAGGAGGAGGGCTCCAGCGTAACAATGACAATTTTAAAATACAGCACTGCAAATCACCCACAAAAGATATCGACAGACCTAGCAACACAGAAAAAAGGCAATCTGGAGGGATGGGGGCAGTGGCAAACAGGAAAACTGATCTCCAGCCACAATGCCCAAGATGAGGGGAGAGGGTGGCAGTGCCGCAGCAGCAATTCACTCACCAAACCCACGACACAAAATATTTCAGGGCTAAATCTCCATTTATATAGTAACACATCTGATAAACTACTGACACTCCAGGGTTTTATTTAACTCTAAAAATTGATTAGCGTTTTGCTCATAAAAGTGCTAAAACTTTGTGAAAATTCATAGCTCTTGCCTCACTGTGTTTAACAAACACAGCACTTCTAGAAAATCTATATAAATACTTTCTGTACAGTTAGTATTGTCCCAAGAAAAAAAACTGCTAATCAATTATTTAAAACCCTGCACTCTTTATTGATCACATTCCACAAGTACCCCATAATTACTATTTGATATTATATGCAAATGATGCAGCATTGCTGACTTTTTAAACATCTGTTTTAGAAATCAACTCTACATTAAGCTGAGAATTTATCAAAATTTGAAACTGGCTGTCAAAATAATCTGGTCTTAAAATCAAAACAAAAGCCATGTTATTTGGATCTGATAAAATAAAAAAATCAAGAGATTTTTCAGTGCATTCACAAGAGGGAAGTCCAATTGAAACTGCAGACTCAATTAGATATCTTGGTATTACACTGGACATCTTTAAAATTCAATATTCATATGGATAAAATTACCTCCAAGTAACATGCAAAGATAGGAACTCTTTATCAATTACAACAATTTTAACCAAAGATACACGTATCGTACAACAAAATCTCCTCCCAATACTGAATTATGCATTGTTCATAACTGATATTGCTCCTGCTTGCACCGTATCTAGAAAAGAAACATTGTTACAAAAATTTGGGAAATTTGCACTTTTGGCCCCGCACCATACTCACCACTGTCAAATACTAAATCAACTTGATTGGTTATCTGTTCAGAATAATTATAAGCTATCAATGTCATGTTTTACGTTTAAGATACTGAACATAGCTACTCCACTTACATTACGAAACTTGCTTGTTAATTATTCCTCCATCTATGAGTCACAATTGGTCTTTCCCCTTGTACATACAAGTGCAGAAAAAAGAACCTTTGCTTATTGTGCTGCTTCTGTGTGGAACTCCTTGCCTATTACTGTTAAGCAATCTACCACCACTAATACTTTCTTTGTGGCAGTTTTTAATCATTTTAAAAGTCTGAATGACTGTGTATGTAAATGAAAGTGCTGATACATTTGCTATTTTTGTGTCTTACTGTTATCATACGTTTGTATTTACTTGACCGGTCTTCAAGTCGTACCTGAAAAAGGAATGCAAATTACAGAGTACTTACCTGCAATACTAAATAAATGAAATTAAATGACACTGCCTTGACTGTAACTGAAAAAAACAGAAGAAAAAAAAAAAAGCAACCACCTTTGGGGCTAACACGAAAGGATTTATTCTAAACAAAGTCATTATTTTATCTGACTGAAAACAAAAGTCCTGACTCCAAGACACTTGCCAGCGCTCTCAGCAGGAATGGCACTGGTATGAGACTTATTTCCCCTCACTGAACAACTTCCAGTCCAGTTTGTGCTTGATGGCAACCGGCACAGTTGGCAAGTACACATATCTGAAAATGAATGAAATTCAAAGAAATGACTGCTGGTTTCCACTATTTCACATCGTGCACTACATATGCAGGTGAGGATCACAACA
Source organism: Neoceratodus forsteri (assembly GCA_016271365.2). NCBI lineage: Eukaryota > Metazoa > Chordata > Ceratodontiformes > Ceratodontidae > Neoceratodus > Neoceratodus forsteri. The sequence goes on along the minus strand of CM028131.1, from coordinate 766,407,557 downwards.
CATCCTCGTTTACTTCTACAAGTCTAATTAAATACACTAGCTCTTTAAATTACTTTGTAAACTAAACACAACTGTACAACGTCAAGATCAACGGTCTGTGATCTGAATTTCCTATGAGAAGCCTTATGCTACAGTATGTTAGTCAAGGACTATAACAGCCATGTTGAAACAGACGTACTGTATCTGCCATGTACCTCACACATAAACAGCTCTGCACAATGACCCCCTACTCATACACACATCCTCAATCCCCTAAATATGTCCCAAGACACGACGCGTTCATCCGTGTTCTCTGTATGAGAACACAGGGACTTTCCTAAATTGTGAAGCTGCAGCTGAAGTCATGCTGTTATCTTCAGCTGAAGCCAAGAAGCTCTCTCTGTCTCTCTCATTGTCTGTCTGTCTGTCTGTCTGCCTAGCTATCTATTACCTGTCTATATCTATTTCCACTCCTGGTACCGCTTCTTTTCCCTTCCCCTCCAGGTTGCCCACCTTCCACTGACATATTTTATTTAATAGGTATAAGTGGACCGGGGTGCCCACCCCAGGTACAACTTCTCTCCTTCACTCCTTTCCCCTATATATCACCCACCCTCATTTCCCATTATATACATGGTGACACCAGGGTTCCCACCCCTGATGCCACTACAGAGTAGCCCAACAGTGGAGTGCCCAATCTCCCATGTCAGAACCTCCCCTGCAATAAATACAGGTTACTCACCTGTAACAGGAGTTCTAGGAATGGTATATGTTGTTCATCCACACTGTATGGCAGGTTCCTTGCCGCTTTAAATCTTGCCAGAAGGTCTTCAAGCTGGCTCCTCCCACCAACCCGGGTGGTAAAACTCGGCTCCTCCCCATGGCGCCAGATCTAGCCCGCTGGAAGCCAGGTTGCATCGAGCCGAGTTAGAATGTGGTGGATGAACAACATACTATTCCTAGAACTTCTGTTACAGGTGAGTAACCTGATTTCTAGGGGCATGGATAAGTTGTTCATCCACACTGTCTGGCAGACTCTTAGCAGTTCTCTGGGAGGAGGGAGGCAAGGCGCACACCCCTGATACTTACTTGGGAAATAAGGACTGGAGAACCGAGGCCCCAAAACCAGCATCCCAGCATGACTCAAGGTCGATGTTGTAGTGGGTGATGAAGGTGTGTGCTGACTTCCAGTTAGCAACCCTGCAGATTTCCTGGATAGGGACATCCCTGGAAGCAGCCACTGATGCAGCAGTATGGTGGGTAGAATGAGCTCTTATCCCTCTGGGAGGCTCCATGCCTGCCAACCTACAGCAGAGATCTATGCAGGAGGTGACCCACCTGCCTATCGTCTGCTTGGCTGCAGGTCTGCCAGGTGCGGCTTCAGCATAGGTGACAAACAGCTGGCGAACCTCTCCCCAAACTTCAGCCGTCCGCTCCTTGTAATAAGCGAGCGCTCTTCTAGGGTCCAAGGTATGGAGCCTATATTCGGCCTCCAAGGTGTGATTGGGTAGAACACCGCAGAGTCAACACCTGGTTAAGGTGAAACCGACACCACCTTCGGAAGGAATTTCGGTGAAGAGGACAATCCTTGTCCCTGTGGAAGACCAGGTAGAGACTACGCAAAAGCACCTTGAGCCTCAGAGTGGATATGTGATCAAGGCCTTTGAAAAGGCACTGACCACCTCTCCTGTGTTACTGACTGCTTCCCGCCCACGCCTGCAAGCAGAGATGGCTGCGGTGCACCTTAACGTCGGCCGGATCAAGCCCTAGCTGAGAAAGGACCACAGGTAGTCCAGAATGCTTGCCAAGGAACAGGAGGAAGGGTCCAGGCCATTGCCCTGACACCAAATGGAGAATCTCTTCCATTTGAAGGCGTAGCATTTTCTGGTCGACTCCTTACGGGACGCCTCAACGACGTTGAGGACCTCATCAGAAAGGCCCAAGGCCTGGAACTCTAGCCGCTCAGGAGCAGGCCATTAGGTGCAAGGACTGAAGGTACTGGATGGAATACCTTTCCCTGATTGACTGAGATCAGGTCCGGGTGGGCTGGAAGCCGCCTCGGAAGCCTGGAGCTGAGACTGAGGAGATCTGGATACCAGAACTGGTGGGGCCAGTCAGGGGCTACCAGAATCACCTGCGCCTTGTCCCTCCTCACCTTGAGAAGCACCTTGTGGATCAAGGGGAAATGGGGGAAAAGTGTAGAAGAGGCCCGGGGTCCACGGCCTCAAGAAGGCATCCCCCTGCAGCAAGCCCTGCTGAGGGGGGGTGGGCATGAAACAGTCTCAATTTCACATTCTCAATGGAGGCAAACAGGTCCACCTGAGGCGTGCCCCAGTGGGAGAAGAGATCTTGTACTACCTCCGGCAGGAGAGACCACTCGTGAGACGCAGCCCCTATCTGGCTTAGGGCATCGGCCAGGGTGTTGGAGGCTCCTGCCACATGAATGGCGAGGAGATCCACCTCCAGGCTGCGCATGAGTGACCAAATGCGGAGAGCTTCCCTGAACAGAGGCATGGAGCACGTCCTGCCCTGGTGGTTTAGGTAGTACATGGGCATGGTATTGTCCGTCTGGACCTCAACCACTTGACCCCATAGAAACGGAGCGAAGGCGGTGAGGGCTAGACGAACCGCTTCAAAGCTTCAGCAGGTTGATATGGCATTGGAACTCCCGAGGGGACCAGAGGCCGTGCTCTCTGTGCTCCCCCAGATGGTCACCCCAACCCATCAGAGAGGCATCGGTCGATAGCGAGACCGTCGGCTCGGGGCAGATAAACGGGATGCCCTCCTGCAGATGTGCTGGAACGGTCCACCACTGGAGAGCTTTCCACATTCCCTGGGTCACTGTCACTAGCTGATCCAGCGGATCGAAGTGCTGTGACCATTGGCTGGCCAGCCCCCATTGAAGGGGACGCATGTACCAGCGGGCCCCAATGGACCATGCTGCTGCAAGCCGCCATGAGGCCCAGGAGGCGCAGGAAGTCCCGGGCAGGGCGCGATTGTCCAACCTGAAATGACTGGGCAAAGGAGGAAAGAACCTTGTCCCTGTCCGCTGAGAGCCGTGTTCTGGCTGGTAGAGAGTCGAGCTCTGCCCCGATGAATTGTATCACCTGCTTTGGCACGAGTTCCGACTTGGCCTTGTTGATGAGGAGGCCAACCTGAGAGCAAACCTGGAGGGCCAGATCTCTGGACCGCTCCACCTCCACTCTGGAGGGGGCTGCAATCAGCCAGAAGTCCAGGTAGGGGTACACCCGGACCCTTCAGCGCCGCAGGAATGCTGTCACCACTGCCATGCATTTGGTGAAGACCCTGGGAGATAGGGAAAGGCCAAAGGGCATGGCCCGGAACTCGTTAAGGGATTCCTCCGCTCTGAAATGGAGGAATCTCTGGTGGGACAGATGGATTGGGACGTGAAAGAACGCATCCTGAAGGTCCAGAGAACAGAACCACACGCCTCGTTCCAAGGATGGGATTATCTGAGCCACAGTGACCATCCTGAAGGTCCGAGACCTTAGGAACCTGTTCAGGTCGTGCAGGTCAAGAATGGGGCACCAGCCCCCCCGTCCGTTTTGGGACCAGGAAGTACCTGGACACAAACCCCGGGTCTGGAGGAGGATCCGCCACCTTCCTGATCACCTCTTTTTCGAGGAGCAGGGCAACACTTTTTGGTTTCCCTATACTTACAATGGGTTTTTGTTTTGATCTCACGTACTGCCTAGACGGTGTGGGATTTTTTCATTATATTTTCAGGGTTGAAGGGGCCTGTGCCAAGGGTGTTCCTTTCAAAGGTTTTGTGAAAAAATATCATATGGTTCCAGAGATATAAGGATTCTTTGGATAACAGAAAAATGCGAACGGTTAAAAAAAAAAAAGAACACAAGTGACTATTTTCATGATTTACTTGTGTGGGCAAAAATATGGATGACGTCGACTGTTATCTTTTTTTTAACTCACAAACACTGAAAATACATAAAAAATTATATATTTTCAAAAAACAAACTCAACCTGGGTAAATGGCCTTGTTTAACTAGATGTTGGTGTTTGTTTATGAAAATTGCACTGGAAATAATCTTGTCCAGCTTAATGAGAGGAGCCATTTACCCATGTTCTCAGTGTGCAAACAGCAGGACTTTCTTGAATTCTGAAGCCACAGCTGCAGTCATGCTGCTGGCTTCATTTGAAGCAGTGAGCCGGTGATCCCCTGCTCTCTCTGCCTCTCCCCCTCTTTATCTATCAATTTAACTGGGGTGCCCAACCCAGTACCACTTTTTTCTCTCCCCCTCCCCTGCGGGTCGCCAGTCCCCCCCTTCCTATGTTTAATTTATATTATAATTTGTATAAGCGGACCAGGGTGCCCACCCGAGGTCTGCTTCTCTTCACCCTCCTCCTCTCCAGGTTACCCACCCCCCTTCCCATGATATGCCTGGCAGCACCATGGTGCTCACCCCTGGTGCCACCGAGCACTAGCCCAGCAATGGGATGTTCAATCACCAGTATCAGAATGTCCCAACAATAAAGAAAACAGTCCCTTGTTGTTTTTAACCTTCAAAAAAGAAAACAGTCCCTCGCCAATCTGACTCACACACACACACTCCCCACTTATCCTACCATGACCTCCCACTCAGCACACACCCCCCCCCACACACACACTTACTCACCTGAACATGTCCCACAACATGTTTCCGGGCACCCAAAAATCCTGTGTGCATAGCACAGTGAGAGGAGCTGTTCACCCACGTTCTCAGCAGGAGAACAGTGGGACTTTCTTGAATTCTGAAACTGCAGCTGGAGTCATGCTGCCAGCTTCCATTCAAGCAATGAGCCAGCAATCCCCTGATCCGTCTCCTTATCCATCTATCTATGTAAGTAGCAGACCGAGGTGACCACCCCTGGTACTGCTTCCTTCTCCCATCTCCCCTTCAGATTGCCTGCCCCCCCTTTCCCATGTGTAGTTTATAAATGTTATAAGTGGACTGGAGTTCCCACCCCCTGTGCTGCTTCTCTTACGAACATACAAAATTTGCCAGCAGATAAAGGCCTAGAGGTCAATCAAGTCTGCTTGAATGTGCAGCTAGCACCCCTTATTCTGCAGCTGCCACTCCCTTCCACCCTTCCCCTTCATTAACCCTCCCCCTTGTCCTGTCCCATCCCCTTTTGAAGCAGTCCACTGTTCTACTGGATACCACTTCTGCAGATAACGCATTCCACCCAGCCACCACCCTCTCTGTAAAAAAGTGTTTCCTCATCTCGCTCCTGAACCTTCCTCCCTCCAGTCTCATATCATGGCCCCTGGTGTCCCTCCCCTCCCTTACTTTGAACAGCCCCTCTGTACCTGTCTTGTTTATTCCTTTCATGTACTTAAAGGTTTCAATCATTTCCCCCCGTCCCTCGTCTCCTCCATTGAGTACATGTTCAACTCCTTTGGCCTCCTCTCGTATGATGAGTCCCCCAGCCCCTTGATCATCTTTGTCACCCTGTGCTGAACCCCCTTCAGTAACTTAATGTCCCTCTTCAGATACGGGCACCAGTACTGCATGCAGTACTCCAGGTGCAATCTAACTAATGACCTATACAGTGGCAGAATCACCTCCTCCCTCCTCGAGGATATACCCCTTGCAATACAACCCAGCATTTTGTTGGCCTTTGCAGCTGCCTTCCTACATTGTGCCGAGTTGTTCATTGACCCTGTAATGAGCACACCCAGATCCTTCTCCTCCTCTGTCTGGACTAGCTGCACTCCCCCCAGCTGGTAACTCCTCCTTGGGTTCTTCATCCCAAAATGCAGCACCTTGCACTTTTTGGCATTAAACTCCAGTTGCCAGGTGTCTGACCAGGTTTCAAGCTTTGCCAGATTATCCTGCAACCCCTGCCATCCCCCAGGTCATCCACCACCGCCCCACCTTGGTATCATCAGCAAACAGACTGATCTTGCTCTTGATGTCCCATGATATGTCTGCAATGAATATCCCAAACAAAACTGGTCCCAACACCGAGCCTTGTGGAACACCACTCGTCACTACCCTTGGGTGTGAGAGCTCCCCACCCACCACTACCCTCTGTTGCCTTCCCTGAAGCCAGTTTCCAACCCATGTCACCTGCTTTGCACCCGCCCCGTGCCTACTAACTTACTTCCCAGTCTTCCATGCGGCACCGAGTCGAATGCATTACTGAAGTCCAGATACAGGACATCCACTGCATGGCCCCTGTCCAGTTGCCTAGTTACCCAGTCATAGAACTCCACCAGGTTGATTTGGCAGGATCTGCCTCATATGAAGCCATGCTGTCTGCTGTCCTGTAGTCCTTTGGCCTCTAGGAGGGCCACCAGCCTCTCCTTCAGGATAGTCTCCATTAGCTTACCCATGATGGATGTGAGGCTCACTGGTCTGTAGCTTCCCGGTTCATCCTTGGGGCCACTCTTGAGGAGGAGAATCAAATGAGCCATCCTCCAGTCCTCAGGTACACACCCCGAATGTAGTGAGGCATTGAATAGGTCTGACAAAGGTCCTGCAAGGACCTCTGCCAGCTCCTTCAGTACCCTGGGGTGGATGCCATCTGGACCTGGTGCCTTGTCCACCCTCAGTGCCTTCAAACCCTTGCGAACTCTGCCCTCTATGATTTCCCCATCTGTCACCTCTTTCCCCCCATTTCTGCCATTTCTCCCCCCTTGGGTGTCACCCCCCTCTTCTCTTTAGTAAATACTGAGCAGAAGTACTCATTTAGTGCTTCTGCCTTATCGCACCCTGCTTCCACCCAACCCCCCTCCTTCCTATCCTTACTATGTGGTCCTTACAGCTCCTTTTCTCCCTGATGTACCTAAAGAAGTCCTTCTCCCCCTTCTTAATGCCTTATATCAGCCTGAGTTTTGTAGATGCTTTGACTCCCCTTACTGCCCTCATCACCTCCGTCAATTCTGTCAAGTACTCATCCCTGTCCTCCCCCTCCCTGTTTTCTTGTACGTCCTAAAGACAGCTCTTTTCCTCCTTACCTTTTCCATGACCTCCTTGCTCAACCAGCTTGGTTTCTTAGCCCTAGCTTTCTTGCTCTGGGCCTTGCAGCAGGTTTTGGTTGCCTCCACTATCCCCAGCTTTATGACCTCCCACCTCTGGTTAGTGTCCATACTAGACTGAATTCTGGCCAGGTACCCTTTTACCACTTCCCCCATCCTCCCAAAGTCGGCCCTCCTGAAGTCCAGCACTCGTGCCAGATTCCTCCTTCCTTGCCCATATCTAATGTGAGCCATACTGAGTGGTGGTCACTCCCTGACAGTGGTTCCTCCACTGTAAGTTCTGTCACAAAGTCCCCATTTGCAAGCACAAGGTCAAGGGTATTCCCTAACCTTGTTGGTTCACTGACCATTTGCAGCAGGAAGCTGTCCGGGAAGGCATCCAGCAGTACCTGCTCCATTCTGTTCCTGGTTGTTGGGGTACTCCAGTCCATTCCTGGCATGTTGAAGTCCCCCACAATCACCACACTACCCTTCTCGCAGATCCTCCTGATCTGCCCCACTAGTTCCCTGTCTAACTCCTCCGTCTGAGATGGTGGCCTGTACACCACTCCCATTCTAAGAATCCTATTCTTGGAATCCTGGATTTGCATCCAAAGTGACTCCGTACTACCCTCCTCCCCTTCCTCCCTTACACACTTCAGTCCTTCCTTCACATATAGTGCCACATCCCCTCCTTTCCCAATCACCCTGTCCCTATGAAATAACCTGTACCCTGGTACAGACAGGTCCCAGTTATTGCATTCGGTGGCCCATGTTTCTGTGATGGCTGCAATGTCCACCTCTTCCTCTGCCATGAGCACCTGTAACTCTGCAGTTTTCCTCCCAAGACTCCTAGCATTAAGGGTAACCACCTTCCACCATTCCCTCCCATCCTGCCCTCCTTTACTAGCATCACCAATAGTACTTGCCATTTGTCCTTTGTCACTGCTATGGGGGGTAAGCTCATATGGTTTCCCAACCTGTGGTCTCTGCATATTTCTTGCCCAATTGCCACCCCCAACTCCTAGTTTAAATTCCCAACTTTCTCTGTGTACTCCTCCATCCTCTGTTTCAACACTTTCTTTCCTCCTCACTCAAGTGTAGGCTGTCCTTGGCATAGAGACTACTGTCTTCCCAGGTCCCTCCCCATCCCCCCAACAGCCCATGTACTTTAGCACAACACCAGGTTCTTAGCCATCCGTTAAATTTCTCTATTCTCAGCTTTCTTGTTGTGCTTGCCTTGGGCACTGGAAGTATCTCTGAAAAAATTACTGATCTTCCTGCCCCCTCACATAATTGTGCTAGTTCCTCAAACCTCCTGTGGACTATATCTACTGTCTTGTTAGCCAGGTCATTCGTCCCAAGATGTATAATTAAATGAGGCTTGTCCCTACCCCTTCTAGCATATTTCAGAACAGATTGTCCCACCCTTTCCACTGTCATTCCTGGCATAGCCTCCACCCAAATGCGACTATGCCTCTCCCCCTTGCTACCCCACCTGACTCCTCTTAGTATTGAGTCCCCCAGCACTAAGATTCCACTACTCTTACTCCCTGCTTGCTTCCATTCATCTCCCTCTCTCATTTCCAGCTCCTCTTCTTCCTCCTTCACATTATCTGCCCCTGTTGCAATTCTCCCAGCAGAACTTCCCCCCGCTCCAGTTTGGTCCAGGCATTTATCAATTACTCCTCTAATTTCATCATTTCCCTCCTCTACCTTCTTCCTCTCTAGCCATGCAAAACTATTTTCTGAAGACCCTTCACAAATGCCCGCTCCCTCTCTCTTCATAGTAACCTGTTCTCTCCTTTCCACTCCATGACTTTTGCCACTTCTTCGCCTCCCTCACAAGTCCCTATCTCCTCCTTCCATTTGTCTTTTGTCTCCTGACCTGGTTTTCCGGCAATCGCTTCTTCCTGGCCTGGGCCCTTTGTCTCTGCTTCCTTCTTCTGACCCTCTCCTCACCACTGTTGGCTTAAATCACCATCCCTCATCTCCCCTTCTTCCTCCCTCCAATATTGGGCTAAACCCACCCCCAATCTGCCTTGTCTGTCTTAGTTCCTCCTGCAGACCCTCGATCTCCTTTCTAAGTTTCTCTATGTGGTTGCACACTAAACATCCTCCCACACTCCAGGCAATTTTAGAAAGATTGGTGCACCGCAGTTGTTGCAGCCTACCACCCTACCCATTGCTGTCGTTGCCCACCAGTGACCCCCCACCCATCCAGATGCAGGATACCAAACACTCCCCCAAGTCTCCCCTCTCCCCCCTCTATCAGTGCAAAACATCATTTTCTTTATTTCCCTTACCCCCTTTGTTGTACACATTTAGATAGATTGAGCAACTGCTTTTAATAGTCATATCCTTCCTATCCACACTCAAAAGAGACTTTAAGTAGCTATTGCACAGCCTTCTTCAAATTCCTACTCCTCCTTTCCCCAATGCAATGGCACTGCAAAGAAGTAACAATGAAAGCTCATAGATTTGCAGTTACTTCCCTTCCACTGAGATAGCAGTCACTACTTCACTTGCTGCTGTTCCTTTCCTGGATGTCTGCTTCTGCTATGACAGGTGCATATCCTTTGCCCATTTGAGGAAGTGATGTCAGAACCCCTGGTATAAAGTAAATTATGGAACAGGGGCGGGTGGGACCAACCCAAGTGTTCCAGAAACAATCAGGTAGCTGAGGCCCCTGGTCAGACCATTAGCACCCTTCCTCCACTATGCACTAAACTTTGTAGCTAGTGAAGCCAGCAAAAATGGATCATAATTCTACTCAAAGCCCCCAAAATAGGTTTGCTACCAAAAGAAACAGGACTCCAATTCAAACAGCTTCACCAACAACACATCAAAATAGGCTTGAAATTAGAAGATATAGGTCTCCAATTCAAAGAAACAGACCCAGTTAAATCACACCAAATAGGTTTTAAATCAGAAGAAATAGGCCTCTACAAATGTAGCCTGCTACACAGTGAAACATCAAACAAATGAGCCCACTTATAGCTACCAAAACAGGTTTCAAAATTCCAAACAGCCCCAAGCAATACCCTGCTAGCCCCTTAGAAGTGGTAAGAAAGAAAAGAAATAACCTTCTACCAAGTAGAATCCACAAGAAACAATGTAAAAACAACAAGAAGAAACTACTGTACTGTAACAGATCTGATACTGTCCCCTTCTAGTTCCTTCTGAGAAGCCAAAGCAACCCATCCCCTCCAGATCACCTGACCCCCTTTCTTTTACTTGCCATTTTTGAATATTTTTACATCAAATTTTCAACATGGCCTTTTTGGGACCCCACCTTATGACCAAGAGCAGTGGAATTATGCAAATCTGGCCTGAAATGCAATTTTATTGTTGCTTTGTGAAAACACCTTTCAGGTGAGATTTGAAAATTTTAGCTGCCCTTGTTCATGAGGTGGGGTCATGAGAAGGCTGTATTGAAAACCTGGGGTTAAAATATTAAAAAAAACAACAAAGTTATGAGTGTAAGTAGAAATTTTTCTATGCTCACTCATAACTTGGTAATTTTCAATATTTTGACCCAAAATTTTCAACATAGAAATGTTTTCACACCACCTTATGACTGTTACAGCTATCATTTTTCAAATCCTGGCCAACATTTGTTTTCCTACCTATGGCGCAGAATGACATCTCAACAGTGATTCAAACATTTTCACCTACTGGGTTCATGACATGGGATCATAAGAAGGCTACGCTGAAAGAAAAAATTACTCACCTTAGTAATGTTGTTTCTTCTAATGGAGTCTTGCTATATTATGACATATGCAGTATAACCCCAGGTTAGAACTGCTCCGGAGGTGAAAGAGTTAACTTTCCATGCCAGGCATGGAACGTTGAGCGCGAGCTCGGTTGAAAACTCTGTCTGTTGTTGCTCAAACTTAACCTGTCAAATCTTTATGAGCAAAACTCACTAAGGATCTGTGTGGAAACCGTAAACCTACACTAGCCCATTGGCTACTAACTACAAAAAACACATTTGTGTTCTTGATCCCAAAACAAAGACTCAAGTCAGGGGAATCAAGAAAGAAAATTACAACACAACACTCAGGCACCCTAAAGAAAGGGTGAAACAAAGTGGGCATCTATGACGTGCCAACATTGCGCTGCCCACCCACATCCCAAAAGAAAAAATTACTCACCTTAGTAATGTTGTTTCTTCTAATGGAGTCTTGCTATATTATGACAAGTGCAGTTTGTCCCACCACTAGAACTGCTCCGGAGGTGAAAGAGTTAACTTCCATGCAGAGCATGAAGCTTAGAGCGCGAGCTCGGTTAAAGAAGCTCTGTTAGGGTGGTTTCAAACCGAAACCGTCAGATCTTTATGAGCAAAACTCACTAAGGCTCTGTGTGGAAGCTGTAACCTACACTAGCCAACTGGCTACTAACATATTCATACATTTTCCTGGTCCCAACACCAAGACTCAAGTCAGTGGACCAGAAAAATAAGATAAAATAACTAAATAAAACACAACACCCAAACATGAAAAGGGCATCAATAAATGCCAACAGTGGACTGCCCACCCCATACCCAAAGTAGAAGTTCTGAGAGGGGCAGGCTGGGGAGGAGGTCATAATATAGCAAGACTCCATTAGAAGAAACAACATTACTAAGGTGAGTAATTTTTTCTTCAAACAACATGAAGTCTTGCTATATTATGACAAGTGCAGACTGCACAGCAGTACCTCCATGGAGGAGGGACAGAACCTACTTAGGGAATAGGCTCTGAAGCACAGCTGTGCCAAACCGAGCATCCCTCCTGGCCTGGATATCCAGGGAGTAATGCTTGGTGAAAGTGTGTACTGTTTTCCAAGTAGCTGCTTGACATATCTCCAAGATAGGAATGTGTCTAGCAGCAGCTAGAGATGCAGCTGTACCTCTGGTAGAGTGAGCCCTCAGGCCTGAGGGGGGAACCTTACCCAGCTTTTGATAGCAACATTGGATACAAGAGACGATCCACCTGGCAATGGATCTCTTAGTGGCAGGTCACCCTTTCCCAACCTCACCATAAGTGAGAAATAGTTGGAGGGAGTCAAACCTGTGACCCTTGGTACGCTCTATGTAGTAACTTAGGGCCCTCTTAACATCTAAGCTGTGCAGCCTCCTCTCACCAGAGGAGGAATGGTCAGTGAAGAACACTGGAAGTGAAATAGATTGGTTAAGGTGGAAATCCGAAACCACCTTAGGCAAAAACTTCCTGTTAGTCCTGAGGACTACTTTATCCCTGTGAAAGAAAATAAAGTCAGTCTCCACTGATAAAGCCTGTAACTCACTTATGCGCCTGACAGAAGTGATGGCTATTAGAAATACAGTTTTCCAAGTCAAATACTTAAGCTCTGCCGAAGACAGAGGCTCAAAGGGGGGTTGCATCAGCTGAGCAATGCAAACATTAAGATCCCAAGCAGGGGCAGGGTCCCTGAATGGAGGATTGGTATGAAGCAATCCCTTAAAAAACTTGGAAAATACAGGGTGAGCAGAAAGAGAAGAGGGCTTCCCTGCTGAAATGAAGGCAGAGACAGCTGCCAAGTGCACTTTCAGGGTAGCTGGTCTCAGTCCCAAAGAATTAAGATGGACCATATAGTCCAATACAGTGGGTAGATCAGCAGATTCCGGGGAAATATGCTTCCCAGAACACCATATGGAAAACCTTTTCCACTTGGAGTTATAGGTAGCCCTGGTGGAAGGCTTCCTAGCAGCCTTCAGGATTTCGAGAACACTTTGAGAAAGTTGTAGATCAGCAAACTCTAACTGCTCAAAAGCCAAGCCTTGCGGTTGAGGGATTTGAGATTCGGATACCAAACTCTCCCCTGAGCACAGGTTAACAGATTGTGGTTCCTGGGGAGACACAGGGGAAGATGGACTGCTAAGGACAGAAGGAGTGGGTACCAGGGCTGCCTGGCCCAGTCTGGAGCAATCAGGATCATCTTGCAGGGCTGAGACCTGATTTTGACTAGTACTTTGAACTGGAGAGGAAAGGGGGGAAGGCATAAAGGAACTTCCCTTCCCAATCGAGGAGAAAGGCATCCAGGGGGACTGAGCCCAACACTGGGGGCCTGCAACAAAAAAGTGGAAGTTGATGATTGTCTGGGGCTGCAAAAAGATCTATCTGAGGAGTGTCCCATCTGGCAAACACTATCCCCAGTACTAGGGGATCCAGTGACCATTCGTGATGGCCCTGGGAAATCCTGCTGACAGCATCTGCCAGGACATTGTCCTTGCCTGGGAGGTGAACTGCTATAAGGGAAGTGTTCAGGGAATAAGCCAGAGACCACAACTTCATCGCCTCGGTGCACAAGGCCGAAGACCGAGTGCCCCCTTGTTGGTTGATTTACCACATTGTAGTGGTGTTGTCTGTTCTGACCTGTACAACCTTGTTCTGAACAGATGCAGAAAAAACCTGAAGTGCTAGAAAAACAGCTCTGAGTTCCAACAGATTGATGTGGAGCAGAGATTCCTGAGGGGACCATAACCCCTGGGTGGAGAGGTCGCCCATGTGAGCTCCCCATCCCAAGAGGGGTGCATCCGTAGTAAGGGTCAAGGACTGGGACAGAGGGATGAAAGGCACCCCTTGTCTCAGATTGCTCTGATCCTGCCACCACTGAAGGGCCTGGATAAGGGTTCGAGTCACTGGGATTAACTTGGATAGGGGATCTCTTCTTTGAGACCAGAAAGCTCTCAAATGGAACTGAATGTCCCTCATCTGAAATCTTGCTCCTTGCACTACAGCTGTGGAAGCAGCCATGTGTCCTAGGAGCTGCAGGAAATGCCTGCTGGTCGAGAGACCTGCAGAGTGAAGGCGAGGCCAGGGCCACTAAGGTCCTTACCCTTTCCAGGGAAGGAAGGCTCTGGCCTGATTTGTGTCCAGTTCTGCGCCTATAAAGGTGAGTACCTGGACAGGTTCCAAAACTGACTTTGGAAGATTGAGAAGAAAGCCCAGAGAGGAAGCAGCTGCTGGGTAACTAGCAGGTGTGATTTGACCTGGTCTGGAGACTGACCCACAATGAGCCAGTCGTCCAGGTAGGGAAAAATGGCAATCTTTTGCCTTCTTAGATGAGCAACTGCTACTGCCAGACATTTTGTGAACACCCTTGGGGCAGAAGTGAGGCTGAAGGGCATTGCTCTGAACTGATAATGGCCTGAGGGCAGTTTGAATCTGAGGTACTTTCGACGGGAGCTTCTGATAAGAACATGGAAGTAGGCATCCTTGAGGTCCAGGGAAGCTAGCCAGTCCCCTGGCCTTAGGGAGGGTAAAATCATTCCCAGAGTCACCATTTTGAACTTTGGTTTTAAAAGGTGCTTGTTTAGATATCTTAGATCCAGGATAGGCCGCCACTCTCCTGTCTTTTTTGGGGTAAGGAAGTACCTGGAGTACAGACCCTTGCCCTGGTGTGGGGGAGAAACCCTCTACAGCTCTGAGAGCCAGGAGGGTTGAGACTTCTGTTTCCAAAGCAAGAGTCTCTAAAGGGTTTGCAGGTGGAAAAGATCTGGCTCTCATCTTTGGAAATTTTTGAAGCTGAGAACCAGACCCTGGCTCACTACTTCCAGGACCCACCTGTCTGATGTTAAAGACTCCCAGTCCTGGACGAAGTAAGCCAGCCTGCCCCTACAGGTAATGGAGAGCCGACCCTGGGCATCCCATCAGGGTGCCTATTTGGCAGGGGCTTTAGGCTGAGGGGTGGGAGCAGGCCTGCTCGCACCCCGTCTGCCTCTCCCTCTGAAGAACCCCCTCTGAGCATAGGCTGAAGAGGAGGAGGCCTGGGTCTGTTAAAAAGGCCTGTGAAAAGGCCTGCCCCTACCCTTGGGGGGCTGCCTCTGAGGAGTGGCTTGCAGTTCCTTGGCTTGTGCACTCCTATAAGTGGTTCTATATTTATCCATTTTCTTCATATAATTCTCTGTCTGCTCCCCAAACAGACAATTTCCCACCACAGGAAAATCCATAGCCTTAGACTGGGTATCCTGTGACAAAGTAGTACACCTGAGCCAGGCCAATCTACGAAAAGCCACAGATGCAGCCATGACTCTAGAGGATACATCATTAGAATCCACTGCAGCATGGAATTGCACCTTAGATGCCTCAATACCATCAAGAGCCACCTTCTCCAGCTCCTTTGCAAGCTGGCCAGGGACCTGTTTGGCTAAGGCCATGACAGTATCCCATCTAGATTTCTGGTATCTCGCAGCATAAGCCATATAGTTTGCTTGTCTGAGTCCCAAGGATGCTGCCATGTATTGTTTTTTGGCCATGGCATCAATCTTCCTGGAGTCCTTGTCAGGAGGATGTGAAGCCAGGGAATATTAGCTTTATCACAGGCTGCAGCCTGAACTACTAACACGACTGCATTGCTGTGAAAGAAAATCTGTATCAGGACCTGATAAAGTGTACCTCCTGTCCATCTTTTGTCTACAGGAGGCACAGAATTAGGAGCTTTTAAAATTTTTATTGTTTGTTTCCTAAAAGATTTATGCAAAGGGATGGACAATCTCTGGACTCTGGGATATCCATCATCTCTACATAGTCAGGCTCCTCTTGCTCATCCAAAGCCTCCTCTAAGGGAAGCTGGAGGGTCTCAGCAACTTTTTATAAAACAAAAATGAGAAGGGACTCAGAAAGCCTAGGGAGATTCACCTAAAGGTCTGTCTGGGAGATGTCCAGTTCAATGGGCACATCCAGACTTTCAAAGTCACATTCACACTGATCATAATCATCCTCCCTCCTCTGGTTCATAAAACTCTTCTATATCATATTCCTGAACCGGTGGAACCCGACCGAACCGACCTTTGCCAGATAGTGGCGGTTCGCAGGACTTCAGGGACAGTGACTGGACAATCTGTATTGCCTGGCTATCTCTGCAGCAGTTGGAGAAGGAATTTTGGACTCCAAACCTGCTGATTTTTAGTTTTCTTTGCTGGAACTGGCTCCTCAGAGCCAGCTTTTCGTTGGCCCGAGGAAGTCTTGCCCTGGTCAGAGGGAACCCTCCGGTTCAGTTGGCACGAACCGGCTGGCCATCCGGTCAGCGGACTTTGGCCTCTGCTCCTGAGCCTGCCCATTATCTTGTCCAGGGTGGCTGCAGGGAAATTTTTACAAATCTGGCAGTCTGAATTGAGGTGGTCAAACCTCAGACAATAGACATAGTGGGTCAGCTCTTGGCAAAGGCTTCCCCACAGACACTACAGTGTTGAAACCCAGTGGCCGGTTTTCTTTGGGTTTCTCAGACATGATGCCAGCCTAACCAACAAACTTGCCCTTTAACGGCGGTGCCAGGCAAGACACCCTTATCGGTTCCCAACCGTGTCACGGGTCGTGGAAAAACCGTAATGAAATCCGTTTTTAGAACCGATAAGAACCGGGAACCGCACTCTAACAAGCCTTAAAAGGCTTTAAAACCAAGTTTAAATACAATTCGATCGGTTCAAACCGAACCGATAAAAATTTACAAGTTCCACACAGAAAACCTATTTATTACTTAGAATACCATAGACAGAGCTTGAACTGATCGGTTTGCGGTTAAAATACATAAATCACGGTTAAATTCAACTGAGAATAAAACGTTTTAAAACGAGGAAATGAACCGAGCAGCAGGAGGAATCTCCGGAGCGACTGTTCAGTAAGGCGGAGAAAAGAATCTGACGGTTTCGGTTTGAAACCAACCTAACAGAGCTTCTTTAACCGAGCTTGCGCTCTAAGCTCCATGCTCTGCATGGAAGTTAACTCTTTCTCCTCCGGAGCAGTTCTAGTGGTGGGACAAACTGCACTTGTCATAATATAGCAAGACTTCATGTTGTTTGAAATAGAGTTTCTGAGAGGGGCAGGCTGGGGGGGAGGTCATAATATAGCAAGACTTCATTAGAAGAAACAACATTACTAAGGTGAGTAATTTTTCTTCAAACAACATGAAGTCTTGCTATATTATGACATATGCAGACTACACAGCAGTACCCCCATGGAGGAGGGACAGAACCTACTTAGGAAATAGGCTCTGAAGCACGGCTGTGCCAAATCGAGCATCACTCCTAGCCTGGATGTCCAGGGAGTAATGCTTAGTGAAAGTGTGAACTGTTTTCCAGATAGCTGCTTGACATATCTCTAGGATAGGGATGTCCCTGGCAGCAGCCAGAGATGCAGCTGTACCCCTGGTAGAGTGAGCCCTCAGGCCTGAGGGAGGAACCTTACCCAGTTTTTCATAACAAAATTGAATACAAGAGACAATCCACCTGGCAATGGATCTTTTAGTGGCAGGTTTTCCTTTTCCAACCTCACCATAAGTGAGGAACAATTGAAGGTAGTCAAACCTGTGACCCTTGGTATGTTCTATGTAGTAACTAAGGGCTCTTTTGACATCTAAACTGTGCAATCTCCTCTTGCCAGAGGAGGAATGGTCAGTGAAATACACAGGAAGGGATATGGATTGATTAAGGTGGAAGTCTGAAACCACCTTAGGCAGAAACTTTCTGTTAGTCCGGAGGACCACCTTATCCCTGTGAAAGGAGATAAAATCAGGTTCCACTGACAATGCTTGCAACTCACTTATGCGCATGGCAGAAGTGATGGCTACCAAAAACACAGTTTTCCAAGTCAAGTACTTGAGCTCTGCTGAAGACAATGGCTCAAAAGGGAGTTGCAGAAGCTGGGCAATGCAAGTATTAAGATCCCAAGCAGGGGCAGAGTCCCTGAATGGAGGGTTGGTGTGAAGCAACCCCTTGAAAAACCTGGAGAATACAGGGTGAGCTGAAAAAGAAGAAGGTTTACCTGCTGATAAAAAAGCAGACACGGCTGCCAGGTGCACTTTTAGGGTAGCTGGTCTCAGCCCCAAAGAATTCAAATGCACCAAATAATCCAGGATTGTGGGCAAATCAGCAGATTCTGGTGGAATATGCTTGCCAGAGCACCATATGGAAAATCTCTTCCATTTGGAATTATAGGTAGCCCTGGTGGAAGGCTTCCTGGAGGCCTTCAAGATATCCAATACACCTTGGGAGAGGTGTAGGTCAGCAAACTCTAACTCTTCAAGAGCCATGATTTGAGATTGAGAGATTTGAGGTTCGGATACCAAAACCTCCCCTGGGCACAGGTTAACAGGTTGTGAAGCGGGGGAAGGCATAGAGAAACTTCCCTTCCCAACTGAGAAGAAAGGCATCCAGAGGGACTGAGCCCAACACTGGGGGCCTGCAGCAAAAAAGGGGAAGTTGGTGATTGTCTGGGGCTGCAAAAAGATCTATCTGCGGGGTGCCCCATCTGGCAAATACTACCTCCAGTACTAGGGGATCCAGTGCCCATTCGTGATGGCCCTGGGAAATCCTGCTGAGAGCATCCACTAGGACATTGTCCTTGCCTGGAAGGTGAACTGCCGTAAGGGAGGCGTTCAGGGAATAAGCCAGAGACCACAACTTCATTGCTTCGGTGCACAAGGCCGTAGACCGAGTGCCTCCTTGCTTGTTGATGTACCACATTGTAGTAGTATTGTCTGTTCTGACCTGTACAACCTTGTTCTGAACAGATGTGGAAAAACCTGGAGTGCTAGAAAACTGCTCTGAGTTCCAACAAATTGATGTGGAGCAGAGATTCCTGTGGGGACCACAACCCTGGAGTGAGGTCGCCCATGTGAGCTCCCCACCCCAAGAGGGATGCATCTGTAGTAAGGGTCAAGGAGTGAGACTGGGGGTTGAAGGGGACCCCCTGTCTCAGATTGCTCTGGTCCTGCCACCACTGAAGAGCCTGGATCAGGGTTCGAGTCACTGGGATCAATTTGGTTAGAGGGTCTGTCCTTTGAGACCAAAAGGCTCTCAGATGGAACTGGACGTCCCCCATCTGAAATCTTGCTCCCTGCACTACTGCTGTAGAAGCAGCCATGTGCCCCAGGAGCTGTAGAAAATGCCTTGCCGGTCGAGAGACCTGCAGGGTGAAAGAGGAGGCCAGAGAGACCAAGGTCCTTGCTCTTTCCAGAGGAGGAAGGCTCTGGCCTCTTTTGTGTTCAGTTCTGCGCCTATGAAGGTGAGAAGCTGGACAGGCTCTAGAACAGACTTTGGAAGATTGAGAAGGAAACCTAGAGATGTGAGCAGTTGCTGAGTTACCTGAAGGTGTAGTTTGACCTGGTCTGGGGACTGGCCTACTATGAGCCAGTCGTCCAGATAAGGAAAGATGGCAATCTTTTGCCTTCTTAAGTGGGCAACTGCTACTGCCAGGCATTTTGTGAATACCCTCGGAGCCGAGGTGAGGCCAAGGGCATTGCTCTGAACTGGTAATGGCCTGAGGGCAGTTCGAATCTGAGGTACTTTCGATGGGAGCTTCTGATAAGAACATGGAAGTAGGCATCCTTGAGGTCCAGGGAGGCTAGCCAGTCCCCTGGTCTTAGAGAGGGTAAAATAATTCCCAGAGTCACCATTTTGAACTTTGGTTTTAAAAGGTGCTTGTTTAGATACCTGAGATCCAGGATGGGCCGCCATTCTCCTGTCTTTTTTGGGGTAAGGAAGTACCTGGAGTACAACCCTTTGCCCTGGTGTAGGGATGAAACCCTTTCCACAGCTCTGAGAGCCAGGAGGGCAGAAACTTCTGTTTCTAGGGCAAGAGCCTCTGATGGATTTGCAGGTGGAAAGGACCTGGCTCTCATCTTTGGGAATTTTTTGAAGCTGAGAACCAGTCCTTGGCTTACTACTTCCAGGACCCACTTGTCTGATGTTAAAGACTTCCAGTCCTGGACAAAGTAAGCCAGCCTGCCCCCTACCGGTAGTGGAGAATCGGCCCTGGCCACCCCATCAGGGAGCCTGTTTTGCAGGGGCTTTGGGTTGAGAGGTAGCAGCAGGCTTACTTGAACCCTTTCAGCCTCTTCCTCTAAAAAAAAAACCCTCTGGGCATAGGCAGAAGAGGAGGCCTGGGCTTGGTAAAAAGGCCTATGAAAAGGCCTGCCCCTGCCCCTGACATGCTGCCTTTGAGGAGTGGCATGCCTTTCTTTGGCCTGTGCACTCCTATAGGTGGTCCTATACTCATCCATTTTCTTCATATAATTCTCTGTCTGCTCCCCAAACAGAGAATTGCCCACAACAGGAAAATCCATAGCCTTAGACTGAGTATCCTGTAACAGGGCAGTACATCTGAGCCAGGCCATTCTGCGAAGAGACACAGATGTAGCCATGACTCTTGATGAAACATCATTAGAGTCTACTGCAGCATGAAATTGCACCTTGGATGCCTCAATACCATCCGCAGCCACCTGCTCCAGTTCCCTGGCAAGCGGGTCAGGGGCCTGTTTTGCTAGGGCCAGCACAGTATCCCATCTGGATTTCTGGTACCTAGCTGCATAAGCCATATAATTTGCCTGTCTGAGTCCTAAAGATGCTGCCATGTACTGTTTCTTTGCCATGGCATCAATCCTCCTGGAATCCTTTTCAGGAGGGTGAGGGGCTAGAGGAAAATTAGCCTTGTCACAGGCTGCAGCCTGCACTACCCCCACATGGCTGTATTGCTGAGAGAGGAACTCCGTATCAGAGCCTGATAATGTATACCTCTTGTCCATCCTTTTATCAACAGGAAGGATAGAGTGAGGAGTTTTTAGAATGTTTAATGTCTGTTTCCTAAAGGATTTGTGCAAGGAAATAGACAGTCTCCTAGACTCTGGAATATCCATCATTTCTACATAATCAGGCTCTTCTTGGTCATCAACAGCTTCCTCAGCAGGGAGTTAGAGAGTTTCAGCAACTTTCTTATAGAACATAAAATGAGAAGGGGACTCAGATAGCCTCGGGGGGAACCCCTGATGGTCTGTCTGGAGAGAAGTCCGGTTCAATGGGCACATCCAGACCTTCAAAATCACATTCACTCTCCTCATACCCTTCCTCTCTTTCCTCCGGTTCATAAAAATCCTCAAAATCATAATCTTGAACCGGTGGAACCGGCCGAACCAGCGCTTCCTCGATGGTGTCGGTTCGGATGGAACCGGGAAAGAGACTGGACAATTTGAATAGCTTTAGCTATTTCCTCAGCGGTTGGAGAAAGAACTTTGGCTCCACACTAGCTGACTTTCTAGCCCTTTAGTTGGAACCGGCTCTTCAGAGCTGGCTCTTCGCTTGCCGAGGAAGTATCGCCTGGTCAGAGGCACTTCTCAGGTTCGGTGGGAACCAACCGGCTGGCCATCCGGTCAGCGGACTTTTGGCCTCCCTTTCCTGAGACTACAACTCTCTTTTCACGGTGGCAGCAGGAAAATTCTTACAAATCTGGCAGTCTGCATTGAGGTGGTCAAACCCAGACAATATACACAGTGGTGTGTGGGTCAGCCTTAGCAAAGGCTTCCCCACAGAGGCCACAGTGCTGAAACCCAGTGGGTCCGGTTTTTCTTTGGGTTTCAGACATAGTGCCAGCCTAACCAAAACTTGCCCGTTAGTGGCAATCCGCCAAGCAAGACTCTCTTATCAGTTCCCAACCGTGTCACGGGTCGTGGAAAAAACCGTAATGAAATCAGTTTTTTTTAGAACCGATAAGAACCGGGAACCGCACTCTAAAGGACTAGAAAGTTATTTTAAACCAATCTGATTGGTTCAAATCGAACCGAAAAAGACGTTTACAAGTTCCACACAGAAGAAAATAAACATAAGCTTATCTATTACTTACAATACCACAGACAGAGCTTGAACCGACCGATTGCGGTTTAATTTCAGTCAATAAACCGAAAATTACACTTTTTAACCGACAAACGAACTGAGCAGCAGAGAAATCTCCGGAGCGACTGTTCAGTGAGGCGGAGTAAAGAATCTGACAGTTTAAGTTTGAGCAACAACAGACAGAGTTTTCAACCGAGCTCGCGCTCAAGGTTCCATGCCTGGCATGGAAAGTTAACTCTTTCACCTCCGGAGCAGTTCTAACCTGGGGTTATACTGCATATGTCATAATATAGCAAGACTTCATGTTGTTTGAAATCTGCTGTACAAATATGGTGAAAAGACTGAATGGTTGCTCGTGACTTTGGTAATTTTCAATATTTTGACTCCAAACTTTCAACAGTCATTTTTCTCACACCACCTCATAAATGTGATGTGTGTCACTTTTTAAATCCTGGACAAGATGTTTTTGAACTTCTGGTGCAAAATGACAGTTTGGCCAATATACTATAAATGCCATATGTCAGGTTTATAAGTGGAGCCATAAAACAACCATCTTAAAAATTTGGGGCCAAAATTAAAACAAATAATTATAATTAAGAAACTTTATATGTAGTGCCAGTTTTGACCCCAGTGGGTATGCTTTGGTATCCCATCCCAGTGAACTGTGCTTTGGGGCAAGCTCAGTGACCCAGCTGGATGGGATGTGAATGGGAGGATGGTGATATTATGCAACATCCCCCAGACACGGAATGAAAGCTGCAAGGTTGTCCACACAGGCCAAGGTACCACATAATGAAGTCTCTTGACACAGGACACCCATGGGTGGCAGAGGGCCTTGTGTATTTTGTCCTGTGCATCTGTATCTGTGGCCAATGGAAGTGCAGGGAACAGAGAGCCCTGCACTTCTGCAGCCCACCATATAGCCACATGAGTTCTTGGCATCCGTTGCTGCACTTCCCTAGACAGACAGAGTCTTCCCTTTCTTTCCTTGGGCCCTGCACATTAGCACGTCTTAACATGGTATCCATAATATGGGCAGCTCAAATTGAGCAGCTCAATTTGAGCAACTCAAGTTGTGCGCCTGTGGGAACAGCGACCATGACAGTATAGCAAGTGTCACTGAATAGCGAGTTAGTAAATAGCAAGGTAAAGTGAGCTACATAAGGTTATAGGGCTTTGTTCGGCAAGCTGGTTCTGAGCTGCTCATCTGGCGTGGTGGCTACAGTCACCGTCTGTAAAGCTGGAGGATCTGGGTTCGGGACTGGCTATGTTTCTTTATTTTGGTTAATTTTTAACTCCCGTTCCCATGGCTTTGTTCGCCCTGTGCACAGATTGCCCCCCCAACATCCCCCTCCCTGAGCTTGCATCACCCCTCATGTTTCTCCCCCTCCCTAAAATGGGCCCCACCTGGAGTTAGATATCTTAGTTTGGGGGGTGCGGGGCAAAGAAGGCATAGCCCCCCCGCATAAAAAGCAAGTACATATTGGCCCCCGCACAGAAAGTTAGGAGTCATCACTGTTTCTTGTCTTTGCTGTAGTGTACATGGCCGTTTTGGTTTTCAGCAAAGTGCACGTGCTGTTATTGTCGCTGTTGTGCAGCTGCTTGAGAATACATAGAACCCGTTCACACAGGTCCCAAAGGGACCTGCGTGAAAGTGGATACAATTCCACTATCTCAAAAAGAAAGGAAATTCTTTGCAAAAAAGCTGCATGCACTAAATAGTGTTCAAGGTAATGCCACAAAAGTAGGGAAATGTGGCATTAAGGTTTTCAACGCTAACTCCCAATCACCCCCACCCCCAGCAGCAAAAGAAAAAAAAAAACATGAGGGGTTTGGATCTCCAGAGTATTGGTGAATCAATGTTGAGGACTTCCTTGGGGTTGTCAACCATGATGTTCACCCCGTTCCCTGAGCAAACAAGGTCACACGTGATGTCCCTTCTTCATGCAGGGCACTGTGTGTAGAAAGCTACAACACACTGTATTGGAAACATGTAGCAAAACATACTTTTCTACTTCTGAAGAGTGTATCAGTGTAGTGGGGTCCCATTAAGTGAAAGACAGGCAGGTTTGCAGGTAAAAATGCCTTGGCTGGGCATATATTTATTTTAAAATAACAAAAAAATCACTTTCAGGATGGTTATACAAGTTCATTTAAATCAGGATGAAACAAGCAAAATGTCATGACTTGTGTCCCCTTCCCCAAGTTGCATCCCCAATTCGAGGAGGGGGAAATGAGTTGTAGTAAATGGAGTCCACTCCGAAGAAAGGGGAGTTACTAGCGGGGTACCACACGGTTCAGTACTGGGGCCGGTCCTCTTCAGTGTCTTTATAAGTGACATTGTGGAGGGACTGGAAGGAAATGTATGCCTCTTTGCAGATGACACAAAGATCTGCAACAGGGTTGATACACGGTGGGGTGGGGGGGTGGAAAGAATGAGAAGGGACTTGGCAAGGTTGGAGGAATGGTCAAAAGAAAAAATTACTCACCTTAGTAATGTTGTTTCTTCTAATGGAGTCTTGCTATATTATGATATATGCAGTATAACCCCAAGTTAGAACTGCTCCGGAGGTGAAAGAGTTAACTTTCCATGCAGGGCATGGAACCTTGAGCGCAGCTCAGTTGAAAACTCTGTCTGTTGTAGCTCAAACTTAAACTGTCAGATCTTTACGAGCAAAACTCACTAAGGTTCTGTGTGGAAGCCAGAACCTACACTAGCCCACTGGCTACTAACTACAAAAACACATTTTTGTTCTTGATCCCAAAACAAAGACTCAAGTCAGGGGATTCAAAAAAAAAAAATAAAGCATAACACCTAAGCACCCTAAGAAAGGGTGAAAATAAAGTGGGCATCTATGAAGTGCCAACATTGCACTGCCCACCCACATCCCAAAAATAGAGGTTCTGAGAGGGGCAGGCTGGGGGGGAGGTCATAATATAGCAAGACTCCATTAGAAGAAACAACATTACTAAGGTGAGTAATTTTTTCTTCAAACAACATGAAGTCTTGCTATATTATGACATATGCAGATTACACAGCAGTACTTCCATGGAGGAGGGACAGAACCTACTTAGGAAATAGGATCTGAAGCACAGCTGTGCCAAATCGAGCATCACTCCTAGCCTGGATATCCAGGGAGTAATGCTTAGTAAAAGTGTGAACTGTTTTCCAGGTAGCTGCTTGACATATCTCTAGGATAGGGATGTCCCTGGCAGCAGCCAGAGATGCAGCTGTACCTCTGGTAGAGTGAGCCCTCAGGCCTGAGGGAGGGATCTTACCCAGTTTTTCATAGCAAAATTGGATACAAGACACAATCCACCTGGCAATGGATCTTTTAGTGGCAGGTTTACATTTACCAACCTCACCATAAGTGAGGAACAATTGGAGGTATTCAAACCTGTGACCCTTGGTACGTTCTATATAGTAACTAAGGGCTCTTTTGACATCTAAACTGTGCAATCTCCTCTCGCCAGAGGAGGAATGGTCAGTGAAGTACACAGGAAGAGACATGGATTGATTAAGGTGGAAGTCTGAAACCACCTTAGGCAAAAACTTTCTGTTAGTCCTGAGAACCACCTTATCTCTGTGAAAGGAGATAAAATCAGGCTCCACTGACAATGCTTGCAGCTCACTTATGCACCTGGCAGAAGTGATGGCTACCAGAAACACAGTTTTCCAAGTCAAGTACTTAAGCTCTGCTGAAGACAATGGCTCAAAAGGGGGTTGCATAAGCTGGGCAATGCAAATATTAAGATCCCAAGCAGGGGCAGAGACCCTGAACGGAGGGTTGGTGTGAAGCAACCCTTTAAAAAACTTGGAGAACACAGGGTGAGCTGAAAAAGAAGGTGGCTTACCTGCTGATACGAAGACAGACACGGCTGCCAAGTGCACTTTTAGGGTAGCTGGTCTCAGCCCCAAAGAATTCAAATGCACCAAATAATCCAGGATCGTGGGCACGCCAGCAGATTCTGGGAAATATGCTTACTAGCACACCATATGGAAAATCTTTTCCATTTTGAATTATAAGTAGCCCCGGTGGAAGGCTTCCTAGAGGCCTTCAAGATATCCAATACACCTTGGGAAAGGTGTAGGTCAGCAAACTCTAACTCTTCAAGAGCCATGCATAGAGATTGAGAGATTTGAGGTTCGGATACCAAACTCTCCCCTGGGCATAGGTTAACAGGCTGTGATTCCTGGGAAGACACAGGGGAAGGTGGACTGCTAAGGACATGAGGAGTGGGTACCAGGGCTGCCTGGCCCAATCTGGAGCAATCAGGATCATCTTGCAAGGTTGAGATCTGATTTTGACTAGCACCTTGAAGAGAAGAGGGAAGGGGGGAAAGCATAGAGAAACTTCCCTTCCCAACTGAGTAGGAAGGCATCCAGAGGGACTGAGCCCAACATTGGGGCCTGCAGCAAAAGGGAGTTGGTGATTGTCTGGGGCTGCAAAGAGATCTATCTGCGGGTGCCCCATCTGGCAAATACTACCTCCAGTACTAGGATCCAGTGCCCATTCGTGATGGCCCTGGGAAATCCTGCTGAGCATCCGTTCGGACACTGTCCTGCCTGGGAGGTGAACTGCCGTAAGGAAGGCGCTTAGAGAATAAGCCAGAGACCACAACTTCATTGCTTCGTGCACAAGGCCGTAGACCGAGTGCCCTTGTTTGTTGATGTACCACATTGTAGTGGTATTGTCTGTTCTGACCTGAACAACCTTGTTCTGAACAGATGTGGAAAAAACCTGGAGTGCTAGAAAAACTGCTCTGAGTTCCAACAAATTGATGTGGAGCAGAGATTCCTGAGGGGACCACAATCCCTGGGTAGTGAGATCGTCCATGTGAGCTCCCCACCCCAAGAGGGATGCATCTGTAGTAAGGATTAGGGAGTGAGACTGAGAGATGAAGGGAACCCCCTGTCTCAGATTGCTCTGGTCCTGCCACCACTGAAGGGCCTGGATCAGGGTTCGAGTCACTGGGATCAATTTGGTTAGAGGATCAGTCCTTTGAGACCAAAAGGCTCTCAAATGGAACTGGATGTCCCTCATCTGAAATCTTGCTCCCTGCACTACTGCTGTAGAAGCAGCCATGTGCCCCAGGAGCTGTAGAAAATGCCTTGCTGGTCGAGAGACCTGCAGAGTGAAATAAGAGGCCAGAGAGACCAAAGTCCTTGCTCTTTCCAGAGGGAGGAAGGCTCTGGCCTCTTTTGTGTTCAGTTCTGCGCCTATGAAGGTGAGAAGCTGGACAGGCTCCGGAACTGACTTTGGAAGATTGAGAAGGAAACCTAGAGATGTAAGCAGTTGCTGAGTTACTTGTAGGTGTAGTTTGACCTGGTCTGGAGACTGGCCTACAATGAGCCAGTCGTCCAGATAAGGAAAGATGGCAATCTTTTGCCTTCTTAAGTGAGCAACTGCTACTGCCAGGCATTTGTGAACACCTCGGGCTGAGGTGAGGCCAAAGGGCATTGCTCTGAACTGGTAATGGCCTGAGGGCAGTTCGAATCTGAGGTACTTTTGATGGGAGCTTCTGATGAGAACATGGAAGTAGGCATCCTTGAGGTCCAGGGAGGCTAGCCAGTCCCCTGGCCTTAGAGACGGTAAAATAATTCCCAGAGTCACCATTTTGAACTTTGGTTTTAAAAGGTGCTTGTTTAGATACCTGAGATCCAGGATGGGCCGCCATTCTCCTGTCTTTTTTGGGGTAAGGAAGTACCTGGAGTACAACCCTTTGCCCTGGTGTAGGGGTGGAACCCTTTCCACTGCTCTGAGAGCCAGGAGGGAAGAAACTTCTGTTTCCAGAGCAAGTGCCTCTGATGGATTTGCAGGTGGAAAGGACCTGGCTCTCATCTTCGGAAATTTTTTGAAGCCGAGAACCAGTCCCTGGCTTACTATTTCCAAGACCCACTTGTCTGATGTTAAAGACTTCTAGTCCTGGACAAAGTAAGCCAGCCTGCCCACTACCAGTAGTGGAGAATTGGCCCTGGCCACCCCATCAGGGAGCCTGTTTTGCAGGGGCTTTGGGCTGAGGGGTAGAAACGGGATTACTAGAACCCCTTCTGCCTCTTCCTCTAAAGAACCCCCTCTGGGCATAAGCAGAAGAGGAGGCCTGGGCTTGGTAAAAAGGCCTATGAAAAGGCCTGCCCCTGCCCCTGACATGCTGCCTTTGAGGAGTGGCTTGCCTTTCTTTGGCCTGTCCACTCCTATAGGTGGTCCTATACTCATCCATTTTCTTCATATAATTCTCTGTCTGCTCCCCAAACAGAGAATTGCCCACAACAGGAAAATCCATAGCCTTAGACTGAGTATCCTGTGACAGGGCAGTACATCTGAGCCAGGCCATTCTGCGAAGAGACACAGATGTGCCATGACTCTTGATGAAACATCATTAGAGTCTACTGCAGCATGAAATTGCACCTGGATGCCTCAATACCATCCGCAGCCACCTGCTCCAGTTCCCTGGCAAGCTGGTCAGGCCTGTTTTGCTAGAGCCAGCACAGTATCCCATCTGGATTTCTGGTACCTAGCTGCATAAGCCATATAATTTGCCTGTCTGAGTCCTAAAGATGTGCCATGTACTGTTTCTTTGCCATGGCATCCATCCTCCTGGAATCCTTTTCAGGAGGGTGAGAGGCTAGAGGAATATTAGCCTTGTCACAGGCTGCAGCCTGCACTACCCCCACATGGCTGCATTGCTGAGAGAGGAACTCCGTATCAGAGCCTGATAATGTATACCTCTTGTCCATCCTTTTATCAACAGGAAGGATAGAGTGAGGAGTTTTTAGAATGTTTACTGTCTGTTTCCTAAAGGATCTGTGCAAAGGAATAGACAGTCTCCTAGTCTCTGGAATACCCATCATTTCTACATAATCAGGCTCTTCTTGGTCATCAACAGCTTCCTCAGCAGGGAGTTGGAGAGTTTCAGCAACTTTCTTATAGAACATAAAATGAGAAGGGGACTCGGATAGCCTGGGGGAGGGGACCCCCTGAAGGTCTGTCTGGAGAGATGTCCGGTTCAATGGGCACATCCAGACCTTCAAAATCACATTCACTCTCCTCATACCCCTCCTCCCCTTCCTCTGGTTCATAAAAATCCTCAAAATCATAATCTTGAACCGGTGGAACCGTCCGAACCGATCGCTTCCCTGATGGTGTCGGTTCGGACGGAACCGGGGAAAGACACTGAATAGCTTTAGCTATTTCCTTAGCAGTTGGAGAAAAACCTTTTGGCTCCACACTAGCTGACTTTCTAGCCCTTCTAGTTGGAACCGGCTCCTCAGAGCTGGCTCTTCGTTTGCCCGAGAAAGTATCGCCCTGGTCAGAGGGCTCCCTCAGGTTCGGTTGAACCGAACCGGCTGGCCATCCAGGTCAGCAGACTTTTGGCCTCCCTTTCCGGAGCCTACCAACTCTCTTTTCCACGTGGCAGCAGGAAAATTTTATAAATCTGGCAGTCTGCACTAAGTGGTCAAACCCCAGACAATATACACAGGGTGTGGGTCAGCCTTTAGCAAAGGCTTCCCACAGAGGCCATAGTGCTGAAACCCAGTGGGTCCGGTTTTTCTTTGCTCTCAGACATAGTGCCAGCCTAACCAAAACTTGCCTGCTAATGGCAATCCGCCAAGCAAGATCTCTTTATCGGTTCCCAACCGTGTCACGGGTCGTGGAAAACCGTAATAAAATCGTTTTTAGAACCGATAAGAACCGGGAACCGCACTCTAAAGGACTAGAAAGTTAATTTAAAACCAATCTGATCGGTTCAAACCGAACCGAAAAAGACGTTTACAAGTTCCACACAGAAGAAATAAACGTAAGCCTATCTATTACTTACAATACCACAGACAGAGCTTGAACTGACCGATTGCAGTTTAATTTCAGTAAATAAACCGAGAATTACACTTTTTAACCAACAAACGAACCGAGCAGCAGGAGAAATCTCCGGAGCGACTGTTCAGTGAGACGGAGTAAAGAATCTGACAGTTTAAGTTTGAGCTACAACAGACAGAGTGTTCAACCGAACTCGCGCTCAAGGTTCCATGCCCTGCATGGAAAGTTAACTCTTTCACCTCCGGAGCAGTTCTAACCTGGGGTTATACTGCATATGTCATAATATAGCAAGACTTCATGTTGTTTGAAGTATGGCAGCTTAGATTCAATGTAAAGAAGTACAAAGTAATGCACCTGGGAAACAAAACCCCAGGGGAAGAGTACACAATGGGGGGAGGTACTAACAACAAAAATGGAAAGGGCCTGGGGGTAGTCATATCAATTGACCTAAAAGGTAGGCAAGCAATGTGAAAAGGCAGTAAGGAGGGCTAGGGGCATACTGGGATGCATAGGGAGAGGCATCAGCAGTAGAAAACAGGAAGTTGTCATCCCTCTGTACAGACAGTTGGTGAGACTCCATCTGGAGTACTGCATGCAATTCTGGAGACCCCATCTCTGCAAGGACATAGACAGGATGGAGGCAGTCCAGCGGAGGGCAACTAAAATAGTGCAGGGTCTGTACCAGAAATCATACAAAGAGAGACAAAAGGAGCTTAATATGTATACTCTCGAGGAAAGGAGGAAGGGGGGCGCATGATAGAAACTTTCAAGTATCTCAAGGGAATCAGCAAAGTCCAAGAGGGTAGCATCTTTCAGAAAAAGAGATGTGTAAGAACAAGGGGGCACAATTTGAAGATGGAGAGGGGACGGCTCTGGGGCAACGTGAGGAAGTATTTTTTCACGAAGATGGTGGTGGACACATTGGACAGCCTTCCTGAAGAAGTAGTGGGGTCAAAAACAGTGGTGAAATTCAGGAATGTATGGGACAGACATAAGGCAATTATAGTGGGGGAGGGGGTAGGAGGAAGTAGGCTGTTTGTTAACTAGAATCCGCAGGTTATCCAATAGGTAGGGAAATGGGCAGACTCGGTGGGCCAAGCGGTCTTTATCTGCCATCAAAGTCTTTGTTTCTATGTCAGTTACATGAGGCTTTCTTTGTTCAGACTGAAATAAAGCATTGCAATAACCACAGAAGAACTTCCTTAGACATCTATAGTTATCCCTCTCTAGGCATATCTTAGGGAAAAGGATGCAAGTCTCAAGGCTCCTTCTAACTTCTCTCTGGAGTTTGGTCTTCTCTCACTCAGGTCAGGTACAAATGAAACACAGCCCCCCTAAAGCAGGGAAACCATCCCCTTTAAATATCCTTCCTTAGGGTCACCTGACACCCAAGTCTCACGCTTCTGACATCTTAGCAGTATAATTAGCTTTTTGTTTCTTTATACAAACTAGTATTCTTCGCAAAACACAGGTCATGTTTTTTTATACATTTAAAACATTCAAAAAAACTAATATAAACATAAATTTCCTTGAAGAAACAGACAATAAGCATAATTATTTGAGACCTACCCTTAAAGGCCCTTCCTATGGGTCCTCCACTCCTTTTCCATTTCTGGATAAAAAAAAAACACAGGTGAAACCAGTTAGCTCTGAGATGCACCTCTGTATAATAGGTAAGAACGCATTTGTGATAACTGGTCACCTCTGTTAGGTATCAGTTACACAAACCTTTGAAACAGTGTCTATGATTAATGTTATTCTTTTTACATTATATACGTTTTTAAGCACATTAACATACATAATGTAGCTTTGCAGCTACCAGCAACCCCAAATCGGAGTCTGCAAGCAGGACACCAGAGCACAATGCTCTGTGCTCCCACTCTACCGGGCTGCCTGCAGTACAGCACAGGAGAAGAACGGGCAAGGAGGTTCCACTTTTTATTTTTACATGGCTCCTATCCTTTAAAGCAACCCAAAGGTTTAAGCTTCATAGAGTGGAACACAAAAGCATTTAGAAAGTTTCCTAATTATTATAGGTCAGCTTTCTGGCTGGCTTTACTTTTTGAAATACCCTCTGGGTATTTGCTAGCCCAGTGGCGCTGAGGGTTGAGGTGCTGGATGCCTTTCCTCATGCCACGCAGGTGACCCGGATTCAGGAACGACCTCGGTCAGCCGGAGAGCCGGCACGGGGAGCAGGATTGGCAGCCAAAGGCACCTCCGCCTCCCAGGGTGGTGCGCACCCCCTCAGAAGTTCCGCCTCCCACCGAGTGGAGGTCTGTGGTAGCGAGGCAGGAGGGGTGGCAGTGTAGCGGAAGGCACCTGGGTGTGATAAAGCAAGATACTCTCCTGCCATGCTGTATGCCGCATGCCTGGGAGAAAAGTCGAGGAAAAAAAAAATTTATATATATATATATAAAAAATAGTAAGTAACTGTTTATTTTTAGGTGCCCAATCCCAGAGATTCTGGGTGCCGTACATAAAATAAAAGGTCAGGTTTAAATCAGCAATACAATTACAGAGAGCATCAAAATCAGACATTATTAAAATCACAATATCTCTTCAGGGTAAGCAAGTTTAAATATGTGAGTTTTCAGGCCCCTCCTAAATACCCTCAGGGTAGACAGAACACCCCCTCAGGCCTCATGACAACAGTGCTTGTCTGCCCTGGACTGAGGGTCCATGTCTCACCATGACAGCCTTTTCAGCATTTTAGGGTTCCACTTGTTGCTTGCCAGAAAAGCATGGCTGCAGTAGGTGAACACACCTTCAGAGCTACATGGAACTGTTTTATTTCTGTTTCCCTTATATTTGTTTGTATGCACCCGTTACTTTTATATCCCTGCTGGCCACCCAGCCAGCATGTCGACTATGGCCCAGTCAGGTAAAAGGGTGGGGGAGAAGAAGACTTTGTTTCCAACACAAAGTGAGCAATCAGTAAATAACATAAAGGGCATAGGAGCCCTAATGTGTCATCCACTCCATCCTGATGCTGCTAAAAAGAAACAGGAAGAGCTAAAAAAAAAAAAACAGGAAGGGAGGAGGATCAAACAAAGCAAACGGTGATTTAAAACTACAAAACATTTATTCCACCGGGTTTTGGCTCCCCATCATGGGTATTGGCTAGTATAGACCCTAGCGGATTTGTTCACCTTTTGGGGGGGGGCAAAGACAGCAAAGTAGGAAAGATAGGAGAAGAAAGAAACAAAAGCAGAAATATAGACAAAGTTAAAAGGGCAGGTAAAGCGGGGGAAGGGGGCTACAGGTCTGAGGGTGGCCAGTTTTCAGTCTGCAGCTAGGAAAAATAGCTTAGAAAACAGGACAATGCAGAAGAAGGGAGAGGAACAGAGGCATTGACCCTGTCACAATCAGTATAAGGCACTGGCTTGGAGATGTACCTTTTGCTTCAGACAGGAGGCTACGGGCCGGGGGGAGGGGTGAACATTAGGGTTGTCGACCCCGTGGATGACCCCACAATTGATCTGCCAAGACTCCATAGGCGCAAAATCCTAATGTTTTTTTCTTTTTGCTGCTTGGGGGGGATGGGGGTGGGGAGTTAGGGTTGGTAACCCTAACATGACATTTCCCTACTTTTGTAGCATTACTGTGAACCATAATTGGTGTATTAACGGATTTATTTGCTAAGAATACATATATATATTTTTGCGCAATTGCACAAATATAGTTAAGATTGAGTGGAATGTTCAATGTTAAGCCCCAATTTTTGCACCTTAGTAACTTTGGTGGCCTTCAACTAAATTGCATGAAATTTGGCATGTGTGATCTGAATGGCAAGTTCTATGGACTTGTGAAGTTTCATGAGTGCTTAACCAAATTCTGAGATCTGGAAACATCAAAAATTCATAAAAAGCACTGATTTTGGATGTTTTTTTTTTTTTGCTCCTACCTACAGGCAATATCGTATGGAATTTTGTTTCAAAACTTTTACACCTATAGCAGCTTACACCAAGGGTGTGTATTCTGAAGGTTTCGTGAAGAAATATTAATATTTCCAGAGTTATAAGGTTTTGAAATTTGGCTTCTGAGCATGCTCATTGGGGTTTTCAGGATAACTCTCTGATATGACCCAAAAATTTTTCTTTCATGAGACATTTTTAGGTCATGACTAATTGTGGTTTTGTATGTGAGAATACAATTTTAGGTTGTGACGGCTGCCATCTTGTTTTTTCTTCTGGGCAAAAAAAGGAAAAATACATAAAAACAAGCTATTTAAAAAAACACATGGATATTGCTAAATGGGACCTGTTAAACTCAATTCAAGGGCCTAAAATACCTTTTTGGGGCTTTGTTAAGTTCTTTGGCCATCAGTTTAGTGAAACAGCTGATTCTTGTGTCATTAGTCGCAAATTATTGGGTTGCACATTTAAGTGTGACTGAAGAATTTTTTGGTAGCACCAAAAATGCTTGTTTTTCTCCCTGATTATTTTTTTGGTCATACATCTAAGTGCAACCCAATAATTTTTTGTGTGAAGTAAAAAAAAATAAAAAGTTTTGGGGCAGACACAGATTTTGATGTGCAGAGGAAGATTTTTTTGGTTGCAAATGTAGTATGACCCAAGAATTTTAGTTTTTTTGAAAGGTTGAAGATATGTATGTGTGATCTAAGAAATTTTAGGTTGCACATTAAGTACAGTACTGCAATACCTACCAGCTTGCAAGATAAAAATTAGATGTTTTGTGTCTCACATACTTTTTGTCATAACTTGGCCATTTTACAATACTTTAGTCCCAAATGTTAAACATACTGTTTACATGACCCTACCTCATGAACAAGGATGGTGGGAATTTTCAAATACAGGTTGAAAGGTGGTTTCGCAGTCACTCTGCAAAACTCAGGTGGGATTTAATACATACTAGTGATGAAGTTCATGACGTGGGGTCAAAATATGAAAAAAAGTTATGAAGAAACATTGTATGCATGACTGGCCTTTGACTCAGCTGGTAGTGTGTTGTGATCCTGTGCTGGTGAGCTGTGTTCGGGAGCAAGCTCAGTGAGCCAGCTGGATTGGCTGAGGCTGGGGGGATGGCACTGCCATGCGGCACCACCACCACCCCCAGTGAGGGATGGTGCAGTCTTGGCCCCATGGGCAACAAGTAACCACATAGTGAAGAGAAGACTTCACTTGACATACAGCCCTGTCCTTCTGCAGCCAGATGAACGCCTGGCCCTGTGCTTCTATTTAGCTGGTGCCGGCAGCATATTCTGACCTGATGGAAAAACACTACGCAGAAGCAGGTGTTGCAGAATATAAGGTTTATTCTCCGGTACACATATAAAACAGCTTACCTAAACAGCTGGGAGTTTGGTACTTCTCCAAATACCTGGGTGATCATACAGCAAACTCAGGGAACAAAGAACTTGCATAATGTTATATACTTATGATAAGAAAGTCTGTTACCTGGGTAACGTCTCATCTGTCAAGCCATGCAAGGCTCTTATTGATTGATTAGGTGGGCGTCTGGCACCCAAAAGAAACAATTACTCACCGAAGTAATATTACTTCTTCCAGGGTATTCCTTAGCATTATTGACAGATACAGTATGCCAGCTGGCTTCAGCTGCCCCAGAGAGGAGGAGTCAATGCAAATGAGGAAGGCATTGGCCAATCAGGATACAGCTAGAGTAGAGTGCTGCCTGCAGTCAGCCTGAGGGAAATCAGACCGCATTTCGGGGCTGAAAAAGAGCAAAAACTGTTCCCGCTAGGGGCACAAAAACTGTTAGCAATAATCCACCATATATTCTAACCCACTTATGAAAACATTTTTTTTTTTTTTTTTTAATCACATGAATGAATGACAGTCATCAAATTTGGCTAAATCCCCTAGCAGAGCCTTTAGACAAGGTTTCCAGGGGTGGAAGGGTGGGAGTGTCAATAATGCTAAAGAATACCCTGGAAGAAGTAATATTACTTCGGTGAGTAATTGTTTCTTCTCACCCCAGGAATTCTTCAGCATCTATTGGCAGATGCAGAATTCGAAGCAGTGTGGTTGGGAGGAGGGCACAGAAAATACAGGTTACTCACCTGTAACAGGAGTTCTGGGAATGGTATATGTTGTTCATCCACACTGTCTGGCAGGTATCCTTGCCGCTTTAAATCTTGCCGGAAGGTCTTCAAGCTGGCTCCTCCCACCCACCCGGGTGGTAAAACTCTCGGCTCCACCCATAGCGCCAGATCTGGCCGCTGGAAGCCAGGTATGTGCGTCGAAGCTAGGGGAGGTCGGGTGAGGTAGTGGATGAACAACAATACCATTCCCAGAACTCCTGTTACAGGTGAGTAACCTGTATTTCTAGGGACATGGATATGTTGTTCATCCACACTGTCTGGCAGACTCCTAGCAGTTCTCCGGGAGGAGGGAGGCAAGCGCACACCCCTGTACTTGGGAATAGAGACTGGAGAACCGAGGCCCCAAAACCAGCATCCCGGCGTGACCAAGGTCGATGTGGTAATGGGTGATGAAGGTGTGTGCTGACTTCCAGGTAGCAGCCCTGCAGATTTCCTGGATAGGGACGTCCCTGGAAGCAGCCACCGATGCAGCAGTATGGCGGGTAGAATGAGCTCTTATCCCTCTGGGAGGCTCCATGCCCACCAACTTACAGCAGAGATCTATGCAGGAGGTGACCCACCTGCCTATCGTCCGCTTGGCTGCAGGTCTGCCAGGTGCAGCTTCAGCGTAGGTGACAAACAGCTGGCGAACCTCTCCCCAAATTTCAGCCGTGCGCTCCTTATAGTAAGCGAGCGCCCTTCTAGGGTCCAGAGTATGGAGCCTATATTCGGCCTCCGAGGTGTGATTGGGGTAGAACACCAGCAGAGTCAACACCTGGTTAAGGTGAAACTCCGACACCACCTTCGGAAGGAATTTCGGTGGGGCGCAGGACAACCTTATCCCTGTGGAAGACCAGGTAAGGAGACTTGATGCAAAGCACCTGGAGCTCTCCCATCCTTCTAGCTGATGTGATAGCCACCAAGAAGGCGGTCTTCCACGACAGGTGAGAGAGAGTTCACACCTGTGCATTGGTTCAAATGGCTTGCCCATGAGCTTTGCCAGTACCAGCAGTAGATCCCACGGAGGTAGAGGTTCTTGCACCGGAGGGGAAATGTGATCAAGGCCTTTGAAAAAGCGCCAGACCACCTTCTCCTGCACCACCGACTGCTTCCCGGCCCGCGCCCGGTAAGCAGAGATGGCTGCCAGATGCACCTTAAGGGTCGTCGACCTAAGCCCTTGCTGAGAAAGGGACAAAAGGTAGTCCAATATGCTCACCAAGGAACAGGAGGAAGGTTCAGGCCCTTGTTCTGGCACCAAATGGAAATCTCTTCCATTTGAAGGCGAGCATTTTCTGGTCGACTCTTATGGGACGCCTCAACCACGCTGAGGACCTCGTCGCAGAAAGACCCAAGGCCTGGAACTCTAGCCAGCAGGAACCAGGCCATCAGGTGCAGGGATTGAAGGTCCGGATGGAATACCTTCCCCTGATTGACTGAGAGCAGGTCCGGGTGAGCTGGAAGCTGTCTCGGGAGCCTGGAGCTGAGGCTGAGGAGATCTGGGTACCAGTACTGGCGGGGCCAGTCCGGGGCTATCAGAATCACCTGCGCCTTGTCCCTCCTTGCTTTGAGAAGCACCTTGTGCATCAAGGGGAACGGGGGAAAGGCGTAGAAGAGGCCCGGGGTCCACGCCCTCGAGAAGGCATCCCCCTGCAGCGATCCCTGCTGAGGGGGGCAGGCATGGAACAGCCTCACCTGCATTCTCCCTGAGGCAAACAGGTCCACCTGAGGTGTGCCCCAGTGGGAGAATAGATCTTGTACTACCTCTGGCAGGAGAGACCACTCGTGGAACGCAGCCCCTATCCGGCTTAGGGCATCGGCCAGGGTGTTGGAGGCTCCTGCCACATGAATGGCTAGGAGATCCGCCTCCAGGCTGCGCACGAGTGACCAGATGCAGAGAGCTTCCTTGCATAGAAGCATGGAGCGCGTCCCGCCCAGGTGGTTTAGATAGTACATGGTTGTGGTGTTGTCCGTCTGGACCCAGACCACTTGACCCCATAGAAACGGAGCAAAGGCGGTGAGAGCTAGGCGGACCGCTCGGAGCTCCAGCAGGTTCATGTGGCATCGGGACTCCCTCGGTGACCAGAGGCCATGCGCTCGGTGTTCCCCCAGATGGGCACTCCAACCCATCAGTGAGGCATCGGTCGATAGAGAGACCGTCGGCTCGGGGCGGACAAACGGGATGCCCTCCTGCAGATGAACTGGATTGGTCCACCACTGGAGAGCGTTCCACATCCCCTGGGTCACCATCACTAGCTGGTCCAATGGATCGCAGCGTTGGGACCACTGGCTGGCCAGCCCCCACTGAAGGGGGCGCATGTTCCAGCGGGCCCAACGGACCACGCTGGTACAGGCCGCCATGAGACCCAGGAGGCGCAGGAAGTCCCGGGCAGGGCGCAATTGCCCAACCAGAAATGACTGGGCAAAGGAGGAAAGAACCTCGACCCCCATCCGCCGGGAGCCGTTCCCTGACTCGAAGACAGTCGAGCTCTGCCCCAATGAAAAGAATCACCTGCTTTGGCTCGAGTTCCGACTTGGCCTCGTTGATGAGGAGGCCGACCTGAGAGCAAACCTAGAGGGCCAGATCTCTGGACCGCTCCACCTCCTGTCTGGAGGGGGCTGCTATCAGGCAATCATCCAGGTAACGGTAAACCCGGACCGCTCGGTGCCGCAGGAATGCTGTCACCACTGCCATGCATTTGGTGAATACCCTGAAGCTGGAGATAAGCCAAAGGGCATGGCTTGGAACTCGAAAAGGGATCCCTTCTCTCGAAAGCGAAGGAACCTCTGATGTGACGGATGGATAGGGACATGAAAGAACGCGTCCTGCAGGTCCAGAGAGCAGAACCACACGCCATGTTCCAAGGATGGTATTATCTGAGCCAGAGTGACCATCCTGAAGGTTCGAGACCTTAGGAACTTGTTTAGGTCGTGTAGGTCGAGAATGGGGCGCCAGCCCCACGTCCGTTTCGGAACCAGGAAGTACCTGGACACGAACCCCGGGTTTGAGGGAGGGTCCGCCACCTCTCTTATCGCCTCCTTCTCGAGGAGGAGAGTGATGTCGGCTCGGCGAGCTGACAGCGAGGCTTCGAACCCCGAGGCCCCCCGAGGTGCGACGGCTCTGAAGGGTGGGGCCTGCTCGAACTCCAAAGGCAGGCCCTTTCCCACCACCTCCAACACCCACCGGTCTGTAGTGATAATGGACCAGGCAGAAAGAAAGTGGCGGAGCCACCCTCCCATGGGGGGCACCTGGGTGAGGCGACGGGGTTGGGGGCTACACCCCTCAACCCGTCACTGGGCAGGCTTGGAGGAAGGACCGCCAAGGGACCTCCAGGGCCTTTACCTCTGCTTCCTGGAGGAGGCTGCGGGCTTGGGTTTGGGATGCTAAGCGCCAGCCTGCTGGCCCTGATGCTGCTGGGCCGGACGTGCCGCGGGGGCGGACGGACGAAAGGGCTTGGGTTGCGGTCTGCGGCCCTTGTCCCTCTGAGCGGATGAGACCAAGTCCAAAGTGGCATTGGACTTTTCGATCCTCTGGAGGTGGCCTTCCACTCCAGGGCCGAAGAGGTCGGTCCCCAGGAAGGGGACATCCACCAATTTGTGCTGGGTATCCGCTGTGAAGGTGGACATCCTCTGCCATGCCCGACGGCGCATAGCCACTGCGGCCGCGACTGACCTGGCGCATGAGTCTCCAATGTCCAGAGCAGTCTGAAGTTGCTGCTTGGCCACCGCCCTGCCCTGGTCCCGCACCTGCCTAACCGTGGTCTGCAGGTCAGCCGGGAGATGAGGGACTACCTTGTCCAGGGAGCCCAACAGGGCATGGGAGAAATGTGCCATAAGCACGGCCGAGCTGGCCTGTCGAAGGCCAAGGGAGGACGCAGTGTAGACTTTTCACCCGGCATAGTCCAATTTCTTGGACTCCTTGTCGGGAGGTTTGTCCACGTCCCTAGCGTTTCCGGCACGCCGGAAAACGCTGTCAGTAACTAACCCCTCGGCTGAGGGATGTTCCGAGAAACCAGACAGGGAACCGGTAGGGAGCGCATACTTCCTGGCCATCCTGGCCGAAGGCACAGGGCAGGAAGCAGGGCGCTGCCAGAGCTCCAAGGCCGGGCCCACAATGGCCTCGGCCACAGGATAGGCCTCCGAAGGGGAATCCCCTCGGTCCAATATCTCCGTGAGGGGATACTTGGCCTGCTTGGATACGGGCTCGAACTGCATCCCGGTGGACTCCGAGATGAGCCTGAGCAAACCCAGGAAGGACAAAGGGCTGTCGTCCAGCGACTGACCTCCAGAGGACTCCAAGTCCACTCGCTTGGAGAAAAGGGAGGAATCGTTGTCGGACTCAGAAGAGTCAACAAACAGCTGCCTCGGGCCTGAGCCACCCTCCACCTGCCGAGGGCGATCGGGAGTGAGGGTGACCAACAGCCTATGGGGCAGACCCTGAGCCGACCGAGAGTTCTTGGTCGGAGCCCCAAACAGCGGCTGTGGAGGCGGAGGTTCCACCGGAATCGGTGGAGCAGCTGGTTTTGGCCGAACAACCGGCCTGGGAACGGGCTCCTCGGGTAAGACGAGGGGTTGTTTCGGCCACTCTGGTGACAGCCACTTAATGGCGGAAGGCGATGGCGCCGGCTTGTTCCTGGTCAGAAGGAGCTGTTGCCACATGAGGTCCTCGTGTCGTCGGCGTACTGCATTGAAGCCTCCCCTCATCCGAGGAGGAGGAGACGGCGGCGCCACTTACCGCGGGTGCTGAGATCGAGACCGCCATGACGGCGGATCGGCTGGATCAAGAAGTCCGAGACCTGACCCCGGCCTTCCGAGGACGGTGCGGGAGGGACGGTGGAACCGGCCCTCCCTCGCTGGAGGGTTCACCAGAGGGCTCTGGAACCGGAGGCACTGGCAAGCCCACGGGATCCTCAACTCCCACCAGGGGAACCGTTGAGAGAGGATTTTCGGCATCGCCGGTCGACAACTCGTCCAACGGGTTGAGAAGGATCTCGACTGCGTCGACGGGAGTCTCGGTGAACTGACCTGACGGGGACACCGTGAGACCAGTGGCCGAAGCCGAACGATTGACCAAAGTTGATGGCCGACAACTCGGGGAGAGGGACCTTTCCCGCTCCCAAGAGCATCGACGGAGGGACTTACCCTTGTCTTTCTTCTTGGACCGAGAAGAAGGTCCAGCAGACGTTGGTCCCTCTCCTCTAGTGGAGAGGGATAGACAAAGCTCCTTAAAGGAAGCTGTGTAAGAGGAACCCAGGGAGCGGATAAATGCCGTGGTCGAGGAAGATGAAGCCCGCGGCCGCCTTTCCTCTTCGCCGAGGGCGATCATCTGCTCTAGCTGATCCGCCGAGCCCACCACCACGGAAACCGCCGACCGGGCCTCTTTTGACTTCACCGGAGGAAAACGTTTCTCAGGGTGCCCCAGTTGTAAACGGGCAGCACGGTCTTCGAGGACGTAGTCTGAGAAGGAAGAGCACAGGTCGCAAGCCTGCGGATTGTGCTCAAGGCCTAGACAGTAGACATAAGTGGAGTGCGGATCTGTCTGAGATATCTTCTGCCCGCAAGGGCACCTCCGAAAACCGGGAGTCGATGTGTCCATCGCAGCCGCGAGGGATAGAAGACCGAAGTCTAGAATGCAAAACACTTTTAAATTCGGAAAACCGAAGAATTAGGAACCAGTCTTATACGCAGAGCGTTAAGGAGGGAACCTGAGCTTCCAAGCGGTAAGGAAGATCTGGCGTCATGGGGCGGAGCGAGAGTTTTACCACTCGGGTGGGTGGGAGGAGCCAGCTTGAAGACCTTCCGGCAAGATTTAAAGCGGCAAGGATACCTGCCAGACAGTGTGGATGAACAACATATCCATGTCCCTAGAACCTATTTTAAGAAGAGGCTCTGAAGTACCATCCTGCCAAAATTGGCATCCTATCAGACTACACATCCAAGAAAAGATCTTATTGAATGTGAGAAGCAAATTTCAAATAAGTGGTCTGCACACTTTTAGTAAGGATATAGCCTTGAACGCTGCCCAGAATGCAGCTGGTCTCCAGGAAGTAGGCCCTAAGCATGAGAAGGGCTGAATGTCAGACTTACTGTACCAGACCCGAAATATGGGAAAACAGTCCCATGGGAAAGTACTCTTGGTCACTGGTTTGTCCTTTTCTGCAAAAACGCAAGAAAGGAAGGGATGATAATGACAGTTCCGGAACTGCTAGGACTGCTGACACAGACCGGCAGGACTAATGCATGCCCCATCCAGCTTGAGATAGTTTAGACAGGACTTGCCTGAGAGCAGTACAGGTAGAGAAAAAGGGTTGATGAATGTGGAAATGCTAGAACACTTGGGAAAAGAATTTCCTATCCGTCCAGAAGACTAAGCTGTTCTTGAAGGCACTGAGAGGATAAACCCTAAGAGAACAACCTGAAACTCTAAAATACATCTGACAGAGGAAAGACAAGCAGAAAGGTTGTCTTCAATGTTACTCGCTTCAGGGCAGAATTTCCACAGGTTCAAAGGGACACTCCATGAACTTGAATGTACAGAGGTTTGTGCTCCATGGGAAAAAACTCCAGTCCCTAGAAGAGTCTGGAAGTGAACGACCCCTTGCGGAATTATTTGAAATAGTCTGAGAAATGACAGATTTCTCTTGCCTGATGGAAAAAGAATCGGAGTAACTGCTAGGTGTTGAGATTCCAGGAACTGATGAAAGAAGAACTCTCTCAGAAACCAAGACCCAATGATGGAACCCCCCAAAGGGAAGCGCCAACCGGAAGGAAGCCTCTGTACCGAAGATTTGAACAGGAGAGGTGTGAAGTTCACTGTTTGCTTACACCAGTCCAGCTTGCAAAAGGGTTCAGGCTTCACGAAAAATTCTCTTATTTGGAATCTGACCTACAGGCCTGGCCCCTGGGACTCTAGTGGCAAAATTATGCACCATATACAGGGAACGAACTTCCCCTGACAAGAGATGAGCACTGCCCCCTAAGAGTTGCCGAGATTTAAATAGGTAGGGGACTTTTTTTCTAGTAGGTACAAAGAACCCCCAAGACTGTAGGAAATAACATGTCAGACTTGGGGCTTGAAAACCAAAGTCAAGGAGAATCGGTTAAGGTCAGCCAAGCCTCTGATAAGGGAAACCAGAGATTCCCTGTCTTCAGGTGAGAACCGCCAACCTATTCAGATACCTGGAGAACAGCCTGATTTTTACTCCATATCTGAGAACACTCTGGAGGCAGTCTAAACGGCATGGAAGAAAACTGCCTGAAAAAAATCTCGTACTAAGGAACTGAGAACACAGAATGTATCGAGGGAGACAAGAAAATTCCCCTACGTTTGCAAAAGAAAGACCTGAGTCAAGGAAGCATCCTGATCCCGGGTTGTGAAAATTGATAATGATTTGCTGTTCCCTATTTTCCTTTAAAATTCCGGTAATAGCCTGAGAAAAAGGTCCAGCTCCCAAGGAGGAGGGAACCCTTTCACGACTTTGACTCTCACGACGTTCTAGTGCTCTAGTTACCACTGCTGACATGCTACTGAAGAACAACAGAGAATGCAGCACTTGGAGGTACACTTAAGATATTTATTTACTTATCACGTACATAGATATACTGTATATATATTTATATGTCAATATCTGCATACTGTACATCTCCCTCCCTTTAATTTTTTTTTTTTTACACTAACCAAAGAAGGGATAAAAACTTGAACCAAGAAGAAAAGTAACTGAAGAAAAAAGGGATTACCAGGAATGAATAGAGCATTCCTGCCTAAACCCCTGGAAAACTTCACATTTGGAAATTTCCTAATGTGTTGGCGTAGGGAAAAAAGGTTAAAGGGAGAATAATTCCTACCCGAAGTTCCCCATTGCAACTTCTGAGGAAGGAACACTTATGCTTAACTGAGTACTAGGAGTGTTAAACTCATCCATACGTGCCAGTCAGCTTCAGTGTGCCATAAAGACAAACCAAAATTTGCACCAAAGCATAACCCAAAAGGCTGGAACTTTTCAGACAGGCAAGCCTGAGGGAAATGACCTA
Source organism: Neoceratodus forsteri (assembly GCA_016271365.2). Taxonomy (NCBI): domain Eukaryota; kingdom Metazoa; phylum Chordata; order Ceratodontiformes; family Ceratodontidae; genus Neoceratodus; species Neoceratodus forsteri. The sequence goes on along the minus strand of CM028131.1, from coordinate 766,364,085 downwards.
CGCCAAGACTCTAGAAGCTGTAACATTATGACTTGCTATGAGAGCATAGTGCTACTATATGCCACTTGGGTATTCCAGCAAACCTCCTTGTGAATAGTGCTCCAGAGCTGTCGCACTATGGCAAAGATAGTAAACATCAAAACACTCTTACTGTATAATAGCGTATGCTGCAAAGGTAGGAGACATTATGTAAATTTCTTACACATGGTATATGATTATCTAGAGTCTCATCTCTGGAGGGAAAGCAGACAGTGGCATGAGACTGAGAAGCAGACCACTGTTTGCGCTAACTCTCTTTAATCTGAAAGTGTACAGATAAAAACAGCAGAACACTTACCAAGCTGGTAATTCCTCTAAATGCTTCTGTCAACCCGAAAGAGAAGGAGGGGTTTCCACAACCTACCTGTAGGTGTCTTCAGAGAGTTGACAACTTCTTTGGAGGACAGCAACCACCAGATCTATGAAGTTGTCGTCCTCCACCTCTTTATCGGTGTCATCCTGGACAGGAAAGTCCAGGGAGTCCACCAGTTGAATAAATACGCCTCATTATACCATAACCTGAATCAACCTCAGGGTGACTGACTGGAATTAGTGGGCCCCAAGAGGAGTTCATGAAGGAAAATCCTCTCCTAAATTACTACTACTAATAATAATAATAACAATAATATTCTTGGGCGTAAGGATTAACAAGGAGAGGAATACTCTGATCCAAAGGAGCTGAGAACACGCCCAGAAAAATAAAGTCTGGAATAATTGCAAAGCTCTCAGAAATTCAGTTGCAGAGGGCATACTTTTATCAAGCCCTGATGACTCCCTAAGTCCTTCAGGAGGGAGGGTCAGAGGAGATTAATCTCTATCTTTGTGCAGGGAAGAGGACACCCTGCCTATTTTCAAATTAAAGGCTTGGACAAACAACTACTACAGAACCAGACTTGTAATAGTAGAAGTCCCAAGGGGGCTTGTCTTTTCTTTTGTGTTAACCTGAGGTACCCTCCTCAGTGCTTTTAGAGGAGGGGGAGGTAGACTAAAAGTCCAGATAATAATAGTTAGGCCAAAGCTTATACAAATCAGAATCAACTTTAAGAGATTTTTTTTTCACAAAGAGGAAAAAATAGAACCACCTCCACACCTCTTGTCAACAAAGCCCACTGCACAGCAAACAAGACAGCCTCACCCCAAAAGAGAGGGGATTACCCTTCAAATATCAATCATTTTGAATTTAAATAGAGAAAAAAGGGTTTCAAGAATTCGCGCTGGTGCGCAATGGAAAAATATGCGCACACGTGTGAAAAAACAAATCAATTATTTTAGTGCAAAAGTGTTAAAAACCACCGATAAATACTAAAAACAAATTAAATAAAAACGAAGTAAGAAAAAATTACTCACCTTAGTAATGTTGTTTCTTCTAATGGAGTCTTGCTATATTATGACATATGCAGTGAGTCCCAACCTTCGAACTGCTCCGGAGGTGAAAGAGTTAACTTTCCATACTAGGCATGGAACTTTGAGCACGAGCTCGGTTGAAAGCTCTGTCTGTTGTTCTTCAAACTCAAACTGTCAGATCTTTATAAGCAAAACTCACTAAGGTTCTGTGTGGAAGCTGTAAATCTACACTAGCCAACTGGCTACTAAATATAAGAACACATTTTTTGGTCCCAAAACAAAGACTCAAGTCAGGGGATCCAAAAAATAAAAACACTAACACCCAAACACCCCAAAAGGAGGGGTGAAAAACAAGGTGGGCATCTACTAGTGCCAACACTGCACTGCCCACCAACATCCCAAAAGCAGAGGTTCTGAGAGGGCAGGGGGGAGGTCATAATATAGCAAGACTCCATTAGAAGAAACAACATTACTAAGGTGAGTAATTTTTTCTTCAAACAACATGAAGTCTTGCATATTATGACATATGCAGACTACATTAGCAGTACTCTCCATGGAGGAGGGACAGAACCTACTTAGGAAATAGGCTCTGAAGCACAGCTGTGCTGAATCGAGCATCACCCTAGCCTGGATGTCCAGGGAGTAATGCTTGGTAAAAGTGTGAACTGTTTTCCAGGTAGCTGCTTGACATATCTCTAATATAGGATGTCCTGGCAGCAGCCAGAGACGCAGCTGTACCTCTGGTAGAGTGAGCCTCAGGCCTGAGGGAGGAACCTTACCCAGTTTTTCATAGCAAAACTGGATACAAGAGACAATCCACCTGGCAATGGATCTTTAGTGGCAGGTTTATTTTACCAACCTCACCATAAGTGAGGAACAGTTGAGGGAATCAAACCTGTGACCCTTGGTACGTTCTATGTAGTAACTAAGGGCTCTTTTGACATCTAAACTGTGCAGTCTCCTCCGCCAGAGGAGGAATGGTCAGTGAAGTACACAGGAGAGACACAGATTGATTAAGGTGGAAGTCTGAAACCACCTTAGGCAAGAACTTTCTGTTAGTCCTGAGGACCATCTTATCTCTATGAAAGGAGATAAAATCAGGCTCCACTGACAATGCTTGTAATTCACTTATGCGCCTGGCAGAAGTGATAGCTACCAAAAACACAGTTTTCCAAGTCAAGTACTTAAGCTCTGCTGAGGACAAGGGCTCAAAAGGGGGTTGCATAAGCTGGGCAATGCAAATATTAAGATCCCAGGCAGGGGCACGGTCCCTGAATGGCAGGTTGGTTTGAAGCAACCCCTTGAAAAACTTGGAGAATACAGGATGAGCTGAAAGAGAAGAGGGTTTACCTGCTGATAAGAAAGCAGACACGGCTGCCAGGTGTACCTTCAGGGTAGCTGGTCTCAGCCCCAAAGTATTCAAATGTACCATGTAATCCAGGACTGTGGGTAAGTCAGCAGATTCTGGGGAAATGTGCCTGCCAGAGCACCATATGGAAAACCTCTTCCATTTGGAATTATAAGTAGCCCTGGTGGAAGGCTTCCTAGAAGCCTTCAGAATATCCAATACACCTTGGGAAAGGTGTAGGTCAGCAAACTCTAACTCTTCAAGAGCCAGGCCTCGAGAATGAGAGATTTGAGGTTCAGGTACCAAACTCTCCCCTGAGCACAGGTTAACAGGTTGTGATTCCTGGGAAGACACAGGGGAAGGTGGACTGCTAAGGACAGAAGGAGTGGGTACCAGGGCTGTCTGGCCCAATCTGGAGCAATCAGGATCATCTTGCAGGGTTGAGATCTGATTTTGACTAGCACCTTGAACAGAAGAGGGAAGGGGGGAAAAGCATAGAGAAACTTCCTTTCCCAACTGAGAAGGAAGGCATCCAGAGGGACTGAGCCCAACACTGGGGGCCTGCAACAAAAAAGGGGAAGTTGGTGATTGTCTGGGACTGCAAAAAGATCTATCTGCGGGGTGCCCCATCTGGCAAATACTACCTCCAATACTAGGGGATCCAGTGACCATTCGTGATGGCCCTGGGAAATCCTGCTGACAGCATCTGCCAGGACATTGTCCTTGCCTGGGAGGTGAACTGACGTAAGGGAGGTGTTCAGGGAATAAGCCAGAGACCACAACGTCATTGCTTCTGTGCACAAGGCCGTAGACCGAGTGCCTCCTTGCTTGTTGATGTACCACATTGTAGTGGTGTTGTCTGTTCTGACCTGCACAACTTTGTTCTGAACAGATGTGGAAAAAACTTGAAGTGCTAGAAAAACTGCTCAGAGTTCCAACAGGTTGATGTGGAGCAGAGATTCCTGAGGGGACCACAATCCATGGGTAGTGAGGTCGCCCATGTGAGCTCCCCACCTGAAGAGGGATGCATCTGTAGTAAGGATTAAGGAGTAAGACTGAAGGGTGAAGGGGACCCCGTCTAAGATTGCTCTGGTCCTGCCACCACTGAAGGGCTTGGATCAGGGTTCGAGTCACTGGGATCAATTTGGTTAGAGGGTCTCTCCTTTGAGACCAAAAGGCTCTCAAATGGAACTGGAAGTCCCTCATCTGAAATCTTGCTTCCTGCACCGCTGCTGTAGAAGCAGCCATGTGCCCCAGGAGCTGCAGAAAATGCCTTGCTGGTCGAGAGACCTGCAGGGTGAAGGAGGAGGCCAGAGAGACCAGGGTCCTTGCTCTTCCAGAGGAAGGAAGGCTCTGGCCTCTTTTGTGTTCAGTTCTGCACCTATGAAGGTGAGAAGCTGGACAGGCTCCAGAACTGACTTTGGAAGACTGAGAAGGAAACCTAGAGATGTGAGCAGTTGCTGAGTTACCCGAAGGTGTAGTTTGACTTGGTCTGGAGACTGGCCTACTATGAGCCAGTCGTCTAGGTAAGGAAAGATGGCAATCTTTTGCCTTCTTAAGTGGGCAACTGCTACTGCCAGGCATTTTGTGAATACCCTCGGGGCTGAGGTGAGGCCAAAGGGCATTGCGCTGAACTGGTAATGGCCTGAGGGCAGTTCGAATCTGAGGTACTTTCGATGGGAGCTTCTGATAAGAACATGGAAGTAGGCATCCTTGAGGTCCAGGGAGGCTAGCCAGTCCTCTGGCCTTAGAGAGGGTAAAATAATTCCCAGAGTCACCATTTTGAATTTTGGTTTTAAAAGGTGCTTGTTTAGGTATCTGAGATCCAGGATGGGCCGCCATTCTCCAGTCTTTTTTGGGGTAAGAAAGTACCTGGAGTACAACCCTTTGCCCTGGTGTAGGGGTGGAACCCTTTCCACAGCTCTGACAGCCAGGAGGGTAGAAACTTCTGTTTCTAGGGCAAGTGCCTCTGATGGATTTGCAGGTGGAAAGGACCTGGTTCTTATCTTTGGAAATTTTTTGAAGCTGAGAACCAGTCCCTGGCTTACTACTTCCAGGACCCACTTGTCTGAAGTTAAAGACTTCCAGTCCTGGACAAAGTAAGCCAGCCTGCTCCCTACAGGTAGTGGAGGATCAGCCCTGGCCACCCCATCAGGGTGCCTGCTTGGCAGGGGCTTTAGGCTGAGGGGTGGAAGCAGGTCTGCTTGTACCCCATCTGCCTCTCCCTCTAAAGAACCCCCTCTGGGCATAAGCTGAAGAGGAGGCCTGGGCTTGGTAAAAAGGCCTATGAAAAGGTCTGCCCCTGCCCCTGGAAGGCTGCCTTTGAGGAGTGGCCTGCCTTTCCTTGGCCTGTGCACTCCTATAGGTGGTCCTATACTCATCCATTTTCTTCATGTAATTCTCTGTCTGCTCCCCAAACAGAGAATTACCCACAACAGGAAAATCCATGGCCTTAGTCTGGGTATCCTGTGACAGGCTAGTACATCTGAGCCAAGCCATTCTGCGAAGTGCCACAGATGTACCCATGACTCTTGATGACACATCATTAGAGTCCACTGCAGCATGGAGTTGCACCTTGGATGCCTCAATACCATCAGCAGCCACCTGCTCCAGCTCCTTGGCAAGCTGGCCAGGGACCTGTTTTGCTAGAGCCATAACAGTATCCCATCTGGATTTCTGATATCTAGCAACATAAGCCATATAATTTGCCTGTCTGAGTCCCAAGGATGCTGCCATGTACTGTTTCTTTGCCATAGCATCAATCCTCCTGGAGTCCTTGCCAGGGGGTGTGAAGCAAGGAATATTTGCCTTATCACAGGCTGCAGCCTGCACTACCTAACGTGGCTGCATTGTTGTGTAAGGAACTCCATATCAGAGCCTGACAATGTGTACCTCTTGTCCATTCTTTTATCCACAGGAGGTATAGTGTGAGGAGTTTTTAGAATTTTTACTGTCTGTTTCCCAAAAGATTTATGCAAAGGAATAGACAGTCTCCTAGACTCTGGGATAGCCATCATTTCTACATAATCAGGCTCCTCTTGATCATCCACAGCTTCCTCCACAGGGAGCTGGAGGGTTTCAGCCACTTTTCTATAAAAAATAAAATGAGAGGGGGACTCAGAAAGCCTAGGGGGAGACACTCCTGAGGGTCTGTCTGGGGATATGTCTGGTTCAATGGGCACATCCAGACTTTCAAATCCACATTCACTCTCCTCATACTCCTCTTCCCCCTCCTCCAGTTCATAAAATTCCTCTAAATCATATTCTTGAACCGGTGGAACCGACCGAACTGTATGCTTACCTGATGGTGCCGGTTCGGTCGGAACCAGGGAAAGCGACTGGACAATTTTAATCGCTTTGGCTATTTCTTCAGTGGTTGGAGATGGAAATTTTGACTCCACACCTGCTGATTTTCTAGTCCTTTTTGCTGGAACCGACTCCTCTGAGTCGGCTCTCCTTTTGCCCGAGGAAGTCTCGCCCTGGTCAGAGGCCTCTCTGGTCTCGGTTACAACGAACCGGCTGGCCATCCGGGTCAGCGGATTCTTGGCTCTCTTCCCTGAGCCTACCAACTCTTATCTCTAGGGTAGCTGCAGGAAAATTTTTTGCAAATCTGGCAGTCTGCATTGAGGTGGTCAAACCCCAGACAATAAACACAGGTGGTGTGGGGGTCAGCCTTGGCAAAGGCTTCCCCACAAACACTGCAGTGTTGAAACCCAGTGGGCCCGGTTTTTCTCTTGGGTTTCTCAAACATAGTGCCAGCCTAACCAAAACTTGCCCGTTTATGGCAATCCGCCAAGTAAGACCCTCTTATCGGTTCCCAACCGTGTCACAGGTCGTGGAAAAAAACATAATGAAATCCGTTTTTTTTTTAGCACTGATAAGAACCGGGAACCGCACTCTAAAAGACAGATTTAATGAATTTTACAACAACCTGATCAGTTCAAACTGAACCGATAATACAGTTTACAAGTTCCACACAGAAATAATGTAAAACCTATCTAGTACTTACGGTACCACAGACAGAGCTTGAACCGACCGTTATGTTTAAATTGTTAAAACCGAAAACTTAATACTTTAACCGACAAAATGAACCGAGCAGAAAGGAGAAATTCCGAGCGACTGTTCAGTGAGGCGGAGTAAAGAATCTGACAGTTTGAGTTTGAAGAACAACAGACAGAGCTTACAACCGAGCTCGTGCTCAAAGTTCCATGCCTGGCATGGAAAGTTAACTCTTTCACCTCCGGAGCAGTTCGAAGGTTGGGACTCACTGCATATGTCATAATATAGTAAGACTTCATGTTGTTTGAAGTAAACTTTTCAGGGTCTTTCTTAAGGGAATTCAGAATCAGCACATTAGTGGCCACCAGCAAGTCTGACTGAGCAGAGGGAGGGGCTTGGGGGGGTAGGATTTAGAATTTCAGGAGGGTAGGATGCCCATATTGCTCCAGTAGTCAAAGACAGACCAACAGGGGCCAAAGGGATGCAAGTCATCTTTCGGACGGTGTCAAACACTGTCATCTGCCCCATTTGGGCAGTGGCAGAATTCCTTGCTGGCTGTCTGCTCGGAGATGGTCAGCTACTGATTTCTACTGATGGGAGTGCCATTATCATGGTACCAGATTGTCTGGGTGCCGAGTACAGGGTTTGGCACGTGTGGTCTCGATCCACAGCAGTTTGGGACACTCTTCTTCAGGATCGTCACTGCCAGCATGGCAGCCAGCCTGGGTCTGGCCCAAGGAGATATTAAAAGAATTGGGAGATGGCAGTCTAGCAAGTTTAAGGGTTACGTCAGGCCACTACAGGTGCAACACTTTGCTCTCTTCCTTCAACCATATGCTATTAGGATTGAGGCACTAGATGCAGGATTGGATAGTGGGATCCTCCTTTGTGTTTTGGCTCCAGAAGAGCATAGAAACAAGGCCATACAGAAAAAAAATCTACTGATACCCAAGGAGGAGGCTACTGTCCAGTGGTCTGGGGTGCGGGGCATGACATGGGAACAACTCTTGCTTTGCATTCACCATAACAAAAAGAAATCTGGTATACCCGATATATTACTCATGCATTTGTCGGGTAATAACTTAGGGACCAAGGCTATGGTGGAGTTTATCCTGTGGATTAACTGGGACTGGGTTACACAGCGGACACTGCTGCCTGGGTGTCGGCTGGTGTGGTCAGAAATGCTGTCACACCTGGTTTGGCACATGCCCATGTGCCCAAGGCCATTGACTGAGCTACAGTAAAATTAAATATGGAAGTGGGCAAGTTTGTTGGCTGGACGGGCTGCTTGACAATTGCCCACGATGAGATAGAGACGTCCTGTACTGGTCTCTTTCACGCTGATGGGGTCCACTTATCGGATGTGAGGTCGGATTTGCTTAACCTTGCTATTCAAAATATGCTGGAAACCACAATTTATCCCGGAAAACACCACTGCACCTAAAGGTGGAGTAGGCTGGGGGGGGGGCACAGGCAAGGTTTTTCTGTACTACCCGTGAGGAGTTGGGGTGCCTCGGGGAGGCCTGACGAGTGTGGTACCCCCTGTTCCCTGCTGGTCTGAAGCTGTGCGGTGGAGGGCCGGAGAGGCAGGGGCAGGTGAGAGGGTTCTCTACCCTGTCAGAGTGCTGCGGCCTTTGAACCCAAACAGATGGTGTGTGGTATATTCTTCCAAAGGGGAAGAAACAGAGGATGGGCATGGAGGACTCTGTGACCAATCGGGACCTCCCCAGTTAAAGGGGGGAGGAGGAATTGCCATGGAATCTCTTCCCACCACCACAGCCCCTGCTGGAAGCCTCCCTCCTTAAGAGCTGTAAACAGCTGGCGCCAAGCCGGCAGGTGATGCGGCTCGGGGGGGGGGCTGGTGCCAGTGTCCTGGCAATTGGTTGCAAGTGGGCAGTCCAGAAAAGGGGAATGGCAGGGTGGGCAGAAGCAGGGTGGGCTCTAAGGGATTAAAAGGTCTCCACCTGGCCTGGCAATGGCCTCTGAAGCTGCACTCCCCGATGGACTCGCCTGTGTCGTGCTGAATTTGTCCCTCCCACCTACCCCTCTTTGGGTCCCTGAGGCCGCAGCCATTTGGCAGGGGTGTACAAATATTGGAGATGGGTTTGCTTTACTGGTGAACGTTGTGCACAACTCGCTCAGTGGACAGGTGAAGTTGACGGGTTAAGGTACCTAGGGGAAGCCTGATAGGTGCAGTACTCCCTATTCCCTGCTGGTCCGAAGCTGTGCGTTGGAGGGCTGGAGAGGCAGGGGTAGATGGGGGGGGGGGTTCTCCACCCTGTCAGGGGCAGGCAGAGTGGGGTGTGATTGAAGGAAGCTTGTCTGCCTCTTCGCGTGCAGCTGAAGTGGAAGGGGCCCCTGCGGGAGGCCAGGACACCCCCTGGGGTTGGGATCCAAGGCCCCTAGTGACCAGTGAATGGATTATGGTTTCCAATGAAATGCTGAAAAGTGTAAAATGTAATGTAAATCATGGAAATGAAAATGATGTGAATGTGAACAAGTTTGATAACATGCCTGTAATTTAAAAGTTAAGTTTGAGTCAAGTTGTGCTGCGGCCTTTGAACCCAAACAGATGGTGTGTGGTGTATTCTTCCAAAGGAGTACAAACAGGGGATGGGCATGGAGTCCTCTGTGACCAAAGGGGACCTCCCCCAGTTAAAGGGGGAGGAGGAATTGGCAGGGGGTCTCCTCCTGCCATGGCAGCCCCTGCTGGAAGCCTTCTCTCCTTAAGGCCGCAAAACAGCCAGTGTGGGGCTGGTAGGTGATGCCCTTTTTCTCCCCTTTTTAGTCTCACACTAGAGCCATTATTAGCAAAGATATCTTCTTTAGTTTTATCTGGCTATAAGTTAGGGATTAATCATAAACATATGGCATATGCTATTGATATCTTATTGTTTATGAATAACCCTGTGGCCTCTATCCCATATCTTTTTTTATTAATTAATAGAAAACGTCTCTATTTTTACAGGATCCAAATAAATCAGAAGCCCTACCACTCTCAGAAAATCTAGACATAATTAGTTTAAGAACAGCTGGTATTAAAATATCACAGTCTAGCCTAAAGGTATCTGGCTGTACAAATGCTAGGTGGTTGCTATTCATAAGAATATTTGCCCACTAACTGACAAAATAGAATTATATCTTAAAGATGGTGCCTGATGATGCTGTCCGTGGGGAAAATTCGGTCCAATAACATGGTACTCGCACCTAAAATATATTATGTTCTGCTTCACTTACTAATATATATCCTGTTTTCTCTTTTTAAGAAAATGAATCTAAACATTAAAAAACTTCTTGTGGGACAACAAGCCACCACGGATTTCTTGGGCAAAACTACAGCAATCAAAACTAAAAGGTGGGTTTGCACTCCTAAATTTTCAGCTATGGCATGAAACGTTTAATGTTTCACAGTATATTCAGGTACTTTGGCAGAATGATAACTGAGAAGAAGCCTGGATGGTTCTTTATAGAAAAATGCCTACTGAAGGGGAAAAAAAACCAAATGATTCTTTTCTCCAAACTCCCATATTCCTTGAAATCACACCCAATACTAAAGATATCTGTAAAGGCCTAGTCTAAGATTTCTAATCTTATGAACTGGAATCCTCATACTTCCTCTCTCTACCCCATGGGATAACGATCTACTTCAATTTGAAGGGAAACCTCTTAACCTAGAATCTTGGAGGCGTAAAGGTATCCACACTCTGGGAGACCTTATGGATCCAAATATGACTACCACAGCTCCCTTCTAATACTCAGACAAGACATTCTCTCTATCTAGGTTAGAAGACTTCCATAATTATTTAAAGATGAGACACAGTTTGAAATACTTTATCAACGAAAATGTAGCCTTACCACCAAATAATGCACTAGATTTTGCAGTAACCAACTATAAATGTCATAAAGTAATATATATAAATTGGAAATAGTGTCTAAGCCTAACCCAATCGAAGGTCTTAAAAATAAGTGGGAATTAGAGTTAAATACCAAAATATCCAGTAAAGAATAGAATGAAGGCTGGACTAATACATTGAGGGCATGTAAGGAAGCAAAAGGGAGACCAGTGCAGTTTAAAATAGCACCTCTCTGACACTATTCTCCAGCTAAACTAATTGACCTAGGTATTACCAATGACAATAAATGTTGGGAGATGCCCTTCAGGAAAAGGTTCCATATAATCTGGACTTGTGATAAGGTTAAACAATACTGGGAGGTGATCTGGCTGGCTTGTGAAAGCATCCAGGGGTGTAATCTAAAGTGTTCAGATAAATTCATTATGTTAGGAACTAGTATAGAACTAACAAATATCTATAGAGGATGGCAGTTGTGGCTTCATGCTGCTCTTATTATAGGGAATAATGTTTTATTAAGGCACCAGATACAGACTGAAACCCCTTCTTTCTCTGAATGACTGCAGGATATATCCTAAAGAGTGAGTTATTCATGCCTCTCAACTGTCCATGATTTTCAGGGACGTCTCTGATTTTGCCTCAAAATTTTGCTCTGTCCCTCCTAAAAATTGTGTTTCCATGACCAAACAGTGGGGGTTGTAAGCACAAAATAATGTCAAACATTAAAGTTAGGAGACTTGTTCTTCCTTAAAAAATGCATTTTATACTAAGCCCTTTATTCTACCAGCTTTCTGAGTGGATATCATCAGTTTTGAAGATGTGTCCCTGATTTTGGTCCTTTGTCCCTGATTTGTTTAAGCCTTGTCCCTGATTTATGAGGCAGGTTGAGAGGTATGGAGTTTTTTTATTTATTTACTTTTGGTATCTGGGTACGCGAGACTAGACAATACTGCCTATTTTCAGGCACAACCCGGGAGAGTACAAATCAGAATACATGGAGTAGTAAAACATTGCAGTCATATGAGTTATGAAAGGCTAATGCACATAAGTCAGAACAGAATTGTCAAATTCTATGCATTGTGGAATCCTTTTCTTATATCCACCTTTTGTAAACTGCCACATAACTGAATACCGTTCAGTGGCATTGCTTTTTGGTTGTACAATGTAGATGGAAATGAGACTTAGTTTATGGAAAGAGCTGGTTACATTTAACAAGATCACTAAAAAATAAGATAGGCATTACTCTGAGTTCATGAACTCTTTCTTTTGTTAAATCATTTTTATTTTATGACTTTTTTCTACTGCTCTATTTATTCTATTACCCATATGTCCCTTACTTGTATATTATTAAAATTTTAATAGTTTTTTTTTTTAACGTTTTAATTAAAAAAAGTATATATATATATTATATATATATATCTATATATATCTATATATATCTATATATATATATATCTATATATCTATATATATATATATATATATATAGATAGATATATATAGATATATATATATAGAGATATATATATATATATATATATATATATATATATATATATATATAGAGAGAGATATATATATAGAGATATATATATATATATATATATATATATGACCATGCCTGTGCCGGACTCTGCAGTTAAGGCCTCAGGGTTCAAACTCTTCCAGCTGGCATTTGGACACCTTCTTACTGTCACAGAAGGACCTTTGGGATTGTCTCACAAAACAGACAGGCTTTTTCTTCCCCACTAGTGAATCACCAGGAATCTCTAATGCCACCCCCAGGACACATCTAAAACTTACACAAGGGGCAGAATTTTTAGCTATGCTGCACATGCCAAACAGCAGAAAGTTCAAAAAACTGAATGACTAGAAAATACACTCAAGCAAAAGGAAACACAGTATATGCCCTTCCTGATCACTCCCCATAGCTGCACTGGAAGATGCTTCAGCTGAGGTAATACATCAATACTCTCTCTTCCTCTGCTGCCCATAAAGCTGTCCTTAGAATGACTCATAAGTACTAGGAGTCTGGAAAGAAAACAAAATGGGTCAGCTTCTGGTCTTTAGAACAAAACAGCAATAAGCCACTACAAATACTGAAGGCTCCAGCTCTCCTTGGATCAATTAATCTGCAAAGTGCAAGACACAGCGAAGGCCTTTCTTGACTTCAACTCAGACCTTTACTCATCCAAACGAGATACAAACCCCCCACACCTACAGGACTTTCTAGAGGAAATAGATCTGCCCAAACATGAAGTCCACCAAATGGCTGCTCTAGACATGCCCATTACTTTGACTGAACTTCAAATGGCAATCTGTTCCCTTCTGAAAAAGAAAATGCCAAGGCTGGATGGCCTACCAGCTGAATTTTACCAGACCTTCATGCCACAGGTGGCACGTAGACTTTTGTTAACTCTTAGGGAGGCATTTGACAAAGGATCCCTTCCTGGCTCCATCCCGGAAGCCCTGATCACTGTTCCACTGAAGCAAGGCAAAGACCTTCAACTGGGCTCAAGTTACCGCCCAATTTCCTTGCTTCATTTAGATGTTAAGTTTCTGGCAAAGGTTCTTTTTTTAATTTTTTTTATTTACTTATTAAGATCCTGGACTTACACCTATGAGCCTGGGGCTTATTTACATAGGTTCCAAGTCAACAAGAGGATACACAGAGCAGGAATATACAACAAGTTGTGGAAAACAGACTGAGCACAGACAGTAACTAATTACTGGCATTGTACAAAGTATGCCAGATCAAATACAAGAATAAATTAACAACAATACCTATTACTGGCATTGAACAATGTATACCAGGTCTATTGCTAGACAGTAGGGAAGAATTTAAGCAGGGTTAAGAGATAGAGTAACAGCCAAGAGGCCTTGCAGGTGAAATTCGGGATGCAGTAAGTTAGGAGAGGATGGGGTAAGAAGAGCAGGTGGCCCATAGTTGGCTAAGAGAATGGTACATGGCTGAGAGGCCTTGTCTGGTAGGGAAGGGAGTAGGTGGGGGATAAGGAGGTGAGGGAGGGGAAGCATTATAGGGTGGCCAGAGGCTTTGTCGAGGGTGGTGGGGGGGACTGAAAGGGTGGTGGGTAGGGGTGTAGGACAGGCATGAGAAAAGGGTGGGTAGGGTTAAGAGGGAGTAGGGGAGGAGTAAGGGTAGGAGGAGGGAGAAGGCAGGGCAAGTGAGTGGGACTAGGGCATAAGTGCTGATAGAAGCAAAGATGATAAGTCTGGATGCATTTTGATCGGTGAGGATTTTGAGGCGTGCGGCACAACAACTCAGCAGAAGCAGTCACGTGTTGTGCTGGATGAGGTACTGCCGGAGGTGATGTTTAAATGGGCCCAGACTTAGAGATTGAGGTGATGTCACCAAGAAGTGAGTTTAGCCAGATGGATGCCCGGTAGGCAAAGGATCTTTGTCCCTGGTAAGTATCGCAGCAAGGTACCTGGAAGAGTTGATTAACAGAGCCCCTGGTACAGCCGAGATTGCGGGTGCAACGGAGGACGTTTTGTACCCCTGGAGGTGCCAGACCCAAGCTGATTTTATTAGCTAGAAGACACGTTTGAAGTTTGATTCTGTCTTTCAGTTGAAGCCAGCCAGTCTTAGTATAGGAGGACACAGGTATGTGTGAGTTGACCATCTCCTGTGAGGAGCCTGCAGGCCTTGTTCAGGGCTGTTGAAATTCTTCGTAGGGGTGTTTCAGTGGTGCAGCCATAGATGGCGAGCCCATAGTCTATTATGGAAATGATGGAGCTATGGATTGCAATTTTCAGTGTGTCTGAGGTCAGAGTCCATTTGTGTCTGTGCAGAAGCCCGATGTGAATGTTGATAGCCTTGGCAACATGTTCAATATGATGGGAGGAGAGGGTGTTGTTCAGGGTTATACAGAGGTATTTAAAATGTCAGACTTGTTCAGGGGCATGCCAACAGCACTGCAGATTTTTAGTGGGTGAGATCGATGATTGCTGTGCTGGCCACAGAAGAGCATAACCTTTGTTTTTTGTGATTAAGTATTAGTTTATAACTGTTGAACTAGTCCTCTGATTGCGCAAGGCTGAGCCGAAGTTGCTTCTTAGGGTGCTTGGGGGTCATGGTTGTGGGTGAAAATGACTGCATCATCAGCATACAGCAATAAATGGTCTTGGCAGGAGTGGGGAAGGTTGTTCATGAAAATACAGAAAAGAAGGGGTCCCAGAATGGACCCTTGAGGGACGCCAGATAGGACCATATGGCTGTCTGAGAGGTGGTTGTTGAGCTTAACCTGCTGAGTGGCCTGTAAGGTAACTTTTGAACCAGGATAAGTTGTCCATGGACAGGCCAAGTGTTGATAGCTGGGTAAGCAGAAGAGTGTGGTTCATTGTATGAAAAGCCTTGGTTAGGTCTAAAAATGCTGCACCGACAAGATAGCCTTGGTTGAGCGACTCATGCATGAAGGTCATGAATTCAGTGAGTGCTATGGTGGTGCCGTGTCCCTTTCTGAATCTGTGTTGCTGGGGACATTGCAGCTGGTACTTTTTGAGGTAGTCGACAAGTTGGCCAACAACAACACGTTCTAAGGCTTTTGGGGAGATAGGCCTATAGTTTCCATGGTGCACCCCACACCACTTTTGTGAACCAGGGTCACTAGTGTGGACTTCCATTTGTCAGGGAATTGGGAAAGCCTAAAAGGAAGATTAATGATTTTGGTAAGAGATGATAGGATGTTCTCCAATGTTAGGGCGACAAGATTCAGGTCCAAGGAATCGCCACTAAACCTGGATTTACCTAGGACTTCTAGGAAGTATTTCCTGGTGGTGTTCTAGCTTAGGTTCTAGCGGTTAAACTATGGAAGGTACTTCTCCACGTCATGGGGCAAACCAGATGGGGTCTGTCAAAGACAGAATTGCCATGGACAACAAAAGGACAGTGCTTACTGCAATGTGGGAAGCATTGCATAAGACTGAATCAGCATTGCTAGTGAGTGTGAATACAGAAAAGGCATTTGATTCTGCAGACTGGGAATACCTATACCAGGCAATGCAGGGAGTTGGCATAGGCCTGGTCTTCTCTAAGTGGGTGCAAACTGTAGTCAGCTGTGTGAGACACTGCTCTGCACAGTTTGTTTGCCTCGCTATTATATACAATATACTGTCAGGATATTTTGTGCTTAATTACTGCGTGAGCCCCGTAGTGAATGCAGGAAGAGGGACCTTTGTCCAGTGATCTGTTTTAATTTACTCTACACCATTTGCTAGGTGTGGGTTTTTCTTTTAAATAAAACTTAATTTGAAGAGGACAGGGTTCGAGCAGGTGCTCAGCGATCCCTCACTCTCGCTTCCGGGTTGGGGCCGCTATAAAACTCTGCCCTATAGCAAGCGCAAGTTTAGTAGTCAGCTGTGTGAGACACTGCTCTGCACAGTTTGTTTGCCTCGCTATCATATACAATATACTGTCAGGATATTTTGTGCTTAGTTACTGTGTGAGCCCCGTAGTAAATGCAGGAAGAGGGACCTTTGTCCAGTGATCTGTTTTAATTTACTCTACACCATTTGCTAGGTGTGGGTTTTTCTTTTAAATAAAATTTATTTGAAGTGGACAGGGCTCGAGCGGGTGCTCAGCGATCCCTCACTCTCACTTCCGGGTTGGGGCTGCTATAAAACTCTGCCCTATAGCGAGCGGGGCGAGCTAGAGTGGGGTGTGCGCTTGACGAGCGCAAAGACACTCGCAAAGACATGCGTGTGTTTCACGTGTTTAGTGGGAATCAGCTGGTCTCCTAGAAAAGCTCTGCCGTGTTTGTTTATTGGGGTAAGATCAGTGTTTCACGTAAAACTAAGCTGAAAAGCACCCAGCCAATAGACAAAATGGATGATTTATATAAACAGTGCAGTCGCTGTTCTATGTTTGGCCTAGATATTCTTGATCCAGAATCTATCTGCAATAACTGTTTGCTGATAAAATCTTTGCAAGACCAAATTTCTGGTCTTCTTAGTTCAGTAACTGTAAACAGTGATATCACTAGTTTGGAATCCTTTATTGACTAGGCAACAGAACACTTTATTTTTGGTAATCCTACTCCTGCTGTTTCCTTGTCTGAACCAATAGCCTTGGAATCTGTAAATTCACTTACTCAGTCTGTCGTGGATAATTGGGCTATGGTTCCTAGATGTAAAACTAAACGTGGGGGGGATAAATACACCAGTCATTTCAAATTCCATTACAAAACAGATTTTCACCATTAAATAATATAGTACCCCAGGAAACAAGTATTTCCTCAAATAACTTGGCAGTTTATCCTACACTGAACATTAGTACAACTTTAAAACCTATATCTCTTGGAAATACATCAACAGAGAAATTTCAAAGCCCCCTTTATTTGTCAGACAAAGATGCTCAGAAAAGTCAAAATGATTTAGTTCCCATTATACCCTCCACTCATAATACTTTGTCTCCTCATCTATCAGTTATTAAAACAACCCACAATTTAACACCACCTCTAGTGCCTTTTTCTAATTCAGTTGGGGCTCCCTCCTTTGCAGATGTTCCTAAGCAGATATTTGTTCTCGGTGATTCCCTCATTAAGCATTTGGATAGGGCTATTTGTAACCCAGATAAGATCAATCGTACCTGTTCTAACTTTAGGGGCGCAAAAATAAGTGACATCACAACTAGAATCCCTAACATTTTATACAACGCCGGTCCAAATCCTTTTGTCATAATTCATGCAGGCATAAACAACATACAGAATACTACTCTTAATAAACTGAAACAGGATTTTGTAGCTCTTAACAATTTGCTTGTGGACAAAGGATGCACTGTTTGTTTTTCAGAAATTCTGCCAGTTCCCAGAGCAACTCAGGATTTGATTTTAAAAATTAAATCTGTAAACTGGCTTAGGAAATGGTGAATTAGCTAGGACATTCCCTGTCTAACTCATTGGGAGAACTTTGTTGATAAATCTCCTCTATATTGCTGGGATGGTCTGCATTTGAGTAGGAGAGGTAGCACTATGTTGGGAAAATCCTTTTTAAACATTATAAATAATCATTTAAACTAACAAAAAAGGGGAAGAATGGGAATCAGCCCACAACTCTAAGTCTAAGACCCAGTTACCTGGAACATTTAAAATTCTATCCTTAAATGCTCACTCTTTGAATATGTCTAAACTATCAGAATTAGAAGCAAAAAGTAAACTGCTAAACTTGGCCATAATTGCAATAACAGAAACCTGGTGGGATTCACATTCCCAGTGGAGTCAACAAATAATGGGTTATAAACTTTATCACAAAAACAGAGTTAATAAAAAGGGAGCGGGGGGTTGTCTCTATATTAGAGATGACATTTCATCTTTTGAACTTTTAACCCCAAATAATTCTGAAAGCATCTGGGTGGCAGTTCAACCCAAAGGGCTTCAACAAATAATTATTGGGAATTGTTATAATCCCCCTTCATGTGATTCAGATATCTGGGAAGCTTTGATTAAAGATCTTGCCCACTTTACTAGACATAAGGATGCAATAATACTGGGTGATTTTAATATGCCTCACATAAACTGGTCGGCCTACTCAGGAAATAATAATTGCGATTGTGAATTTCTATCAGTACTGACAGATAATGGCTTAGTGCAACTTATTTCCTCTGCTACCAGAGGAACTAATATTTTGGATCTTCTCATTTCTAATATTAGTCACAAAATAACCAACATTCAGATTTTGGATCCCTTAGGCAATAGTGATCACTATTCAATACTGTTTGATCTGATAGGAGCCCAATGTAGTTTACCTAATAAGTTAACATATAAAAATTATGATAGTGCTGACTATAACAGCATCAACAGAGAAATTAACAATATCCAGTGGGATAGGGTTTTCCAGGGTCTTTCTACAAATGAGGCTTGGACCTTATTAAAATATTTCATTTATTCACTTGAAAAGAAATATGTTCCAGCTAGAAATAAATATAACAAAAAGGGTAGGATACCAAAATGGTTGAATAAATCAATTAGGCTGCAAATAAAGAAAAAGGAAAAAATTTTCAGGAAACTTAAAAATAGTCATTGTAAAAGGAATAGTGCAATTTATAATTGAGTATAAAAACACATTACAAAAACTCAAACAAATGATTAAGCAGGCTAAAATGAAAATTGAATTTAAATTGGCACATACTAAAAATGGATATAAAGCGCCGTTTTCATATTTAAATAACAAAAAAGGCAATTTTCATAAAGTAGGGCCATTAATTCAAGATGGTATTCCCATACAGTCAGATATGGACATAGTTAATCTTTTTAATTCTTATTTTTGCTCAGTTTTCGCTAAAAAAGTTCTCATTTACCTAAAACAAATACTGGATCTCATCCTAAATTAATTCACTCATATAGCATTAAGGCTTCTGACATATATCTACTCCTCAAAAATCTAAAGAAAACTACAAGCCCAGGCCCTGATATGATTAATGCTAGATTCTTAATTAATACTGCCAAGGCCTTAGCCCTTCCTTTACAACTAATATTTAACAAATCTCTTGATAAAACGGAAATTCTCCTAGACTGGTTAACTGCATTTGCTACTCCGATTTATAAACAAGGTAGCAAGTCTATAGTTCAGAACTATCGTCCAATAATCCTCACTTCAATTATCTGCAAAACAATGGAAAAACTGATAAAATCATTTCTTGAAAAAGAAATGACTGAACTAAATATTGTTGATCCTACTCAACACGGATTTAGAACCAATCATTCCTGTACAACTAATTTAATATCGTTCTATAATAATATTAGTCAGGGTCTGGATAACAAAAATCAAATAGATGTTATACTATTGGATTATAGCAAGGCCTTTGATAAAGTTCCTCACAGTATTCTTATAAATAAAATGTATCATTTTGGTTTTTCAGATCAGTTAATTGGGTTTCTGCATGGCTGACAAACAGAACCCAAAGAGTAGTATTAAATAATCAACTCTCTGATTTGGACGCAGTTACTAGTGGAGTCCCCTAAGGCTCAGTGCTGGGCCCAATTTTGTTCATTATTTATATAAGCGATATGCAGGTATCAAATAATAACTGGCTGTCTAAATTTGCTGACGATTCAAAGCTTGGGGGCCTAGTGAATAATCAATCAGACTTTAATTCTTTGAACTCTGATCTAAAATTGATTGAAAAATGGGCTATTGATAATTTGATGGAGTTTAACATTGATAAGTGTGTAGTTCTGCATTTTGGATCTCAGAATCCCAAAAACAAATATTATCTTGGTAACTCATTATTAAATTCTTCATATGTGGAAAGGGATTTGGGAGTGCTAGTTAATTCTAAACTTTCATCAGTTGATCACTGTACCAAAGTGGCTAATACTACAAATGGTTTATTAAGACAAATCCAACAATCAATCGTAAATAAAACTGAACAGTGTATAATGGCCCTCTATAGATCATGTGTCCGACCTCTTATTGACTATGGGTCTCCCTTTTGGAACCCCTATCTAAAGGCTGATATTAAATCGCTTAGAAAGAGTGCAAAAACGTGCAACAAGGATGATTCCTAGGCTAGCTAAATTGCCTTACAAATCCAGACTATCTATTACTGGTCTGCATTCTCTACAGAGTAGAAGAGTTGGGGGGTTTACTTTTAATATACAAGCTTCAAAAAAACCCTGACCTGATGAATAAATGTGGACTATCCTATGTCACAAGATGTATTGTTCCAAGATGTCATGCAAAACAACTTATGGTTCCCAAGGTAAAAACTAATTCAAGATTAAACTTTTTTTCAGTAAGGGCACCAAAATTGTGGAACAGATTTCCGCAGGAACTGGTTGATTCATCTAACACTGAATAATTTAAAAAGGGTATTGATATTTGGTTGACCGAGAAGTATGTTATGTGAAATGTTCCCACTTAGTGTGGGGGGAAATCTAGATGGGGCTCGGCCTTCTTTTTTCCTAAACAAACCAAGTAAACTCTGTACAACTCTCCCTCAGCTCGTGGCCTAGCCAAAGGACAGACTTCTCATAGCTTCCACCTTGAATTGGGTACCAGATAAGGATGCTATTTATCCCCATTGTTATTCCCAATAGCCAAGGAGCCATTACAATGCAAGATACAGCAATCCTCATTGATGCAGGCCATTCAGTGTGGATCCTACCAGCTAAAGCCTCTTGCTTTTGCTGACAATTTACTCGCAGCCCTTTTCTAGCCCCGAGCTTCACTGCCATCACTGCTCTCCACCCTAAACAAATTCTGAACATTATTGGGTCTAAAAGTAAATTGAGGGAAGACTGAAGTCCTTTCACTACATCAGTTCGCAACAAAGGAATCCATCCATCACCTCAGCCTCCAGTGAGCACCTAAAGAGATCAAATACCTCAGAGTATACTTGCCTATAGATTCAAATACACTTGCAGACATTAATCTAAATCCACTTTTCAATGCTTTGCAGGTGAATTTTTGTAGGTGGAAAAGACTCAGGCTCTTATTTGGTGGGAAAACTGCAGCCTATAAAATGATGGCTTTCCCAAAATCCTATTCCTATTAAACAGCCTTCCGGTGCCTGTACTATACCAAAAATTGCAACAGTTCAAACAGTTATTCTCCTTCCACTGGGAAGGGAAGCACTCCTGATTTACTCTGCAAAAGCTAAGAGTCCCTGGTAAACAAGAGGCTGAGCCCTCCCTTAGCTGCAGGCATATCACCTCACAGTGGACATCAGTCAGATCCTTCATTGGTTTGGTACCCATGACAGCCACACCCTAGCGTGATTTCAGCTACAGTCTGACAACTTGGGTTGTGCACCATGGAGAGACCCTTCAGCGAGCAGTGACACAGCATCTCAACTGCAGGGCTCCCCTATTGACAAGTTTGTCTACTGCTGGACAACCTTTTTGAAGAAGCATAACTGGAAATCTAACCATTTGGGGAAATGAGAACCCTTATGACATAACCCACACCTTCCAGTTGGCAGCAAACCAATTTTTTGGAGATCCTTGCCGAACAAGGGAATAAGCAGAGTGGAGCACCTCTTGGACTTCCTGGCCAGGACCCTGCACTCACTCCAAGATTTGGTGAATCTATGTAATCTTCCCTGATCGGATTTTTGACACTACCTCCAGATCAGAGCCACTCTACATAAAAGAAAAGTACACACTGTCACAAACCCACTCAGCAGGTCAGGCCCTCTACTCCCAAAGTGCCAACCTCTGAGCGCAGTCTTGTGAACAGTGTAACAGACAAGGTAACCCTCTTGTCTGTTTTTGTGAGTTCAGATCAAACTTTGGTCTCAAGTTCTGGAGGGATTCAAACTGTGAACCTCTTGCTAGCATACCCAATGAACAGGCTCAGATTTTCTGTCTTCGGGGCAGATATCTTTGCCTATGGGCACCTAACCATGTATACAGAGATGAACCCTTAAAAACTTTAATAAAGACCTCAGATTTAAATCGCTTCTCTTTCCAGTTTGGTACCACTATTCAAGCTTATGTTTAGTATCTGCAATAACCATATACTTTTCTTACAACTAAAAAGAAGTCAAAGACGACCAAGTAAGTTCTAAAAAGAATTTTACTAAAATAGCTAAAAATATGTAAAGCACAAAATACAGAACTCTTATACCACAAGACATACAAATCTTTTAAAAAAAAGAACAAAGTTTAAACAGTGCAACTTCCTACTTACAGTACTTAGATTTGAAATCTTTCTAAATACTTGTTTACAAGTGCTCCAAAGATCTTTCCTCAGTCAGAGTCCAGGTAAAAGTGTGTAAGTTAAACAGAGTATTCCTTAAACAACTGTATTGGCCAAGCCATTTTAGAGTGAGGTCAGCTAGCTCCTCCTATGTCAGATACGTATAAAAAAATATTTATCTTTTACAAAGGTATTACATTCTGTTACTTCAGCATAATTCATGTCTTTCAAATGACACTTCTTTTGATCTCATAATAAGCTTCTTCCTTCCAGGACATGAAAGCATCTTTATGATTTTCGCACTTCTATATAATAACCTGGGTTTTCCTTCCAACGTCATAAAATGGATACGTTCTAGCAACTATGATTGAAATTAACTCAGACAGGATCCTTAATTAAGGCCTTACATGAAACACATGGTCTCTAAAAACTGAGTGTGTGTGTGAACTCACATGCTGTCAGCATTTTTCTTATGGCTTTCATCTTTGAGCTGAAATCTGGGGGGGGGGGATGAGTGAGGTCACTCTAAGAGCATCAGATTATTTTTTAGCAGAGACAGTCAGTCATACATTTCATATATAAAAAAAATGATACAGCACTCAGAGCTGGCTGTCTATGTCACACTCCTCCCCACCTAGACTGAATTTTGGGGATCTATCCCCTACATGGGATGAGCTTCCCAAATCAGTTCACTCCTCATAGACCCTAGACAGCCCATCTGAGTTCTGGTTCTTCACTCCAGCCTTATGTACGATTTTTAGATCATAACCTTGTAAAGCAAGACTCCACCTTAGTAGTCTGCCATTGTTTTTCCTCATCTGCGTCAGCCAAACCAGGGGGTTGTGGTCAGTCTGCTCCACAAAATGCTGCCCATAGAAGTATGGCTCTAGCTTCTTTGGGGCACACATTATGGCAAGACACTCCTTTTCCACCGTGGAGTATGTTTTCTCCCTGGGAAGCAGCTTTCTGCTCAGGTACACTATGAGGTGATCTGTCCCTTGGCTGGATGTCTGGCTCAGTACTGCCCCAATACCCATGTCTGAGGTGTCCGTCTGAACTATAAAGGTTTTGCTATAGTCAGGACTTGTCAAAACAGGAGCACTGCACAGCACCTCTTTCAGTCTGGTAAAGGCTTCCTCACAGACTGGGCCCCAGGTAATTTTCTTTGGCATCTTTTTCTTTGTCAGGTCAGATAGGGGAGCAGCTAGGACACTGTAAGTGGGTACAAATTTCCTGTAGTATCCTGCTGTCCCTGGAAAGCTCCTGTCCTGCTTCTGTGTTTCTGGTCTGGGCCACGCCTGGATCACCTCTATCTTTGTCTGGTTAGGACGGAGCTGTCCCCGGCCTACCACATGCCCGAGGTATGCCACTTCCCCCATGGCCACCTGGCACTTCTCGGCTTTGACAGTGAGCTTGGCCCTCTGTATCCTGCCCAGCACTTCCCTAAGGTGGGATAGGTGTTCCTCCCAGCAGGTACTAAAGATGGCAATGGCATCCAGGTATGCCACAGTGCACTCCTCAGCACCATTTAACACCTGATTCACCAACCTTTGGAAAGTGGCCGGGTGTTCTTCATTCCGAAAGGCATTACTTTAAACTCAAATAAGCCTATCGGAGTGATGAAGGTCGACCTCTCCCTAGCTCTGCCTGTCAATTCTACTGGCCAATACCCGTTGGTCAGGTCAATAGTTGTAAGGTAGGTCGCCCCTCCCAACTTGTCCAGGAGTTCATCCGTCCGGGGCCTCGGGTGGGCGTCGGACTTTGTGACTGCATTCAGTCCACACAGAAATGAATTGAGCCACCTGGCTTGGGCACAAGGACTACGGGTGAGGCCCAGGGGCTGTGGGATCTCTGGATTACCCCTAAATCCACCATCTCCTCCACTTCCCTCCTAATGTCCTTTTGGACAGCCTCTGATACCTGATATGCTGTCCGCTGTATGGGTGTCCGTGTCCCTGGCTCCACATCGTGTGTCGCTAAGGGGGTTAGTCCAGGCTTGGCACTAAATAATGGGGCAAAGTCTGCTAAAACCTCCCTTACTTTCTGGATCTGGTCCGGGGCCAGCTGGGGAGACAATTTTACTGCCTGCACAGAGGACTCCTGCTTGCTTTCCTCCAGCAAGTCCAGAAGGGGGTCTCCTTCATCAGTCCCCTCCCCATGACTTCACACTGCAAACACCATGCCAGCCCTATTTGCATATGGCTTCATCATGTTTACATGGTACATCCTTTCAGTCTGTCTTCTGTCAGGTAACTCCACAATGTAGTTCACGTCATTTACCTTCCTAACCACTTTGTACGGTCCTGCCCACTCAGCTTGCAGTCTGACTTTCCGGACTGGAATAAGGACCATGACTTCTTGACCCACCATGTACAAGCGAGCTCTGGCTCTGCGGTTGTGCCACACCTTTGGTTTCTGTTGGGCAGCTGCCACGTTGCTCTGGGCTGTCCCCATAAGTTCCTTCAGCCTTTCCCTAAACCTAAGGACATAATCCACAATGGGAGTTCCCTGGGTGGCGTGCTTGCCTTCCCAGTCCTCCCGGATCAAGTCTAGGAGCCCACGTACCCAGTGTCCTTATATGAGAGTTCGAAGGGGGAAAATCCTGGCGACTCTTGGGGCACATCCCTGTATGCAAAAAACAGGTGGGGGAAGGTATTTCTCCCAGTCCCTCCCATGCTGTTCACTAAACGCCTGGAATATTGATTTTAGGGTACCATTGAATTGTTCCACAAGTCCATTGGCTTGTGGGTGATACTGTATGGTGTCGTGCATCTCTGCACCACCCCACACTTCTCCCATAAACATTTCATCAGGCCCGACATGAAGGAACCCCCTCGATCGGTGATTACCTCCTGCGGAAACCCAACACGGGAGAAAATCCCAAGTAAGGCATCTGCCACTTTGTCTGTCCTCAGTGAGGATAGGGCGACTGCTTCTGGATACCGGGTGGAATAATTCACCACAGTCAGGGTGAATCTCTTCCCCGAGGAGCTGGGGGTATTTAAAGGCCCCATAATATTCATTCCCACCCTCTGGAATGGCTCCTCCACTATGGGCAAGGGGATCAGGGCTGCTTGGGTTTTCTTGCCCACCTTCCCTATTTCTTGGCACCAGTGACAAGACCTGCAATACTCCTTCACCTGCTGGGTGAAGTTAGGTCAGTAGAAATTCTGGGCCAACCGCTGCATAGTGCGTGCGATTCCCAGATGAGGGAATATCATGTGCAATTTTGAGCAACTACTTACAATACCCCTAGGGAACAACAAGCTGCCTGCCTAGCATCCCTCCCTCTGTCTGTACTGCTTGAGCATACACAAGTCCATTTTCTCAATAAACCTCATGTCTGCCGTCACCTCCCTGTGTGCTGTCCCAGTCTGCCCAAGCCCTTAGCTTCTCTAAACTAGGGTCACCCCTCTGAGCAGCTGCAAACCCCTCACATATTCCCAAGGTATGGGACAGGTCCCCTTCAGTCGCTAAAGTAGGGTCCCTAGCACTAGTGTCAGAGCACTCAGGATCACCGTCAATCCCAACCCTCAGACAATGGGTCAGCCCTCCCTCTTCGGAGTAACCTTTCATAGCTGTGTGGTCACTTGCTAAAGGGGAAATTTCAACCCCCTTTTTATCAGTCTCCCCATCTGGAGATACAGGCTGGGGAACCAGCTTTTCAGTGGTTTCCGCACTGGTTTCTGTGGGGTTCAGGGAACTACAATTTTCCCTTGCAGCTTGGCTAAGGGTAACTGCACATACCATCCCCTGCTGGAGATTGTTACCCAGGATCACATCCACTGATAATGTTTTGGCTACAGACACCTGTTGCACAGTTCCCCCTGTATCACCCCAGTCTAGGAGAACACTAGCGAGGGGCAATGTTTTCTCTTCACCAGTGAACCCTTGGACAGTAACGTATTTATTGGATATAAGCTGACCAGGTTGTACCAGATCCCCTTTCACCAATGTCAGGGATGCCCCTGTGTCCCTTAACCCCAGCATCTGTACACCATTCACCATGACTGGGTGCATGTGTTCCCTCATGTTCACTGGCATGCTCCCAGGGACACACAAACAACCCACTTCTTTTCTAGCACCCTGTTGTGTATTATGGCTGGTCTTTTTGGGACACTGTCTGGCAATATGCCCAGTTTCTTTACACACTCAACATGCATTTCTTACTTCAGAGAAATCTTTTCGTTGAAACCTGGGGCTAACTGGTTTCGGTGGAGGCAGTGAGGGTTTTAGCTGCCCTGAAGTCATGCTTTTCCCTTTCTGCGCTGCCATGCCTGCCCCCATTCACTCTCAGAGCAGGTCTGCTCTTGGCATAGCGGTCTGAGAGTTCAGCAGCCTCTTGCACTGTTTTGGATCTCGGTCCTCTAGCCAGATTTTTAGCTCAGCTGGGCAAGCCCAATAAACATATTCTAATAAAATCACATTTTCAATTTTGCCAACAGAGTTTGCCTCAATTCCTTCCCACCAACGTTTTAAAAACTGACGTTGTTCCGTGGCTAGCTCCTCGCAGCTCATATCAGGGCTTCTCCTCAGCTTATGGAATTTAGCTCTGTATGATTCAGCAGTTAATTCAAACTTTTTTTAACAGTGCAGCTTTTAGCTTGCTGTAATCATTGCTGTCCTCATTGTCCATTTGACCCAATGCATGCCGAGCTTTCCTGCTAAGTAGCGGGGATAGCTGGAAGCTCCAGGACGCTCTAGGAATTTTAGCCTGAATACAAACTTTTTCAAAAGAATTTAAAAAGGCATCCATGTCCTCCCCTTCTTTAAACTCGGCTATTAATTTGGAGTTCAATTTGTAACCCAGTCCTGCAGTCCCAGTTAAACCCAAGCCACTTACCTGCTCTGGTGCCGCAGGTCAGAATCATAGCTTCTCCAGTTCGTGTTGACACTGGCGCTCCTCTCTCTTCTCCTCTGCAGCTCTGTGTTCTTGCTCTGCCTCTCGGTCTCCCTCCTCTTCTGCAGCTCACTGGCGCTCATCGCTCTGCCTCCCTCCGTTCTCGCTCTGCCTCCAGTTCCATCCTGCGCAACTCAATTTGCAGTTTTAATACGTCTGGATTCAGGATACTGGTAACCATCCCCTGCTGCTGTGGCCCTTCACTGACAGTAGCCCTGCTGTCCTTTTCAGTCACGGTCGGTGACTCGCTGCTCTGGGTATCTGCTACCATTAGGGCCTCTATGAGGTTCTGCTTTTTGGCTATCACCAGAATGGGACTCCCCTGTCCCCGCACAACTGCTTCAAGTAATCTACAGTGTGTCTGCTGTAGTCGGAAGCCATCTTCTTCTTCCCTGACTATGGCTACTCTGACCTGCAGGTACTTTAGGTAAAAAAATAAAACGGGTAGGAACTCGACTGCACGCCAAGTGATACATAGTTCTGTCTCCTTTTTAAAATAAAACTCTGCCTTTTTTCTTTCTTTCTTTGTAAGAGAGCTTACGGTCTCAGCTAACACAGAATAATAAAGCTTGTGATATCAAAATTATGCCACCGCTGCCAATCTTTCACAAACCCACTCAGCAGGTCAGGCCTTCTACTCCCAAAGTGCCAACCTCTGAGCACAGTCTTGTGAACAGTGTAACAGACAAGGTAACTCTCTTGTCTGTTTTTGTGAGTTCGGATCAACCTTTGGTCTCAAGTTCTACAGGGATTCAAATTGTGAACCTCTTGCTAGCATACCCAATGCACAGGCTCAGATTTTCTGTCTTTGGGGGGCCAGATATCTTTGCCTACGGGCACCTAACCAGGTATGCAGAGATGAACCCTTAAAAACTTTAATAAAGACCTCAGATTTAAAATGCTTCTCTTTCCAGTTTGGTACCACCATTCAAGCTTATGTTTAGTATCTGCAATAACCATATACTTTTTTTTAATAACTAAAAAGAAGTCAGAGACAGACCAAGTAAGTTCTAAAAAGAATTTTACTAAAATAGTTAAAAATATGTCAAGCACAAAATATAGGACTCTTATACCACAAGACATGCAAATCTTTAAAAAAAAAAAAGAACAAGGTTTAAACAGTGCAAATTCTTACACTACTTAGATTTGAAATCTTTCTAAATACTTGTTTACAAGTGTTCCAAAGATCTTTCCTCAGTCAGAGTCTAGGTAAAAGTGTGTAAGTAAAACAGTATTCCTTAAACAACTATATTGGCCAACCCATTTTTGAGTGAGGTCAGCTAGCTCCTCCTCTGTCAGATATGTATAAAAAATATATATATCTTATACAAAAGTATTACATTCTGTAACTTCAGCATAATTCATGTCCTTCAAATGACCCATCTTTTGATCTCATAATAAGCTTCTTCCTTCCAGAACATGAAAGCATCTTTATGATTTTTGCACTTCTGTGTAATAACCTGGGTTTTCCTTCCAATGTCATAAAATGGATACGTTCTAGCAACTATGGTTGTAATTAACTCAGACAGAATCCTTAATTAAGGTCTTACATGTAACA
This sequence comes from Neoceratodus forsteri, assembly GCA_016271365.2. Lineage (NCBI taxonomy): Eukaryota > Metazoa > Chordata > Ceratodontiformes > Ceratodontidae > Neoceratodus > Neoceratodus forsteri. Next base: position 766,335,388 of record CM028131.1, on the reverse strand, counting down.
CATGGTCTCTAAAAACTGAGTGTGTGTGAACTCACATGCTGTCAGCATTTTTCTTACGGCTTTCATCTTTGAGCTGAAATCTGGGGGGGCGGGATGAGTGAGGTCATTCTAAGAGCCTCAGGTTTTTTTTTTTGAGCAGAGACAGTCAGTCATACATTTTATATTAAAAAAAAATGATACAGCACTCAGAGCTGGCTGTCTACGTCACACACACCAGGAGAACCAATGACCTTACTCTTCCCACTGCCATCTCAAGCTGGTTGGACCACCCTAAACAACTTTAGAAGATTTACAACTACCTTCTCTCCCCCTCATGCCCCCAAGCTGATAAAAGAGTAGAGATGCCCGAGCAGCTGAACTGCATGTCCCCATTTCAAAGGAGGCATGGAGCAATATGCTCTGAAAGGCACACTCACAATTTTAGGATCAGCAATACCAGCACATCCAGAACAAAATCTTGCACAGTTGGCACAAAATACTGGTACTTCTTAAAAAAATGGGACTGCTCACCACTGACACATGCTGGAGTTACCACCAGGATAAAGGTTCATTTGCTGCACATTTTATCGACCTTCCCAGCCCACTCACAGTTTTGGTCCCCAGTGTTCCAGTGCTGTAGTACGATCAGTGGGGTGATTTTGCCAAGAGACACTGTTTTGGATTCGGGGCAGAGACACCCCCTTAAGTCAGTTAACACAGCACCAACTTTGGTTAATCGCAGCTGCCCTGAAAGCTAAATGACAAATCCTCCTATGTTGGAGGAATTATATTCCCCCACAATAAATGAGTGGTTATCTGCACTCACCAAGCTAATCAAAAATACAGAAATTTCTTAAACTATGGGACCCATTATACCGACATATTTGACAGCTGTCAACTTTGCACTTCAGTATGATTAAGACAATTGTGAGGTTATCTTGCAAAACATTGCATTAACCTGGATAAGGTATTCAGTTTCTGTTTATCACTTAATGAGCCATGACTTTATACTGAGATGTTAGTTAGTTATAAAGCTTTTGATTTCATTTGATTTTTTGCTGGGGTTGTTTTATTCTCTTATTCTTTATTGTTTTATGTAAAGTGCTCGGAGCCCCTTGGATAGAGCGCTAAACAAATAAAATTTGCCTTGCCTTATGTTTACACGGTTATTAACCTGGGCAATATTTGTTTCTTTTTGAGGATACTGCAGGGAGGTGGTGCAACTGTACAAGATTGTTGGTTTTATGTTTCTTTTTATACTGGTACGAGTGTTTAATAATGTTATTACTTGTAAGTTGATGTTCTTTGGTTCCTCAATGAAAATAAAATACATTTTTAAACTTTTTCCAGATTTTTCTTCATCTTCAGCCTATTTCAAGAGGAAGTGTGCTGTTTTTAAAGAGCCTCACCAGCTCGGCCCCTGCCCCTGATACACAGGTGCTGTACCTCATGGGGCTGCTTCCAGTGTAAATCTTGCCATAAATAATCCTGATGTTAAAAAATTAGAGTGCTCGTAAGATTACAAACACGGAGTCCCAAGGACTTCCCGGTTTCTGGTGCCGCCCACGCTCCGCTCCAACGCTCTGCAGATTTATGACGCAATGTCAGGGACAGCGTGGGTACATGCTCCATTATACTCTATGGGTGGCACCTTTTCAATCTTTTTTTTATATTATAATGCCCATCTTGTCATAAAATGTGGTCACATACTACTCATACATGCACCGATGCTATTAAAGGCATAGCCTTGTAAAAATAAACTAGAACAGTATATGGCTGAGGGTTGTTGTGCATAGATTTCCATGTTCTCTAAAATGCTGCTGTACCATAGTAGTGACATAGCTACTTAGGTACAATATACCACTGTACTGTACCACAGTATACTTGCTACGACACACAACAAAATGAAACATCACAGAAGAAAAAATTACTGCAGCAATCTTCTTTCTTCCAAGGGGTCCTTTAGCATCAGTAACTTTAGCAGTTAGCAGGTTAGTGCAACTGCCCCAGAGGTATGCATGTAAGAGAATTTTATTTAAATGAGCGTGGGCAACAGACAATCTAAAACAGGAGAGGGAGTGAGCTGAGTAACAGCAGCCTAAAGGCTTCAGAATTTCATCAAAGGAAAATGAGGGCACATACCCCGAAAATGAATCAACAGGATTCAAAAAACGTGCAAATGTCCACAAAAGTGGAAACAGAAAACAACATGAGTTAGAAACTCATCAATAAAAAGTCCAAATCTGGTAAGAGATGTGATAACAGAGTCCTTCTCCTGACAGGTGAACCAGAGAGGAAGGGTGGAAGCTTACTGATGCTAAAGGACCCCTTGGAAGAAATATTACTGCAGTGAGTGATTTTTTCTTCTTACCCCAGGAGTCCTTTAGCATCAGTAACTTTAGCAGACTACCTAGCAGTACCCAGCGGGAGGTGGGCAGAGAACCTACTCAGGAAAGAGACTCTGTAGAACCGCCCTGCCAAATTTGGCATCAGATCTGGTGTGCACATCCAAACTGTAGTGTTTCACAAAGGTGTGCACATATGTCCAGGTAGCTACTTTGCAGACATCCAGAAGGGGAATGTCCCTTGCTGCTGCCAGCGAAGCTGCAGTGCCCCTGGTGGAGTGGGCCCTGAGCCCCACTGGAGGTTGGTGACCAGCATTTTCATAACAGAATCTGATACAAGAGACCAACCAGCGGGAAACAGTTCTCTTGGTAGCTGGTCTTCCTCTACCTACATCCCCATAGGTGAGGAACAACTGAGTAGAAGAATCTCTGGACTGTCTAGTATGCTCTAGGTAGTGAAAGATGGCCCTTTTGACATCCAAGCTGTGAAGCATTTGCTCGCCAGGAGTGGGCTGCTCAATAAAGAAGACAGGCAGAGTAATAGACTGGTTTAAGTGGAACTCTGAAACCACCTTTGGCAGAAATTTCCTATTTGTCCAGAGTTCAACTTTACCATTGTGAGGAATGATATAATTTGGCTCAGTGCACAGGGCCTCTAGTTCTGAAATCCTCCTGGCAGAAGTAAAGGCCACCAGGAAGATTGTCTTCCAAGTCACAAACTTGATATGAGCAGTGGACATAGGCTTAAAGGGTGGATTCACGAGCCTGTCTATGCAGAGGTTCAGGCTCCAAGGAGGAACCAGCTCCCTGACTGGAGGCTGAAGGAGCAAGAGGCTTTTGAAAAACTGTTTAAACATGGTGTGGGAAAAATTTACTTTTTCTTTCCCACCAAATGGTAGGCCAAAACTGCTGCCAGGTGTAGCTTGAGGGAAGATGGTTTCAAGCCTGACGCCTGCAAGCATACCAGGTAATCCAGCAGCTGAGGGTCTGATGCTGAAGGGGGGGGTCGACCTTTTTGCTCTTGCACCACAGTGAAAACCTTTTCCATTTTGCTGCAAAAGTCTTCTTAGTGTTCGGTTTTTTAGCCATCCTCAGTATCTTAAAGACCTGCTCAGAGTACTGTAATGATGGAAACTCTAACTCCTCAAGAATCAGGCCTTAAGCTGAACAGAGTGTATGTCTGGATACTGCACTCCTGTCTGAGGAAGGGTCAGCAGGGAGTGAGTTGGAGACAGGCGAATGGGTCTGCTGCAGGACACTGAGAGAAGGAAAGGGTACCAGGGTTGCCCGGACTAATCCAGAGCCACCAGGATCATCGACGCAGGCTGTTGACTGAGTTTAAGCAATACTCTGAGTATCAGGGGAAGGGAGGGAATGCATATAAGAACCTCCCTGACCAGTCCAGGAACAAGGCATCCAGGGGAAGGGTTCTGGGACTGGGGGGCTGCAACAGTAATGAGGAATCTGAAAATTAAGGGGTGAGGCAAACAGATCCACTTCTTGTTTGCCCCACTGCCTGAACACTGAGGCTAGTACTTGCTTGTTCAGGGTCCATTCACTCTGGCACTGATGCGACTCGGAGCATCTGCCAGGGTATTGTTTGACTGGGAGGTGAATAGCTGAGAGGCTTACTCCTAGGCTAGAGACCAGAGCTTTAGAGCTTCTGAATAGAGTATTCCTGATCTGGTACCACCCTGCTTGTTTATGTAAAACATTGCAGTGGTGCTGTCTGTTCAGATTTGAACTGCCTGTCCTTTTATGCTGGGAGCGAAAGCTTTGAGGACTAGAAAGACTGCTCTGAGTTTCAAGAGATTTATGTGTAACTGTGACCCTTCGAGAGCCCAGGTGCCGCTTACTGAGGCACTGTCCAGATGTGCTCCCCACCCCAAGAGGGAGGCAACTTGTGGGCAGCGGAGCTTGGAATTTTACCCTTGCTTATAAATTTACAGGGTTCTTCCACCACAGCAGGTTTTGGAGGAACTGCTCCATCACAGGTATCAGCTTCGAAAAACTGTTGCTTCTCTGAGACCAGCGAGCTCTGAGATAGGCTTGCAGGAGTCGCATCCTGTACCCGACTCCTGGGACCACTGCAGTCATTGAAGTCATGTGTCCCAGGAGATATTAGAAAATGTCTGGCTGGTCTTGGCTGTCTCCGGGCGAAAGAATCTGCCACTGCAAGGAAACTCTGAATTCTTTTCTGCAGGAGGAAAGCATATCCTTTCTGAGTGTCTAGTTGGGCCCCTATGAAGGTGAGCAGCGGGAAGGGTTCCGGGTGAGATTTTTTTAGATTTACAAGGAAACCCAGGCACTCCAGAGTGCATTCTCTAAGGGAAAGGGACTCCTTGACCTGGCAAGGAGACTTTGCTACTATGAGGCAGTCATCCAGACAGGGACAGAGAGCAACACCCAGTCTCCTGAGGTGTGCTGCTACAACTGCGAGGCACTTGGTAAAGACTCTTGGGGCTGAGGACAGGCTGAAGGGCATTGTGGCGAACTGATAGTGGTCTGAAAGAAGTTCGAATATGAGAAACTTCCTGTGAGACCTCCTTATGGGTATGTGGAAGTAAGCATCCTTTAAGTCCAGGGAGACTAGCCAGTCTCCTTGCTGTAAGGACTGTATAACCAGTGACAAGAGTGACCATTTTGAATTTGTTTTTTTTTTTTTTTCAGATGTTTGTTTAAATATCTGAGATCCAAGATAGGTCACCACTCCCCAGTTTTATTTTGTGTCAGAAAGTACCTGGAATAAAGGCCCTTGCCTCTCATGGGCTGGGACCCTCTCCACTGCTCGTAGAGCTAGAAAGTTTTGTACCTCCATTTCCAACAGTGGAACCTGTGTTCGGGACAGCGGTCTTGACACCTAGGTAAGCTTGATGTCTGGCATCTGCTTGAACTGTAATGGCAGACTCTTCTCCACTATCTCCAGCACCCACTTGTCTGATGTAATCAGGGACCAGTTCTGAAGATAGTGGGGGAGGCAACCTGGACACTTACTTCAGGACTTAGACTGTGAGACAGACGGCTGGGTAGTGGTCGCCCTTCTTGACCCCTACCTCTGAAAGAACCCTGTACTGACCGAAGTCAGATTGGGGGTAAGGATTGTAAGGCCTGGGACTAAAACTACCACCCCTACCGCCTCTGGGATGGGATCTCTGAGGAGCGGTAGACTTGGGTTTAGATGAGTGACTCTGCCAGGAAGCCCTGTACTTCTCAACCTTTTTCATGTTGTCAGTGGTTCTGTAATCAAACAACTTGTTTTGATCACAAGGAAAATCCATGGCCCTGGTCTGGGTGTCTGTGGTTAGACTGGTAGTTCTAAGCCAGGCAACGTGTCTCCGAGAGATGACGCGGGCCATCACCCTAGAGGCGGCATCACTGTTGTCATCTGCCATGTGGAATTGGTATTTGGTAGCTTCCAAGGCAGTTTTTGTTGTATCCACCAGCTCCGGCACCACAGAATCTAACCCACTGCAGGCAATGGCCAGGACAGACTTCCATAGGGCTTTCTGATATTTGGCTACAAATGCCATGTATGAAGAAAGTCTGAGGAGCAGGGAGGCTGTGGCATACATTTTCTTTGCTATAAAGTCAAGTTTCTTGGAGTCCTTGTCCGGAGGTAAGGAGGACAAGGAGACCCAAGCTTTCACGCAAGCTGGCTATTGCACTATACTCTCGTGGCTAGGGTGTGCAGACAGGAACTCTGTACCAGTTCTAGACATCCGTATTTTTTTCTTAATCCGCCTGTCAACCCCTGACACTGACGTAGGGGTCTGAAGCACTTTCATGGTATTTCTTCGGAACGCATTATAGACCGGTACAACCAGGGTCTTGGGGGTTGAAAGACCTCTCAGCTCCCTATAATCTTCATTGACATCCTGATTGAGCTCCTGCATAGGGAAGTCCAAGGTGTCTAGCATATTTTGTACAAATGTAAACATAGAGGAGGGGTCCTCCTGGTCACCTGGGGAGGGGCCCGAATAGAGGATCCGGGGACTCATGGGGCTCAAGGCCCTCAAAATCCATGTCAGGGGCATCATCAAAATGTTCATCATCATCTGCATCACCCTCACTATCTATGGAGGAGATAACTGTGGAAGAGTGCTTGCCAGCCCCAGTAAATATAGGACCCATCTTTTGTAGGGTCTGAAACACTTGCCATGACTTGCACAGATGGAAGATCCTGTGCAGACTGTGGTTGTATGTGGTTTGTTTTTTTCTTTATGCTTTAAGCTGCCTGTTGTCTTGCTATTGGCTTTCCCAGGCGCAACAGGAGCATTTTTTTCTTGACAGTTTCTTTTTAGCCACTTCATCAGAGGACTGATCAAGCTTCCTTTTTTCATCACTTTTATTTTTTAATTTGTGAGGAATTTCATCTTTGGAAGCTTTATTTTTTGGCTGGGATCTGGAAGGTTCCTTAGCATCTCTGCTTATGTTTTTATTGTTAGTAATTTTAGATGGCCCCTCATCAGAAACCTTCGATTTATCCTCAGCCATAATAATCAAGGTTTCTTTGCTATGTGCCAATTTAAACAAAGCAAACCAAGTTCTGGACCTCACGAACCGAGTGCAGGTTTCTGTGAAATGCCACCGTCCAGTCCTGCCCCAGTTAAATAACTCTAATTTAAAAGTGCCTTTTTGTTTTGTAGTACTGGGATCTATAACAGTGCCAATCCTAATAGAAAGCCCAGTAATACAGGTCAAATGCGCACAGGTTTCTGTTGAAATGCCACCGGCCAGTCCTGTGACAGAGACAGCTTAGGTCCAGTTTTGTATTGTACATGGGTTTCTCTGTAATTGCCAATCCTCAAAAAAACCCCAGGCAACTGTCAAAGATTGAACTCCCAATTGGTGCCTCTTGGTAAAGCGCCTGAGATCTGAGGTAAAAAACAAGGCAACTGACACTAAATAGACGGTTCTTTCAAGAATTAAGTTTAAAACGGGAGGAACCATCAAAATTAAGCACCCGCTATAAAAACAGCACAAGAACTAAACAGTCGCGGTAAAATTAAAATCAAAATAGCACAACTACACTAAAAATATAAAATTAGTGTGGCGCTAACCAAAACTTAAAACTTTCATTCAGCACACAATAAAAATTATTTTATGAGGAAAACTTTACCCAGATAAGACCGAGGAGGCTGTCAATAAGGAAAGTTGAGAGGCACCTCAGGGGCAATGTTGCTCAGTCCAGCGGAGAAAAAAATTTTGAAGCCTTCAGGCTGCTCTTACTCAGCTCACTCCCTCTCCTGTTTTTACTAGATTTACTAGGTTTGTATAGGAAAAAAGAAGGCAGAGGCCCATCTAGATTTTCTCCCATGATCATGTGGGCAATTTATATAATTTGATTTTGATTTAGCCAACAATCAAGACTTTTTTTAAATGTTTCAATACTACCACAATCAACCAGTTATTGTGGCATTTTGTTCCAGAGCTTAGTCACCCTTACTGAAAAAATGTTTTGTCTAAGATTGGTCCTAGCTCTGGGGACTGTTAGTTGTTTAGTATGGCGTCTGAGAATAATTCGACTTGTAGTATAGGCAAGTCCACATTTTGTCATAAGATCTGGGGATTGCACCAGCGTATAAAGTTGTAATAGATCCCCTCTAAGTCTTCTATTTTGCAGGGAAGTTAAACCTGATTTTTGCAGTCTAGATTTTTGACTGGCTATTGCCCAAAACTCATTTAAATAAAATTTTCTTAAAGGCATACCACGGGGCAGTTGCACATAGCCAGCTGACTGCTAAAGTTACTGATGCTGAAGGACTCCTGGAGTAAGAGCAAACATTTTTTTTATTTTTTTTTAAATCCACTCCATATTCATCTGCCAATTACCCCACCGGTGCTCAGTTGTATCTCTATAAGTTTTGTCACTTTTTCAACGTCATCTTGACAGCAGAAAACTACAGCGCTGGATGACAATCCTAATACATTAAGCACTTCTGTTTGAATGAGCATCATTCAAATGGAAGCACTTAAAATGTAAAGATCCTTGCCCAACCTTGGAGTTTTCTGCAATCAAATTTACAGAAAGAAATTAAGGGGTACAATTGTGGGCATAGGGTTGGTATTAAAGGATACCTAAACAACATTTTGACAGCAAACTGTTCAAAAATCTCACTTCATAGGGGACTAAAGGAAAGGCTGCTGTATTCATGTATGCTAAAACTAGATTTATATAATTTAGCTAAATGTGGTTCCAAAGCATTTGAAAATTGTAAAAATCAGCCTTCCAATTAAAAAAAAAAAAACTGCCTTATCTGCTTCCTAAAATGGCCACCAAATGTGTTCAGTGATAATATCTTTGGAGCCAAAGTCAGAGAGCTATATGGCTCTCTATAGTGCTAACTAGTTCGTTTTACCCTTTGTATAGAATTGTTTCACCAGAATGATCAAAACCATGTGCATTATTTAGATTAATACACATGTTAGGCTATTTATTTATTTATTTCTAGTAAGTACCTTTGAGCCAAAGGCTGTTTTACAGAGGTTCCACTTCGTAGTAATACATGGGCACAACATCATTTACAATGGTTACAAGTACATAAGCAGATACAAGGAGGTTCCATGCCTAGAAATACATGAGTACATCAGGTTACAGAGGTTACATAATTACAATAACAGGGAGTACATAAGTAAAAGTATACAAACAATTTAAAGCAGGCTAGGTTGACAGGTTAAGTGCACAACTTGAGAATCTACAGGATATAGAGCAAATCAGGTAGCGAACAGAGAATGATATAGTCTGTAAAATAATTAACTAATACTATACGCAAGGAGGTGAGAACTTGATGGGCAGCAGTTCTTTTGTCTTAAGTGCTAAAGAGTGTAGTCATAAAAGAGGGCTAGACTCACGGGGAGTGCTGAGGCGGGGACCTGGTGCGTACTAGGGGAGTGTTAGTTAGCAAGAAGAGAGGAGAGGCAAAGGTGCAGGTAAGAATGAGGGTAGCAGGAAAGAGGAGGGAAGAGTGTGGTGGAGTTCAGGTCTCACACTCACAGTTCCTGTTTGTGGTGAGGGCCACTTGGAGTTTATCTTTAAAGGGGCGTATTTTGTCCTCTTTTGTGATGCCTAGGTCAAGTGCATTAAGCCAAAGTGGTGCCCGGTATTCGTAGGACCGTTGGCCTTGTGTGGTTCTACGGAAAGGGATGCAGAGAGCCGAGTTGTTTGTACCCCTAGTGCATCTGATGGAATTAGGCTGGCTAAGGAGGCTTTGCAGGGCTGGGGTGGTAAGTCCTAGCATAGACTTCTTGGCGAGCATGCATACTTGATACTGGAGGTGTCTGTCAAGGTTTAGCCATTTTGCTTGAGTGTGCAACTCACAGGAGTGAGTGAGATGGGGTACACCTAGGACTAAACGACACTTTGTTTAGTGTTGTTTTGATATGTTTCAAAGCAGTTTGGGAGGCAGCCCCATATACTGCTAGACCATAGTCTATCACCGAGGGGACTGAGCTATTCACAGCAGTTTTGAGTGCCTCAGAAGTCAGGACTTTTCGGTGTCTGTACAGTAATCCTAGTTTTGCATTTGACGACTTTTCGACTGCGTCTATGCATTGGTTAAACGAGAGGGTGCAGTCCAGTGTCAATCCTAGGTATTTAAATGTTTGAACCATCTCCAGGGAAGTATTCTGATTGTTATGAATGCAAAGTTGGTGAGTGCGGTGTTTGTTATATGATGATGCGAATAACAGTCTTAGTTTTTTTTATAATTGAGGAGCAGTTTTGATTGAAGGAACCAGTGCTCAGCCACGGTGAAATTAGCCTGCATTTGCTTTTCCAGTTTGTAGGGGTCAGAATTACATGAAGACAGGACCGCATTGTCTGCAGACAGTAGTAGCTGGTTGTTTATCGATTGAGGGAGGTTGTTTAAGAACAGGCTGAACAGTAGAGGGCCAATGATAGCAGGATAGGATAGGGCCTTGAGGAGTGCTTGTGTTAACACTAAGGGTGTCGTAGAAGGTGTCCAGGATTTTCACTTTTTGGACCATCCAATAGAGGTCGCTTCTGAACCATGCTACTGTTGTAGGGGAGAGGCCGGTATTGGAGAGCTGATCCAGGAGCAGATTGTGATTGATGGTGTCAAAGGCCTTGGTGAGATCAATATATGTTACCCCCACCAAGAGCCTTCTGTCTAGAGCATTATGGATAAATCTGGTAAACTCCACTAGAGCGGTTGTGGTATTGTGTTGTTTTTGAAATCCATGTTGTTGCTGACATTGTAAATAATACTTGTCTAGATATTCTATCAGTTGGTCGCTAACGATTCGCTCCAGGGCCTTGGAGAGTGGAGGAAGGATAGATATTGGGCAGTAATTTGTAGAGTTGGCCCTGTCACCACTTTTGTAAAAGAGGGGTAACCACCGCCACCTTTCAGATCAGTGGGAATTCGCCTGATACCAAAGATTGATTTAAGATTTTGGTGAGGGGTTTGAGAGTTATGTCCAGGGTGAGCCTAACTAGTTTTAGGTCAAGTTGATCAGAGCTAGTTCTGGAATTACCTAGTGCTTTTAGGATGCACTTTTTTGCTTCCATAAAGGTGACAGCTCTAAAGTAGAAAGACGGATGGGAGTTTGATTGGGTCCCCCGGTTTTGCTCGGTGCAAGTGTCAGTGGCTCAGAAGTTAGCACACTCTCCTCTGAGGCCGGGAAATCAGAAGGCTGTGGGTTCAGTTCCCACATCTGGCACTTGGGTTAATATCCCAGTACTGACACTGTAGTGCAGCATGAGAGGGGTGCTGCACTTCTGAGGTGCCGTCTTTCAGATGAGATGTTAAAAACCGAGGTCCCATCTGCCTGGATTGGTGGTAGTTCAGGTGGATGTTAAAGATCCCATGGCACTTATCGAAAAGAGTAGGGGAATTTCCCCGGTGTCCTGGCCAAATCTCCCTCATTCACTAAAAATACCACCAACAGCTTAATCTGGTTCAAGGTCAGTTGGCATTCATCTGTATCCCCCTCCCCCGGGTCGTGCCTGAAAATAGGCAGGATTTGTCTAGTGCACTTAGTGCAACAAAAACTAAATAAATAATAAATAAATAAATCTGATTGGTGTTGAAGGAAGCTAGGGGGCAACACTCCACTGAGGTCAGTAAAAGCTTTGTTGAAGACATTTGCTATGAGACTGTGATCCTGCGTAGGTCGGCCCTTAATGTTCAGGAAGGCTGTGGGAGTTTTATTAGGTTTACCGGTTAGGGTCTTGATGTTTTCCCAGAACTGTCTATTGTCACCCCATGAGTTTGTCAGCTCATTTTTAAAGTGAGTGTTTTTGGCCTTGCGAATAGCCCAGGTGCATTTATTCTGTGCAGCTCTATAGTTCTGGTAGTCTGTCTGGGTACTGGAGTTTCTTGCTTTGCACCACAAGTTGTCTATTTTTCATGAGGGCTAGTAGCTGTGCCATGATTCAGGGGCTGTCATAGTCACGGATCCTTCTTTTGGTGTAAGGGATGTAGACATTGCACACTTCATTGAATTTGCTTATAAAGCATTCTAGGACAGTGTTGACATCTGTTTTGTGGTCAATAGAGCTCCAATCTTGGAGGCTGAGATGTGCTCTTAGAGCTCCCAACTTGCCTTTCTTCAGAAGTCTAGCAGTAATAGTCATGGCTGGTGCCTCTGGGGCCTTATTTGACCATTTACAGATTACCGGGGAGTGGTCACTGAGTGAGTCAGGGAGAACCGTGATGGAGGATATTCTTTCTGGCTGATTTGTGATTACCCAGTCGATTATTGACCCCGTGCCTGTTCTGCTGTTATACAGAGTGGGGGAGACTACCAATTGCACAAGGGTGAGAGTGGCTAACGAGTCCTTGTAGTGTACAGCTTCAGCAGAGAACCAGTTGATATTAAAGTCTCCAACCATTATCAGCTCTGTGTTTGGTCCTTCTTCAGAGAGGTAGATGATGACAGAACTGAAACCGTTCGCTTGTTCCTTGGGAGGGATATAGGCCGAAATTTAGAGTTTTCTCGTTCTTGCAAAGTATTACATTTATGGCCATCAGTTGAGACCCACATTTGGAGTCACATGGGTTAAGCATTTGGCCCTGAATGTGGTCTTTGACATATATAATACAACCACCTCCTCTTTTACCGATTCTGTCTAGTCTGAATGCAGCATATCCAGTGAGTTGTATAGTGGAGTCTGGCATCCTAGGTGATAGCCAGGTCTCTACTATTGCAAGAATGTCGGGCTGGTGCTGCTGGACCCAGACTTGGAGAGTGTCCATTTTTGCTAGCAGGCTGCAGATATTTATTGATGCTATTGTTGGTCCATTCTGCTTCTTATGAACTGTTGCAGTGTATGTCATCGGGCCTGGGTTGGGATGAGTATTACCCGAGATCAGTAGGAACAGCCATGTGATCCTTATAGCTTGCCATTTTAGATATGTTAGGGCCTGCGATTGTGTAATGCGACGTGATTTTTTTGGCATGGTACATGGGTAGGTTAGGGGTACATCACTACCAGGTGGAGGAAGGGGATAGCCAGCCTATCCACTGCTCATATAGACCCATGTAGAAGGGGGTATGATGTGCCGTGTTACTGACAGCCGCGCATTTGTGGTTTTTGTGTTGTCCAGGTGCTGATATTGTGGCACTACACTCTGGAGGTGGAGAATTAACGTCCTCCTCATATTCTGCAATGTGTCCTTGATGGAGTCATATTCGTATATTGGCAAGCATTTTGTGTGGTCCTGTCCTGTACAGGGGGCCAGTATCAGAACTGATAGAAATAGGAAGAGGGTTCTAAGGCTATAGTTCTATTCAATTTGTTTACTTTAACATGCTAAAATTGGGTTTTAATCCAACCAACTTTCTCTGTGGCAAACCACAGTGCAGTACAAATTTTGAATAAGCTGGTGGTCTAGTGGTTATGGCAGATCCAGGATGCTACAATGGGGGTGCTGGTGTGGAATGCATACTTAATATGCACTTTTTAACATTTTATTAAACCTTTATATTTTCTTCTATTATTCTTTTCTAGTATGTTTTTGACAGAACCTACAAATATAATCCATAGTTTTGAATGTAAACATTTGCACAATCAATAAATCAGACTTCTTCAACACAGTGAAATGGAGCAGCAGCAAGCAAGTACATTACAATGTGTGTACGTGTGTAGGTATGGGTGGGGGTGCGGCCGCACCCTTCACCGCCTACATCCACCACTTGCTTGTAGCAAAGTTCTTGTGTACTCCAATGTTAGAGTTCATACCTTCTCGGAAATCAAAAATATGCTTGTCTTCATTTTCCATGGAAAATAAGAATCATCAGCATTTATATAGTGCTTTTCATACACACTGTATCCCAAAGTGCTTTACAAGCAATGCTAGACTGGTACTGAAGTGACTGAACGTGTAGTGGGAGCCATTTCACACATTAATATCCACACACAGTATTGGAAGGGGACTGTTGGCCAGGACAATGGGGTTGGGTAGTGGTCATGGTGCTGGCAGCCCCACATCTTATTTCTCACAGTGATCTGCTCATATTTCTCCCCTTCTGTCTTCCCCTTCCCTGAATATAGCACTGCCTTGCAGGAGTGGCCTTCTCAGTCCCCCTCTGGTATTCATTCTTCACTACTCCTCACAACAAAAACTGGTGAGCTCATCATCCTTCTGCATCATGAATGCAAGTAGTACAGTCCACGTTTTTTTTGACATATGAAAAGTAAACAAATCTTTCCAGTAAGTCAGGTTGGTAGCAGCAGGGAAAAGGAGAATGATGGGCATTCCTATCCTTAAAAGATCTAGGCTACCTTTGATTAGGCACTATTAAATGACAAGTGTGCCCATAATTATGCACGTTATTTAATAGTGCCTAATCATAGGTGGCTTAGATCTTCTATGGGTAGGAAAGTCTACTTTTCCACTTGTGCCCTACTGCTATCAGCCTGGCTTACCAGAAGATCATATTTATTATTAACATGTAAAAATAACACGGGAGACTGTACTAACCATATTCACGATGTGGAAGGGTAGTGAGCTCATCAGTTTCTGGTGTGGGGAGCAGGTGAGTAGAATGAATGCCGGAGAGGGACTGAAGAGGCCATTCCAGCAGGGTACAGCTATATTCAGGTTAGGGGAAGACAGGAAAGAGGATGTTGAGCAGATCACTGAGAGATCTGAAATGCGGGTCAGCCAACATTGTGATCACTACCTGACTGTGGATGAGAGCAGCCAGCGATGACAAATACTCAGAGTGGCAGGGCTGCACCTAAACTGTTACTTAATTCAGTGTAGGGGGGGGGATTACGTTTGTTAGAGCTGTGTATAGCTCATTAAAGATTTGGAAGGGTGGTAGCCAGCCAACTCTTACTGTAGAGCAGAGCACAGATTAGTACTGGAGAAGATTTGCTGAGAACAGTCCTGCGGGATTCTGCAGATTACAGGTAAAGGAGTAAACGGACACTGGAAGTCGGGTGGATACGCTCAAGGCATTAGTATGCCTCTCCTGTTCATATTAATATTGTAATCCATAGTAAGTGCAGCCCTTATTGCTTGGCTGTCCAGGAAGACCTAGTTGTTGGTTAATGAGGCGGGGAAAACAAACACAACAGGGGAACTGTACATACTGTCTTCACTGTGCAGAAGGGTGGTGATCCACTCAATGTTTACTGTGGGAGCAGAAATCAAACATTCAGAAAGTGGACTGAAGAATGATTTGGGAGGCATTTTTTAACAGTGCCAGCTGATGAAGTGTATCGGTATAGGTGTGCACAACTCTCTGAGGCACAACAGTACAATCTGAGGTGTGATAATTCTCTTCATGGGACTGTAAACTGATATGTGGCCCAGACAGTACTAAGGACAGGGTATGGATGGTGGGGGTGCAGGGGGTTCAGGTGGAAAAAGAAAGCCTTTTTTTGTGGATTAACAAGAAAGCATGAGCTTTGGAATTGGACCAGACCAGTACTTTGCTGTGTTGGCCCTGAGCAAGTCACTTAACTTCCTTGTGCTCCCAGGCCACACCTGTAAACAAGCTTTCAGCTTAGTGCGTCTCTCCTGGTTAAGAAAACAAAATTCAGGGCATCACATAACCACTAGATCATCAGGTATTTGAAGTGTTGTACTGTACTGCAGTTTGCCAAAGAGAAAGTCAGCGGCATTGCAAAACTTTTTCAGCATACGAACATACGAATTTGCCAGCAGAAACAGACCACCCAGTCTATCTAAGTCTGCTCGAGTGTGCAGTTAGCACCCCTAGTTTGCAGCTGCCCCACCCCTCCCTTTGTCATCCCACTGCCACCCCCACCCTCACTTTCCCCTGTTCCCTGTCCCATGCCCTTTTGAAGCTGTTCACAAATTTACTGTACATACCACCACCCATTCTGGTACGGCATTCCATTTTGCTACCACCCTCTCTGTGAAATAGTGTCTCCTCATTTCCTTCCTAAATCGTCACCCCTCTATTAGCCCATGCCCCCTGGTGACCCTCCCCTTCCTTAACTTAAAGACCCCATCTGCCCCATCCTTACTGATTCCCCTCAGATACTTGAGTGTCTCTATCATGTCCCCCCTGTCCCTTCTATCCTCCAGGGTGTATATATTCAGGTCTCCCAGCCTGCTATCATAGTCTCTCCCCTCCATTCCACATATCATCTTTGTTGCCCTCCTCTACACCCCCTCCAGAGGCCTGATATCACGCTTTACGTATGGCCTCCAAAACTGCACACAGTACTCTAAGTGTGGTCTTACCAGCGACCTGTAGAGGGGCAAGATCACCTCTCTTCACCTGAACGAAAACCTCCTCGCTATGTACCCCAGCATTTTGTTCACTTTTGCAGCCGCTCTCCTGCACTGGGCAGTGTTGTTTATGGTCTATGTTATCATTACCCCTAGGTGCTTCTCCTCCTCTGTGAGCCCTAGCTTAACCCCCCCAGCCAGTATTCTCTCCTTGGGTTCTTCACTCCAAAGTGCATAACCTTACACTTCTTTTCACTGAACCCCAGCTGCCACCTCTCCGACCACTCCTCTAGCTTGCTTAGGTCCCCCTGCAGCTGCTTCCATCCCTCCTCTCCATCCACCACTGCTCCGATTTTGGTGTTGTCATCGAACAGACTTATCTTGCTCACCACCCCATGTGCAATGTCTGATATGAAGAGCCCAAACAATACTGGCCCCGACACAGAGCCCTGTGGCACCCCACTTGTCACCGGCCTTGGAGTTGAGAGCTCGCCTCTCACAACTACCCGTTGCAACCTCCCATTCAGCCAGCTTGTAATCCAGTTCATTTTTGTCCCTACCCCAGTTAACTTCCTCCCAAGCCGCCCATGAGGCACAGAATCGAAAGCCTTGTTGAAGTCCAAGTAAAGAACATTCACCGCATGACCCTTATCCAGCTCACCTGTCACCCAGTCATAATATTGTATCAGGTTGGTTTGACAAGACTTCCCTAAAACGAACCCATGCTGCCTCACATCCTGGAGGCCACTGTCCTCCGGGTATGACACCAGTCTTTCCTTCAGTACTGTTTCCATGAGTTTGCACACTATGGAGGTGAGACTTACCGGGTGATAATTACCCGGTTCATCCCTTGGTCTGCTCTTGTGTAATGGTACTACATGTGCCATCCTCCAGTCCAGTGGCACACATCCCGACTCCAGTGAAGTGCTGTACAGATCCGCCAGCAGCTCTGCCAACACCTCTGCCATCTCCCTCAGCACCCTGGGGTGGATACCATCTGGCCCTGGTGCCTTGTCCACCTTCAGTGCCCTCAGTCCCTCTAGGACTCTACTTGCCTCAATTCTTCCATCTGTTGCCTCCTCTCCCCATCCCCATCCTCCCAGCCCATGGTGGTAGCGGTCCCCCCTTTTCTTCCGTGAACACTGAGCAAAAGTATTCATTCAGTGCTTCCACCTGCTCTTCCCCCTTTTCCATCCACTCCCACCCCTTTTTATCCTCACTATTGTCTCCTTGCACTTTCTTTTCTCCCTGATGGATCTGAAAAAGTCTTTCTCCCTTCCGTTAATTCCCTGTGCTAATCTCAGCTTCCTCTGGGCCTTGGCTTCTCTCACTTTTCTGGTCACCTCCCTGGACTATCTTGCATACTATTCCCTGTCCACTTCCTTCCTAGTCCTCCTATACCTCTGGTTCACCTCTTATTTTGCTCTCACCACCTTCACTACCTCGCTGTTCAACCAGTATGGTTTTCTTGCTCTGCTCCTCTCGGTCTCTTGGTGCAGGCTTCCGTTGCCTCTGTAATCCCCCATTTAATAATATCCCATTTCTGCTCTGCATCCATCTCCTGCCTTATGCCCTCTAGTTTCCCTTTCGGTACTTCCTGCATCCTCCCAAAGTCTGCCCCCTGAAGTTTACTACATGAGTAACTGATTTCTCTGGCTCCCTGCATATCGTGATATTAAACCATACCGTTTGGTGATTGCTGTTGGCAAGTGGGTTCTCCACCTTTATTTCCCTTACTGCCTCCCCACACAACAACATCAAATCTGAAGTTTTCTTTAGCTTAGTAGGTACACTAACCATGTCAGGTGACCCTCCTGGATTGCGTCCAAGAGCACTTGCTCTCTACCATTGGACGTGACTGGAATGCTGCAATCAACCCCCAGCAAGTTAAAATCCCACACGATGACCACCTTCCCTTTTCTACATACCTGATTTGTCCCGCTAATTCCCTGTCAAGCTCCTCAGACTGGGACAGTGGTCCGTATACCACCCCAAACCTCAGTTTTCTACACCATGAGTCTAGGAGCTGTAGCCAGATTGCCTCTGTTCTCCTTTCTTCCCCCTCGTCCCTTGTGCATTTTGATCCTGTCCCTCAGATAGACTGCCACCCCACCACCCCTCCCTTCCTTACGGTCCTTCCTGTATACTTTGTATCCTGGGATTGCCAGATCCCAGTCCCGGTGCTCAGTTGCTCACGTTTCTGTGACACCTGCAATATCCACCCTCCACACTGCTAAGAGTGCCTGTAGCTCAGCTGATTTGTTGCCTAAGCTTCTTGCATTCAGTGAGACCACCCTCCATCCTGCCCACTTCCCTTCATTGGCCTCCATTTCCTTCCTTCTACTCTCTCCTTTTTCGGCCGCTCCGAGTCCTTCTCTGCTAGCCTGGGGGGTAGGCTGTGACTGCACTCTATCGGATCCCTGCCTACCTGCTGTCCACTTATTTGTTTATTTCACAATTTGGAGAGTACCTTTGCGTCCAAGACTCATTTACAAAGGTTCCACGTCACATTTAGTAGAACAATACAACAATGAACACACTACAAAATAGTACTCAAACAGACTTGTTACAGTGAATACAGAAAATAGCTAACAATCTGAATCAGTTATTGTACAGAGTTAAAGCATGGTAAATAGTTCCTGTACAGTAGCCAGAGTAGGCCACATTTATTTATTTTATTTTTATTTATTGTAGAGATCAGTTTTACAACCTTTGAGTCAAAGACTCGTTTACAAAGGTACCTCGTCAAAAAGGGGAGACAACAATAAAGTGAGGTTAGGACAGGGAAATGACGAAACAGGTTAGATACATAAAAAAATATACACTTGGAGAGAGCAGACAGCAAGGCTACGCTGGATTAAACTTGTGGAAGGTACTAACATAGGTAAAAAACAACAAGAGATTCAATTTGACAGCAAGTCACAAGTTAAATAGGTAAATAACATTGGTGAAACAATGATAGTTACATTATTCATAATTGAGCATGTCAGGCTAATAGTAGATATAAAAGACCGATGGTAGGGGTTTGAAAAGGGGATTAGTAGGGATCAGCATAGGCAGAGAGGACCGGCAGAGGCAGCTACAAGCATTTACAACATCGGCTGTCAATAATATGCTGGCGAAGGGCAATTCTGAAGCGGCCAATACCAGGGAGATAGTTTCAGGAAGGGAGTTGAAACAGGATGAGGCTTGGTGATGGAAAGATCTTTGCGAGCGGTCCTCGCTCTGGGAACTTTGAAAGTGGCTGTGGCGGTGCAGGGTTGGCAGTGACCTGGCAGCGTAGCAAAGGTCCAGAGACCCCAGGAGGAGCAGAGTCCTGACAAGGATTTTTGGCCAGTAGGCAGGTTTGATAACTCAGTCTTTCCTCAAGGTGGAGTATTTTTGTGGAGGAGTATAGCAAACAGGTATGGGTTCTGCTGTAGGCACACAGTGAGAGCCTACATGCTTTATTAATAAAAGTCTGGACTTTGGATAAGGCAGAGGCATCAGCAGCGTGGACAGGAGCCCGTAGTCAGCCAGCGATAATACCGATGAGGTGATGGCTAGTTTTAAAGGGGGTTCAGGAGACAGTCTTTGTGGGCGGTAGAAGACCGATCCTGGAGTTTATAGCAGATGACAGAGCTTTGAGGTGGGCGTGGAAAGTAAGGCCGGAGTCGAAGGTGATGCTCAGGTACTTAGAGGATGTAACCTGCTCCAGAGGGAGAGGCGTGCTGGTGGTGATGTGGAGGGAAGTTTCTGGCATTGTTTGCCGATGGGAAAAGAGCATGGACTTTGTTTCTTTAGGTTCAGGACTAGGCGGTGATTATCGAACCACTTTTCGGTTTGGAGGAAGCGCTTGCAGCATGCTTTGAGTGGGAGTGGGTCAGGGTGTGATGCAAGGATAACAGCGTCATCAGCATAGAGTAATATTTTACTGGAACAGGAGCTGGGGAGGGTGTTCAGGAATAGGATGAAAAGGGTCGAGCCAAGGATGGAGCCTTGGGGGACACCCGAGTATACCGGAAGATAGGAGGAGAGGGTCCCATTTAGTTTGACTCTTTGGGACCTGTTGTGTAGGTAGCTTGCGAACCACTTCAGGGGGCTGGCTACGAGACCTAGTGTGCTGAGGAGTTTGTAGTAGTAGGGTGGCACACCATGTCGAAGGCCTGGACAGGTCTATAAAGACCGCCCCTGCAAGATGACCTTTGTCAAGTGCTGAGTGAATGTGGTGGGAGAATTCCAGAAGGGCAGTGGTTGTGCTATGGCCAGGCGAAACCGTGTTGCTCCGGACAAAGAAGGTTGTTGTTAGTAAGATATTCCAGAGCTGAGTGTTTACTATTTTTCTAAGGCTTTGGATAGGGGAAGGATGGAGATGGGCCTGTGGTTGTTAGGCAGAGTGCGGTCCCGACTTATGGATGGGGTTACTTCTGCATGCTTCCAGGCCTTGAGGTGGCCGAGGCATAGGATTTGTTAATGATAAGCGTCAATGGGTGAGCATGACATCTAGCACGAGGCGAAGAATCCTGGAGTCGAGAGGGTCATTGGTAGGGTTTGAGAGGCGAGGCCTTTATTAAGAAAGGTTTGGCATTGTGGGGTGAGATCATTCGGAAGTGGAATTGTGGCCTGGAAATGGGTGCGTGGGAGGGTTTGGCAACTGGCTCAGAAAAATGGGCCGGGAGGACGGCACTTAAGTCAGTGAAAGTTTGATTAAGGCAGTTAGCAATACAGGTGGGGTCAGTCGAGACAGTCCCATTTATGACAATCTGGAATGGAGGGGGGGAGCGGGTCCTACCATTTAAATCTTTAATGTTGTCCCAGAAAGCTCTGGGCCGAGCCCCAGGTGGATGTCAACGTGGCCTGGTAGAATTTGGCTTTAGCCTGCTTGATTGTCCAGGAGCATTGATTGCGGGCTGCCGGTAGGCTTGCCTGTCAGCAACCCTGCGGAGTCATTAGCTAAGTGCCAGAGGTTATCTCTCTTTTTAGTTGTTGGATCAAGCGCTGGGTGATCCATGCAGCAGTCCGTTTTTATCCTATGAGTGTTGAGGGGTGCATACAGATCACAGGCGTGGTTGAAGGCCGTGGAGAGGTAGGTAGGGCAGAATTAGCGTCAGGCGCTGGCCAGTGGGGACCAGTCGATGTAGTGAGGTGACGCGTGAGGTTGTGAGACCTCCAGGAAACCGTGCAGGGGGTCCTGCTGTAACCTGGGCTGAGGGAGGGAGGACCAGAAGCAGATGACTGGGGAGTGGTCACTGAGTGAGTCCGCAAGGACATCAACGGAGACGATTTTATGAGGTCGATTAGAGAGGATGACGTCCAGGAGGGAGCTTGTTCCTGTTACTTTGTTAAGTCTAGTGGGCTGAGTGACCAGTTGGGACAGGTCAAGGGCTGCAAGATCATTTTTCAGATTATCTGATGAGGAGCTGAGCCAATTTGAATTTAAGTCACCCATAATTAGCTGTTCAGCTTTTGGGGGTAAGGTAGCCAGGTAGTCAAGGAGAGAGGAGGCTGCAGAGTCTTTGTTTGTCCCCGGGGGTAGATATGCCGCAGTTAGCTAAAGTGGACCGCGACCAGGGTAGGGGGTGATTTTTAAGGTAATGGCTTGCGCCCCATGGTTAAGCTCGGGGGTTAAGCTCCACATGGAGGAGGGATGGCCAGAAGCTGTTGTCAGGGGAGGTAAGGTAGATCAAGGACAGTCGAATGGGGTGGAGGACTGGAGGTGGTCTCTGAGAGCAACTTTGAAGGGGCCAATTCTAGTTTCGTTAGTAAGAGTTAAGAGTACTGGGCAGACAGTTCAACAAGGAAGAAGCCATGTGACTGAAAGTTCTTTGGAACTGGGAGGTTCGACACCTGGGAAACGACAGAAGCATCTTGCCACCGCTACGGGTGTTACTATGCATCAGGGCTGGTTGGATAATAGGGGAGAGGCCAGCGGGTGTGCGACCCAGGGCAATCTTTTTTGCCATAAGACATGTGTGGAACCATATTCTACTGTCAAGGTTCAGCCAGTTTGTGGCAGTGTATACAGAGTATGTGTGTGTGTGTGTGAGATGATCACAGCCAAGGACTAGTCGGCAGGCTTTGTTCAGGGAGAGCCTGAGACAGCCTAGGGCAGAAGTGTTTGCAGCTCCATAGATAAGAATTCCATAGTCAAGGAGGCAGAGGACTGAGGATGAAACAGCAAGCCAAAGAGCTTCAGGGGTAAGACAGTGCTTGAAGCGATAGAGGAGACCGAACTGGATGTTAAGGGTAGTAGAGAGGTGATGGATATGTTGGTGGAAGTTGAGGACTGGGTCTAGGGTTATGCCCAGATATCTGAAAGTATCCTCTTGCTCTAGAAGGGGTTAGATTGGCGCTAAGGATATGAGGGCAGGGCGCCTTCCGGGAGTTCAGGGGGTGTGAGAAGTACATGACTTTGGTCTTCATGTAGTTTAGAGTAAGGCGCTGTGTGGAGAACCATTTTTCAGCATCTGAAAAAGAGGATTGGAGGGAGATATGTAGTAGGGTGGGGTCTGCGTTGGAGTAAAGGGGGCCGCATCGTCGGCATACAGTATTAGATTGCCCGAGCCTAACATGTGTACTGATCAAAATAATCCACGAGTTAACACATAGTGTTGATCATTCTGGTACAAAAATTCAAAACAAAGAGGAAAAGAAGAACTAGTTAGCACTATAGGGAGCTAAGTGAGTCTCTGCCTCTGGCTCCAATAATGTCATCATGATGACTCATCACTTTACACACTTGGCAGACACCTTAGGGAGAAACCAAGGTTGTTTTTTGAAAGTGAAAGGCTGATGTTTACATTTTCCAAAAGCTATGAAACTGTATGTATGTTAAGTTACATAAATGCAGTTTTAGCATAAATGTAAACAGCAGCGTTTACTATACCTCACTATGAAGCCAGATTTTGGAGTTTGCAGTTTTAAAAAATTGCTTGTTTAGGTACCCTTTAAGCAGATGAGTGCAAGTGGATTTCTATCTAAAAAAAAAAAACACACACAGTGGACAATGGAAAGTTTCTATGTTCAGGCAGGAATGCATGTCCAGTAAGATGCTGTTTCAGTCTAAAATTAATACACTATATAAAACAATGTATGGGCTAAACCATACACAAAAAGACTGTGGTTCATCTCCAGGTGAAATGGCATTACAAAGACCTTTCAAGCTTTCCCATGTTCATCTTGTAAATGAGCTTGTCTCAATGGTGTTCCGCCTGGTAAAATAAAGATATTGACTGATTGATTTGTTCTCGAGGTCTATGTCATCCAACTCCTTGATGGAAACACAGCTTTGTTTTGTATGGCTGCCCACATATTATTCTATTTGGGTCACACACATCTCAAGACACCTCATATAATCTCATACCTTTACTGCAGGAGATGCAAGACGGTCATTGCCATGTATCAGTGCTGCAACAGCACTGATCAAGGTGACATTATCACTGGTCAAAATATTATAAGATGCTGATGTCTTCTCCCAATTGCCCTATCCCTTCCCTCCCCTCTAAATCTTCCCCTGATGTTCACTTTGCTACTTTATAATTTGTTGAAGTTTTTATCTTGTGCCAATGCCTACTCCTGTATTCATTTATCTCTTACCTGAAAAAACCTTGCTCCAGAATATAGTCATTGCTTTGTTTTTGTGTTCCATTATATGTCCAATGTTATACCACTCTGTTAATTTCATAGCCCCCAAGTGACCAGAATTTCACTGGTCAGACCCACAAAGTAACATTTAAACCCTCAGACTTTCCAAAACCAGCATGCACAAGCAGAGTGACTTGGGCCAGGCTGGGTAAACTCTGAAAAGGAAACAAACTGGGTCCTCAGGCTCCACTCCCCTAAGAATCTCTGTCTGCACTCAAATGAGATCTGGTGTGGGCCGGGGTTATGCTGGGTGTATTAAGACATTCTAAAAAAAATATATAAGCAGCTCTCCCAATTGCATCCAGGGTTATGCTGGGTGTATTAAAACATTCTAAAAAAATATAAGCAGCTCTCCCTAATTGCATCCAGTCAAAGTGGCCTGCCTAGTCACTATAGGACCTAACTCACTGCAACGGAGATCTAGTGTGGGCTGGGTTGAAAACAAGTCCAGTGTCAAAAGAGGGCTGCCTAAGTGACACTCTTTAAGGACCTGACTACAAAATCATTTTCTCAACACTTTTTTGTAGAGGGGATGCCCCTCCTCCTCCCCCAGCCACATCTGGACCAGCATTTCAGTTGCTGAAACTTGGGACCTATGAATTTGCACTGTTACTGTATGTAATCCATCCCCGGGTTGCCCCTGAAAAAGGGATTGTATTGCCTCAGTGGACTTACCCGGTCACAAAAACTCAAATAAATAAATATCCCACACAAGTAATAAAAAAAACATTGGCTGCCAGTGCTGAGGCCATTGACAGGACACACACACAGTTGGGGTTCTGGTGTGGTTGGTGCATGACCGAAAGTATCCTAAAGATTTGAAAACTGGTTGGCAGAGGAGTTAAGCTTTGCAACCCCTTGGATTCTGGTGAATAATTCCAGTCAGGTTTACAGTTTGGGAAGGATTTGAGCATCTTCAAATTCCAGCTGTTCGAGAGTTCCATCTGCACAACACAGCTTATGGTATATTCTAGGTTCAGACAAACCACCTAAATTCAAACCTTTCAAGTCTCCCTAACTGTTCATTTTTCATATGTTCTCTGCTTCTTTTGCCCGTTCTTCTGGCACCAAAATGTCCTATTCCCCTAAATCATCCGTCTCAAAAACTGTTCCTATGGTCTTATAAAGAGTCTGTCTTTTACGTTGTCATACTCAGTCGCATATATATAACGCCCCCCCCTCCCCTTTTTTGGATTTTAGTAGTCAGAATTACACGCATTCCCTTATTTGATGCGATTAACTTGAAAATCCAACATTCCCTACTCCATTTTACAGTTGCTCCCGGTTACTAACTCACCGGGTTCAAAGTAACTGACAGGAAATGACGTATAACCTCGTCCCCTCCACTTCCTGTAGCCGCTGCGAGAGCTGAGAAGCGGCGGCAGCAGGACTCAATGTAGAAAGGGACTCAAGACTTTCTGTTCCTCCATCCTGGTATTTGAGAATCTTCATCCTGGTCTCCAAGTGCCCGGACCCAAAACAGGAAGTAAGTAAATGAAATCTAAAATACAGGCAGTGGGACCGGGTTACTGCGGAGGAGACGCGGCAGAACAGCATCAGGACGTGAAAAATAATGTGTATAATCGTTAGTATGTAGGGGGTGCAGCAACTGTGGACGAAGGGCTGCAGAAGCATGAACATGGCGCCGGTTTATTTTTCTTTTTAGGCTTATCAAATGGCGACTTTGAGCAAAGAATCTGCAGCGATTATACACGTTCAGTTTTCAGTTAATCTAAAAATACAACAGTTTTAACTGTTTAAAATAAATGCATTTACTGAACGACTGAATTTGTGCGTTCTATGCTTTCTATGAGGTGAAAGCCCAAATCAGTATTCCTAATGCTGTTTGCTAAAATACCTTTCTGATGACTGGAAGGCCTGTTTGTAACAGCCAAGTGAGTTTTTAGACTACAGCTGCTTTCCGACTGCACAGCTTCTCAACCTGTCAAAATTAAAGTAGCACTGCTCTTTTAAAACAGCAAAGATGTTTCTAGTGTGTAGCATATTTTAATAGCATGATAAGATTTCGATTAGTGAGCACCAAGATTGTTTTTCTGTAAATATTATTTTAATGTTATTTACTCAGATCCCATCTTTTAACAGTCTGCATACTCAGAAGTGGCTCAAAAATATGATATATAAAGTAAACTTATTTTGTGGAACAGGTAAATGTAAACAATGAATGACAGAACTTTAATAAACTTTTTTTTAACGTTCTGCTTTTGTTCCACCTTTTCACTGCCAGCTCCTGGGACCTCCTTCCTCCTACCCAAGCCCTTATACCCACCGTAGGAGTCCTTCCGTGGTCCTGCCTGCCACCAGCCTTTGCTCGACAACCTCCCCCCGGATATCCTGACCGTAACCCATGGTTTTTTTTTCTTCCGCAGGGGGGACCACCTGGTTCCACCAAGCCAGGAGGAGATGCTTCACTCAGTGGTTGAAGCCCATCAGGAGCCAGTGAGGCGTGGGAGGAGAGTTGCAGTGACCCTACTGGGTGGTGGGGTGGCTTCATCTGCCCAGTGCTGCTTGGGGTATTTTATCCCCTGCTAAACCCACTTCTTATCCTATCCCAGGGCATGGTCCTGAGAGGTGACCTGGCATCTTCCTAGTAGGGCCGTCAGAAGGATGGATAAGCCCCTCCCTACCTTCGGAACTCCCATACCGGCTCCACTCTGGGCAAGTGGCGCCTCCATGACACTTGTCAAGCAAGTGGGTGTGTGCCATCGTGAGGTCATCCCAGAGGGACCAATCATTCTTTACTGCATGACACCCCCTCTTCCTGGGTCACCAGGGGGCAAGTGTGCAACGGAAGGATGTGCCCTCCATCCCCGAGGCAGGAGGCGTCCAAGGGACGCCCAGCCATGCCTCACCTGTTGGAATAAGACTTCCGGGGCTCAGGATGCGCGAACAACTTTAATTAACTTTAAAATATAAGATGTGTAGTGCAACACATTTAATGTGTAGCATTTTAGAGGTATGGTTGAATGCTTAAATATGGGTTTTGGCCTGGTGACACTGGGGCTATAATGCTGTACTACTGTGTTGGAGAATCAGGTTCATGTCTTGAATCTTAGCTCTCTACTCCCACTAGCACTTTCAAACTCTAGAGGAGGGTGCTGCCTTATCCCTCTGCAGCAGTGCATCCTCGTGCAGGCGATGAGAGCATTTTGATGTGGATGGAAAACATTAGTTCTCCTCCAACAAAGATGGTGTAGTGAGGATGGGCCTACAGAGAAGAGAGTCTAAGAGAAAGAAGAAATAGGGTTACAATTTATCAAACAATACCATCGGTCACAACAAGATTTCAGGTACTTGATGATTTATAGCATGGACATTGGCTTTTTTTTTTTTTTTCTTCTTTCTTTGTGTGTGTGTGTTAATAATATAAGGACATTGTGAAGTTTGTACGCTTAAATGTTATAATTTTGAATGTTGACTTTTAAAATTAGAAAATGGGTGGCGGGGAACACCTCCAAATATAAATTCAGCTCTCAGCCACCATATTGAAAATTAACATTATTACTGTCACTTTCTGCATTTCTTTCAAAAGTGGAAATAATCAGCGTCAACAATAGGATGATGGCTATCTGGTACTTTCGGGCCCTGTGAGCTTCTGCACTGCTGCAGTACTTTGGCATATTGGGTCTGGAAGCAGTGGAACAAATAAGGAGAGTAAATGAGTATCTTGCTACCATTTTTGCATGTTTCACTCCCACGTTTAGAGTTTAGGACTTTGTTTCCCACCCTGCATATATTTACGGTATGTTGGTAAATGTACACAAGACTGGTAGCACCTTGTGATACTAGCAGCCACTGCACTATACACAAACTGAGCATTTATATATTTTTTTAATTTTGGTAACTGGGTTAGCCCACTGAGACCATGACGGTCCCTTTTTCAGGGGTGACCTGGGGCTAATTATAGGTAAAACAGTCCATAAAGTTGCACAACATTACAGTTTGACATTTCAAAAGTTAGCACAGTTTTCAGCACGCAGTGGTGCAGTGGGCATAGCATGGTGTGCGTCAGTCTAGTGCAGTGTGTATAATATGACTTCTAGTAAACAGGCAGTTTCCAACACACAAATATAGGTAAACGACTTGGGTGGCATTCGTGGTTACAGACAGAAAATTGCATTGAGGAAGATACAGGTCACAGAAGAGGGTTCAGTTCTCGATGGTAGCCGGTGCATTGGTTTAGCCCTAACAGATAGAAACATAGAATTTGATGGCAGATAAGGACCGCTTGGCCCACCTAATCTGCCCATTTCTCTACCTAACGAATTAGCTGCAGATCCTAGTTAACCAACAGCCTACTTCCTCCTACCCACCCACTAGAATAACCTTATGTCTGTCCCATGCATTCTTGAATTCTCCTACTGTTTTTGGCTCTGTGACCTCCTCAGGAAGGTTGTTCCGTGCATCTACAACTCTTTCTGGCCTTAAGGCCCTTTGTAAACCCCCAACCGAGGGAATTACAACTCTGTGCATTTGCTGGGAGAGCATTCCAGAGGGGCAGGATGTTGGCCGAGAATAATCTCTGGCCCAGGGAAGACCTGACTTTAGGCACAGCGAGGAGTTGACGGCTCAAGGATCAAAGGGGCCTGCTGTTTTGTTTGGTACTTAAAATATGTGCTAGGCTTGGTGGTGCATGGGTTGACCTTAGCATGTAGGCTAAACATAGTGATGGGTACTCGAGGCACCCTTTCCGTGGAGGCAAAAATAGGGCTTGGAGTACATGGCAGTGGTGCTCCCTTGGCAGAGCCCCCATGACAATCGACACACCCTGTGATAGAGAGTACTAAGTTTTTGCATTTCTCCACCTTTTACTGTGAGTAGCAGAAGTGACCCATACAGCAGGTTGGGTAGTAGGGTACCAGTAGCGATCCTTAGCTGAGAGTTCTGAGTGAGGAAGGCGCTAAGGCAGTGTCATAGTCCAAGTTTCTGATTCGCTGTGTTAGCAGTTCGATATTCGTCTTGAAATTGCAATTCTGGTCAAGGGTAATACCTAAGTACTTTATTGTATCTACTGTCTCAGTCATTGTGCCATTCGAGAGACTTTGAGTTAGAAACGAGGCTCTGTCTGAACCCAGGCTTGTTGGGCCGACCACAACAGCCTTAGTTTTTTTTGCTGTTGAACATTAGTCTGTTCTTTGCCAGCCAGCCCTCTAGGAGTTGCAGATCACTAATCAAAGAATTTTTCAAGGAGCAAAGGTCCTTGGAGGACCTGTAGAGCACTGCATCATTTGCATATAGGATTATGTTCTCCTCACCACAGTGATTTGGCATGTCGTTTATGAAAATAGAGAATATTAAAAGCCTCAGGATGGATCCCTGGGGGACCCCATTGAGAATTAGGCCTTTTTCAGAATGCGCACCATTCCATCTGACAAATTGGGATCTCCCCTGAAGGTAGTCTGTAAACCACTGAACTGTCAGACAGTCAAGGCCTATGAGTTGGAGTTTTGCAAGGAGTAGCTGATGGTCCACCAGGTCAAAGGCCTTGCTGAGGTCTATGAAGACTGATCCAGTGTAAAGGCCTTTGTCAAGAGCTGTGAAGAAATGATTGATGAAGCAGACGAGGGCAGTGTCCGTGCCATGTTGTTTTTTTTTTTTTTAAACCATGTTGTCTAGGGATGAATATGATATTCCTCTCAATAAACTCTGTTATTTGGTTATAGATGGCCCTCTCTAGCACCTTGCTAAGGATGGAGAGGATTGATATGGGTAATAGTTTTCCACATGTTCACGTGATTCCCCCCCCCTTGTGGATGGGCGTGACCACAGCAACTTTCCAGAGTGTTGGAACTTTCCCTTCAAGAAGGGATCTGTTGAGTAGCCACGAGACAGGAACAACTATGGCTGGGGCTGCAGCCTTGGTTCCAGCTTATCGTGCCCAGCTGAGCCATGGGGTTTTATGTTCAGGAGTAGTTTTAGGACCTCGTTTTTGGACAACTTGAAATGAAAGTTTGGGGGGGGGGAGTGTTATTAGAGTTGGGAGGGTAAGGAGCCCTAGTAAGGGGTGTCTTGAACTTAAGTCTGTAAAGAAGGAATTGATTGCATTAGCGGTGTCCTCAGGGTTATTTAGGCAGGTACCATTAGCTTTTATAGCACAGTCACTCTAGGTGGGCTTCCCTTGATAAGGATGTTAATCTGTGACCTGAATTTTCTTGGGTCAGAGAGATTCTTTTTCTTGAGTTCTCTGATGCAACTTTTTTTGCAGATTTGAGCTCTTTTTCACATTTGTTTCGTAATTACCTGTAGTCCTGCCAGGCCTTGGGTTCAGAGGTGGTTTTGAAGTTCCCCCAGGCTGTGCCTCTCTCTTTCATGAGTTTTTTTAGATCTGGGGACAGCCATCTAGCATCCTGACCTTTTACCCTGATTTACTTTCAGTGGAGCATGTTTGCTAGCTGCAGCTATGAAGTTTATGAAGAATTCTTGTGTGGCATCTAGACTAGGGGCTTTTGATGTATGTACAGTTTACCTCAGACAGAGTGTCAAGGAAGGATCCAGTAACAAACATGGAGAAGTTCTGGCTCCTGAATATTCTGAGTGGGTTTGAAAATTATTTCTCCATATTGCGATTACTAGTGAGTGGTCGCTTAGGGCATCAGCAAAGGTACCTGTCAGGCTTTAATGCCAGGATCCAATCTAGCGTAGAGTGGTTTCCTGTTTTGGTGTTCAGTATGGTGTGATCATGAATGAACTGAGTCAGGTTAGCTTTTAGTAGTAGGTTCTTTAATTCTCCATTAATTTGGTGTCCCCAGTGGATGTTAAAGTCACCCAATATCCGCTTCTCACCCTTGGGGAGGTTGGGCAGCCCTGTGAGAAGCGAGTTTAGAGCGGCGTCAGCTGCTTTCGGAGGGTCATAGATGCATCTGATAGGGGTTTTGTGCCTCCCACCAGCGGTGTTGTAAACACCATTTTGCAGCTGGTATTGTTTAGGGCAGGGGTTATCACTGGGAAGCAGTTAGGGAGGATCTAAGGTAGATCAAGACACCATCTCCATTTTTGTCCAGTCTGTCCTATCTGAATCTCTTGGAACCTTTTAGCTCTGTCTCATGGTCTAGAACTTGTGGTTTGAGCCAGATTTCCGAGATTGTGACTACGTCTGGGGAATAAAGATTCACCCAGGCTTCCAATTCATGATTCTTCGACCTCAGGCTGTTGATGTTCATATGGGTTATTCTTAAGCCTTTGGAGTTGATCCATGTGGGTTGGGTGGAGGAGGTAATGCGTACATTTGTGCCTGGGGGGCTGGGGTTTGTTTCTATATCACATCCGAGTAGGAGCTTTAGTTTGGTCAAGGAACCGATCAGGGACCGTGGTATTAGGAGAGGGGCCCTATTTATAGAATCAAATTGATAGAACTCTAGATTGTACAGGTTGCCTTTTTGTTTAAGACCCTGCATGTAGATAAGGGAGGTTTTAAACCCAGTTAGGGGGTATACATCGGGGCATTTGTGGTGGGGACGTTCCTTCCATGCGCAGGGTCCCGGTGAGAGCAGTGTAGAATGAGGTCAGAGCCCAAAACCATTGCGATGTAAAAGGCAGCAAAGACAATTCCCGTGCCATCCTAGGTATGATTCTGAAAAGAGGTACCAGAGCTGATTATAGTACACCAGAGAGCCTATAGTTTAGTGAAAAGGAATTGGGCAGTGGCACCCCTGAGAGGGGAAAAGCAGGAGTCAAGATGAACAGGGGTACAAGGAGGGGTAGACCAGCTTATAGTGATGGATGATGTACTAGGTGAGGGGAAGTCCCCTAGGCAGAAATTAGAACTTTAGTACAGAGGCTCCTAGGTAAGCAATTATGGAAGAATAGTCCTGTCAATACATGAAGTTATTGGCACAAAGGCTGGGATAGTAGTCAGCAAGGAGTGTTAGGCTGACTTGGTAGAGGAATTAACTAGGGTCTTTTACCTAAATGAGACTGCTGCCTTGGATTAGTGTGCAGAAATAAGTGTTCTGTTTAATCTTATGTGAGGATTAGCCTGGCTGCAAGTTGGACCCACGTAGTTACCAATCAGAGAGTGGCTGGGCAAAGCTAGCACGGATTTAATAGAGGTCAGGGCCGGGGTGGGCGGCTGGGGGAAAAAATTGCTCAGTAGCTGAACAGTTCCTACGGGACTTTGCTCCATCTCCTATTTCTGTGGCTTAAAAAAGGTGCCAGGGCTGTTGAGAGGGCTCAGCAGGAGGTCCGTACGTGTTTTCTCGGTTCTGTGGGGCCGGGCTGGAGCTCTGTGGCCATTCCAGGGGCTGCAGCAAGTATGCTGACTTCAACCCTGGGGAGACAGAGAAAATAAAGAAAAAAGGGAGGGATTAGTAGTGAGGTGGATTAAGGGCTCAGGTTTTAGACTGCAGGGAGGGGAGAAAAGTAGGTCAGAGAAACAAGGTTAAATTTGATCAGGCTCCCCCTGAGTTTAGTGGATCCAAGAAAATGGAGTTTAATTTGAACAGGCTCCCGCTAAAAAAATACAGCTGCTAGAATAACAAAAGCCTGGCTCTGAACTGAATAAGAGAGCACTAAAAATTCAGTTAGGAGTTCTGCACAAGGGCAGCACCTCTCCACCTGCTACCCAAAGCAGCAGAGACTAATTAAAATACACAGTATAGATTAGGTACAAGTTCCACCATCTAACCCAAGTCAAGCATAAATTCTAACATTTGGAGTTCAATAGGAGGCAGTATAGCGCAGTGGATTAAGGCTCTTAGCTGCAAATCTGGTGACATCCAGCATACTAGACCTGGGTTTGAATCCACAGCTTCACTTGCAGACTGTGTGACCCTGAGCAAGTTGTGCTCCCAGGTGCACCTGTGAAAAAACTTTCAGCTTAGTGTGCTAGTCCTGGTTAAACAACTAAAAAAAAAAAAAAATGGCAGAAAGCACTAAATTCACTGGTCAGATTCTGTGGGAGAAAGCAACTTAGAATTAAAATCTGGTAGTTCCCTCTGTTAAAAAATGCTTAGTAGCTGAACAGTTCATATAGGACTTTTCTCTATCTCCTATTTCTGTGGCTTAAAATAGGCACTGAGTTTGAAAAGGAACTACAGCTGGGCTGTTGAGAGAGCTCCATGGAGGTCCATACCTGTTCTTCCAGTTCTTTGGGGTGGGCTGCAGTTCCGTGGCCATTCCAGAGGCTGCAGCAGGTATATTATCAACATCAACTGTGTATTGTGGAGACGATTTCAAATGTTGAACATCACAAACAAAGTTGCTGCAGCCAGGCAGTATGTTTAAGAAAATAAGAGTCACAGTGCTAAGTAGCAGTGGGAGGTGTCTCAGGCTCCACTGTTAGGTAAAGAGTGTCAAGGGCTGCAGGCACTCTGGGCTAGAGAGACTTGGTTTAGAGGTAGAGGTGGGGGTTCAGATGGTCTATGACTAGCTTCACTGCTGTTTAGATGAAAATACAACCAGGTTGACGTTGGCAGTAAATACTTGCCATTGCTGACATTTGTCTGGACTAATTACTGGAAGATCACTGGGGAGATTAGACGTGGGGAAGTGGTTGCTAAACTAGAATAATAAATAACGTGTAGCAAAAAGGACCTTGAACAACAGTGCTTACATAATGTGTAGTAACTAACTCGCTTGTGTGTGCTCTGGTGCTGTCCCACCAATGAAATGTGCTGCTGGTCAAGCTGCCTTCTTATTTCGCTTCCTTAAAATTAGGGGCACTCTCCCCGCCCCCCCCCTTCCATTCGCTCTGCTCCTTCCTGCCACACTCTAAAATCTCTGCTGTGAATTGTTTTTTTTTTATGCATTCTTGCCACTGTTTCTGATACTGGGATGGACATCTTGTCACCAGTCTTCCTCCCTACACTGATACTAGCTTATCCTCCTCTCCTGTTAATCAGTCACTGCTCCTCATGTTGTTCTTTGTAGCTCACAGTTTAATATTCTTTTGCCTATTTTGTATTTTCTGTAGGGTATTTACTGTATGGCAGTTTGTATTCTGAATTTGGTTTTGTAATTTGTATATATTTTATTTATTTTCATGTCACTATATTATATTTGTATATTGTACCTTGGATCTGTTCGCTTCCGCCTTTCTGTAGGACGCATCTGGAAACAAGCTGTTACTAGCTTGGTATGACTTCTCTGGTAAAACTTCTGAACTAAATAAAACTAACATTTATGACCTGTACATGTTTTAGCTGGCTTCAGTTCACTCTGCCCTCCTTGCTAAATACTTTTAAGATAAAAGAATAAACTGTTTATTTATTAGCTTTAGGTTGCTGGGTAAGTGCATTAAGCAATAACCCTGCCTATTTTCAAGCATGACCTGAGAGAGTACAATATTCAACAATACAATATTACAATCAGGACATCGTAAACAGTGAACAAGTCCAATTCGGTGTTACAAGACAGCACATGGTGAGCAGCATTCACATAAATAACTGTTGGCATCAGTTATCCATGCAGGGATGTGTAGAAGTAAGTAAAAAATACAGATTGGTACATGGTATAAGCGGCTGAGTGGCCAGGCAAACAGGTTGGAGTAAATGCTAGTGGAGAAACAGGAAAGAAGTTAACATACAAGTGAGGAGGAATATTGGATAGACATGTACAGGTTAGCTGGAGAGCAATGTACCGAGATGAAGGTTTAAGAGCATTCACAAATACCAAGTACATATAGGTGAGAGAAAAGTGCATGCTTGAAGGAAAGGTGAGAGGAGGAGTACTTAATGTGAAAAGGGAGGGAGTTCAAAACTTTGGGGCAAAATAGAACATTTGCTCACCCATTTTAGTGGAGCAGGATGGGACTGAGAGAAGGGGAGAGTTGGAGGACCTTTAGGGGCTGAAGAGCTTGACAGGGTTTAGCATAGCACCCAGGGAGTTGGGGCAGGACAGTCTGGTTAATGAGTCAATAAAGCATCCGAGGGAATAGAAATGAAGGACATTAGGGGGCAGCCATTGCAAGGCAGAGTAGAGCAAGCAGTGATGAGTTAGGCGAGGAGCTGATAAGATAACGCAGCAGTTCATGTTTAACAAAAAAAAAAAATCTCACACTAACTGGTTGAAGAAACACTGGATTACAGTTATACACAGGTATGACATCATACGTCCTGTTATACACAGTTGTGATGCCATGCCCATGTATAATGGGAATTTTAAAATGTTGGTAAGTGTTTCTCACATCATGGCTGCATTTTTGATGCCACAGAATTACATAATTTCAGCCCTGAGGCATCACCCCCTAGGTAGACCTATAGAATGTAACACTCTGCAAGGTGGTCGCATGCTGCATCTAATTCTCTAATGGTAGATTTATTTCTGTGCTGAAGAGATGGTACTTTGGAGTCCTGTTCCCGTCATTGTGGCTAATGAGTTTTCTTAGTGTAACCTCCTCCTTGGGATGGGGCTTACCTGGACTGCTGCTACTGCCCTCCTGATGTTTCGAGCTTGAATTGTTGCTGGTGCTGCAGTGGCTGTCTCTCTCTGTGAACTGTGTGTGTGTGTGTGTGTGTGGTGAGAGTGAGGCTGTACTGCAGCGTGATCGTTGGTGCCACCTGCACCTTTACTGCTTCTGCGGTCGTGTTTCTTCAGCCTGGTCCTCTGATCCTGGCAATGGGAACTGGGAGGCCAGGGACCCATTACTTTGGCACCCTTTGTGCCACAGACTACCACTGACAGAGCAGTGCGCGTGCAGGTGCTCCTCCCAAGTGTTCCTAATTTCACCCTGCCATCACGCAACTTGCCACCTGCTGTCCTAACAGGCATTCCAGCCAACCAGATAATAGCCCTGAGGGGCTACAACAACATCTTGTGGCAAGCACACTAATTATGGGCACATAAACAAATCTACAATAAAGACTTGAAGCACATGGTCCCTTCAGACATGGATGCAGCCATCTTTGTGCCCCGACAATAAAATGGGAGCAGGTTCTGAGAAATAAAAATGCTAATGAAATGTGGGATATTATTAAAAAGCAGATTTTTCCAAGTATGTGAGAGGCATATATGGATAATTAAAACATATAATAGCAGAGGGGTAAAATCTCAATGGCTCACAAAGAGTCTGAAAAAACTAAAAAAGAAAAAACGTAACCTCTTTAACACATCACAAGAATAAAACGCATCATAATTGGGAAGCATACAAAACAGTTTTAAAACAATGTAAACATAAAATAAGAAAAAATAAGCAGAAGATGGAAATAGGTCTAGCAAATAATGCAAACAAGTATAAAAATTCTATGGGTACATCAGTTCCTTAAGAAGCTCGAATAGTGGGCTATGCTCAATCTCAAAAAATCAGCACATAGAAGACCCCAAGGAAATGGCTGATATTTTTAACACATACTTTGGTACTGTTTTCTCAAAAAATGATTGATGCATAGGAGATATAACAATAAACACTACAACAATGGATGAGATTAGTTTAGAGTGCATGAACAACAAACTTTAAACTCTGAAGTGTACACACTCGTCAGGACCAGATAACCTATCATCCAAAATTATGAAATTGTTGGCACGGCAAATTGCAACTCCACTAAGGATACTGTACATGAGGATACTATCAGAAAATGAAATTCCTGCTGATTGGCTATCGGCCATAGTTGTTCCAATTCGTAAAAAGGGAAGCAGAACAAACTTTGTAAAGTACAGACCTGTTAGCCTCACCTCTGTACCAGGAAAGATTATGAAATCTATACTAAAAGATATGATAAATCAACATATAGTACAGAATGAGTATACAGATAATCAGCAGCATGGTTTTACCGCAGGGAGGTTGTGCATAACAAATCTTTTGGTTTTTATGAGAAAATATCCGCATCAATTGATGAGGGGTCATCTGTGGATAGCATTTTCTTGGGCTTTGCAAAAGCATTTAATAAAGTGCCGCACAGCCATAATACAAAAACTGATAGAAAAGCAGGTAGATTATAAAATTATTCATTGGATTCGAAGCTGGCTGAGTGGAAGAACTCAGAGGGTTAGTATAAAGGGGTATCTCTCTGATCTGATGGGGTGATGAGTGGTGTGAAGCAGGACTCAGTTCTGGGGCCCTTGCTGTTTCAGATTTTATAGCTGACATGGGTCAACAAACAACAAGGTGGCTAAGTAAACATGCAGATGACACAAAAATAGGGTTCTATGTCATAACAGCGATCACCGTTGCAGTGAGTGTACATTGCCGAAAAACAGAACGGCAATGTACACTCCCAGTGAGGCAACACCAGTGAAAACAAATGTATTTATGTGGGGTACTGTGCCCCCCACACACCCTCCTTACTATGGATTCTCAACTCCAGGGGGGTGCATGTTGGGGAGGGGGAGAAACTTGTACAAAAAAAAAAATTTACTCCCGCACATGAAACACAAAAAACTGTACCCCGGCCCTGAACTCTGCACCCTCCCCACTGTAGCCAGCCACACTCTCCACAACACCACACGACCAGCTCAGCAGCCTCACACTGCACTACCTCCCACATACCTTCCCTCATGTTCTCTGTAATGTTCTTCCATTTGCCCTGCTGTTCTTCCCTCGCTACCTGGGTAGCTCACTTACCAGTCACTGAAATTGAGTCACTTGTATCTGAGTCTTTGTTTCGTTCACCTTTTCACAGGATACCCAAAAATATAAGGATAACAAATACAGAGATGTCAGTGCACTCCAAAACAAACTTGATAACATATCAAAATGGTCAAATGTATGGGGAATGAGTTTTAATGCGGAAACGTGTTGTGTGATGCAGCTTGGGTATCACAACAGAAAAAATACATATTTTCTGAATAGACTTCCCCTAAGAAAAACGGAAGAAAAGGGTTTGGGCATAACAATAACAGGGAAATTAGCCTATGATACACATTGTAACACACAAATTAATAAGGCTAAAAGACTACTTTGGTCCATCAAAAGGAACTTTAGAAGTAGAAATGAAAGTGTGATAATGTCATTGTAGAGATCATATGTGAGACCAATTTTGGACTTTGGTAGCCAGGCATGGGGCTATAGTACAAGGGGACATCAGACAGGTTAGAGAAAATTCAAAGACAAGCAACTAAAATAATGAATAACATAAAGACATTGCCTTATAATGTGTGTCCTCAGAAACTAAGCCTTATGTCTTTAGATATAAAAAGAATTAGAGATGACTTATTATTATGTTACGATATCATGCAGGACTGTTATTTGATAAATTAATTAAACCTTGAATTCAGAAATGGTAATCTAGAGGAGGGTCACGTGATGGCTGCCTGAACAGTCGCTTTCTCCCTGGTTCCCGCCCCACACTCAGATAAAATAAGTTTTAAGTTGAATTAAGCGACTCTCGCGATTAAAACTGGCTTATTCTATTTAAAAAAAAACGCAGCGATACATCGCGCGTAGCAATTCTCTTAAAATAGATGCAGATATGTGAGAAAACCTACCTCTCCATACACCACCACCAACCCCGACTCGGGACAGCGGTTGACGCTTCAATCTCAGGCCACACTCACGGAAGAAAATTCTGGAAGATATTTCCTCTGAAGGAATCCCTTGAGACCCTAACGGCATCAATCCAGAACATAACTTCCTCTCTGGCATCATTAGCATAGCGTACATCAGACAATGAATCACGGCTATCCTTTCTTGATGACTGGAGGAGTAGACTCAGAACTGTCCCAACTGCGACACCGGTAAAAGCCATGGAGCTCAAATTGGAAGACCTAGAAGGAAGATCCAGAAGGAACAACCTGTTAATTCTAGGTCTTCCGAAGGTGAAAACGGCTCATCACCTGTACTGTTTGTTTCAGAAGCTGTGTAGTAAACTGGCAGTCCCTTCCCTAACGGCCCGGAGTATGTGATTGAGTGAGCTCATCGGTCCTTAAGGCCAGTCCCTCCATCAGGGGCTCCCCATGTCCTATCATTTTTAGATTACTGAATTTTAGGGACAAGCAGCATCCTTAATAAAACTCGGGATATCAGTGAGCTGCTGTGGGAGGTAAAGAATCTGGATAATCCAGGACCTGCCAAAGACTGTGAGGCAAAGAGCGGAGCTCCATCCGATAGTTATGAGGCTTATTGCGGCTGGAATTGTTTTAAAATGAAATATCCCTACGCTGCAGGTACTTCATAAGGAGGAATGGCATAATTTTGAATCGCACGCTCAAACTGCTGAAAAGCTGAAGAAACTATATCCTGATTTGTTTAAGTGAGAGTACAAGATAGACGCGTACTCTTGGGCACTGGGATGATTGTTGGATTGTATTATGATAATTACGGACGTTAACGATTTTAGATAAAATGTACCACAGAAGTTGCACCAAGACATGTGGTCACTTAGGAAGGGATCAACAAGATGGGGTGGCCCAACTCACAATTTGTGTTAAGCTGCTATTTTGTTTTGGAAGCATGTATGCTTGGGTCCATTTGTAGAGTAGCTCTCGGCGATCAGCATGTTTTCAGGTCGAAATGTTGCATACAGATGAGCGTTGCTCACTAAGCCTGCATGAAAATAACTTTTATCCCTAAAGTCACTATCTAAAGCCTGATGGGCTAAAAGGGGGAATTCTAAGGCTTGAGCTCCCGGTCTGTTTGAGTTAGTTACCTAACAGCAGTATTTGGTGTATAGCCTATTCTGGTTCTAATTAAGAATCTGATCTTTTCTTTTGTCCGTGTTTCTTTTTGTATTACCGACAGGAGCACTTGGCACTACATGCATGTAATGCAGAAATTAATCCTTAAACGAGTACCACGATATAGAACATGGACTATGGAGTTTAGTAGTAATCTTTCCTTGCAATGGATTGTAAGGTATAAATAACACTTAGTGGTGTCTCATAAGGATAGTAGAGAGTTAATACATAAATAGTTTGCATCAGAACTCTGTTTTATACCGGTTGTTCGGTTATCCAATTAAGCAGTAATAATAATAATTTTATTTATATAAGCGCTTTCAGTATATCAAAGCGTTGAACAAATCAATATCATAAATTCAAATTTCAGTACAAAACATAAAAACGTATAAAGATACATCATAAAATACATCGTAAAAACATAATAAATGACAATAAAATTCCAATCATATTACAACTAACGTAACTCTCCAGGAAGGCCAATTTCCATAAATAAGTTTTTAGTTCTTTCTTAAATATCTCCACAGAGGTGCACTCCCATAACCGGCCTGGTAGAGAATTCCAAAGAGTCGGTGCAGCATAAGAAAATGCTCTGCTGCCTGAGGATTTTAAACTCACTCTTGGAATCTCCAGCAACCCCATGTCGTCGGAGCGATCGGCCAGGGTAGTAAGGAACCAGTAGGTCTTCCACATAGGACGGACCCTGATAATGAAGGGCTTTAAAAGTCAATAAAATGACTTTAAAGGTGATCCGCCATCATATAGGAAGCCAGTGCAGTTCGCGCAGCACCGGGGTAATATGACAGGACCTACTTGTCCCAGTCAGAACCCGGGTTGCAGCATTCTGCACTAGCTGTAGGCGGCGGATTTCAACCCCAGAAGCCCAAAGTAAAGGGCATTGTAGTAGTCTGGGTGCGAGGACACAAAGGCGTGGACCAACGTTGGCAAGGTCAGAGCGGAACAAGGTGCCTAACCCTGGCAATATTCCTAAGATGGTAAAAGGAAGTCTGCGACGGCTGACACCTGAGATTGAAGAGTCAGCCTATGTCAGGATCACCCTAAGGTTACGCCGGATTTGCTCAGAGGCTTCCAGTGACACGCCCGCCAAGAAAAATTCCAGAAGGCGCTACTAGTACACGACCTCTCAATCTGACCACCCGGGTCCACCACCAAAACCTCAGTCTTCTCTGAGTTCAACTTTAACCAACTAGAATCCATCCAGTCTTGGATTTCCCCCAGACAGTTGCTAAACACAGAGAGAGCTCCATCCTGGTCGGGTGCAAAAGACAGGTATAGCTGGGTATCATCTGCATAGCAGTGAAACCTCAGTCCATACCGTCTTATAATGTTTCCGAGGGGAAAGCATAAACACTACAAATAACATGGGTGACAGCACAGAACCCTGAGGCACTCCACACAACAAAGAGACTGGGCCAGAGGAAAAAATCCGACACAACTCTTGTGATCTCCTAGTAAGGAATGAAGTGAACCATTGCAAAATGGTTCCCGACATTCCGTAGATTTGCCTCAGGTGTGTTAACAACACCACGTGATCCACAGTGTCAAAAGCTGAAGAGAGTTCAAGCAGAACCAAGATGGAACGTCTCTTTTGATCCCTCTCCCTCAGAAGATCATTAAGCACCCGAACCAGCGCAGTCTCGGTGCTATGTCTTTTACGGAAACCAGACTGGAATGATTCGTAGATACTATGGATGGTTAAATTGTCATCCAATTGAGCAGCTACAACCTTTTCAATAACCTTCCCAATAAAGGGAAGATTAGAGATAGGTCTGTAGCTAGAAAAACAGTCTGGGTCTAAGGAAGCTTTCTTCAAGAGAGGTGTCACCACCGCCTCTTTCAGGGAGCTGGGAAACTCACCTGAGTCCAAGGAGCACCAGACTATTTGCGCCAAAACTGGACCAATGATATCAACACAACCCAAAATTAGGGTAGTCGGTCCAGGGTCCAAGCTACAGCTTGTGGGGCACACTCTATGGATAAACCTCATAATATCCACAAACTCAGGTCGATAAAGGAACTCCAGGAGAATCGAGCGCTGTGTTCTTGCCCCACGACATCACCTCTTAGAGGTTGTCGGACACAGGTCCGCCCCTGATGTCAGCCACCTTAGTTGCAAAGTATCACAGCGAGCTCATCGCACTCTATTTGCGAAGTCTCAACCTGCAGACAGGCTGGGTTGCACAGTCTCATCTACAGTTCAAACAGCTGAGCCGGTCGATTCTGAGCAACTGCAATCTCCTGGACAGGAACTCTGCCTTCTTATGGGTGATTTCAGATTGATAGCTAGCATAATGTTCTATCAATCTAAGGCGATTGAGCTTCAAGGGCGGACCTACGCCAACAACTCTGTAACCTTCGCCCTTGTCTCCACATCTCCCTCAGAGTCCCATCGAACCAAGGGGCCCTGGGGTGAAGGGAAAGGGGGCGTTCATGAACAGGAGCAATAGAATCCAGGGCAACCGTGATGGCCTCGTTATAGGCCACCACCAGTGCCTCTGGGTTACTGCTCACCAACACGGGGGATGATAGGTCAAGGACCGCCGCTAGGCCTTGTGAGGAAACATTCCGTAATGGGCGGTACCTGACCATCTCCACAGGGGACGGCCTTCTAAGGGGGTGCAAAAATTGAACCTCACAGTGTAGTGGTCAGACCAAACGACTGGTTCCACCCCCACGTCGGATGCATCAATCCCTAGAAGGAAGACTAAGTCCAGAGAGTGTGCAGATTTGTGCGTAGCAGTGGAAACTACCTGTGTGAGGCCCAAAGAGACATTAATTGGAGAGTGGTTGCCAAATTGTGAGAGTTCGTTTGTCGACCCAGGCGCTGAAGTCACCCAGCACCATCAATCTGGGCGACTTAAACGACATATCGACGAGGAAGTCTGCCACTTCCTCGAAGAAGCGCTTCATCTCCGGGTGGACGGTAGATGAGAATGATTCAACGCCACACCTGCAAGCAACTGTACACTCCAAAGGACTCAGCCTCTCCTACTACTACACTCGTGAGGCCCAATTCAGTCTTAAAACAGACTGCAACCCCTCCCCTGCGGTCCGATCCAGGCGGTGTATCACCGAGTACCCGCTGCAATCATGGCCCCCACCGTAGGGGCCAGAATTTCATCCAGCCAGGTCTCGTGATGCAAGCCAGGTCGGCAGAGTCAACAAGATCAGCAATAATGGCGTTTTGTTCATAACAGACCTGGCATTGCATAACACTGCCCGAGTTGGACAAACCTCGGAGGTTGTCAGGCCTATCTGCCTACTGAAATCAGTAGTGCCCTTGGGTATGGACACCGGACAAGGCAAACCCCGATCTGGATTCCATTTCGCCCCAGGGCGCCTTCTGGCCTTAATAACCCCAATATGATGGCCCCGCTCGTTCATCCCCCCCCTGTTCGCGAACCCCCACCTCACTCACTCTCCCACGAGCAATCCCTAATTCTCTACATCACTGGTAGATGTCAAAATGTAAGGGAGGAGTATAAAAGGGGTGGAGGACGCAAAGAAAGGAGGATGAATAGCACCACCGCGGGGGGATAAAGGCCAGCACATGTCGCTACTTAACTAAAATAATAAACACTAAAATACAAAACACTATCTTATAACAATAAAAATTATCAAATATACAATTTCAATAACATACACATTTAAACGAAAATAAATAATAAATTCCTATACAGTCCCCTCCCCCGAGTTCTCTCACAACTGGGGAAAGAGGATAGAATGGCACTCTCACTGCCAAACCAGCATAAAAACATACAATTTTAAACAAAAAAGAAAAATGAACTCCCCCAGTTCTCTCACAACTGGGGAGGAATGATATCAGTCCTTCTCACTGCTAGGAGAAAGACAAAAACTGTAAAGTCAAATAAACGAAAGGAAAATTAAAACAACAAACGTTTATGGACCCAGGGTCCTCTCACCACCTGGGTGTCCAAATCAAAATCCGGAAGAAGACAACAGTCAGCAACCTCTTGAAGCAGATCCAGAAATCCACATAGGTTCCGAAAGTCCAAGTCCAAGGAGGGCAACCAAGTAAATCCAACCGGGAAAAACAATCCAAGGCAGAGGACCATAAAAACTCTTTACAGCAGGATCAAGAAATGTAATCCAGAACACAGTTCCAACCCGTCCACTCCCTGCCAAGTGCACACCAGGGCAATTAATGCCACTCACACCAAAGGACCATGAAAAAAAGCCACTATAGCAGCAACTTCCATGGTCCAAGGGAGCAAGGCACTCCATTCAGTTCCCCAACTGGAGCATACCCTGACCCCCTGTGGGGTGGCAAACCCTAGAGAGCACCAGCTAGAGTGAGTGAGTGAGTAGCTAAAAAGTTCACCTGAAGTTTCAGGATAATCAAAAGGGGCACCTACAGTCTCCAACAGAGCCCCAATCAAAAAGATCCTCCGTCGACTCTTGCCAGTATTCACAGTATCCAAAGAATACGCTTCAAGCTGATGAGTAACTCCTCACCGTCTACACAGTAAAAAACGCTTCCACTGGAGGGAACGGAGTACATAACACAAAGTCCCCACCTCAGTCTGTGGAGGAGACGAAAAACCCCACTGGCGTCTCCTTTCTTAGAACTCCTGTCACTCGTGTCAAACCACAGAGGAACAGCAAAAGAGAAGCCCGACCGGCATTTCTCTTAGATCCAAAATCAGAAATATAAAGCCCGCCCGGCATCAAACCACCGCCGTAAAGTCCGAGGCAGGACCTGAAAATCTAAAAGGAAACCGACCAGCGTCTCTCTCAATCTGAGAAGCGGACCTGCTCTACGCCTGGCAACGGCCAAGCGATAACGTTTAAAGCCAAAACCGGAACCAAAATAAAACAAGAAACAAAACTCGAACTTAGACAAATCAAAACTAAAGTAAATAACAAAATCAGTAACTTCGTTGTGAAAGCGACAGCAACGCGCCCAGCCTGGCGGCCATCTTGGTAAGGGAAGACTTCAGATGAAAATAACAGAAATCACAAGTGTGCTTCTACTGGTGGAGGGGCGGGGGATTTATGGGTTGTTTAGGGAAGGATACATCACAGCCCAGATTTGAATAACACTCTGGTGAATAAACCAGAATGAAAAAGAACAAATTTACTTATTATTTATTTATTTATTTATTTTTTGTGGGAGAAGGGTTTATTTCTGTTCTTGTTCTGGGTTTCACTTTTCGCTTGGGGGATATAAGGAAGATAAGATACCTAGTCAGGGGGTAAAGTGGGTTTCTATAGCTTCAGAAGACCTGGGGACACTTTGTAAAGGGCAGATACAAAATGAAATATATTTCGTGGAACATTAAAGGGTTACGTACTAGTAGTAAATGGCACCAGGTGCTAAGACA
This sequence comes from Neoceratodus forsteri, assembly GCA_016271365.2. NCBI lineage: Eukaryota > Metazoa > Chordata > Ceratodontiformes > Ceratodontidae > Neoceratodus > Neoceratodus forsteri. The sequence continues at coordinate 766,290,835 of CM028131.1, read as the reverse complement.
CTTGCAGACACTGCAATGTCAGATAGCATTTATCCAAGAGACTCCTCTCTTGACCTCAGAGAACCTTCTTCTTAGACGTCAGTGGGTGGGACAAAGTTATACAGGGGGAAATTCCACTAATCAGCGGGGAGTGGCTATTCTGCTTCTAAGGAGACTAAATTTCCAATGAAATACGGCCATTGTGGACTCTGAGGGGCGATACATTTTTCTACATGGGGCCCTGGATCATATAGAAATGCTTATGGGGTGTATTTTTGATCCAAATACCCCATCTCCTAATATTTTTTTACTGGATTATTAAAAGTGATTTCCAGATTTATGCACCTCCCTTTAATTTTTGCAGGTGACTGGAATATTACCATGACTTCTAATTTAGATAAGTCGAATAATCGGGTCACTAGACCATCTTCGACACAACAAGCTCTACAGGAATTCATAACTATGGGAGGTCTCTGTGACCCTTGGAGAACTCTCTATCCAACTAATCGAAAATATACTTTTTATTTCCCAGTACATAAATTCTTTTCTCGGATTGATTACTTCTTAATTAGCATCGAAGCCCTGCCCTATATCCCAGATGTTGGTATAGCTCCTAGAGTATAATCGGATCACTCGCCAGTATGGCTGCTATATAATCCCAATCCGAATATTAGGTGGGATAAAATATGGAAACTAAACACACAACTTGTCAAAGACTCTTGGGTCATAGAGAAATTGCAAACTCTTATCCGAAGTTTTTGGCAATCTAACTTAGGTTCTATTACTAATGTAGATAAAATATGGGGCGCGTTAAAATGTGTCCTTCGGGGAATGTATCCAATTGCTCGACCTGTTAAAAAAAAAAAAAGAGGCTTCCTTGCAAACCCTTTTATTGCAGATAGAGGCACTTGAACATAGCCCAACCCTGGAATCCTCTGAACAAGAACAAGTTGAATTAACCAAATGAAGACATCAATACGATAGATTTATTAAGGAAAAGTCTGAATATGCATTGCTAAAGACAAGGTCAGCTTATATAGATCAGGGGTTAAAGCGGACATTTGTTGGCTATGCGACTTAAAGAGCAAGAAGCTTCCCATTTGGTAAAAGCTGTTTCCTCCCAAATCGATGGTACCCTTAAAACTTCCCCAGTAGAGATTACCCAAGAGTTTGATAGGTTTTGTTCACAGCTATACTCTCCTCCCTAAATGTTCTTCCAGATAAGGAAGTTCAGGATTATTTACGGAAGATTCCTCTCCCGCAACTATCCCAAGATCAACAAATTCTCTTAATGCGGCCTATATCTCAGTCCGAAATTTTAATTGCCATCCAGGCTTTGGTGTCGGATAAATCTCCAGGCCTAGATGGATTTCCCGCTAACTTATACAAAGCCCTGGCAAGCGATTTAACTCCTTTTCTTGCTCAGATCTTTTCCTTCCTTTGTGAAAAGGGTATATCTGATTCCTTGCTTCTGCAGGCCCTTATAATAGTTTTACCTAAACCAGCAAATTCTCCCAATAAAGTTACCAACTATCGACCCATATCTCTTGTGAACTGTGATATAAAAATCAGCAAAAATTTTGGCTACTAGGGTAATGCAAGTTTGGGAGGGAATTATAGGGCCTGGGCAGGTAGGATTTATGAGGGGGAGATCCTCTCTGGACCATCTGCGGAAGCTAGAACATATTTTCTCCGCGTCCAGGGAGTCTCAGGACCCAATGCTTTTGGTGTCCCTGGATGCGGAGAAAGCGTTCGACAGGGTACACTGGAATTTTTTCTTTCTGACAATGGAAAGATTTGGTTTCCCTACCAGGTTTATTGAGTGGGTAAAGATCTTATACTCCAGCCCGAATGCTAAAGTATACTGCAATGGTACTCTATCAGGAGGCTTTCTTCTTCACTTGGGGACTCGTCAGGGTTGCCCTCTATCCCCATTTTTGTTTAATATTTATTTAGAGCCCTTAATTAGACTTCTGAACTCCTCCCCACAAGTGCATGGTATTGTATTAGGCCCTCTTGAAGTTAAAATCTCAGCTTATGCTGATGCTCTTTTATTGCACCTATCACATCCTGCCATCTCACTACCAGTCGCTCTTCAAATTATTTCTCAGTTTGGAGTGGTCTCGAACTATAAACTTAATTTGGATAAAACTACCCTAGTGCCCCTAAATCATTATGTACGTCCTACAGATTATACACATTTAGGACTGAAAGAGTCATCTAAGCTTGTCTATTTGGGAATAACTCTCATGCAAAGTGCCATTTTGAGGAGAAGGTTGAACCTGGAGAATTTGGTGGTAACCATCGCAAGGGATTTAAATAGATGGGGCACACTCCCAATGTCAATGCAAGCCAGAATCAGCGTTATTAAAATGAATATCCTTCCTCACATTTTCTACCCAATTCATATGCTTAACCTTTTTATCCCCATGGCATGTTTTAAAAAACTTCATGCACTAATATCCCGTTTTATTTGGCAAAAGAAGTGCCCACGTCGTTCTTATATAAAACTGGGCACTCCAGAACCTTTGGGGGGACTCAGGTTACCAAATTTTTATTTATATTATTTAGCCAGCCACATCTCAAAATATGCCCGATGGATTCTAGATCTGGGGTTTATGAATCCATTAATATACAAACCCATCTTGCTATAAGTTGAAAGATATTTGATTATGACAATGGGAATATCTCTAGATGCTATGTAATTTGTATCTTTAAATAGATTACCTCAACAACTAAGATACACAGTTATTGGTACATCGGTTAAAGTACATACTCAGTTTTGTAGGTCTATGAAATACGAGAACACAAGGGACATTTCCCAACCATTATGCAGAAACCCAAATTTTAAACTTCAGGGTGCGTTTATTTGTATGTCAGAGATACGGGGGAAAGTATTTCTGACCTCATATGGGAGAGAAGAACACCCGAAAGCTCAAAATTACTTCATGAGCTGGGGCTTCCACGGTCACAAATTTTTAAGGTGTACCAGATCCGCCATATGTTGATGGATTGGTTTGGCATGCTAAGCTGGGACATTAATCAAGGAGGGTTTCTCTCCCGCATGCAGTCTCTTGCCCGGTCACCCCATTCGGTCTCTTGTTTAGTAAACTTTATCTTTCTTTAAATGTATCCCACAATATCTGGGGAATCCCATTACTGGAGTAGGACACCACCCATGTTACCTAAGGAATGGGATCGCATTTGGTTGGATCTTTACCAGTATTCCAAAAACGGTAGGTTACGCCTTACCCAATTCTGTATTCTCCACAACATATATTTTACCCCAAGGTATGTGCTTAGAATGGGTAAACTTCCTACAGCAACATGTTCTAGATGTGCTTCGGCAGATGGATCGTTGGCTTTAGCCTCGGCTACTGGTGGGCTCAACTGCCCTGGACATCCTGCCCTGACCACCGTGGAACCACTGTCCCTGAGGCAACAAAGCCTTGGCTACTGGTGGGCTCAACTGCCCTGGACATCCTGCCCTGACCACTGTGGAACCACTGTCCCTGAGGCAACAAAGCCTCGGCTACTGGTGGGCTCAGCTGCCCTGGACATCCTGCCCTGACCACTGTGGAACCACTGTCCCTGAGACAACAAAGCCTCGGCTACTGGTGGGCTCAGCTGCCCTGGACATCCTGCCCTGACCACCGTAGAACCACTGTCCCTGAGACAACAAAGCCTCGGCTACTGATGGTCTCAACTGCCCTGACCACCGTGGAACCTCTGGCCCTGAGGAAACAAAGCCTCGGCTACTAGTGTGCTCAACTGCCCTGGACATCTTGCCCTGACCACCGTGGAACCACTGTCCCTGAGGCAACAAAGCCTCAGCTACTGGTGGGCTCAACTGCCCTGGACATCCTGCCCTGACCACCGTGGAACCACTGTCCCTGAGGCAACAAAGGTAATTTCGTCCACCTTTCAGCGCCTCTTTGCTTGTCCCTGCTTTGTTGAGACTTTGAATTTTGGCACCTTTACCTCGGGACTGCCTGCCCAGCGTTTGAATCAGGAACTGAGACGGATCCACAGACGTTTCCAATTCTGCACTGTTTAAACCAAGTATACCAACCGAAAGCTCTACCCATTTGAAAGAAAGATCACTGCTTGTAGGTAGTGGAGCTACATTTAATTTATAGCTGCCCCATTCCTAAGCTGCAGAGCGTCCTAAGCGCCTCAGCATTTGGAACCCCTAAACATTTCTCTGGTTTTCTGCAAAATCCTACGAAGCTGCAGAGCGTCCTAAGCGCCTCAGCATTTGAATCCCCCATTATTTCTCTGGTTTTCTGACATAATCCCCTCGGCTGCAGAGCGTGCCTGTAATTTGCTAGTGCTCAGCTGTAACAGTGGGGCTAGAGTAGCGTAGCTGTAATCTGCTAAATAAAAACTACCCAGCTTGTTTGAACTGGGAAGGAAGCTGGTGAAGCCGTGATTCTAACCGCAAGTGCTCTAGGCACTCTCAACAGAATTGCCTGCCCTGTGCAAAACTGCTGATTAGCTGGGACCAGGTCGCTGAAACCCGCGGTCGCTGCGACTGCTCCCCTCGCCCCACCACCCCACCCTTGTCTGGCTTTACTTTTATAGGTTGTAACCCCGCCCTCAGACACGCCCTGTTGAGAAAATTAACTACCTCCTCACTTTTCCATTAGCAGCCTATACCTTTTGACTGCTAGAGGGCGCTTGATTGATCTTATATTTTTAATAGTGCCTAGACTGTACCTTCACTTTTAATTGCTTGTGGGCACTTGATTTTATCTTTTATCTTTACTAGTGCCCAGACTGTACCTTCATTTTTTCACTCCCACACATTCCTATAATCCTAACGCCACTTATAACTATATCAAAATGGCCATCTCTCCTTATTTCGTTCTTTTAATAGCCTCTACAGCTCTCTGCCTCATATGGCTCCCTACACTCTACCACTCTATATCCTTTAACTATTACCACTCCTACCCTGACCACTCCAGGTTATTTCATACGCGAAAAACACCACAACTGCCTCCTGTCACCTTCCCCCTGCTTATTCATCATAAACTCATCTATCACTTATCCTACACTCTGAAAAAGCCCAAGGTACCTAACATGACCCTATCTATCTCCTACATCTGTCGCAAACTCTTACATCTATCTCACCTAACCTTGTTGTTAACTGGGGATATTGAGAAAAATCCTGGACATCCATGTAACCTATCTTGTAAGGCTACGAACTGGCATGACACCAAGGGCATCTGTTTGCCCACCTAAATAGGAGTCTGCTCCGCAACAAGGCTGAACTGGAGGCGTGGGCTGCTCAGCACAACCCAGATATCCTTCTGTTTATCTGAAACCTGGCTAAAACCCTCCACCCCTGATCATCTCTGCTCACTGCCCAACTACAACATCATTCGGCAGGATAGGCCATTAACAAAGCGTGGGGGGGGGGTTGCCATTTTTTTCAAACCTCACATTCTACTATCCCTCAATGCCCAACCTTCCCTATCTTACTGTGAAGCAATCTATGCTACCATAAAACTTGGGTCTAAGAAACTTCACTTGGTCTGTGTCTATAACCCTCCGGCTGGTGGCACAGTTGGGTTGGAGGAACTTCTATCTCAGGTTGATAAGGCTATTGGTCGAAATGAAGTCCTCATTCTTGGGGACCTGAACCTGAACTGGACCAGTAAATCAAACCAGTTCTCTCACACTATTGTCCAAGGACATAATCTTCATCAACTTATTGCAGACCCTACCAGGGTCATGCCCCCCCCTCTCGGACTAGTACTCTGATAGACTGGGTCCTCACAAACCGCCCGGATAGCATAGCATGTGCAGGGACCCTAGCTGACTCAATCAGTGATCACGTCCCCATCTTCTGCACCTGGCGTGCTTCAAGTAAACCTACTCCACCTCCTAAACTCATCACCTTCCGTAACCTGACTAACTTTAACCAAGAAAATTTCTTACATGATCTCACATTGACTTGTCCCCCATTCACACCTCTAACAATGCTCAATTGGCATTAGACCTTTTCCTTGCTAAATTTCGTCTGCTCCAAGACACCCATGCTCCCTGTGTCACTCGTCGGATCCGTGGATCACAGACGAAGTGGCTCTCTAAAGACCTACTTGCATTGATTAGGTCCAGGGATAAAGCGTGGTGCCGCTTCAAAACCACTGAGCTACTGGCTGATTTATAATAATTACTGAGCTCAGAGAAATATTTGCAAAAGGCAAATTCGATTAGCTAAAAGCTCCTTCTGTAAAAATCTGCTAACCAAAGCAGCAGGGAATTCGAAAAAATTCTGGGCTACAATAAAAACCCTCTTTGGAGCAAATCAAACAGCACATACAAACGACATGCTGATTAACGGCATACACTGCAATAATCCTACTATTATAGCAAACTACCATTTCTCGGGCCTCACCAGTTACCAGGTTCCATTCCCTAATACTCACGCCTCTTTGCACAACCACAACTTTAAACCTCAATTCACATATCCCCCCTTCAGGTTCCGGAATATTACAAAATTTGAAGTTCTGAGGCTTCTCCTCTCAGCCCCAGACCATACCAGTGTAGGGTCAGATGGGCTGGAACCTAGGCTTCTAAAGACCGCCGCCCCGTTTATAGCCTCTCCCCTTACCAAAGTCTTCAATCTATCTCTACGTCACGGCTCAGTCCCCAACATCTGGAAAATTGCCAAAGTCACCCCTATTCTAAAAAAGGGTGATCCCAAACTAATCTCGAACTACCGTCCTATAGCTGTCCTCTTCCTCCTTAGCAAAATCCTTGTAAAACTTGTGGCAACCCAAACTCTTGATTACCTGCAGAAGCACAACCTCTTGTCTAGCTCTCAACACGGTTTCCGTAAGGTGCACAGTATGACTACTGCCCTCCTCAAACTCACCAATGATATATTTTCTGCCATGGACTCTGGCCTCCTGACTGGTGCTATCTTCACTGACTTAAACGAAAGCTTTTGACCTGGTAAACCATTCCCTCCTTCTTTCTAAACTTCGCTTCCTCGGCTTCTCTACTGATGTAGTAGCCTGGTTTGACAGTTACCTGTCTGGTAGAAAGCAGACCGTTGTCTTCAATTCCGCCTCTTCTGATCCCTCATCTATCCAAGTTGGAGTGCCCCAGGGTTTCATACTTGGCCCCTTGCTTTTCTCCATTTTCATTAATGACATCCCGCTGCTTGCTTCAATCTGCTCAACCCTCCTTTATGCTGATGACCTAGTAATTTATCACAGTGCTAGGAACTCACTTAACGTCAACCAGCCTCTTAACTCAGACTTCACGTCCATTCAGTCATGGCTGATAGAGAATAAACTCGTTCTCAACATTAGTAAGACGCACTCTATGCTCTTTGGATCGCTTGCCAAACTCAAAGTAAACCCTGATGCCCTAAAAATCACCTGTACCGACGGCTCTACACTTAGCACCAAATCCTTCAAATACGTGGGCATCACTCTGGATGAATCCCTTAACTTTGACCTACACATAACCAACACCTGTAAATCTGTAAATGCAAGATTAGGTGGTGCCTACCGTACCAGCTATGCCTTTACCCCTTCGGCTAGACTTGCTGTGGCTCAAGGCTTTCTGCTCCCCGCCCTGGCTTATGGATCAGTCACGTATCTATCTGCCTCTAAATCCTCCCTCCATAAGTGGGACACCACTTATAACAATATCTGCCGGTATGCCTCTGCATCCCCTCATTTCACACACCATTGCCAACTCTATTCTGACCTTAACTGGCCTTGCCCCTCTGGCCATCGGCTCCAATCCCTTGGGTCACTTATTGATAACACAGTCCGCACTGGCATTCCATCTTCACTCGCCTGTCTGCTCCACTCACACCCTCTGTCCTATGAGCTCCGATTTGCCAACCTAGCCCCCTTTCACATTCCCAGATGTAAAACCAATGTGGGCTCGCGCATGCCTTTGCACATATGGCCCCAAAATACTGGAACTCATTACCTCCAAATATTCGTGGAGCACCTACCCATGCTAGCTTTAAAACACGACACCGGGAACATCTACAAACAATCAGCCAATGCACCTGCTTTAATCCACCTTAGACTTCATCATCTCCCCTCTCTCTCACTATATTACTTTCCTCTTCTACGTCTCTTTCCCCACCTCCCTATCTACCCATCTCTCCTCTACTTTCTCCCCTCATCCCTCACTCTCTCCTCCTCCTCCCTCTCTCTTATCTCTCCCTCAATTTGGCACTTACTGTACTTTGTTGTGTATAAACCTTTCTTTGCCAATGCCTGTTTCACTCACTGTTTAACTCTAGTAGTGTATGTTACCTAGGTGTATTTTCCAGTTTTGCCTCCATTGTAACACTTCCTCTAAATATTCCTAATGTGAACTACTCTTTGAATTTATTGTCCAGTTGTATGTAGCTGCCTGCATTCCTCACTGTGTTTCACCAATATCATGTGCTGCGTCACATGTATGCCTCATTTTGTATGTTTTAAACTGTCTTCTCCCGGGTCATGCCTGAAAATAGGCATTGCTATGCCTAGTGCACTCACTCGGTTACCAAAAGCAAATAAATAAATAAATATTCTATGGGAGTGCAATAAAGTAGCCTCACTATGGGAAAGAATCAGGACAACAATTAATCCCTTATTAAGCTTGGCGGATCTTTTTTCTCTTGAAATATGTATTGTAGGGGCTCTTTCATCGATTCCTGTTAGGGAAAGAAGGTTCCATATTTCTTTAGTCTCCTCAGTGGTAAAGAGATTGGTATTACGTCACTGGTTAGATCAGGAAGAAATTTCTCATTCAGAATGGCTAAGGGAAATTCTGTATAGCCTAAGGACTGAAAAAACAATAGCCACTCTTAGGGACTGTCCTCAAGGATATGACAAGAGGTGGGGCAAATTGGAGACTTTGTTAATGGTGTAAACATTTCCTTCAAATGACAATTCAATAAATAATAATACACACTATGGATATTTTATGTTTGGCATACCAAGGATGAAAATCATTTTGATAGATCTTTTAAGTTTACTCTATACCCATGAAATGGAATCCCCTCATTTCTTTTACTTATTTTAGTTTCATTTTATGCCTTGGTATCTTAGGGAAGGGAGGGGTTAATAAGGAAGGGGGGGTTATGTATTGCTTGTGCAGCTATTTCTAAAGATGTTTGGTCTTTACATGCTATGTGATTTACAATGTGACTGTACAAGTTTAATAACAATAAAGCTTATTAAATTTCAAAAAAAGAAATGGTGATCTAGGTACTGGGGACACCCTTTGCACCTCGGGCCAGAAAGATTCTGCACAAATAAGAGAAAAGCCTTTTTCATACACAGAGTGATTAATCCATGGAACAAACTGCCACTGGAGATAATAGGACAAAAACTGTTTAAAAATAGAATTGATACTTCTGTACAAGCAGGAAATAGTCTTGTGTTGTTATGGGTGAGTGGTAGGAGCTCACGTGGACATACTACCTTCTTAGCTCCTTAACCCTTAGTATGAACCTTAGTATGACCTTGTGGGTCAACCAATCAGAGGGCTAGGAGGCCCTGCTAACAGCAGCTGTGCATTGTGGAGAGGATGATGCAATCGGACCCTCCCTGATTGACTGACTGATAGGTTTAAAGAGCCAATCCAAGGGCAGAACATGGCAGAAGGACTGATGGACAGCCCTGCCTGTCCAGTGGAACACAGAATGGAGGGAAGATGTTTTGGGGCTATCTGAGCTTTTGGCAGTCTGAAAGAGATTCTGATGTATTCAGACCTACTGCAGGTGAGACCAAACAGGCATAGCCAGGCCAAGAATCCTGTGAGCCCTCAGCAGGGTTCATTCAGTAAACTCACTGTGAGCCTTATCCTGGGCTTACATTGTCCAGAGACTGTAAGACATCTCCTGTGAGAAGAAATTGCTGAGAGTGTGAACCCCTATGGGCATGTGCTGCATACCAAAGCTGCTAAGCTGTACCAAGTGGAGACAAAGACCTGCATCGTACCCATGTTGCTCCGGAGCCAGGTAAGGGGCCTGCTAGCCCTTATCTAGTGTGGTGGATTGCCGAACAAGGAGCCAAGGGCCACATGCCCTGAGTACATGTGTACTTTCAATCTGGAGGGGAGTCAGACTGTTGGGGTTGCTTCTGGGGACTGGGTTCTTTGGTATCTGGGAGGCAGCTGCATAGTGCTCTTGTGACTCAGAACTCTGCCAGAAGGGCTGTATCCTGAGAGGTGTGAGCCAGAAGCGCTGTGCTGCTGCAGAAAGTCCGAGAGAGTTCAGAGTGTTTCAGATCACTGAGGCCTGTTCCTCTTTGGTGCCTGACATGCTGCTGTGTGTTGCTTCTCACCTTGTCTGAACTACTACATCCTTGGATCATGTGAGTGCTCCCATTGCTGTCTGGGGCCTTTTTACTTTTCCAATTCTGGACTACCATTACTGCCTTTGGATTACATTTGTGTTTCAAGCATCTTCTTGTTGGATTCCAAGTTCTTTAAATTCTTGTAGCATACTATGACCTGTTGGGGGTTAAATTGCAAGCTTGTTAATTTTAATCAAGTGCACCACTGAAAGAACCTGGGCATAGTAGCTACAAGGCCTGCACCGGGACTCCAGTATAATTCCTGGGTATCCAGAGTCATTGGTTATTGTGTAATACTTGAAACAGTAGTTTCACTACTGGTACAACTGAAGAGTTACCACACCCTGTGTAGTATACAAATTTTTTTTTTGTTCCAATTGTTTAACCAGATGAGACACACTAAGCTGAAAGCTTGTTTACAGGTTCTTCACTTTGTGTCCCTTGATTAGGTGGGTGCTGTATAGACTGTGGAAACTGAGAGGGTGATAGTGACCCACAATTGAGTGGCAGACTGGGTGGGCCAAGCGGTCCTTTTCTGCCGTCAAATTCTATGTTTCTAGGGGGGCTTTGCTATAGGGTGGGAGTGTATAAAGTTGACTTGCAAATATCTAACCCCTCCCTTTCCTCTAGGTTTCCGGGCCTATGTTCTTAAAAGCACTGTTAATTCATTCAGTTTTACTCCTGTGTATGTGCCCGGTTTGTATAACCTTATTGAAGTGTTTATTGGTGAGGGTAACGACATTCTTACTGGTCCAGTCCAGTGTAGGGAGGTGAGTAGGTACTGAATCCCGGGGATGATATTGCACACAATATCTGGCCCACTTATTCTTTCTGGGTGAAGGCCCCACACTTTTTATTTGTTCTGGGACCACCACCCTCACCACAGGAGAAAGAGCAAACCCAGCCTCATCAGCCAGGGGGGCCTGTATAGTTACCAGGCAGGGGTTTGAATTTTGTTGTACTGCTTCTTTAAATCTGGCTTTATTTTAAAAGGGTTGCACTTTTGTTTTCTACAGTTCAGTTCCTTAAATTACATTTTCTTTTTCCTTCTGTCAAATTGGCATGACAAAAAATCCTAAAACGAGAACAAGGCCAGCAGGATTTAAGCAGTGAGCATTGTGCAAGCTCAGTTCAATCAATCTTTATTTTACCAGGCAGAACACCCTTGAGAAAAATTCATTTGCAAGGTAGACCTCGGCAAAGGTATAAGTAACAGTTGACAATGATATGAATACAGTGACTAAAAAGAGAGTACAGTTTACATTATACAGAAGGCAAACATGTCAATTGGCTATTTTCTACCCTTTTCCTCTTTTTAAATATCTTGTATCTTTAAAAGCAGCTGGCCATAACCTTTGCTTTGATAGTGTGGCCCCAGATCACAGTTTTGAAAATGTGTGAACTTTGCTAGCAGTTTTCTGCCCTAAGACTAAGCCAAAAGAAGGCAGCTAAATAATAATTTATTTCTGCACAGACTTCCACAGCAGCTTCACTGGAGTGTTCACTTTAAAAACAGGCTGTGTCTAAACAGAGAATATTTGATCTCCTATAGCATAGCAAAAACAACACGATTTTCTTCAGCTGCGACACAAAATTGTTTATGAATAGCAGTCACTTGCTACACATCTGAGTTCATCCAGAAGTCATTTTACAGCTGTTTGTGTAAATTACACAGTTACCTGAAAACACTACATGTATTTTTCCTTCTGGTATTCAAATTAAGTTTTTTTTAGTGCTGCAATTGCTATGCAAATATTCCCAATCTATAAATAAAGAGAAGGAGAGAAGTACCGCCAAAGGTAGAAAGTATCCGGCAAGTGACCCTTTCTCTCTGGAGCAGTCTCTGGCACCTAAGGAGACTGAAAAAACTGCAGTCATCTTCCAGTAAAGAGTGAAAGACTCCCATCTGGGGCAGCTTTAATAGCAGTGATGGCAATCAGATAAAGCAAGAATGGCTTTTCGAGCATCAGTCAGGTACAACTGTTGGTAAAAGAAAGCATAAAGAAAAGCACCTTGAGGTTCCTGTACCTGAAAAACAAGAGGAGAAACCGGGGCCAGATGAAAATATGCCTTCCTTGGAGAACATTAAACAGATGTGGCAAAATGTGGCAGTTTTTCACAACAATGGAGGTGACTCTACTAGTCTTCCTCCTGAGGAAAGTTTTGAGGAGGAACATATTTCTCCAGAGGGCACACGCTGCAGAAGAGGAATTCAGTTTCCCACGAAGGGTGAATGAAGACTGTTCATCCTGTACAGAATTTTTGAAACAGATGGCTGATAGGCTGAACCCGCTTACACAGAAACAAAAATGGATGTAGCTGAGGTACAGTTTTTTTTTTTTATTTATTTCTATTTTTAAGATCTAACATGTAATCGTGTAAGATTTAAATATGTAATGGTCTCCAGTCCAGTACATAAGGAAGGAGCAAGATAGTACCAAGAATCAAACAAAAAAGGACATTATTGTTACTAATTAAGAGGCAGAATTCACTGTGTACTTTAATTAAGAGGCAGACTTCACTGTGTACTTTTATATGAAACAGGCTTATTCAACATACACCAAAGGATAAATTGTACTCTCCTGGGCTCAGAGCTTATGTTTAATTATCTCTAATGTTATAAAAAAGAAAATTTACAAGTTCATGAATTTATACTCTCTCTTCAAGCGTTTGGATTAAGATAAGAAAACCATAATTAACAAGGAACCCACAAAAGGACAATCCATTAGCCTTAGGCCTTTCTTCCATTCCAATACCATTCTTCCATTTAAATCTTCATATCCTTCCTCCACTTCTTGTAGAGCAGCAGAGAGTTCCTTGTCTGAGTCCATGGGGCATTCACCTTCCTTAGATGAATCTTCCTCAAATTCTGCCCTAATAAAAGTTATCAGTTGGTCCACTTTAAAAAATATGTGCTGTTTCCCCTTCCAAGTTATTTGCACCTCAGTGTGTACCAGCAGTTGAAAGGTACCACCCATCTCCAAAATTTCTTTATGATTGGAATTTTCTCCTAAGTTGTTGGGGAGAAAAAGTATGTGTGTGTGTGTGTCTATACGTATATATGCATTTGTGTGTGTGTGTATATGTATGTATGTACCATGCAGGTATAGTTAGGGTTGAATGGGCACTTTAATGTTAAATCTCAAATCTTGCACTTTAATAACTTTGCAACCATTCAACCGATTTGCCTGAAAGTGTGCATGTGCAGTCTGGTACCATAGATCTCTAGATCAGGAAAGTTTTGTTCCGGTCGGATTTGTGGTTGCAGAGCTGCGGAGTGTGGAAAAGTGTGAAAAATCCAAAATTTTGTGGAATTATTAGCTCGTCTCCACTGCCCAAATGGTTCGTCCGTCTGAAATTTTCAGGGTATATGGGGACTGGGTCAGGGAAGTGCCTTTTGAAGTTTTGGTGGAAAAAAATTATGAATCTGTTCAAAAGCTATTTAAGTTTAAAGCTTTCCATTGTAGCCTGTGGGGAAAAAAATATATGTTCCCCTCGAAAGCACTTTTTGTGCTTGCGAAAGCACTTTTTACTGCCGCAAATGGGTTTGGTACTTTCTTGCTGCCACCATCTTGTTTTCAGTTAGCGAGGCAGAAAAAATTTCACAGTTCAAAAATACTGCCCCTTGGTAAACACCAACAGTTAGGTTTACCTAATCGGGGTCCTAGGAACATGACCCTGGCATTAGTTTTTGCTATGATGTCTGGAAATATGTTTTTTTAATTTTTACGCCATCGTAGCTGCGGAACTTTCGCAAACGTACCCCGGACTTTCGCGAATGTTCTGTAGTATTTTCACGAAAGTTCCCCCAGCTAAACCAATGGTACTTTAACGAATGTCCATGGAACTTTCGCGAAAGTATCGCAGGTAAACAGCCCCCCAAAAAACAGTTCCTTTGCCACTTCATAGCAAAAAAATGGTTAGGACTTTTGTGCTGAAATTTGCAGGGTGACAAGACCTTACCCCACACATGTGCCTTTTGCTAGTTTGGTGAAGAAATTGACACCGGTTCCATAGTTACAGCAAACCAAAGTTGAACATTTTTTCCATAGGATACCATTGTGGCGGTTGCGGTGCCTTTCGGCAGCTATTATTTTGAAAACGGTTCGAGATACAGATTTTTCGCTAAGTGCAGCTTAATACACCTTTAGGTGTACTAAGCATGCATGGAGGTGGCCAGATCATGAATATAACTGCGCAGGAATTTTTTCCAGAGTTGCTATGGTTACTGAGATATTGCCACATTTGCAGTACAAGGGTTACTTGGAATGTCTCTAGGCCTGCGCTGTGTGTCTGTACTTATGGGTAGGTGCGCTCCCACCTATGAATACCATCTTGCAATACTAGGAGCACAGGGCCCTACTGCAGTATGTCTCTACACTTCTGTCTGGGCCCTGTGCTCCCACCTATGGATCCCATTATGCAAATCTGGGAGCACAGGGCCCTCCTGTGCTATGCCTCTACACTTATTGGTGGGTGTCAGTGCAGGGCCCGGAGGCTCTGTGCTTACATCTATGGATGCCATTTTGTAAACCTGGTAGCACAGGGCCCTCCTGCGCTATGTCTCTATACTTATGGATGGGAGGGAGCGCAGGGCCCAGAGGGCCTGCGCCCTTACATATGGATAACATTATGCAAAACTGGAAGTATAGGGCCCTACTGCATTATGTCTCCAGGCTTATGGGTAGTTTTGCAAAACTGGCAGCAGAGGGCCATCTTGTACTATGTCTCTATGTTTATGGGTGGGTGGGAGTGCAGGGCCCAGAAGGCCCACACTCCGACATATGGATACCATTATGCAGAACTGGGAGCACAGGGCCCTACTGTGCTATCTCTCTAGGCTTATGGGTAGGTGGGAGCACATGGCCCAGAGGGCCCGTGCTCCCGCATACAGTATGGTTATGAGTAACATTAGACTTTCTCAAAAAGAAAGGAAATTCATTGCAAAAAAACTCAGTTAATGTATCAGTTAGGGTTGATTTCACACCAACAAAAGTCTGGAAATTCGATGTTAGGGTTACCAACCCTACCACCTCAGCCCCACCCTCCACACACCAACAGGCGTTGGGGTATGCCTTGGGATCATCTGGCCCAACTCTCACACGATTCTCTTAAACTATGCCATCTCAGCTTGTTTGCACATGGAATGGGGTGAGAGTTAGGCAGACAACCCTAAGGCACACCCCAACACCTGTTGGGGGTGGGTGGGGGTGGTAGGTTGGTAAATCAACATCGAATAGACTTTGTTGGTGTGAAATCAACCTAACTGATCAATTAATGGAGTTTTTGCAGTGAAAAAATATAATATAATACCTGCACTGTAGTGCAGGTATTGTTAGGGTTGGAGGGCCACTTTAATGTTAAACCCCAAAGTTTGCACTTTAATAACTTTGCAACTGTTTGTCCGATTTGCCTGGAATTTTGCTTGCACGGCATTCAACCAAATATGTCTGGATCTAGACAGTTTCATTCCAGTTGGCTGTACGGTTACGGAACAGTAGAGAGTCCAAAATGTGTGAAAATTATTTAACTTTTGCGCATTTTTCAGTCGGGCATAATGGACTGAAGAATGCTTCTGAGTGGATTCATATTTGCATGTCTGTATGTGGCCTGTGTTGAACTGGTGCCTTTTGAAGATTTGGTGAAAAAATATGAATCCGTTCAACAGTTATGCAAGTTTTTCCTGTCCCACTGTAGCCTATGGGAAAAATGTATATGTGCCTTGAGAAAACTTTCACGAAAACGTTTTATTTGTGTGCGTCAACATTTTTTTGTGCATGAAAACATTCTACTATAAGGTATAGGGAATCACAAAAACATTTTTGTTGTCGCGAAAACAGTACTCCACTACATTGTCCCATGTGTTGTTTTCTTTGTCACTTCATTGTGCCAAGGTGGATTGTGCTTTTGGGCTGAAATTTACAGGGTGGTAAGCCCTGGTCCCACAGATGTGCCTTTTGATGGTTTGGTCCTGAAACATTCAATGGTCCCATAGTTACAGCATTCCGAAGATGATAAATTTTCCAATAGGATATAACATTGCAGCGCCTTTCGGCACCCTTATCTCAAAAACAAAGCGAGATATGGATTTTTCACTACCCACAGCTTAGTTCACCTTTAAGCCTGCGAGGAAGTTTAGAAGTCATAGATTATACCTGCACTGGAATTTTTTTCATAGGTTGTACAGTTACTGAGATATTGACAAATTTGTGTTACAAGGTTTCCTTTGCAGGCCTATAGAGCTATTGTATGGCTCCGTTGTTTTGTGTAAGTGGGAGCACAGGGCCCGTGCTCCCACAGATGCATATCATTATGCACAAATGGGCAGTTTGGTGGGAGTGCGGAGCCCAAAGTGCCTGCATTCCCCACCAACACATACCAGTTGCCAGGTACATTACCCTGTGAATAAACGGTTTGGTCTTTTGGCTTGAAATTTGCAGTGTATAAAGGGGTATTCCAGAGATGTGAATTATGCTGTTTAGGCATAAAAAATGTCATCGGTTCCATAGCTATGCCATAACGAAGTTGAGATTTTTCCTATAGAATAACATTACGGCACCCACAGTGCTTTTCAGTGCCCATATCTTGGAAACCATGTGAGATATGGATTTAGTCTACCTATTTTGCATAGAGGTTTTGTTGTCAAGATTAAAACAGCACTTGCATTTTTTTCATAGCTGCTACAGTTGCTGAGATATTGGCAAATTACTGTTACAAGTGTTTCTTGCCATATGGGGTGCTGTATGGCTCCATATTTAAATGTAAGTGGGAGCACAGGGCCCAAAGGGCCCATGCTCCCACATACGCATACCATTATGCAAAAAATGGGCAACATGAAGGAAGTGCAGGGCCCAGAGTGCCCGCGCTCCCACAAACGCATAACACTAACCACTTACATTACACTTTCTCAAAAAGAAGAGAAAAAAAAATTGCAAAAAATCTCCATTAATGCATCAGTTAGGGTTGGTATCACAGTGACAAAAGTTTGGAAATTCGATGTTAGGGTAACCATCCCTACCACCCCACCCCCACTCCACTCACCCTACAGGCACCAACAGGCGTTGGAGCGTGCCATGGAGTTGTAAGACCTAACTCTCACCCCATTCTCCTGTACTGTAGAGTGTCAGCTTGTTTACACATAGAATGGGGTGAGAGTCGGGCCTGACAACCCCATGACATACCCCAATACCTGTTGGTGTCTGTAGGGTGGGGTGGTAAGGGTGGTACCCCTAACATCGAACTTTCAAACTTTTGTCACTGTGACATCAACCCTAGCTGATGCATTAATGTTTTTTTTTGCAATGGATATATATAAATATGTGTGTATATATAATACATATGTATATTCATTGCAAAAGATGGAGTGGAAAGGATGAGAAGGGACTTGGCAAGGTTGGAGGAATGGTCAAATGTATGGCAGCTCAGATTCAAGGCAAAGAAGTGTAAGGTAATGCACATGGGAAACAAAAACCCAGGGGAAGAGTACACAGTGGGGGGTGAGATACTGACAACAGTAAAAGTGGAAAGGGACCTGGGGACAATTATATCAGATGACCTAATGGTGGGCAAGCAATGTGAGAAGGCAGTAAGGAAGGCTGGGGGGATACTGGGATGCATAGGAAGAGGCATAAATAGTAGAAAACAGGAAGTTGTTATTCCTCTGTACAGACAGTTGGTGAGACCCCATCTGGAGTACTGTGTGCAGTTCTGGAGACCCCATCTCCGCAAAGACATAGACAGAGTGGAGGCTGTCCAGAGGAGGGCAACAAAATGGTGCAGGGTCTGCACCAGAAGACATACTGAAGAAAGACTAAAGGAGCTTAATATGATACCCTTGAGGAAAGAAGGGAGAGAGGGACATGATAGAAACTTTCAAGTACCTCAAGGAATCAACAAAGTCCAAGAGGGTAGCATCTTTCAGAAAAAGAGATGTGCAAGAACAAGGGGGCACAATTTGAAGGTAGAAGGGGGATGGCTCAGAGGTAATGTGAGGAAGTATTTTTTCACGGAGAGGGTTGTGGATGCATGGAACAGCCTCCCTGAGGCGGTCGTGGAGTCAAGAACAGTGGGGGAATTCAAGAATTCATGGGACAGAGATAAGGCAGTCCTAGTGGGGGGTAGGAGGAAGTAAGCTGCTGGTTAACTAGGATCTATAGCTTATCTGTTAGGTAGGAAAATGGGCAGACTAGGTGGGCCAAGCAGTCCTTATCTGCCGTCAAATTCTATGTTTCTAAAAAAAAAAAAAAACAGAAAAAAACATTAATGCATCAGTTAGGGTTGATTCCGCACTGATAGAAGTGTGGAAAATCAACATTCAGGTTACCAACCCTACCACCCCACCTACCTCCACACACTAACAGGTGTTGGGGTGTGCGTTGGGGTCATCGGGCTTAACTCTCACCTCATTCCATATGTAAACAAGCTGTGGTGATATAGTATAGGAGAATGGGGTGAGAGGCCCAACAAGCCCAACGCACACCATGATGCCTGTTGGTGGGTGTGGGGTGGTAGGATTGCTAACCATAGTGTTGAATTTCCACACTTTTGTCAGTGCAGAATCAACCCTAACTGATGCATTAATGGAGTTTTTTTTTACAATGAATTTCCCTTCTTTTTGAGAAAGTGAAAATTTCCAGATCCAGAGATCTATGGTACAACAATGCACATGCCAAATTTCAGGAGAATCAGACAAACGGTTGAAAAGTTATTAAGGTGCAAAGTGTTTTGGGTTTAACTTAGAAGTGGCTGTGCAACCCTAACTATACCATATATATAATGGGATTTTATATATATATATATATATGATATTCAGGGGTTCAGTGTGTGATGATGCATTTATCTTGTACAGTTTCCAGTGACCTCAAGTAACCTCATGAGTGCCAAGAGGTCACTGGAAACTGTACAAGATAAATGCATCATTACACACTGAACCACTGCATATTCCATTTATGCAACAGGTTTAGATGTGTGAATGTTTGATTTTGGTAGGTGTAAATTATCTGTCATAAAAGGGAAAAGAAAATTTAATTTCATGCTGTTTTTTGCTAATTATAAAAAAAAGGTGTCTATAAATAAAACACCACTCATTTTTTTAGATATTTTTGTGCTGAACATTTTTCGTGCTCACAGTACCATGCTATCATTTTTTGTTTTAAAGTTATTCACATTTGTTTGTCAAAAAAGTGAACAAAAAATTTAATTTTCTTCTGTTTTCTTGCTAATTGTAAAAAATATATAAGGTATCTATAAATGAAACACCACTCATTTTGTAGATGATTTTGTGCTGAACAATTTTCGTGTTCACAGTACCATGCTATCTTTTTTCATTTTAAAGTTATTCCTATTTGAATATGGTTAGTACTGCTTCTGAGGCTGAACATTCTAAATGAATTCTGAAGAGAACTGTGTAGATAAATGGGATACTATGGTGATAAATACATTTATTACCATAGTATCGTAAATAAATGATTTTATTCTACAGTTTTTATCATGACCCCTGTTGCATAAATATATGCCTTGTATGACAAAATAACTTTGATGTGAGAAAGTTTAATTAATAAGTTCCTGTCACTCTGACCCTAAATTACAGTGATATATTTTAAAATATAAAAAAGGTAGTTAACAAACACTGGCATGTTCTAGAATCAACTAATATGGGGGAAAAGGCATTCACTAAGGGAGTCCAAGTGGTAGCTAAAAAAGTAAAATCATTGTCAGATCGATTAACGCACTCATGACATAAAATCCCAGATTTAAAGTCACAGAGGTTGTTTACAAAAGAGGAGCTAAGAGGCAATTTTAGTTGTGGGAGGTGTGTTCACTGCCACAACACCTATAAAATTAAGACAATTAGAAACTTAAATAAGAATGACGATTTTGTTATAAAAGAGTTTTTAAATTGCTGAACTGAGGGTGTGATTTATGGGATAATGTGTCCTTGTGATTTAATGTACATAGGAAAAACTAAAAGACCTCTTAAGCAGAGAATTGGGGAACATAAGGGATATATAAGAAACAGGGATTTAACTTCCCCCGTTGCTAGACATTTTTTAGAATGTGGCTATCAAATACCTACATTATGGTACTTTGGAATAGTAAAAGTACAGAAAAATAATGGGGTAATTATAATGAAAAGTTGCTTCTGAGAGAGGCAACCTTCATTAATTACTTCTAAACAAACAAACAACACTAAATTTGGCCTTAACAAAGTGATAGAGTGGCAGCCCATATCATAAGGAAGACTAGAAAACAGATAAGAGTCCTAATAACTGGGCCAGTATCATTGTGTTTCTTGTCCTGGTGAGTTGGTAATCTCTGGAGAGAAGCCTTACTCTGTTGATCTTATTATGTATATAAGTAGGTTACAGCTTTTCCCAAATGTTGTTTAAATTTTGTTTAATTATCATAAGCATAAATATTGTGACACCCCTGACACCAAGAATTGCGGCTCTTGGTGCCTCAAGTAGGTGGGTCTGGCGCCCAAGCAGGCGTTACTAGCCTGTGTGTGATGTTATAGTCATAAGCCAGATTCAGAGGTGTGGCTTCACCTATATAAATGGAAAGATTAGGCCCCATGCGTTAATCCCACCAGAGACGCTCCACAAGACACCTCGTTGTAAGTAAAGACCTCGCTCTGTGTGTTTCTTTAAACAAAAAACAGTGGCTTTATATGCAAGTTTTACAAGAAGTGGTATATATTTTACAGAATGAAGAATTAAAGAGAAGTATCAAGCGGTAAAGCTAAGGAAAATGAAAAGTGTTAATCAGGTTAGCATTATACACACAAGATAGTTTGTTGTAACATACCTAATGGGGCATGTGAAATAATAAAAGCGTACTGTTCTGTGGTGACAGAAAGCAACTTAAGAGTGTAGGTGTGGAAGAAAATGGAATGACCTTTCTTTCTTCAGAAGGTTAGTTTAGCTATTAAATTTCACTTGGAAAGCGAAGTGAAATATGGCACGATTTGCTTAAGCCATTTTGTCTTTGTTTTCTTGTAGTTGGAGAAAGTTATGGGAGTCAAACTCGGCACACAAAAATACACAAATATCTGATATGAGAGATTACAGCTGAACTTGTGTAAGGGCCAAAAATGATTCCTTTAATTCATATATATTTAGAATAAAGGTGTTTAATGGTTGTAAATGATATATATTTCAGATAGATTGTTTTACTTTAAGGTAACCACCAGTTTTCCCGATGAAGGGAGAGTTCCCAAAATGTAGAATAAGTGTAAACTGGATGTTACCAATGGAATAAATTCATTGCTTGGAAATAGACTATTCTGAAGGTTTTTAAATTTATTTTGGGGTGAGTGGGCTAGCATACCATTATATTGTTTGATTGATTGATTTTAAAGTGAAATATTACTCATATGGAATCCATAGGTGGGCGCATGCTCCCATATGTATGTCCTCAGGTTTGCAAAATGGTATCCATGGATCCATAACTATGTCATCAGGTTTACAAAATAGTATCCATAGATAGGTCGTCTGGCCTAACTCTCACCCCATTCCATGAGTATATGAGAATGGGGTAAGAGACCCGACAACCCCAATGCACATCCCGATGCCTGTTAGTGTGTGGATGGTGGGGCATGGGGTGGTAGGGTTGGTAACCCTAATGTCGAATTTCCACACTTTTGTCAGTGCGGAATCAACCCTAACTGATGCATTAATGGATTTTTTTGGCAATTATCCCTTTTTGAGAAAGTGAAATGTTACTCATGTGGTATCCATAAGTGGGGGCACAGGACCTCTGGGCCTTGCACTCCCACGCAGCGATAACTGTGTCTCAGGTTAGCAAAATGGAATCCATTGGGCTTGCGCTCCCACCCACCCGTAAGTATGTCCTCAGGTTTGCAAAATGGTATCCATACATGGGAGCGCGGACCCTCTGGGCCCTGTGCATCCACCCACCCATAACTATGTCCTCAGGTTTGCAAAAGATAGCCATAGACGGGAGCGCAGGGCCCTGTGGGCCCTATGCTTCCACCCACCCATAACTATGTCCTCAGGTTTGCAAAATGGTAGCCATAGACACACCCATAACTATGTCCTCAGGTTTCCAAAATGATATCCATAGATGGAAGCGCGGGCCCTTGGGGTCCTGCGCTCCCACCCACCCATAACTATGTCATCAGGTTTGCAAAATGGTATCCATACAAGGGAGCGTGGGCCCTCTGGACCCTGTGCTACCATCCACCCATGAGTGTAGAGGCATAGTGTAGGAGAGCCCGGTACTCCCAGTTTAGCATAAATGGTATGCATAGGTGGGAGTGCGGGCCCTGCGCTCCAACCTACACATAAGTACAGATACATAGCACAGGCCTAGAGGCATTCTAAGCAACTCTTGTAACATTTATTTGGCAATATCTCAGTAACTGTAGCAACTGTGGAATAAATTCTTTCACACTTGCATTCATGACCTAGCCACCTCCACCTAAAGGTGTACTAAGCTGTGCTTAGCTAAAAATCTGTATCTCCAACCGTTTTCGAGATATAGGCGCCGAAAAGTACCGCGGCCACCACAATGTAATTCTATGGGAAAATTTGCAACTTTGGAGTGCTGTAACTCTGCAACTGGTGTAATTTTTTTTCACCAAACCAACAAAAGGCACATCAGTGGTGCAGTGGCTTGCCACCCTCCACATTTCAGCCCCAAACTCCAAACCGTGTGTAGTTTCAGTGAGGTGGCAAAGAAACCGTAGTTTTGGCAGATGCCACAGTGTTAACCTATAGGAAAAATTCACAAATTCAGAGTGCTGTAACTATAGAACTGATGGACATTGTTTTTACCAAACCATCAAAAGGCACATCTGTGGTGCAAGGGTTTGCCACCCTGCAAATTTCGGCCCAGAGATCCAAACCGCGTGGTGGCAGTGAGGTGGCAAAGATATGGTAATTTTTGGGGCAGTACTGACGCAAATTGCGACAGTTTAGACAGATTTGCAACAGTACAAGCATGAAACTTTTGCAAATTTGCAAAGGTTTTGTGCTTGCATTGTCGCAGTTTGCGACAGTACAAATGGCCCGATCAAAATAAACATATTTCTGAGTACTAATTTTAAAACTGTGATGCATGGGTGCTGTTCCTAGGACCCCGTTTAGGTAAACACAACAGCTGGTGTTTACCTAGGGGCAGTAGTTTTTTAAACTAACATTTGTTCTCCACCGCTAACTGACAACAAGATGGTCTGCCACATGACAGTGCTGAGGGCATTTGCAACAGAAAAAGGTGCTTTCGCGAAAGAATCTGTCACTGTCATACGGAACATATCTTTTTTCCTCACAGGATATAATGGGGAAATGTTAAACTTTGTTAACTTTTGAACGGATTTATATTATTTTCACCAGACTTCAAAAGGCACTTCCCTGACCCAATCCCCATATGCCCTGAAACTTTCAGACCAGACGGCCTAACCATTCGGGCTGTGGAGACGAGTAAAGAATTCGCGAAAGTTGAGGATTTTCACACTTTTCGATGCTTCACAACTCCGCAACCGCAAAGCTGAATGGAATGAAAATTTCCAGATCCAGTGATCTATGGTACAACAATATGCATGCCAAATATCAGGAGAGTCAGACAAACGGTTGAAAAGTTATTAAAGTGCAAAGTGTTTTGGGTTTAACATAGAAGTGGCCATGCAACCCTAACTATACCACATACATACTATATATATATATATGCCTTGTATGACAAAATACCTTTGATGTGAGAAAGTTTAATAAGTTCCTGTCTGAATCAGAGGCAAAACTTATGAATATAGTGGATTTAGCACTGGTACCTGATACCTGAATCTCTGTCCTTGATTACATTTTACTTTCTTGGAATCTTTGGGTGGCCCTTTTATATAAGCTGAATGCCCTTGTAAGGAATGTTAGGTTCTCAGATGGTAATTCAGATACTTAAATAAAAATGTCTTTTATCAGATTTCTTACACTCTCAAAGGCATGATCAAATTAATTAGGTAATCAACAAATCTCAAATTTTTATATCAAACTTGGTTTTCCAAATTTTCTGTTTTTCTTTGCAGGTTGAAATGTTCTTGTCTTCAAAGGAAGACATCTGCTCAGTATGTTTATTTCTGTAGTTTTGCTCACATTTTTCTTTGGTTGCTTTATTATCTTTCTGTTAGTCCAACATTGCACTCAGAGCATGTTGCTTGCGTTCTTGTCTTTAAATTATTGCAAAAATGTTATCTGTGGACCTCCCAAGAGTCTCCAAGAAATTATGTTTACTACTTTCAGCTTGTACAGCCATCACTGAAACTTTAGCAGCGTTTTGGGCTCTGTCTCAAACTGCAGAATAGGATGTTTCTGCAATGCTTTATCAACTCTGGCCTGTGATCCAGAATGTGGACTGCTGTTTTCGCTAAATTCACTTGCAGTTGTATGCCCCAAAACAAAACCGGAATTAGAACGTTTAACTCCTGTCTGTGGGTGCAAGTGGGAGTTAACGTCATACGAACATACGACATTTGCCAGCAGATAAAGGCCTAGAGGTCTATCAAGTCTGCTCGAATGTGCAGCTAGCACCCCTTATTCTGCAGCTGCCCCTCCCTTCCACCCTTCCCCTTCATTAACCCTCCCCCTTGTCCTGTCCCATCCTCGTTTGAAGCAGTCCACTGTTCTACTGCATACCACTTCAGCAGGTAACGATTCCACCCAGCCACCACCCTCTCTGTAAAAAGTGTCTGCTCATCTCCCTCCTGAACCTTCCTTGCTCCAGTCTCATATCATGGCCCTGGTGTCCCTCCTCCTTACTTTGAACAGCCCTCTGTACCTGTCTTGTTTATTCCTTTCATGTATTTAAAGGTTTCAATCATGTCACCCTGTCTCTCCTCTCCTCCAGTGAGTACATGTTCAACTCCTTCAACCTCCTCTCATATGATAAGTCCCCAGCCCCTTGATCATCTTTGTCGTTCGTGCTGCACCCTCCAGTAACTTAATGTCCCTCTTCAGATACGACGCCAGTACTGCACGCAGTACCCAGGTGTGGTCTAACTAATGACCTATACAGTGGCAGAATCATCTCTTCCCTCCTTGAGGATATACCCTTTGCAATACAACCCAGCATTTTGTTGGCCTTTGCAGCTGCCTTCCTACACTGTACCGAGTTGTTCATTGACCCTGTAATGAGCGCACCCAGATCCTTCTCCTCCTCTGTCTGGGCTAGCTGCACTCCCCCTAGCTGGTAACTCCTCCTTGGGTTCTTCATCCCAAAATGCAGCACCTTGCACTTTTTGGCATTAAAGCCCAGTTGCCAGGTGTCTGACCAGGTTTCAAGCTTTGCCAGATCATCCTGCAAACCCTGCCATCCCCCTAGGTCATCCACCACCACGCCTACCTTGGTATCATCAGCAAACAGACTGATCTTACTCTTGATGTCCCATGATATGTCTGCAATGAATATCCCAAACAACACTGGTCCCAACACCGAGCCCTGTGGAACACCCGTCATCACTGCCCTTGGGTGTGAGAGCTCCCCCCCCCACCACCTCTGTTGCCTTCCTGTAGCCAGTTTCCTACCATCTCACCAGCTTTGTACCCGCCCCTTGCCTACTAATCTCCTTCCCAGCCTTCCATGTGGCACTGAGCTTCTAATGCCTTACTGAAGTCCAGATACAGGACATCCACTGCATGGCCCCTGTCCGGTTGCCTAGTTACCCAGTCATAGAACTCGACCAGGTTGGTTTGGCAGGATCTGCCACGTATGAAGCCATGCTGTCTGCTGTCCTGTAGTCCTTTGGCCTCAAGGAGGGCCACCAGCCTCTCCTTCAGGATAGTCTCCATTAGCTTACCCACGAATGATGTGAGGCTCACTGGTCTGTAGTTTCCTGCCTGTGTGAAGTCTAAAATGATGCTGGCAACCCTACCAACACACGTGGAGAAAGCCCTTTGAGTACTTCATTCAGGGAGCATGTCAATGAAGCGACCGAGCCAGACTGCCCTCTACTTCATGGGCCGAGTCCCTGCCAACAACTTTCTTACGCAAGGATCGCACATGTGGGAAGGTGAACTCCTTGCTCGATGTTGGTGTGGCTGTCACTTTCAACGTTTCAGACATCTGTCTGTTTTGGGTAAGAAATCAGCAAGCAAGCTGCTTTTGTTGATTTGGGTAAGTGAAAGGAAGTGCTCTTATAGTGCTTCTGTACACGCTACGGCCTTGCTTCACCTGGCACAGTTCGCGAGCATACAAAAAGAGTCTGTACCCATCCATAAGGCATTTAAAATGTATTTAGCTTGTGTTTACTGGAGAACTATGCTACTAATGTGAAATGCTGCTAAAAAGATTCCTGCAGTGCCTACGAACTTTACAGCTGTAACTTAAGAGAATTGAGAAAATATATGTGGTACACAAAGAGGGCTTGGAGTTCACTTTTAACTCATCCTGACCCTGAGGGAGTTATTCCAACAGGTCTCTGTGAGAACTCTAAAGATATACACACAAAAGCCTTATAAAAAGTCAAAGGAAGAAATTAGACTTCAGACTAGCCCGTACGAAAGACATCCAAAAAAGATTCTTTGCAAACATGAATTGGAACTAAACTAGGAATAATACCTTGGTTCCACTTTTTAACAATGGGCCTGAACTAAGTGATCCGGGTATGATGGCTGAAGCTTTTAATAAATACTTTTGTTCTGTCTTTAGTCCTAAGCTCAGAGGCACAGTTGATAACTTCCCATAACCATCCTTTTTTTATTTAAAGCCCTTCTGCTCCGATGAGGTAAATTAGGCCATCAAATCAATAAAACCAAACTCATCTCCAGGCCCAGATGACATTAACCCAAATTCCTGAAAGAATTGGCTGATCCTTTAACACTACAGCTTACAATCTTATTCAACAAATCATTTGGTCAGGGGATTGTACCTAGTGAATGGATGAGAGCTACTGTAGTCCCAATTCATAAAAAAAGCAGTAGAGCTATTGCGGTTAATTATAGGCCTATAATCAGCAGTTGTATGTAAAATTATGGAGAGGCTATTAAAAAAATTGGTTAAACACTGATACCCGTGCTTTGGGTTTCTGTGACAATACCCAACATGACTTTAAGACAGGTAAATCCTGTACCACTAATTTAATAGCATTTTGCAATAAGGTCAGATCGAGCATAGATAGAGGTTGACGTAGTTTTTCTTGATTTCAAAAAAGGCTTTTAACACTGTCCACACTCTGAACTGATTAAAGAAATGACTGACATTGGGTTTGGTAGACTCAGGAATGGTTTTCCGATAGGACACAACATGTCCGGGTATGTAACACGCTTTCAGGGGAGGCTTTCATCAGTAGTGGTGTCCCACAGGTCTCAGTTCTGGGATTCACCTTGTTTGGGGATGTTCATAAGTGATCTTAACCTGAATGTCCAGAATAATATCTTAAAAGTTGCGGATGATACAAAAATTAATTCAGAAGTAGACAGTGATGCTACACATCAATCGCTGGTTAGAGACCTACAGATAATCGAGGCCTAGGCAATTTTAAATAAAATGTCATTCAGTGTGGATGCTCCACTTGGGAAAAGAAAACCCTAAGAAGAAATTATTTGAAGGCTCTGCCCTTAGATCTGTCAATAATGAACCTGACCTTGGAGTAATTCATAAACTCCAACTTCTCAGCAACCAACCAGTGCAGGAAGACTACATTAACTGGTTCCATATCAATTCATCAATCGCCGTTTGGGTGAGTGTACATCGCTGAAAATAAATAACGCGATGTACACTCACTGCAGTTCAAATCTGGTGATGGGACTGCAAGATATGTGGGAGGCTGTGCCCCTGCACCTAACTAAGATTCTTAACTCGGGGCGAAACTTAAAAAGCAAACAAAACAAAAAAAAGCCCAACACAAAAAGACACCCTCCAGAACCAAACCTGGCACCCTCCCAGCCAGCTCAGCAGCCATCTGCCACACTACCTACATAATCTCCTCCCGCCGCCGATGTGGGCCCTACCAGTGCGCAGGCGTTTTGTCGCCAGATTTGCTCACTGTGGTGTCCTGTTGCTACCCCTGCCAGGTAGCCCAGAACACAGGCGCCGTGACTGAGTCGCCCTTTTTGCACTCGCTCAATCGCAGTCGCCGTGTTCACAGAATACCCATTACATTAACTGCCAATAGACTAACCAGGACTATCCGTAAGGCCTTCATCTGCAGGGATGAAACATGTATTCTTCCACTCTATAAAACTTCTGTTCAGCTGCATCTTGACTATGCTGCATCATTCTGTTAGCTGTATTTAGTTAAGGATATAAAACTATTGCATGGTACACAGAGCGGTCACCTGTCTGGTACCCAGACTAAGGGGAATCTCTATGAACTTGAGCTACATGACCTTCAAACAAGAAGGCAGAGGGGTGATCTCCTAATGATGTTCAGCATCCTGCATAATGAGGAACTAGCAGAAGAGTTTAATATAATGCCTGTAGCTAGACCAGCAAACTTGAGAACCTGTGATGAGCAATTTTGTGTCCAGCATGTATTAACTAACAGAATGGACAATTACTTTACCATATGAGGGTGTAAGTTATGGGATAGTCTTCCTCAGAATTTGGTTGACATCTCAGACTTCAACAAATTCGTCAAAATTAGATATATTCCTATTTTGGAATATGGGCTAATACACCCAAATGGAGTGGGAGGTGGTCATAATGGTCTTAGTGCCTGCTTCTCTCTACCTTGAGAACCGAGTAATACCGAGAGTAATAATTTATCTGCAGCTCCTCCTGATAGAGATTCCAGAAAAAATGATGCACTGGCAAAACACTACATCTACTTTACTGTGGTGTTAGGCAGTCTACAAGAGCTACTCTGTACATCATTGGCAAACACTGAAGAGTACAGTGTTGGCTCTTACGTGAAGGTTTAGAATCTCAAGAGAAGATTCACTTAGTACCTGCAGTGAAGGCTGGTTTGAAAGCTAAATAAAGTATCAGTTTGAGATGGCTAGTGATGTAAATGAGCAATGACACTGTATCCAGGGCTATAGCAGATTTATTGTCCGCCTGAAGATTTCCATGACTAAGAACAACAGGTTTGTCACAGGACATGTACAATAAGGCTGGTTTTCTTTTTGAAAGTACCTTCCTGTTTGATGGTAAGACAAGTATACATTTAAAAAAAAAAAAAGTGTGTTTTGTATATGTGTGTGTGTGTGTATATATATATATGTTTACTGAAAAAAGGGAAAGATAACATATACGCCTGGGTAGGGGAAGAGGAAAATGTAGCAGGCCCTGTGTGCACAATTACTATGCCATTCAGTGGGAAAAATGGGTGGGCGGAGGGAAAAAGTGAGCCAGACAGCATTCTGCATCAGTTCACCCAGCCCAGACAAAGTCGAGTCCTTGGCAAATCTTGTCATGTTACGAAAGACCAATCTGGGAACGAACCCAGGTCATTGGGGGCCAGCCAGGGGTAGGAGGATTGAGCACCCCAGAGGACGATTTCCTCCTCTGTGGAAGGAGGGCAGCAAGCTCTACCGCAGCATTGCCACCTAGGTGACCATGGGTGGTGGTGATGAGAGTGGAAGCAGACAGTGAGGGGAGAAGCTCCTCGACAGTAGAAAGTCATCACGCTAGCATGCAGCACCAGGCCGTCTACTCCACAGAGCATCTAAGGGACTGACGGAGAAAAACGATGGAAGTGCCCATCGGCTGCAGCAGAATGATGCCACGGCCACTTGGAGACCTCACACCACCTACTGTGCCTGGGAGGGAGAGAGAAAGAGACCCATTGGGGATTGTGGGGTGCGCTGACTGTCACAGCAAGCCTACGTTAGTTTGGTGTTCATTGCTGTCTTCTGCTGTTCAACTGTTAATCTGCCATTGGAAGGTTAGGTGGAGTGTCACAAAGAATCAGAACAAGACCCTTAGTTTTGATGTCAGGTGTGTGATGAGAAAGGTGAGACACATAGAGCTGGGGTTAGAATTATCCTGCAGGAGTAAGGATAGAATGAAATTAATGTTTTAAATCTGTGTGGAAAACATATAGATATGGAAAAAATACAGGACTAAACATAATTACCTTGTTTTCTTATTACTTTTTGTACAAGCAACAACTGATCTAACACAGCCATAATACTTCACTCCTTGTCCTTTCTACCCAACCGTGACTCACCCATATCTAGGCATACTGAAGCCTATGTACTATACCAGCTGCTTGTAATTGCTGTAAATTGTATTTATTCTGACTTTGTACTGTACCTACTACCTGATCTTGCTGTATATAGTAATTCTAGGGACATGGATATGTTATTCTATCCACACTTACTGGCAGGTTCCTTGCCGCTTTAAATCTTGCCGGAAGGTCTTCAAGCTGGCTCCTCCCACCCACCCAGGTGGTAAAACTCTCGGCTCTGCCCCATGACGCCAGATCTTCCTTACCACTTGGAAGATCAGGTTCCCTCCTTAGCGCTCTGCGTTTTAGGCCTGGATCCTAACTCGTCGGTTTAACCGAAACTCATTCTTAAATTTTCTAGACTTCGGTCTTTTTCTTCCTTCGCAGCTGCGATGGACAAATCGACTCCCAGATTTTGGCGGTGCCCTTGTGGGCAGAAGATGACTGACTGATCCGCATTCCACATGCGTTTACTGCCTTGGGCTCGAACACGATCCTCAGGCCTGCGAATTGTGCAAGTCCTTCTCGGTCAACGTTCTCGAAGACCGTGCTGCCAGACTTCAACTTGGGCACCCCGAGAGACGATCTCTCCGTTGTCGAAGGAGGTCTGCTACGGTGTCTGGCGAGGGTCAGCTTAGAAATCCTGAGCAAATGATCGCCCTCGAGGAGGAGGCGGCCCAGGCCGCATCTTCTTCTTCCTTGGTCGCAGCATTTATCTCGCTCTCCTTGGGCTCCTCCTACTTGGCTTCATTTAAGGAGCTTTGTCAATCCCTCTCGGCTAAAGGAGAGGGGCCATCGGGACACTCCTCTCGGTGCAAGAAAAAGGACTCAAAAGGTAAGTCCCACCGTCGATGTTCATGGGAGCGGGAGAGGTCCCCTTCCCCGGATAGTCGACACTCAACTTCGGTCAAGGTTGCGGGTAAGGCCGCTGGCTTCATGGTGTCCCCGTCAGGTCAGCCGGCCGAGACACCCGTCGATGCAGTCGAGATTTTTCTCGACCCGTCGGATGGGCTGTCGACTGGAGAAGCCAACAACCCTTCTTCACCGGTTTCCCTGTGGAAACCGAGGACTTGCCCATGCCTCCGTGCCGGAGTCCCCGTTAAGGTCCCTGAGCCAGGAGGGATTGCTCGTCTCGACCTCCTTCGTCCAGCCGATCCCGCTGACATCGGCGGTCTCGGCACGGGGAAGTGCGCATCGCTCATCCTCATCTGTCCTCCTCGAGGATAGGCTCGCGCAAGTTGCGCTGGCACTATGAGGATCTGATGTGACAGCAGCTCCTTTTGTCCAGGAGCAAGCCGACTCCGTCGCCTCCCCCGGCCATTAAGTGGCTGTCACCTGAGCGGCTCCTCCTGGTCATCGAGGAGCCAAAGCCAGTGCCAGATGTTCAGTCGAAACCAGCTACACCACCCATCGTGGTGGAAGCCCCGCCTCCACAACCAAAAACTGGGGCTCCGACCAAGGATTCTCGGGCGGGTCATGGGTTGCCCCATCGGTTGTCGGTCACCCTCACTCCCGATAGTCCTCAGCAGGTGGAGGGTGGCTCAGGCCCCCGGCAGCTGTTTGCAGACTCCTCAGAGTCTGACGATGACTCTTCCCTGTTCTCCAGGCCTCTCGACCTGGAGTCCTCTGGGGGACAGTCGGTGGACGAGAGCCCATCCTCGTTCATGGGATTACTTCGGCTCATCTCAGAATCTACTGGGATGAAACTCAAACCCGTGTCAATGTGGGCCAAGTATCCCCTCACGGAGATACCGGACTGAGGGGATTCTCCTATGGAGGCCTTTCCTGTAGCTGAAGCCATTGTTGGCCTGGCCCTGGAGCTATGGCAGCGGCTGGCTTCTTGTCCAGCTCCCTCGGCCAGGATGGCCAGGAAGTATGCCGTTCCCACCGGCTCACTCTTCATATTCTTGGAGCACCCCTCTGCGGAGGGGTTGGTGACCGACAGTGTTTTCTGGCGCTCCAGAAACGTTTGGGATGTGGACAAGCCACCGGATAAAGAGTCCAAGAAACTGGACTACTCCAGGCGTAAAGTTTACACTGCGTCCTCCTTAGGCCTTCATCAGGCCAGTTCAACCATACTGATGGCACACTTTTACCACGCCCTTTTGGGCTCCCTGGATGAGGTGATTCCTCATCTCCCGGCTGACCTCCAGACTATGGTCAAGCAGGTGCGGGATCAGGGAAGGGCGATGGCAAAGCAACAGCTTCAAACTGCTCTTGACATTGGAGACTCTTGTGCCCAGTCAGTAGCGGCTGCAGTGGCCATGTGCCGCTGAGCTTGGCTGCAGATTTCCACCTTCATAGTGGATACCCAGCACAAGCTGGCAGACGTTCCCTTCCTGGGTACCGACTTGTTCGGTGCCGGGATGGAGGGTCACTTGCAGAGGATCGAGAAGTCCAGTGCCACATTGGACTTGGTCACATCTGCCCAGAAGGACAAAGGCCGCCAGCAGCAGCGTAAGCCCTTTAGACCTTCTGCCCCTGCGGCACGTCCGACCCAGCAACACCAGCATCAGGGCCAGCAGGCTCGCACTTGGCACCCCAAAGCCAAGCCTGCAGCTTCCTCCTGCAGGGAGCCAGGAGGAAAAGGCCCAGGAGGTCCCTCAGCCGGTCCTTCCTCCAAGCCTGCCCAGTGACGGGTTGAGGGGTGTCGCCCCCAGCCTCCTCACCCCTTCCCCCGGGTTCCCCCTGTGGGAGGACGGCTCCGCCACTTCTTTTCCACCTGGTCCATTGTCACCGCGGACCGCTGGGTGTTGGAAGTGGTAGAGAAAGGTCTGCGTCTGGAATTCGAGCAGGCCCCACCCTATCGAGCCGTCGCCCCACGGGGGGCTATGGGGTCCGCAGCCTCTCTGTCGCCTCGTCGAGCCGACATTGCTCTGCTCCTTCAAAAGGAGGTGATCAAGGAGGTGGCGGATGCTCCACCAGACCCAGGGTTTGTGTCCAGGTATTTCCTGGTCCCGAAACGGACGGGGGGCTGGTGCCCCACTCTAGATGTACATGACCTGAACAAGTTCCTAAGGTCTCGAACCTTCAGGATGGTCACTCTGGCTCATATCATTCCATCCTTGGAACGAGGCATGTGGTTCTGTTCTCTGGACCTCCAGGACACATTCTTTCACGTCCTAATCCGTCCGTCCCACCAGCTGTTCCTTCGCTTCAGAGTGGAGGGGTCCCTTTACAAGTTCCGGGCCATGCCCTTCGGCCTCTCTCCAGCTCCCAGGGTCTTCACCAAATGCATGACAGTGGTGACAGCATTCCTGCGGCGCCGAAGGGTCCAAGTGTACTCTTACCTGGATGACTGGCTGATTGCAGCCCCCTCCAGGCTGGAGGTGGAGTGGTCCAGTGATCTGGTCTGCTCTCAGATTGGCCTCCTCATCAATGAGGCCAAATCGGAACTCGTGCCAGCGCAGGTGATTCAATTCATCGGGGCAGAGCTCGACTCTCTTCGAGCCAGAGCACGGCTCCCAGCGGACAGGGCCGAGGTTCTTTCCTCCTTTGCCCAATCATTTCTGGTTGGGCAATTACGCTCTGCCTGGGACTTCCTGGGCCTCATGGCGGCCTGCACCAGCATGGTCCGTTGGGCCTGCTGGCACATGCGTCCCCTTCAATGGGGGCTGGCCTGCCAATGGTCACAGTGCTCCGGTCCTCTGGACCAGCCAGTGTCGGTGACCCAGGAGATATGGAACGCTCTCCAGTGGTGGATCGTTCCAGCTCATCTGCAGGAGGGCATCCCGTTTGTCCGCCCCAAGCCGACGGTCATTCTAATGACCGATGCCTCTCTGTTGGGTTGGGGTGCCCATCTGGGGGAGCACAGAGCGCATGGCCTCTGGTCCCCTCAGGAGTCTCGATGCCACATCAACCTGCTGGAGCTTCAAGCGGTCCGACTAGCCCTCACTGCCTTTGCAGGGCCGCAGTCAGTGGCGCAGGAGAAGGTGGTCAGGTGCTTTTTCAAAGGCCTTGATCACATATCCCCTCCGGTGCAAGAACCTCCACCTCCGTGGGATCTACTGCTGGTATTGGCTAAGCTCATGGGCAAGCCATTCAAACTGATGCACAGGTGTGACATCTCTCACGTGTCGTGGAAGACCATCTTCTTGGTGGCTATCACATCAGCCAGAAGGATGGGAGAGCTCTAGGCACTTTCCATCGAGTCTCCTTATTTGGTCTTCCACTAGGACAAGGTTGTCCTGCGCCCCCACCTGAAATTCCTTCCATAGGTGGTGTCGGAGTTTCACCTTAACCAGGTGTTGACTCTGCCAGTGTTCTACCCCAGTCACACCTCGGAGGCCGAATATAGGCTCCATACTTTGGACCCTAGAAGAGCGCTTTCTTATTGCAAGGAGCGGATGGCTGAAGTTCGAGGAGAGGTTCGCCAGCTGTTTGTTACCTACACTGAAGCAGCACCTGGCAGACCTGCAGCTAAGCGGACGATAGGTAGGTGGGTCACCTCCTGCATAGATCTGTGCTATAGGTTGGCGGGCATGGAGCATCCCAGAGGGATAAGACCTCATTCTACCCGCCATACCGTTGCTTCGGTGGCTGCTTCCAGGGACGTCCCTATCCAGGAAATCTGCAGGGCTGCTACCTGGAAGTCAGCATACACCTTCATTACCCACTACCACATCAACCTTGAGTCACGCCAGGATGCTGGTTTTGGGACCTCGGTTCTCCAGTCCTTATTCTCTAAGTAGGGTGTGCGCCTTGCCTCCCTCCTCCCGGAGAACTGCTAGGAGTCTGCCAGTAAGTGTGGATAGAACAATATATCCATGTCCCTAAAAATACAGGTTACTCACCTGTAACAGGAGTTCTAGGAATGGTATATGTTGTTCATCCACACAACCCACCTGATCTCCCCGGCTTCAACGCACAACCTGGCTTCCAGCGGGCTAGATCTGCGTCATGGGGTGGAGCCGAGAGTTTTACCATCCGGGTGGATGGGAGGAGCCAGCTTGAAAACCTTCCGGCAAGATTTAAAGCGGCAAGGAACCTGCCAGTAAGTGTGGATGAACAACATTTACCATTCCTAGAACTCCTGTTACAGGTGAGTAACCTGTATTTATTGCATCTTATGTATGTAATGATCATGTTATATGTATTCCACTATGACTGTATAATATACACTTGTGTGTCCTACATTGGCCCAGGTCCACTTTGGAAATGAGTTCTGCTCAATGGTGTTTCACCTGGCTAAATAAAGATTTTGATGAAACATTGCTATGGCCTGAAATAATCTGAATAAAACTGTAGTGTGCTGAGATAAGAGTCTTCTGGTTCTTTGCTGCAGTCTTTAGAAGCTGTGGGTTTACAGACTGTCTCAGTAATAGCATCAGGTGATTTCTACAAAATTGGGGCGTGCCTGGATTTTGCTATACTTAGGTGGAATGTCACTCACTGCAGAGATTGAACTCTTAACATTCTGAAAGTTCCATCTCCGGGTCATTATCCAGGGCTGAGGTGATGCAAATTGTATGACTCGTAAATGCACCTTCTAGAAGAAACATAATTACTGTGATGAATAATTCTGCTTTTTTCTTCCCCATCTCTCCTGCCCCGTTCTTCCATAAATTCAACATTATACTACATGTGGACCCTCTCCTCCATTCGGAAGCCAGGGTTAAGCACACTTTATTCCTTAGCAAACTCACACCAGTCACTTTATTCTTAATAAAGTTACTGCTCAGTATCAGAACAGTCATTTTATTGTCAGTAAAATGATAGTAGTGGCATCATCCTCCTTGCATTTTGATTGGTCTATACTCAAACAGCATACACGTGAAGCATAATACTATAGTTATAATGTGCTAGTTGGATCACTGTTGTTGACAATAATGTGATTGTCTTATGAAGATAAAATACTTGGCCTTCAGCCTCATATAAACATAGAATTTGATGGCAGATAAGGACTGCTTAGCCCACCTAGTCTGCCCATTTTCCTACCTAACAGATAAGCTGTTGGTTAACAAGGATCTGCAGCTTACTTCCTCCTACCCCCCACTAGGACTGCCTTATGTCTGTCCCATGCATTCTTGAATTCCCCCACAGTTCTTTACTCCATGATCTCCTCAGGGAGGCTATTCCATGCATCAACAACCCTCTCTGTGAAAAAATTCTTCCTCACATTACCTCTGAGCCATCCCCCCTCTATCTTCAAATTGTGCCCCCTTGTTCTTGCACATCTCTTTTTCTGAAAGATGCTACCCTCTTGGACTTTGTTGATTCCCTTGAGGTACTTGAAAGTTTCATCATGTCCTCTCTCCTTCTTTCCTCAAGGGTATACATATTAAGCTCTTTTAGTCTTTCTTCATATGTCTTTTGGTGCAGACCCTGCACCATTTTGGTTGCCCTCCTCTGGACAGCCTCCACTCTGTGCATGTGTTTGCGGAGATGGGGTCTCCAGAACTGCACACAGTACTCCAGATGGGGTCTCACCAACTGTCTGTACAGAGGAATAACAACTTCCTGTTTTCTACTATTGATGCCTCTCCCTGTGCATCCCAGTATCCCCCCAGCCTTCCTTACTGCCTTCTCAAATTGCTTGCCCACCTTTAGGTCATCTGATATAATTATCCCCAGGTCTCTTTCCATTTTACTGTTGTCAGTATCTCATCCCCCATTGTGTACTCTTCCAGGGCGGCTAAAGCGTGGGGGCAGCAGACCATGGCTCCCCCACTTGTATTTTGGGGCATATAGTTATTTGCCCCCCCACACACACACATTTACTGAATTTTTTTTTTTAAATATAGTAGTAATTTTAGTCAGGGGCACTGGTTTATTGGAGTGTGCATATCACGGTGACATGGGTGTAAATCTCATTGGGATAACGGCGGCAGAAATGGAAACCGCATTTATTCGCATTGTCTCCATGAACACAGCTCTATATACCGCTGGGTAGCGAGTGTGCATTCTTCTTCTTCGCCTTGCCCTTTGCTTCCTGTTAAGAGTAGAGATTGCTGCCAAAACTTTTCTGCTGTGGACCCATTGCTGCTTGCAAGGACTGTGGGACGCCTTCCAAGTAAGTCTGCACTTGTTTAAAAAAAAAACCAACGCTGTGCTTCTTGTGAGCTTAGGTAGGTAAGGTGGGGCCTGTGAATGGACGGTCGATTTCTCTGCTAAAAATGTTAAGTCTGCTCCATCTAAATTCTCCATTAATTCCCTAAGCCATAACCACTGAGAATATCATTTATTTCTGTAATTGGATTTATTCCTACTGTCCCGAACCTGGTTGGGTTGGCATGGGGACTGAAAGGGAGAGACCATGATTGAATATGGTCAAGATGTGTCTATTTATTATTTTCTAATGTGTGCCACAGTGACATTTTCAGTCCCAAAGTTCGTTGTGGTGCTAGTTGGTTGGTTGGGTGGGTGGTGGGGTTGTGAGGTGAGTGGACGAATGCCAGACCAAGTGTGAATTTAATGCCGCGATCTTCTATATCTCCTATTCCCGGAACCGCGGGGAGGGATGTGAGGCCATTCGGTTCTGTTCTGCTCCAACACAAGTTTTGTTTCGTCTAGTGGTGGCTGAAAAGGCCTTTCCATTCTGCTCCGGGTTTTGTTGCCTCCGACCAGTATGTGTGCCCATTTGTACAACTCTACTGTCCTCTCTCCTACAGGGTCTTCTTTCCATCCACCCTGCAGAGAAATAAAACTGTTGTTGGTTTGTGTTGCCAATCCTGGGAGGGCCCTCTCCATTCCTCCAGCTCTCCTCCCTGAAATAAACTTTTTTGTGTGTGTGTGTGCCTCATGGCGGGCTGTGTCTATTTGGGGGGGTGGAGTAGGCAGGTTGTGTTGGTGGGAAGGGGACAACGGTTGGTGGGATGGGGGCACTGGTCATGGTGTGGGGTGGGGATACTGGCAGTGGGGTGGGGACACTGGTTTGTGGTGGTGTGGGGTGGGGTTACTGGCAGTGAGGTAGTGACACTGGTCATGGGGTTCAGGGTGGGGATACTTGCAGTGGGGTGGTGATACTGGCTGTGTTGTAGAGACACTGGTTGTGGTGGGGTCAGGTAAGGATACTATCAGTGGGTGGGGACACTGGTTTTGGTGATGGGGATACAGGCAGCGGTTCATCTGGTTGGGGAAATGGGCCATGCTGATGGGTCTGGGTGGGGAGATGGGCAGTGCTTATGGGTCTAGGTGAGCAGAGGGGCTGTGCTGGTTCGTCTGGGTGGGAAGAGGGACCATGGTGGTCCATGGGAGTGAGGAGAGGGGCCGTGCTGGTTCATGGGAGTGAGGAGAGGGGCCATACTGGTCCATGGGGTGGGGAGAAAGGCTTTGCTGATCCATGGGAGAAGAGGGGCTGTGCAGTCCCACTGGGGTGGGGACAGTGGCTATGTAGGTTCATCTGGGTGGGGTGAGGGACCTTGCTTGTGAGTCTGGGTGTGGGCTGGGGCTGTGCAGGTCTGAGGGTGGGACTAGTGTCCGTGCAGGTCCATCTGGGTGGGGAAAGGGGCTGTGCTGGTCCGTGGGAGTGAGAAGAGGGCTGTGCCGGTCCGTTGGGGTGGGGTGGGGATAGTGGATATGCAGGTCCATCTGGGTGGGTCCATCTGAGTGGGAAGAGGGGCCTTGCTGATTCATGGGGTTGGGGAGATGGACCTTAATGCTTCATCTAGGTGCGGAGATGGGCTATGCTGGTGGGTCTGAGTGGAGAGAGGGGCTCTGCTGGTGGATCTGGGTGGGAAGAGGGGCTGTACTGGTCCGTGGAGGTGGGGAGATGGGTCTTGGTGGTTTGTCTGGGTGGGGAGATGGGCCATGCTGGTGGGTCTGAGTGGGGAGAGGGGCAGTACTGGTTTGTCTGGGTGGGGAGATGGGCCGTGCTGGTTTGTGTGGATGGGGAGAGGGGCTGTGCTGGTCCATGGGAGTGAGGAGAGGGGCTGTGCTGGTCTGTGGGAGTGAGAAGAGGGGCCATGCATGTCCAGGCTGCGGAGAGTGGCCATGCAGGTCCATGTGGTGGAGAGGTGGGCCATGCTGGTCCATGGGGGTGTGGGGAGGGGCCGTGCCAGGCTGTTGGGTTGGGGAGAGCAGCTGTGCTGGTGGGGTGGGGTGAGTGGCACTTCCTTTGGGGTTGACTGGCCTGGTTGTCTCAGGTTTCAGCTTGGGTTTGGGGGGTGTAACGCCTGGTGGCCATCTTATGTTTTAGCTGGGGGATATATGGCTTGGTGGTCATCTTAGGTTTCAGCTGGGGGTATAGCATGGTGGGTTAGAGGTTGGTTCTGTTTGTGGGGTGTGGACACTGGGCACGGAATTATGGTCGAGTGGGGACACTGACTGTGGAGGCATGGTGGACACTTGGTGGGGATACTTGATGTGTTGGCGTGGGCACACTGGTCTGGTGGGTTGGGCACAGTGGCTTGCTGTAGTTTGGAAACAGACTGTTAGTGGGGTGGGACATTGGTCAGGGTGGTGTGGGGGACACTTATTTATTTATTTAGTTTTTTGTTTACCGGGTAAGTACACTAGACAAGTTTTATGCCTATTTTCAGGAACGACCCGGGAGAGTACAAAAGGGCACAACAGGTACATTGATACAGTAATTGGTTTAGACGAATACATTCAGGTACAAAAACAGGAGAAAAGACAATTTTTACAGTTTTTACATTTACGTGGAAGATACACCCAGATACAGTGCTGGGGCAAGGTATAAATTAGAGATAAATTCAATGACCAACAGGGCTGGTGAGGATTATGAGCATAGTAACATCATAGCCGGGTCAAGCAAGGGAGGGGATTTGGACGAGGACATAGCGCAAGAGTGGTGACGCCAGAGCAGGAGAGAAGAAGCCGCACCAGTGGACACCGGGAGGCTAAGGAGGCTTAGGACATTCACAGCGAGAAGCCACCTTAAGATGATCCGCAGGGAGGTCCGGAAACTCTTGTGAGAGGAGGCAGTCGGACTCTTTCAGGAAAGGAGTTCCAGAGCCTGGGGCCATGGACAGCAAAACTCCGTCCCCCATGTTGGTCGGGAAGTAGGTACACTTAGTAGGCCGGGGCCTTGGGATCTAAGCAGGTAGGGGGAGAGTCAGCAAGAGCAAGAAACGGGCCAGTTCCGGAGGGGTGCCGGAGCTAAGCATTTTACTCACGAGGCACCCAGTGCTAAAATTAAGGTGATTGAGCGGGATAGCCAGCCAAGCTTCTCTGAGAGCTTTGAAGTGATGGGTGAGGCGAAGGGTCAGGGCAAAACGACAGATGTTGTTGTAGTTGTGCTCCACTTGCTTAGGAGGGTCTTAGAAGTATGAGCAAATATGAGGAGCCGTGAACTAAGGGAGGGAGTAGTACTCTGGCAAGAGCTGCTTAGCCAGCTGGAGTGAGGTTGTACCGAGCCCTGTAGGCCATCCCCAGTTTGCGGTTTATCCCCACTGCAGGCATTATGGAATGACTGCCAAGGTCCACTGGGGATCAACCGTCACCCAAGATATTTGAGGGAGGTCACGGTAGGGAGAGGGGAGCCATCTTCGTAGTTGATATGTAGGGAGTTGAAGAGGCTCAGATTTTGGCAGAGGAACCGAAGAGCATAGCCTGGGTTTTGTTTTGATTTAGGAGCAATTTATGGTTGGAGAGCCATGCCTGGATGTTCCAGAGGTCTTCAGATAAGTGACGGTTTAGTGTGGCTGTATCACAGGAGTGGGCTAGGAGAACCAGGTCATCCAGAACATGATGACACAGCAGCTGGAGACCACATCAGGGAGATTGTTGATGAACAGGGAAAAGAGTAGGGGACCCAGCACGGAGCCCTGAGGGACACCAGAGGTGACAGGCCGGGAGGCAGAGAGGACTTTATTGAATTTAGTTAGTTGTTTTCTGCCATATAGGTAGTCAGAGACCCAGTTTAGGGCGGTGGGGGACAAACCAAGGGACCTCATCTGCAGGACAAGCAGGTCGTGGTCAACGAGGTCGAACGCCTTGGATAAGTCAATAGATACCACACCTGAGAGTTTTCCCATGGTGGTGTAGGTATACTGGTCGTGGGATTGGGACACTTGCCATATTTGTGTGTCACTGGAGTGGGGATATTTGTATTATGTGTTGGTGGGGATACTTGATGTGTTGATGTGGGGACACTTGTTTATTGTGGTGGCATGGTGTGAATTAGTGCTGACCCATGGTGGATAGAGTGGTTATATTGGTTTGGCAGGGTGTGGAGAGTGGCTGTGCTGGTTTGGGGTGTGGAGAGTGGCTGTGCTGGTGCATTGGGGTGAGCATTTGAGCTTGGTTCTGGTGTGCTGTTGTGCTGAGTTGCCCTGCCAGCTTTGGCTGCTAGCCTGCTCTACCAGCTTCCTTCAGCTGATGATGCCCTTTCTGCTTCTTTATGCTGCTGCTGACCTGACCTGCGTTGCCATCCTCTGCCATATTACAACTGCCTAATGCCTGCCTTAGTCTGGTAAGTTGTTTCTTTTTGGGTGGGGCATAGCATTGCTGCTGTTTGTATGGGAAAGCAAGAGTGGGAAGATGGAGATGGGTGGTTGCATGAGCTGGTATGCTTAATTAAAAAAGTGATCATGTTTTTGATATCTTTTTGGGGTGGGTTACCAGTAGGACAGGTCAGTCCTTTGCCGCTGTGGTCTCCTGTTTGTGGGTGAAAGGACAGGCCTGGCAAGTACTACATGTTTAAATGAAATTGTTCTGGCCTTGGTTGCTATGGGGCGGGGGGTGATGGGCAGACTGGCACAGAACCATTTTTCCAACATGTATTCTGGGTCCATGTCATGCTCCAGTGGCTTGTCATTGATGGTTGGCGGACTGGTACACATGCTGGGGAAAAATGATTCTGGCCTCTGGTCATGGAGGATGATGGGGTGGATGGGCATACTGGCACAGAACCATTTTTTCAACATGTATGCCAGTCTGCTGGGTTTGTGCCGTGTACCTGTGGCTTGTAGTTGATGGTCAGCAGAGGGACGGGCTTGGCCGAATGGTACACATGCTTGAAAAAATAGTTCTGGCCTCTGGTGATGGAGGAGGAAGGGGTGGATGGGCATACTGGCACAGAACCATTTTTTGAACATATATGCCAGTTCAGTGGGTCTGTGTCATGTTTCTGTGGCTTGTCATTGATGGTTGGTGGACTGGTATATGTGATGGGAAAAATGGTTCTGACCTCTGGTGACGGAGAAGAGAGGGGTGGACAGGCATACTGGCACAGAACCATTTTTTTCAACATGTATTTTAGTCCGCTGGGTCCATGCCATGCTACTGTGGTTGGTCAGTGGTGGGATGGACTGGTCGGACTGGTACATGTGCTGGAAAAAATGGTTCTGGCCTCTGATGATGGTGAAGGGAGAGGTGGATGGGCAGAGTGGCAAAGAACCATTTTTTTCCCCACATGTATGCCATTGTGCTGGTTCCTGACATGCTTACTTCGCATAAAGGACTGTTGAGCACTGAAAAGTTTGTGGCAAACTTAGGGACTGTTGGGGAGGTATGAAATCCTATAGTAGAAACTATTTACAAACATTTTTAAGTGTGTTTATGTAGTAATTTCATATTATTGTCTGGTTCAACAAGATGTTTTGTGGCCTGGCCTGTGACCCAGCCAGTCTCCCCTGAGGCAGGTAGAAAGGTACATTGTTTGGTGGTCTTGTGGTGGTTTGCTGGGCGTGTGTCTTCTGAATTGTAAAATGCACTATTTCATTTACTGTGTGGTACGTCTGAGACATGCTTCTCCCTGTCTCTATCCTGAATGTAAATATGATTTTTTTTTAAAAAAAAGGTCACTTTTGGGTGGTCTGTGTTTGTGTGTAGAAGAATAGAGACACACACTAGAACAAAAAAAAAACTTTATTAAACCACAGCAATCAACCATGTTTCATCTGTACCCTTCAAAACTGTTGGATGAAACAATTTTGAAGTAGCTGGTGGTGGGGGGAGCATTCACGGCAACCTGGGCTACTGCAACCAGGTCCACCACCCACTGTCATAGGTGATGCTAATAAAAATCACCAAACAAGTACTTTCCTTTCAGATTGGGTCCTGCTTGGCTGTGCATGGGTATCTGGAGGTGTCATTCCCTCAAACTTCCTGTGGTGTATATTCTCTTAGGTGGTGTGGTGGGACCGCCTTGTTGCCAGTGCAGTCCGTGTTTGCTTGGGTTGGGGAACTACAGAGATGATGAGGAATTTTTTTTTTTTTTACTTTTTATTCACTGGGACCTAGGGCATCTTTCCAGGGTACCACTTGACTTTTCTGTCTCTAATCCCTGCCTGAAACCTCCTCTGCTGGGCTCCTACAGGGCTGACTCAACTCAGCTTCATGGCTTGACCAGCCCCTCGATCACCCCACAGGGGAGGGCCCACCTGCCGCCTGTGGTGGCCTATCTGTGATTAGAGGGGCAGCCATGGAAGCCGGTAGAGCTGGACCCTGGTGAAGCAGGTCCGCTTTGGGATGCGGGCAGGTCTCCACTAGGCCACCAGGGTTTTTTCCACACAGTTTACCCCCAGAGCACAGAAGTGCGATGCCGGTTCTGCATTTTCATGCAGCCTGGCTGCCGCTGCTCTACCCCTAACGTAGTGTCAAGCCCTGCTGCATGTAGGGCCCATGGTCTCCACCTGGAGCCAATACGGAGCAGGCATACCCCAGAACCCACCCCGGGAGGGGAGAGCAGTCCAGATGCTCAATTCCTTCCCTCCCCTGCTCGCCCTCTGATGACCTGAGTGATTTCCAAACCGGGCGTGGCGTGAGATGTGGCATCCAACACCTCAACCCTTAGTGCCACGGCGATGAGTTATTCAAATGAAAACTACCAGCAGAGGTAAAGTCATAACTGCTGTACAGATAAGGGCTTCACCTCTCTGGTCCACTCTGTAGGACCTAGATTAAATAAATAATCTTTGTACCCGACTCTCAAACTGGTAAATTCTTCAGTGCATGCTGCATTTTAATTTTGGCACCCGTGAACATCCCGTGCTCTCACGAACCGTT
Source organism: Neoceratodus forsteri (assembly GCA_016271365.2). NCBI lineage: Eukaryota > Metazoa > Chordata > Ceratodontiformes > Ceratodontidae > Neoceratodus > Neoceratodus forsteri. Next base: position 766,246,501 of record CM028131.1, on the reverse strand, counting down.
GACACGACCTTGCCCCTTCCTCAGTAGTGCCCTTATGCATGGAGATTGAAGTTTATATCTCCAGTGCCCTTTTATAAATCCCATGGGTGTGCCTAGGGCACTATTGCCCTGCCTATTGAGAAAGAGGCATGGCTAGCTATCTGCCTGAATAGACGCACTTCCAGAGAGCTCCCTGTTCAGCATCTACTTTCTTGAATTATTTAGCAATTTTACGAAGTGACTCTGTATTCCAAGATAACTTCCTAATCTTGGGACATTCTGCTGTTTCTGGAGATACTAAACTTGTCGCGATGGGAAGGAAGAATGCCGAGCAAAAAGCTAATTTCTTTGCTCCATGTGGCGGGGCTTCTAGGCCTCTTCCCGCACTTGTAAATCTCCCAGCTGCTGAAGCTGAGGTTGGGGAGCCTGGCCCGGCAACGCTCGAGACTCTGCAAACAGCGATGCTCAGTTTAACCAAAGCTGTCCAGCGCATTGATGAAAAAATGGACAGCTATAATACCTGTCTTGTACATGCAGAACAAAAACTAGACAACCTGGCTGATACTGCACGAGAAGCGGAGAGATCTTCATCCCGAGCCCAGGCCACGGCAGCCACCTGTGTGAAAGAGCAGACCCTTCTGCAATCAAGACTGGAGCATTTAGAGAATCTCACATGAGCAGCTAATGTAAGAATTATTGGGCTCCCTGAAGGAGTAGAAAAGGACATTCTGTCTCTCTACCTGCTGAATTGGTTTCAAGAGAAATTTGGGCTGGACCTGCAAGACCAGATTGTAAGAACTTACAGGGTGAATATTCGCCGCCCGCAATCTCCTGATGGGGCTAGAACTGTCATGCTTATTACTGCCTCAGTAATGGTACGGGATTGCATTTTACAAGCAGTGCATGCTAAACGTAATATTTATATGGAGGGTTCCAAATTCCTGTTTTTTTCCCTGACCTGTCTTATTCGACTCACTCTAGGAGGAAGGGATTTGATGAGGTCAGGAGGCGCCTGCGAGCACTAGATGTCCCCAACAACATGCTAATGCCGGCCAGACTTCATGTTACAGTGGGAAGTAAATCCTGCATTTACACGGATCCTAAAGAAGCCATGAAAATGGCTGATAAGCTGGAGATTGAAAGAGCAGTTCACGAAGGTGACCCAGCGACGGACTCCGAAGGAGATGACACCTGAACAGGACTTAAACAAGTGAGCTTGATTTATCGCTAAAATGCCAAATGATCATTTACTTTGTTTGTACACAGGCAATAAGGTACTCTGCTTTAACCCTGCTAAGAGAAAGGGGGCTTATTTAATTTAATTTATGGCTTTCTCCGGATAAGAGACTTAATAACTTGAGTTTCAGTTCAGAGACACTGGAACCTATTAAAAGTCTCCAGCCCTCGTTTTTTCGTTTCTAACTGCCTCTTTTCTGTTTGTTAAATCTCTGATTTGGCGAGAGATTTAGACAAGGTGTTTTTGGGACTATATATTTAAGTGGTTACTGTTTGGGAAATGTTATAATTATTCTTCTATATAATTTCCATTTGAAGGAAGATGCTTGGGGAGTGTTTATGGGAGGTTATCAGGAGTTACTTTTTTTAGAACCTTAAAAAAATCATGGGCATTACTGCCCAGGAGATGTCTCAGAGTTTTATTTAACTCTAAAAATTGATTAGCATTTTGCTCATAAAAGTGCTTAATCTTTGTGAAAATGCATAGCTCAACAAACACAGCACTTCTAGAAAATCTATATAAATACTTTCTGTACAGTTAGTCTCGTCACAAGAAAAAAACTGCTAATCAGTTATTTAAAACCCTATGTCTTTTTCTTTTTCCATGTGTGCTGTAGATAAAATACAATTACCATAACTAGCTTTGATAGCGTATAGCCAACTGAAAATATTTGTGTTAGAAGCAGCTTTAGAGTAGGAATCCCCCCCCCAATCTTGTACTATCTGTTACAATGGATTTCGTATCTGTATATCCTTTTAATGTTGCTTTACCTGAAGATGTATTGCATTGTATTGCATATCATAATGCTCTGTATTATTTAAAAAAATAATAAATAAAAATATAAAAAAAAAGAGAGAGAAAGAGGCATGGCAACGTCATCAGCTTGCAGTGATGTGAGCAAGAGCGCATCATGTTCAATAGCGCCATAAATTAAAATGCCGGGCACACTGGACTAGTGATCAGGCGCAAGGATTAATTTATTTATGTTGACTGCAAGGGGGAAAGGAGAGATGAAGCTCCGATCTGTACAATGGCCGTGGCTTCACCTCTGCTGGTAGGACTCCTGTTATGAGTTTGAGCTCCGACATGAAAACTAAGAGGCTACATTTTCATGAAGACCAAAGTCAGAAAGTGCCCAATTTACTGTGGGTGTAATATTGTGTTGGTTTATTACTTGGGAGAGATTGTGTATCACTCCATTAGCATCCTCAGTTACGTGTGGATTTTTTTAATTGGGTGCACTTTGTATACAAGTAAATCAATTCAGGCAGCTTAAATGTTAGACAGGGACTGAACCAACGGAGTCCACCTTGGCGTCTGGTGGTTCGGCTTAATTCATGTCTGAGCTCTGACAGACAAGCTTTGGTACATGGTATTGTTGGACGAGTACTGCCATGATGCCTCTGTGGTCATCACACCTGATGGGTGGGGGTTCAGTGCTGCACCACCTGCCGTCACACCAGAGGGGTGGGGGCTTCAGTGCTGCACTGCCTGCTGTCACAACTGAGGGGTGGGGGCTTCAGTGGGGCTTCAGTGTTGCACCTGCTATCATCATACCTGAGGGGTGAGGGATGCGGGCTGAAGTGATGCACCTTCTGCTGTCAAACCTGAAGGGTTGGGGCTGCAGTGATGCACCTGCTGCCATCACACTTGAAGAGGGTGAGGGCTGCACCTACTGCCATCACCATTGCACTGGAGGGATTGGAGCTGCTGTGTTGCTGCTGTCAAACTTTCAGGATTGAGGGGATACCGCTGTTGCCATCTTGCTTGGAGCTGGAAGTTGAAGTCACTGTACAGTGCTTTCAGTGATGTTTGTCTGAGGGATATGGAGCTGCAGTGCTGCTGCCTCTGTCACACCGGAGGGAGGGGGGCTGTAGTGCTGTTGCTGCCAACTTCTCACACCTAAGGGATAGGGGCCGCATTGCTGTTGCTATTATTGCACCTGACAGATGGCAGCCATAGTGCCGCTGTTGCTGTCACGTCTGGTATCTAAAATAGCTTTTAATTATTACTAGGATGGATGGATGTACAATAGTGGATGTCAAGATTGGTAAAATGCATGTTAACGCAGTTAAAAATTGTTAAATAAAGTGCACAGGACCAAACACCAGTAAAAACAGATTTTAGCTTTGCAGACACCAGTGACAATAATGGTTTTTACAATGTGCAAAATGGAATTTGCCCTTTCTCAATCACGGTAAACCAGTGTCCCTGTTTTTAGTGGTACGTAATGTCCATGTGGCTTGAAGGGTAGACAGATCTCAGTCAGGTTGCTGGGCTGCAGCCTGCATCTGATGCTGAGCCTGGCCGTACCTACAGTAGCCAGGCGCAGGGGATTCATCTCAGCTGCTGCTGAGACTGCTACTGTGGTTTCAGCAGTATGTTGCAGGGAGAAACCATCCAGGGACAATCTGAAGCTGCTGCTGCCTCTGCCTATTACATCATCTTAAAGGAATAGGTTGAGGTAAGGGACTGAGGAGGTGATGGCGGGCACTTCACAGGTACAGGATAAAAGACAGTGACAAAAAAAAAAAAAAAAAAAAAAAGCAAATCCGGGACTTGTTTTGGACTGGTAACAGTACAGAGCAGCAGAAACATTGCCAGTCAAGTCTCTGATGGAGCGGCTTTAACTGAGGGAACCGTGGCGCTATTACAGGTGCAGCGGGTGAATCTTGTTTCCACAGGTACTCCTCCTACACATTTGTTTCAAACAACTTGACATCTTGCTGTATTCTGACCAGTGCAGTTAGCCCCAGCCTTTAAACTGCCCTGGAGAACAAAGGGTTAATCTTTCTATGCAGAGCATAGAGTGCTGAGCTCGAGCTCGGTCGATATCTCTGTCTGTTTCCCTTTGAAGACTAACCGTCAGATTCTTTACTCTGCCTCACTGAACAGTCACTCCGGAGATTTCTCCTGTAGCTCGGTTCGAAAGTTGGTTGAAGTGTCGGTTTTTCATCTGTTTCTAACCGAAAAAGTTTTCCGCAGAGTTGGTTCAGTCTCTGTCTGTGGTACTGTGAGTACTAGATAGGTTTTGTACTGTGTTTTCTGTGTGGAACTTGTAAAAAGTGTGGATTGGTTCGGCTGATCCGATCATTTGGTTAATTCTTGTGTTAACTTTAGTGTGTGGTTACCGGTCCTTGATCGGTTCTAAAAAAAAAAAATGTTAGTGTTAACTAAACAAATACGTTTTTTTCCAAAACCCATGACACGGTTAAGAACCGATAAGGGAGTCTTGCCTGGCGGTTGCCAAAAAAGGGTAACTTTGGTTAGGTTGGCCATGTCTGAGAAACCCAAGAAAAAAACCAGGCCCACTGGGTTTCAACACTGCAGTGAGTGTGGGGAGGTCTTTGCTAAGGCTGATCCCTACACCACCTGTGTTTATTGTCTGGGGTTTGAACACCTCGATTCAGACTGCCAAATTTGCAGAAATTTTCCCAAATCTACCCTTGAAAAGAGATTAGGTAGACTGAGGGAAAAGGAGGGCGAGAAGTCCGCTGACCCGGATGGCCAGCCCGGTGCAGTTCCGACCGAACCAGAAGGAGTGCCCTCTGACCAGGGCGATACTTCGGCCAAAAGGAGAGCCAATCCCAAGTGGTCGGTTCCGACTGAAAGAAAGCGCAAGAAAAATTGTCCGGTTCAGATCCACAAGTCCATGTTCCGACCACCGAAGAAATAGCCAGAGCGATTCAGATTGTGGAATCGCTTTGCCTGGTTCCGACTGATCCGGCACCTTTTGGCAGGGGCTCGGTTCGGTTGGTTCCCACGGTTCACGACTATACTCTGGAAGAATTTTATGAACCAGAGTTTGAGGAGGAAGGGGAGTTTGAAGATGATGATGGTGATGGTGAAAGTCTAGATGTGCCTGTGGCACCGGACATCTCCCCAGTCAGACCTTCAGATGTATCCTCTCCTAGGCTTTCTGAGTCCCCTTCCCACTTTATGTTCTTCAGAAAGGTGGCTGAGACCCTCCAGCTTTCTATGGAAGAGGCAATGGAGGATCAAGAGGAGCCTGATTTTGTAGAAATGATGGACATCCCAGAGTCCAGGAGACTGTCTATTCCCCTCCACAAACCTTTTGGGAAACAGACACAAAAAATTCTGAAGTCTCCCAATTCTATACCTCCTGTGGACAGAAGAATGGACAAGAGGTATACACTCTCAGGTTCAGATAAAGAGTTTTTATATCAGCAATGCAGCCATGTTGGGGTTGTGCAGGCTGCTGCCTGTGATAAGGCAAGCATTCCCTTGGATCACACCCCCCAGACAAAGACTCCAGGAAGATTGATGCCATGGCAAAAAAGCTGTACATGGCATCTTCCTTGGGACTCAGACAGGCGAATGATATGGCCTATACAGCGAGGTACCAGAAGTCCAGGTGGGACACTGTACTGGCACTGGCTAAACAGGCCTCCCCCCAGCTAGCCAAGGATCTGGAGGCGGTGGCTGCAGATGGGACTGAGGCATCTAAAGTTCAGTTTCATGCTGCTGTGGACTCCAATGATGTGTCATCAAGAGTCATGGCTACATCTGTGGCTCTTCGGAGAATGGCTTGGCTCAGATGTACTAGCCTCTCACAGGATACTCGGGCTAAGGCCATGGATTTTCCTGTAGTGGGTAATTCTCTGTTTGGGGAGCAGACAGAGAATTACATGAAGAAAATGGAGGAGTACAGCACCACCTACAGGAGTGCTCAGGCCAAGGAAAGGCAGGCAACTCCTCAAAGGCAGCAGTCTAGGGGTGGGGCAGGCCTTTTCATAGGCCTTTTTACCAAGCACAGGCCTCTTCTCCCTGTTCACAGAGGGGATTCTTCAGAGGAGAGGCAGAAGGGGGATGAGCAGGGCTGCATCCACTCCTCAGCCTAAGGCCCCTGCCAAGCAGACACCCTGATGGGCCTGCCCGGCTCGACTGTCCTATTCCAGTAGGGGACAGGTTGGCTTACTTTGTCCAGGATTGGATGTCCATTACATCAGACAAGTGGGTCCTGGAAGTAGTAAGCCAGGGACTGGTTCTCAGCTTCAACAAATTTCCAAAGATGAGAGCAAGATCTTTTCCACCTGCAAATCTCTCGGACACCCTTGCCCTAGAGGCAGAGGTTTAATCTCTGCTGGCCTTAAGAGCCATAGAGAGAGTATCTACCCTACACTGGGGCAAAGGGCTGTACTCCAGGTACTTCCTTACCCCAAAAAAGACAGGGGAGTGGCGATCCATCCTAGACCTAAGATACCTAAACAAACATCTTTTAAAACCAAAGTTCAAGATGGTAACTCTGGGAATAATCCTTCCCTCTCTAAGGCCAGGGGACTGGCTAGCCTCCCTAGACCTTAAAGATGCCTACTTTCACATTCCTATCAGGTGCTCCCACAGAAAGTACCTCAGGTTCGAGTTGCCCTCAGGCTGCTATCAGTTCAGAGCAATGCCCTCTTATCCCTCTATACTGACAGTTGGTGAGACCCCATCTGGAGTACTGTACACAGTTTTGGAGACCTCATCTACGCAAGGACATAGACAGGATGGAAGCAGTCCAGAGGAGGGCAACTAAAATGGTGCAGGGTCTGCATCTGAAACATATGAAGAGAGACTGAGAGAGCTTAATATGTATACCCTTGATGAAAGGAGGAACGGGGGGGACATGATAAAAACTTTCAAGTACCTCAAGGGAATCAACAAAGTCCAGGAGGGTAGCATCTTTCAGAAAAAGAGATGTGTAAGAACAAGGGGGCACAATTTAAAGATAGAGGGGGAACAGCTCAGGGGTAATGTGAGAAAATTTTTTTCACGGAGAGAGTGGTGGATACATGGAACCGCCTTCCTGGGGAGGTCATTGGGTCTAAAACAGTAGGGGAATTCAAACATGCATGGGACAGACATAAGACAATTATAGTGGGGGGTTGCAGGAAGTAGGCTGTTGGTTAACTAGAATCTGCAGCTTATCCAGTAGGTAGGGAAATGGGCAGACTGGTGGGCCAAGTGGTCCTTATCTCGCCAAAGTCTATGTTTCTATGTAATGCCCTTGGCCTAACCTCAGCCCTATGGGTTTTCACAAAGTGCCTGGCAGTAGTAGTTGCCTTTCTAAGAAGGCAAAAGATTTCCATTTTTCCATATCTGGACGACACAATAGTAGGCCAGTCTCCAGACCAAGTCAAGTCTCACCTGCAAGTGACCCAGCAAGTGCTCACTTCTCTAGGATTTCTTCTCAACCTTCCCAAGTCAGTTCTTGAACCAGTCCAGCTTCTTACCTTTACAGGGGCAGAACTGGACACAGTCAGAGCAAGAGCCTTTCTTCCCCTGGAAAGGGCAAGGGTTCTTATAGAACTAGCCTCTTCCTTCAGCCTTCAGGTATCTCGACCAGCAAGGTATTTCCTCCAGTTCTTGGGCCACATGGCAGCTTCAACAGCAGTGGTCCAAGGGGCAAGATTCCAGGTGAGGGATATTCAGTTCCATCTGAGAGCTTTTTGGTCTCAGAGGAAGGATTCCCTCACCAAACTGATCCCAGTAACTCTGACCTTGATCCAAGCCCTTCAATGGTGGCAGGATCAGGGCAATTTAAGACAAGGGGTCCCATTTGCCACTCAGTCTCATTCAGTGGTCCTTACCACTGGTGCTTCTCTTCTGGGCTGGGGAGCCCATCTGGGGGCCCTCACTGCCCAGGGACTGTGGTTCCCCCAAGAATCTCTTCTCCATATCAATCTCCTAGAACTCAGGGCAGTTTTTCTGGCCCTGAAATCTTTCTCTCAGTCAGTGCAGAACAAAGTGGTTCAGGTCAGAACAGACAACACCACCACCATGTGGTACATCAACGAGCAGGGAGGCACTCGGTCCACGGTCTTGTGCACGGAAGCCATGAAATTGTGGTCCCTGGCTTATTCCCTGCAAACCTGTTTGATAGCAGTTCACCTTCCAGGGAAGGACAATGTGCTAGCAGATGCACTGAGCAGGATCTCTCAGGGCCATCACGAATGGTCCTTGGACCCTCAGGTGTTGAAAGTGATTTTTTCAAGGTGGGGCACTCCAGAGATAGATGTCTTTGCAGCCCCAGACAATCACCAACTTCCTCTCTCTTGTTGCAGACCCCTAGTCTTGGGCTCAGTCCCCCTGGATGCTCTGATTCTGAACTGGGAAGGGAAATTTCTGTATGCTTTCCCTCCCTTCCCACTCCTGTTCAAAGTTTTAGTCAAAATAAGGTCTCAACCTTGCAAAGTAATTCTGATTGCTCCAGATTGGGCCAGACAGCCTTGGTACCCCCTGTTGTTGTCCCTAGCAGTCCGTCTTCCCCAGGAATTACAACCTGTTAACATCCTCTCAAGGGAGGATTTGGTACCCCAATCTTCAGTCTCTCAATCTCAAGGCATGGCTGTTGAAGAGTTAGAGTTTGCAGATTTGCATCTTTTTCAGGGGGTTCTGGATATTCTCAAAGCTTCTTGAAAGCCCTCCACCAGAAAGACTTATAACTCCAAATGGAAGAGATTCAGCATTTGGTGTTCTAAGAAGCGTATTTCCCCAGATACTGCTGAATTGCCTACGGTTCTGGATTATATGGTCCATCTTAATGGCCTAGGCCACAGACCAGCTACTCTCAAGGTACACTTGTCAGCTGTTTCTGCGTTTCTGTCAGTGGGGAAGTCTTCCTCACTATCTTCTCATTCTGTGTTTTGTAAATTTTTTAGAGGATTGCTTCACACCAATCCTCCCTTTAGAGACCCTGCCCCTGCCTGGGATTTGAATGTTTGCATTGCTCAACTTATGCAACCTCCCTTTGAGCCTATGTCCTCAGCAGAGCTTAAGTACTTGACTTGGAAAACTGTGTTCTTGGTAGCCATTACCTCTGCCAGGCGTATAAGTAAATTGCAAGCCCTGTCAGTGGAACCTGATTTTGTCTCCTGTCACAGGGATAAAGTGGTCCTTAGAACCAATAGAAGGTTCTTGCCCAAAGTGGTTTCAGACTTCCATTTAAACCAGTCTGTGTCTCTTCCTGTTTTTTTCACTGATCATTCTTCCTCAGGAGACAGGAGGCTACACAGTTTAAATGCTAAAAGAGCCCTTAGTTACTACGTAGAGTGTACCAAGGGTCACAGGTTTGACTCCCTCCAGTTGTTCTTCACTTATGGAGAAGTGGGAAAGGGCAAACCTGCCACCAAGAGAACTATTGCCAGGTGGATTGTGTCTTGTATACAATTCTGCTATGAAAAACTGGGAAAGATTCCACCCTCAGGGGAGCTACTGCTTGGTAGTCTGTACTTGTCAGAATACAGCAAGACTTCAAGTTGTTTGAAGAAAAAATTACTCACCTTAGTAATTATGTTTCTTCTATTGGAGTCTTGCTGTATTGTGACCTGCCTCCCTGACTCCCCTCTCAGAACCTGGTTTTGGGAAGTGGGTGGGCATGTGCAGTGTTGCACATCAGGGGTGCTCCTTTTACACCCTCATCTTTTGTTTGGGTGTTTATTTTATTATATTCCTGTTTGGTTTGGGTTTTGAGTTTTGGGTTTCCTGACTTGAGTCTTCTTTTGGTAATCCAAAACTTTTTGTTGCCAGTTGGCTATTACATTTTTTTTTTTACAATTTGCACATAGAATAGCTGTTAGAGTTTTGCTCCTAAGAATCTGACGGTTAGTTTTCAAAGGGAAACAGACAGAGACATCAACCGAGCTCGAGCTCAGCATTCTATGCTCTGCATAGAAAGATTAACCCTTTGTTCTCTGGGGCAGTTTAAAGGCTGGGGCTAACTGCACTGGTCAGAATACAGCAAGACTCCAATAGAAGAAACATAATTACTAAGGTGAGTAATTTTTTCTTCCCACAGAAACAGACAGTTATAAACGACAAAAACTGAAGACTGAACAACCTCCCCGCTCACCTTTTTTATTCTGAGTAATTTCGCTGGAATTTGGTATCCCCACCCCCACCCAGGCGATAACCTTTCAAAGTTTTTTGGTTTTTTTTTTGTCCAGAGCTTTTCCTATTGTTACTCGGTTGTTTTAAATTTGCCTCTCCTCTATAGCAAGGCAATAAAACAATGTTTCTTTATTCCATCCATCAGTATTAGTATGTGTTTGGAAACGAGCTTGATGCCCCAGTGGTCTCCCAAAGTCACATATGAACATTTAAGTGCGATTGCCTTCCCAGAGCAAATCTTATGGCGGCAGAGATGCTGTCATTGACTGGTGTGTGTTGTCTTTACTAATAAACAAACATCACCCCCACACTCCATTCAGTATAGCTGTCGTAGTAATGAACACATTCACATGTGTCGCTTGTTGTTTTCCTGCCCCATTCGGTTTCCTGTTTCAATGAAACTGTACTTGGGATGGTTTGCGGTACCGCTCGCAGTCCTCAGCCCTGGCTCATTTACTAGTGACCACGAATGTTTCCAACAGTATCGGGAGACATCTAGCATATCCATTATAGTGTGCCCTGTTTAAAATCTCTCTGTATAACAGTACCACCTCCCCAAAAAATAAATATTAGAGACATGCATAAAAATTAAGGTCCCGCTCTCTTTCATAGTCTGTGTATTATCAGTCAAGGTCTGTCATAGTCTCTCATTCTTTTGGAGATCCACTTTTTAGAACTGAAGTCTCAATACTTCTCAATGACCATCTTTACTTTTATTTTAAATCTCGCTTCCATAACCAAGAGATTATAATAAAATGTGCTCCTTCGGTCGTTTCTCCCTCTTGCTCCGATATTCCAGCCTGGGCAGACAGCCATGCCAAGCTCTTTAAAAGCTTTAATATCTTGAAGATTGTATTGCTCCTGCACTGAGTTTCCAACACAACATTTACACCCCCCAACAAAAGCTACTTACTGTTCCAAAGAAAACAGGAAGCCCCCCCATATCAAGAAAAGCTTAATTTCTTAGTTTTTTTTTTGTTTATTCTTTTTTTTTCTTTTGCTAAACCAAATTGTTAAAGTCTCCAAACTCCTTAATGATTTTTTTCCCCAGAGAAGTATCAAAAGCTATAAAAAAATGCCACAAAATCACTGCAGAAATTCTAAAATTTTCTGGGGGCACGCCTGGCCTTTGTTTCTGAATTTTGTTGCCCCACATTAAAGCTACTTGAACCGCCCCTGACTCTTCCCCTGGGTTTTTGTTTCCCAGGTGCATTACCTTGCATTTCTTTGCATTGAATCTGAGCTGCCATACTTTTGCTCACTCAGCAATCACATTATTTCCTTGCATAGTGACCCAGCTAGTACATTATCATAACAAGTTCTCCATCTAGTTGCAGCTACCGGAAGCATTGTAATTTGTAAATTTGATTTTGTAACACTTTTTGGTTTTTATTTTACCATTGAAAATGCAGTTATATAAAATGCATAGGGCAGTGTCAACTCTTGTTTTTTCACACATCATATCTGTTTATGATGAGCTTACAAACCACTAGAGTGAGGTTATCCCAGACCTGAAGTGTGTTTGTGGGGGGGGGGGGAATTCCTTGTTACACATGACTCCTGTATGTTGTCCTGTATTTTATATACTTCATTAAGCTCTCCTTTACAACTCCCAGTGTTGTTCCTGTTTTTGTTTTTGTTACGAAACCCATTTATATAGTGCCACATTTCATTTTATCTTCAACAAGTGTAAGAATTAATTCTGTGTTATGGAGTTGGCCCTGGTATCTCCAGTGTCCATTGCATTGTCTGTTGCATGCTTGTTCATCCAAGTCACAAGAAAAATTATGTTAAACGGTGGCTACCCTTTTTATGATGTGGTGACCATAACTGCACACAACACTTCAGATCTTTATCCATCTTTACATCCTGCTGCTAAATATTGCCGCACCAACTTCAGTTTCCTATCAGTGGTGCTTCAGGTGTTTTTACAGTCTGTTTTTGCAAGGTTTGTTTGTACTGTGCATAGGGTAATGTTCATCAGTTAAGCTGCACACTTAATGTGTGCATCCAGTACTGATGTACTGGATCAACGGAGTAACAGTTACTGTTGTAGGAGCAGTTTCAGTGCCAGTGTTCCTGAGCTGGTCTACTTGCTTGGTATTGATTTAAAGGGAAACTACATGCAAACGTTATAAAAGCACATGTTGTACACTGGGTTTTTGTTTCTCTGATTGTTTCTGGTGTTCATTTACCTGTGTCTGTGGCAATATTTTTTTTTTTCTCTTCCAGTTATATGGCCCCTCGAGGTAGCCATGCAGGCTTCAGTTATTGCCTTTTACCTAATGGAATTTTCCCAGAATGTAATGTAATTTTCCCCAGAATGCCTCTAGGAATTATATCAATTAAACCTAAGACCTTCAAAGGTGAATAGGCTTTATTATCACTCAGTGATAGCACTTTACAAATAAAATTGTCACATATCCAGAGTAACAATAGTTGCAGCTTAGAGAAATTTGACTTCAGCTAGTGAGGAAGGGCAAACACTTTTTCAAAGTGGTTAATTTTAACAAGCAGTTGTGGTTGGATGTTGTGACTAGATTATAACTGGAATCCTGGGCTTTTAGTTACAATTCTAGGTCTAACTGACATTCCCAGATGCATTTTTAGGAAAATTCCAACAGATCAAAGGCAGTACAAGAAGCCAGCATGGCTTCCTCCAGCAGCTTTAAAACTGGCGGGGAAAAAAATGTGTTAACAGACACAGGTAACAGTATGACAGAAACAGACAAAAAAAGATTAATTGCACAACCGGTGTTTTTATACTTTTTGCATTTAGTTTTATATTTGTCTTTTGCAACATCATCCATCTTTCTCTCTCTCTCTCCTTCCTTCCTTCCTTCCCTTCCATATTTGTTGAATATTGTTGATCAAGTAGGCCCACTGAGACAGAGTCCCTTTTTCAGGGGAAGCACGGAGTTAATTAGGCATATTACAGTAAAAATAATACAGAACATAATAAGCAGAGATTATTGACAATAATAGAGGGTTGCATGAGTTAACAAATACAGCTAGGGGCAAACATTAGGCTTAGGGTATCAGAATAAGCATAACAGGAACATTCTGTTGGGCAACAGGGTCCCAAGTGGAATGCAAAGTTACAGAGCAAGATGGTAATGATTACAGGTGCAAAGAGTGCTCCAGGAGAAAACTCTTGAGACCTTTTTTAAAGTCACCAAGGGAGGAACATTTAAACAACATGTTGGAGCATTACAAAACTCTGTGACTTTTTCTGCCTTATTAAGTCTCCTGCATCTGATTGCCATCACTGACCGTAGCACCGGATCCTACTGTAGAATACTGCTGTTGTTACTCTGACAACATGCTGACCAACTCCACCAGAAAAACTTACAATATACAGAAACAAAGTAGAAAGTGTTTTATTTTGCACTGAAAGTGGAAAACTGGGGAAGGCCCACATCTTAGATATGGGGCTTTACTAATTGAATGTCACCTTTTACGTATTATTTTCTTATCTGAATTCTTTGGGCGGAAGTGAATGACCTAACATTCCTATACACGGAATTTCACTTTACTCTTGTTAGCCCAGTTTCCTACGTTTAAGTCCCCCCCACCTCCCTTTTTTCATATACATTTTTATTAATTTTCCAATATAAAATACAGACAAGAATATTAACATTTGTTAATATACATAATTCTAATTCTTAAAATATTCATACCTAAATAGGTCGTTAGACAGTTGCATTCTATTTTATTGAAAAACAAATTATTTACATGCACATTTTTATTTTATAAAGTATTCCTTTAATTGTAGCTTACTTTTATATTCCTCTTTAGCTTGTAATATCAAGGTTTAAGTCCCTTTGCATACTGTCTTCTTCCTTGGATTCTGCTACCCTCATTAGGTATGTGAGGTTTGCAATTAACTTACAAGACTTTACTAACAGCCTTGTCTTCTGGGCATCAGTATAAATAGTAGACAACACAGCAGGTATCCCAGTACAGAACACGGGGGCACTGGGCTTTTTCCGTTTTGGTGTATGCACCACTCTGCACTGAGACCTGTTGCTTAACTTAACTATCTCTCCATCTGTTGTGCAGTGTGTTTTATAAAATGGGTCTAGATGGCTGTCACAAATACTGCTATCTCATTGAACAAACTAGGTCACATTCCTCCCCTAAATATGAATGGCTCTGCATTTTCTAAGCCAAAATTGCTAATTCCAGGCAGTTTTATAAGTGCAAGTTACGGGGTACTCTAGGGTGTCGCATTTATATAATCACTCCTTTGGTGGGTGCTGAGGAGTACGCGACCTTGTGCCTCAGCACACTCTAGCATACTGTAGCTCCTATATCTCCCAGTGAATGTTTTATTCCACACGTTTTCCGAATTCCAAATTATCTCACTATCGAAATCAACCTGTCATGGGGAACTATGCCAAATGCTTCAAATGCCTTTCTCCTGTCTAGACCATGTGTTAACCTCCTCTGAAAAGAACAAAGTGACTGTCACAGTCTTCCTTCATGATCCTGCAGTATAGCCTAGAGGTTAGAGTAATGAGCTGTGAATGAGCTTGGTACATCTAGCAGACATGGGCTTGAGTCACACAACCTCCACTAGTATACTTTGTGACTCTGAGCGAGTCATAAAATCTCCCCCCTGATCCAGGGTTGCCCCTGAAACAGACATTTTTGCCTACTGGGCCCTAACTGGTTACCAAAACAACTAAAAAAAAAAAAACCACATTCTATGCTGATTCTCATACTGGAACCTGTCCAGCAGTAATTTTCCTATAGTCAAAGTCTGGCTCACCAAACCTGTAGCTACCTGGATCACTTCTACCATTTCTAAATGGGGGGGTTCACACTTGTCGTCCTCCAGCCTTCTGGCAGATCACCAGTGTCTCATGACTTCAGGAAAGTCAGTGCAGGAGTACCTCTATTGCATCCATTAGTTCCTTGAGTACACGTGGATGCATACCTTGTAGTCCTTGCCATTTATTCACCTTCAACGTATCTAGTTGTTTGGCAGCCTGAAAGAGGAAACAGCCGGCCACACCAAGAAAAGCGTGGTGCATTACTTGAAAATGAGCAGCAAAAAAGTAGAAAATGAGAGACAACAGCATAGAGCCACAAGTGTTCACGCTGCAAATGATGGACATGTTGAAACCATCTTTATTTCACATAAACTGCTCTAAAATGTGCAGGCAGGTAAAGCTACAGCAGCGTCACCATTCTACTGTTGCAATGTGAGAAAGCTGCTTTGGAGCAGTGGAACATTGAGTCTGCTGTAGTTTTAACCTGCCTGCACATTTTAGAGCAGCTTATGCAAAATAAAGATTTTTTTTATTTATTTATTAAATTCTCAGATTACAAATACCTTTGAGCAGAAACTGCTCGTTTACAAAGGTTCCACGTCAAAGTATGAGGGTCAACATACATACAGAGGTAGTAAAAGAATGCACAATAAACAACCAAAACAACTAAAAGAAAAAAATAATGATACTCAATTATAACATACATTGTGATAATATTCATAAAATGAGCAGCTTGAGTAGGCAGCTGGCTGCGGTAACAATAAGAGATAGAGGGCACCATAGGCAGTTAGTATTGCAGGCATGGTTTCAACATGGCCGTCATTTGCAGAGGGAACGCTTGTGCCTTAATGCCAGTGTGTGTTCACTTTCTACTTTTTTGTTATTTAGCAAATATCATTTCTAATCCCAGGAATCCATCAGTTTATGTTCACAATATGCGATCATTCCCCTTGAATGAGCAGCCCTGGAGCATTGGAACTTATTGCTAATTATGGAACTTTAGAATTAAGTTCAAACTCTGCTGTGCAGTCCTACTTCCCCCTGCTTTCATTATGTCAGATTTGTTTCTCTGCTGAAGGGACCAGTCGCACCAGAGTCATTCCTCACTTCTGTCTGGTTTACGATTTATTATTTTATTGTTTAAAATTTACTATAACTATTTAGTTTACGTCCTCAATAACTCTGCATTAGTTTGGATGTTAGTTACTTAAAGTTGTGTATTTTTGGTTGTTTCTTCTGTTCCTGATGGGTTCCCAGGAACTGGAAAAGGCTGTCTCTCAGTGCGGTTCCCACCTTTGGTGATCTGCAATAATTTTACCCTTATTTCTCAGTAAAAACGCTTTTGGTGTAACTGCTTTTGTGGTTTTAGTCAAATTAACACTGTGTTCTGATTTCTGGGAACTGAGATGTTTTTTCTTTCAAAATCTGTATAGTTAACCTCTTCTGAGGTAATATTTACGTTGTGGTTTTTACCTTTGGAACTGAACTACATTTTAGTTTTTTTACAACATTGGCCTTTTTTTAATCTATTCTGGGCTTGCTGTTAATTTGATGTTTTAATTGGCAACTGATAACATTCTTGAGTTCTCCAGTGTTTGGCATGCTTGATAGGCATAAAAAGAAGACAGAACTTCTAAGCTTTAGCAATTATACTATTTGCTTTTAGCTGCTGGCAGACGTAGACTGTTACGAGCTCTGTTTTTAGGGACATGGATATGTTGTTCATCCACACTGTCTGGCAGGTATCCTTGCCGCTTTAAATCTTGCTGGAAAGTCTTCAAGCTGTCTCCTCCCACCCACCCGGGTGGTAAAACTCTCGGCTCCGCCCCATGACGCCAGGTCTTCCTACCGCTTGGAAGCTCAGGTTCCTCCTTAACGCTCTGCGTATAAGACTGGTTCCTAATTCTTGGTTTTCCAATTTAAAATTTTGCATTCTAGACTTGGTCTTCTATCCCTCGCGCTCGTGGACCGTCGAATCCGGTTTGGAGATGCCCTTGCGGGCAGAAGATGTCTCGGATGGATCCGCACTCCACGTGTGTCTACTGTTTAGGCCTTGAGCACGACCCGCAGGCTTGCGACCTGTGCTCTTCCTTCTCAGCCTACGTCCTCGAAGACCGTGCTGCCCGTTTACAACTGGGGTGCCCTGAGAAACGTTTTCCACCGGTGAAGTCAAAAGAGGCCCGGTCGGCTCTTTCCGCGGCGGCGGGCTCAGCGGATCAGCTAGAGCAGATGATCGCCCTCGAAGAGGAGGCGGCGCGGGCCGCATCTTCCTCGACCGCAGCATTTATCCCGCTCTCCCTGGGTTCCTCTTATACAGCTTCCTTTAAGGAGCTTTGTCTGTCCCTCTCCAGTAGAGGAGAGGGACCAACGTCTGCTGGACCTTCTTCTCGGTCCAAGAAGAAAGACAAGGTAAGTCCCTCCATCGGCCTCTTTGGGGCCGGGAAGGTCCTCTCCCGAGTTGTTGGCATCGACTTGGTTGATCGTTCGGCTCGCCACTGGTCTCACGGTGTCCCCGTCAGGTCAGTTGACCGAGACTCCCGTCGGCCTGAGTCGAGATCTTTCTTGACCCGTTGGACGGGTTGTCGACCAATGACCAAAATCCTCTCTCCGGTTCCCCAGTGGGAGTTGAGGATCCGTGGGCTTGCCAGTGCCTCCGGTTCGGGCCCTTGGGTGAACCCTCGAGGGGAGCCGGTTCACATGTCTCCTCCCGCGCGTCCTCGGAAAAGCCGAGGTTCTCGGTCTCGGACTTCTTCGTGGTCCAGCTGATCCGCCGTCATAGGGCGGTCTGGATCCGCACCGCTGATGGCGGCGCGCCGCCGCTCATCCTGCGTCCTCCTCCTCAGACGAGGGAGGCTTCGCGTAAGTTACGTCCGACGATACGAGGACCTCATGTGGCAACAGCTCCTTCTGACCGGAACAAGCTGGCGCCGTGCGCCTTCCCTGGCCATTAAGTGGCTGTCACCAGAGCGGCCGAAACAACCCCTCGTCTTACCCGAGGAGCCTGTTCCCAGGCCGGTTGTTCGGCCAAAACCAGCTGCTCCACCGATTCCGGTGGAACCTCTGCCTCCACAGCCGTTATTTGGGGCTCCGACCAAGAACTCTTGGTCGGCTCGGGAACTGCCCCATAGGCTGTCTGTTACCCTCACTCCCGATCGACCTCGGCAGGTGGAGGGTGGCTCAGGCCCGAGGCAGCTCTTTGCGGACTCTTCAGAGTCCGACGGCAATTCCTCCCTTTTCTCCAGGCGAGTAGACTTGGAGTCCTCTGGAGGTCAGTCGATGGACGATAGCCCTTCGTCTTATCTGGGATTGCTTCGGCTCATCTCGGAGTCTACTGGGATGAAGCTCAAACCTGTGTCTAAGTGGACCGAGGGGATTCCCCTACGGAGGCCTTTCCGGTGGCCGAGGCCATAGTGGGCCCGGCCTTGGAGCTCTGGCAGCGTCCTGCTTCCTGTCCTGCACCCTCGGCCAGGATGGCCAGGAAGTATGCGGTCCCTACCGGTTCCTTGTCCAGTTTTTCGGAACACCCCTCAGCCGAGGGGCTAGTTACCGACAGCGTTTTCCGGCGCGCCGGGAACACTAGGGACGTGGACAAACCTCCCGACAAGGAGTCCAAGAAATTGGACTTGCTGGGCGCAAAGTCTACGCTGCGTCCTCCCTCGGCTTTCTTCAGGCCAGTTCGGCTGTACTCATGGCACATTTCTCTCATGCCCTGTTGGGCTCCCTGGACGAGGTAGTTCCTCATCTTCCGGCGGACCTGCAGACCACGGTCAGGCAGGTGCGGGACCAGGGCAGGGCAGTGGCCAAACAGCAGCTTCAGACTGCTCTGGACATTGGAGACTCATGTGCCAGGTCAGTAGCGGCCGCAGTGGCTATGCACCATCGGGCATGGCTGAGGATATCCACCTTCACTTCGGATACCCAGCACAAGTTGGTGGATGTCCCCTTCCTGGGGACTGACCTCTTCAGCCCTGGGGTGGAAGGTCACCTGCAGAGGATCGAGAAGTCCTATGCTACCTTGGACTCTGTGTCATCCGCACAGAAGGACAAAGGCCGCAGGCCGCAGCCTAAGCCCATTCGTCCCTCTGCGCCCGCGGCACGTCCAGCCCAGCAACGTCAGGGCCAGCAGGCTCGAGCCTGGCATCCCAAACCCAAGCCCTCGGCTTCCTCCTCCAGGAAGCAGGGAGGTAAAGGCCCTGGAGGTCCCTCGGCCGGTCCTTCCTCCAAGCCTGCCGAGTGACGGGTTGAGGGGTGTCACCCCCAACCCCGTCGCCTCACCCCAGGTGCCCCCCTGGGGGGGCGGCTCGCCACTTTCTTTTCCGCCTGGTCCATTATCACCACAGACCGGTGGGTGTTGGAGGTGATGGAAAGGGCCTGCCTCTGGAGTTCGAGCAGGCCCCTACCCTTCAGGCGTCACACCTCGGGGCCTCGGGGTCAAGCCTCGCTGTCAGCTCACCCGAGCCGACATCGCTCTCCTCCTCGAGAAGGAGGTGATAAGAGAGGTGGCGGACCCTCCCTCAAACCCGGGGTTCGTGTCCAGGTACTTCCTGGTTCTGAAACGGACGGGGACTGGCGCCCCATTCTCAACCTACACGACCTAAACAAGTTCCTAAGGTCTTGAACCTTCAGGATGGTCACTCTGGCTCAGATAATACCATCCTTGGAACACGGCGTGTGGTTCTGCTCTCTCGACCTACAGGACGCGTTCTTTCACGTCCCTATCCGTCCGTCACATCAGAGGTTCCTTTGCTTTCGAGCGGAGGGATCCCTTTTCAAGTTCCAAGCCATGCCCTTTGGCTTATCTCCAGCTCCCAGGGTCTTCACCAAATGCATGGCAGTGGTGACAGCATTCCTGCGGCGCCGAGGGGTCCGGGTTTACCCTTACCTGGACGATTGGCTGATAGCAGCCCCCTCCAGACAGGAGGTGGAGCGGTCCAGAGATCTGGCCCTCCAGGTTTGCTCTCAGGTCGGCCTCCTCATCGACGAGGCCAAGTCGGAACTCGAGCCGAAGCAGGTGATTCTTTTCATCGGGGCAGAGCTTGACTCTCTCGAGCCAGAGCACGGCTCCCGGCGGACAGGGCCGAGGTTCTTTCCTCCTTTGCCCAATCATTTCTGGTTGGGCAATTGCGCCCTGCCCGGGACTTCCTGCGCCTCCTGGGTCTCATGGCGACCTGTACCAGCGTGGTCCGTTGGGCCCGCTGGAACATGCGCCCCTTCAGTGGGGGCTGGCCAGCCAGTGGTCACAACGCTGCGATCCATTGGACCAGCTAGTGACGGTGACCCAGGGGATGTGGAACGCTCTCCAGTGGTGGACCGTTCCAGTTCATCTGCAGGAGGGCATCCCGTTTGTCCGCCCTGAGCCGATGGTCTCTCTATCGACCGATGCCTCTCTGATGGGTTGGGGTGCCCGTCTGGGGGAACACCGAGCGCACGGCCTCTGGTCCCCACGGGAGTCCCGATGCCACATCAACCTGCTGAAGCTCTGAGCGGTCCGCCTAGCTCTCACCGCCTTTGCTCCATTTCTTCGGGGTCAAGTGGTCCGGGTCCAGACGGACAACACCACGACCATGTACTGTCTAAACCGCCAGGGCGGGACGCGCTCCATGCTTCTATGCAAGGAAGTTCTCCGTATCTGGTCACTCGTGCGCAGCCTGGAGGCGGATCTCCTAGCCATTCATGTGGCAGGAGCCTCCAACCGCCTGGCCGATGCCCTAAGCCGGATAGGGGCTGCGTCCCCCGAGTGGTCTCTCCTGCCGGAGGTAGTACAAGATCTATTCTCCCATTGGGGCACACCTCAGGTGGACCTGTTTGCCTCAAGGGAGAATGCAGGCTGAGGCTGTTCCATGCCCGCCCCCTCAGCAGGGGTCACTGCAGGGGATGCCTTCTCGAGGCTGTGGACCCGGCCTCTTCCGCCTTTCCCCGTTCCCTTGATGCACAAGGTGCTTCTCAAAGCAAGGAGGACAAGGCGCAGGTGATTCTGATAGCCCCAGACTGGCCCGCCAGTACTGGTACCAGATCTCCTCAGCCTCAGCTCCAGGCTCCCAAGGCAGCTTCCAGCTCGCCGGAACTGCTCTCAGTCAATCGGGAAGGTATTCCATCCGGACCTTCAATCCCTGCACCTCACGGCCTGGTTCCTGGCGGCTAGAGTTCCAGGTCTTGGGTCTTTCCGGCGAGGTCCTCAAGCGTAGTTGAGGCATCCCGTAGAGTCGACCAGAAAATGCTCGCCTTCAAATGGAAGAGATTTTCCATTTGGTGCCAGAACAAGGGCCTGGACCCTTCCTCCTGTTCCTTGGCGAGCATATTGGACTACCTTTGGTCCCTTTCTCAGCAAGGGCTTAGGTCGACGACCCTTAAGGTGCACCTGGCAGCCATCTCTGCTTACCAGGCGCGGGCCGGGAAGCAGTCGGTGGCGCAGGAGAAGTGGTCTGGTGCTTTTCAAAGGCCTTGATCACATTTCCCTTCCGGTGCGAGAACCTCCACCTCCGTGGATCTACTGCTGGTACTGGAAAAGCTCATGGGCAAGCCATTCGAACCAATGCACAGGTGTGAACTCTCTCACCTGTCGTGGAAGACCGCCTTCTTGGTAGCTATCCGTCAGCCAGAAGGATGGGAGAGCTCCAGGCGCTCTGCATCAGTCTCCTTACCTGGTCTTCCACAGGACAAAGTTGTCCTCGCCTCCACCGAAATTCCTTCCGAAGGTGGTGTCGGAGTTTCACCTTAACCGAGTGTCGACTCTGCCGGTGTTCTACCCAATCACACCTTGGGCCGAATATAGGCTCCGTACTCTGGACCCCAGAGGCGCTCTTCTACCAAGGGCTGCACGGCTGAAATTAGGAGAGGTTCGCCAGCTGTTTGTCACCTACGCTGAAGCCGCACCTGGCAGACCTGCAGCCAAGCGGACGATAGGCAGGTGGGTCACCTCCTGCATAGATCTCTGCTATAAGTTGGCAGGCATGGACCCTCCCAGAGGGATAAGAGCTCATTCTACCCACCATACTGCTGCATCGGTGGCTGCTTCCAGGGACGTCCCTATCCAGGAAATCTTCAGGGCTGCTACCTGGAAGTCAGCACACACCTTCATCACCCATTACCACATCGACCTTGAGTCGCCCGGGATGCTGGTTTTGGGGCCTCGGTTCTCCAGTCTCTATTCCCTAAGTGGGGTGTGCCTTGCCTCCTCCTCCCGGAGAACTGCTGAGTCTGCCAGACAGTGTGGATGAACAACATATCCATGTCCCTAGAAATACAGGTTACTCACCTGTAACAGGAGTTCTAGGAATGGTATATGTTGTTCATCCTCACGACCCACCCGACCTCCCCGGCTTTGACGCACAACCTGAGCTTCCAGCGGGCCAGATCTGGCGTCATGGGGCAGAGCCGAGAGTTTTACCACCCGGGTGGGTGGGAGGAGCCAGCTTGAAGACCTTCCAGCAAGATTTAAAGCGGCAAGGATACCTGCCAGACAGTGTGGATGAACAACATATAACAGTCCTAGAACTCCTGTTACAGGTGAGTAACCTGTATTTATGGTGCCTGGGTCTAGACCACGATTTTCAAAACTGTGATCCGTCTTTTGGATGAGACGTTAAACCGAGGTCCTGTTTGCCTGTTCTGGTGATTGTTCAGGTGGACAGTAAAGATCCCATGGCACTTCTCGAAAAGAGTAGGGGAAATTCCCCTATTTGCACTGGTTCCATTCCCCATGCCTGTTTAAGGGGGGAGGGCCAATTAATCAACCAGTCCCCGAGTCCTTAAACCCTGATAAATGTGGAATGTTTAAACAAAATGATAAAAACTCTAAAAATCTAATAAAAAATTTACAGGTATTAGTCCTGAATGCTAGAAGTCTTATAAATAAAATTAATGAACTTCATATCTTGTTGTTATCTAAAAACATTGATATATGTGGAGTAACTGAGACGTGGTTTACAAATAACCAATGGGGGCAAGAAATCCCAGGCTATATACTTTATAAGAAAAATAGAGTATTATCACGAGGAGGGGGAGTTGCCTTGTATATTAAAGAAAGCTTAAGTAGTATTGAACTAGATTTTGATATTTCTGAACCATTAGGAATCGAAATTATGTGGGTCAAAATTAATCCAAATATAGATCCTATTACATTTGGAATATGTTATCGACCTCTGTCCCTAGATAATAATTATAATGAAGCCTTTTTAGATTATTTACAAAATATTAATCTACCTGATAATATTGTTCTCATGGGAGATTTCAACTATCCAGGAATAAATTGGGAAACCCTTACTGGGACTACTCTGCATGAAAAATGTTTTCTGGAAACTACTTTTATTTTAGGTCTGGACCAAATAGTACTTGAACCCACAAGGCAAAAAAATACTCTTGATTTAATTCTTACAAATATAATAGAGAATTATGATACACCTATTGTTTTAGAACCTATGGGGAATTCTGATCTTTATATGTTATTCTGGGAAATCAATTATTTTAAGAATGAAACTAAGGGAGTAACTAAGATGAAAAATTATAATAAAGCACAGTTTGATAATATAAAACATCATTTGTTAAATTGGAACTGGAGAAATGTATTAGATCAACTATCGGTGGAAGAAATATGGGTACATATTAAAACTAAATTGGAATTTTGTATAAATTCTTGGGTACCTGACAGAGAAAAATATATTAATAATAGGCGTAATCCAGTACGGTATAATAAAGATATAAAAAGATCAATTAAAAGAAAAAGAGGCATTTAATAAATATAAAAAAGATAAAACTGTGATTAATTGGAATAGGTTTAAATTAAAAGCGCATCGAACAAAATCTATAATTAGAAAGGCAAAAAAACAGTTTGAACACAATCTTGTTAATCAAAAAGACAATAGGAAAAGCTTTTTTAATTATATTGGTTCACTAAAAAACTCAAACTGGGGTTGGTCCTCTTTTAATTAATGAAAATTTAGTATTTGATGAACAGGGTATGGCCGATGCATTTAATCAACAGTTTTCTAGTGTATTTAAAAAGGAAGAAACCTTGGGTCAGTACCCCTTTTCAAATGAAAACCTTGATATTATTTTTACAGCTGCAGAAACTTTTTCTGCTTTGATGTCATTTAAAACTTCCACTTCAGTAGGAATAGATAATATTCCTTTTGTTTTTCTTAAAGCAATTGCTTTTGAAATAGTTGATGTTTTAACATTTCTGTTTAATAAATCAATATCACAAGGTATAGTTCCAAACGAATGGAAACAAGCACGGGTAATTCCCATTTATAAAAATGGTTCTAAACAGAACATTAAACAGTACCGACCAATTAGTCTGACTTCCAGTACAGGGAAAATAATGGAAAAACTTATTTCACAAAAAATGAATATGCATATTATGCAGAATGGTTATTGTGATATATAGCAGTATGGTTTTATAGTGGGTAGATCATGTCAGGGAAATTTAATAATTTTTTTTGAGCCAGTTAGTGCGGCTCTGGATGTGGGACTTCCTGTGGATGTGATTTTTTTAGATTATGAAAAGGCATTTGGCACCATATCACATCAAGTCCTAATTGATTGTCTGGAGAAATTACAGTTTCATCAAAACATAATTAAGTGGATTACATCCTGGCTAACTGCAAGACAGCAGCAAGTTAGTATTCGTGGATATAATTCATCATGGTGTGATGTTACTAGTGGAATACCTCAGGGTTCTGTGTTGGGTCCAGTTTTATTTAATATTCTAATTTCAAGTATGACTACTTCAGATGGTGTTTGGCTTAATAAATATGCTGATGATGCAAAATTGGGTAGTATCATTAATAACACTATGTCGGTGCAAAATTTACAGAGTAATCTAAATAAGATATCTGATTGGGCTAGTGAAAAAAAATTGACTCTTAATATATCCAAATGCAAACTCATGCATTTTGGTAAAAAATAATCCTATGTCTACTTATGAGATAAATAATACACCATTAATTAAAGTCTTGTCAGAAAGAGATCTGGTATTGTCATCAGTAATGATCTAAAATTTACTGATCATAACAATCTTTTAGTTAAAAAGTGTCATCAGTTAATAAATTGTATTTTCCAAAATTTAAAAAGCAGAGAAGCAGATGTGCTCATTCCGTTGTATAGCAGTCTAATAAGATCAAAATTTGATTACTGCTCCCCATTTTGTACACCAACTTTAAAAAGAGGTAAGATCTTAAAAGGGAAAGTACAAAGAAGATTTACAAAAAATATAAAAAATTTAAAAATGCTTCCATATGAAGATAGACTTCAAAAACAAAATCTTTATTCTTTGGAATATCGCTCTATTAGAGGTGATCTATGTTTAGTATATCGTGCCACCAGAGAGAAGGCCTTATTTGAAACCCTATGTTTAGAATGGAGTCACTCCCTAAACACTACTAGGTCTCATAATATAAAAATTATGTCATATCTAGCCAAAACTAACAAGAGGAAAAATTATGTTTCACAACGAATCGTTCCTGTGTGGAACTCATTGCCACAGGAAGTGGTAGATAGTGCAAGCCTGGAATTGTTTAAAAATAATCTGGACAATTATATGGGAGAAACTAAATATTATTACCACCCAGGTTAAGGGTGGCGAAGTCAAATTGGGCTTGTCCCTCAATTTCGTATCTTCCTATGAACCTGTGGGAAAGATGGTTGAAATTTATTATGAAGATGGGGAGGAATGATAACCCCTGGAACCTGATGGGTCTCCTGAGTGGGAATTTGGCTCCCCTCCTAGGATTTCAGAGGACTGTACATTCCATTATTCCTTTGTAAGGCAGATTGTGAACATCCTCCGCATTTTCTCCAATGAAACCGAGCAAAATGGGGAGGAAGTAGTGGAATTAATGGATATTACGGGACTAACACCCACAAGAAGGTTGCTTCTTCCCACTTACAAATCCATTAAAAAAGCCAGTAAAAAACCTCAGCATCCACCTCAACTGTTGGCATTGACGAAAAAGTAGAGAAAAAATATCAGATGAACAGTTAGGGGGTTTACTCCAACCCTAATCATGAGGGGGTGGTCCAGGACGCAGCCTGTGAGAAGGCCAGGGTGCTTTTCTCCTCCTAGCCTATGAGTACAATTCCTGGAAACTGGATAGTGTGGCTTAAAAAGTGTATCTGTCAGCTTACCTTGCATACGCAGCTCAGTACCAGAAAACATTCTGGAATTCCATACTTGCACTAAGTGAAAAAGCATCCGGTGATGTAGCAAAAGATATGGCTAATACAGCTAGATCAGCAACGAATGCTACTAAGTACCAGTTCCATATGGCAGTGGATACAAGTGACATTGCTTCTAGGGTCGAGGCCCATACAGTGTCTTTGAAAATGTATGCCTGGCAGAGACTCACATACACACACAGTAACATAGAATTTGCTGGCAAATAAGGACCATTTGCTGGCCCGGCGGCGCTGCGGGTTACGCTGGATGCCACACCTCGTGCCACGCCAGCGACCTGGGTTCGGGAACGAGCTGGGAGTCGGCGGGGGGGTGGTCGAGCATCTGGAGGACTGCTCTCTCTTCCCAGGGGAGGGTGTGAGAGACGCTCGCTCATGAAGCGACCTCTGGCAGTGGCTGGAGGTTCGCTGGCTGAGCAGTGTGGTGAATGCCAGGGTGGGCGGAGCTACGGCACTACGTTGCCTCGCTGGCCATGCTCGGGACGGCAAAGGAAAGAAATACCCCAATCCTGGGGATAGATGAAGGCGCCTCAACCTTCACAGCCCACACTCCCAACTCTGGGCCATCTTCTCACTCATGCCAGGCTTGTGTGTGCTGGGCACTTTGCCCTATAAGATAGAGTGCCCTGGGTGAATAGGGCAGCCCTACCTCCGGAGGGTCCAGACCCAGAGGTGGTGCTTGGCAGCACGGGGGTAGAGTTGTCACGGCGGGAGGTAGAGGCTGAGAGCTCCGAGGTCGCTGGAAGGAATTCTCCAGGGTTGGAGATAAACAAAGTCTAAAAAAAATAAGGACCATTTGGTCCACCCAGTCTGTCCATTTTTCCCTACCTACAGTATTACCACAGATCTGCTTGATCTCCGGCTTATCCCCCCCCCCACCACTGTTCCTATTCCCTAAGGTTCCCTTATGCCTTGTTTCATGCATTCTTGAACTCTGTCACTGTTTTCAACCCCACCAACTCCACTGGAAGGCAGTTCCACGAATCTACCACTCTCTCTGTGAAGAAGTACTTCTGCACATCTCTCCTGACACTACCCCCCTCCAGCTTCGTAGCATATCCTCTTGTTCTTGATCACCTTTTTTTTCTGAAAAATGGTTCTGTCCTGTACCTTATTTGCCTCCATGAGGTATTTAAAGGTCTTTGCCATATCCCCCATCTCCATCCTCTCTTCCAGAGTGTGCATGTTTAGGTCCTTAGTCTCTCTTTGTAGGGCTTCTAATGCAGGCCCTGCACCATTTTAGTTGTCCTCCTCGGGACCACCTTTGCTGTATGCCTTTCCAGAGATGTGGTCTTCAGAACTGGACACAGTACTATAGGTGGGGTCTTACCAGCACCCTATACAGAGGCAACACCACCTCCCTCTTTCTGCAGGTGATACTCCTCCCTGTGCCATCCCAGCATCCCACTAGTCCTCCTAGCTGCTTTGTCATACTGCCTGGCTACCTTTAGGTCATCAAATATGATTACCCACAGGTATGTTCCTGTTTGGTGGTTGTCAGTACCACTCCACCAATTTTGTACACTGCCTCTACGTTTCTCTGCTCAAGTACTGGTTGTTCTTCGGAAACACACAAGAAGCAGAGTAATTAATTCTGTTGACGAAAAGCAAGTTAGAGGACCTGGGCTTTCTCGAGTCACAAACAAAACCAGTTCATGTTGTGGACGTCATCGGCAGAGAACAGGATACCCTGCAAGGGAAGGCCTTTCTTCCGCATGCAAGAGTGGCAAATCTTGTTTCAGTTGCAAACTTCTTTTCAGGCAGGTTACCCAAGACCCGCAAGGAATTTTCTATAGTTGCTGGGACACCTGGCCTTGTCCACTGCAGTAGTACTCAGGAGCCAGGTTCCAGATGAGAGATACCTCGTACCACCTAAGGGATCACTGGGGTTACAGATGGGATTCTGTGTCCAAACTGGTGTCTGTCACAAAAAACTTACTAAGGGCACTGATATGGTGGAAGAAAGAGAACAACTTCAGAGGGGGAATTCCCTTCCTCCAGCAATCTCCCACAACTATCCTCACAACAGATGCCTCCCTCCTAGGTCGGGGGTGCCCACCTGGAAGATCTTGCTGTACGTGTACCTGGAGCACACAGGAGGCTCAGAAACATAGCCTCCTAGAGGTTAGCGCAGTGTATAGGGCAATACAGGCCTTTTCCTCCCAGATTCAGGGTCAGTCTGTCCAGATCTGAACAGACAACACCACAACAATGTATTACATAAACAAATAGGGAAGCACAAGATCTTTAAAGCTATGCACAGAAGCCATGAAAATCTGGAACTTTGACTATTCCCTGAGCACAGAGCTATCAGTAGTACACCTGCCAGGGAAAGACAATGTCCTGGTAGACTCTCTCAACAGAATCAGCCAGGGAATCCATGAATGGACACTGAACCCTCAGGTGCTGGCATCAGTGTTTGGACGTTGGGTATACCAGAAATAGATCTGTTTGCTTCCTGGGAGAACAGTCAGCACCCACTCTTTTGTTGCAGATTCCCAGTATCGGGGTCAGTTCCAGAGGACAGACTGGTTCTGGACTGGACAGGGAAGTTTTTATATGTATCCCCCCCCCCATTCCCACTCTTACTGAGAGTACTCGTAAAGCTAAGAAGGGTGTCGGTAACAATGATTCACATACCACCAGACTGGGCCAGGCAGATCTGATACTCTCTGCTCCTGTCCCTCTCCAGCAAACCTCCTATCAGTATGCCATTGAGATACAATCTGCTACACTGTCTCAGGGCAGGATAACGTTTCCAGACTGGAGTCTGTTCTTTTCTGTTTTCATTGAGCATTACTCGTTGCAGTGCTTTATAATTGCTGCTCTGTGGTCTGATTTCAGTTTAGATAAGTGTTAGTCTGCCTTGTTTTCAACATTTAAACAGTTGCTATGTACTGGGAGTGTAGTTGATTTTTGTTGCATGATGCTATTTTGTTGTGTTTGCACATGAATAGTGAAGTTGCAGGCACGACATCATGGAGTAGTGCATTTCTTACAGCTTTGGATTCTATAGACAATGGCTGGGTGAGTGCTGTCCATTTTTCTACTCTTTTTTTTATTTTGGTAGCCATTTATCTAGATTTGGTGGACACAGATCACCTAGCTCAGAAGCATATCTGATGTTAAAAAGGGTGGGGGTGGGGGCATGACTGCACAACAGAGTTTAAACTTCATTCTAAAGTTCCATATTTAGTATAGCATACCAAAACTCCAGGGCTGCTCATTCCAGAGGAATGATTGCATTTAGTGAACATAAGTGGTGGATCCCCTAGGAAGAAACATTACTACGGTGAGTATTTTTTTTCCTTGTGCATCAAATATCCTCTGCCTATCACTTGAGTATGACCCCACCAAAAATGAGACTGAACATGTGAGTTGTAATCCAGAGGAACTAAACTGAAAGCTAAGAAAGAAAAAAACAGATATGGATTAAAAAATACAGTACTATGGATACAGCTTGCTTATTTCATACCCCAAATCAAGATAATGTTATACTTTGATTTTGAAGACATCGTAATCCGTATCTCAAATATTGGGATATAATTGGCAGCTATCAGTCTATTGAGCTGCCAGTTACTTTAAATTGCAACCAAATTCACCAGTCGTCTGCCTCTCGTAGCTTTCTGCAGAAAGCTAAAACAGTCATGTTGGCTTCTCTCTTACTGGGGAAACTAACATAAAAATCTGATCTTAGCCCTCACTTTAGTCTGCAACTGTCTTCAGTTTCCATCACCTGGAATGACTGCTGGGCCACAGATGTCACTACTTTCCACTCCCTGCCTTGGTGGAAGATTGCATTCAGCCTCACTCAGGGCTATGGACTTCCACTGTGTCCTGCTCCATTGAAGAATGAAAAAGAGATCTAATGAAAAAGAGATCTACTCAGGACCAAAGCTTTCTGATCTGCTTTCTCTGGATTGTTGTTGCATAATGCCTGGTTACAGTCTACAAATTACTGAAAAGAGGCCAGATGGGGCAACAGGTGTCTGCTCCTTCATCCTGCTTTGAGGAAACAGCCCCCAAGTGCTCAATTCATTTACTCCACTTTCTCTTCTAAGTATTTCAACATGCCTCCCTTTGTATGGCTGCATAACAAGAGCTATGCATGACGCAGGGGTCAACAAATCATATAGCCTGACATCCCCGGCTACCAGTCTTGAGGCAAGGACAGGCATGAGCCAAGCAGCCAGTTGTCTCACAGACAACCAACTTAAAAGTTAGACTTTTTTTCTCTCTCTCTCTCTCTCTTGTACTATCCTTGGTTGCTGCTAGGGTGTTGGGATTCTACCACAACTGAGATGCATCACATGAGAGCTGAGTAGATGCGTTGTGTGGGCTCTGGAGCATCAGGAGCAAGCAGTGGTCAATGGAGCAAGAGAGCAAGGGAAGATGGCAACCTCCCAGCCATCACAAGATGCAGGTATTGTACAGTTCATCACAAATGGCAGCGGCAGTGAGTATGGGCCAATGGAACTAGCACTGCATGCGAAGTACACACGTGAAACAATGCATTAGGCGGATAGTCATCTGGAAAGGGGAGCACACTTGCAGCAGATAGTTTAGAAATAGAATTATGATTTAAAACCAAAGGAAAGTGACTGAAGGGGTGGGGGATGACAATGGAGCTCTGCAGAAAAAGGCTGGTCAGGCCATAGGGTTGGATCGGGATTGATCAGACTGCACTGCAGGAGGCAGTATAGCGTGTCACAAATTCGCTCAACCTGTCAGCCCTCTACTCATTAAAGTGCCAACCTCTGAGCGTATCATTTGCGGACAGTGAACAGTACAAGGTAACCCTCTTGTCTGCTTTGTGGGTTCGAGTCACCTTAGTCTCAAGTTCTGGAGGGATTCAAACTGATAACCCCTTGTTAGCGTACCCAATTATCAGGCTCAGATAATTCTGTCTTCAGGGGGCCAGATATCTTAGCCTACGGGCACCTGACCAGGACTACAAAATGAACCCTTTGAACTCTATGCAAGACTTCAGAAAACTCTGTCCATTTCCCAGTTTGGTATCAAAATAAGCTCTTACACAGTGTCAACTATAACCTTTAAAAGCTCCACTTAAATAAAAAGAATATCAAGGCACTCCAGGCAGTTTCCGTTTTAAAATATATATCTTTACTTTAAAATAGGAAAACAGAAAATATTACAGAACAAAATATCCCAACACATACAGCCATAAAACAAACAGGTTTAAAGTGCAAATTCCTACAAATAATAACTTCAGATTAATCTTGTCTAAGGTCCTTACTTCAGTGCTTTGATGGTCTCTCTTCTCTCAGTCAGATAATGAAAGTGTGTGTCCAGGTTCTCTCAGCAGTTAAAACCAGTCCTGAGCAGGCCTTCTCTGAGGTCACCAAACTCTGCCTTGGTGTAACAAAATCTATATTTTTGATAACACCAAGATGGCCTATTAAGGTATTTAAAAAAAATAAGAGATGACGTAATGCATTTCCTCTCCTTATGTTTGACTGGTCAGAACCAGTTTGTGCTTTGCTTCACCCACACATCAAAAGTCTCTTTGATATGTCACTGTATTTAAAGCAAAAGTGTATTTGAGTCCTTAATCCTGTCTGGGCTTTGGTATCTACACATCAAAGGTCTCTCTGATGAAATAAGCTGGTTTCCAGGGCTGATACCAAACACACATACATGCTCTTTTCATTATGACACCTAGAGCAAAATCAAAGGATTTCCCTGGGGATGCCATGAATGGCTAATTTCATTTCCTGGGATCAAAGCAAATTTAACATGCTAATTGAACCTCAGATCTCTGTAGTTTAATATACCTCCTGTCCTTAGAACTTATGCCTGGGGAGGTTTTATGTGTCACTAAAGCAAGACAGTGGTTTCTCTTGACACAGTCCATCACACATTTTTTTTATATGAAAAAAAAAACAAAGATCAGAACCAGCCGTCCAAGTGTGACAGTTCCTCTCCACCTAGACTAAATTTGGGGGCTCTATTCCCCTGCATGGGATGAGCTTCCTAAATCAGTTCACTCCTTGTACACCCTGGACAACCCGTCTGACTTCTGATTGGTCACTCCGGCCGTATGTAGAATGGTCATATCATATCCTTACAAAGCAAGACTCCATCTTAGTAGTCGACTATTGTTTTTTCCCCATCTGCGTCAGCCAAACTAGGGGGTTGTGGTCAGTCTGCACCACAAAATGCTGCCCATACAAGTATGGCTCCAATTTCTTAAGGGCCCACACTATGGCAAGACACTCCTTTTCCACCGTGGAGTATGATTGCTCCCTGGGAAGTAACTTTTTTCTCAGGTAGGCTATGGGATGGTCTCTCCCTTTGCTGGATGTCTGGCTCAGTACTGCCCCAATACCCACGTCTGAGGCGTCAGTCTGAACTATAAAATTTTACTATAGTCCGGACTTGTCAAAACAGGAGCACTGCACAGTGCCTCCTTTAGTTTGGAAAAGGCTTCCTCACAGGTTGGACCCCAGGTAATGTTCTTGGGCATCTGTTTCTTTGTCAGGTCAGATAGGGGAGCAACCAGGGCACTGTAATTTGGTACAAATTTTCTATAGTACCCTGCTATCCCAAGAAAACTCCTGACCTGCTTCTGAGTTTCTGGTCTGGGCCATGCCTGTATTACCTCTATTTTTATCTGGTTAGGATGGAGTTGTCCCCGGCCTACCACATGCCTGAGGTATGCCACTTCTCTCATGGCCATCTGGCACTTCTCGGCTTTGACAGTGAGCCCGGCCCTCTGTATCCTGTCCAGCACTTCCCTAAGGTGGTATAGGTGTTCCTCCCAGCTGGTACTAAAGATGGCAGTGTCATCCAAGTACACCACGGCGTACTCCTCAGCACCATTTAACACCTGGTTCACCAACCTTTGGAAAGTGTCCGGGGCGTTCTTCATTCGGAAAGGCATTACTTTGAACTCAGATAAGCCTACCAGAGTGATGAAGGCTGACCTCTCCGTAGCGCTGTCCGTTAACTCTACCTGCCGATACCCCTTTGTCAGGTCAATGGTCGTAAGGTAGGTTGCCCTCCCCCCCCCAACTTGTCCAGGAGTTCTTCCGTCCAGGGCATCGTGTGGGCGTCTGACTTCGTGACGGCATTCAGTCCACGATAGTTTACACAGAAACAAGTCGAGCCATCTGGCTTGGGTACAAGGACTACGGGTGAGGCCCAGGGACTGTGGGACCTCTGGATTACCCCTAAATCCAGCATCTCCTCCACTTACCTCCTAATGTCCTTTTGGACAGCCTCTGCCACTCGATATGCTGTCCGCCATATGGGCGTCTATGTCCTGGTCTCCACATCGTGTGTCGCTAAGGGGGTTAGTCCAGGCTTGGTGCTAAACAAGGGGGCAAAGTCTGCTAAAACCTCCCTTACTTCCTGGATCTGCCCTGGGATCAGCTGGGGAGACAATTTTACTGCCTTCACAGAGAACTCCCACTTACTTTCTTCTAGCAAGTCCAGAAGGGGGGGTCTCCTTCGTCCGTCCCCTCCCCATGACTACGCACTGCGAACACCATGTCAGCCCTATTTGCATATGGCTTCATCATGTTGACATGGTACATTCTTTCTGTCTGTCTACGGTCAGGTAACTCCACAATGTAGTTCACGTTATTTACCTTCCTAACCACTTTGTACGGTCCTGCCCACTCAGCTTACAGCTTGTCTTTCTGGACCGGAATAAGGACCATGACTTCCTGACCCACCATGTACGAGCGAGCTCTGGCTGTGCGGTCGTACCATACCTTTTGTTTCTGTTGGGCAACTGCCAGGTTGCTCTGGGCTGTCCCCATAAACTCCTTCAGCCTTTCCCTAAACCTAAGGATGTAATCCTCAAGGGGAGTTCCCTGGGTGGCGTGCTTGCCTTCCTAGTCTTCCCAGATCAAGTCTAGGTGCCCACGTACCCAGCGTCCATACAGAGTTCGAATGGGGAAAATCCTGTCGACTCTTGGGGCATCTCCCTGTATGTAAAGAACAAGTGGGGAAGGTATTTCTCCCAGTCCCTCCCATGCTGTTCAGCAAACGCCTGGAGCATTGACTTTAGGGTACCATTGAATCATTCCACAAGTCCATTGGCTTGTGGGTGATACGGTGTCTTGCATCTCTGCGCCACCCCACACTTCTTCCATAAACATTTCATTAGGTCCGACATGAAGGAGCCCCCTTGATCGGTGATTACCTCCTGCGGAAACCCAACACGGGAAAAAATCCCAAGTAAAGCATCTGCCACTTTGTCTGTCCTCAGAGAGGATACGGCGACTGCTTCTGGGTACCGGGTGGCATAATCCACCACAGTCAGGATGGAATCTCTTCCCTGAGGAGCTGGGGGTATTTAAAGGCCCCACAATATCCATTCCCACCCTCTGGAATGGCTCCTCCACTATGGGCAAGGGGATCAGGGCGGCTTGGGTTTTCTTGCCTGCCTTCCCTATTTCTTTGCACCGGTGACAAGTCCTGCGATACTCCTTCACCTGCTAGGTGAAGTTAGGCCAGTAGAAATTCTGGGCCAACCGCTGTGTAGTTTGTACGATTCCCAGATGACCAGATAAGGGAACATCATGGGCAACCTTGAGCAACTGCTCACGATATCCCTGGGGAACGACAAGCTGCCTGCCTAGCATCCTTCCCTCTGTCTGTACTGCCTGTGTATACATAAGTCCATTTTCCCAATAAACCTTATGTCTGCCGTCACCTCCCTGTGTGCTCTCCGAGTCTGCCCAAGCCCTTAGCTTCTCTAAACTAGGGTCACTCCTCTGAGCAGCTGCAAACCCCCTCACACAGTCCCAAGGCATGGGACAGGCCCCCTTCCATCGTTAAACTAGGCTCCCTAGCACTAGCGTCTCAGGTCCTTCAGGATAACTGTCAGTCCCATCCCTCTGACAAGGGGTCACCCCTCCCTCTTCGGAGTAACCCTCTGTAGCTGCATGGTTACTTGCTACCGGGAAAATTTCTACCCCCTTTTTATCAGTCTCCCCATCTGGAGACACAGACTGGGGAACCAGCCTCTCAGTGGATTCCACACTGGTTTCTGTGGGGTTCAGGGAACTACTATTTTCCCTTGCCGCTTGGCTACAGGTAACCGCACATACCATCCCCTGCTGGAGATTGTTACCTAGGATCACATCCACTGCTAATGTGTTAACTACAGCCACCTGTTGCACATTTCCCCCTGTTTCACCCCAGTCCAGGAGAACACTAGCGAGTGGCAGTGTTTTCTCTTCACCAGTAAACCCTTGTACAGTTATGTATTTATTGGGTGTAAGCTGACCAGGCTGTACCAGATCCCCCTTTACCAATGTCAGGGATGCACCTGTGTCCCTTAACTCCTGTGTCTGTACACCATTTACAATGACTAGGTGCATGTGTTCCCTCATGTTCACTGGCATGCCCTCAGGGACACGCAAACAACCCACTTCTTTTCTAGCACCCTGATGTGTATTATGACTTGCATTTTTGGGGCACTGTCTGGCAGTATGCCCAGTTTCCTTACACAGCCAGCATGCATTTCTTACTTCAGATAAATCTTTTCATTGAAACCTGGGGCTAACTGGTTTCGGTGGAGGCAGTGAGGGTTTTAGCTGCCCTGAAGGTGCGCTTTTCCCTTTCTGCGCTGCCACACTCACCCCATTCACTCTCAGAGCAGGTCTGCTCTTGGCATAGTGGTCCGAGTGTTCAGCAGCCTCTTACACTGTTTTTGGATCTCGGTCCTCTAGTCAGGTTTTTAGCTATGCTGGGCAAGCCCAATAAAACTGTTCTAATAAAATCACATTTTCAATTTTATCAACAGAGTTTGTCTCAATTCCTTCCCACCAACGTTTAAAAAACTGACGTTGTTCCGTGGCTAGCTCCTCGTAGCTCATATCAGGGCTTCTCCTGAGCTTACGGAATTTATCTCTGTATGATTCAGCAGTTAATTCAAACTTTTTTAACAGTGCAGCTTTTAACTTGCTGTAATCGTCACTGTCCTCATTGTTCATTTGACCCAGTGCATCCCGAGGTTTCCTGGTAAGTAGCAGGGATAGCTGGAAGCTCCAGGACTCTCTAGGAATTTTAGCCTGAATACAGACTTTTTCAAAACAGTTTAAAAAGGCATCCATGTCCTCCCTGTCCTTAAACTCAGCTATTAATTTGGAGTTCAATTTGTAAGCCAGACCTGCAGTCCCAGTTAAACCCAAGCCACTTACCTGCTCTGATGCTGCTGGTCGGAGTCGTATCTTCTCCAGTTCGTGTTGCCTCTGGCGCTCCTTCTCCTCACAGTCTGTGTCTCTCTGTTCTCTCACTGCCTCTCTGCATTCGCATTCTCTCTTCTCCTCTGCAGCTTGCTGACGCTCCTCACGGTCTGCCTCTCTCTGTTGTCACTGTGCCTCACGGTCCGCCAACCTCTGTTGTCGCTCTGCCTCACAATCCACCTCCCTCTGTTATCGCTCTGCCTCCAGTTCCATCTTGTGCAGCTCAGTTTGCAGCTTGAGTACCTCTGGATTCAGGATACTGGTGACCTTCCCCTGCTGCTGTGGCCCTTCACTGACAGTGGCCCTGCTGTCCTCCTCATCGGCTTGGGACCCCTCACTGGCCTCTAGTCCTGCCACACTCGAGGTCTGGTCCCTTTCAGTCACGGTCTGTGACTCGCTGCTCTGGGTATCTGCTACCATCAGGACCTCTGTAAGGTTCTGCTTTTTGACTGTCACCTCGAACAGGACTCCTCTGTCCTCGCACAACTGTTTTAAGTGCTCTGCAGTGTGCCTGCTGTAGTTGGACGCCATCTTTCCTGACAACTGCTAATCTGACTGGCACTTTAGAAAAAAAAAAATGGGTAGAAACTTAACTGTAAGCCAAGGGATTTAGTTCTGTTTCCTTTTGAAATAAAACACTGCCTTTCTTTTTTCTAAGTGAGCTGAATGGTCTCAAGCTGACACACTGAACAGTGAAGCTTATACCACCAGACTTTTTATGCCACCGCTGCCAACCAGTCTGTCACAAATTCGCTCAACCGGTCAGCCCTCTACTCCCAAAGTGCCAACCCCTGAGTGTATGATTTGTGGACAGTGGACAGTAAACAGTACAAGTTAACCCTCTTGTATGTTTTGTGGGTTCGAGTCATCTTAGTCTCAAGTTCTGGAGGAATTCAAACAGATAACCTCTTGTTAGCGTACCCAATTATCAGGCTTAGATAATTCTGTCTTCGGGGGGCCAGATATCTTTGCCTACGAGCACCTGACCAGGACTACAAAATGAACCTTTAGTACTCTCTGCAAGACTTTAGAAATCTCTATCTATTTCCCGGTTTGGTATCAAAATAAGCTCTTACACAGTGTCAACTATAACCTTTAAAAGCTCCACCTAAATAAAAAGAAATGTCATGGCACTCCAGGCAGTTTCCATTTTAAAATATACATCTTTACTTTAAAATAGGAAAACAGAAAATATTACAGAGCAAAATATCCCAACACATACAGCCTTAAAACAAACAGGTTAAAGTGCAAATTCCTACAAATAATAACTTAAGACTAATTTTGTCTAAGGTCCTTACTTCAGTGCTTTGATGGTCTCTCTTCTCTCAGTCAGATAATGAAAGTGTGTGTCCAGGTTCTCTCAGCAGTTAAAACCAGTACCGAGCCGGCCTTCTCTGAGGTCACCAAACTCTGCCTTGGTGTAACAAAATCTGTATTTTTGATAACACCAAGGTGGCCTACTGAGGTATTTAAAAAAAAATAAGAGATGACATAATGCATTTCCTCTTCTTATGTTTGACTGGTCAGAACCAGTTTGTGCTTTGCTTCACCCACACATCAAAAGTCTCTTTGATATAAGTCCCTGTGTTCAAAGCAAAAGTGCATTTGAGTCCTTAATCCTGTCTGGGCTTTGGTATCTACACATCAAAGGCCTCTTTGATGAAATAAGCTGGTTTCCTGGGCTGATACCAAACACACATGCATGCTTTTTCATTGTGACACCTAGAGCAAAATCAAAGGATTTCCCTGGGGTTGCCATGAATGGCTAATTTCATTTCCTGGGATCAAAGCAAATTTAACATGCTAATTGAATCTCAGATCTCTGTAGTTTAAAATATCTCCTGTCCTTAGAACTTATGCCTGGGGAGGTTTTATGCGTCACTTAAGCAAGGCAGTGGTTTCTCTTGACCCAGTCCATCACACATTTTTTTTATATGAACACAAAAAAAATTATAACAAAGATCAGAACCAACAGTCCAAGTGTGACATAGCGTAGTGGTTAGGAGCACTGGGCTGCAAACCTGGAGACCTGGATTTGAATCCCACAGACCCGACTTGCATACTGTGTGGTCCTGAGCAAGTCACTTAACTTCTCTGTGTTCCCAGGTCGCACCTGAAAACAAGCTTTGGCTTAGTGTGTCTTTCCTGGTTAAACAATTTCCCCTTTCCACACTGAATACAGCAAAGCTGCTAATTGAAAAAGAATATATATAAAAAAAAAAATGATTTAGTGCTCTGGAAAAGGGAGTGGGTTGTGCAGTCCGATGAGTAAGGGTTAAGGAAACTAAAATCAAACAAACAGGGTTATGTGGGACAGGAGTCTGATCTCTGTCTTTACAGCCTGACATTACTAATTGAAAAAGAAGGTATATTTATAACTGGACTACTGACTCTATCAGGACTACTAGTTTTAGTCCAGCCACTTCTTCAGTGACAGATATTTATTTCTGAGATTGTCAGCCCCTGACATGACATAGTTCAATTACATTGGTAAGGGGCTCTGGTAGTATGTGATTGCGAATGCACTACAGCTGCCTTCTTCTACTGAGTGGAGTTGAAGAACATCTGTCCGCATAATCTCCATTCACAGTGCAGTTGCTTCCTCCTTCCCCCAACACTATTCTCTTCCTCTCCTCCACTGCTGGAAAGTTGCCGGCCAGCCCTTTGAAGTCTCCGATTACTATCACATCTAGCAATTTGCAACTGCTTAACAACCCTCCCTCAATCCCAAAATAATAACCGCTGTCGGGTGTACTGGATGGTCATTTTTGTTAAAACTTAACTTAGAAACATAGACTTCAACGGCAGATAAGGACGGCTTGGCTCACCTAGTCTGCCCATTTCCCTACCTATAGGATAAGCTGCAGATCCTAGTTACTCAACAGCCTACTTCTTCCTACCCCCCCCACAAGAATTGCCTTATGTCTGTCCCATGCATTCTTGAATTCTCCCACAGTTTTAGACTCCACAACCTCCTCAGGAAGGCTGTTCCATGCGTACACCACCCTCTCTGTGAAAAAATACTTATAGGAGCGTGGATATGTTGTTCGTCCACACTCTTTGGCATGTACCTTTCCCCTTTAAATCTTGCCAGAAGTCTTCAAGCTGGATCCTCCCACCCACCTGGGTGGTAAATACCTCAGCTCCGCCCCATGATGCCAGATCTTCCTTTCTACTGGAAGATTCAGGTTCCTCGTGCTACTTCTGCAGTACCGTGAGCTCCTGGTTCTAATGATGTTTTTGCATTTGCTTTCTTTGAAACTTCATTGTGGGTTCTGATTCCGATCCGAGTGCATCGGACATGGAGGACAAGTCGTCCCCGGGTTTCGCCGGTGTCCCTGCGGACAGAAAATGTCGCGCACTGATCCCCACTTCTGATGCGTCTATTACTTGGGTGTCATGCATGACACCACCTCTTGCACCATTTGTCTGGCCTTCCATCCCAATGTCCTGGCAGACCGCAAGGCATGCCTAAAACTAGGGAGACCGGAGCTTCGTAACCCACTGGTGAAATCGGAGGAAGCCAGGTGGGCGATTTCCGCAGCTGCGGGATCCACCGATCAGCTCGAACAGATGGCGGCTTTCGAAGAGGAAGCTGCTCAAGCTTCGGCCAGCCGAAGTGTTTTCGTGCCGCTTAACCTGGGCTCCACTTTCACTGGGTCCTTTCAGGAGCTCTGCCAGTCTCTCCCCACCAGAGGTGAGGTGCCCTTGGGCTCACACTCCTCCCGCCCTAAGAAAAGGGACAAAGACCTTAAATCTTCTTCTGCCCGAAGAAGACGTTCCTGGGACTGAGAGTGGTCCGATTCTCAGGATCTTGCGGTCTCGACCTCGGTCGAGATTGCTTCCTTGGCCACCAGCCTCGGACCTTCCGTCAGGCCAAAGGCACTGAGGCCGAGGTCTGGCCAGACAATCAACCGTTGTCGCCCGACCCGGTCGCCGACTCCTTGGGAGGACACCCATCCTTTCCTTCCCCGACGAAGAGACCCTTCCCTCGGGTATCCCGATCAAGGGACAGGAGCCGGAACCTCAGTTTTCACCGAATCCGGCCTCTCCCAATCAAGAGAGCCGACACCCTCGGTCTCGATCGAGGACTAGGATCCCATCGGTTGAAAAACCAAGAAAGGGTCACAAACACTCCCGGAAGAGGCATTGCCACTGATCCTCATCCTCCTCGGATGAGGAGAGACTTCGACGGAAGCTCTGTTGGCATTATGAGAAGCTTATGAGGCAACAGCTAATTCTGACCGGTCAAAAGCCGGCTCCACCAGCCATTACTTGGCCCCAGCCTCTTAGGCCGACCGCCGGACCCTCCGGAACCGAAGACTCCGGTTCTCCCTCCGGTAGGACCAGCACACATTCCTGTTCGGCCTGTTCCGTTCTCCCCACCAATTTTGGTGGAGCCACCACCTAAGCAGCGTCAGGGAGGGGCTCCCTCGAAAGAGGGCTGGACAGATACGGGCCTGCCCCGTCGTCTGTCTATCACTGTTGTCCCTGATTGCCCTCGGTGTACTGAAGGGGACATAGGCGGAGACCCCTGTGTCCCGACTCCTCGGACTCGGAAACAACTGGTCTTCACTCACACCTCGATGATGAGTTGTCAGTGACAGGCCTGGAGGAAGGTCCTTCCTCTTTCCAGGGCATCCTCTGACTTATTTCAGAGTTCACTGGTATGTCCTTGGAGCCTATCTGAAGGAAGGCGGAATATCCTCTCACGGATATCCTTAAAAGGGGGGATACCCCGATGGAGGCCTTCCTAGTGGCTGAAGCCATTGTTGGCCTGGCCCTTGAGCTATGGCAGCGCCCTGCCTCTTGCCCGGCTCTGTCTGCCTGCATGGCTTGCAAGTACGCTGTACCCATAGGGTCCTTGGCGGGCTTCACAGAGCATCCCTCAGCCGAGAGCCTTATGACTGCCTCGGTGTTTAGACGCACGGGTAGCTCAGCGGATACTGACTGCCCTCCGGACAAGGAGTCCAAAAATATGGACCATTCTGCCCGGAAGGTATATGCGGCCTCATCCTTGGGCCTTCATCAGGCCAGCTCGGCAGTGGTCATGGCACACTTCTCTCACACCTTCTTGTGGTCGCTAGATGAAGTCCTCCCTCATCTCCCAGTGGACATGCAGACCACGGTTAAGCAGGTCCATGACCAGGGCTGTGCTGTTGCAGAACAGCAGCTCCAGATGGCCTTGGATATTGGAGATTCCTGTGCCCGTTCACTAGCAGCCGAAGTGGCCACTCGCCACAGGGCTGGTTGAGGTTATTCTCTTTTCCGGCGGATACTCAGCACAAGTTAGCTGATGTGCCCTTCCTTGGCACCGATCTCTTCGGTCCAGGAGTGGCAGGTCACCTTCAGCGCATAGAGCAGTCCAATGCCACCTTGGATGCCACTTCTGCAAAAGGTTCTTCGGGCAAAAACCAGCAGAAGTGCAAGAAGAAGCCTTTTCAGCACTCTTCTCCTGCAGTTAGACAGCCCCCCTTCCAGGGAGGTCAGCAGCAACAGCAGGCTCAAGCTTGGTGCTCTAGGCCCAAGCAGGGTCTCCAACAGCCCCACAAAGGAGGCCGAGGTGCCGGTCCAGGAGCCTCCTCCTCCTCCAAGCCTGTGCATTGACGGGTCAGGGGTGGTCACCCCATACCCATACGCCAGTTCTGGGTCCTCCCGTGGGGGGCCGGCTCCGCCACTTTCTTTCCGCCTAGTCCAGTATCACCTCGGACAGGTGGGTCCTGGAAGTGGTCGGTCGGGGACTGCCTCTAGAGTTTGAGCAGTACCCTCCCTGCCGATCCCGTGCCCCACGGGAGGAAAGGATCTCAGTTGGCACTCAGTCAGCCCTTCGGGATGACATTGCTCAGCTCCTCTGCAAGGAGGCGGTAGCTCCAGTGCTGGATCCTCCTACAGATCCAGGCTTCGTGTCCGAGTACTTCCTGGTGCCCAGGCGGGCGTGGGGTTGGCGCCCCATCCTAGATCTCCATGACCTGAATCAATATCTCAAGTCTCGCACCTTCCGGTTGTAACTCTGAATCCGATCATACCATCTCTGGAGCGAAACATATGGTTCTGTTCACTGGATCTACAGGACGTGTTTTTTCCATGTCCCAATCTGTCCGTCCCACTAGTGGTTCCTCCACTTCAGGGTGGAAGGGACCCTGTATGAGTTCCAAGCCATGCCATTCAGCCTGTCATCGGCCCCTCGGGTCTTCACCAAGTGCATCGCAGTGGTGGCGGCCCATTTACAGCGTCAAGGGGTTTGGATATACCCCTACCTCGATGATTGGCTCCTGGCGGGTTCCTTCCTGCAGGAGGTGGAGAGTCTGAACCTGTTCCCAATTAGGCCTCCTGATCAGTGAGGCCAAGTCGAACTTCGTGCCCTCTCAGGTGATGGGCTTTATCGGGGCAGAGCTCGACTCTTGTCAAGCCAGAACTCGGCTCCCGGCAGACAGGGCAGAGGTTCTTTCCTCCTTTGCCCAATCATTTCTGGTTGGGCATTTGCGTCCTGCCCGGGACTTCCTGCACTTTCTGGGTTACATGGCGGCATGCATCTCAGTGGTCCGTTGGGCCAGATTGCACATGCCCCCCTCCAGTGGGAGCTGGCCACTCTGTGGACTCAGCATCAGGGTCATTTCGACCAGCTGGTCACTGTCACCCAGAAGATGTGGGATGCTCTCCAATGGTGGACCATCCCAGGTTGTCTGCAGGAAGGGATCCTATTTGTCCACCCCACCCCAAGCCGACGGTCGACCTCATGACCGATGCCTCTCTCTCATGGGCTGGGGAGCCCACATGGGGGGCCACAGAGCCCATGGGTTCTGGACTCCTGAGGAGTCCTGATGCCACATCAACCTGCTAGAGCTCAGAGCAGTCAGACTGGTACTGTCAGCTTTCGCTCCTCAGCTCTGGGGTCAAGTGGTTCAAGTCCAGACGGACAGTACCACGACCATGTACTACCTCAACAAACAGGGCGGCACGCACTCCCATCTGCTATGCAAGGAGTGCTCTGGATCTGGACCTTCTTCAGCCGGTTGGAGGCGGATCTCCTTGCCTTCCATGTGGAAGGAGTCTCGAACCAACTGGCGGATGCTCTCAGCCACATAGGCCAGACATCCCATGAGTGGTCTCTCCATCCAAAGGTAGCTTACAATCTGTTCTCTCTTTGGGGCAAACCATTGGTGGACCTGTTTGCCTCCAGGGAGAACACCAAGCTGAGGCTGTACCATGCCCACCCCACCCCCCAGCAGGGCTCGCTGCAGGGGGATGCCTTTTCGAGGCTGTGGACCCCAGGCCTCCTGTACTCCTTATCTTCATTTCCCTTGATCCACAAGGTGTTACTCAAGGTGAGGAGGGACAAGGCAAAGGTGATCCTGGTAGCCCCAGATTGGCCCCACCATTTCTGGTATCCAGATCTCCTCAGCCTCAGCTGCAGGGCCCCGGAGCGGCTTTGTACATGCCCGGACCTGATATCATTGAACCAGGGGGAAGGTAATCCATCCGGATCTTCAAGCCCTGCACCTCACAGCCTGGTACCTGAACGGCTAGAGTTCCAGGCTGTGGGTCTTTCCGAGGATGTCTACACTGTGGTGGAAGCATCTTGTAAGGAATCGACCAGGAAATGGTATGCCTTCAAATGGAAAAGGTTTTCCATTTGGTGTCAGGGTAAGAGTCTGGACCCCTTATCCTGCTCTGTGGCTAACATTTTAGACTACCTTTGGTCTCTCTCCAAAGGGGGTCTACGGTCATCGACCCTTAGGGTGCACCTGGCAGCCATTTCT
Source organism: Neoceratodus forsteri (assembly GCA_016271365.2). Lineage (NCBI taxonomy): Eukaryota > Metazoa > Chordata > Ceratodontiformes > Ceratodontidae > Neoceratodus > Neoceratodus forsteri. Next base: position 766,202,460 of record CM028131.1, on the reverse strand, counting down.
GCTTACCAGGCATGGGATGGTCAGTCAACATTGGCACAGGAGACAGTGATCGGGTGCTTTTTTAAAAGGCCTGGATCACATATCCCTTCCAGTGTCTGAACCTCCACCTCCGTGGGATCTTTTGCTGGTTTTGGCAAAGCTCATGGGCAAGCCATTTGAACCCATGCACAAGTGTGAGCTCTCACACTTGTCGTGGAAGAGTGCCTTCCTGGTGGCTATCACGTCAGTCAGAAGGACAAGGGAGCTCCAGGCACTCTCGGTGGACTCCCCTATCTGGTCTTTCACAGGGACAAAGTTGTCCTCGCCCCCACCTGAAATTCCTTCCAAAAGTGGTGTCAGAGTTTCACCTTAACCAGGTGTTGACTCTGCCAGTATATTACCCTAACTACACCTCGGACGCAGAGTACAGGCTCCACACCCTGGACCTTAGATGTGCTTCTCCTACTCCAAGGAGAAGACGGCGGAAATTCGGGGAGAGGTTCGCCAGCTGTTTGTCACCTACGCTGAAGCCGCTTCTGGCAGACCTGCAGCCAAACGGACCACTGCAAGATGGATTACATCATGCATAGGTCTGTGCTATGAGTTGGCAGGCAAGGAGCCTCCCAGAGGGATAAGAGCTCATTCTACCCGCCATACTGCTGCATCGGTGGCTGCTTCCAGCGACATCCCTATCCAGGAAATCTACAGGCTGCTGCCTGGAGTCAGCAAACACCTTCATTACCCATTACCACATCGACCTTGAGTAACGTCGGGATGTTGGTTTTGGGGCCTCGGTTCTCCAGTCTCTGTTTCCTAAGTAGGGGGTGTGCGCCTTGCCTTCCTGCTCCCAGAGAACTGCTAGGAGTCTGCCAAAGGTGTGGATGAACAAAATATCCACGCTTCTAGAAGAACAGGTTACTAACCTGTAACAGTAGTTCTAGGAGTGGTATATGTTGTTTAACCACACGCACCCACCCGACCTCCCCGGCTTTAGGCGCATCACCTTGCTTCCAGTGGGCTAAGATCTGGCGTCATGGGGTGGAGCCGAGGTATTTACCACCTGGGTGGGTGGGAGGAGCCAGCTTGAAGACTTCCAGCAAGATTTAAAGGGGAAAGGGACATGCCAAAGAGTGTAGATGAACAACATATACCACTCCTAGAACTACTGTTACAGGTGAGCAACCTGTTTTTCCTCACATTGCCCCTGAGCCATCCCCCCTCTATCTTCAAATTGTGTCCCCTTGTTCTTGAACATCTCTTTTTCTGAAAGATGCTGCCCTCTTGGACTTTGTTGATTCCACTGAGGTACTTAAAACTTTATATCATGTCCCCCCTCTCCCTCCTTTCTTCAAGGGTATATATATTAAGCTCCTTTAGTCTCTCCTCGTATTTCTTCCCTTGCAGACCCTGCACCATTTTAGTTGCCCTCCTCTGGACTGCCTCCATCCTGTCTATGTCCTTGCGGAGATGGGGTCTCCAGAACTGGATGCAGTACTCCAGATGGGGTGTCACCAACTGTCTGTACAGAGGGATAACAACTTCCTGTTTTCTGCTGGTGATGCCTCTCCCTATACATCCCTGTATACCTCCATCCCTCCCTACTGCCTTCTCACATTGCTTGCCAACCTTAAGGTCATCTGATATGATTACCCCCAGGTCCCTTTCTATTTTTGTTGTTACTACCTCCCCCCCCAATTGTGTAATCTTCCCCTGGGTTTTTGTTTCCCAGGTGCATTATTTTGCACTTCTTTGCATTGAATTCAAGCTGACACACTTCTGACCATTCCTCTATCTTGCCAAGTCCCTTCTCATCCTTTCCACACCTCCTTGTGTATCAACCCTGTTGCAGATCTTTGTCTCGTCTGCAAAGAGGCATACTTTTCCTTCCAGTCCCTCTGCAGTGTCACTTAAAAAGACATTAAAAAGGACTGGACCCAGTACTGAACCCTGCGGTACCCCACTAGTAACCCCCCTTTCTTCAGAGTGGACTCCATTTACAATTACCTTCTGTATCCTGTTGTCCAGCCCATGTTTTACCCAGGCTACCACCCTGGGACCCACTCCCAGGCTGGTTAATTTGATTATTAATCTTTTGCATGGGACTGTGTCAAATGCCTTGCTAAAGTCTTGGTAGGCCATGTCCACAGCCCCTCCCTGGTCTACTACTTTGGTTACCCAGTCAAAGAAGTCAATTAGATTCATCTGACATGACCTTCTCGCTGTGAACCCATGCTGCCTTGGGTCCTATGCCCCACTGGCCTCTAGGTACTCAACAATTCTTTCCTTCAGAAGTGATTCCATCACTTTCCCTACCACAGAGGTCAAACTGACAGGTCTGTAGTTTCCTGCCTCTGTCTTGCTCCTACTTTTGTGAAGGGGAATCACATCCACCTTCCTCCAGTCCTCAGGTACCACACCATCCTCCCATGATTTGTTAAAAAGGGTAGTCAGTGGTGTCACTAGTTCTCCCCTTAATTCTTTTAGAATTCTGGGGTGAATTCCATCAGGCCCATTTGCTTTGTCCACCTTCAGTTTTAGGAGTTCTTTCAGAACCCTTTCTTCTGTGAAAGGACTGGGATCAACCCATCCAGAGTGCTTCTGTTAATTGGATTAGGCACCACCCCCTCCTCTTCCGTTGTGAATACTGAGCAGAAGTGTTCGTTCACTATCCCTGCTTTTTCACTGTCCCTCTCTGCCCACCCACCGTCCATTCTGTTCAGCCTCACTGTCCCTCCCTTTGTCTTTCTATGCTCCCTGATGTACCTCTAAAATGTTTTATCCCCCTTCTTAACCGAGTTGGCTATCTTTTCCTCGGTTTGGGGCTTTGCTATTCTGACTTCCTTCCCTGCTTCCTTCTGCCTTAACTGGTATAGTTCTCTGTCCTGCTCCTTCTGTGATTGCTTATACTTCCTAAATGCTATCTTTTTCTCCCAAACCTTCCCCGCCACATCTTTTGAGAACCATAATGGCTTTTTCTTTCATTTTGATTTGTTTATTTACTTCACACAAAGGCTTGTTGCCTCTGTGATGGCAGTTTTGATGTTTCCCCATTGTTGCTCCACCCCTCCTCCTAGCCTGTTTGCTAGTGCTTTTCTAAGGCACTCTCCCATCTTGCCAAATTCAGCCCCCCTGAAGTCCAGTACCCTCACTTTTGTATGGCTTGACTCCGTAGCTGAGTTTATCGTGAACCACACTGTTTGGTGGTCACTTGTTCTCAGATGGCTACCCACTTCTAGATCTCAGATCCTCTCACTGTCCCCATTTGAGAGTACAAGGTCTAAGATTGCTCCCTCACGAGTGGGTTCCAAAACTAGCTGTCTGAGGCATGCCACCTGTAGGGCATCGAGAATGGCCCTGCTCTTGGATGTGGCTGCAGCAGAGGTGCTCCAGTTAACATCTGGCATATTCAGGTCCCCTATCAACAGTATCTCCCCTTTCTCTGCCATCCTAAGGATGCCTTCTCTCATATCCTTGTCCATTTCCTCCCCATGAGATGGGGGTCTGTATACAACCCCTGATTGTGGTGCCATTTCCAGTCTCTAAGGTGACCCACAGTGCCTCATCTCCTCCCTGTTTACTCTTTTGTTCCATTGCTTTCATCCCTTCCCTTACATAGAGAGCTACTCCTCCCCCTCTTCTCCCCTCCCTGTCTCTCCTGTAAGTAGTGTACCCTGGTATGTTAACATCCCAGTCATGGTTCTCTGTGTACCATGTTTCTGTGACTGCTACGATATCCAGGCATCTCTCTTCCATCAAGGCCACCAGTTCAGGGAGCTTGTTGCCCAGACTACGGGCATTGGTACTCATTACCCTCCTTTTCTTGATGGTCTTACCCCTTTCTGCCCCATCCCTATCCTTATTGCCTTTGTCATTTCTCCATTTACCCTGCCCTTCTCCCTATCAACATCTCTATCTTGGTGTTTACCTCACTTACTACCCTGATTATTTTGGGGGATCTAGCATTCCTGCTCTTTTCCAGTGCCTCCACCCTTGGCTAGTTTAAATGCTTGCCATTGAAGAACTTAAACCCATCACCTAGGATCCTGGTTCCCCTCCTGGACAGATGCAGACCATCTTGCCAGTATAGGCCTGCATCACTCCAGGTGAACCTCCAGTCCCCAGTGAAGCCAAATCCCTGAGCTCTGCACCAGTTTTTCAACCACTGATTGAATCCCGTGGTGTGGAGAACCCTAGCCTCACCCATGCCATAGACAGACAGCACCTCCGAGAAGGTTACCGTGCGTGCTACTTATCTAAGGCCCCTCCCCAACTCCACAAACTCTTCCTACACTGCTCTGATCCCTTTCTTGGCCTTGTCATTTGTCCCTAGGTGGACAGTGACATCCAGCTCCCTCCCCCATGCAGCTGCTCCGGCGATCCTGAGTATTCATTGCAATGCTCTGTGTAGCATATTTCCTCCAATACAGACTGCAACAAGTACAAAAAAATACAGAATTTGTGAAATATATTCTCTTTACATCATTACACACCAGAGTTGTTAAATATAATATATTCTATCTGACTGACTTTGCATCTTTTTTTTTTGCTTTTAAACTTTTTATTTATTTTCCAACAAAAAATCATACAACAAATGTAAACAGAAAAAGACAAAAGTGTATGTCATTAGTACAGCCCAACTTATAAGGCATGGCTGTAGCAAAATATACGTCAAGTTTAAAAACTTGATGAGATATAGAGGCTGACATATGTTGCAGCATATTTAGCATATTCATTGATGGAATAGGATATAACTTTAATTGTGGGATTAAGGTTAATAAAAACAGAGGGAACAACAAGCAGCACATGTATCAAAACATATCTGGATAACTGTATAATTACGATTATGAGGACTAGACTAAGATTGATAACAGTGGCAACAAATTAGGTAGCAAAAGTGCCTATGAGGGACAACCCAGGATGGCTTCATCCACCCCTGTTTTGGGAGAGATATAATGTAAGTATGGTTGCCAGCATGCATAGTAGGATCCCAGAGAGTTAGAAGCCAGATGGAAGAGGCGGTCCAAAGTTGAGAGTTGAGTTAGTGTAGCCCCTGAAAGGAAGGCAGATCAGCTGTTCACCACCTACAAAGAAGAAGCCTCTTAACCTGCATGCTCGAGAGTGCAAGCCATCTGTGCTCCACACCAGTGAATTGTGGTGCCTCAGAGGCAACACCCAGTAAGAGCAGGGCAGGCGAGTGAGGAATTGTTTTCGGAAGGACCAAGGTCCAAAAATGGCAGACCTGCCACCACGTGGACTGAATTAAGGGACAGGACCAAAGGATATTAAAGAAGTCACCTCCTGGACCTGGACAGCTGCAATGCCAACAGCAATTGGAGGGTAAAAGCTTTGCTTCATGGAGGATATCCGTAGTCCTATACCAGAGATGTAGTATTTTATTTTGAATTGGTCTACTCCTCGTATCCTTAAAGGTTCTGTGTATAAAACTCCAGCATTTCTGCCAGTTTTGCTCAGATAAGGTTGTTTGCAGTGCACAATCCCATTTTGACTTAGATTGTTGGGATTGGGTAGGCAGGGTGTCACTGAGACTGGAGTAAATGTGGCCTGCTAGTCCTTTCTCATAAGAGAGCCAGCAGGATAGTATATCGTGCTTGGGAATGGAATGCGTAGCCTGATTTGTTGACTGCAGCAAACTCCTGATGTGGAGAAATCTCCAGAAGTCTGATTGCAGGAGCCCCCATTGATTTTTCAACTCCTGAAAAGAGTTCACAGCTGTTTTTTGGATACTAGAAGGTCTTTTAGATAATTAATGCCTCCCATGATGGCTGATCTAGAGGTTTGTGATTGATGGTAATACCTGGGTTTCTCCAGAATGGAGTGAAAGAAATACGAGCTGGTTCAGTGCAAGCCTTTTTGTGTAGTCTGAACCAGTATTTAATGGTAGGACCGATTAGTGGAATGTGCAGCCATGGCTCTAGGAAAAGCAGAGTAAAAAAGTAAGGGAAAAGAGTGGTGTTTATTATTTGGTTTCCATAGTGTTCCACTGAGGTGTCTCAGCCATACGTGGTTTAAACTAGTGCAAGGCTGCCGGCCCGGTGGCACTGAGGGTTGAGGTGCTGGATGCCACACCTCGCGTCACGCCAGCGACCCGGGTTTGGGAAAGAGCCCGGGGAGCTGGGGGTTGGTGGGGAGGGAGTAGGATCGGCGTCCGTAGGACAGCTCTCCTCTCCCTGGGGGGGTCCAGGGGGCATCCCGGCACAGGAGGGACCCCGGTGGGAACCCGGAGGTACCTCAACTGCTGGGATCAGAAAGCGTAGTCGGAGGCAGATGCCGGGCCAAGGCCTTGAGCGGAAGGCGCATGCTCGGGGCCATTAGGCGTCAGTGCCGCCTGCCCGACATGGGGGTGGAAAAGGAGGGCACTGGTTGCGGCGGCATGATGGCCGTCCCAGCTGGACTCTCCCGGTACCTGGGCGCGCGACAGTGCTGGATCCAGACTGGGTGGGTTGAGCTCCGGAGGGAGTGCTCCCCACCCCCTCGCCTCGGGGGGTAGTCGCGGGGCCTAACTGGGTGGCCGGGGGAAGTTCCAGGGGGGGTCGGCGGCTGGACAGACCTGCGGGTGATGCCAGGACGTGTAGGTAAGCAGACCAGTGGCCCGGGGAGATAAGAACAAAAAAAAAAAAAAACACTAGTGCAAGGCTTGCATGACTCTGAAAGCTCAGAAATAACCCTCAAACCAGGGTAGACACATCCCCCCCATAGTGCCACTGATCCTGGCAAACCAACTGGGTGGAAGTGCAAGAGGAATATGAGAGAAAAGGTAAGAATCTTTTGGAGTAGTCACCATTTTAATTGCGACCGTCTTCCCCACCATAGTTAGTTAAAGCAATTTCCAGTGGTCACATTCAGGGTGGACAACAAGGGCAGGTGATTGATCTCACATATTTTGGAGAGGTCGTGCACAATTTTAGCATCTCAATAAGTGATGCCATCCAAAGCCCAGGTAAGGCCATGAGGTGCTATAAATTATGGGAAGCAGAGTGGATTTAAAGGCAAGACTTCAGTTTTAGATTTACTGATTTTTAATCCGGAAAGCTGATTGAAGTGGTTAAGAAGGGTGAGGAGGGGTTCATGGGATGTGTTAACAACCTACGGGGATGAGGGGATCATCCACGTACATGAGTGTGGAGTACCGAGAGGAACCCCCCTTGATTCCCATGATCTCTTTATTTTGATGAATTGCAGCTGCCAAGGTTTCCACTGCCAACACAAAAAGGAGTGGAGAGAGGGGGCAGCCTTGCTGAGTACCTTGGGCTGGGGGAAAAGGGTCCAACAGCAAGAAATTCCTAAGGACTCTAGCAGAAGTATGGGAATAAATAAAGCGGATCCAGGTTTGAAAGCTCTCACGTAGTCCCAGGTGAGCTAAAACTAATTGCAAGTAGTCTAATTCAATGGAATTAAACACCTTTTTGAGATTTTTGGTTACTGCAGCTGTAGGGGTGTGTGTAGGCCCTTTGCTACAAACATACTGTAAGATTGATAAGAAACATAGAAACATAGACTTTGACGACAGATCAGGACCACTTGGCCCACCCAGTCTGCCCATTTCCCTACCTACTGGATAAGCTGCAGATTCTAGTTAACCAACAGCCTACTTCCTGCAACCCCCCACTATAATTGCCTTGTGTCTGTCCCATGCATGTTTAAATTCGCCCACTGTTTTAGACCCAACAAACCTCCTCAGGAAGGCGGTTCCATGTATCCACCACTCTCTCCGTGAAAAAAAATTTCCTCACATTACCCCTGGGCTGTCCCCCCTCTATCTTTAAATTGTGCCCCCTTGTTCTTACACATCTCTTTTTCTGAAAGATGCTACCCTCCTGGACTTTGTTGATTCCCTTGAGGTACTTGAACATTTCTATCATGTCCCCCCTGTCTCTCCTTTCATCAAGAGTATACATATTAAGCTCTCTGTCTCTCTTCATATGGTTTCTGCTGCAGGCCCTGCACCATTTTAGTTGCCCTCCTCTGGACTGCTTCCATCCTGTCTATGTCCTTGCATAGATGAGGTCTCCAAAACTGCACACAGTACTCAGATGGGGTCTCACCAACTGTCTGTACAGAGGATAACCACTTCCTTTTTCTACTTGTGATGCCCCTTCCTATGCATCCCAGTATCCCCCTGGTTCTCCTTACCGACTTTTCACATTGCTTACCCACCTTTAGGTCATCTGATATGACTACCCACAGGTCCCTTTCCATTTTTGTTGTTGTTAGTACCTCCCCTGCTATTGTGTACTCTTCTCCTGGGTTTTTGTTTCCCAGGTGCATTACTTTGCACTTCTTTGTATTGAATCTAAGTTGCCATATGTCTGACCATTCCTCCAACTGATCCAGGTTTGAAAGCTCTCACATAGTCCCAGGTGAGCTAAAACTAATAAGGGAGTGGATGTGATCAGAACTATAGCAACCTTTGACAAAGCCCACCTGGGAGGGGTGAATGAGTGGGGGCAGTAAAGGATATAATCTATTGGCAATGGCTTTAGTGTATATTTTACTATCGGCATAAATTAGAGAGATGGGGGCGTCAGCTAGTTGCTAGGGTAGGATCTTTCCCCTTTTTAGGAAGTACAGTTATGGTCACTTCCCAGAGTATGGGAGGAAGAGTACCTGAAGCTTTGGCTTCCAGGTAGCCTTGTAGGAGAATTGAGGAAATGAGGGGGTCTAGAGTCTGCCAAAACTCAGCTGTATAGCCTCCCCCCTTTCCATCTTGTGAGCCCTCCCTCGGAGCCTTCCCGGAGTTAAGCAAGAGGAGGGCCTGGGAGATTTCTTCTGTGGTCAGAGGCATCCAGTTGGGCTGCCTGCTGCTGGGTGAGTTTAGGTAAATCCAGAGAATCTAGAAACGTTTGGATGGTGGCCATATCCCTTTTCTGGGGGGACAAATATAGGGTGGCATAAAAGGAGCGCATAATGGTATTAACTGCTGTTGGGGCAGTACGTACTGAGCCTGAAGGGTCCTTTAATCCAGCAATAAAATACTCTGCCTGCTGTTTCCTAAGCCTGTATGCAAGCAGCTTCCCTCACTGTTCACCTCCTTCCCAGTACTTGGGTCTGAGCCCGAGAATGGAAATCTCAGCTTTACATGAAAGAAGTGTATCTGTTTCTATTCTTAAATTGGCTGTCTGCCTATGGAGGTGGGAATGAGGGTCCAGCTGGGTTGTGGCTTTAAGATGAGCCTCTGTTATATGGAGCACACCCCCTAACTCCAGGAGATGTTCCCTTTTCTTTCGCCTGGCTGAGGCATACCCAATAATCTCACCCCCCCCCCCGAGGGTAGCCTTATAAGCCTCCCATATATTCCCAGCCAAGGTATCTTGTATGTTATTCTCTGCAAAAAAAGAGTACAGTCTCTTTCTTTACTCAAAGATTAAAATTTGGATCTTTAAGTAAAAGAGGGTCCAGCCTCAAGGAGGGGGATTTAAAAAAGGGGGGTCCCTCCAAAGAAAATGTAGATGTACTTGGGGCATGGCTCGACAGTACCATTGGGAGGATGATGGAATCCACTGCAGTTTGATTGATATCTGGGGAGGTAAATTAGTAGTCCAGCTGAGTGACCTGTGCACCACAGAATGATGAGTATAATCCCTATCTTTCAAGTGGATAAGGTCTGCCATACATCAGTCAAACCATGCTCTTGTATCATCTGGGTGAGGGCTTGTGCACTGCGCAGTTGAGGTTGGGTATCTCTAGGTAACTTATCAACACTGGGCGCAAGAGCTAAATTGAAATCACCCCCTTGGAGGTTCGGTGTGCCAACAGGGGCCAGCTCAGCAGATTTTGTTCTAGTTGGTGAAAAAACTTAGGATTGTCTTTGTTTGATGCATAAACATTACCTAGGAAAATGGTGCAAGCTTGTGTGTACATAAGGACAAAGACCCAGCACCCCAGGGGATCAGAATCTGTGGGAGCTGGGGTCCATCTAAGGGACTTATGAAGTAGTACCACTATCCCCCTTTTATGTGTGGGAGCACATGCATGGAATTCTTGACCAACCCATTCTTTCACCAGCCGAGCATGATCATCTGCAGTGAGTTTGGTCTCCTACTTAAAGGATACCTGAGAGTGCAGTCTTTTTAGGTGAGACGGAATCTTTTTCTGTTTTACCAGAGGATTTAGGCCTCTGATGTGCCAGGTATGGCAGATCGTCAGCCATATGTTGAGGTGAGGGAAAAAAGGTAGAGTATACGGGATGCTGTGTACACTAGCCTGGGTAGCTTGGGCTGGGATCCCACTTGATTGAAGGGGCCTAGTCTCTGTGGGAATGAAGCATTTCAGGGTTTTAAATAATTAATTAGCAGTTTTTTTCTTGGGATGATGCTAACTGTACAGAAAGTATTTATATAGATCTTCTAGAAGTGCTGTGTTTGTTAAACACAGTGAGGCAAGAGCTATGCATTTTAACAAAGATTTAGCACTTTTATGAGCAAAATGCTAATCAATTTTTAGAGTTAAATAAAACCCTGCATTTACATAAATGTGCTGGAAATTAAGGCAGTCTCTAGATCCTGGCCACTTAGATTCAGGGGTGTCCCTGTTAATTCACTCAGTCAATCATGAAGTAGTCTATTATCTGACCAAACAGGGTAGAACTCACTCTTACCCTGTGTGCTGGGAAGTGATAAGGGTTTGGGAATGGGTGGTGGCTCATGAGGTACACCTCATTGCAGTGTACATAGCTGGTGCCATCAGTGTTGTGGTAAACAGTCTCAGTTGGTCTGTTGTACAGTCTTAATAGTGGAAGTTTCAACAGGATGTGGCTGGCTGACTGTTTGACGTGAGGAAGCCAGAGTTGGACTTTTATTGCGTCCCCACAAAATAAAATTAAAAAATTGATGCTTTTTTGTTTACTTGCTCTAGGGCATGGAGGTTTTGGGCAAAATTTGTTGTCCGTCTGCTGGAAAGGGAGGTTCCTCTGTGCCTTTTCTCCACTCCCTCTAATTCTTGGGGTCTTAACCAAGCTCAGGCAGGAACTGGCCACAATAATCCTGGTGGCTCCTGTGTGGTCCAGGGAGATCTAGTCACAACTGCTGTGGGCTTTAGAAGTGAAGGTTCCATTTCCATTATCTCTACTGCCAGGGCTTCTGTCCCAGAAAGCTGCCACTGCAGATTGCTGTACTTGGACCTTTCATCCCTGTGGCTCCATGCCTGGCTCCTGAGGACATAGAAGTCTCTCTCACTTTGTGGTTTTAGCCAATGTCTCAACTATCCTTCAAGCAGCCAGGAAATATTCCACCAGGCACACCTGTTCCTAACGTGGAAGCAGTTTAGTGTATGGTGCCAAGGGGCCTCCCTGGACCCTTTCATGTATCCTGTGTAGACAGGTGTACCAGCCTGATCTTTCAATTTATGATGCAGAGATTGGTATTTCTGCAGATTCCTGTGTAGATAGACCTTGCCTTTCAGAATTTGCTTGTTACCCCCAAGAAAACTGGTGGATGGCCCCTCGGGGGGGGGGGCCTATTTCTGATTTTGGATGTTGTGGGCCCTCCAGGACCCATAGCTCGACCTAGGAATGCCCGATTTTACAATTCCAAGGTGTCATTTTCTACATTTATTGCCATGCCAAGTTGGATGGAACAACTTAGAAAATCCAAAATGACCACCAAAAGTCAATATGGCTGTCATATCGCTAGTAAATACTTGATTCGCTAATAATTTACAAATCCATAGCTTCCAAGATACCGATTATCAATGACTCATGAACATCTATATATTGACCATGTATTCATGAACATTTATGACATCTATATATTGCTTTGAGGCTCCCTGTTAGACACAGGACCAAATGCACACATTAATACTACATAAAACAATTGAAATCATGAAGCAGTTTACTGCTAAAATAGTTTGAAGTACATACAGTAATGCTTAAAATCTAAATGTTGTATGTGCTGATTTGTTTTTTAGAATTAAGTCATTTTATCAACGATTTGACCCAACACTATGAATATTTTGGGTCAACAGTACACCTTGGTTGTAATGTCCAGTTTTGAAGTCATTATATTGGAGTCCACTCTGGATCTGAACTGTCACATTCACTCACCAAGCTTGAAAATTCGTCCGTAGAAGTTTGTTCATTGGCTACCGATGTGTCGTTTTCAGTGTCATCATCTCCTATACAATCAGTCATTGGCGCTGTGGTTGAAGGTTTTTGTTTGGTCTTCTATGTGTGTCTTTGAGGTGTTGACTCACCTTCGTCGTCTGCCTCATCTCCGTCAGCTGCACATTGTCGGCCGGCTAACCTTCCGCTCTTTCTTCTGTGACGTAGGATGTCCGGTAACTGAAACCCAATGAACCGCACAGGTTTCAGCGTTTCATCCTCTCATTTCCATCCTGACAAACAAGGGTCAACTTTCGGGGTTTGTGGCTCTCTGCAGTGGCGCCAATAGTAGGCTACGAGATTTGCTCTGTTTATGTGCTGACATAGACTCGCTGGGTCTGGTAGAATCATTTGCGTAGTCTTCACTTTCAGGTTATTGTATTCCCTTACTCGTGTGTCTAACAGATCCTCTCCTACTGTACTGTTTTATACGCAGTGTTGAATGAAGGTCTTGATGTTTTGTTCAGTGTCTTGTGAAGCATATGTGCTCTCCCCAAGCCCTGAAAGGAGATTTATTCCTTCTTCAACCCTGTGAGAACATTGAAAGACTAATTTCTTTGATACCTTGTAGAAGTAACTCGCTGCATCGCATCCAGAGACAGCATGGTATGTTGGCAAATTGAGACTTGCAGCGTGTCCAGTGTGATCGTATATAGATTCTATGTTTACAACTAGGTCTGGGTCGATTTGGAGCATCCGTGGTGAATCTAGAAGGATCTTTGCGAAAGAGTAAACCATCAGGATGAGGATGTCTGTATCTTTGGCTCCGACAACAACTGGGCCTTTCGCCAGAGCACAATGCAGCATTATCCTCATATCTGCCTCCTCATGGTTGCAGGAAAACAGGAATTCTTCTGATAATAAGTGGGTATCGTAAGTTTCTTCTGACATCCTCTTGTCTAACATACTCATTGAAGCGCTGTATGAGATCTTTTTCATTGTCGTTGTTGTGAAGGTACTGCTGACACACCTTTCCCTGCGGCATCTCTTGCGAATCTGAGCCCATGTGAAGTCGCATTCCTCCTGTTCCTACCGCTCGCTCAGCTCGTTCTTGCTGTTTCACTGAGAACTCCTGCTCATCCTTATAATTGTCAAAACCGACGATGACGTCTGCTGAGTTTACTGTAGAGGAAGGTGTGAATGCAACAAGAAGTGCTTTCCAAAGGCTGTCCCATGTACGCTGTGCAGGAACTGCTCTGATCATCGCCATGGTGTTGTATATTTACACTGAGCGTAACGGAGGAGGGGAAGAACTTCAAGCTTCTGCTTCATCGATGAGATAATTTCTTAAGACATGTTTGGTATTAGGTTTGTAGAGGTTTCTGTCCTAAGTTGCTATTGCAAGAGGATATGTTGTGAGCGGATGGGAAAATGCATCTTTCTTGTTGGGGCACTTTCAAACAATGATACCGAGAGCCTGACAGTCTTCTTTCAAGACTGATTCCGCTTTGGGTTTCTTTTTCTTCTTGTCCATTCCTGTGGAAATTCCACTGCGTTTAATAGGCCTGAAGAAACCAACTTTCCTTGATAGGAGGCAGTCGTTCATAAATGCACTCAACATAACTTCCCCTGTAGCCCTTGCCTTCAAAAGGCCCTCTACTGTTGCCGGTGGTATTTCAGTGCCCTTTGTGATGTGTCTTGCTACAACCTGACATGGATCTGAATATGCGTAAAGTTTCTTCACTAGCTCTTTCACGTGACCATCATGTTTCTTCATGGCACCATATGTCAACTCATTGTGTGTGGCCGATGTTTTCAGAAGCATCTTTGCCTTCAGCGACAGTGAATTTTAGCGAGTTTGTGGGAATTCAAAACGAAGTCACCAATCAGCTTCCTCAGACGTACTGTAACCACCTCTCATGTGTCCACCACTCACCTTGACCTCTCTGTTGATTGAGACCTCAGTCACTTGGTCACCAGGTATTGCGGAGAACACCTCGCTGGACAGACTAGCCCCAATGCCATATTCCTGCAGTTCATTGTATGTGTTCTCATTGACGGTTTTCAGATTGATGCGGTCTACATGATGCCATGTCAAATACCGAGAGTAGTTCTGATGGTTGAATGCAAACAGTAAAGGTAGAATATCTCGTTGAGCCTGCAGATTCAAGTTCAGATTCTTGTCTCTGTATGCGGCAACCTGGGCGAGAAGAGAGCTGGAGTCACCAATGTAGCTTGTCACCCACTGTCCCATGGTGCCAGAGGTTTCCAGCATTCGTGATTGCACTTCAGGGAAAGATTCATCCAAGAGGACAAGATTCAGGGGATTCTGCCAATACAGATCTTCTCATGTTGATGAGCTTTTCTCGTAGTCGTCGGTTAGTGAGCCATGAATCTTGGATCCCATGAATCGTAGGAGAGCCTCGAGGGACTGTTTATGTAACCTCATCATCTAGAATAGTGGCGTCCTTCCAAGGCCTGGTCAGCAGATCCATCTGCTATTATCCCCACCTGAACCTACCGGTCACGAAGTCCCATAGCACTGTATCGCTTGTAGAGGATCTTCTGCCTCACCATCAGTTCATGAAATCCTCCCATCAAATTAACCACTTTTGTATATTTTTCTTCTTTCCACATTATTTGTGCAATCTTGTGGAAAACTGCATGATCGCTATGGCTGAAAATGTGGTCAGTTTGTAGGTCATCCTTTAGATGCATGAGAAAGTCAAGGTAATATTTGCAAACTGCATCATCTAGTTCACATGGTATAATGGGCAGGAAATCTGTTTCAGATTTGAAGGTAGTGGTCAATGTTGTTTTTTTATCGAAAGCTGTCCATGATCCTAGGACTGGAAGAGATTCATCTTCTCTGGAAGATTCTGTGCTTGCTGCCAGAGCCCAAATACAGTCTTTGCTTAAACAAAGATCAAGCTCGGTCTTTCTTTCATTCTCATTGTAGGATGGGACAGTCAGTTGGGGATTTCTCTTTCCTATTTTATAATCCCTATAGTCAGTAGGTTCTGAGCTCTCAAAGGTTTTCTGGACTTCTCTTGTTGAGCTGCTTGGAATGTTCTGTTCTTGTACTGGCAAATCGCAGATGGCAGCAGGACATGAAATTCGGGGTATATAAATCGTTGGGTTACTGTCATGTGTTGTTGAGACTCCTGTTAATGTCTGTTGCTTACCATCTGAGTTATCAATTGTGACATGAGTTGGCTGTCCATGCGGAATCATGTGCAGTGCATTTTTTTTCTCAGATTTACTATCATGGGCCAATTTCTTGTTTTGTCTTCTGACGTCTGTGTAAGAAATACCAGCCCCCGAACAATGTAGAAGATAATTTTTTTTTTTTTACTATGTTTACACCCCCAGCACTGGAACTCTCTCTGGCCACTCTGCTCACTGGATCCGCTCTACTGCCCGCTGTGGACCCTGCCTTCTTCAAAGTCTTTACTGTCTCCCCAAGGAGACCAAAGGGTCAGAGGCAGGGAACCAGGGTTGTGCATGTGACGGTCCGGCGCTGGGAAGGCTGTCACCTATCTGGGCTGGAGGGTGGTTTTCATATTGGGCCCCCGAAACCGTCCTCCCTCCCAAGCATGACACTCCCCCAATGCCATGGCGCACAGCAATCTTGGCGGCATCTGCCACACTCACCCGACGTGCAGTCCGCATCCTGCAGCACCCCCGCTCTCCACCGGGGGTCGCTGGGATGCCAGACAGGCCCACCACTCACCCCCCCGGGAATGTAGCCCATCAAACACTCAATCCTCTCCCTCCCCTGCCAACTCCCGGCGCCCAAGCTCACTCCTGAACTTATATCACCAGCGTGGCGCGAGGTGTGGCCTCCAGCGCCTCAACCCTCAGCACCACTGAGCCAGCCTACAATGTAGAAGATTGACTGCTTCTTTACTTCCGGTGAGACGATGAATGGCCATGGATAGAACTGTTGACTTTGGAGAATGCTCTCTGGTAATGAGGCGTTGCCAGTCACTAACAATGGACCATATCTTGGTAGCTTGAATTTCTGTCGGGATGGTCGCATAACCTAGAGCATTAATCTTCTTAGAAGGGCTTATAGAGAGAGCTATCGCATTGAAGATTTCCGGAATGGGTTCATAATTATCAAGCTCAGAAAGCAAGTCTCTGTATGCCATAGGAAACTGCAGTGACTCAGTTTGTCTGTCTTTTAATTTCTGATTGATCATCTTTGCAAATGCCTTGGTGATGTCACGGTCTCTGAGCCCAGCTCCTCTCAAGGTTGCCAAAGAATAATCAAGTGGGTTTACTTTTGTTGAGTGAAGAATGAGAGGATTCCCGTGTATCCCCTTCCCCACAGTAAAACCTATCTCATCTCTGAAGTCATTGCTGATAAGATTCTTCAACTGAAATATGTGATTTATTCCAGCGTCGTGTTCGCATCCATGGAACTCGTAGAGGTTATGAAGATCCTCCAGTAACTCTGGGAGTAAATAGCAACATTTCTGTTCCACAACCTTTCTTCTCACAACTTGAAGAAATTATGTTTCAGCACTCTCTGTGTGAATGCTTTCCAATCCGCCTGGTATTTGTCTCTCTCGTTTGCCGACGTAGATGAAAGTGTTATAATACCTTTGATTGTATTTGACATCCGCAGCAAAGACGTCAACATTGGCGGTAGTGACCTTTAAACGTTTGGCTGCACCAGACAAAAGTGCATCATCGGAATTTTCATTACGTAACATGCTTTCGCGCAATGTAATCTTTCCATCTTCGTGTTCAACTCCTTGGAGTTTTTCTTCTGCATTTCCTCTCTTTTTCCTTTTCTTATCACAGACGAAATAGGTCTCATCCTCCTTAAATTCCAACTGTTTCCTTTTACATCGAGTTACATGGACCGCTTCACTGCTGCTGGATGTCTGTGGATCGGGTATGCCAGAGAATTCAGTTTCAGAAGATGGATCCGAAGAAAGTTGTTTAGTTGAGTTGGTGTTTTAATTTCCTTTCACTGGTGAAATTTTGGCGACACCTTGTGTGAACATCTGTTGCTTTTTTTCAGGTTTGTCCCAGCCTCAGAAATTTGGACTGCTACCTGGAACAGGATCCCTACTTTTACTTAGCATTGCAGTTCAGATCTGATCCCTCATAGGAGAGCTGGGTGTGGCCTTGCTTTTTTGCATGGCTTGCTTTTCTGAGGGTTAGTTGCCAGCCACCTGATTGGGTTGGTACTGCTTGGTAGTAGTCATGCTCCTGGCAAAATCCAAGTGTAATTGCTCTTCCAGGTAACCTTTCAAATGAGAGTCATTTTTCCCTCCATACCAAAGAAATACTGTGCCAACCAGGGTACCTCGGTGAATCACTCCCATGACTGCCTGCATACTTCTCAATCTTTTCTCCCCCAAATGTGGAACATTGCCTGTCAAAATGTGGAACAAATGGGCAAAATGTGGAACATTTAATCAAATCTTTACCTAAGAAGCTCAAAACACTGTTAACATGTTGCATTTATGTTCAGAAAGTCTGTTATTAATTGAATAATATATTTTTTGCATCATTTACTATGGATTTTTGCTTTAAAATGTTGACTTTGAATGTGGAACAAGTCCTCACAATGTGGAACAGGGAGCTTTTGTGATGTAAAATGAGGAACATTCCTCGTAATGTGGTACAGTTGAGAGGTATGACTGCCTGTACATCGTACATATTTGAATTTGCACTTTACTTGCATTCAGTTTGCATTTCAATGTATTTTTGCACTTTATTTGTACTCTACTGTTTTTTAATGCATACAATGTATTCTATTGTGTCATATTTTTTCCTATACAATTTCTCAGTTAATGTAACTGTATTGTCTGTATTACCCATTGTGCCATCTTTATGGCACAGGTTGTGCTTGAAAACGGTCCTTTGGTCAGTGCACCTACTCAGTAAATAAATAGATAGATAAAAATTTTATATTAGGGCTCTATGGAGTTGCTGTTGAAGAAGATATGTTCACTACTTACCAGTAACAGTAGGTCTTTGAGAGGATCTCCATAGAGCCATACTTTACCCCTCTTCACCCCCGGCATGGAGGCAGTTTATCTCACTTTGCAAGGCACTGCATATTCTGCATCCTGTTTAGGCCAGTGCCTTCACTATTTCTTTTGAGGGCAGTGTTTTCTGTTGTTATTGCTCCCCCTGCCTCACTGTGCATGATTAGTGGGAGTGGCCCCAATCCTGTAATTTGTGGATGTTTAAGAAAGCCATTCAGCTATGATGGAGAACTTAAATGGATGGGGCTTGCCCATGGATGGCCTGCTCAGTGGAAACAGGAGTGGTGCCGGAGGACTGGAGGAGGGCAGATGTTGTCCCACTACACAAAAGTGGTAGCAAGGAGGAGACTGGCATTCACTAGAAACAGGAGTGGTGCCGGAGGACTGGAGGAGGGCAGATGTAGTCCCACTGCACAAAAGTGATAGCAGGGAGGAGGCTGGCAGTTACAGCCTAGTCAGCCTAACATTGACATGATACCATCAGCCACAATCTCCTACTTGCCCAGATTCAACTAGCAGGGCTCTCGCCTAACTCGGTGAACTGGTTCAAAAGCTACTTAGGCAACCGCTCCCAAAGAGTGAGAATTGCTGGCACACTCTCAGACCAAAGACCAGTCCGGTCCAGTGTCCCACAGGGCTCAATCTTGGGCCCCCTCCTTTTCAGCCTTTTTCTGAACTCACTGCCAGAATCCTGCCCTGAACAGATCCTACTCTACGTGGATGATGCTGTCATCCTGGCATCCCACCATGATCCAGTCCATCTACAAGGTAAACTCCAACAGGCCTTCTCTGCAGTTGAAAACTGGTTCACAAAACAGACTTTTATACTTAACCAGAAAAAAACAAAGACCATGATCTTCTGCAGCTCCCAAAACAAACACAAACAATATCAACTCTCCATTAAAACCAAGCAAGGAATCACCCTTGAACAAGTTCATACCTTCAAATACCTCGGCCTCACCCTCGACTGTAATCTCTCCTATGTCCCACACATCAATAATGTGCCAAAAATAGCCAACACCAGGATGGGCCTACTATTCCGACATAGGAAACATCTAACCCCAGAAGCTCTGTCCATAGCTCCATCATCAGCATCATTGACTACGGTCTCATTATCTATGGATCTGCCACAACCTCATCTCTCAGGCGTGTTTCTACTTCCCTCAATCAAGCCTGCCGACTCGTTACTGGTTCCCACAGTCTCACCCACACTTGCGACCCCTACTCTAAAACAGGCTAGCTGCAACTGAACAACTGAATCAAATACCAAACCTGCATCACTGCTAAGAAAATCATGATGGGAAAGGCACCACCAGGAGTCAGCACCCTCCTCAAATCCAAAATCACCAACCGCAACACCAGGAGCTCTAAGCCCCAAATCCTTCAAATCCCCCACTGCAGCACGTCCCAAGGCCAAAGGTCGTTTGCATACAGGGCTCTGAGTTGGCTGAATGAGCTCTCTAGTGACACCTCATCCACAGCAGTGCTTGGAGCGTTCAAAAAAAAAAAAGATCCGCCACTCCATAACTGGCACCTCCACCTGTGCTTGCACCCCATAACATCTTCATTCCCTACGCTGCTTCTGACCTTATAGGTGTCAGTTTCTGCCCTCTCTTCTTGCACTTACCTGTCCAATGCAACTTCTAATGCACTTGCACTGTGTCTGTCCTGACAAGGCCCCTCAGCTGCCTCACCCTGACCCTCTACACCTTTGCTTTCCCCTACCCTCAGCCCTCTCCCCTTCTTGCCCTCTTCCTCCTATTGTTTCTTGAGTTACTCATCGCTCAGTCTGATTTTGTCAAGCAAAGTTACTGTCTAAAACCAGGTACCTGTAACTGTTTTATGTTTTAGTGTCTGTTACCCTGTAACCAGCATGACGTGGAACCTTTGTAAAAGAGCCTTGGCTCAAAGGTACTTTATAATCCTAGACACAAATAAATAAATAAACATTGGTGGTGAGAATGTTAATGGAATCACTGCTGAAGGAAAGGATTGTGGAATATCTTGAATCCAGTGGGTTACAAGACCCGAGCCAGCATGATTTCATGAGGGGGGGAGGTCACATTGAACAAATTTGATCGATTTCTTTCACTGGGTGACAGAGGATTTAGATCAGGATGGAGTTGCAGCGTAGCCTACTTAGATTTCAGTAAGATTTTCGACACCGTTCCACATAAGAGACTAGTAAACAAGCTGGATAGCTTAGGAGTGGGTCCAAAGGTAGTAAACTGGATAAGAGATTTGGTTAGGGGATAGGCGACAGAGGTGGTGATAAGCTTAGTTCACTCTGAAGAAACAAGGGTGACCGCTGGTTTGCCTCAGGGATCAGTGATGGGACCATTCCTCTTCAATGTTTTTATAAGTGACATTGCAGAGGGGCTGGAAGGGAAGGTCTGCCTCTTTGTGGATGACACCAAAATCCGCAGTAGGGTGGACACTCCAGTGTGTGTGTGTGTGTGTGTGTGTGTGTGTGTGTGTGTATAAGAGAGACC
Source organism: Neoceratodus forsteri (assembly GCA_016271365.2). Taxonomy (NCBI): domain Eukaryota; kingdom Metazoa; phylum Chordata; order Ceratodontiformes; family Ceratodontidae; genus Neoceratodus; species Neoceratodus forsteri. The sequence continues at coordinate 766,181,923 of CM028131.1, read as the reverse complement.
GGGGAAAACTAGAGGAGTGGTCAGGGGTATGGCAGCTGGGTTTCGATGTGAAAACATGCCAAATAATGCACTTAGGGCACAGAAACCTAGGAGCGGAGTGCAAAATGGGTGGCGTGGTATTGACAACAACCAAGCAGGAAAGAGACCTGGGGTAATCATATCAGATGACCTTAAATGTCCAGGCAGTGCAACCGGGCAGTAGGGAGGGCTAGTGGGATGCTGGGGTGCATAGGGAGGGGCATCACCAGCAGAAAGAAGGCAGTGGTGTTGCCTCTGTATAGATTGCTGGTAAGACACCACCTAAGGTACTGTGTCCATTTTTGGAGGCCATATCTCCAGAAGAACATAGACAGAGTGAAGGAGGGCAACTAAAATGGTGCAGGGTCTGCATCAAAAGCCCTATGAGAAGAGCCTTAAGGAGCTAAATATGTACACCCTGGAAGAGAAGAGGGAGAGAAAGGGATATGATAGAGACCTTTAAGTACCACACAGGGGTAAATAAGGTACAGGAGGGAAGTAATTTTCAGAAGCAAAGGTGCTCAGGAACAAGAGGACATGCTATGAAGCTGGAGGGGGGTGAATTCAGGAGAGATGTAAAGAAGTACTTCTTCAGAGAAAGAGTGGTGTATTCCTGGAACAGCCTTTCAGTATAGGTGGTGGGGACAAAAATAGTGGTAGGGTTCAAGAATGCATGGGATAAGCACAGAGGAATCATAGTAGAAAGGAATGGGAGGGAGAAAGAGCTGTACATTGGGCACAGTCTGCAGTAAGGTATGCCGTCGCTACGGCGACAATTTTACCATGACTGACACTACAGCGACAACAGCGCCAGGTTTCTGTAGTATTGGTGCGGGACCTGGCACTGCTTTTTGGGGGTCTTGCACCCCCTCCCCGTATCAACTCTGGCTCAGAGTTGATTTATTTGAATTACAGTGGGGTTGAGGTAAACCCCAGCTAGATCAGTCCGAATTGACTGCCTTTATGCCGACCGCAAATGCAGTCGACATAAAGGTGTCGCAGTAATGTCGGTCAACAATGAATTTGTCAACGGACTGTCATGGATCCTTGCAGTAACAGTGTGGTAGGAAGTAATGGGCAGACTGGATGGGCCAAGCAGTCCTTATCTGCCATCAGATTCTATGTTTCTATGACAGCAAGTTTGGGAGTGTTGCCAGGGTCATAGCTGTGATCAGCAACAGTTGTGAGAAGATGTGATGGCATTTTAAAGAAAAGGTCATTCTGTGTTGTATGGTCATGTTACGTGGTTGTAGTGCTGAGAGCACGTCACTGGAGGAAGTACGAGACAGGTAGTTTTACAATCATTTCATACTATAGCGGGAGCCCAGGGAATTGGTAAGTTCCCATTTAAATAAAAAAGGCCTGATTTCAAAATGGGGGTAGGTGTGGCTTGGGGTTATCGAATGGCCCAGTTGGGGTGTTCATGGCTTTCATAAATGGCCTGGTCAGGGCCTCCAGAAATAGACTGTCCTCACAGTTTAAATAGTGGCCCAGTTGGGGCTTCAGCGATTTGGTGCTTTGATGAAGAGTCCACTTGGTCCTTTGGAAACACCTGGGGCCAGATATTTAAAAGTTAGCACCAGTGCTAATGGGGTTTGCGCTGGTGCTGTTCAGATTTTGGATCTTTTTTTTGGGGGGGGGGGGCTATATTCAGAGGCACCTGTAGTATATGCTTAAGCCATCAGCACTCAGGTGCTAACATAACAATGTGCCCATGCAAATGAGGGGGTCCTCTCCTGCATATGGGTGCAGCGGCATGTTCAAAGGTTTGCGACTGCAGTAAATGGCACCCAAAGTGGAGCTGTTTACTGCCACCAAAACCCACGACTTAACTGGGCACTAGGCCTGCGCCCCCACCATACTGATGGCGGGACGGCTGTACTTCAGCTGCTCGCCCCCATTCGCCTGTCCAGTCATGTCAGACATCTCCCTGGTGTCTAATGGCATCCCCACCCCCGATTACCTGTGCAGTGTGCTGTCAACATCTCCCTAGTATCCAGTGGCACCTCCGACCCACCTCCCCGATCACCCATCCCATGTGCAGTCAACATCTCCCTGGTGTCTAGTGGCACCCCGCACCACCTGATCACCTAACCCTGTGCTGTAATCTCCCTAGTGTCTAGTGGCACCCCCCACTCTGCCCCTGATTGCCCCTCCGTGTGCTGTCAATATCTCCCTGGTGTCTAATGCACCCCCTACCCCAATCACCCATCCTGTGTGCAGTCAACATCTCCCTGCTTTCTGGTGGTATCCCCTGCCCTTACTCCCTCCCAATGCCTCTCTACAGTCTTAATTTACTGCAGTCGTAAACCTTTGAACATGCCGCTGCACCCATATGCAGGAGAGGACCCCCTCATTTGCATGGGCACACTGTTATGTTAGCACCTGAGTACTGATGGCTTATAGAAGCTGTCCAGAGGAGGGCAACTAAAATGGTGCAGGGTCTGCACCAGAAGACATATAAAGAGAGACTTAAGGAGCTTAATATGCATAGCCTCGAGGAAAGGAGGGAGAGGGGGGACATGATAGAAACTTTCAAGTACCTCAAGGGAATCAACAAAGTCCAAGAGGGTAGCATCTTTCAAAAAAAGAGGTGTGCAAGAACAAGGGGACACAATTTGAAGATAGAGGTGGGGCGGCTCAGAGGTAATTTAAGGAAGTATTTTTTCATAGAGAGGGTTGTGGATGCATGGAACGGCCTTCCGGAGGAGGTCGTGGAGTCAAAAACAGTGGTGGAATTCAAGCATGCATGGGACAGTCATAAGGCAATTTTAGGGGGTAGAAGTAGGCTGCTGGTTAACTAGGATCTGCAGCTTATCCAGTAGGCATGGAAATGGGCAGACTGGGTGGGCCAAGCGGTCCTTATCTGCCGTCAAATTCTATGTTTCTATGTAACTGGTAGACATTTGTTTATTTAAACTTTTGGTGACCGGGAAAGGTACACTGAGCCAGGACTCATTTCCAGGTGTGACCCGGGGTACAGGGTACAAAAGAACAGTATTTTTCATGAAACATGAACACAATGTAATACATCAAGAAGTTACATAATTTGCAAGAGCAATACAGAATACAATACAGTTAGGTGGTACAGAAATATGATTAGACTGGTAGTATAGCCAAGAGGTTAGAATAACGAGCTTTGAACGAGCTTGGTACATACAGCAGACCAGACCTGAGTTTGATTCTCACAACCTCCACTTGCATACTGTGTGACTCTGAGCAAGTCACTTAACCACCCAGTGCTTCCAGGTCACCCCTGAAAACAGGCACGTGTACCTTGAGGGCCTTACCCAGTTACCAAAGACTGAAATAAAAAATAAAATAAAGATGAGAGAAGGAGCGGAGAAAAACAAAATCCAGGGCAAAAATTGGGGAGAAATTAGGGGCAGTGGCACGGAGCAACTGGAGCTTGCCAGAGCAGGTGTTTGAGAGCTGAGAGTGAGGTGGCTTGCTGGAAAGTAGAAGAAAGTTAGTTCCAGTGGGAAGGTAGATGGAAGGAGAAAGCTAGTTGTCCTGCAGTAGAGTGAGTGAAGGGCAGAGAAAAAGACTGGAATGACCCTGGAGCAGAGAGAGTAGGGGGAGGGCCTGGCTGGAGCTAGGAGGGAAGAAAGGTAGGAGGGGCCACATTGGCAGTCCAGTGGCCCCCACCCACCCTGCTTGCTCCTAAGACACCACCCATCCATCCCCCCCCATTCTTACTCGGGTGTCTAGGGATATGAGTGAAAATTTAGAATCTCAGTACAATGACTGGCACAGCCCTCATCTCATTTCCTCGGCCAGCTACTGTATGAGTTGACAGTGAGCGCATGTACAGTCCTCCCCCTTACTAGGGTGTCCGGGGGTGTGAATGGATATTTGTAATCTTGATACAGTGCCCGGCACAGCACATGTCTGACCTCCTTGGCCAGCCACCGTATGAGCTGGCAGTGAGTGTGCATACATTAGTATACTGTACACACTCAGTGTCTACTCATATGGTGGCTATCCAAGGAGGTGAGGGGAGGGCTGTGCTGGTCACCATATCAAGATTCCAAATATCCACTCACATCCCTGGACACCCTGATGGGGGTGGGGGGTTGGATTGGTGGTTTTCCAGGAGTGGGCGGGCTGTGTGGGGGGCCACTGGACCGCCAGTGTCTACCGCTTTGACAGGGGTTGAAATTAAGTTTTTCAGCCACTAGCCAGTAGGGCTAGTGACTGGGAAAATCCACTATCCCCACAGACATTTCAAGTGGCCCAGTTGGTGAATTTATTGAAATGTTACCTTCTCCAGTACAAGCCCGCAGTGCTAGTTAAAGGAAAATTTTACTAGCCTGATACAAAATCTACCAGCATTTGGCTAGCGGGCAGGTGACAATTTCGATCCCTGTTTGACTGTTAGTGAGCAGTCGAGGGTGGGGATGGGGGTACCAGTGGACACCAGGGCCTGCATTGTGTTTGTGGCAGGTTAACTTGCCAGGGCATCCATGTTTGGTGTGGACATTTCAGCCCTGAACAGAGACAGATGAATTGCTGCTCAGTGGCTGGGGAGAGAGAGCCGGTCAGAGAGTTCACAAGATGATCTTGCAGTGTTGTTGTGCTGGGATATCAGCACTGAGTTCCGAGCTCCTCAGCCAGTCAGGTGTCTGGATTTTTTTAGACCCATTTCATAATCCTGCAATATTCAAACTCAGATTGTATTGAACTGCCCATCTGGATGTCTTTCATCTGGGTCATGTTTTTTGAGGAACCATACAAACTTTCCCTAATTTGTAGAGAAGTCAGACATTTCACTGGTGAGCTTTCGAGTAACTATAATATTGGGCTCATTTGCTGTAGGGGCCAGAAGTCTAAATCTATTTTGATATCTGATGTTGCTGACTGTTACAAAGCCAGAATTACTTTTTCCACTGGGGGCAATGCCAGATATATCAGAATTGACTTAGGCTTCTAGTCCTCACACCAAATGACCCCAATACTATAGTTTTAATGTCTTAGAACAGTCAGTTAATGCGTGAGTAGAATGCTCTCCAGTGAACTTTTTGAATTCTTTACAGATTGATCAAATTAAGGAAAATGTGTATGGTTCCTCAGAAATATAACTTAGTTGAAAGACAATCCAAATGGGCAGTTCAGTAAAATCTGAGTTTAAATAATGCAGGGTTATGAAATGGGTTTAAAATATCCAAACACCTGATTAGCTGAGGGTCTCGGAACCCAGTGGTGATATCCCAGCTCAACAGCACTGGAAAAAAAAATCTGCTAACTTTGAACCTGCTCAGCCTCCCCAGCCACTGAGCAGCAATCCACCTGTCTCTGTCCAAGGCTGGAATGTACACACCAAACATGGCATGTATATATGTAAATCACATGTAATCTGCGAGTCACTTTGGATGCGGAGTTGACCATGGCAATACAGTTGTTGGCAGTTATCTGCAGTGTGTGGCAATACAGTTGTTGGCAACCATCTGCAGTGTGTTTTGCCATCTGAAAAATATCACCATATTTTATTCTTACCCTGACTAGAGTACTTGAGAACATTTAACGACGGATGTTTAGAACACTCAGAGAGAGCATACCAAAGAAGCAGGTTGCAGGAAGAGTAGTTTCCGTCACCTCCTGTCTGTAAAATGCTCTAGAAGAGCCTTCCTGTGAATCAGATCTGCCTGCAGCCATTACAGAATGCTGCTGCATGTCTCCTGATCTCCACTAGGAGATCAGAGCATAATCACCAGTGCACCAGGCTCTGCTCTGCCAGTTAGCTGGTGAATTGATTTTTAAGGTTTTGTTTTTAGCATATAAAGCTCAAGAACCATCTGTCTGTGTAAACTGTTAACCACCTGTGTGGATACATTTGTGTTCTTCAGAGCAGCAGCTGTTGATCGTCACCAGATCTAAGATAACATTGGCTAGGGAAAGATCTCTTTTGATTGCTGCCCATTGGTTATGGAATGCTTTCCCGAGTACAGTAGTATCCATTCTACCATATTAATGGAATGTTTTAAAACAAGACCTGAAACGTAGTTTTTTAGTCAAACTTTCCTGCTCATCAGTATGATCATGCAAACTGTATTAAGGATTTAGTATTGCTGGGACCATGAATTTCCATGAAATGTTTTGCACATTGTTTTGATGTGAAGTGTGTGTAACTGTTATTTTTTGGTTTGTTATTTTGTCTGCATTTCAGTTGTATGGCAGCTTGAACCCTGACAAGGTATTTTTGAAGCTGCAGTGTGTGTCTATCTATCCATCTATTTATATGTTTATCCCTACTTATCTATCGCTACAAAATAAAACTGGAAGAAATCTTTTACAGTTAAAACAAATGGGGTCAGCTTTTTTGCCCAACTTCCCTTTGCACTGTTGCTTTACAATTTAACAGCTCAGGACAGTCGGGGATGTTTGTGCTGTCAAAAACTTGGAATTTCGTAGGTTTTTATCCATTCTTTTTAGTTTAAATTCTTCAGCTATTTAAATGACACTGAAAAGGGGCAGAAGTAGTTACTGACTTTGCACTTGTAAGCCTCCATTTTAATATTATATACACTAAGGTTATTTTATCCAGAAAATGTTCTTTTGGTGTTAAAAGTTAACAAGGCTGATTGCAGATGAGCAGTCGCTTATGCACCATAGACCTGGTTTGGAGTATGGAATCGAAATTACTGAAGTCAGCATGCTAGGTGGGTAAAGTGCTGCCAAGGAAGCAGATCCTAGTCAAAGTGGGAAGACACCATTGTCCACTTGCGCAGTGACACCTTACATTGGGCCAGGAAGCCTGCTCTCCTGTGAAAGGAGGGCGACTGGTGTCGAGGTGATTTATGAGGCTGGCAGAAGCACTTTGTAGAATTGGGGAGGAAAGAGGGACAAGAGTCGCAGATCTTACAGGCACGGGCACACAGATAAGACTATAAAAGGGAAAAATGCCCCTTGAGATACCATCAGCATGACACCAGTTACTGTCAGGACCCACACCACAAACTCTCCCTCCAAACTGGATGTGGACTCTCAGCAGGGGTGGGGGATGCCCTGTCTCAGTAAACCGTGTCACTGGGGGCAGTCGGTTTGGGGAAGTGTGATGAGGGGGACTTAGGTGTTGATGGGACTGCATGGTCCTCTAAGAAGTGGCATGCATGTATGGGGATTAGAAAATTGTTATTTCTACCAATGTGTAGTTTCATTAAATATGTTTTGCACATAAACATGCAAACCAAAAAGTAGAGGCATTAACATTAGAAAGAATATCACTGGCCCTGAAGAAACTTCCTCATGGACTCTAAGGTAATTGCTGGCATTGAACCACTCTCCTACATTGCAGTGTCGGTGGCAGTACTGACACTAGTGTAGCAGGAGGGGGCTGCTGTACTATTGAGGTGCCGTCTTTCAGATGAGACATAAAGCTAAGGTTTGTACATCTCTGGTGGCACTTGCAAGAGTAAGGAATTTTTATCGTCAATCTGACCAACATATTCCCCCTGTCAATAAACTCGGTCCTTCAAACACACCATTAGGGAACACCTGGAAATGAGCTGTCACCTTTCCTGGCCAAAAATGCCACAAAGAAAAACAAAACATAATTTATTCTTTAACTTCTACTTACCTGTGTGCAGTTGCCGTCATGAAATAAGTTTCTAAATTTCAAATCCACACTATTGGGCTCGGCTTAAGCTAATACAGTGGGCAGAACCTAACCTCCCCACACACACACACACACGCTAGTGGGCCCAGGGGAAAGCCAGCACAACACCTAGCCACATTAGTAGGTCAGCTGGCATTCGGTACAGCTCGTTTCAGATAACTGGGTGGCTCTGGTCACTTCTTGTTTCAATCTTTAATAGCACTGTGGATCACTAGATAATTTATGTCTTGTTTTTTCAAACCCCAAAGGTTTGTAGCAAAAGTAGTCTGCTTCATCTGTACAAAGGAGGGTACTCGAACACTCCAGATAGTTCAGGTGCCAGATTTAAGGGATATAAGCCATGTTTATTTGATTAGTAAAAGAGAATGTTCTGCTGTGCTGTCTTTTTTAGGACTGAGTATGAACACAGATAGAGACGACTCTGGCACAGTGACTGTGGAAACAGTGGATACCGTTACATTGACCCAGGACACAGAAGGGAACCTTATACTCCATTGCCCACAAAATGGTAAAATGAGTTTACATTTGCTCTAATTTTTTTTTTGTTAACTTTAAGCAGGAGTATTTAAAAATGCAAAATCACACATATATCCATAATGTTCTCACCCTTTACAGATTGAATGAGAGGCCGTTTGGCACCATGCATTCCTGCTTAAAGGGAAATTCTCTTCAACCTATTATCTGTATACCTGTGTAGTTTGTAGGCATAAACAATGATTCCCTCTCTTGCATCCCCCTAATTTCATTCTAATTTAAATATAAGTGAGGTTGCTTCTCTCTGTTTTGCCCTGGTGTGAAAACCTGTTTGTCTCCATTGCAAAGGCCATGACCCCACTCATGCAAGGCATCATGGGAGTTGATAACGTGTACCTGCACAAGCCAGCTGAAGTTATACTTTCATTCAGTCTGGTTATATGTCTTGTTAAGTCCCTGCATTCACTAAAAGCATTTTTTCTAACTCAGATACTCTTTAAACTACAGAAAACAGCAGGGCACTTACTATGCCTTGAAAGGTTTCATGGCAAGCATAAGACAAGAACATAGGGACTGTAGAGGACAGCAACAGCACTGACTAATACAGTATTAACTACTACAGGCTTCATCACTAAAACATCATAAAATTCCAGGATGCCATACATGAGTTGGCCATGACCTTTGTAATGGAGTCAAGCAAGTTTTCACGCTAGGGCAGAACAGAGTGAAGCAACCTCATTTTAAATTTAAATTAGGATGATATTAGGGGGATGCAAGAGAGGGGATCATTGTTGATGCCTACAGACTACACAGGTATATAGACGATAGGTTGAGGGAACTTTCCCTTTAAACCAGAACCAGCCTAAATGTTCTTGGTGATCTGCATACATATCCATGATGCTTTGCATTATGTGGGTATGTGTGAGTTTGTATTTCTTGGAAACATGGCTTCAAACAACATGAAGTCTTGCTGTATTCTGACATGCAGTTAGCCCCAGCACTTGAACTGCCCCGGAGAGGAAAGAGTTAAACTCTATGCATGAGCATAGAACATTGAGCTCGAGCTTGGTTCAAACCTCTGTCTGCAGCACTTCAAAGTGTAACCGTCAGATTCTTTACTCTGCCTAACTGAACAGTTGCTCCGGAGATTGCTCCTTCGCTTGTCGGTTTGGTTTAAATAAATACGTCGGTTTAAATACCGTTTTCTTTTATTTTCGGTTTCAAATCCATGTCTGCGGTATAGTAAGTGTTATAGGTAGTGGACCATAGTTTAATTGTTTGTTTATTTCTGTGTGGAAATTGTAAAACCTGTCAATCGGTCCGGTTAGGAACCACTTGTGTTAGGGTTATTTAAGTTTTTCTGTTTTTTAGTGTGAGGTACCGGTTCCTATCGGTTTCAAAAAAATGGAATTTTAAACGTTTTTCCATGACCCATAACACAGTTGGTAACTGATAAGGGGGCGGGGGTCTTACCTGGCTTTTAAGCTATAAAGGGTAAGTTGTTAGCCTGGCCATGTCTGAGAAACCCAAGAAAAAAAAAGGGCCCACTGGGTTTCAACACTGTAGTGAGTGTGGGGATGCCTTTGCTAAGGCAGATCCTCACACCACCTGTGTTTATTGACTGGGGTTTGACCACCTCGATTCAGACTGCCAAATCTGCAAGAATTTTCTGAAGGCCACCCTGGCTAAGAGATTGGGTAGGCTTAAGGAAAAGGAGGCCGAGAAGTCCGCTAATCCGGCTGGCCTGCCCGGTTCTGTTCCGACCAAACCTGAGGGAGTGCCCACTGACCTGGGCGACACTCCATCGGGCAAAAGGAGAGCCGATCCTGAGGGGTAGATTCCGTCAAAGAAAAAGAGGAAATCAGCCAGTTCGGATCCAGAACCGCACCGTCCAACTGCCGAAGAGATAGCCAGGGTGAAAAGTATTGTAGAATTGCTCCGTTCAGTTCCATCTGATCCGGCGTCTCTCGGTAGGCGCTCGGTTTGGCTGGTTTCCCCGGTTCCAGAATATTGTCCGGATGAGTATTACGAACCGAACCGGGAAGGGGAAGGAGAGTACTATGACGACGACGATGACGACGAAGGTCTGGATGAGCCCATTGAACCGGACATCTCCCCAGACAGGCCTTCTAATGTTTCCCCTCCCAAGCTTTCTGAGTCCCCATCCCACTATTTGTTTTACAAAAAAGTGGCAGAGACCCTTCAGCTCCCTCTGGTTGAAGCTGTTGAGGAACAAGAGGAGCCTGATTGTGTAGAAATGATGGACCTCCCAGAGTCCAAAAGGCTGTCTATTCCCCTCCACAAGTCTCTTGGGAAACAGACACAAAAAATTCTCCAAACACCAAATTCTTTACCTCCTGTGGATAAAAGAATGGACAGGTATATGCTTTCAGGCTCATGTACCGTGTTCTTGTTCCAACAATGCAGCCATGTTGTAGTCATGCAGGCTGCAGCCTGTGACAAGGCTAATATACCTTTGGCTTCACACACCCCAGATAAAGACTCTAGGAAGGTAGATGCTATGACCAAAAAACAGTACTTGGCTTCCTCCTTGGGACTCAGGCAGGCAAATTATATGGCCTACACAGCCAGATATCAGAAGTCCAGATGGGATACTGTTCGGGAACTGGCTAAACAGGCTTCCCCTAGCTAGCCAAGGAGCTGGAGGAGGTGGCTGCTGATGGGATTGAGGCATCTAAGATCCAATTTCATGCTGCTGTGGACTCAAATGATGTGTTATCACGAGTCATGGCTACATCTGTGTCTCTTCTGAGATTTGCTTGGCTCAGATGTACAAGCCTCTCGCAGGACACCCAGGCTAAGGCCATGGATTTCCCTGTGGTGGGTAATTCTCTGTTTGGGGAGCAGACAGAGAATTACATGAGAAAGATGGATGAATACCAGACCACCTACAGGAGTGCATAGGCCAAGGAAAGGCAGGCTACTCCTCAGAAGCAGCAGTCTAGGGGCAGGCCTTTTCACAGGCCTTTCTACCAGGCACAGGCCTCCTCTCCTTTTCCTCAGAAGGGTTTCTTCAGAGGGAGAGGCAGAAGGGGGATGAGCAGGGCTGCATCCTCCTCCCAGTCTAAGGCTCCTGCCAAGCAGACTCCCTGATGTGTCAGCCCGGGTCGACTCCCCTATTCCAGTAGGAGGCAGGCTGGCTTACTACTTCCAGACCTGGAAGTCTGTTACCTCAGACAAGTGGGTCTTGGAGGTAGTAAGCCAGGGACTGGCCCTCAGCTTCAAAAAGATTTCCAAAACCGAGGGTCAGGTCTTTTCCACCTGCAAACATATCCGAAATCATTGCCCTAGAGGCAGAGGTTTCCTCTCTGCTGGCTCTCAGGGCCATAGAGAGTTTCTACTCTACACAGGGGCAAGGGTCTGTACTCCAGATACTTCCTTACCCCAAAAAAGACAAGGGAGTGGCAGCCCATCCTAGACCTAAGATACTTAAACAAGCACCTTGTCAAGCCAAGATTCAAAATGGTGACTGTGGGAGTAATTCTTCCCTCTGTGAGGCCAGGGGATTGGTTAGCCTCCCTGGACCTCAAGGATGCCTACTTTCACATCCCAAACAGGTGCTCTCACAGAAAGTATCTCAGGTTCGAGTTGCCTTCAGGCCATTATCAGTTCAGAGCAATGTCCTTCGGCCCAACATCAGCTCCAAGGGTGTTCACAAAGTGCCTAGCAGTAGTAGTGGCGTTTCTCAGGAGACAGAAAACCTCCATTTTTCTATACCTGGATGACTGGTTCATCGTGGGAAGTCTCCCAGACCAAGTCAAGTCAGACCTACAAGTAATACAACAGTTACTCACTTCCCTAGGGTTCCTTCTCAACCTACCAAAGTCAGTTCTCGAACCAGTGCAACTCCTTATCTTCATAGGGGTAGAGTTGGATACTGTCTAAGCAAAGGACTTTCTTCCCTTGGTAGGGTGAAGGCCCTTACAGACCTTGCTTCTTCTTTTCACCTTCGGGTGTCTTGACCAGCAAGACATATTCTTCACCTCTTGGGCCACATGGCAGCCTCTACTGCGGTGGTACAAGGAGCCCGATTTCAGATGAGGGACATACAGTTCCATCTGAGATCATTTTGGTCACAGAAAAAAGATCTTTTAACCAAATTGATTCCAGTGACTCAGACTCTGATCCAAGCTCTCCAATGGTGGTTGGATCAGGACAATCTCAGACAAGGAGTCCCATTCATCAGTCAGACTCTTTCAGTGGTGTTAACCACAGATGCTTTTCTTCTGGGCTGAGGCGCTCACTTAGGACCTCTCACAGCACAAGGGGTGTGGTCCTCTCAGGAGTTCCTTCTTTTTATCAATCTTCTGGAACTCAGGGCAGTGTTCCTAGCTCTCCAAGCCTTCTCGGACTCAGTAAGGAACATGGTGGTTCAGGTCAGGACAGACAACACCACCACTGTGTGGTACATCAACAAGCAGGGAGGCACTCGGTCTATGGCCTTGTGCATGGAAGCCATGAAATTATGGTCTCTGGCTTATTCCTTGCAGGCATCTCTGGTAGCAGTCCATCTTCCAGGGAAGGACAATGTGCTAGCAGATGCTCTGAGCAGGATATCTCAGGGTCATCACAAATGGTCCCTGGACCCCTTTGTATTGAAAGTAATTTTCTCAAGGTAGGGCACTCCAGATATAGATCTATTTGTAGCCCCAGACAATCGTCAACTTCCTCCCTTCTGTTGCAGACCCCCAGTCATGGGCTCAGGTCCCCTGGATGCTCTGGTTCTGGATTGGGAGGGGAAATTTCTGTATCCCTTTCCTCTGTTGTTCAAGGTTCTGGTCAAGATAAGGTCACAATCATGTTAGGTGATCCCGATTGCACCAGACTGGGCCAGACAGCCTTGGTATCTTCTGTTGAGGTCAATAGCAGTCCATCTTCCTTATCTCTTCCCAAGAAGCACAATCTGTTAACCTCCTCTCAGGGAAGGTTATAGTACCCCAACCTTCGGTCTCTCAGCCTCAAAGCTTGGCTCTTGAAGAGTTAGAGTATGCAAGTCTCCATCTGTCTCAGGGGATTCTGGATATTCTTAAGCCTCTCGAAAACCTGCCACCAGAAAAACGTATAATTCCAAATGAAAAAAATTCAGCATTTGGTGTTCCAATAGGGATGTCCTACCAAATACTGCTGATTTGGCTACAGTTCTGGATTATACGGTTCATCTTAATGGCCTATGCCTCAGTCCAGCCACTCTGAAAGTACACTTATTAGCTGTCTCTGCATTCCTGTCAGTGGAGAAGGCTTCCTCTCTGGCATCTCATCCTGTTTTCTGCAAGTTCTTTAAAGGTTTGGTCCATACTAACCCTTCTTTTCAGGACCCTACCCCTGCATGGGATCTTAATGTTTGCATTGCTCAGCTTATGCAACCTCCTTTTGAGCCATTGACTTCAGCAGAACTTAAGTACTTGACTTGGAAAACTGTGTTCCTGGTAGCTATCACTTCTTCCAGGTGTATTAGTGAATTACAAGTTCTGTCAGTGGAGCTGGATTTTATCTCATTCCATAGAAATAAGGTGGTCCTTAGAACCAATAGGAGGTTCTTACCCAAGGTGGTTTCAGATTTTCATCTGAACCAGTCCATGTCTCTTCCTGTGTTCACTGATCATTCTTCTTCAGGAGAGAGAAGATTACACAGTTTGGATGTTAAGAGAGCACTTAGCTACTACATTGAGCATACTAAGGCACTTAGGTTTGACTGTCCTCAGTTTCTCACTTGTGGTGAAGTGGGAAAGGGTAAACCTGCCACTAAGAGAACTATTGCCAGATGGATTGTGTCTTGTATACAATTCTGCTATGATAAAGCTAGGCAAAATACCCCCAAGGCCTGAGGGCTCATTAGACTAGGGGTACAGCTGCTTCTCTGGCTGCTGCCAGATATATACCTTTACTACAAATATGCAAAGCAGTCACCTGGAAAACAATCCATACATTCACCAAGCATTACTCTCTGGATATCCAGGCTAGGAGTGATGCTAGGTTTGGTACAGCAGTACTGAGAGCCTATTCCCAAAATAGGTTCGGTACCCTCCTCCTTGGAGGTACTGCCTGGTAGTCTGCATATGTCAGAATACAGCAAGACTTCATGTTGTTAGAAGAAAAAATTACTCACCTTAGTAATTGTGTTTCTTCTAATGGAGTCTTGCTGTATTCAAACAACATGAAGTCTTGCTGTATTCTGATAATTGCAGTTAGGTCCTGCCTTTCAACTGCCCCGGAGAACATAGGATTAACTTTTCTATGCATGGCATAGAATGTTCATCTCGAGCTTGGTTGAAGCCTCTGCCTGTTGTTATTCGAACTGCAACCGTCAGATTCTTTACGCCGCCTCACTGAACAGTCGCTCCGGAAATTTCTCCTGCTGCTCTGTTCAAAGTCGGTTGAAGTGTCGGTTTTCAGTCGGTTTTCTTCCGAATTGTTGTTTCTGCATAGTCTGTTCAAATCTCTGTCTGTGGTACCGTGAGCACTAGATAGGTTTTTATTCTGTTTTCTGTGTGGAAATTGTAAACTGTCATTTTGAGGTAAAATTTGTACTTTACTTTAGTGTGTGGTTACTGGTCCGTAGCGGTTCTAAAAAAAAACGGGTTTTAGTACATTTTTTTCCAAGACCCGTGACACGGTCAGGAACCGATAGGGGAGTCTTGCCTGGTGGATTACCAAAAAAAAGGGTAAGTTTGGTTAGGTTGGCCATGTCTGAGAAACCCAAGAAAAAAAAAGGGCCCACTGGGTTTCAACATTGCAGTGTGTGTGGGGAGGTCTTTGCTAAGGTTGATCCCCACACCACCTGTGTTTATTGTCTGGGGTTTGACCACCTCGATTCAGACTGCCAAATTTGCAAAAAGTTTCCTAAATCTACCCTGGAAAAGAGATTAGGTAGACTGAAGGAAAGGGAGGTCGAGAAGTCCGCTGACCCGGATGGCCAACCCGGTTCGGTTCCGACTGAACCAGAAGGAGTGCCCTCTGACCAGGGCGATACTTCTTCGGGCAAAAGGAGAGCCGATTCTGAGGAATCGGTTCCGACAAAAAGAAAAAGAAAAGACAAGTCGACCAGCTCGGATACAGAATCTCATACTCCGACCGCCGATGAAATAGCCAAAGCGATTAGGATTATGGAATCGCTTGAATCGGTTCCGACTGAACCGGCACCATTTGGCAGGGGCTCGGTTCGGTCGGTTCCGGATTATACCCTGGAAGAATTTTAGGAACCGGAGTTTGAGAAGGAGGGAGAGTTTGAGGATGATTATGGTGATGGTGAAAGTCTGGATGTGCCTGTTGACCCGGACATCTCCCCAGACAGACCTTCAGGTATTTCTCCTCCTAGGCTTTCTGAGTCCCCTTCACACTACATGTTTTACAGAAAGTTGGCTGATACCCTCCAGCTTCCTGTGGAGGAGGCAGTAGAGGATCAGGAAGAGCCTGACTATGTAGAGATGATTGACATCCCAGAGTTCAGGAGACTGTCTATTCCCCTCCACAAATCTTTTGGGAAACAGACACAAAAAATTCTTAAGTCTCCCAATTCTATACCTCCTGTGGACAGAAGAATGGACAAGAGGTATACTCTTTCAGGCTCAGATACAGAGTTCCTTTTTCAGCAATGCAGCCATCTCGGGGTTGTACAGGCTGCTGCCTGTGATAAGCAAACATTCCCTTGGCATCACACCCCCCAGACAAGGACTCCAGGAAGACTGATGCCATGGCAAAGAAGCAGTACATGGCAGCATCTTTGGGACTCAGGCAGTCTAATTATATGGCCTATACAGCGAGGTACCAGAAGTCCAGGTGGGACACTGTACTGGCACTGGCTAAACAGGCTCCTACCCAGCTTGCCAAGGAGCTGGAGCAGGTGGCTGCAGATGGGATTGAGGCATCGAAGTTCAGTTTCATGCTGCTAGACTCCAATGATGTGTCATCGAGAGTCATGGCTACATCTGTGGCTCTTGGAGGAATGGCTTGACTCAGATGTACTAGCCTCTCTGGGATACCCAGGCTAAGGCCATGGATTTTCCTTTAGTGGGTAATTCTCTGTTTGGGAGCAGACAGAGAATTACATGAAAAAATGGATGACACAGGACCACTTACAGGAGTGCTCAGGCCAAAGAAAGGCAAGCAACTCCTCAAAGGCAGCAGTGCAGGGGCAGGCCTTTCCAAGGCCTTTTACCAAGCACAGGCCTCTTCTTCTTCTTTTTCACAGAGGGGGTTCTTTAGAGGGAGAGGCAGAAGGGGGATGAGCAGGCCTGCATCCACCCCTCAGCCTAAAGTCCCTGCCAAGCAGACACCCTCATGGGTCTGCCTGGGTCGATTCTCCTATACCAGTAGGGGGCAGGCTGGCTTACTTTGTCCAGGACTGGATGTCTCTTACATCAGACAAGTGAGTCCTGGAAGTAATAAGCCAGGGTCTGGTTCTCAGCTTCAAAAAATTTCCCAAGCTGAGAGCCAGATCTTTTCCACCTGCAAATCTCTCAGAGACCCTTGCCCTAGAGGCAGAGGTTTCTTCTCTTCTAGCTCTCAGAGCTATAGGCGCGAGTTCCTGCCTACACTGGGGCAGGGATTGTACTTCAGGTACTTTCTAACCCCAAAGAGAGACAGGAGAGTGGCGACCCATCCTGGACCTAAGATAGCTGAACAAACATCTTTTAAAGCCAAAGTTCAAAATGATAACTCTGGGAATTATCCTTCCCTCTCTAAGGCTAGGGGACTGGCTAGCCTCCCTGGACCTCAAAGATGCCTACATTCACATTCCCATCAGATGCTCCCACAGAAAGTACCTCAGGTTCAAGTTGCCCTCAGGCCACTATCAGTTCAGAGCAATGCCCTTTGGCCTAACATCAGCCCCAAGGGTCTTCACAAACTGCCTGGCAGTAGTTGTTGCCTTCCTAAGAAGACAAAAGATTTCCATTTTCCCATACTTGGATGACTGGCTCATAGTAGGTCAGTCTCAGACCAAGTCAAGTCATACCTGCAAGTGACCCAGCAAGTGCTCACTACTTTAGGATTCCTTCTCAACCTACACAAGTCAGTTCTCGAACCAGTGCGGCTCCTCACCTTCATAGGTGCAGAACTGAATCCGATAAAGCAAAACCTTCCTTCCCTGGAAGAAGGGCAAGGACCCTCATGGAACTGGCCTCTTCATTCAGCCTTCAGGTGTCTCGACCAGCAAGGCATTTCTTTCGCTACTGGGCCACATGGCAGCTTCCACAGCAGTGGTCCAGGGGCAAGATTCAAATGAGGGACATTCAGTTCCACTTAAGAGCTTTTGGTCCCAAAGAAAAGTTCCCTTACCAAACTAATTCCAGTGACTCAAACTCTGATCCAAGCCCTGCAGTGGTGGCAGGATCAGGACAATTTGAGGCAAGGGGTTCCATTTGTCACTTAGTCTCATTCAGTGGTCCTCACCACAGATGCTTCCCTGCTGTGCTGGAGAGCCCATTTGGGGGAACTTACCACCCCGGGACTGTGGTCGCCTCAGGAATCTCAGCTTCACATCAATCTCTTTGGAACTCAGAGCAGTGTTTCTAGCACTGCAAGCTTTTTACAAATCTGTACAGAACAAGGTGGTTCAGGTCAGAACAGACAACGCCACCACTATGTGGTACATCAACAAGCAAGGAGGCACTCGGTCTGCGGCCTTGTGCACAGAAGCAGTGAAGTTGTGGTCCCTGGCCTATTCCCTGCAAACCTCTCTGATAGCAGTTCACCTTCCAGGGAAGGACAATGTCCTAGTAGATGCACTGAGCAGAATATCCCAGGGCCATCACGAATGGGACCTAGATCCCCTGGTGTTGAAAGTGATTTTCTCGAGATGGGGCACTCCAGAGATGGATCTTTTTGCAGCCCCAGACAATCACCAACATCCTCTCTTTTGTTGCAGACCCCCAGTCTTGGGCTCAGTCCCCCAGGATGCTCTGATTCTGAACTGGGAAGGGAAATTTCTTTTTTTTTTAAAACTTTATTTTTATTAAGCTTTCTTTTGTAGATACTGAATACATACAGTAGTAGATTCCAAATATTGATAAAACAGCATCATGTTAGCACCCAGATTTAACAATCTAATACATTCGTTACCACATTTGGGGGAGATCAACATGTATATTTAAAACACTTTATAGTAGTACTTTGGATATACTCACCAATCTATGACGAGTGGAATAAAACTACACATATAATGTCCAACATAAACCTGACATGACACTACTTAAGTCACTACTTCCACTTATTTAGTCTTATATTAAGGAATACATGTTTTGCAATTGTTCCCCTTTAAATCTCCCACAACTCATACCCACCAAAGTCACAAAAATGAAAATGACCCACAGACTTAGATTATGAGCTAGATCCCTTCTAATACACTAATACTTGAAATGATTCCCGCTTCTAGACATACAACATTTTTCAACAGTGCCATATTGGCGAACAAGATTATCTCTCAGCAAACTCTCCACTGTAGAAACATACCTGTCCCCTCAGTGTACTGACCTCAGCCATCAAATTCAACCATTACATTTTAATGGGTTTTCGATATATTAACTGGTAACAGTCAATATTATGACTACTGGGTCAGGGTTTTCGATTAACGGCCATAGCTATGAGTAGTCAGATCCTGAAAATGTCACCTAATTTTTAGGAATCAGTCTCTGAGTCCAGTTCTTCCCTGGGATTCGGGGCTGCTGCTCGGAATTCAGCTGCGATCTTATCTATCCTTTTCTTTGCTTCCTTAGGGTCCGTAAATTGAACTGATTTCCCCCTATATGTAATCTGGAGTTTGCCAGTGCTAGGAGCGAGTGAGCTACTCCCAGGGCCCTCAGTTGTTGTCTTAAAGGGTCATATAGCTTCCTACGGTTTCTTGTCGCAAAAGACCAGTCGGGAAACAAACGAATATTGGTTCCATCATAATGAAGTGGGTGATGTAACTTAGCCCAGTTCAGCAGCCCATCTCTCACCTCAACTCCCGATGTAGCAATCGGGATAGTGCGCGGGGTCTCTGGGTTCAGCTGACGAGTTTGAAAATTCACCCGATAAGCTTTCTTTATGTCAGTAAAATCCACTTCCACATCTTCAGGCAGTACCTCTGTGAGCCAGTGTCTCAGAAAAATTAAGAGGTTATGATCTTCTGTGCCTTCAGGTAAGCCTACCAGACGAGTATTGGTAGCTCTGGCAGAGTTCTCTAGGGTTTCCAGACGGATCCGAAGGTGGGAATTGTCCATCACAAGTTGGGCCACTGTTGCTTGAGTTCTCATTGAATGGTCGTCTGCCTCCTTAGCAGTAGTTACAGCAGTCTCGATTTTGGTATCTTGCATACTGAGATGGTCTAGGATATTTTCCACCTTCTTATCGAGGTCCCTAACTGCTTTTAAAACCCTTTCCCAAGGCAGAGAGTTCGTGGATGGGTCGGCCTGGCTCGGGCCTGGTTGCTGCGTGGTTGACTGATTAACCAGTGCTACTTTAGAACTCTGTCCTCCCGTGCTCCTTTCGGACGCCCCATCGTCGAGTTTGGTATCGATCTGATGTATGGGTTCTGCTGAGTCGAAGTCTGTAGATGAGACAGGCTTAATATTTTGAATTTTGACGTTAATAAGCCAAAAGCTGTGGTTTTTGCAGGAGCTGAAGCAAAACTCACCCAGTCTGGAGCTTGGCTCTCTAGCGCCCCCGGAAGGGAAATTTCTGTATGCTTTTCCCCTTCCCTCTCCTGTTCAGAGTGTTAGTCAAGATAAGGTCACAACCATGCAAAGTGATTCTGATTGCTCTAGACTGGGCCAGGCAGCCATGGTATCCCTTGTTGCTGTCCCTAACAGTCCATCTTCCCCTGTCTCTTCCCAGGAATTACAACCTGTTAACATCCTCTCAGGGGAGGATTTGGTACCCAAATCTTCAGTCTCTCAATCTCAAGGCTTGGCTCTTGAAGAGTTAGAGTTTGCACATCTGCATCTTTCCCAAGGGGTTCTGGATATCCTTAAGGCTTCTCGAAAGCCTTCCACCAGAAAGACTTACAACTCCAAATGGAAAAGATTCAGCATTTGGTGTTCTAAGAAGAATATTTCTCCAGACTCTGCTGAATTGCCTACGGTTCTGGATTATATGGTCCATCTTAATGGCCTGAGTCTCAGACCAGCTACTCTCAAGGTACACTTGGCAGCTGTTTCTGCTTTCCTGTCTGTAGGCAAGTCTTCCTCCCTGTCATCCCATCCTGTATTCTGTAAGTTTTTCAAGGGATTGCTTCACACCGATCCCCCCTGTAGGGATCCTGCTCCTGCTTGGGATCTTAATGTTTGCATTGCTCAGCTTATGCAACCCCCTTTTGAGCCTTTGTCCTCAGCGGCGTTTAAGTACTTGACTTGGAAAACTGTGTTTTTGGTAGTCATTACTTCTGCCAGACGTATCAGTGAATTGCAAGCCCTGTCAGTGGAATCTGATTTCATCTCTTTTCACAGAGATAAAGTGGTCCTTAGAACTAACAGAAAGTTCTTGCCTAAAGTGGTTTCAGATTTCCACCTCAACCAGTCTATATCTCTCCCTTTTTCTTCACTGATCATTCTTCCTCGGGAGAGGAGGCTACACAGTTTGGATGTTAAAAAGCCCTTAGCTACTACATAGAGGCGTGCCAAGGATCACAGGTTGAATCCCTCCAGTTGTTCCTCACTTATGGAGAAGTTGGGAAGGGCAAACCTGCCACTAAGAGATCTGTTGCCAGGTGGATTGTTTCTTGTATTCAATTCTGCTATGAAAAACTGGGTAGAATTCCACCCTCAGGCCTGAGGGCTCATTCCACTAGACGCTCAGCTGCTTCCCTGGCTGCTGCCAGGGATATCCCGCTCTTAGAAATTTGTCAAGCAGCCACCTGGAAAACAGTCCATACTTTTATCAAACATTACTCTCTGGATATCCAATCTAGGAGTGATGCTCGGTTTGGCACAGCAGTACTTCAGAGCCTGTTTCCAAAGTAGGTTCTGTCCCTCCTCCATGGAGGTACTGCTTGGTAGTCTGCAATTGTCAGAATACAGCAAGACTTCACATTGTTTGAAGAAAAAATGACTCACCTTAGTAATTATGTTTCTTCTAGTAGAGTCTTGCTGTATTCTGATCTCCTCCCCCCCCCCCCGCCTCCCCTCTCAGAACCTAGTTTTTGGGATGTGGGTGGGCAGGAGCAGTGCCCTTGTACACCTCTCTTTTTTTCTTTGGGTGGAATGTTTCATTTGATGGGTTTTTGGTTTTTGGGTTTCGTGACTTGAGTCTTCCTTTGAGAACCAAAAACATTATATTTTTGCCAGTTAGCTAGTAAAAATTTTAGTTTCCACACAGAACACCTCGTGAGTTTTTGCTCGTAAAGATCCGACGGTTGCAGTTCGAGTAACAACAGGCAGAGGCTTCAAGTGAGCTCGAGATGAACATTCTATGCCATGCATAGAAAAGTTTACCCTATGTTCTCCAGGGCAGTTGAAAGGCAGGACCTAACTGCAATTGTCAGAATACAGCAAGACTCCACTAGAAGAAACATAATTACTAAGGTGAGTAATTTTTTCTTCTGACCTCCCTCCCTGCCTCCCCTCTCAGAACCTGTTTTTGGGAAGTGGGCTGGCAGGTAGTGTTGCATCTCAGGGGTGTACCTGGCACTCCTCCCTTTTAGAAAGGGGAGTGGGTTATGGTCATGTTGTTTTTTGTAGTTCTATGTTGGTTCACTACCTGGTTCTTATTTTGGGTTCTCGACTTGAGTCTTTTGGGGGACCCAAAAATTTGTTGTCTGTCTGGCTAATTCTTTACAATTTCCACTTAGGAAGTGTAGTTAGTATTAGCTCGTAAGAATCTGACGGTTACACTTTGAAGTGCTGCAGACAGAGGTTTGAACCGAGCTCAAGCTCAACGTTCTATGCTCATGCATAGAGTTTAATTCTTTCCTCTCCGGGGCAGTTCAAGTGCTAGGGCTAATTGCATATGTCAGAATACAGCAAGACTCCATTAGAAGAAAAACAATTACTAAGGTGAGTAATTTTTTCTTTGCTGCCAATGCCCTTTATTGGTAACCCTTACCTCAGTGATTTTGTGCTGAGGTTCTTTGTCTTTTTAGTATTTAAAAATGTTTTATAAAATGGCATAGGTAAGTGAAGAGCTCCTATTGGCAAAAAAAAATGTAGGTCACATGGGCACACAGAACATTTAGGGTCCTTGCCTTCCTGTTCTATACTGCATATTTTTTCATATATAACCCATTACAGGATGTGCAGTAAGCCACTGTGGTGAGTCAAGGAAGTTAACCTCCTTAAGCAGGGGAAGCAGTGGGTGGTGAGGCCTGTCTCAGCAATGGCATGGTGCCATGCAGATGTAGGGCAGCCTTGAGCCGGTGGGAAGGACCATCCTTGACCATTTCAGTGTTGTATTCTTTGGCTTGGTGGCACACACAGAACTAGGCAGCTGTCTCTACACTGGACTGTTGCCAGGAGGCCTGAAGAGGGCAGCTAACAGAGAGAATAATGAGAAGTTATTAACAAAAACAAAACAGAGAATAGTTATCCTTTATCCAAAACAAAGAACGGAGACATTCAAGTTACTTGGTTTATCTTTCCAGACATTTATGATCCCCACATGACATGGAGAGGGCATCGTCTCATAATGTCCATCCATCCATCCATCCATCATTTTGGTTAGTGTCACTTACTTGGCTATAGTTCATTCCTTGTCAGTGGGGAGCCTGCATATCCTCTTTGCAGGGTAAAGACTAAGTCGGGCTAAACAATCATAGAGCAAAACAGACAGGTAGCAAGCATGGTAACCTTCTCAGAGGTGCTGCCAGTCTATGGCAGGGGTGAGGCTAGGGTACTGCACACCATGCAGTTTAATGAATGGTTGCAAAACTGGTGCAGAGCACAGGGCTTTGGCTTCATTGGGGACTGGGGGTCCACCTGGAGAGATGATGGTCTGCATCTGTCCAGGAAGGGAAACAAGCTCCTAGGTGACAGGTTTAAAGGCTTCCTTGGCAAGCTTTTAAACTAGCCAAAGGGAGGTGCTGATAGGAAACAGAAAGTTCAAGCCTCCCCACAAAACATGGCAGGTAGTGGGGTAAACACTGAGGTACAGAGCTTGACAGAGGGCAGGACAGGGGTAAATGGAAAAATAGACAAGGGCAATAAGAGCAGGGATGGGGTAAAAAAGGATAAAGCCAACATTAAATAGAGGGCAATGAGTACCAATGCCCGTAGTCTGGGAAACAAGCTTCCAGAGCTAGTAGCCCTGATGGAAGAGGAACACTTGGATATTGTGGCAGTCACAGAAACATGGTACACAGAGATCCATGACTGGAATGTCAACATACCAGGGTACACAATCTACAGAAGGGACAGGGAGGGTAAAAGAAGAGGTGGAGTAGCTCTCTACATAAGGGAAGGGATCAAAGCTACAGAACTAAAAAGTAAAGGGGAAGCACAAGAGGCACTCTGGGTCATCTTGGAGACAGGGAATGGCATCACAATCCGCACAGGGGTTGTATACAGACCCCCGTCTCAAGGGGAGGAAATGGACAAGAAAATGATAGAGGGCATTCTCAAAATGGCTGAAAAAGGGGACCTGAATATGCCAGATGTTAACTGGATGACATGGATTGCAGCCACATCCAAGAGCAGGGTCATTCTCGATGCCCGACAGGGGGCATGCCTTAGACAGCTAGTGGTGGAACCCACTCGGGAGGGAGCAATATTAGACCTGATACTCTCAAATGGAGAGAGGATCACAAATTTAGAAATCAGTAGACATCTGGGAACAAGCGACCACTGCACAGTGTGCTTAAAAATAAACACAACCATGGAGACAAGCCATACAAAGACAAGGATACTGGACTTTAGAAGGGCTGACTTTGGCATAATGGGTGAATACCTGAGGAATGCATTAGCAAATGGCCAGAAAGGAGGGGTGCAAGAACAATGGAGAAAAATCAAAACTGCCATCATGGAGGCAACAAGCCTTGTGTGAAACAAATAAAGAAAACAAAGCGGAATAAAAACCACTATGGTTCTCAAAAGAGGTGTCAGGGAAGGTTAAGGAGAAAAAGGCTGCATTCAAAAAGTATAAGGAATCACAGAAGGAGCACGACAGGGAACTGTATCAATTAAAGCAGAAAGAAGTGGGAAAGGCAGTCGGAAAAGCAAAGGCCCAAACCGAAGAAAAGATAGTCAACTCAGTTAAGAAGGGGGATAAAACCTTTTATAGGTACATTAGGGAGCATAGAAGGGTTAAGGGAGGGATAGTGAAGATTAATAAAGGAGAGGGGAGGTAGGCAGAGGGAGACAGTGAAAACGCAGAGGTACTGAATGACTACTTTTGCTCAGTATTCACAAAAGAAGAAGAGGAGGAGTTACCTAAACCAAACAGTAGAGGCACTCTGGGTAGTGGGGTTGACACCAGTCCATTTACAGAAGAAAGAGACCTGAAAGAACTCCTAAAACTCAAGATGGACAAAGCAGTGGGGCCTGACGGGATTCACCCTAGAATCCTAAAAGAACTAAGGGAGGACCTAGTGACACCACTGACCACACTTTATAACAAATCATGGGAGGATGGGGTGGTACCTGAGGACTGGAGGAGGGCAGATGTGATTCCCCTTCACAAAAGTGGAAGCAAGGCAGAAGCAGGAAACTACAGACCTGTTAGTTTGACCTCAGTGGTGGGGAAAATGATGGAATCACTTCTGAAAGAAAAAATTGTTCAGTACCTAGAGGCCAGCGGGGCACAGGACCCAAAGCAGCATGGATTCACAGCAGGAAGGTCATGTCAGATAAATCTAATAGATTTCTTTGACTGGGTGACCAAAGTAATAGACCAGGGAGGGGCTGTGGATATGGCCTACCTAGACTTTAGCAAAGCATTTGACACAGTCCTGCTCAAGAGATTAATAATTAAGTTAGCCAGCCTGGGAGTGGGTCCCAGGGTGGTAGTCTGGGTAGCAAATTGGCTGCACAACAGGACACAGAAGGTAATAGTGAATGGAACACATTCTGAAGAAAGGGGGGTTACTAGTGGAGTACCTCAGGGCTCATTACTGGGTCCAGTCCTCTTTAACGTCTTTATAGGTGACATTGCAGGGGTCTGGAAGGAAAGGTATGCCTCTTTGCAGATGACACAAAGATCTGTAACAGAGTTGATACATAAGGGGGGTAGAAAGGATGAGAAGGGACTTGGCAAGGTTGGAGGAATGGTCAGACATATGACAACTTAGATTCAATGCAAAGAAGTGCAAAGTAATGCACCTGGGAAATAAAAATCCAGGAGAAGAGTACACAATAGCAGGGGAGGTACTAACAACAAAGAGTAATGGAAAGGGATCTGGGTGTAGTCATATCAGATGACCTAAAGGTGGGTAAGCAATGTGAGAAGTCAGTAAGGAGAGCCAGGGGGATACTGGGATGCATAGGGAGGGGCATCACAAGTAGAAAAAGGGAAGTGGTTATCCCTCTGCACAGACAGTTGGTGAGACCCCATCTGGACTGCTGCCTGCAGTTTGAGACCTCATCTACGCAAGGACATAGACAGGATGGAAGCAGTCCAGAGGAGGGCAACTAAAATGGTGCAGGGTCTACATCAGAAACCATATGAAGAGAGACTGAGAGAGCTTAATTTGTATACCCTTGATGAAAGGAGGGACGGGGGACATGATGGAAACTTTTAAGTACCTCAAGGGAATCAACAAAGTCCAGGAGGGTAGCATCTTTCAGAAAAAGAGATGTGCAAGAACAAGGGGGCACAATTTAAAGTTAGAGAGGGGACGGCTCGGGGTAATGTGAGGAAATTATTTTTCACGGAGAGAGTTGTGGACGCATGGAACTGCCTTCCTGGAGAGGTTGTGGGGTCTAAAACAGTGGGGGAATTCAAACATGCATGGGACAGACATAAGGCAATTATGGTGGGGGGTTGCAGGAAGTAGGCTGTTGGTTAACTAGAATCTGCAGCTTACCCAATAGATAGGGAAATGGGCAGACTGGGTGGGCCAAGTGGTCCTTATCTGCCGTCAAAGTCTATGTTTCTATGTTTCTCTTCATGTGACATGCATACAAAAGGTTAAGCTAAACAGCAGTTTCTTATATTTTTCTGCACAATGCACACCCTGTGTCTTTTGACCATGATCTGTACTCCTTTTGAGTCAGGCTAAACAATCATAGAGCAAAACAGACAGGTGTTAAGAGTTAATTGGCTGCTGCTGTTGCTGTAACGTCACTACAATCTGCTGCCATTCTGTTATAGGTTTCTGGTGCTTTTTTTGATAACTTTTTATGATTTGTATGATAAGCAGTATCTTGTTCAATTTTCCATGCACTATAAAAGAAAAGGCTTGCTGTAGCATATTTTTTCTGCAGAATAAAAAGGAAATAATAAAGACCATACAGAGTCAGAAACTGGTCATCTCCTCTGCTGTTTCCATCATGGAAGAAAGAAAGGCAGAGAAGAAAGAGAACATCAGATTCCATAGAAAAGGAAAAGTGACATTTTCAGTAGGAAACAGAGAAGATAGAAAAACAGATTACTGCAATTAAAAACTGTCTCTGACAACATATTGGTAAACTCTACAGGCAGTTACTTTTGATCATCATGGACAAGTTCAGGGGTAAAATCTTTTTGTTTAACAGGTTTCCTTCACTAGTATATATACAGTTGTTCTACAACCTGTTGCGTGCATAGCTTGAATCTACAGTATAATCCTATTCTCTGCTTCCTTTTTCTGTAAGTACTTCATATTTATGGATGGGGAGACCTCCCTGAAAACCGGTCACATACTACTGAGACAAGGAGGCAGTGTGGGTTCTCTACACATAATTACATGTAGAATATCTTCACATATGTCATTAGAGAGTATCCGTAATGTTAGTTGTTAATCCTTTTTGAAGCACACATTATATTCCCTTTCATTTCAGTGAAACACTTGTTTCTTCTTATCAGATTATATATTGTGCTCCCTTGCATCCTGTGAAACACTTGATCTTCTTAGAGGGAATCTCTTGCAGCAGGTGATACA
Organism: Neoceratodus forsteri; assembly: GCA_016271365.2. NCBI lineage: Eukaryota > Metazoa > Chordata > Ceratodontiformes > Ceratodontidae > Neoceratodus > Neoceratodus forsteri. The sequence continues at coordinate 766,154,813 of CM028131.1, read as the reverse complement.
GTTGGGTGTCTGCCAGAGGGCACTCTTGTCAACTTTCACCAGCAGTGCTGATTGGGGGCCTCCCATGATGACGTCATTCCATATATATGTATAAATACGTGGGCAACCCCTAGCAGCCTCAGTTCTTTTCCCACCGTCTCCCAGCTTGCTTCACATGCCACTTTTGCCGCAAGTGTGTTGCCGCTATCACTGATGAGGAAAGTTCACTTTCTATTGTTTTCCCTTATGTCCAGTTTGTATTCCCTTTTCCACAACTGCTGTTGTGGAAGGAAGATCTACTGCTATGACAACCACTCTCTCTGCGGTCACTGTCTGTGAGCTGCCCACAATGTCTGCTCATGCGCTCATTGCCAGGAATTCAGCTATGCTACTCGTCAATGACTCCAGGAATTAGAATGATACCTCATGGAGCAGAAGGTGACTCCTGGAAAAGGAAAAATGTGATCCCACACCTCGTCTCGGTCCCCATTGATGAGCTCCCAGACACCTCAACCGAAGCACCATTCTTCATCGAAACACAAGCACCGAGACAAGCATATGGCCTCGAGTGGAACAGGTAAGGACCTTCAGCTGTCGACGGCTTCCTCCTCTGGCCACCCGTTGATGGCTCGGGCCTCTCCCACTCTGGTGGAAAAAAAACAAGATAGCCCTTGCGGCCTTGGCCCTGAGCATTCAGGCCTCCCACACAGACCAAGCACTGCCTCTGTTGACGAGCTCCTTGCCATTGCTCTCGTCGACTACCTTTACTGAGGCCTTGTTGGTCCCGGATACAGCCCAGGCCCCTCCATCGATGACTTTTTTCACCTTTATCGATGACCCATTCCTTTAGCATGGGACTCGGTCATTCGTCAACATCTCCTTTTTCTGCCCCTGCTACATGACCCTCTAGCATGGGTCAGGGGTTTGCATGAACGGACTTACCGTCCTTGCGGTTGCCATCGCAGCCTGTTTCTTACTGGGGCTCAGCGGTTCAGGCATCGGTCATGGCTTTCCAGGCTTTATGCTCTATCCACAGCCTCAACCCAGATCTTCTGTGATGTCCCCCTCTTGCATGGGGTCCATGAGAGCTCCTTCTCCTCCCTCCTCAGCCTCGTCGATGATCCCCGCCTTTGACGTCACCTCAGTGGTCAAAACTGTGTTGGAGGTTATGCAAGCCATGCAACCACCTCCACCACTTCCCTCCTCTCCCTTGCCGCCTCCTAGAAAGTGGGCTCTCCATGTGCCTACCCCTCCTCCCTCCTTTCCAGTCCTGGAAGAGGAGAATCTAGCATACTTTGAGGAGGAAGAAGAAGAGGAGGAGGATCCAGCTGATGATGATGGGTTGCGAACCCCTTCCAGTGCCTCTATCCTGTCTTCTGCAAGGGAGGATCCCAGGCTCAGGGAGTATATTCCTGCTCTCCTCTAGACGACCCCAGTTTCCTGGACATTATGACCCAGTTACAGCAGGTCATGGGGTTCGCAACCACTAACTAAGACCAGCAACGCAGCAACTTGGCTGATTACTTGGATTTACTGGAGGACCCCGCCACTGTGGTTCCTCCCCTCATCCAGGCCTATCAGCATGCAGTTTCTGCGGCTTGGCACTGCCTTTCCACAGTCTCCCCCACCTCATTTCTAAGAAGGCGGATTGCCTTTACCAGGCCCCCGCAGACCACCCCTTTTTTGCCACAACTCCACAGGTGGATTCTGTGGTCATAAATGTTGACCATGATTGGACCAAGCATCCTAAACATTTGAGCTCTCTGCTTCCCGACAGAGAGTCCTGGAAAATGGACTTGATTGGGAAAAGGGTCTATGCCTCATCCACCCTAGTCATGCATATTCTGAACTATATGGGGCATATGCTGTAGGACCAGAAAACCCTTTGGACGGTCACCTCAGAAGTATTAGCGAAGCTTCTCCAGTCCACAGACACTGGCCAATTCCTGGTTACCATTAAGATGGGTACTAGTATCTCTCGGCACCTTCTCTGTGCCGGCTACGATGCCATGGACGCCTCTGCCCATACCCCAGTGATGGGTATTACCTTTCGCTGACATATGTGGCTCCGGGTTTCCGGCTCTCACCAGATGTGCAACAGTCCATCTTAAATGCTCCCTTTAGTGGGCACAAACATTTTGGTACTGAAACCGAAGGCATCCTTAATGGCTTATAGGCTTTGGGCCACACTCTCCATACAGTACACATGATGTACTGCACTCAGCCATCTGTCTCGCAACAGTGGCCGTTTCAGTCCTTTCAGTTTCGGCGTGCTACTCGCCAGCCCAGTAGAACACGCCCAACCCCCACCTCTTGGTGGTACCTCAGCCGCTGCCCCCAGAGGTGCCAGAACTGCCCCTGCTGTGGCCGCTGCCACCTCCGCTTCCTTTTGACTCGTCACTCAGCCTCCCCTGCAGGCCTTGGAGGCAGTGGTCGTCCGCTTCTCTCTACATTTCAAGGCCTGGAAACCAATTACATCAGATGAATAGGTACTGCAGATTATTCGTACAGACCATACTCTGGAGCTCATAGCCACTCCCCCCCAACATCTGCCTCGCTCCTGTCATACCCACCAGAACACATCCCGGTTCTGCTGGAGAAGCTCCATTTTTTAATTCAGAAGCAGACAGTTCAGACTGTTCCTCCACATGACCTCAGCAAGGGCTTTTGCTCCCACTTTTTTCTGGTATCCAAGCACATGGGCGATCTCTGCCCTGTCTTGGACCTGAGAGACCTCAACTGGTTCATCCAGTACAAAAGATTTCGAATGGTCACTTTGCAAACAGTCCTGCCTCTTCTAAACTATGTGGGCTGGCTCTGTGCCCCAAACATGTTTGTTTGTTTTTTTCATTTATTGAAATTTGTTAACTGGATAAGCCCACTGAGACAACAATGTCCCTTTTTCAGGGGCAACCCGGGGTTAAATTACATTCATATAGTTGACAACAGTTTACATTCAAATCAGTGGTATCAGTTTACAATACAATGAACACTGCACACAAACGACAGGATTAAGACAGGGTAACATTAAATATGTTCGGTAACATTGCTTATAACTAAAGCAATACAGTGTACATTAGGACGGGTCGCTATCAAAGACTGACATGCAGACAGCAATAGGTTGCATGGGTTTACAACTGATAAGCTAGAGGGAAACCCTAGACAAGGAAGGGTCAGGGAAGGCAGGGCTCTGATTCTTTACATGGAGCATCAATAGGCCCCAGATTAGTCAAGGTTAGCATAAGGGTAGGGGTATCTTAGGTGGGGTTAAGTGCCCTGGAAAGAAGAGACAAAGACATAGGGGTATACCAGGTGGTCGAGCAACAGTGCCAGGAAGCAAACTGATGGCATTAGTTACAACTGCAGTTGCAAGCTACATACATATGGGATTTCAGTGCAGGTTTGAATGTGCTCAGTGTGGAGCAATTGGTCACTTCAGAAGGCATGCTGTTCCAGAGTACTGGTGCCGAGATGGCGAATGACCTGTCCCCTGCACAGTATCTCGATCTAGGTACTTCCAGGGCAGGGTTGGTTGATGACTGCAGCTCACGCGTGGGAGTCTTGACTTTGAGTAAACCATTTAGGCTAAGTGTTGCTGATAATTTGGCAGTTTTGAAGGCAAGGCAGAGGGTGGGGTAGGTGAGCCTAGCCTTGCATGCTTGCCAGTTGAGGGAGATGAGAACTCCACAGTGGTGGTCACGAGGGTGAGGAGCTGCAATGAAGTGGGCAACTTTATGGTAAAGTACTTTAAGTTTTGAAAGTTTGGTACCTTGGAGTGGTTGGAGGAGGGGAGCGCTATATAGAAGAACAGGGAGAAGAGTTCCTGTAGCAATTGCCAGCCGTGCTTCATTGGTTAGGTAAACACCTTGTCTGTATAGCAACCATATTTTTTGATGGAGGGACTTGGTTAGGGCTTCCCCGTGCATTTTTAGGATTAGCTCTTGGTCAGGATGCACCCTAAGGTATTTGATGGAAGAGCAGACCTGCATCCTGGTGCCATTGGTCGATGTTAGCCGAAGGAGATTTTGTCTCTCGGCATCCAAGTGTTTGGGACCAAACTGCATAGCCTTCAATTTCTTTAGGTTTAGCATGAGTTTATTGTCAACCAGCCATTGCTCCAAGAGTCGGAAATCCACATTGTGGTCCTGGTTTATTAGGTTCACATCCTTTGAACTTCTGTAGATGATAACATCGTCAGTGTATAATTAGATGTTTGCTGCTCCACAGTCTTTGGTCATATCATTAATAAAAATAGAAAAAAGTAGGGGCCCCAGGATGGACCCATGGGGGACACTGTGGTTAACCGGTTTGAGATCTGACGTCATATCCGACCATTTAACCAGTTGATTCCTCTCACATAGGTAGTTTTGGAACCAGTTACAGGTGTGGGTGTCCAGGCTGAGGAGGCCAGGTTTGTTGATGAGAATGTGGCTGACCAGATCAAAAGCTTTGGGTAAGTCCAGGAATTGTGCGCCTGTGGCCAGGCCTTTGTCCATATCCTCGAGGACCTCTGATGTGAACCTAATTAGAGCTGCATCTGTCCCATGATTTTTCTGGAAACCATGCTGTGCATCCGAGAGTAGGTGGTTGAGTTCCATATAGTCCTGGACCTGATTGAAGACCAGCTTCTCTAAGGTTTTTGCAAGAGCGCTGAGAATGGATATGGGATGATAGTTTTCAACCAGATCTTTGCACCCCTTGTGGATGGGGACTACCATGACCGTTTTCCATTTGGTGGGGAATTTACCAAGCATGAGGGATTTGTTAAACAGGTTCATGAGAGGAGTAACAATAATTGGAGCTGCAATTTCAGAAACTTGGGCTCAAGTTTATCGAAGCCAGATGAGCGATCCCATTTGAGAGAGTATAGCAGGGTGAGTACTCCCTTCAGCGATACCAGGCAGAAGTGGAATTGAGGATCGAGGGGAGGAACCAGGTGAAGAGGGCTAGAGTTTCCTTGTCTTGGATTGACATATTTGTCAAGGTTGGTGAAAAAGTAATTGAAAGCATTGTCTGTTTCATCTGGTGCAGAAGTTAGTATGCCATCGACTGAGATATTCTGGGTATTAGCAGCTGAACAGCCTTTTAGTAGGGAACTGATTTGGGCCCAACACTTTTTGGGGTCAGAAAGGTTCTTGGTTTGCAGGGACCTGACATGGTGCCTTTTAGCATTTGCCTCTGTTCCTCTGGGTCCTATAACTGAGACAGTCGGTATGCTCTCTGGAGTGCTTGAAAATCCCCCACACTTTGTCTCTAAGATTTAAATGTTTCCTAAGGTCTCTGTCAATCCAGTGCGAGCTTTTTCCTTTGACCCTGCGCTGTTTGAGGGGGGCATGTTTGTTGAGCACACCTAAGAAGTGGTTGATAAAGAAATCCAGAACCAGGTCTATATCAGGGACATTTTTAAGGTCGTACCATTGTATGTCACTCAGGTTACTGAGGAAGTCACTTGGGACCAACCTCGAAAGGTCTCGGGTAATCAGGATCTTTGGAGGTGCATTAGGGGTTTTGTTCTTCCAGATGCAGAAAACTGGGGAGTGGTCGCTGAATGAATCTGGTAGTAGACCGGCCACTTTAATTCTGTCGGGTTGGTTCACAAGTATTCAATCGAGTACTGTGTGATTGCCTGTTTTGGGGTTGAGCCTCATAGGTTTGTTGATTAACTGGGTAAGCGAGGCGTCCATCGAGGCAGACTTGTTTGCCACTTTGTTCAACCAATTAAAGTCTCCCATTACGATTAGTTCACCCATGGGGTTATTAATCAGATGATTAATGAGGTTGTCTAATTCACATTTTGCCACCTTAGGAAGGTTGTATGCACACCCTATAATTAGGGATTTGGTCCCGCCCAGCAGTAGTTTGACGAATAAACAATCTGAGGTCCTGTTGTTGAGCTCTGAGGGACTTATGTCTAGTGCCTCTAGGGAGCTTCTGACGTATAGTAACACCCCTCCACCTTTCTTGTTAGTCCTATCCTTCAGGAAGATGGTGTATCCAGGGATGTCAACTTCATGATTGAGTATGAAGGGTTTTAGCCAGGTTTCAGTGATTCCAATAACATCCAGGGAGTAAAGGTCTACCCAGGCTTCTAGTTCATGCAGTTTAGGTCTTAAGCTGCAGATATTCCTCATAACTAGTTTTAGGTCCTTGTTGAACTTCCAGATCGGGTCTGGAGGTGAAGAAATCTTGCTATTTATAGGCCCAGGGTTGGTCTCAGTGTCTCCAGAGATGAGAATAGCAAGTTTTTTGAAGTAGTTGGGCAGGTTGGGAATAGACCATCGGGGCCACCCTTGGACATTCATTATGTAGCATACTAATTTGTAGCAGCAACTATTTGTTCTGAGGCCATGGAGTGTTACTAGACCAGGGGAGAAGGCCGGTGTTGATTGGAATGGCCTAATTAAGGGCTGGTGCTCTTTCAGCTTGCTGTAATCTGGAGTAGGGCAAAGTGAGAAATTAAACTCCAGGACGACCAATGAAATGAGAAGGCAGGCCAGCATTATACAATCCTTGAGCACCATTCTTTGGCAGCAGGGGTTATGGAAGGAGTGTGTGAGGATATGACAGGATTAGAGGTGAAGAGCAATGGAGGAGTGTTATTTAGGAATGGGCACTAGCTGATACCTGTGATACTGTAGAAAGGCTTTCACACAAATAAGTAGAGGTACAGGGTGGCTAGAGGTAGGGACTGGGCTCACCTCGGGGTACTGTGAGTCCTAGGCTAAGGAAAGGGTAGGTCTGAATTAGGGGGTGACGGGGTACTCCAGTCTTGCGTGCTCTCTTAAACTATAGAACAGTGGAGGAACAATAACCTGTAAGTACAATAAGACCCAGATAAAAATTCAAAGAACTTAGAAAACCAGTTCCCTTGAGGATTTATATAAATAGGACTAAACTGAGGAATGGACACAATCCTAGGATAAATTTTCACATAGGTTCCTAAAAACTGTCAGACCAAGCCACCCACGAAGGTAGGGCGGTCTGGAGCAACAAATTATCTCATGATTCACCAGGCGGTAAGGCACTAGAATTGGTCAGTGTAATTAAGAACACACCTGCAGGTAAATCTCCTGGTGAGAGGAGTGACCCTTGCAGCTAATAACAAAAGTATTAAAAGCTACACTTAACTTGGCAGATAAGCACAAAGAGTGAACAGGTTTGCTTGTAAAAATCACTTGCAGGTATAAAAGAAATCTATAGCAAGGTAAGGGGTGTGACCCTTAAAGCTAGCAACAGAAGTTCTGGAGGCTACCAATTGATGAGACAGTAATCCAGCAAGCAGAAGAGAAATTGTACTTATAATGTACCCAGAACAGTGGTAAGCCCTCCCTCCCTCCCTTAAGTCTCCTAAATCCTCCCCTAGTCAGCTGTGTCCACCAATCCTAGCCCCTCTGGGAGGAGTTATAGTGTATTTAAGATGTTGTGGAGGAGGGGGGTGGGCAGGCAGGAGAAATTCAGAGCAACAGAAAATCTCTAGTTGGGCTTTGCTCTGTGGAGCAGCAGGACCAGAACGGGCACAGATTTACTGCAGAATGAGCTCCAGCAGCAGTCCCTTTATTGAAAACTAAATTTCCAGCTCAAGAGAGTTGGGCTGGTCCCCCGACATCCTCCACGAGCTCTGATGAGCTCGCTGGTGAAATACAAGAAGGCAGCTGTTAAATAGGCAGCCAGAGAGTTTGAAGTTGGCACTTAAATTCAGAGCAACAGAAAATCTCTAGTCGTGCTTTGCTCTGTGGAGCAGCAGGACCAGAACTGGCACAGATTTACTTCAGAATGAGCTTCGTTGAGCTCCAGCAGCAGTCTCATTGCTGAAAAATTAATTTCCAGCTCAAGAGAACTGTGGCTGGTCCCCCGATGTCCTCTGTGAGCTCCGATGAGCTCACTGGTGAAATACAAGAAGACAGCCATTAAATAGGCAGCCAGGGAGTTTGAAGTTGGTGCCTTTTTTTAAATTCAGAACAGCAGAAAATCTCTAGTCAGGCTTTGCTCCGTGGAGCAGCAGAACCCGAACTGGCACAGATTTACTGCAGAATGAGCTCCAATGAGCTCCAGTAGACATGAAAGATGCATACCTTCACATTCAAATACATGTAACCCATCTACAGTATATCTAGTTCCAACTTCTGGGCTACCATTACCAATTCCATGCCCTGCCCTTTGGGCTGTCCTCCACCCCAAGGGTCTTCACAAAGTGCCTGGCAGTCATAGCCACAGCCTTTCATTGCCACAGACTCTACGTGTTCCCATACTTAGATGACTGGCTCATAAAAGCCTCCTCTTGGGACAGATTGCTCCGCTCCCTTGCCTGCACCCTGGAGCTCTGCCAAGACATCGGCATCACAATAAATGTCACCAAATCTCACATGGAGCCCTCTCAACACCTCCAGTACATTGGAGTAATCTTAGACATGGTGCACGGCAGGGTCTTTCTGCTAGAGGACAGGACTCAGAAGCTTATCTTCCTCGCACAGCAGTGCCTTGCCACTCAACAGATTATCACCCACCAATTCATGCACCTCCTCATTCAGATGGCGGTGGCCATTTCCACCATGCTGTCTGCTTGCTTACACATGCATCCGGTCCAGTGGGCCCTTCACCGCCAATGGCACCAAAAGACAGGGGACTTCAGTGACTTCATTCGAGTGACCCCTGCCCTCAGGCAGGCCTTCTCCTGGTGGCTGGATCTGACACACCACCAAATCGGTGTGCCCTCTTAGTCGTCGACTCCTGTCCAAACCCTTATGATAGGTGCCTCCACCCTAGGTAGGGGCTCCCACCTCGGTCTTCACCAAACACAGGACCGCTGGGGTTCAGATGCCACACCCCTCCACATCAACCTTCTGGAGATGCAGGCCGTCCGTTTGGCTCTTCAGGCCTTCCAGCCATTCCTTGCCCCCAGAGCCTTCCTGATCCAGTCAGACAATACTTGCGTGGTATTCTGCATCAACAAGCAAAGGGGCATGAAGTCACAAGCTCTTGTTTCAGGAAGCCATGAAAGTTTGGAATCAGGCTCTGGCTCTCCACCGTCATCTGGTGACAGTCCACGTTTTCGAAACCCAAAACATTGTTGCGGATCACCTGAGCTGTCACTCTCAAGGCCACGAGTGGACATTGGTGATGGAGGTCCTCCTCGACATATTCCAGCTGTGGGGCACTCCGGACATAGATTTATTCATCTCTCCGGACAATCACGGACTACCTCAATATTGCTCGATCATTCCCAACTCATTCAGCAACTCCCTGGATGCCCTGTCCCTCTCCTGGCATGGGTGCTTCTTATATGTCTTCCCATCCATCCCCCTCATATAGCGAGTACTACTCAATCTCCAGCTGGAGCGGGCCTCCATGATTCTTATCGCCTCATTTTGGCTGCAACAGATATGGTTCCCCCTCCTCCAGCAACTGTCAGTCACAGATCCCCTTACCATTCCTCTCCGACCTGATCTGCTCTTGCAGAACCACGGAACCCTTCTTCATCCCAATCTTAGGTCCCTTCATCTACATGCTTGGCTCCTGAGGACATCTTTTTAGCTCAGCACAACATCAACATCAACTTACCGCAGGGTACAGTACTGGGTCCAGTCCTTTTTAATGTCTTTATAAGTGACATTGCACATTGACTGGAAGGAAAAGTATGCCTCTTTGCAGATGACACGAGGAGGCATGGGAGGCATGAGAAGGGACTTGGCAAGGTTGGAGGAATGGTCAGAAATATGGCAGCTTGGATTCTATGCAAAGAAGTGCAAAATAATGCACCTGGGAAACAAAAACCCAGGGGAAGATTACACAATGGGGGGGAGGTAGTAGCAACAACAATAGAAAGGGACCTGTGGGTAATCATATCAGATGATCTTAAGGTTAGCAAGCAATGTGAGAAGGCAGTAGGGAGGGCTGGGGGGATACTGGGATGTATAGGGAGAGGCATCACCAGCAGAAAACAGGAAGTTGTTATCCCTCTGTACAGACAGTTGGTGAGACCCCCATCTGGAGTACTGCGTCCAGTTCTGGAGACCCCATCTCCTCAAGGACATAGGATGGAGGCAGTCCAGTGTAGGGCAACTAAAATGATGCAAGGTCTACAAGAGAAGCCATACGAGGAGAGACTAAAGGAGCTTAATATGTATACCCTTGAGGAAAGGGGGGGGGACATGATAGAAACTTCTAAGTACCTCAGTGGAATCAACAAAGTCCAAGAGGGCAGCATCTTTCAGAAAAAGAGATGTGCAAGAACAAGGGGACATAATTTGAAGATGGGGGGTGGCTGAGGGGCAATGTGAGGAAGTATTTTTTCACAGAGAGGGTGGTGGACGCATGGAACAGCCTTCCTGAGGAGGTTGTGGGGTCTAAAACTGTGGGAGAATTCAAGAATGCATGGGACAGACATACGGCAATTCTTGTGGGGGGTAGGAAGAAATGGGTTGTTGGTTAACTAGGATCTGCAGCTTATCCTGTAGGTAGGGAAATGGGAAGACTAGGTGGGCCAAGCAGTCCTTATCTGCTTTCAAAGTTTGTGTTTCTGTGTCTCTTCCTCTGTGGCCTCGATTCTACTGGCCTCCAGAAAAGTGTCTACCAGAAAGACATATGCTGCCAAATGGAAATGTTTTGCCATATGGACTGCCGACAGGGGCTTGGTCCCTTAATCCTGCCCACTGACTACCATTTTGGACTTCCTTTCCATCCTTCTTAGTCAGAGTTTAAGCTACTCTTCCGTCAAAGTCCATTTAGCCGCTATCTCAACCTTCCATAACCCATCTGAGACTGGTAGGTCTCCCAAATGGACCTGGCCAGGATGTTTCTCAAGGGTATTCTGCATCTCAAGCCCCCAATTTGGAATCCAGTTCTGCCCTGGGACCTCAATTTTATGCTGGAAAAACTGCCACTTTTACCGTTCAAACCAGCTGCTACCTGTGAAATACACTTAATGGGCTGGAAGGCACTGTTCTTGGTAGCTGTCACATCGGCCAGGCGCATCTTGGAACTTCAGGCTCTCATGTACCATGAGCCTTACATTGTCTTTCATAAAGACAGTATCGCTCCACACCAGCCCCAAGTTCCTTCCGAAAGTGGTTTTGTAATTCACTCTAAACCAATCCATTAACTTGCCTGTCCTCTACCCGACTCATGCTAACCCAGGTGAATCACTTCTCCACACTGTATGTACATCGAATCCTGTGTGTTATTACCTCGTTCGCACCAAGTCCTCTCACAGATCATAGAAATGATTTGTTGCTTTCGCTCCTGAAAAGGAGGGACACCCTTTCACAAAGCAGGCCTTATCCAACTGGTTGGCCCACTGTATCACCTACTGCTACACTAAATACCACAAACCTATCCCTGGTGCTGTGGATGCACACTCCACCAGAGCTATCTCTACCTCTGCTGCCTGCTTCAGGGGCATCTCCATCACTGATATCTGTGACGCCGCCACTTGGTCTACCATCCATATTACATTTACTAGCAACTGTAGTCTTGACATGGCTTCCAGGCACTGCGCCTCCTTTGGCAACGCCATCCTCCAGGGCCGCCTGTCTTAACCTCCCTTTCAGCTTGACTGCTTGGGAATCATCCCAAGTGTAAGACCTGCTACAAGAGATTCCCTCTAAGAAGATAGTACAGTTTTGCACTTACCATAACGGTAGATCTTCAAGAGGATCTCTTGCAGCAACGTCACTTCCCTCCTTCCCCCTCCTTCTCTGGGACAGCCATCTTCTGCTTCTGTACTTATCGTCCTACTGGGCGATACCTCAGGCCTCCTTGGTTCCCCTTGGTGTCCTGCTGTGTGAGCTGGTTGCCAGCCCGGGGAATTGAGGCAGCTAAGGCTTACGCCCATATTTATACATGCATGGACTGATGTCATCATTAGGCTGCCCCCAATCAGCACTGTTGGTGAAAGCAGTCAGCACTGCTGGGGAAAGCTACCGTGACAAGAGCGCCCTCTGGCGGACACCCAAGTGTCTGACCTGCTGCAAGAGATCCTCTCAAAGATCTACCTTTACGGTAAGTATGAAACTGTACTTTTCTAATATAGGCAAATGTTTTCAGCACCAAATTTGTCCCTTCTTCAGAGCTGTGGGGCTAAGCAAAGAACGGGATTTTTAAGATCCATGAAATTGAATTGTTAAAAGATCATAAAGAACTCAAGTTATTGTGTATAAAAATAATAATATTTTTAATGATATTTTAATTATTTTATTTACTCTCAAATTACACATATATAAAGAAGCTCTACATGTATTTATGTTTAGGACTTTATCTTATAAGGATGGCATCCAGAAACTCCATATTGAATGATCCAATTAATAAATACAAGGAGTAAGCCTTTGCTTTCCAATATTGAACTGTCTATGTATTAAATTCCATGTTATGTATTGGGTCTCGGCCCCCAGGACGCATCTGGAATCGAGCATGTTGCTCAGTATGCTTTCCTGGTAAATCTCGTAAATAAATAAATAAATTATGGGTAGAGAACCTACAGTGCCTTTTTTTCTTACTATCATACCTTGAATCCAGATGTAGAATTATAAACCTGTGCCCTGTCCCAATTCCCTAAGATCAACTATGACTGATAACCTGATTGTGCCTTAATTCCATAAAGGCTTAGCAGATGGTCTTTTTCCTTCTCCAAGCCTAGCAGAACGGAACAGCCTACCAACCCTCCTTCGGCAAACCCGGAATCTGTATTTTTCAAAGGCTGCTGTTAAAGCAGCACATGGATCCATGTAGTTGATCTCCACCTGAACCACCCTCTTCTTTTCCACCCCCATATTTATGGATTTGTATAGAATACTAACATACTGAGCACACAAAGGGGCTACACTCATCACCTGCGAATCATCCTCCTCCAACCACTGTATGAGTAATTGTCCTCCACTGTTTCCATGAACTGTCATGTTCAGCGTTAGCAACTTCTTTTTGTGTATCATTTTGGAAATACTCTGTAACACTTGTGTATCCTGTTGTACACAAGCAAGAACTCATGACAGATCATGGGTTTATGGAATATTATTAAATGGGTGAGAAAGATGAAGCCACCTGATTGACTAACAGGCTCTTCAGTGTGTGCAGTTTTGTAACCATAATTTTACACCTTAGAACTGGGATTTATTAGTAACCCTAGCACACTGAAAAAACGGTCCCTGTCTCTACACCCAGAACTGACCTACCGTCACAAACATGGCTGCCACCTTTACTCACTAAAAACCTTCAAATAAACCCTAAAAATAAAATTACCTTAAATTTTAAAAAAATCTAATATGTTTGAGATTTCCCTGATCTTGTAAAGTAGTTTGGAAGTGTCCTGCTTTCTGACTGACTAAATAAGTTCTGAGACCCACATTTAAATTCCCCAGAAAAGCACCAGTTGGAACGGTCCAGGCAGTGGGATTTGGAAGTTGAATAAATCACAGAAGAATTCATGGCACTCTCCACACATTCCTGATTGCCATCACAAACATTACTGCTATCATTATTCACTAAAAAACCTTCAACATGGTTCTAAAAATTAAAACTCATGTAACTTTCTAACAATAAATAAACATTCTTTCCTCTCATGGTCCCTCCCTTACATACATGAATACAAAAAAAAGTACTATTGATACTTTTAATTTCTAGTGTTTCACACGTCAGTCACCTCTCCATCCACACAACAGCTCAACACATTCTTAAAGAAACGCCCTCTAACCAAACTCTCATCCACGCAACAATGAACCCTAGACCAACCATTCACTTTTCAGGAAATCGAAACAGCGATTAAAAGCCTTAAACCAAGAAAAGCATCATGCTACGATGACGTCCCTATTGACATATACCAAATATTAAACCCACAACTAAGCCCTGTACTTCTGTGTTTATACACAGAACTCCTCTCCACTGGTAAATTCCCGTCCTCTTTTCTATGGCCACTATTATGGTACTTCCCAAACCCAATAAAGAGCCCCAAACCCAGCTAGTTACAGACCCATATCCATGATCACAGCCGACAATAAAATATATGCTGCAATACTGGCTACCCGCTTAGAAACATACTTTCTCTCACTTATCCATCCATCCCAGGTAGGGTTTGTGCAGGGCAGACTTAGCTCTGACCATATCAGGACCGTGCTGAACCTTATGCACATTGCCTCCTACCCTACTCCAACAGCTGCAGTGGCAATATATTTCGTAAAAGCCTGTAACTCTGTCGAATGGTCTTACATATATGCAGTACTTGCGCACAGTGGCATAGGCCCAATCTTCCTTACAGTCCTGCAAGCTATGTGCTCAGTCCCGAAAGCTCAAGTACTTACTAACTCAAACCTATCTTTACCTTTTACACTCTCCAGAGTCATAAGGCAAGGATGCCCTCTGTCACCTCTTTGTGTTAGCTATTGAACCCATTGACGCCGCTATTAGATAACATCAGGGGATCAAGGGCCTCTCGTCTGGCAACCAAACCTACAAAACCCTGCTCTGTGCTGATGATCTGTTGATGCTCATGATAATGCAGACAAATCACAACTCCCTTGAACAGACTTCTGGAAATAACTCCAGCTATGAAGCTCAGTAGCCCAACATCTTAAAACCCTGGCAACCCCTCCCCACCCAAGTCTCCATCCCCCGTAATGAAATGGATCAAAACCACATGGAGAAGGGAGGGATTACTATACTCCTATGTCAGTGACAGCATACCAGATCAAACAGCATCTGCCAAATGATACTGGGCTGGGGCCCTTCCAACTCCTATCTCTGACGATCAATGGCATTATAGAAACATAGAACCATAGACTTTGACAGCAGATAAGGACCACTTGGCCCACCCAGTCTGCCCATTTCCCTATCTACTGGATAAGCTGCAGATTCTAGTTAACCAACAGCCTACTTCCTGCCACCCCCCCCACTACAATTGCCTTATGTCTGTCCCATGCATGTTTGAATTCCCCCACTGTTTTAGACCCAACAACCTCCCCAGGAAGGCGGTTCCATGCATCCACCACTCTCTCCGTAAAAATAATTTCCTCACATTACCCCTGATGTACATACTGACGTATGGCTCATAAAAGACACCAAAAGCCGCCTGATCCAAAACAAAGTGTTGCATTTCTGGTACCGCACACCCACAATCCTATATGCAGCTAAGATTATACAATCACACAACTGCTGGAGGTGTGCCCAACCACATGGGGACTTAAACCATATTCTTTGGAACTGCCCACATATCAAAACCTTTTGGGTTAACATCATAGTCACCCTTTCTACCATACTAAACCAACCAATCTCCCCCCTCCCCAGAGATGTTCCTTATTGGGCTGGATACAAATCCTAGACCCCTACCCAAATACCTCAAAGCACTGATACTACAAGCAAGCATAGTAGCGAAGAGATTGCTTCTTCAGAAATGGCGAACCTCGGATGTACCTACCACAACTGAATTTCTCAGTAACCTATCCCAGTTAGCCACTTATGATGGCCTATCTCATATCTCTAATAACACTGCACACACTTATCTCCTTACCTGGGAACCCTGCTACCTGTATCTGGGCACCAGCAGCACCCAAAAATCCACTGGTGTCTCAGGCCATCCCAGACAAGGAATTGGGTGAAACTCACCTAACTAGTGCTACCACTGCTACTATGATCTCATAGCTCCAACACATGTTCTATAGGGTGCTCTGATAATGCTTATGGGATAACCCTTCATATACCCTTGCTGAATATCTCAAGTTGAAATTTCTCGTGCTCAGCTGACGTCTTTGGATGGGTACCTAGTTAATTGTTCTTGCATCATAGAACTGTTATATTCCCTAAGTGTCATAAACTAAACCGGTCAAACTAAGCTAAGGTACAGTACAGGTTTTTTGTCAAGAGTTCAGTATCCGTCACAACCTGTTAAGCAGTAGTGTAGACACAGACACTTGTACTCCTACATTGCCAAGTAACAGCATACAGAATGTGTTCCAGTTTTAATGAGTAAATGTCAACTATCAAATACCCAAGCATTACTATTTACTGCAAGGAATAGCCTCCCCGCTCCTGTAAGGGTACAGTATAGTATAATACTGGATATCTGTACGGGCACTGTTTCAGTCCATGTTCTTGCAGTGTGTAATCCCTTGATTCATCCTCTGTATTTTCTTTTATCTTGTATTTGAAAAATACCAGTTAAAAGTTTAACTTCTAAAAATTTCTGGTGCTTCTTTTGTGTCCATGAAAATTCCCCCTCCTATCCTTACCAACTTGTCAAGGTAATCCCTGCTGCTTAGTCTGCCACAACAGATAAAACTGAGACTTCGGCTCCATGTAAGGCCTTCTGTTGTATGAGAGGAGGTGAACATTCTGCTGGAGCAAATCTGCAGAAGTTTGAATTCCTGTACATAGTGATACATAAACATTCCTTCTATTGAACGTGTACAAAAACAGATGAGTGACTAGTGGGGATGGACTACTTTTTACAAGTCACTTTTAACAAAGTAAAATACCTATCTTTAATACAAAAAAGAGTTGGTAGGTTTTCTCTTTATTGTTTCTCAGTTTACCCATTTTATCAGTGCAGGAAGACACTCCAGGTCATTGGTTGTCTGAGGTTAATGCACTTACAGTATTTGAAGGTACTCGGAGCAAGCATCTTTTGCCTCATTGTCCACTGGGGTGTGCATCAGCCCCAGACAGCCAATGCACTTTGTCACGTCTTATTGCTTAAGTAACACTCTCCCTACACACCTAAACACATTCCAAAATGAAGTACTGCCCGTAAATGGTGTTCCTTTGCTCACCATGAAAAATACCCCTCCTATCTTTAGTCACCTACTAGGGAAATCTCTGCTGTTTTACCATGCTACAGAGAAAATTGAGGCTCTTGCTTCACCTGAGGCCTGTGTATGTTTTGTGTGTGTGTGTGTGCGAACGTGTGCATATTAGGACAAGAACCAGTGGAACTGGGCCATGTTTTAAAGTCTTCCCTTGTCAATCCTCACTATTCGTTACTGCTGGGTGCAGCCAGGCGCGCCTCCCGCGCTGGGAGCCTTTTGGGGCAGGAGGAGGCCGATGGCACCACCCAGAGGTGCACACAAGGTTGGCTGTTAGGCACCACAGACGCACTCCTCCACCCCAGTTTTGTTTCTCCCGCCATCGAGGTCGCACCTGCTGTGCGAGTTCCAGAGTTTACTGCTGCATCACCAGGCCTTTGCCAAATTCAACACAGTTCCTGCTTCTCCGTCTCCATCCCAGTTCTGAATATCACCCTACGCCATTGGATACTAGTAAGCCCATTCCTATTATTTCTTACCTACAGCACCGGGTCCTTTTTCTGTGAGTTTTGTTAATTTTCTTTCTGCATCATGTCCGATTCGGGGGCTAAAAAAAAAAATCCAAAGCAGGCCGTGCCCCCATGCGGCGGTGCCCCTGTGGCCAACATTTTTCTATAACGAACCAACATGACGTTTGTCTGCGATGACTGGGTCCCAACCATGATATGGACAACTGCGATGCCTGTTTCTCCATGGACCGCCTTCTTTTTCTTAAAATTTCTTTGAATTCTTGAGTTCCGCACATTTAAAGTCGACAGGGCCCCGCTGACTTTCGGAGGACACCATCATTCTAGGGATGCCATGGCAAGATCTCTCGACCCTGCCTCCGGGTCCCTCCCGGGTCTATACGGCCTGGTGAGGAGGAATCCTCCTCTTCTGATTCCAGCCTTGCCATCGAGGAGGTTTCTTCCACAGTGCTGGAGGAGCAACTTGGTTCCCTGTGGAGTCAGGTCAAGAGCACAGCCACGGCAGTCACCTCCATGGAGGTGCAGGCTCCCCCGGTGTTGCGGCCCACGGTCGCTGGGTCCATCACCAGCGGACCCTTGGTGCTGCCTTCCGGCACCGTTTCAGATCCCGGTGCCATTTGTGGTGTTGGTGATCAGGACAGCGCCGCAAGCAGTGCTGTGTCCCGAGTGGCACTGGCTCATGGTGCCGCTGATAGAGAGCTCCCGGGGTCGCTAATCTGGCGGCATGTGTGGTCTCCTCTTCTTCAGAGGCGGATGACTTGCTGGCCGTTCTGGACTGGTGCCTCGACTCCTCGGAGTCAGGGAACCGTCTTGGATGTGGCACCAGGTGGTCCAGTGTTCACCTTGCGGGCTTCCCAGAGTCTGCGGTCTCTGCGGGCCCTTTCCCTGACTCCTGTGTTGGGGATGCTGCAGTGGATAGCAGTTCTGGGGGGCCTGGTGTGACATTCTCGATCTCGGTGGCCTGGGCAGCTGCCACCTCTGGTGCTGCCTTGGCTACCTTGGTGAGGACGGGGACCCCTTCTTCTGCGACCTCCCTTGGGGGGCCGGCAGGATTGGGGACTCCTTGGCATGGGGTTTGAGGAAGAGGGCGGCCTCGAAGTCTGAGGGGTTGAGAGGCTGGGGTGAAATGCGGAGGCCTTCAAACTCTACCCTGTGGGGGGGGTAGGAGCCACAGGGCTGAGCCCTGCTTCTCCTTCACTGAGACTTTAAGAGGCGCCCTTAGTGGGCAGAACTGAGGGTTGCCCTTCTATATTCATGCAACCCCAGTCACACCACAGTCGAGATTCTTCCTCAGGGCTCTGCCAGGATTTGTTTTCACATTTGCAGCATCCGCTGACTGGATTGACCCCCGGATCCCCTCACATGGGAGGATCTACTGCGGGGTCTCAGAGCCCTGGCAGAGGTTGGGCACTTTCGGTTAGGTGCCCTTCACCAATCCCTTTGCAGGCACCTCCCCCCTCTCCCAGGCCATGTGGGCCCTGTGGGACCCTTAACCTGGGAGATGTTCAGGGCCACTGCGGCAGCCTTCCCTAGTTATGTTGGAGCCATGGACGAGCTGGTCTTTCGCCTGTCTCCCCCGCTGCAGGAGGACTCTGAGCATCTGAACTCCTCTACTTCCTCATCTGAGGAAGAGGAATGTTCTGTCCACCTTTCCTCTGACACTTATTCCACTGAATATCAGTGGTTCCTTTCAAGGTTGGTTCAGGAGCTCCATATTTCTCATGTGGTAAGATGCAATACCAAGTTGGAGATGCACTCCTTTTTGAGTGAGTTCAGTGCAAACCACTGGTGGTGCCTTCCTAGCCTATTCCCTTCCAGGAAGCATCAATCTGCACCTGGCAGTCACCAGCCACCTCACCCCCAGCCCCAACAGACTGCAGGAGGAGGTATAGCACTCTCCAGGAGTCTCTTGGTTCTCTGCCTCAACCAACCTTGGAGCTGATGGCTTTAGATACTCCTTCTGGGCTTCAAAAAACCCGGCACATGACCAACCACCGGATCCGGATTCTACGGAGTTCAACTGGTGGGGAAGAAGAGTTTTCTCCTCAGCTCGTGTGTTACTCTGCATCAGCTCACATCAGGCTCACCACGCTGCCTACAGCAGGCACCTGTGGTCGATGCTGGCACAGAGGAATCTAGGCAAACCATTGTCCTCTCTGCTCAGGGTCTGGAACTTGCAAGGCACCAAGCAAGGGTATCATATGACACCAGTGAGGTGGCTTCCAGACTGGCAGGGACAACGATCTGCATCAGGCAGATGGCTTGGCTTCGCCTGTCTAGATTGTCACCCATTGCCCAGCGTAGGGTGATTTTCTCAGCTTTCTGAGGGATCCGTCTTTTCTCCTGCAGGGCGAGAAGGAACCTACAGGGGCACATTCTGTCCCCCGGCCATGGGAGACACCTCCTCATCCTGACCAGCCTTAGACCATTTTTGGTCTAATACAGCTATAGGGTCTCCGCCTCCTGCATCTCCCCCGAAGGATGCTGTACCCTCAGGGCAGTGCCAGGTCCCTTCCGGGGGGCTTGGTACTCACCCAGCAGTAATAATGGTGAAGATTGACAAGGGAAGATATGAAAATTACATCCCTACCGTAATTCTTGATCTTCTCTTGTATCTTCACCATTCATTACTGGTCCCCGCCTACCTTCCCCTCTTGGGCCTTAGCTCCCGGGTGCCGCCTCCACCCTGTTCACCTTCCCCCTCTTTGAGGTCAGTTGGGGGCAGAGTCCTCTGGTACCTCAGGGCCCTCTGTTTCCTTCTCTAAAGTCACAGAGCGCCCGACCTAGGAGGATGGCGAGTAGGGTCTTCGCCCTGTCCTTGGAGGGAACTCCCTGTGGTTCTCAGTGGGGTGCACTGTAGGGTCCAATCCATGTCTTGGCACAGATTTGTTGTTCCATTGTCACCCTGTTAAGGGTGGGGACTTCGTCAATGGATTCCATGGGGGGGGGCCCTTAGAGACCCCCCCCCTTTCTTTTCTTCTTTCTTGCTGCCTCTTTACTTATCGGAGTCACCCTGGACAGAGTCCTCTCCTTTTAGGCTAAACCCTCAGGTGTAAGCTAAGAGGGCCATGCTTCAGGGCTTTCATCCTGAATGTGGGTTTATAGTGGGGAAGGGGATCAGACCCCACCATGCTTTATATTTTCGAAGACCATCTCAAATTCTCTTCTGGACCTAGGTCCAGTGGTCCCTGAAGTTGATGGGATCCTTGCACCTGTGTCTTCATACCTTGCAGGGTTTTGAGGCTAAAAATCAGTCAGTGGTCTTCCAGCTTTTCTTTCCTCTACCACCGCCCAGGGGCTGTGGCCTCAAGGCCAGTTAGAGAAGTTCAGTTCCCTCTGTCCTCTGGTCAGCTTATTCCTTTTTCAGTTTATATCCTTTCCTTTTTCCTGTCCCTCGGCTCTCTTGCCTCTTCTTGGATTTCTCTATCCCCTTTTGTTTCATCCTCTCCGGCAGAACAGAACTGGTGTGGAGGAGGAGTCTGTGGCACCTAATGGCCAACTGTCGTGCGCCACGCAGTGCATCGGCCTCGTTGGCGGCACTGTCGACAACCCCCAAAAAAAAAGGTTCCCATGCAGGTGCGCACCTCCAGCTTACACCCAGCAGTAATGAATGTTAAAGATGCAAGAGAAGATCAAGAGTTATGGTAGGTACGTAATTTTCATTTCCTGTATTTCATGGTAGTCATCCCATATGTTGAATGAGGGAAAAGATAGCAGAAAATGGAACAGCATGAGGAGGGGATGCAATCATATAAACAAAGCAGTGGAAAGGTGGGAAATACACAGGTAAATGGGCAGAGGCAGGTCTAAACTGTTTAAGATAAGAGACCTGAAGTTCGCAAAAGCACATGCATTTGAATCGGACAAGTGAATCTGTTAAGGGAAAGTCTACACCCATCCCTAAGCTTGCAGGTACAGCAGTTTTGAACATATTTCAGTTAAAACGCCTGTGTTGGTTTGAAATGCAGATTGCAATTAGTGTCAGTGACTCAGCAGGTTGCATACTTGCCTCTGAGGCTTGAAGGTTGTGGGTTCTTGCCCCAACTATGGGAACTTAGAATATCCAAATACTGACACTGTAGTGCAGCATGAGGAGGGTGCTGTAATCTGGAGGTGCCAGCTTTCGGATGAGATGTTAAACCAAGGTCCTGTCTGCCTGTTCTGGTGGCAGTTCAGGTGGATGTTAATGATCCAGTGGGACTTCTTGAAAAGTTTAGGGGAATTTGTCCAGTGTGTGAGGCAATTTTCCCCTGGTCACTAAAAATACTACGAATTGCTAAACCTGATTGTTTGCATCTGTATCCCTTCCCTTGAGATGAGGAAGAAAATAGGCAGAATTGCCTAGCCCTCCTTTCCCAGTCAACAAAAACAAATACATAAATTAGATCATGTTTAAATAAGAAAGTAATGCCACACAGGGTTTTCATTGTCTTTTATTATTTTTAACTACACCCCCTTACCAGAATATGGACTATGTTTTGTCTTCAGAGCTAAAATGGAAGCCTATTTCAATGAAAGGTCTTTATTTATATCTATTTAAAGTAAGTTTTTTGTATTTTTATCCATTTTAAATAATGCATATTTAAAAGCCATTTTATAGGTGCAATAGGATACTCCAGGTAGCACCAGTATGGTGATATAATACTGAACAGTGCACCTGAGGCATGCGATAATATAGAGAATAATATATGGGCAACCATACACAAGGCTTTGTTTTTCCATCAAGGGGTTGAGATGACAGCATGCAAACCTTGAGAGACCTGTGCTGTCATCTCAACCCTGAGAAGGAAGCACATGTTGGGTTGTGTATGACTGCCCATATTTTATTTTATATATGGCAGTATATGGTTGGTTTTGTTTTTTCACAAAGCAGTCACAGAAGCACCTCCCAAAGTACAAACAAAAAAAAAAAGTGTCCTTTCTTTGTTCTGTTCTACAATCAAAATTAAATATACAGGTTTATATAGGTTTAAAGGTACAGCTTAGGCACTGGGCTTGTTAGTAAGCAGCTGTATGTGGGATGAATAAAGAATTTAAAAATTTATGACCTTTGAACTGTGTTGTGAAACTGTTCAGTATGTGCACAACACCAGTTTAGAATGTACTCAATATTTTGAAAACGCTGATTTTCATACAGAACAGAGGCTTTTATGCAGAACAGAGGCTAACCATATACTATATGTAAGCAATAGCCCATGACAAAATGTGGGGTTATTGGGATTTAATCCACACCCTGGGTGCATTGTAAGGCATGAGGCCACAGGCTGAGTGTCCTCACAGCACCCGGGGTGTAAGTTACATCCCAATAACACCATACCCTAGAGTGAGTTATTGCACTTATTATGTGGGTTATGTTTAAAAAAAAAAAAAAAATCCACAAAGTTTTTTCCCGTTTTAATAGGAAAAATGTTGATTGTATGCTGCCGACATAAAAAGTAGTCCACACAAGTTATGCACATATCAGTTATTTTATGAACATACAAACGTCAGACACAGAGTCCTTAAATTATCTCTGATATTTGTTGTTCATAAAAGAAGTGTCACAATGAATTTTGTACTCTGTAACAGTGTCCCGATTTCGAACAGCTGCCTCTCGGGCTCTCTGTCTGTCTCTACAGTGCGGTACGCTGCTGACGTGTATGTATGTATATGTGTGTGTGTGTGTGTGTCTCTCTCTCTCCACCATGTGAGCTGCTCGCTGTCTCTCTGTGGAAATCATTTCACTTGTGAACTCCATAGCTATCACATGTCTGTGTATAAAACTCATCTACTGTATTTGCAAAGGCATGAATGAAAAATACTTGGCTGCAAGGTGTTGTCCATAAATAAGTGTCCTGCCTCTCGGTCTCTCTGTCTCTCTCTGCAACATAGTGCACAGCTCGCTGTCTCTCTCTCTCTCTCTCCCCCCCCCCCACATATGGTTCAGCATGGCTGCTCGTTCTGCGTCTCTCTGTCTGTCTCTCTCTTTCTCCACTGCGCACTGCCTCTGTCTCTCAAGCAAGGTTTTATTTCAACACTGCTTCTACAGGTAGGTTACAGGCTTTACAACACACCACTGGGACAGCACTTATGGTTTGGCAAGAACTCATAATTGCCACTAGCTCGTCGTCGGGTGGGGGGGGGATGTATGTGCTGGTAGAATTTAAAACACACCACAGGGGCTCTGAGTAGGTGTTTAAACATGAGATCGATCTCGCCGTCACCCACATTTAATATAGTCGACTGCATCACATTGGGGGAGGCAGCTCCGGAGCACATCGCTGTCTTCCAATTTGAATGGCTGCCTTTCTGCTTTATTTTCTTCAGCAGCTAACGAGTCCCAGTTCTGCCCAGTGATACTACTTCAGGGAGATTCACAACAAGTGTGGATTAAATAGGAGATTTACTCCATGGTCAAGTGATGCTGTTCAACCAATTGTATTTCCACCTTTTTCCAGCGCATGTTATAAATCACCATAATGCACACCCTGTCCATCTTGTTGATTACTATATGCATGCTCCAAGTGCCAAATGCTGAGTTCTTTCAACTGTCCCCAGGAAGTGCATTAATGCGCCATAAATCCATGCGCAGGAGTGAGTTTTTGCCCTTTATAAAAGGGGTATCAGTGAGTTTATAACTAACTAAAAAAATTAAAAAAGTAGAACATTGGTTTGTTTATTAGTTTTCTAATTGAAAATTGTTATGCAAAATAAAGTACTTCCAGGTACTGCATTTCAGTACAGCTTTTTGCTACACTGCTGAGAAGTAAAGTCACTTCCAAATCCCCTCCTACAGTGTGGCAATATGAGCTACAACATAGGAGGAGCGTGTGCTGTTGGGATCGTGACCAGACCCAGGGGGCAGTGTTAGAGTGCCTGCATGGTAAGAACTGGTTTAGTCAGTGGCATCCATGGAAATAGTTGGCAGTGCGAGAGTGCCAGCATTAGAAGTGAATAGCAGTGTCAGAATGTGGGCATCTCAGGTGAGCAGCAGTATGAGACTGCTGGGGGGGGGCAGTGCGAGACTCATGGCATCCGTAGCGAGAGATGGGGGAGTACTGTGGAAGCAGTAATTATACTACAGACGGTTATGATATCTTCATGCTACAAAAAGCTGAAATACTGTACTCTAAGGTGAAAAAATTTACTTGCAGTTTCTACTTTAGCTAACTGCTTGTGTGAGGATTATAAGCCAAGGGACAATATAAATAGAATTATTTTTTATTTATTTAAACATTTGATAACCGGGAAAGCACACTGAGCCGAGGCTTGTTTCCAGGTGCGACCCGGGGGTGAGGGAGAGGGCATTACATACAGTATACATATATAGACTAGATAACATGAGAATATTACATGCAATCACTTAATTTTGTACAAAGGAGTTATTTACATTCAGTTGCATATATCCAGTTATTTACAATCAGTTACATGAATACAATAATATACAGTACAGAGGTTTTGAAGTTTAAACCATGTTCATTTGGCTAAAGGCCGACTAATTGCAGTTACAGGTGGGGAAGGGGAGTTGACAAAGTTGAGATTTAATGGAGTTGTGTGAGGGTGAGTTTCTGAGGGGCTGGGGAAGCTGGTTCCATAGGGAGGGGAGATGGTAGGAGAAGGCAGATTTGCTAGTTGATGAGGATGGTTTGGGAAGGGAGAAGGAGCGGGAGTCCCTAGAGCACAGCGAGTAAGGAGAAAAGGCTGCAGAGGTTAGTTTCTCAGGAAGGTAGAGGGGCTGTGGGTGGAACCAAAATTTGAAAATAAAAGAAACGGTGTGGCAAAAACGATGATGGGAGAGGGGCGCTAACTCAAGGGAGGAAAGGAGTATGCAGTGGTGTGTTCTGAAAGGAAAATTTGTTGCAAAACGGCAAAAAGCAGGGAATAAGGAGTCCAGCCTGGATAGCAAGGTGAGAGGGCGGTGTTATACACAATGTCTGCATAATCAAAGATGGGAGTGATCATTTTTGTTAGCATTGTGCATCTAACAGGTAGTGGGAGGGAGTCATGGTTTCTGAGCTTCGAAGTGATGGCATCTATGTGGGTTGAGTAGTTTAGCAGGGGTCTAGCCATCTTCCTAGGTATTTGTAGGAAGAGACAGTGTTTAGTGTGTTTAGTGTGTTTCCATCCAGGTTGGTGGTTACAGGGGGGCCTGGTGTTCTTGCCAGTTTTGTGGCTGACCCGAAGATTATGGAAACGGTTTTGGAGGTATTTATTTTGAGATTGTTTGCATGAAGCCAGGACTGTATGTTGTTGTCGTGTTGTAGTAGAGAGTGGATGTCACTCAGAACAGGGCCGGATGCGAAATGTATAGTGTCATCTGCATACATATGTATATGGCACCTTGTGCAGACTGCGGGGAGATCGTTGATGAAAAGGGAGAATAACATTGGGCCTAGGATCACCCTTGGGGAACACCAGTAAGGACGGAGGGGAGGACATGGAATTCACTATTCTGACCGACTGTTGCCTATTTTTGAGGTAGGATTTGAACCACTGTACTGCGGGGGGGAGTCCCGCTCCCATGAATTTGTCAAGAAGCGGGGACTTCCGTGAGACATGGCGGCTGAATACGCTGGATTTGAGCCCTCTATATCACCTCTTCAAAACAGCATACCTCTCCCAACATACCTACAAAACAGTAAAAAAAAATCACTTCTAAACTGGACCGACTACCTTTGGATACTGCGAGAGAGGCACCCGCTCTTAAAAAAAAAAAAAACCTCACTTTAACAGGCATGGCGCGTCCTGAAAGAAACCGCTTTCAGCTCCTCCACGACCTCCCGGAGGCCTATGAAAGTAGCCTGTCCGACATCGGTACACCCTCTCAGACATCCTCCCATCCAGATGCTAAAAGAGGGAAAAGAGGTGAAAAAAAAAAAAAAGAAAAGCCTGCGTTGGAGAACTCACGCTTTGAAGCCATCCTTCTGGCGCTCTCGGAATTCAGGTCAGAAATGAGAAACGCTTTTCGGGAGCTATGAACAGACCTGGGGGATCTGCAAACACGAGTCACTGCAGCAGATGCCCAAATCTCAGAGAACACCACCAAAAATAACCCTGCTCAAGCAAACAATTCAATCCCTAGTCGAAGAACAACTACATCTAGCCTTAAGACAGGAGGACAGTGAGAATAAGGCTCTGAGCTGCAAATCTGGAGATCTGAGTTTGAATCCCACAGCCTCCACTTGCATACTGTGTGACCCTGAGCAAGTCACTTAACTTCCTTGTGCTCCCAGGTTGCACCTGTAAACAAGCTTTCAGCTTATTGTGTCTCGCCTGGTTAAACAATTGGAATAGGGGGTGCCAAAAAAAATATCAGACTTTACGGGATCCCTGAAGGCGAGGAGGGTAATGACCCCAACGCTTTCACCAATTATTTCCTCCGTCTTACTCTAGATCTAGGCCCCGAATTCCAAATAGACGTGGAGAGGGCTCATCGGGCGCTGGGACCCCGTCCCCCGAAACCAGACTCCAGACCACGATCATTTGTAATATGTTTTAATAGCTTTTACCAAAAAAGAACAAATCTTATACAAAGCTTGGCGTAGACAAAAAGTAATGTTTGGAGAATGGTGCATCCTCTTCGACAATGATTATGCACCCGCAACTCAACGTTAGAGGAGGGAATATTCCCACCATTTCTCCTCCTAAGAGCAAATCATTTGAATTTTCGGACCCCCTACCCTGCAAAGCTGGTGGTCATTCTACCTAATGGCCCAATTGGGAATCTGACACAGTAAGCTACTCCAAAATGATGTCATCGCAGTCTAAGTTTGACTGAGAGGACAGAAATAACTCCACTGTTTTCAGCCACTGTAGAGCAAGTTAACAAATGCTGATTTAAAGAAAACCACAAAATCAATCAGCATGAAATTTTCAGGAAACACTAATCATGACACAGGGACTTGAATGTCAGCTTTTAAAGCTTTTATAAAAAATATGTAAAAACCGTTGCACATGATCTTTAAGAGTCAGTGTAAAGTGATGAGATTGCATTTACTTTATAATTACGATAATGCAGGTAGTGCTTAATTACCTCCCTCAATATAAAATATACTGATTTTGAAAACAAAAAAAGATAACAGAGGAGAGGTAATGCATGGGATATAGCTCTAAACGCCCATAGAGGCAAGGTTTACTTTTACAGGTGAGTGAGGAGCTTTTTCCTGTAACTAGGAGAGCCTCTTTATGGATTGATAATGGGTTACACCCAAGTCCCACCATTACAGGACTAGCCTCCTAAAGAGCTGGTTCCTCGAGAGGGAGTTCCCTTTCAAGTGGGTTACATCCACATTTGTGGATAATTCCCCCACTTACCTAGGAGAAAGAGTTTTCTTTTCTTGGGATCAGGGTCGGAGATGGATATATCTCCCCCACCCCCAGTGGAAGTTATTGTGTGTATAGGTCTCCTACTTGGGAGGGTTGGGGTTAAGAACTGTGTTAAGTTTGAAAATATAATGTTATGTTTTTTTTTGGTTTGTTTGTTTTTTTAGTGAAAAATGTTGGTGACATTTTCTATATGCATAGACTGGTGTGCCCTTTTCTGGTCAAGGCCTTCTGGGACCGATGGGACCCGGGAAAAATCTATGCTGCCATTCAGGTTGCTGTAAATGGTCTCTTTAGACCCTTGGGTGGCAAGCGGGATATTTTATTCCTAGCTGACTTAATGGATGTCCTGTCGAACCACAGTGGGCTGGCCAGATTTTTAAGAGTGAAGGTGTTTCCCCGAGACCATGGCTAATATACCAGTAAAAATGTTCTCTTACAATGTGAATGGCCTGCATTCTCCCATTAAACGATGCAAAATTATGCAATATTTAAGTAAACAGAGAGCAGATTTATATTTTTTGCAAGAATCACACTTGTCCTCTACGGAGCACACAAAGCTCCACTGGGGGGGCCGATACCAAGTTTTAGCTTCCTCTCATTCGAGTGGCCACAAATGTGGAGCTGCAGTTCTAATTCCCACCTCTGCGCCTCTAGAAATTCAAGGTACATATTCTAATCCTCAAGGTCGATATGTAATGTTGACGGGCAAGCTCTATTCACAAATTGTGACTCTGGTAAACACATACTTATCCCCGCAGACTTCACTTCCCATAATTAGAACTTTTATACAAAGAGTAATGGAAAAGCTCCATGGTATACTGATAATGGGTGGTGACTTTAATGTCTCCTTGCATCCCCATCTTGATTCCTCGAACCCAAAACCACAGAGGCTTTCCAAAGCGACTAAATATTTAAAGGGGAACCTGTCATACTTGGGCATAGAAGATGCTTGGCGAAGGATTTTTCCCTCCTCCCCTGGCTATACCTTTTTTTCTGGGAGACACAATACCTATTCACATCGAGATTACTTTTTCATTACAGGTGAACACCTCACCTTAATTCAGGATATCATAATACAGTTTAGAATTTTGTCAGGCCATAACGCTTTAACCCTTAAAATTAACCTTGGCAAACAAAAGAAGCTTAAACTCTGGAGATTAAATAATTCTTTATTAAAAGATCAGAAATTTTTAGAGTATTTCAGAGAACGCATTCCTCAAATAATTCCTGACGATTCATCCCCGGAGGTTTCAACTCCAATACAGCAGGATACATTAAAGGCGATACTTCTTGGAGAGATGATATCCTATTCATCCTATAAAAATAAAGAAATACAAACAAGATTAAATTATCTAATAGACCATTTAGCATCCTATCAAATGCTATATAGAGGGGGTGATAAAACACTGTTCTGCCGCATAAAGGAATTAAAACAGGAAATACAAAAACATAATAGACTATAGAACATTGCAGAGCTTTGATTATCTATGGCATAACAATTATGAGGGCGGAACTAGAGGCGCCAGAGCACTAGCTCGGAAACTTCGAGCCAGCAGACGGGCTTCTGCAATATTAAAATTAAAATCTATGCCTTCGGGCACCCTCACTTATAAAGATGAGAGCGTAAAACAGGTGTTCTTCCAATTCTACGAAGCATTATATGCAGCTCCTCCTCTACCTCATAACCAGGGAGAACACATAGCTGCCTCCTTTAAAAATATTTCACTACCCACTCTAACTGATACTCAAAAAGAGATTTTAGAAAGACCAATTAGACCCGAAGAGATTCTTCTTCAGGTTAAACAGTTAAAACCTCAGAAGTGCCCGGGCCCAGACGGATTTACTCCAGAGTGGTACAAGGCCTTTATTCCACAACTTCTCCCTGGTTTGTTGTCGGCCTGCTGAGCACTAAAAGAGGGAGAGACCCCACCTCTTTCTTGGAACTATGCAATGCTGACCCCTTTACTTAAACCAGATAAAGACCCTACCCTCCTATCCTCACATTGCCCAATTTCGATATTAAATGTGGACTACAAAATATTTATGGCCATATGGGCTAAAAGATTAGAGCCCATTCTTATTACTTTAATCAATCGAGATCAGTCAGGTTTTATTAAACAAAGAAGTACATTCAATAATATCTGTCGAATAATTCTTCTTCTAGAACATATCCAGACCAGGATAATTCCATCTATTGTAATTAACCTAGACGCGGAGAAGGCATTTGACAAGGTGAGCTGGGAGTACTTATGGGCTGCTTTGTCAAAATTTTCTTTTCCGCAATCATTTATTACTTGTATGTAAAACTTATATGCTCAACCTTGTGCATGTATACAGGTTAACGGTTCCCTTACCCAACCAATTCAAATTCAAAGAGGCACAAGACAGGGGTGCCCATAGTCTCCCCTATTATTTGCGCTATATATAGAACCACTGGCCAAAGCCATTAGGGGAAATGTTGAGGTGGAAGGAGTTCTGTGGGTCAAAGGGAATATAAAATAGCGTTATTCGTGGACGATATTATGATAACCGCCTTTTCCCCTGAATTGTCTCTTCCAGCATTATGGCAGATCCTAGAGGACTGTAAAACAATTTTGGGCTTTCAGTTAAATATAGCCAAAACAGATTTGTTCCCTTTATTTTTTATTCCCTCCCAGAATCTTAGAGAAATATCCAATTAAATGGTACAAAACTAAAATCAAATATCTTGGCATTACAATCCCTAAAAATTTAGAATTATTAGAGCTGTCAAATTATGAACCTTTATCCATCCAGATTCAAAAAGACTTGTGGGTATGGGCCCGGTTACCATTGTCCTTCTTTCAGAAAATTGAGACTATCAGTATGATAATTCTTCCAAAACTGCTGTATCTCTTCCAAAATATTCCCATCCTCCCCTCTAACCTTTATTTTAAATCCTGGGACAGACTGACCTCAAATTTTATCTGGAATGGTCAGAAGCCCAGAATTATAATGTCCCTTCTTCAACTACCACTTTCTCAGGGAGGGGCTAATCTACCAAACTTCAAATTTTACTCAATGGCATCTTTCTTTAAAATTTTATCTCACTGGTTATCAACGGAGAATCACTATCCATGGAAAGATTTAGAATTTGCCATCAATTACCTTTAT
Source organism: Neoceratodus forsteri (assembly GCA_016271365.2). Lineage (NCBI taxonomy): Eukaryota > Metazoa > Chordata > Ceratodontiformes > Ceratodontidae > Neoceratodus > Neoceratodus forsteri. The sequence continues at coordinate 766,124,149 of CM028131.1, read as the reverse complement.
GATACTATAAAAGTGACATTGGTTCCTGAAACTAGGTTACCCCCCTCCTCCCTTAGGGATTTCTCCCCATTCATAGCCCAAGTATTGAAGCTGTGGTATAAAATAAAAAGACATAAAGCCTTCAGAAATCTCTCTTTTTTTTATCATACACTAATTTCAGAGCACGATCGGTTCCTCCCAGCATCTTTAGACCACACTTTCTCAAGATGGAGACAAGTGGGTCTTCAATTTTTTAAACAATTCCTTTCCCCTTCTGGGGTTCTCCCATTTGAATCTCTACAAACTAACTTTGGCTTATTGAGTAGTGACCATTTCAGATATAACCAGGTAAGAAATTATCTACCCCCGACAAAAGGACATAGTTACTAAACTACCAGACCCTTTGCCTCTGGCTTGGAGATATCTGGAGGATGCTATTGAGGGGAATTTACGGCCACACCAGGTGGGTTTTCTCTATAAAATATTGTGAGAGGGAATGGAAGACTCCACTAAATCTATTATGGAATGCTGGAATAGGGACCTAGAGATAGAGATACAGGAACAGGAATGGCTTCAGGCTTCAAAACAGGCATATAAAATCACTCATGCCACTAGATGGTGCAAATTTGCATGGAAATGCAGAAGCCGCTATTTCCACTCGCCTGCAATATTAATTAAGTATCTCCTATTCTCTTATGGGGCTTGCTGGAGAAATTGCTCTTGTAGAATACCTGACCATGGCCATATTTTATGGTCTTGTCCCCTGTTAACCCCATTTTGGTGCTCTCTACAACAAGAAATTTCATACTGCATGGGAGAACCAATTGAACTAACAGTAGAATTGGTACTGATCTCCATTTATCTTCAGCATAATCCTCATTGGCACTGAACTCTACTTCCTATACTTATTTTGGCAGCAAAGAAGGCAATAACAAGGCGGTGGTACGCTACAATAATTCCAACAATATGTGATTGGAGGGGACTGGTAGCAGACATTTGCTAAATGGAATCCCTAACAGCAAAAATCCGTAATAAACAGAAGCAGTCTGAACTTTTTTGGAGACCATGGGTAATGTATTTTTCTATCCATGATACAGGCTTTGTCCCCTGAACTTTGCTATTGATAGGGAGTCGGTATATTGAGGGAAATACGAATTAAAGAATGGGCTAAGGGGATACGGGTAGAATTTAAATTATTGGCCAGTGGTCGAAGGGAACCATTCACTGCAGAAACATAAGGGAGCACCAAGACATTGAAGTTGAAATGCAATCATGGACAGTTGGCTAGAACATTATTTATAGAAATACAATCCGACTAAGTGGCTGTCACCGGAGCGGCCGAAACAACCCCCCGTTTTACCCGAGGAGCCTGTTCCCAGGCCGGTTGTTCGGCCAAAACCAGCTGCCCCACCGATTCCGGTGAAACCTCCGCCTTCACAGCTGCTGTTTGGGGCTCCGACCAAGAACTCTCGGTCGGCTCAGGGTCTGCCCCATAGGCTGTCGGTCACCCTCACTCCCGATCGCCCTCGGCAGGTGGAGGGTGGCTCAGGCCCGAGGCCGCTCTTTGCGGACTCTTCCGAGTCCGACGATGATTCCTCCTTTTTCTCCAAGCGAGTGGACTTGGAGTCCTCTGGAGGTCAGTCGCTGGACGACAGCCCTTCATCCTTCCTGGGTTTGCTCAGACTCATCTCGGAATCCACCGGGATGCAGCTCGAGCCCGTATCCAAGCGGGCCAAGTATCCCGTCACGGAGATATTGGACTGAGGGGATTCTCCTACGGAGGCCTTCCCTGTGGCTGAGGCCGTTGTGGGCCCAGCCTTGGAGCTCTGGCAGTGCCCTGCTTCCTGCCCTGCGCCTTCGGCCAGGATGGCCAGGAAGTATGCGGTCCCTACCGGTTCCCTGTCGGTTTCTGGAACATCCCTCAGCGAGGGTTAGTTACCGACAGCATTTTCCGTGTGCCAAGCGCTGGGCGTGGACAAACCTCCTGACAAGAGTCCAGAAATTGGACTATGCCGGGTGAAAAGTCTCGCTCGTCCTCCTTGGCCTTCATCAGGCCAGCTCGGCCGTGCTGATGGCACATTTTTCTCACGCCCTGTTGGGCTCCCTGGACGAGGTAGTCCCTCATCTCCCGGCTGACCTGCAGACCACGGTTAAGCAGGTGCAGGACCAGGGCAGGGCAGTGGCCAAGCAGCAGCTTCAGACTGCTTTGGACATCGATGATTCATCGCCCAGGTCAGTAGCGGCTGTAGTGGCTATCTGCCGTCGGGCATGGCTGAGGATATCCACCTTCACAGTGGATACCCAGCACAATTGGCGGATGTCCCTTCCTGGGGACCAACCTCTTCGGCCCTGGGTGGAAGGCCACCTCAGAGGATCGAAAAGTCAATGCCACCTTGGACTCGGTCTCATCCGTCAGAGGACAAGGGCCGTGAGCCATAACCAAGCCCTTTCGTCCGTCTGCGCCCCCGGCACGTCCGGCCCAGCAACACCAGGGCCAGCAGGCTCACGCTTGGCGTCCCAAACCCAAGCCTGCGGCTTCCTCCTCCAGGAAGCAGGGAGGTAAAGGCCCAGGTGGTCCCTCGGCCGGTCCCTCCTCAAAGCCTGCACAGTGACGGGTTGAGGGGTGTCGCCCCCAACCTCGTCACCTCACCCAGGTTTCCCCTGGAGAGCGGCTCCAATACTTCCTTTCGCCTGGTCTGCTATTACCACAGACAGGTGGGTGTTGGAGGTGGTAGGAAAGGGCCTGCCTCTGGAGTTCGAGCAGGCCCCACCCTTCAGAGCCGTCGCCCTCGGGGTCCGAGCCTCTGTCAGCTCGCCCGAGCCGACCATCGCTCTCCTCCTCGAGAAGGAGGTGATAAGCGAGTGGTGGACCCTCCCTCAAACCCGGGGTTCGTGTCCAGGTACTTCCTGGTTCCGAAACAGACGTGGGGCTGGCGCCCCATTCTCGACCTACACGACCTAAACAAGTTCCTAAGGTCTCGAACCTTCAGGATGGTCACTCTGGCTCAGATAATACCATCCTTGGAACACGGCATGTGGTTCTGCTCTCTGGACCTACAGGACGCGTTCTTTCACGTCCCTATCCGTCCGTCCCATCAAAGGTTCCTTCGCTTTCGAGCAGAGGGATCCCTTTTCGAGTTCCAAGCCATGCCCTTCGGCTTATCTCCAGCTCCCAGGGTCTTCACCAAATGCATGGCAGTGGTGACAGCATTCCTGCGGCGCCGAGGGGTCCAGGTTTACCCTTACCTGGACGATTGGCTGATAGCAGCCCCCTCCAGACAGGAGGTGGAGCGGTCCAGAGATCTGGCCCTCCAGGTTTGCTCTCAGGTCGGCCTCCTCATCAACGAGGCCAAGTTGGAACTCGAGCCGAAGCAGGTGATTCTTTTCATCGGGGCAGAGCTTGACTGTCTTCGAGCCAGAGCACGGCTCCCGGCGGACAGGGCCGAGGTTCTTTCCTCCTTTGCCCAATCATTTCTGGTTGGGCAATTGCGCCCTGCCCGGGACTTCCTGTGCCTCCTGGATCTCATGGCAGCCTGTACCAGCGTGGTCCGTTGGGCCCGCTGGAACATGCGCCCCCTTCAGTGGGGGCTGGCCAGCCAGTGGTCCCAACGCTGCGATCCATTGGACCAGCTAGTGACGGTGACCCAGGGGATGTGGAACGCTCTCCAGTGGTGGATCGTTCCAGTTCATCTGCAGGAGGGCATCCCGTTTGTCCGCCCCGAGCCGACGGTCTCTCTATCGACCGATGCCTCTCTGATGGGTTGGGGTGCCCATCTGAGGGAACACCGAGCGCACGGCCTCTGGTCCCCGCAGGAGTCCGATGCCACATCAACCTGCTGGAGCTCCGGCGGTCCGCCCCAGCTCTCACCGCCTTTGCTCCGTTTCTTGGGGTCAAGTGGTCCGGGTCCAGGCGGACATACCACGACCATGTACTATCTAAACGCCAGGCCGGGACGCGCTCCATGCTTCTATGCAAGGAAGCTCTCCACATCTGGTCACTCGTGCGCAGCCTGGAGGTAGATCTCCTAGCCATTCATGTGGCAGGAGCCTCCAACACTCTGGCCGATGCCCTAAGCCGGATAGGGCCTGCGTCCCACGAGTGGTCTCTCCTGCCTGAGGTAGTACAAGATCTATTATCCCATTGGGGCACACCTCAGGTGGACCTGTTTGCCTCCAGGGAGAATGCGAAGCTGAGGCTGTTCCATGCCCGCCCCCCTCAGCAGGGCTCTCTGCAGGGGGATGCCTTCTCGAGGCCGTGGACCCCGGGCCTCTTCTACGCCTTTCCCCCGTTCCCCTTTAATGCACAAGGTGCTGCTCAAAGCAAGGAGGGACAAGGCGCAGGTGATTCTGATAGCTCCAGACTGGCCCCGTCAGTACTGGTACCCAGATCTCCTCAGCCTCAGCTCCAGGCTTCTGAGGCAGCTTCCAGCTCGCCCGGACCTGCTCTCAGTCAATCAGGGGAAGGTATTCCATCCGGACCTTCAATCCCTGCACCAGATGGCCTGGTTCCTGAGCGGCTAGAGTTCCAGGCCTTGGGTCTTTCCGACGAGGTCCTCAACATAGTTGAGGCGTCCCGTAAGGAGTCGACCAGAAAATGCTACGCCTTCAAATGGAAAAGATTTTCCATTTGCTGTCAGGGCAAGGGCCTGGACCTTCCTCCTGTTCCTTGGTGAGCATATTGGACTACCTGGTCCCTTTCTCAGCAAGGGCTTAGGTCGATGACCTTAAGGTGCACTGGCAGCCATCTTTGCTTACCGGGCACGGGCTGGGAAGCAGTCAGTGGCGCAGGAGAAGGTGGTCTGGCACTTTTTCAAAGGTCTTGATCACATTTCCCCTCCGGTGCGAGAACCTCCACCTCCGTGGGATCTACTGCTGGTACTGGCAATGCTCATGGGCAAGCCATTCGAACCAGTGCACAGGTGTGAACTCTCTCACCTGTCGTGGAAGACCACGTTCTTGGTGGCTATCGCGTCAGCCAGAAGGATGGGAGAGCTCCAGGCGCTCTGCATCGAGTCTCCTTACCTGGTCTTCCACAGGGACAAGGTTGTCCTGCGCCTCCACCCGAAATTCCTTCCGAAGGTGGTGTCGGAGTTTTACCTAACCAGGTGTGGACTCTGCGGTGTTCTACCCCAATCACACCTCGGAGGCCGAATAGGCTCCATACTCTGACCCTAGAAGGGTCACTACTATAAGGAGCGCACGGCTGAAATTCGGGGAGAGGTTCGCCAGCTGTTTGTCACCTATGCTGAAGCTGCACCTGGCAGACCTGCGCCAAGCGGATGATAGGCAGGTGGGTCACCTCCTGCATAGATCTCTGCTATAAGTTGGCGGGCATGGAGCCTCCCAGAGGGATAGAGCTCATTCTACCCACCATACTGCTGCATCGGTGGCTGCTTCCAGGGACGTCCCTATCCAGGAAATCTGCAGGGCTGCTACCTGGAAGTCAGCACACCCTTCATCACCATTACCACATCGAACTTGAGTCACGCTGGGATGCTGGTTTTGGGGCCTCGGTTCTCAAGTCTCTTTCCCAAGTAAGTATCGGGGTGTGTGCCTTGCCTCCCTCCTCCCGGAGAACTGCTAGAGTCTGCCAGACAGTGTGGATGAACAACATATCCATGTCCATAGAATACATGTTACTCACCTGTAACAGGAGTTCTAGGAATGGTATATGTTGTTCATCCTGCGACAACCGACCTCCCGGCTTCGACGCTGGCCTGAGCTTCCAGCGGGCAGATCTGGCGTCATGGGGTGGAGCCGAGGTTTTACCACCCGGATGGGTGGGAGGAGCCAGCTTGAAGACCTCCCGGCAAGATTTAAAGCGGCAAGGATACCTGCCAGACAGTGTGGATGAACAACATATACCATTCCTAGAACTCCTGTTACAGGTGAGTAACCTGTATTTTTTTTAGAAGGGGTTTGGCATTGTCCAGTGTTCAAAAGAAAGTTGCCCCATTGTCCGTAAAAATCTTGAAATGGGCTGGTGTTGAATATCTGCATCTTGATGGTTTTATTCTGTAGCTCTTGATAGATTGCCAGCAGTGTTTTCTGGTTTTGCAACATCGGGGGTTAAAGTCATGATAAAGGAATAGTCTCTAATCACTTAGCACTATCTCCTTTTACCCCATGTTTCTTCAGGATGTTTATTTTATTCTTGTAGTCCAGTAATTTTAGCACTGGTGAGCAGGGCCAGGTTTTCGGATCAGTAGGTTTTGGTGGTAGAGCCTGGTGAACCTGCCCAGCCTGTGTGGGTTTGTCCTTAGGCCATACTAAAAGCTCCCAAAGCAAAGACTTGGTGCAGTTAGTAACAGCTCCTTGATCTAAGCTCTCTGGAAATCTCTGGCTCCACATGATGGAGGTAGTGGAGGACGGGGCTGTGTTGGTCAGTGGTTGCAGAAACCTCATCGAGGTCTTCTTTGAGGTTTGTTGTTCTCTGCGTGATTTCTGGCAGCCGTTTAAAGGTGTTTGCCCTTGTGGATACCAGTTTGTCCAGCGCTGAGCCCAGTTTTCACAATTCAAAGAAGAGCCTTCTGGATATAATTGTCAACAGCTTCTCGTCATCTTTGTCGCTTATCCCACCCACAGACTCCAACCACGTCAACTCCAACCTACTATGGCTACACGCCTGGGCTTCCATGAGCTCCAATCTGCCTTTTCTAATAGTGTCATCCTCTGGTTACATTTTTGATGCCATCCTGCGGTAAGGGCACCACTTTCCTTACAACTGTACAAATTTCCTTCTTTCATGTGTTTCTGACAGAGGATGCAGTTAGATTCTTTGCACCAGGGGGAAAAAGCAGAGAGCTCTCATGTCTGCATCAGGTGAAGGTGGAACCAAGAGACAAGTTGGTCACTTTCTAAATTGCTATGTCTGTAATGGTTAATACATTGTATTGCCTTTGGAGGTACTTTGGCCAGGATATTTAAACATGTTAGTGAGGGCTTATAAGGTTAATGCCTCGCTAACCATGGTTTGCAGCCAGGAAGCAGTGGAATCAGTGAAAGTGTCTTATTGAAAGACACAGTTAGCAAGGCACTAACTTATTAGTAAGCCAGTGCTACAGTACTGTATGCAAGGTGCGTATGTAAATTGCCTAACTGCAGGTGCTCTGGCATACTCAAAGATTTGTGGAGGTGTTAACCAGCTGTTAGTGCCACCCTAGTCAATGCCTCCACAAGACCTGGGGCTACCTACGTGCACAGCATTGTGCCCCTTTTACTGAACACTGTTCAGATCCACTTGAAGTTCGCTCCACTTGATGTTCGCCCTGCCCCTAATCATGCTACCTTTAAAAAAATGTATCACACTCTTCTGGTCGAGCACCCTATGCACCTGTTTTAACCCTCCATAGGCTGCTCTTATTTCCTGCCTCCTATCATTGAATGATCATCTGTCTCTCTGGAACCTGACTACTGTAATATGTAGCAATTAGCGTGGGTGGTATGCAAAATTTCAAGTACCTAAGATTGTATGAACTATGTCAATTTTTTTCCTACCTGTTTTCTAGCATCATATCATCACTGTTATTACCTGAAATGTCTTGTAGATTCTCTCTTTCATGTTGTTGCTCATCTTCTGTACAAACGTCTGTAAATTGTTGACTGCCTAAAATGTCTATAACCTCCCAGGCCGTGTCTGAAAATAGTCATAATTATGGCTTTGACACCTTACCTGGTAAATAAAAACTAAATAAATAAATGTATTAGTATTTCGTAGTGTAATGTCTCCCCACCTGATTACTGTTCTGATCCCTGTGTTAATATGCCCTAGTAGTATACAGGCCCCCATGCCTGATCACTGTTCAGATCCCCATATTAATATGCTCTGGTAGTCTAGTGCCCTCCCCGCCCAAATCTCATGGCAGCCTACCCACCCCCCAGCCCTAGCACAGCACTGAGATGGTAGGGAGCAGTTACCTACCACTCACCACCACTGCTGTCCACCATCTGCAACACACAGCCTTCTTGACTATAGTGTAAGCCCAAATTTATCCAACTACTCCAATGTAGTTGCATAACAGTGGCTCCGTAGGTGGGAATGGCAACAAACATTAGGAGTATCTTATATACAGTCCCCATTACAGATACTTAAGTGGGGCCCCTGAACACCTACACTTGAAATATGACCTTGGTGTACCCACCTTCTGTACCAGCGTTTCTCTGTTTATACTGTTGCACCATGGGGCTGCCAGCCCCTCTTTGATTCCTTTGCTGTAGTAAACTGGTGCTTAACTCTAGATCCTACTTCGAGAGGGCTCTTGCAGTAGGTAATTACATATAGGACTGACGCTGGCAGGTGGCAGGACCCCACGGAAAAATTTCTAGCTAGCAGTCCCTGGCGAGGGACTGCCCCCACGTCAGGTGACCGGCGTCAGGAGACGTCGGTATAAAGCGGTCCCGGACGCCCGCCTTCCAGATTCTTTCCTGCCGTTAGCCTCGCAGCACTGCTGAAGAGTTCCAGGTCAGTCAGCCCTTCCTTCAAGAGTTTTTTTTACCGAAAAAACTTTATTTTTTCGACTAATGTCAGTACTAATGTCAGTGTATGTCGTCCCCTACACCCTCCAAGCACAAGAATAAGTGCGATTTGTGCGGCGCCCAACTACCGCACAAGGACGGCCACTCCCTGTGCCTGTTCTGCCTAGGCCCCGATCATCCGGTCGAGAAGTGCCAGCATTGCCTTAGCTTTAACATGGCTACCCGAAAAAGGCGGCAGCAATCCCTGGAAGCACATATTCTCAAGAAGAAAATGAGCTCTATGGAGAAGGAGCTTAAAAAACTGAGGCAGGCGTCCACTTCCCCCAAAGGCCATCAAAAGAAGAAGGACAAGGGGAGGCACCAGGACAAAGGCTCCTCCACCGCGTCTCCCTCGGGAGTCGCTGGGATGCAGGTAACATCCCCTCTGGGGGATCGCTCCTCGATGTCCGCCTCAGAGGTCTCTGAGGCGGCGTCAGCCCACCCGTCTGGATCGCGCTCAGGCCTTGCGGGCGCCTCCGGGCAGTTGGAGGCCTCTGCCCCTGGTTCGGCTGCAGGCTCGCGGCCTACCAGCGTGGGCGACTCCGGGAAGCCGGGCGTCGGCTCCTGTGACGTCCGCCCGGAGAGGGCTGGTAAGACGTCCGACCCTCCGGGGCGACACGCGGCTTCTTCCCCACCTGACCAGGCCAACCCCTCCTCTTGACCTATCTCCGGTGACGGCTGTCATAAGTCGGACATCGGCTCCTCCAGCGCCTGCCGAGAGCTCGCCCCTACGCCTCACGTCGGCCCATCCACGTCTGCCGGCGAAGGAACCACGACGGACCCCCAACGCCCATCGCCTCCGGTTCACCGCAGCCTCGCTGCCGTCTGGGAACCAGAGTCCCCAACCTGAACCCGGGGACTTTTCTCCTCCGTCCCCGGGCAAAGCTGGGGATCTTTTGCCTCCGTCAGTCCTTCCTCCATCTGGAGTGCTGGACCAGACGTCGGCTCCCCGGACGCCGGCTCCAACACCGGCCCCTCCGACGTCGGTACCTCCGGCGTCAGGGCCTCCACCGTCGGCCCTGACGTTGGTCTTACCGACTCAGGGGAGATCTTTTGCTGTCATCGGGCCCTCCGCCCTCTGGGCTCTCCACTACGGACCTGCCTGTGAGGTTCCCGGCTGGACCGTCTGCTCAGGCAGCCCCCCCCCCCGGCTTCCGGGTATCCTCCATCTTATTCGACGCCGGTGTACCCGGGAACGCCGTATCTGGTGCCACAGTACCCAACGCCGGGCTTCCCGACACCACAGTACTCAACGCCTCAATACCCGACGCCGGGTTACCCGCAGCCGGGTTTTGGATATGCTCCATATGGGTATAACCCATATTCTTATCCCCCGCCTCCTCCTTCTCCACCGCCCTCGCGGCCGCCGGTGGACCTGCAGGAGACTCTGGCCTCCTGGTGGGCTGAGGCCAAGGTTCAGCTCACCAAAGAGGTCGATAGCTGCCTTCCGGAGACGGTGCCATTCCAGGTTCCCGTACGCCCCAGGCGGCACACTCCCTCACCACCTCTGGTCTACAGGGTTCTTCCGTCTGGATTCAGAGAGGGGCAGGACATGCTTCCCCGGGGACTCCCCAAGGGGCCCGTTCCTCCCCCGGGTCGGGAAAGGGAGTCTTACTCTTCTTCATCCTCCTCTTCACTCTCGGACTCTTCTGATGGCCGCTTCGAGAGAGACGACAAGCCTCGCTCTCCGTCAAAGCCCCGGCCAAGGACTCCTCTGAAGTCTTCTCCGGAGGATCCTTCTTTTACGGAGTTGCTTAGAAAAATCCAGGAGGTTCATCAGTGGCACTCCTTGAAACCATATCCTCAGCGTCTGAAGCTCGCTGAACATCTGGATCTGCCCATGACACTCCTACATTAGTGCCACCCTGGATAGAGCCTCACACCGACCTTGTTACCACGATATGGAAACAACCGTCGGCCTTGGCTCCACTTCCTAGGAAGTCGAACAGGCTTTATCAGACTCCAGAGGGTGTTGATTGTCTGGATTCTCACCCTCGTGCCGACTCGGTCATGATTAGTGCCGCTCACGGCCGGTCGGCGAACCCTAAACATCTTAGCTCATCACCTCCTGATAAGGAATCTCGCCTTCTGGACCAGTATGGGAGAAAGATTTACGCTTCCTCCACACTGGGGATTAGGGCCCTGAACTATGTCGGCCACATGGGGGACTACCAGAAGGCCATCCTTACTCAGGTGGAAGCCAAGCTGGACTCCTTGCCTGACTCCTAAGTCAAACAGGAGTTGGCTGATCTTGTCCGCTCTGCTCGTTCGGCCAGTCGACACATGCTACATGCGACATACGACGCAGTGGATGCTGTTGGGCGGAGCTCAGCTTTCGCCGTAGGTCTACAGCGTCATGCTTGGCTCCGCGTGTCAGGTCTGGTCCCGGAGGTGCAATCTGCTATCCAGGAAGCACCTTCCCGGGGGTCGGTGCCTTTCGGGGGTGATACCAAAGACATCATTACCGATTTGCAAGAGAAGGGGATGGCTCTGAAGTCAGTTGATTCATGTACCGTCCCCATCAGCAGCGCAGTCCTTTCGCGAACAGAATGCGTCAAAGCTGAAACCCCAGGAAGGTGGGCCACAAGCGTCATGCCCCGCTGCTAAGCCCCGCCCAAAAAAGCAGTGGGTGCTTCAGCGCGGCGCCTGCCCCACACCACCTGACTCCTTTCCTTCCCACTGCCTCCCGACTCTCCGGAGGAACGTAGGAGGGAGCTTTTCCCTCCACCTTCCAGGATGGGAGAGGATAACCACGGATTCTTGGGTGCTCCAGCTGATAGCAGAAGAACACTCCATAGAGTTTCTTCAGAGACCACCCCACCACCCCACTTTGAAGTCGTCGTATTCACGGGAACATCTTCCTTTGGTCCAGGAGGAAATCTCAGCTCTTCTCCTGAAGCAAGCGATAGAGCCCGTCCCCCTTCATCTTCAGGGGACGGGTTACTATTCTCATTTCTTCCTGGTCTCAAAGAAGACTGGAGGTCTCAGACTGATTTTAGATCTCAGTTCCCTGAATCTTTATGTAAAGTACAAAAGGTTCAGGATGCTCTCTTTGCAGAGCCTTCTGCCCCTCCTATGGCCGGGGCAATGGCTTTGTGCTCTGGATGTGCAGGATGCTTATCTGCACATTCCCATTCGCCTATCTCATCGCAGATACCTTCATTTTGCATTCCAGGGGTACCACTACCAGTTCAAGGTGCTCCCGTTTGGTCTATCCTCGGCCCCCCGAGTATTTACCAAATGCCTGGCAGTGGTGGCGGCCCACCTGCGTACCAAGGGAGTACAGGTTTTCCCTTACCTGGACGACTGGCTCCTGGCGGCCTCCTCCAGGGAGGAACTCCTGCAATTCCTCTCCCTTACCCAGCAGATCTTTGCCTGCCTGGGTATTACCATCAACCATTCCAAGTCTCATCTGGACCCATCCCAGAGGCTACAGTTTATTGGGGTGATCCTCGATATGACCATGGGCAAGGCGTTCCTGCCTCAGGACAGGGCGGCCTCCCTTCAGACCCAGATAAGTCTGTTGTCCGACCGCAGGATGGTCTCGGCGAGGTCGGTCCTTAGCCTTCTCAGGCTCATGGCGGCTGCTATCCCAATGGTCCCTCGCGCTCGACTCCACATGAGGATCTCTCAGTGGACTCTATGCTCTCAGTGGGATCAGCTAGTGGACGACCTAGACCACTCAGTTCTGATCTCCTCGCCGATGATGCGAGACTTACAATGGTGGATGGTTCGAGAGAACCTGTTTCGGGGGGTTCCTTTCTTTCATCCTCCCCCCTCCCAGACTCTAACCACAAACACCTCAGGCGAGAAGGTTGGGAGGCCCATCTAGAGGCCTCACCTGGACGCAGGGCTCCTGGTCCAGGCTAGAACAAGCTCTCCACATCAATGTGCTCGAGCTTCGGGCAGTATTGTACACTCTCCAAGCCCTTCACCAATACATCCTTCCTGGCCACCTTGCTGTCCAGACGGACAACATGTGCATGGTGTGGTACAACAACAAGCAGGGAGGGACTCGGTCCTACCCTCTATGCAGGGAGGCAATGAGGGTTTGGGATTGGGCAACACAACACGACCTTTACCTCATGGCGATTCATGTTCTGGAGTCGACAACACCCTGGCAGACAAGCTAAGTCGCTCTTCTGCTCTGACTCACGAGTGGGAACTGGACCAAGGGGTCCTAGACAATATCTTCCAACTTTGGGGAACACCACAGGTCGACCTGTTCGCATCCCCCCTAAACGCAAAACTTCCCACCTTCTACTCGCTCGTTCCAGAGCGAGGTGCTTTCTGGAGTGACGCTCTGTCTCTAGACTGGAAGGACAGATTCGTCTATGCCTTTCCCCCAATTCCTCTTATCCCATGAGTCTTGCAGAAACTAGCTTCAGAAGGAGCAAGAATGATCTGATCGCTCCTTTTTGGCCCAGGCAAATCTGGTTCTGTGTTCTACAACAATATTCAGAGGATCCTCCTCTTCTGTCTCGAGGTTTGTTGACCCAGGATCAGGGGACCCTGGTCCATCCAGGCCTCAGATCCCTTCAACTGCATGCATGGCTCCTGCAGACCTAGCCCAATCCTGTTTTGGAGTGTCTCCCAAAGTGGCAGAGATTTTAGTGGGAGGCCAGAAAACCCTCCACCAGATCCACTTATGCCATGCAGTGGAAAAGATTCACTATTTGGGCCGCTTCCAAGAACGTGGAACCTTTCTCCTGTTCGGCGGGGCTTCTGCTGGAGTATCTACGTCATCTGTTCGACCTGGGTCTCAGCCATTCCTCTTTGAAGGTACACATGGCGGCCATTTCGGCCTATCATGTTCCCTTCGCAAACGAGGCTTTTGCTCAACTGGAGGTCTCCAAGACCTTTCTCAGAGGGGTTCTCCATCTGAGGCCCCCCATCCGTACTCCTGCCCCCCCTTGGGACTTGAATTTTGTTCTTGAGAAACTTACCCTTTCTCCTTTTGAACCTGCAGCTTCTGCAGATTTGAAGTTTCTTTCGTGGAAGACGTTCTTCTTGGTGGCCATTACTTCAGCTCGAAGAATCTCCGCGCTCCAGGCCCTGATGTGTAAAATCCCCTACTTGATTTTTCACAAGGAATGAGTTGCTCTTCGCACGAATCCCAAGTTTCTACCTAAAGTAGTAGCAGAGTCTACCTTAAATCAGTCTATAGAGCTACCTGCCTTTTTTACGCAGTATTCTAATCAAGGGGGAATATTTACTCCATGCTATGGATGTTCGCCGGATTCTGAGATACTACACCAACAGGACAAAGGAGCTCAGAAAGACTGATCAGTTGTTCATCTCTTTTGCTCACAAAAGGGAAGGCAATGCTGTTTCCAAGCAATGCCTGTCTAAGTGGTTGGCTCATTGCATCACTTTCTGTTATGACAAATACCACAAGACCCTCCCGGGTCAAGTCAGAGGCCACTCCACAAGAGGAGTAGCTGCCTCTGCGGCTTGTTTCAAGAATGTGTCTGTGGCAGACATCTGCGCTGCCGCCACCTGGACTTCCATCCATACCTTTACGAAACACTACAGTTTGGAAATTGCCTCTCACCGTAGAGCAGGCTTCGGACTAGCTGTTTTGCAAGACCTCCTATCTTGAGGCTTGCACGGCTAGAATTACTTCTTGGAGTTTTCCTCCTCCCAGTGCCTTTTCTTTGTTCCAGACTGCTTGGGATTCAGTCCTATATGTAATTACCTACTGCAAGAGCCCTCTTGAAGTAAGATAGTACAGTTACGTAAGAACTTACCGTAACAGTAGATCTTCGAGAGAGGCTCTTGCAGTAGGTAATACTCCCTGCCCTCCATCCCCTAGGCTTTTCAGCTCTTTTCCATTTAGGAAATATCCACTCCTCCTCGTCCAGCCTCTTTCGCCTGTGGCGAGAAAGAACTGAAGGCGGTGTCCGGATCGCCTTTATACCGGCGTCTCCTGACGCCGGTCACCTGACCTGGGGGCGGTCCCTTGCCAGGGACTGTTAGCTAGAAATTTTTCCGTGGGGTCCTGCCGCCTGCCGGTGTCAGTCCTATATGTAATTACCTACTGCAAGAGCCTCTCTCGAAGATCTACTGTTACGGTAAGTTCTTACGTAACTGTACTTTCTTTTTGTCCTTCCATTGAGAGTTGATGTCCGACAAGTGGATGTTTTTTCATTGTCACCTGGCTGATGAAGTTTTTTTCCTTCTGGTAGCTACTCTTTCAGAGTCAGTGATAGCATAGTATGTGCTTTTGCCAAGCAAGGTGCTTTTTCACCACTGTTATTACAGTATGCTCATCTACAGGGAGGATGTCTACTAACTGTGTTTGTTCTAACAACAGGAGTGTAACAGTGATGTCATGCATGTCTTTAATCGACTTGCACCTTTGTGGTTGCCCCGGAGTCTGAGTTTTGGATTATATGTAAATTCAAATTCTGCACTGAGGTCACGTCCCTCTAGTGTTTCAGTGGCATATTTGTTTCCTCTGCTGAAGAGTTCATACATCCCGGAGTCCTGTTCCATTTCTGAGCGGCTAAGTTTTATTTTAAATAAAAGTTTTATTTGTTCTCAGCTAAAGCAAATTCATTTTTGAAAACCTCTGAGTTGGGGCTTATTTATAAAAATTTTTATGAAAACCATGTTTTTCTCCTGTTCTCTGTTGGTTACAAGAACTGGTGAGATTACGGTTCAGCTTGGTTCCAGCCTAGCAATCGGGGAAACTAAAACTGATTTAGGAATTGTTGAAATACATTATTTGGGCATACATTTTTAGCAGTTTACTGCAATTTTATTTTCTTTAACTGCACATTAACAAGTTAAAGTTTTCCAATAAAATTGGCATAACTGAGAAACCCAAGAACAAAAAATTGGGCTTACAGGTTTCAAAAATTGTTTTCCCTGTTAAAGCTCTTAGCAAAGGCAGATGGCTAAGAGCTTTTTTTTAATGCTTAGGCCCAGACAATGACTTTTTTTTAACACTGAATAAACTTTATTGAATTTTCATTTATAACTTACACACGCAGTACCACAGTACATTACAGTAACAGTGACACGTGCTCCCCCCCACACAGGTTGTTCCGGTATGTAAAAGAACACTTCAGCGATATGCATGTCAAACTAGCAGGCTTATGGCCAGTATTAACCGTCAGGGTCCGAGCCATAAAATATTCTATGACTGTCCTGGCATATGGGTTATTAAAGCCTTACTGAGTACCATCTTGTATTGACATGTTTCAAACTTAATAACAGTCCATGCAATTTCTCCCACTTTCTTTTGTAGCCACCCCCCCATTCTGTCATTCTTGCTTGCAGTTGTTTTCTTAGCTTTGAATGTGAATAAATTTTCAAACAACATGAAGTCTTGCTGTATTCTGACTATATGCAGTTAGCCCCAGCACTTGAACTGCTCCAGAGAGGAAAGGGTTAACTTTATGCATGAGCATAGAACACTGAGCTTGAGCTCAGTTTTCAAACCTCTGTCCCTGGTACATTCCTAACCGTCAGATTCTTTACTCCGCCTAACTGTGAAGACGCTCCGGAGATTTCTCCTTCGCTGCTTCGGTTCGGTACCAGTAAATTGGTCAGTTTTACTCAACCATTTAATTTCTTTCGGTCTTCAAATCTCTGTCTACGGTACAGGTAGTGTAAGTGGGTAGATTGTGATTACACAATGATAGAAATTGTTTTTCTTCGGTTTCCCATCAGTCGGTCCGTTTGGAAACCGAAACAATTCTAGTTTGTTTTCATTTTCTTACTTTCTCTGGGGTGTCCAGTACTTATCGGTTTAACAAAAAACGGCATGTTTACCGGTTTTTTAAACAACCCGTGACACGGCTGGTAACCGATAAGTTGGTGTTACCTGGCTTGAAAGCTTTTAAGGGTAACTTTTCTTTATTAAGGCAATGTCTGAGAAACCCAAGAAGAAAACTGGTCCCACTGGATTTCGACACTGTACTGAGTGTGAGGAGGTTTTTGCTAAAGCCGATCCTTACCTCATCTGTGTTCACTGTCTGGGGTTTGACCACATCAAAACAGACTGCCAGATATGTGCAAACTTTCCCAAAGCCACACTTGAAAAACCTTTGGCTAGGCTGAAGGAAAGAGAGGCTGAAAAATCCATTGAACCGGAGGGCCAGCCAAGTTCAGTTCCGACCGAACCTGAGGAGGTGCCTACTGACCTGGGTGATACCTCCTCTGGTAAAAGGAAGGCCAATTCTGAAGGATTGGTTCCATCAAAATAGAAGAGAAAATCAGCCGGTTTGGATCCAACCCCTCAGATCCCAACTGCTGAGGAAATTGCGAGAGCGATAAGTATTGTTCAGTCGCTTCGTCCAGTTCCATCCGAACTGACTCCTTCTGGAAGGTGGTTGGTTCAGAAGGTTCCAGCTCCTTCGGATTATGATCTGAAGGATTTTTGTGGTGTTGAACAGGAAGGAGAGTCTGAGTAGCCAGATGATGATGATGATTATTTTGGAGGCCTAGATGAGCCTGTAGAGCCTGACATCTCCCCAGACAAACCTTCCAATGTTTCTCCTCCCAGGTTTTCTGAGTCCCCCTCCCACTTTTTGTTTTACTGAAAGGTGGCAGAAACTCTCCAGCTTCCAGTTGTGGAAGCTTCTGAAGAGGAGGAAGAACCTGACTATGTGGAAATGAAGGATATTCCAGAGTCAAAGAGATTGTCTATTCCCTTACATAAATCTTTGGGAAAACAGACAAAAAAGATTTTACAGCTTCCCACTTCTATACCCCCTATGGCTAAGAAAATGGACAGGAGGTATATGCTGTCAGGTTCTGGCATGGATTTCTTTTATAATCATTGCAACCATGTTGGGGTAGTGCAGGCTGCAGCCTGTGACAAGGCTAACATTTCCTTGGTGTCACACCCCCCAGATAAGGATTCCAGGAAGGTGGATGCCATGACCAAAAAACAATACTTGGCTTCTTCTTTGAGGCTCAGACAGGCAGTTTACATGGCCTATACAGCTAGGTACCAGAAGTCTACGTAGGATACTGTTCTGGAACTAGCAAAGAATGTCCCTCCCGAGCTGGCCAAGGAGCTGGAGCAGGTGGCTGCTGATGGCATAGAAGCATCCAAAGTGCAATTTCATGCTGCTGTAGACTCCAACAATGTGGCATCTAGAGTCATGGCTACA
This sequence comes from Neoceratodus forsteri, assembly GCA_016271365.2. Lineage (NCBI taxonomy): Eukaryota > Metazoa > Chordata > Ceratodontiformes > Ceratodontidae > Neoceratodus > Neoceratodus forsteri. The sequence continues at coordinate 766,106,528 of CM028131.1, read as the reverse complement.
TCTATCTCCCTGCAGAGATTTGCTTGGCTTAGGTGTACTAACCTTTCACAGGATACCCAGGCTAAGGCCATGGATTTTCCTGTAACAGACAATTCCCTGTTTGGGGAGCAAACAGAGACATATATGAAAAAGATGGATGAATACAGGACCACCTACAGGAGTGCAGTGGCCAAGGAAAGGCAAGTCACTCTACAAAAGCAGCAGTCTAGGGCTGGCAGGGGCAGGCCTTTTCACATGCCTTTTTACCAAGCCCAGGCCTCCTCTCCTTTCTAGCAGAGGGGGTGCTACAGAGGGAGAAGCAGAAGGGGGATAAGCAGGGATGCATCCTCTTCACAGCCTAAGGCTCCTACCAAACAGACACCCTGATGTGTCAGACCAGGTCGCCTCCTCAGTTCCAGTGGGGGCCAAACTGGCTTACTTCTTCCAGGCTTGGAAGTCTATCACTTCAGACAAATGGGTCCTGGAAGTAGTAAGCCAGGGACTTGCTCTCAGCTTCAAAAGATTCCCCAAAATGAGAGCAAGGTCCTTCAAACCTGCCACACCACAGGAAACAGTTGCCTTAGAGGCAGAGGTTTCTGCACTGTTGCTCCTGAACGTTGTGGAGAAAGTGCCTCTGCCTCACAGAGGGAAAGGTTTGTATTCAAGATACTTCCTTACCCCAAAAAAGATGGAGTGGTAACCCATCCTAGACCTAAGGTATCTGAACAAACATATCACAAAGCCAAAATTCAGAATGGTGACTCTGGGAATAATTATTCCCTCTCTGAGGCCAGGAGACTGGCTAGCTTCTCTGGACCTCAAGGATGCCTATTTTCACATCCCTATTAGATGCTCCCACAGAAAGTACCTCAGGTCATTACCAGTTCAGAGCAATGCCCTTCGACCTAACATCTGCTCCAAGGGTGTTTACAAAATGTCTAGCAGTAGTGGTAGCCTTCCTCAGAATGCAGGGAATCTCAGTGTTTCCTTACCTAGACGTTTGGCTAATTGTAGGCCAGTCCTCGGACCAAGTCAAGTCAGCTCTGGGGGTGACCCAGAGACTTCTGGGTTCCCTAGGATTTCTTCTCAATTTATCCAAACCAGTTCAGCTTCTTGCCTTCATGGGGTAGAGCTGGATACTACTCAGGCAAAGGCTTTCCTTCCTCTCTCAAGGGTGAAGGCTCTTACAGACCTGGCTTTTTGTTTTTGACCTCTGATGTCTCGGCCAGCCAGACATTTCCTCCATCTTTTAGGCCACATGGCAGCTTCCACTGCAGTGGTCTAGGGAGCCAGGTTCCAGATGAGGGACATTCAGTTCCACTCCGGCGGCAGGTGAGAGCTGCAATTAGCCAAGCTGGGAGTCGGGAAATACCTGTTTTGTGAATGCTGCAGAAATCTGTTTTATTCGTACTTTAGAGACATTACTAAAAGACCTGTAATTCACTTGCCATAAGACTCTACTGCTAATTGGGGACATCTGTGCAATCTAGTTTGAGCAGAAGGGGGTTTGGGCGGACCACATAGGTCAAACTCAGAAGGGTGGGCTTCACGCTACAAAGTCTTTGCGCCAACCACAGGTGCAAGCACCGTATGCTGAGTGGACTGGAGGCGCGAGCGCCACTCGGGAGAAAATATTGATAGTTGTGAGTCTAAATTTCTTTTATAAAAGTAAGATGAGACATTATTTACACTTTATATTGGGGGGATGGTTGCTATGTGGTTTGATTAACGTGAATATTCAAGCCATAGAAGATAAATGTAACAGTGTGAGTAAAGGCATGGGCTTCTTCTCAGCGGGTGGTGTTCAGTATTTAAAATACAACAGCTTTGCCCGGAGAAGAAATCCATTCTCAAATGGAAAAAGATGGCTTGCCAGACAGACTTCCCCTCTGCAAATACCCTGTAAGATAAATGGTATGGGAAGTAGAAGCATGTTGTGTATACTACTTCTGACTCAAAGTGGCGACATAGAATTGAACCCAGGCCTGGGCCCCAAAAGGTGTAGAAACTTCACTATGGCACATAAAAATGTTAGAAGCATAGTACATAAAATAGAGGAATATAGAGTTTGGGCAACTGAAGTCAAGTATGAATTGTTAGCAGTATCAGAGACTTGGTTACATTCTGGTGTGGAAAGTAATGAAGTCCAGCTCTCTGGATATAGTCTTGAAAGGACCGATAGGGGAAAGAGGGGAGGTGGGGTAATGATATATATTAAAGATAGTCTCAGCCCTTATCAAACAATATTAACCACAGACATAGAAGGAATTGATTGCTTGATGATAGAATTGCTTACTGTGAAGTTGGTGGTGGAATTTTTTATGTGCCCCTAAAATAAAATGTAAACATTTTGACACCCTGGCAGATTTAATAATGGAAAAAATAAAAGATAACCGAACAATTTTGACAGGGGATTTTAATGCAAATTGGCAATAGACCAGAGGCAAAAAGTTAATGAACAGTTTTTCAGTATTGGGGCTAAATCAAATTGTCCAAAAACCCACTAGATTTACAAATAATGGTGAACAAGGTTCAGTCTTGGACCTGTTTTTTGTATCTCAGGATTTAGGGATAAAAAGTTAGGATGTATTGCCATTGAATCTGGGAGATCATAACTCTATAATATGTAACATTGATATGCAAAATCCTACAACGCAACAAGCAAGTACATACTAGGTCAGAGATTTCAAGGGGTTTAATGAAGTACACTTTAGGAATCATTACGAAATTATAACTGTGAGATAGTGTATTTAATCCCTGAAATTGACCTAGCTGTTCAGGAATTTAATGAAACCTTAATAAATATAATGCAAAATCATGCTCCCTTAGTACAGAAAAGAAAGGAAAGGCAAAGAAGGTCCATGGATCACTGATAGATTAAAGAAACAACTAAGAATAAGAGATAGGTATGGAAGAAAAAAAAAACTAGAAAAACAAAGAATAGGGAAGACTGGGACATGTTTAAGGACTGGAGGAAGAAATGTAAGAAAGGCATTAAAAATGCAAAAACTAGGTATCACCTAAACAAAATAAATAATGCCTCTGATTCTAAGCAATTTTGGAAAAATGTTTCAGATTTAAAAACCACAAATGTAAAACATTTATCACAAGGGGGGCATATAGTGACTGATCCCAAGGAAGTGGCTAATATATTTAATTCATACTTTTGGATCTCTCTGACTTGAAAATTACAAAACCCATGGTAAAAACAGCTGATGTTTCTGTAACAGAAATAGTTAAGAACATAAAAAAATTAAAGAATGATAAATTAAAATCAAAATTTAGTTTTGAGAAATTACAAATTAAGGAAATAGAAAGGGAGTTGCAACTCTTAAACACAGAGTGGGAGCCAAAACACTTGCCCCTATTATAACCTAGCTATTTAACTGGAGCTTGAGTAGCTCCACTGTCCCCAAAATATGGAAAATAGGGAAAGTTAAACCTATTTTTAAAGGTGGAGACAATAATGTCCCCTCAAACTACAGGCCGATAGCCCTTTTACTGATCTTGTCAAAAATATTACAACGTAGAGTGCATTCTCAGCTTAGTCGCTACCTAGAAATAAATGGAATACTAACAGAGAAACAACATGGCTTTAGAAAAGGAAGGTCCACGAACACCGCTCTGATGGACATTAACAACCTGGTGGTGTCATCATTAAACCAGGAAAGGAGTACAGGGGCGGTGTTCGTGGATCTTAGTAACGCCTTTGACTTGGTCCAACATAGGGGCTTTTGGAGAGGTTAGGTGAGGTAGAGCTAGAGGAGGAGCCACTCTGCTGGATGAAGTCATATTTAGCCAGTCGTAAACAGTGTGCAGTATGTGGACCATAGGTATTGAGCCTTGGGGAACTGAATAGGGGTGTTCCCCAGGGCTCGATCCTGGGTCCACTACTGTTCAATATATATGTGAACAGCCTTGTCAAAATGATAAAACATAGTGAAATAAGACTGTATGCTGATGATACAGTGCTGGTTACTTCTGCAGATAACTTGGAAACTATGGAACACAGATTGCAGACTGATTTAACACAGATGGAGAAGTGGATGCACAGCTTGGGCTTACTCCTCAATGCAAAGAAAACACTGAGTGTGTTGTTTTCTGTGGGCTGTACTAGGAGGACAGGGTGCGAGATGCGACTCCACCTGCAAGATGGAACTCTCATAAATAATGTGACTTGTCACAGGTACTTAGGATTTCAGGTAGACTTTGGGAGGACATATGCTGAGCACATAAATATACAAACAAAAAAAGTAAAACAAAGATGGGGGCACTCAAAAGAGTAGTTGGTAGTTTGTCCTTAGTTGTTAGAGAGAGGTTGGTTAAGCAAATGCTTTTTCCAGTATTGGAATATGGTTCTATTATTTATATGAATTCAACTCAGTCAGCATTAAAAAAGATAAATCAGACTTATTATAGAATAGGTAAATTCACTATTAGCAGTAGAAATAAGCCTCATCATTGTGTAGTTTATAAAAATGTGAAATGGCTTCATCCAGAAGCTGAGAAGATTCATATGGCTTGTTACATGCCATAAGATATTACATAAAAAATATACTCACCCTTTATCCAGTCAGGTGAAATGAGAAATATTGTGTGGACAAAGAAAAGAAACAAGAAACTCATCAAATCGAATTCCTATGCACGGAAGTTTTAATAGGTTATGAGATAAAACGCTTCAAAATAGTACAGCGAGTACCTGGAATAAGTTGACAGATGAACTGAAGGCTGAAGCCTTTCCAGATGTAAAATTATTTTATTTGATTATTTATGGACCCATTGCACATGTTTTAGCTAAGTTTTTTTATATGGTCTATTGAAGGTCATATGTCTTAATTGTATTGCGATGTTATATGTGTGTTTTTATATGATATAATCACAGGACTTTGTTGTAATCGGGACCTGTGTCCCAACAAATGTTTCTTGTTTAAAAATTTTTTTTTATCAAATCAAAAATCAAACTTAAGGTCCTTCTGGTCCCAGAAGAAAGATCCTCTCACCAAGCTAATTCCAGTGACTCAGACACTTGTCCAAGCTCTCCAATGGTGGTGGAGCAGGACAATCTCAGACAGGGTGTTCCCTTATTCAGTCAGGCACCTTCAGTGGTTCTCACCACAGATGCCTCTCTTCTGGTGTGGGGAGCCCACCTGGGGGACCTCACTGCATAGAGCACTTGGTCAGAGAAGGAGTCTCTCCTGCACAACAATCTCCTGGAACTCAGAGCTTTGTTTCTAGCCCTCCAGGCATTCTCAGAATCAGTTCAAGGGAAAGTGGTGCAAGTCAGGACAGACAACACCACCACCACCATGTGGTACATAAACAAACAAGGGGGGCACTTGGTTCGCGGCCTTGTGCACAGAAGCCATAAAGGTATGGTCGCTGGCCTATTCTCTCCAGACTTCCCTGACAGCAGTGCATCTCCCAGGGAAAGACAATGTATTGACAGATGCACTCAGCAGAATTTCTCAGGGTCACCACGAGTGGTCCCTGAATTTCCAAGTTCTTCAGATCATTTTCAGGAGATGGGGCACTCCAGAGATAGATCTCTCTGTGGCCCCAGACAGTCACCAGCTTCCTCTGTTCTGTTGCAGACCTCCTCTATTGGGGTCTGTTCCTCAGGATGCTGTCCTGTTGGACTGGAGAAACAGGTGTCTGTATGCATTCCCTCCTTTTCTTCTGATTTTCAGAGTACTGATAAACATTATGTCTCAGCCCTGTACAGTGATCTTAGTGGCTTCAGATTGGGCCAGGCAATCATGGTACCCCCTGTTGCTGTCCCTGGCAGTGACAATTCTTCTCTCCCTTCCCAGGAGGTACGATCTCCCGACCTCCTCTCAGGGGAGGATTTGATACCCCAATCTTCAGTCTCTCAGACTCAAAGCTTGACTCTTAAAGAGCTAGAATATGCAGGTCTACATCTTTCTCAAGGGGTATTGGATATCCTTAAGGTTTCTAGGAAACCTTCCACCAGAAAAACTTACAATTCTAAATGGAAAAGATTCAGCATTTCCTGTTCCCAGAGGAACATTCAGCCGGGTTTGGTGGGCATTGCCACAGCTCTGGATTATCTGGTTCATCTGAACAGTTTAGGCCTCAGGCCTGCTGCTCTTAAAGTTCATTTAGCAGCTGTCTCTGATTTTCTCTCTCTGCAGGGAAGGGATCTTCTCTAGCCTCTCATCCTGTGTTCAGTAAGTTTTTCAAGGGTCTGGTTCATATCAACCCTCCATTAAGGGAGCCTACTCCTGCTTGGGACCAGAATATCTATATTGCACAGCTCATGCAGCCCCCCCTTTGAACCCTTATCTTCAGCTGTGCTAAAGTACTTGACTTGGAAGACTGTGTTCCTCGTAGCTATTACTTCTGCCAGGAGAATCGGTGAATTACACGCCCTGTCAGTGGAACCCGACTTCATCTCCTGTCATAGGGATAAGGTGGTCCGTAGGACGAATAGAAAATTTCTTCTCAAAGTGCTTTCAGAGTTTCATCTGAATCAATCCATGTCCTTGCCTGTATTTTTCACTGACCATTCTTCTTCAGGTGAGCGAAGATTGCACAGTCTGGATGTGAAGAGGGCATTAAGCTATTACAGTATATAGAGCATACTAAAGCCCATGGGAATGACTGTACCAAGTTGTTTCTCACTTATGGAGAAGTGGGAAAAGGTAAACCTGCCACTAAAAGAACTGTTGCCAGGTGGATTGTTTCTTGCATTCAGTTCTGTTACTCAAAATTGTTAAAAGAGCCTCCCTCAGGCCTGAGGGCTCGCTCAACCAGGAGTACGGTTGCCTCCTTGGCAGCAGCTAGGGATATTCCTCTAGTGGAAATCTGTAAAACAGCCACCTGGAAAATGGTTCATACATTCACCAAGCATTACCCTCTGGACATTCAGACCAGAAGTGATGCTAGGTTTGTCACAGCAGTACTGCAGAGCCTGTTCCCAAAGTAAGGTTCAGTGATTCCCTCCTCAAGGGGGTTACTGCTTGGTAGTCTGCATATAGTCAGAATACAGCAAGACTTCATGTTGTTTGAAGAAAAAATTACTTACCATATTAATGTTGTTTCTTCTAATGGAGTCTTGCTATATTCTGACCTCCCTCCCTGCCTCCCCTCTCAGAACCTGTTTTTTTGGGATGTGGGTTGGCAGGTACAGTGTTGCACCCCAGAGGTGTGCCTTTTGCACCCATCCTGGCTAGGCTGGGTTCTTTTCTTTGTGTTCCATTTTATTGTTATTTATTATCGCTATCTACGTAAGATTCTGCTTGGGTTCTTGACTTGAGTCTTATGGACCCAAGTATTTCTTTGCCTATGGCTAAAATTTGAAACAATTTCTATAACTATTTAGTTAATTAGTTTAGTGCTCTTAAGAATCTGATGGTTACATAGGAATGTACCAGGGACAGAGGTTTGAAAACCGAGCTCGAGCACAACGTTCTATGCTCCTGCATAGAGTTAACCCTTTCCTCTTCGGAGCAGTTCAAGTGCTGGGGCTAACTGCATATAGTCAGAATACAGCAAGACTCCATTAGAAGAAACAACTTTACTATGGTTAAGTAATTTTTTCTTGTGTGTCCCACTCCAGCAGTGATGGAGTGGTCTTCATCCATCCAATGGCGAGGGATAATTTTTTTGGCACGTGCAGCTATCAGTGCTGTGTGGTATTTCTGCGATCCAATTAGTCTATCAGTGTAGTCCCCCAAAATACTTATTTCTGGGCTGGATGCCTAGTCCAAGCCTAGCAGTTGATCCATCTTGTTCTTGATTGCCTCCAGTAGGGGCTGTTCCTTGGCACACTCTCAAACAAAATGGTATAAGGTGTCTACTTGGGAGCAACAGTGGGAATATGTCTGTTGTTAACTTGCCAAGTCTTTGTACTGTTGGGGGGTGCAATACTTGTTTTTCAGAATTCTAAGTAGTAGTAGGCAATACCTGTCAAATTTGATATGTTTATAGTTGTTGGACCATATCTTGCTCCAGTCATACTACCCTTCCCCCCTGGGGATGGTTTTGGCCCAGTATGGGGCTATCCCACTAGTTACATCAACGCACAATTGCATGTGTGCTTTGACTGAGGCTTTTATTGTGTGCCCTCAGCAGCTTTTGGTAAATGCCCCTCTCTAAAATGTATAAGAGCAGGAGGCAGCATCCCCATCTGTGCACATATATGGTACTCTGCCTCTAGCAGTGAGGAAAATATATTCATCTTCCTCTGTCCTCTGACCTGTACCATTTTTTAGATACTTGCTACCATGTACACCAGGATGGTAAATATACATGTTGAAAAGTATGAGTCCTCCCTTACTTTTTGGTGCTGCTAAGTTGTGATATGCTCTGTGTGCTGTTTGGCCATCCCATTTAAATTCTGATATTAGTCTGTGTAATTGCAGAAGAAGAAGAATCAGCATTTATGTAGCACTTTTCATACACACTGTATCCCAAAGCGATTTACAAGCAATGAAAGACTGGTAGTAAAGTGACTGAATGTGTAGTGGCAAACATTTCGTACATCAGCATCAACACACAGCCTTGCACAGTTGCATGAACTGGTTTTATAGGAAGGGGAATGTTGGCCAGGACACGGGAAAATCCCCTACTCTTGCAGAATGTGCCTTGGGTTCTTTTACTTCCACCTGGACACCCACCAGGACAGCAGCAGAGATAGGTAGATGGGACCTTGGTTTAACGTCTTGTCTGAAGGACAGCACACCTCAACAGTACAGCACTTCCCTAGTACTGCACTCGAGTGCCAGCATTTATGGTATGAGCCCAGTCCTGGAGTGGGATGAAAAACCAGGATCTTCTGGCCCAGAGAGGCAGATGTGCTACCAACTGAGCCATGCTGACACCAGTTGGGCAAACCAGGATGTATGGATTACTTTAAGCATCCCTATGGGGTACAACAAATTGGGAAGCATTCATTTTAACAATATTGATTTTCTTTAATAGGGTGAGAGGGAGCTGGGTCCATCTATCCAGATCCAGTTTTAACTGATACATTAGTATGGGGTACAACACACGGGGAAGCATTAATTTTAACAGTATGGATTTTCCTTCATAGGGTGAGCGGGAGCTGTGCCCATCTATCCAGATCCAGTTTTAACTAATACATTAGTGTATCCAGGTTGTGGACCTTCATATGACTGGTGTACCTGCTTAGATGGATACCTAGATATTTAAGGTTGCTGGCTTTCCGTGTTAGGTGCAAGTGTGCTATTGCTTCTCTATCTGCCATTCTGTTCAAGGGCATGGCCTTGGTTTTTCCCACATTCAGTTTGTAATTAGCTACAATGCCAGAGTCCTTGATGGCCTGAAGGGTGACAGGCAGGGATGTCCCCAGATGTTTCTCATGCAGGAGGATCTGTATAGACTGACAGTTTATATTACAGTATCTGGGATTGAGATTCCTTGTATTTCTTTGCATTGTTTTATGCTTTGAATTAGGGATTTCAGGAACAGGTTGAAGAGCATGGGCAAGAGGGGGACGTCCCTACCTGGTCCCCCTGTACAATTTTAGCTCTGTGGAACAAACAGTGTTGTACATCATTTTTGCAGTGGGACCCATGTACATCACCTTGATCCAGTTTACGAAAAGTGCTTAAAAATTGTACTTTCAAATACCATAAAAGGAATGCCCACGAGACCCTGACAGTGGCATTCTCTATGTCCAGAGAGGCCAGGACCACCGGTTCCCAGCTGTCCCTGGATGCAGAGAAAAGGTGGCCCAGCTTCCACAGGTTGTCCTTACAGATTGTCCCTCATAAAGCCCACCTGTTCCCAAATGATGAGCCTGTCCCACACTCTGTCAAGCCTGGTTGCCAGAATCTTCACCAATATTTTAAGACCTAGATTAATAAGAAAATTGGACGGTAGCTCTAGGGGTGTGGATATGTTGTTCTATCCACACTGTCTGGCAGGTACCTTGCTGCTTTAAGATGGGCTGGAAAGTCTTCAAGCTGGCTCCTGTGATGAAACTCTCAGCTCCGCCCCATGACACCAGATCTTCCTTACCACTTGGAAGCATCAGGTTCCCTCCTTAGCACTCTCACGTTTTGCAGGCCCTGGCTCTAAAAAGTTCAGATTTGTTTCCTAAACTTACTTTGAAACTCGTTCGAGTTCAGTCTTCACCCTACAAGACCGTCCCTGGGTTCCGCTGGTGCCCCTGCAGGCTGAAGATGTTGCGCACCGACCCCCATGCCTCATGCGTTTATTGCCTTGGGCACGACCACGATCCGCAGGCTTGCAAGATGTGTCTGGCCTTTTCTCCATCAGTGCTCGAAGGCCGCTATGTCTGACTCCAGCTGGGGTGACCGGAGAAACTGTACCCGCCAGTCAGATCGAAGGAGGCCCGTTGGGCGGTGTCCGTGGCAGTGGGCTCTGTGGAACAACTGGAACAGCTTGAACAGCTCACGGCCCTCGAGGAGGAGGCAGCCCAGGCCTCTGTGAGCTCCTCTTCGGCTTCAGCCTTTATTCTGCTCCAGCTGGGCCCTTCTTACATGGCTTCCTTTTGGGAGCTGTGCCAGTCCCTCTCGACTAAAGGGGAGGGTCCTTCTTGGTCTCACATCCCTCGGTCCCATAAGAAGTATCCAAAAAAAGGTAAGACCCACCGTTGACGCTCTTGGGAGCGGGAGAGATCTCATTCTCTGGACCATCGGCTCTCGACTTTGGTCGATATTGCAGCCTGGGCCTCTGGTTTCATGGTGTCCCCATCAGACCAGTCAGCTGAGATGCCTGTCGACGCAGCCGAGATTTTTCTCGAGCCCACCAACAGGTTGTCAACTGAGGAGGCCGACAACTCTCTCTCTCTCAGACACCGGTGCTTCCGGTGCCTTCCGAGGACTTGCCTCAGACCATTGAGCCGAAGTCTCTGGCCCAGGACCCTGAACTGGAGGGGCAGCGGGTTTCCCCCGCTCCTTCCTCGGCCCACTGCCAGCATCGGCGACTGTCTTGGTCCTCCTCCGCTTCTGGTAAATCCCGCTGATGTCGGCGGTCTCGGTCCCGACATCGCGGAAAGCGGCACCGCTGCTGTTCTTCCTTATCCTCCTCGGCTGAGGAGAGGCTCTGGGCGCAAGTTGCGTCGGTGCTATGAGGATCTAATGTGGCAACAGCTCCTTTGGGCTGGCAGCAACCAGCTTCCACACGGGTAATTGATTGGCTGTCGCCCAAACAGCTGAAGCCAACTCCTGCCACCGGTTCCCTGGTCAAGGACCCGGTCCCGGCGCTGACAGCTCGTCCAAAACCGGCTGCCCCGCCCATTGTGGTGGAACCACCACTTCCCCAGACGATGAATGGGGCACCAAACCAAGGATTCTCGGTCGACTCAAGGTTTGCCCCATCGGTTGTCGGTCACTCTCACCCCCGATCGCCCTCGGCGAGTGGAGAGTGGCTCAGACAGTCACCAGCTGTATGTGGACTCTTTGGGAGTCTGAAGACTCCCCATTGTATTCCCATCCAGTCTACCTGGAATCCTCGGGGGGATCTTTCTCTGGATGGGAGCCCCACCTCGTTCCTCGGTATCCTTCTGCTCATCTCGGAGTCCACCAGGATGCCGCTCGAACCCGTGCAGAAACGGGCCAGATATCCCCTTACAGAGATTCTGGACAAGGGGGAACTCCCCCATGGAGGCCTTCCCCGTAGCCAAGGCCATTGTGGGCCTGGCATTAGAACTCTGGCAGTGCCCAGCCTCCTGCTCAGCGCCAACGGCCAGGATGGCCCGCAAATACACAATCCCTACTGGCTGTCTGTCCGGCTTCTCAGAGCACCCCTCGGCCAAGGGGTTGGTGACAGATTCTGTCTTCAGGCACTTGGGCAACACGAGGGACGTGGACAAGCCCTCAGATAAGGAGTCCAAGAAATTGGACTACTCTGGGAGAAAGGTGTACGCTGCTGCCTCTTTGGGCCTTCGCCAGGCCAGCTCGGCTGTTATGATGGCGCACTTCTCTCACACCCTGTTGGGCTCCCTGGATGAGGTGCTTCCTCATCTCCTGGCCGACCTCCAGACCATTGTCAAGCAGGTCCGGGATCAGGGAAGGGCGGTAGCAAAGCAGCAGATCCAGACGGCTCTGGACATTGGAGACTCCTGTGCCTGTTTGGTGGCGGCCACAGTGGCCATACACCGCAGAGCTTGGTTGCGGATCTCGACTTTCATGGCAGATACCCAACACAAGCTCGCAGGTGTTCCTTTTCTGGGCACCAACCTGTTCGGGCCCGGTATGGAGGGCTACCTCCAGTGCACTGAAAAATCCAGTACCACCCTAGATTCAGTCACATCTGCACAGAAGGACAAACGCCACCATCAGCAGTGTAAGCCCTTTCATCCCTCCGCTCCTGCAGCAAGACCTGCCCAGCAGCGCCAGCAGCAGGGCCAGAAGGTTCAAACTTGGTGCCCTAGAGCCAAGTCCATCATTTCCTCATTCAGGAATCACAGGGGGAAGGGCCCCGGTGGCTCCTCGGCTGGTCTCTCCTCCTCCAAGCCTCCCCAGGGACGGGTTGCAGGGTGCTGCCCCCAACCTCGTCTCCCTTCCCCTCCCCTGGGTCCCCCGTGGAGGGCCGGCTCAGTCACTTCCTTTCCGCCTGGTCCGCTATCACCACGGACCGCTGGGTGCAGGAAGTGGTCGGCAGGGGCCTGCCTCTGGAGTTCGAGCAGATCCCTCCCTTTCGAGCCCATGCCCCGCGGGGGGCTACCGGGTCCACAGCCTCCCAGTTGGCTCTCCGAGATTACCTCAACCAGCTCCTCCGCAAGGGGTAGTCAGCAAGGTTGCGGATCCTCCTCCGTGCCCAGGGTTTGTTTCCAGGTACTTCCTGGTTCCAAAACGGACGGGGGGGCTGGCGCCCCATTCTCGATCTGCACGAACTGTCAAGTTCCTAAGGCTGCGCACCTTTCAGGTGGTAACCCTGGCTCAGATAATACCATCCCTGGAGCAGAGCATGTGGTTCTGCTCCCTGGACCTCCAGGACACGTTCTTTCATGTCCCAGTCCATCTGTCTCATCAGCGGTTCCTCCACTTTCGGGCAGAGGGAACCCTCTATGAGTTCCGGGCCATGCCCTTCGGCCTCTCATCAGCTCCCAGGGTCTTCACCAAATGTATCGCAGTGGTGGCAGCATTCCTGTGGCACCGAGTGGTCCGGGTCTACCCTTACCTGGACGACTGGCTGATAGCAGGTCGCTCCAGGTTAGAGGTGGAGCAGTCCAGAGATCTGGTCCTCCAGGCTTGCTCTCAAATCTGCCTCCTCATCAACGAGGCCAGGTCGGAACTCGTGCCCTCGCAAGTGATTCAGTTCATTGGGGCGGAGCTCGACTCTCTCTGAACCAGAGCCCGGCTCCCGGTGGACAGGGCCGAGGTCCTTTCCTCCTTTGCCCAGTCATTTCTGGTTGGGAAGTTGCTCCCTGCCTGGAACTTCCTGTGCCTTCTGGGTCTCATGGCGGCATGCACCAGTGATGTCTGTTGAGCCTGCTGGCATATGCGCCCCTTGCAGTGGGGTCTGGCCCGCCAGTGGTCTTAGTGCTCAGGTCATCTAGACCAGCCAGTCTCTGTGACCCAGGAGATGTGGGATGGCCTGCAGTGGTGGCTCATCCCAGCTCATCTGTGGGAGGGAATCCCGTTCGTCCGCCCTGAGCCGGTGGTCATCCTGATGACCGACGCCTCTCTGATGGGTTGGGGTGGCCATCTGGGGGAGCACAGAGCCCACAGACTCCAGTCCCCTCAGGAGTCCCGATGCCACATCAACCGGCTGGAGTTCCAAGTAGTCCAGCTATCCCTGACCACCTTCACTCCATTTGTTCGGGGTCAAGTGGTCCAGGTCCAGACGGACAACACCACGACCATATACTATCTCAACAGACAGGGTGGGATGCACTCCTTGCCTCTGTGCAAGGAAGTTCTTCGCATTTGGTCTCTCGTGCTCAGCCTGGAGGCGGCTCTCTTAGCCATTCATGTGGCAGGAGCCTCGAACAGTCTGGCCAATGCCCTCAGTCGGATAGGCGATGCATCTCATGAGTGGTCTCTCCTGCCAGAGATAGTACAAGACCTGTTCTCCCACTGGGGCACATCTCAGGTGGACCTGTTCACCTCCAGGGACAACGCCAAGCTGAGGCTGTACTATGCCCACCCCCTTCAGCAGGGCTCGCTGCAGGGGGATGCCTTTTCCAGGCCATGGACCCCAGGCCTCTTCTATGCCTTCCCTCCTCTGCCCTTGATCCACAAGGTGCTCCTCAAGATCAGGAGGGACAAGGCACAGGTGATCCTGGTAGCCCTAGACTGTCCTCACTAGTTCTGGTATCCAGATCTCCTCAGCCTCAGTGCCAGGCTCCTGAGGCGGCTTCCAGCCCACCCAGACCTGCTCTTAGTCAACGAGGGGAAGGTACTCCATCCAGACCTTCATTCCCTGCACCTGACGGCCTGGTTCCTGAGCTGCTAGAGTTCCAGGCCTTGGGTCTTTCCGACGAGGCCCTCAGCGTCATTGAGGTGTCCCGCAAGGAGTCGACCAGAAAATGCTATGCCTTCAAATGGAAGAGATTCTCCATTTGGTGTCAGGCCAAGAGGTTGTACCCCTCGTCCTGTCCACTGGCTAACATTCTGGACTACCTGTGGTCCCTTTCCCAGCAGGGCTTCGGTCAACGACCCTCAGTGTGCACCTGGCAGCTATCTCTGCTTACCCGAACGCGGGCCGGCAAGCAGTCAGTGGCACAGAAGAAGGTGGTCTGGTGCTTTTTCAAGGGCCTAGATCACATATCCCCCCGGTGCGTGAGCCACCACCTCTGTGGGATTTACTGCTGGTATTGACCGCCTTCTTGGTGGCTATCACGTCAGCCAGAAGGATTGGGGAGCTCCAGGTGCTTTCCATTGAAGCTCCCTACCTGGTCTTCTACGGGGACAAGGTTGTCCTGTGTCCCCACCCAAAATTTCTCCTGAAGGTGGTGTTGGAGTTTCACCTGAACCAGGTGTTGACTCTGCCGGTGTTATACCCAGTCACACCTTGGAGGCCGAGTACAGTCTCCATACTTTGGACCTGAGAAGAGCACTCACTTAATACAAAGAGCGTATGGTGGAAGTGCAGGGAGAGAGGTTCGCCAGCTGTTTGTCACTTACACTGAAGCCACACCTGGCAGAACTGCAGCAAACAGACGATTGGCAGGTGGATCACTTTCTGCATTGATCTCTGCTATAGGTTGGCGGGTAGGGAGCCTTCCCGTAGGGCTTAGGGCTCATTCCACCTGTCATACTGCTGCTTCGGTGGCTGCTTCTAGGGACGTCCCTATCCAGGAAATCTGCAGGGCTGCTACCTGGAAGTCAGCACACACCTTCAATTCCCATTACCTCATCGACCTTGAGTCACGCCAAGATGCTGGTTTTGGAACCTCAGTTCTCCAGTCCCTGTTCCCTAAGTAGGGGCTGTGTGTCTTGCCTCCCTCCTCCTGGAGAACTGCTAGGAGTCTGCCAGACAGTGTGGATAGAACAACATATCCACGCCTCTAGAAATACAGGTTACTCACCTGTAACAGGAGTTCTAGGAGTGGTATATGTTGTTTATCCTCACGGACCCACCTGACCTCCCCGGCTTCGGCGCACAGCCTGGCTTCCAGTGGGCTAGATCTGGCGACATGGGGCAGATCAGAGAATTTCATCACCCGGGTGTGTGGGAGGAGTCAGCTTGAAGACTTTCCGGCCCTAACTTGAAACGGCATGGTACCTGCCAGACAGTGTGAATGAACAACATATACCACTCCTAGAACTTCTGTTACAGGTGAGTAACCTGTATTTGTCTACCATGGTGTGGTCTTTTCTAGGTTTAGGTATTGGTGTGATAGTGGCTTTAGTCAGTGATGTCTCATGAAGGCCATTTTTCATGGATATATTTTATTGTGTCCAGAAGCACCGGTGCCTGTTTATCAACCAGCTTTTTATAGTAATTAGGAGTGTAGCCATCAGGCTCTGGTGCTGTGGCCAGATTTAACTTTTTAATGATTACCTAAACCTCCAGATAGTAATCTGAGCCTGTAACAACTGCTGTTGTGGATAGGGGTTGTGAAGGGGTTGGGTAAGACCCTGTCCCATTTGTTATGCAGCAAGAGTTAAAAGCAAGGATCTGTTTTGTCCTCTCCTATTTTGCCACTTGTCTGTCTTTTGCCTATCTGTGCTGTCAGATTTTCTTGTGGCATCTAGCAACTGGCCACTCCGATGGTCCCACAATCCCCCCCCCCCGTTATCTCCTTTCCTTCACTTGCTGTTTCTGTTTTTTCATTCTTCCCTTGCTTCTCTGTGGTTAAAAAATATATGTGAATCTTTATGTGAAACCGGGATTTCTTTTTTTGTAAATGTGTATTAGTATATTGTTGAGATGATTTGCAGAAAGCTGTTTAGGATTATTGGAAAAGATAGCAATCTGGAACACAGGGAGTTAACCTTGAGATACATTTTGACCTCCACAAGCCTGTTCACAGAATTGACAGCAGGAGACCAGCTCTGGGACAAATGTTTTATTTATTTATTTATTATTTTTTTGCTACACCTGTTAAGTATAGGTGTGCTCTTCAGGCTGGCTTCGGGAAGGAAAAGGACACAGTTTTGGTACATTTTGTGAAAGACACAGGAGATGACACTAATAAGAACAGGATGCAGAGTTTGAATTGGTAGGAAAATATATCTTCTATAAAGAGAGCAGTGTTTTCCAGAGAGAGGTATCAGATGGAGGACTTTGAACAGAAATACAAAATCACACATGACCCCACAATGCAAAGCATCATGGGCTGCATATGCAGATCACCACAGATTTATTATGCTGGTTCAACTTTAAGCAGAAATGCATGGTGCCAAAAGGCCTCTCACACAGTTTGCAAAGGGAGCCTGTATGAAGAGCTATCCTGTACAATTGTACATATATTTTTTATTTTATTGCTACTGATAATAATAAACTGCTATTTACAGATGTTATAATTTCTCCCAGTCTGTCTGTGCTTCCTGTGGACCTGTGCCTCTACGACAGGGTGGGTTGTGTCAGGGTTGCTGTATCAAGATACTTAGCTATATCTGTGCCCGTTAGCTCGGCAGGGCCCATACAATACAGGGCCTGGTAAAACTGCCAGACCAGGTTGGCAGCATCTCTAGGCTGCATTACCATGGCCTGTTGGCCCATTTGGTGGATGCCTTGAATTACACAGGAGGCTTCTTTTTGGCGTAAGGGAAAGGCTGTGAGCTTGCCCATTTTTTCCTCTTGTTCATAGTATTTTACATTAGACTGAAAGATAGTATGCTTAGCCACCTGCTGGTTGAGTTCTTCATATCGTGATCTCAGGGTGTTCAGCTTTGTGCTTATGGCTGCTGTGTTTGTGGACCTCACCAAGGCATTCAACCTTGTGAATCAGCAAATCATATTCAGCACCCTTCAAAGGCTGAAATTTTTCATTGATGTTCTTCAGTGGCTCACTATTAAGGAAGAACACAAAAAGGTCAGATTGATGAAATCTGCTCTGATGATTGCCACATTGTTTGTGAGGTACCCTAAAGCTCAGTCCTTTGTCCTCTATTGTTGACGTTATTAATTCCCTACCAGAAATCTGTAATCATATTAACATCATACTCTGTGCAGATGATGGAGTGTTGTACTGCAGAGAGAATAACAGTTTTGAATTCAGTTGTGCACTTGGGATTTCAACAACTTGCAATCTTTATTTGCTAATAATAGACCTATTGTGAAAAAGGCAGCCTGTGATTTTTCAGCACCTCACAAGGTTATTGTCTTTGATTTTAGGATTGTTGATTTTCAGGGGGTCGTAATCGAGAGGGTCTTTGATATCAAATATTGTGGGGTCCTGTTGTCTTTCCTGTGAGGCTGATATGACTAGCTTCATTGGCAGGCTCCATCAGAGGCTGGGCATGTTCTAGGGCCAAGCATTTGGTGATTGTAAAGACAAGATTACTTTTAGTTAATACTGTAGTTTTTATATTTTTGTGGATTGACTGTTCTTTGATTTATGCCTCTGCCTCTGAAGGTATCCTGTCAAAAATAAGAATCACATACCACAGTATCATAAGGTTTGCAACTCATCAATCACATATGACACATCATTGCGCCCTTTACAAATTGCTGCAGTGTTTTTCTCTTGATTATAGTTTTGCTTACAAATATTGTTTTCTTCCATGAAGTTATTTTGGGATTACTGCCTGTTTGCATCACTGAACTCTTTCCCAAATGCACTAATTCCTTTTGTACCAGATCTCATAGCCATCTGACTTGCAAAACGTGTTTGAGTTCTGACCTAATTTAGTATGGAACATTCAGCACAAGGTCTATGACATTTTATAATAATCTCCCATAATCTGTTAACTCATGTAACTGTATCTCTATTTTATAAGAATGAGTTAAAAAATAAAAATGAATAATTGGTCTGATTGTAATTGTTTTTGATGTTTTACTGTACATTATTTGTATATTGACTAAGTTGCTTGTCTATATTTGTTATGTCTTATATTCATCAACTGGTCGTATGTAAAAACAGGCAGTAATTCTTATATGCTTCCCAGTATAAAATAAAATGAAAAAAAAAATGAAAAACTAACCATTCCTCATCTGCTGTGGTGCGGCTTAGTGAATTCTCAATGCCTCTACTTTTTAGGAGGTCAGAAGCAGCTTTTTCTCATTGTTTCTTGTGTGTTGAAGTTGGTGGAATTATTTCACTTCACACTCTACACTTCAAGGCCACCCAGAGTGTGTCAGTTTTTGTAACCAACCCCTGATTGTTTCTGAGGAAGTCCCAAGTAAAGAGTCTGAGCTTCTCCAGCAAGTCCTTGTCTTTCAAAAGCTGGTTATTTAGGTGCCAATGCTTATTCTGGTCTGTTGCTGTTGTGAAGCTGGGTTGCAGTTTAACCGGTGAGTAATTGGAGACCACTCAAGCCTATTATTCACAGCAATGGATCCTATGGAGAAACTCTTCACTAATAAGGTAGTAAACAAGCCTCGAAAAAGAGGTGTGTACCACAGAGCAAAACGTATAGTCTCTTACTCTTGGGTGCAGGGTATGTCGTGGGTCCAAAACCCAAAGTGTGTCCATTAAGTCGGTAAGAGCCCTCTCTGTTGGTCTAAGCCCCTTTCTCTGCATACCTAACCTGTCTAGGTCTGTGGATATGACAAGATTCCAGTCCCCCCTCCTTTAAGATAGGTAAGTTGGCTCATGGTGTGAGTAGCCTCAGCAAGTCCATGAAAAACTGAGGATCATCTACATGAAAACTATAGATTAACTCTTCAGACAACATCCGCTTCTCCAAAGTTCCCTGGAGCAGGATATAGTCACCTCCCTTGGTCTGCAACCTCCTGGTGGAGTTTTTGTGAGACATTACTAACAAACAGGATTGCAGCTGCTCTCTGCCTAGTTTCATCCCCCTCCCCACAAGTTTGCTCCACCCAATCTTGCCTCCAAAGGAGTACTTGGTCCTGTTTAAAGTGCATCTCTTGAAGAAACACAACCTGTCCTTGCAGTTTCTGCAGATGTTTAATTACTTGGTATTGCTTCTTCATAACCTGGACGTCCTTTATATTCCATGTGTAAAAAATTTATATTCATACCCATATTGTTAGTAATGCATACCTATGTCTACTCTGTGTTGTAATCTAAGAACCTTCAGCCCCTGATGTTTTACTGCTGGCAAGCCAACCTGTATGTTATCCCTTCCCCCATACATATACCGCACCCCAGTCCAAACGTCAAAAAATTGTGAAAGAAGTACGTATAACACTACATACAACCCAGAAAAACTACGTAGATCTACTCTGCGATACCAACTTATGGTGATGGAGGCTGGTACTACTACTACACCTTAGGGGACCCCTCTCCTCCGCTGTGGGTCACCCGCTGTTCCCATTGGCCTGGCTGGTGCTCTACAAAGATCTCCCTCTCAGCCCCAGGACACAGAAGGCCAGAACCACCTAGGACTACACAGAGAATCAAGCCCTGCTACTCCCCACCCCACCCCACCCCATGCAGACTTGAAATGTCATAGCCTGATAACAAAACCACCACGAGTTTAACATGAACTTTGTTGTTCCTTCCCCTTTGCCCCTTCTCCCCCAAACAGAATATAGTGCCCTTGAAGCTGGGCATGAAATTGTAACATATACAGTGACCCAGTTCAACTCATAGTTTATAGACATTGAGATGTTAAAAAGCTCAAGAAGAGTTCAGTAGCACAATCCAGTAGGCTTATCTCACCTTTTGACAGTGAATGTGTGCAGCTAGAGCTTCAGTACTCACTTCTGTGATCTGTGCTGTGTCTGGTTGTTTCATTTGTCTGCCCCGCCCCATGATCTGCTGTTTCATTGTGGTTGTGCTCTACCACGTGGTGTGCTCAAACCCAGTTATGTCATGGGGCCGTGGTTTTTCAGTTTGCGCTCACATACCTCCACCTGCTTCGGCTATGTGTGCCAGCGCTCCCTATCAGGACTGCATAGCTCTCTTCCCTGCATACTGCACTTCAAGAAACAGGAGAGGGAGTATAAGAGAACAAAAAAGGAGACAGTACATCTATTCCTTCATTCAGATAGTTTGAAAATTACATTCTGTATGTATTAGTGAATCTCATTGTCCACTCCATGGTGTCAGGTAATAGGAAACAGGTTTGGAAAAATGATAAGAAGTTTCTCCAGTGCTTCCTTAGCAGTATTGGTGATTCCGAGATTCAGTGCATCCAAAGCTTTATGCTGCAGCATACAGCTTAGATTTTATGGGTTTGTGTTCATCCTGTAAAGAATGAGCTTGCACGGTGAAGTCATTAAAAATGAAGAATGCCAATCTTCCCATTTAAGTTCCCCTCTCTCTTGGGCTTTGCGCTGAATGTAAGTTTTGTCCAAGAAGTTCAGAAGCCATAGTTTGACATGACGTGGCCTTTCATAAGGGCCAGGCAATGGTCTCCATGCCTTCCTTATTCTTTCTTTCCACTATGTAGATCTTTTCATGAAGTGCTGGGCCCACAACCACCATGAACAAAGTCTGCACAAATTGAAGCATGTTGAACCCCTTTGCTTGCTTGTGGATCCTGACAATCACCAAGTTATTTTTATTTTATTTTTTATTTATTTAGTTGTTTAACCAGGTATAGCACACTAAGCTGAAAGCTTTTTTACAGGAGTGACCTGGGAGCACAAGGAGGTTAAGTTACTTGCTCAGGGTCATACAGTATGCAAGTGGAAGCTGTGGGATTCAAACCCAGGTCTGGTCTGCTGGATATCACCAGATTTGCAGCTCAGAGCCTTAGACCACTGCGCTATACTGCCTCCTTATTACGATGGTTGCGGTGGCCGTCATGGTCCTTGACCTGTGCTTCCAACTTGCTGACTTTCTTTCTGATGGCCCCCAGCTCAAGCACCTTACCCTTTGCCTAGCAATCCTCAATGGAGCTTATTGTAGCTTCATTGTCACCAACTTGGCAAGTCAGTTCTGCTAGTGCTGGTTCAGTGTTTTTGATCACTCCTGAGAGATTCAAGATAGCATCTTTAATGGCCCCCAGCTCCCAGAAAAATCATTTCATCTAGTCCCCCTCTAGGGTTCGTGGATCAGGGCTGAGCAGAGAATCATCGAGTTTGTGCTACTTAGCTGCTTGACTCTGTGCTAGAAGAGGTGGTAGGGTGCTGAGGCCTTCAATGTCTGCAGCTCCCAAATCCATTGGATTATATTAATGTAAGGTAGACAGATCGTACATCCACTAAATCTGTTAAGGTTGCAAGTCCATTCAACTACAATGCTTTTTGCAAAATTTTAAGTGGGAAAGTAGACTTTAAGTATGATGGTTAAAATGCTTTATATCTTGATCCCGTGAAGCTCAAGCTGGCATGTCTTTTCAGCCAAGCAGAATCACATGATTCCGCAGACCATGACTTTGAAAATTGTGATCTCCGTAAATGAGTTTCCCCTAAAATTAGGAGAAAAAAAAAGGACTGCTTTGAGGGAGTCATTTTCAGCTCCCCAGTCTGCTTCTGAATCACTTTATAGTTTTCATAACAAAGGCCTGCCCGCTGGTACAGCGGAAAGAATTACTGCAGTGGCGTGGGTGACCCGAGTTCAGGAACGAACTCGGGGTGCCCAAGGGGTGGGGAGCGGGGGTGGATTGAGCGGCCCTAGCACACTCTCCACCTCTGAGGGGGGAGAGGGATTGAGGTACTCCAGTCTGGTGCTCTTTGATGACCATGTGATGCACCATTACCGGGGCTGCAGCGAGTGCTCCTTAGTGGGGGAGAATTGTCGGACGCAAGACATGGTTGCATTGCAGCATTCGCTTGACATGCCCCCACAGGAAAAAACATACAAGAAAAGTACCTCCGGTGTGCTCAGTGATGCCCTCACCCCATAGCAGATCTGGGTCTGTGTCACATCCGAGACCTAGATCCAGTGGGGTTGTGACAGGGGATCTGGAGGCTCTGCCCTGGGGGGTAATCCAGGGGGCACTGCATATAGAAGATCCTGGGCCTGCCTGCATAGGTGGGAGGCTGAAGGGGTTGACTGCCGGATGATACAAAAAAAAGCATAGTAAGTTTAAAAAAAAAAAAAAAAGTTTTCCTAACAAAAGCACCTAGAAACACAGAATTTGTCGACAGATAAGGACCTCTAGGCCCATCCAGTCTGCCCGTTTACCCCACTTTTATTGGAGGGTGATGACTCTGTCTGGTCATTGGCTTTAGCATCTCCTTCCCACCTGTAGGATTCCCTTATGCCTGTCCCATACATGTATAAATCCTCCTACTGTACTTGTTCCCACCACCTCCTGGGGTAGGCTGTGCCATGCATCCACCACCCTCTCTGTGGAAAAAACATTTCCTCATAATTCCCCTTATCCTGCCCCCCTCCAAACTCATGTCGTGCCCCCTCATTCTGTTACCATTTCTGTATTGAAAGATGCTGCCCACTTTCACCTTGTTTATGCCCTTAAGATAATTGGAGGTTTCTGTCAAATCCCCCCACTCCCTCCTCTCTTCCAGTGTATACATACTGAGATAATTTAATCTCTCCTCATATGTCTTCTGGTTTAAGCCTTACACCATCTTTGTCGCCCTTCTCTGCTTGTGCAGTCACAGGGGAAGTTACCTTTGATGGTGGGAAGCACCCATCAGTGGGTCTCTCACCCTAGCAGTGGTCAAAGATGGTTGAAAAATGCTGCAGACAGTCATCTTTATCAAAGGAAACAGATAAGACTGTAAAGCAAGCCGGCCCGGTGGCACTGAGGGTTAAGGCACTAGATGCCTCAGCTTGCGCGACGCCTCCGACCCAGGTTCGGGAATGAGCCTGGGCCGTCGGGGTCGGTGGGGATGGGGAGGGATCGAGCATCCGTTGGATGGCTGTCCCTTCCCGGGGAAGGGTATAGGGACCATGTTGCTCCTGAGCACCCCTGGCGATGGCCGGGGGTAGCCAGGAACAAGGTGACGCTGCTAAATGGCACTGGGGCAGAGCTCGGCGGATGCTGGCCATCATTGCACGTCCAGGCTTTGCAGGGGGGACAAGAAGATGTGAAAATCCCCAGCGCCTGATAGGCAAAGGTGGAACCAGTGGTCGGTCCCCACACCCAATGCCGGGCATCCAGCTCCATCCTGGGCACTCCCTCCATCCCCTGGTCGCTCCACTGAATTCTAGATAGAGCACCAGTGGAGTCGGCGGTCGTGCCCAAGGGGGCTCAGAGCCTGGGGTCGGGAGGCCAGGTGTGGTGGTTAGGAGATGGGCCCTTGCCCATGGAGTGGAGTCTGGTGCTTCAGGCAGGCGGGAACAGTCCGTACCGTGAGTCCCACCGGAGAGAGTTCAGGGACGCCGGCGTAAGAGGGGCATAAATAAAGTTGAAAAAAAAAAAAGACACTGTAAAGCAATCCTCAGGGCAAAGCAAAGAGCACAGTAGGTCTGATAAAGGGATCCCTGATGCTAATGATGCCAATAAACAAAAAAAGAACTGACATGCCATTTCCCTCAATGACTGGGGAAAAAAGTATAAGGAGAAATATACCACATTCCTCTACCAGGAAGAGGCCAGAGCAACCAGTGAAACAAAGGAACGCGCCCTCTCTGGAGGATATTTAGAAAAAGTGGCAGTTTTTCCCAGCCATACAGGCTATGGGGAATCTTGCTATTATCCCCCCTTCCCTGGGTCCTAATCCCGCAACAGCCACCTGTGCAGGAGGAGGAGGAACCAATAGAGCCTGAGAGATCCACTGAATAGGGCTTTGGTAAAGGCCATGGTCAGAGTACTGGCAGCACACCCTCTGCCCTGGTTCAATAAAAAGACAGAGAAAATATACCAGGTGGATAGGTTGGGGTAAGAGTATCTTTACACCCACCCTGACCGTGAAGGTGTAATGCAAGCTGCTGCGTGCGAGAAGGCTAAGGTCTCTTTGTTGTCACTTCCCTCCAGAGAAGGACTTCAAAAAACTGGGCCATAGGGCGAGGAAAGCACATGCAACAGCCACCTTGCATCGTAGGCAGGTAGCTTATATGGCGCGCACAGCGCAATATCAGCAACTACTGTGGAAAACATTTCTGACACTACTTGTGAATCTCCCCACAGAAGAGCATGCCAATCTTGTCAGCTCAGTTATAACCAAATTAGAGGCTACCAGCTACCAGCTTCAGATGACCATAGATGCTCATGACACAGCATTTAGGGCTCTGGCACATACACTGGCCTTGAGAAGGTTTGTGTGGCTAAAGGTGACTACCTAGTCCCAGGACACAAAAGGTAAAGCTACAGATTTTACCTTTGAGGGATCATCCCTAGAACAGAAGCATACATGAAAAAGTGGACAAAAAAATCCACTTCCAAAAGTGTTCGATCCTGATGTTTATGTAGTACTTCATGAGAAATTTGTTTTATGTTAATTATCACCAGAATGGTAATACATGGGGGTGAGGTGTTAGAATAGTAAATATACTTGAAAGGGAATCAAGTGGAAAAGTGAATTTATTTATTTTTCCAATGTTTCTGTGTTTCCTGTATAGGTCCTTTTTTTGGACATTTCTATGAATGAACTGTGGGAACTCCAGTTACGTTCTTCATAGGATGCGACTTTTAAACCTCTACTCCACACTGCTTGTCAGTAGAGCTAGGGTTTGACATGTTTTTAGGGTTCTAGTTCGGTTCGGATTCGGCAAGGTATAGTTCGAGTTTGGTTCAGTTCGATTTGATAAGAAGTTTGGGTTCAGTTCAGTTCGAGGTTTTTTTTTTTGGGGTGTGTAATTTATCAGTTCGAGTTCTAATTAATTCACCCTACTGCCTCCATGTGGGTTCTCCTCATCTCACATGGTCTGGGTTCGTGTTTGGTTCGGGTTCATCTTTTTTTTTTTTTAAGGGTTCATGTTTGGTTTGGATCGGGTGGGTTCGGTTCACGGACGAACCCTGGCTCTCCTTCTCAGTATTTCAAGTGCAGCTCCTTAGCGCTGCATACCTGTCAGTTTCCTACAAATGTGAAGATCAGTTATCGGATCTTAGCAAATACTGAATAGTTTTGTAAACTTAAAAAAAAAAAAAAATGCGATCAGATAAAAAACATTTTCAGTGTGCAAAAACAAAGTTGGAAAAAAAGGTCAGTCGTGCCAAAATTCGATATCTCAAAGAGGAAAGCCAATTTAGATAAATTGACCTCATCTAAATGTGTGATATCTTAACTGAAATGTAGAAAGCCTTTCTGATGGGAGAAGCTTGTACAGCACACCAAGGCCTGTTGTAAATCCAAAGCCACTGTCCATTTTTTCTGCATGAGTGAGAAAAATTGTGCAGTGTATGTGGTATCACACACTTTTACTGTATATGTAAAAAGCAAAGAAGAAACCACCTTATTACACACCACTGCCCATACATCATTACTATTTTATTTAGATTTTTTTTCTTTTATCATTTGTATTTTTTAAATTGTTTTTTTTTTCTGCCATCAGTATCCCTGTTCTGGCCATATCCCTAGGCCACCTTTCAGCCCTAACTGCTACTAACCTCCATTGTTCCTTGGCCTCCACAACTTTCCCAGTGCTAGAACTCCCCGGTGAGGGCTGTTCACCCCCCACCAACATCCAGGATCTAGCCAGATGTTGGTGCTACATTTTGTGAGCCCAGTGCCAGGCAGCTGTCATACTGACAGCTCTCAGCATTTTTCTCCCCATTTTTTGTTCCATCCCACCACTGTCTCACACATTGTGCTTATGCCTCTGCTAGCCCTGCTGATGTGGCACACTGTGCATAAGCACAAACCCTGGCAAGGAAGAAGGTGCCCCCTGCCAGCCAGGAGGCATCTGCTGTGCTGCTGAAACCAAAAGCCACCCTCTCCTGGACTGGCTCGAAAGGCCCTCTACTGCACTTTGCAGTCCTGGCCACTCTTAATTCAGGCTCCCCAGGTCCACTCCTGAACCTGGTTTGCCAGCATGGAGGAGCATCTCCATCAGGTGGCTCCACTGTGTAATTGTACTGTATTTCTGTATATTTTTATTCTCTGTGTTTACCCTGTCCTAGACGTAGTTGCAAAAGAGAGTTCTATTCTCAGTTTGTATTCTACAAATAAAATGGAAATTGAAAATTAAGGTATGACTGGGGGTTGGGGTTACTGTTAGTTTATTTAACCCTTGGGGGTCATGAGGCACAAGGTGCAGCCAAGGACCTTATGCCCCTTGGGTTTCATTAAAAAAAAGGTAGCCCAACCTGTGGAGTACCTTAATGTTATTTTTAAATTAAAATGGTTAATTTTAAAAAAAATAAATGTTATTGTAGTTAAAATTCTAAGTATTTTATTGTACATGAGGGTAGCCGGCCGTACACCCGTGTCCCTCAACACCCATTGTGTTTATCAACCCCAAGCGCAGTGGGTTCTGTTTTCAAAACCCCGGCTCATTTGCAACAATCAGTGAGTTTCTAAGTCCACTGAGGCCAGTAAAAGATACTCTCAGCAGACTTAAGGCACTTTTACATGGCGCCTGTCTGCACCGCAGTGATTTTGTTGTGCTACCTCCCGCTGTGCACTGCACTGGCATGGTGTGCTTTTATACACCATAGTATAACTCGATCCTGGAGAGTGTCTCATGGGATCTCCATTGCTAGGTAATGCCCACCTCTCTATGATGTGTCCCGAGGCTCGTACTAGCAGTACTCTGCCCAAGTTCAACTACATTTATTTTCTTATATTAGACAGAAAGCTGAACTCAGACAAGTAGGCAGTTCTTAGAAATGGGGGCTACAGAATGTTAAAATCATTGAGAAAATGGTTCCTTGTTACTGGGCATGTGCGCATGCATATGCGTACTTCTTAGGAATATGCATAAACGCATGTCCAGTACCACAAAACCACGTTCTCAATGATTTTAACATGTTGTAGCCCCTGTTTCTAAGAACTGCCTACTCACCTGAGTTTGTCTTTCTTTCTAGTATAAGAAAATATAGGTAGTTGAACTCAGGCAGACTACTGCTTATACGAACATTGGGACCCACTATTGGGGAGTGGGCATTGCCTAGCAACGGAGATCCCGGAGGGTCTCGTGAGACAGTCTCCAGGATTGATGTGAATGGAAGAGTGCATCTACATGGTGGCACTCACTGGCAAAAGGGAACAGAACGGAAGAGAAAGAAACAGCGAATCGAGGAAAACAGGGATTGCCAGGCAGGCAAACGCTCACTTGTGTTGCTTTGCCACTTGCCTCTACACTGCTAAAATGTAACGTTCCAGTTCTGTACCACTTGTTGCGGTACAGAGCCTGTTGTGTAAAGGGCCCTGTAGTCTCTATCCATTTTTTTGCCAGCTTTCCAAGCCCACCTGCATCTAGGGACATGGGGCCGATGCAGCCCCTCTGAAAATAGTTCCACACAAGAAAAAAATGTGTTGGCAAAGGTCGCTGCTGCTTAGCTTCAATGAGTAGGCTCAAGGCCAAAGCAAAAAAAAAAAAGGAGCAGTGCTGCATGTAGGAAAGGTGCTTTTCCTACACGCCATGCTGCTTCCCTTTGAAAATAGCCCCGGATGCAGCATCAGCTTTGAGGCTTTGAAAATCAAGCCGCTCTTCTCATGTATACAGAAGACACTAGTGGTATTCCAACAAGGAGAACTATAGTACAGGCTTTATTTATTTATTTATTTTTATTAGATTTACACAAATAAAACAGGAAATTCAAAACAAATGTGCATTTCTAAACTGATTTACAAAATGTTGCAATAACTGTACTTTCTTACAATGAAAGGGCAAAATGTGGGACTGTGGTGCTTCACAAGATGCTGATGGTTTTCTACTATGGAGAACCACAGATTTTCTGTTTTTCTAGCTTGCATGAGATCTTAAAATATCACAAAGTAAAAAATGCTGTTTATGATTGCAGTCGGATTTGTCTACACAGTGTCTTCTGCCTGTAATGTATCGGCACTTCTACGAAAGCAATAATACCTGACAAGGTGGGTGGTATTGGGCAATACCGGACCGCCCAGGGGTGCAATGAGGCCCGACGCTGCAGATGGAGGGCCTTATAGCCCCTGAAAGGTCTGGTATTTCCCATTCCGCCCACCCTGGAGGGTATTATTGTGCTTAGAAATTGGGCCACTGTATTATATATGTATTAAAAATAACAATTTTCATGTTAAAATGTTAAAAGAATTAAGTATTTTATTTATTTTGTAAAAAGTAGTTCCTCCGCCAGCACTGCAGTACTGTAGATTTTTTCTGAACTAGGGATTTTTGTCCTACTTGAGCCTTTTTTTTTATTTTTTGTTTTTTTTTAGTTATTTAACCAGGAGTAGCACACTAAGCTGGAAGCTTTTTTACAGGTGCGACCTGGAAGCACAGGGAAGTTATGTGACTTGCTCAGGGTCACACAGTATGTAAGTGGAAGCTGTGGGATTCAAACCCAGGTCTGGCCTGCTGGATGTCACCAGATTTGCAGCTCAGAGCCCTAACCCACTGCACTATACTGCCTCCCAGTTGTGCAGTTGTAGGTGTGCCTTCTGGAGTTTGTTGTCATGGTTACCCCAACCTTGTGTGGCTCAGAGTTAAAAAAAAAAAATTGGTTTCTGTTTAAAATCTGAACATCACTTTAGGCTGCTGTATATAGCCCCTACCCCCGTTGCTTGATGAACACGATCCCGTCCTCAAACCACGGTGTTTGGATTTAAATGGATTTTGTCATGAAGCGTTGGGAGATGAAATTAAAAACAGCGGGGTCGGGCTAAGCGTCAGGAGAAGATTTGAACGCGGTAGTCCTACAACTGCTGAGGCTTAAATGTTGCCTTGTCTTAATGTTTGTACTTGTGTGTGGTGAGTGTGGAGGTAGGACAAGCCAGGGAGAAGTAAGGGGAAACAGTGTGATGATCACGCCGAGCATGCAGTTGTGCTGCCTATTTGAAAAGAACTATTGCTTTTTTTCCTTGGCACTGCGGGGGAATTTAAAACGCAGGGTGACAGTTTGCGGAAAAAATGGGACCTGCATTCAAGGAGGTCGAGCTTGGTAGCAGAAAAATAAATAATAATTACCAGGTCAGATGCAGATAGCGGTTGTCTGTTTATTTACGATCTGGCAATGCAGTGAGGTACTCTGCTATTTTCCAATTCCTGACTGCCCCACGTGAGTGCTTGGTGTTTGAAAGTTGCTAGTGGGCAGGGGCGTTATGATGTTGAATGGTACGGTAGCACTAGCTGGTGGTAGTACTTGACTAAGTTAGTCTCCCCAGAGATGGAGACAGGCTGCCAGCATGCCACCTAATTCACCGGCTGGTGTTTGGAGGGTGTGGGCGCGAGTAGTTACTGCTGGCAGTGAGAGGTTGGATGGCTTCATTTTTTTGTTGTTTCCTTCCTTCATTTTTTTTATGGATAATGTTTCATACATGTTAAGCTCCTGTTTTTTTTTTTTTTATAAACTTTACAGTGTAGTTCAGATGTGGGCGGGGAGGGGATGCTGGCTTGTTCCATTGTCCCGCTAGCGAGCGAAAAAAATGGTAACCGTTTAAAATTCAGTGTTCTGTCAGCTCAGTTATTTCGAATGTAATCAGGTTGGTTGGGGCTGGCACTTTTAATACCTGGGCTCTGTTGTCTGATAGATGCCCACCTTGCCAGGGCTATCAGCTAATCAGAGCCTGGGATTTTTCAAGCCCATTTTCTAATTAAGCAATAAGGCACAACAGGGTGTGGGTTATTGGGGGATTTACCCACGCCTTGTGTGGTGTGTCACGAGGTGTAGCCGGTGACTTAACCACACAAAATTGAGTAAATCCCCAATAACTCCACACTAAATGTACTATTGCGTATTAATGGGCTCATGTGTAAATAAATTTTAAATGTGTTTAAGTATGTTTTTATAAATACGTTTCTGAGCCGTGGGTTAATTAAGCAATAAGCCACGAGGTGTGGGTTATCAGGGATTTACCACGGCTGGTGTGGTTTGCGCCGAGTGGGTAAATGCTCAGCTGCCATGGTAAATCCCCTGATAACCCATACACCTCAAGTGGCTTATTGCGTATTATGCCATGACATCTTGATACAGTTTAAGTTGAAATTATTTATTTTAATTTTTTCCTGTGTAAACAAATGCATTTTATTAAGAATATTGTTGCACAAAGAAAATAGTCCTAGCTGATTCAGTCCTAGCTGATTCATATGAGCTGTTGAAGCACTGAATTCAAACTGCTTGCTGCAGGGGCTGGAACTGATGAGCCCGCCTAGAATGACTGTCGTCTGCCTCGCCGTGATGCGCACAGCAGCGTGTGTTTCGGGTTGGGTTTCTGGTGCAAGCAGGAAGTGACCACGGTCACACAGCACAGTGTGTGCTTTCAGGTTGGGTTTCTGGTACGAGCAGGAAGTGACTGAGTTGCGTTTTTTTTTTTTAAATATACATATTTTTTTTAATATGGAGGAGTGAGGTAGCCTGGTAAACTAATGAGGGCAGACACAGAGAGGACCGGAGACAGTGACGAGGGAACCGAGAGATGCAGTTGGAGTCTTATGGCAGGATGGAAGGCAGACAGCGCCGGAGCAGACACTGAGGTGAGGTGGGTGCAGTTTCAGCGGTTACAGGGAAAAATCTATTCAAGCGTGTTGTGTTTTTTTTTTTTAAAGTGCAGATCCACTTTCGGGGGGGGGGTACGCGATGTGCTTTGCTTAATAGGATGTCATGGGAATCGGAGACCACTGGTTAGCGAGCGTTTCAACATGGCGGATCTCCGGTTTGAATTTCCTGGGTTGAATGATTTTTAAGAGATGCGGCTGGCTGGCACCTTTTGCGGTGATTATCAGAGGATTTACAATGGTGGTAAGGTGCCAGTCAGCCGTTCTGATTTGTTATTGTCCAAGGTCCATGGTATAATGCAGGATATACCACGGTCATGTGATGTGTTTTGACCAATGAGGTTACAGGATTTTCATACCCCATTGTATAAATTCTAATAATTTAAGGACGAAGTGTGGAACTTTGGTGATTAAGAAGATGCAAACTTTTTTTCTGTTTTAACATTGAATAGGTTTTAAACTGGATGCTGTTTTTATGAATACCATTAAACTTGTGCTAAAAAGAAATCACTACTCCATCTGCGGCAGAGATGAAAGCTTCTGAAGACAAAAGTTTAAGTAGGCAGGTATCAGTTCTAGGACTATCTTCGTTGCATTAACCAGGTATTTTCTGTTTACAGATGTTGAGGAGCTGGACTCTAGTGACAGTGGAGAACCTCCACACAAGAGACTTTGTCTTTCAACTGGGGATGATCAGAGCCTTGATGGATCTGCGCCATGTATTTCTGTTGTTGCAGTCCCAAGTAAGAAGCTGAACATTGCTATGAGAACCACATTAGTCACATTTATTTGTGTGTGTGTTTGTTAACAAGATGAGGTTGCTGAGCTAAAGGTCCTTTTTCAGGAGCGATCTGAAGCTGTGAATACAAAACAGCTAGAAGATGATATACAGAAAGAATAACATACATAACATGCAATATGCAGGTATAAATGCAAAATAAAATAAGCAGCCAAGGATGGCAATATGTTAAAAACAATTGCAAGTTGAGCATGTGTTTTTTAAAAACAGTATATTTGGAAGACACACACAGACAGAATTTGGTTCAGAACAACGGTGAGTCCGTAAGAAGGTTGGTGATAGGACTGCGAGGGCGCCAGTAGTAGCTAAAAAGCTTAAGGGCATTCCTGCGGTTTTAACAACCCCATGCCAGTTTTATAATTTTTGCCCAGTACATTATGGTCTTCTAAATATTTAAAATCCACAACAAAAACATGAGTTGCCATACTTATAACATCAATGTTTTAAGAGTCAACATGAGTTTAAAAGAAAAGGTGAAACAAGGACACATCATTTGTCATTGTTGCTTCATGTTTTTCCACAAATGCAAAACCAAAGAGTAAATTACCAATACTATGACACCCCCTTGAACTAACATTCCCAAAAATGGGAGAACTATTTGTATGTTTTTATGCATACAGCTATTTCATCCCCATTTCATTTTTATAAAACCTCTTGGATAGATTTAGAATATGATTGTGAATCTAGCAAAAGAAAGAAATACAGGGCTTGCCAAGCTGCTTTGGTTATATCTGCTTTCAAAGTTGCAGTTTCGAAAGTGGTTAGCTCAGGACCAAAATAATTGGAAAAATCCCAGTGAAAAAATAAAAACGTGCCAGAAGGCTATACTAACAGTTCTAAAGTACAAGAAGAATGACAAGGATGTTTATGTAAATGATTATATAATATTAAAGAAACAGAGTAACCAAAGACAGACGTGTCTAAGTGAAGTGCCTTGAAAGATGCCAACAGCTCCACCTGGAGCTAATTTCCTCGCTACCATCATGTATGATTCTTAGCTGGACATGACATAATAGGATAAATCATTATTCTAATAATGCTTCCATAAATTTAAGAATAGAAACATAGAAGTTGATGGCAGATAAGGACCGCAAGGCCTATCCAGTTTGCCCATTTTTTCTACCTTATGAATGTGCCATAGGCCTTTACTCTGTCAATGACCTATCTATTCATACTCATCTGTATTGTTCCCTTATGCCTATCCCATGTCTGTTTGAAGCCCTGCACTGTGTTCATAGCCACCACTTCCTGAGGTAGGCCATTCCATGCATCCACCACCCTTTCTGTGAAAAAGAACTTCCTCACATTACCCCTTAATCAGCCTCCCTCTAATCTCATGCTGTGTCCTCTTGTCCTGCTATTTTTCTTATATTGAAACATGTTAGACTCTTTCACCTTGTTAATGTCCTTAGGAATGTTTCGATCATATCACCTCTCTCCCTCCTTTGCTCTAGGGTATACATATTGAACTCTGTTAATCTGTCCTCATATGTTTTCTGATACAGTCCCTGCACCATTTTGGTTACCCTTCTCTGGACTGCCTCCATTTTGTTAATGTCCCTTTGCAAGTGCGGCCACCAGTACTGCACGCAGTACTCCAGATGAGACCTAACCAGTATCTTGTGAAGAGGGATTATTACTTCCCTTTTATGACTTGTGATACCCCTACTAATACACCCCAACATCTGTCTAGCCTTACCTACTGCTTTAGTGGTCTGCTTGGATGATTTCAGCTCATCTGTGATGAAGATGCTCAAGTCTCTTTCTTCCTTTGTGATTGCCAGCAACTCCCCTCCCAACCTATAGGTAGCTTCAGGGTTTCTCTTCCCTATGTGCATGATCTTGCACTTCTTTGCATTAAACCCCAGTTGCCACTCTTCTGACCATTTTGCCAGTTTATCCAGATCTCTTCTCATTCTGCCCACCCCATCTGGATCATCTGCTGTATTGCAGATCTTGGTGTCATCTGCAAACAGGCAAACCTTACCCTCCAGTCCATCTGCAATGTCACTGATGAAGATATTGAAGAGGACTGGCCCCAGGACTGATCCCTGAGGTACCCCACTTGTGACTTGCATCTCTTCTGACTGTATACCATTTACCACCACTCTCTGTTTTCTGCCCGCTGACCGGTTAGCCACCCAGTTGACCAACCTCTGACCCACCCCGAGCCTGCTCAGCTTATTAATCAGTGTTCTATGTGGAACAGGATTGAAAGCTTTGCTGAAGTCAAGGTAGGTGACATCAACTGCACCCCTTTGGTCCACCATTCTGGCTACCCAGTCAAAGAAATCTATGAGATTATTTTGGCAGGACCGTCCTGTTGTAAACCCATGTTGTCTTGGATCCTGTGCTCCTATGGATTCCAGGTGTTGCACTATCCTTTCCTAAAGAATTGCCTCCATAATCTTGTCCACTACTGAGGTAAGGCTGACTGGTCTGTAGTTCCCTGCCTCCTCCCTGCTGCCACTCATGTGGAGCAGGATCACATGAGCACTTCTCCTGTCTTCTTGGACCTCTCCTGTGCTCAGAGACTCACTAAACAGTTCTGATAATGGCTCTGCTAGTTCCACCCTTAGCTCCTTTAGCACCCTGGGATGTATGCCATCAGGTCCTATTGCCTTGTCCACCCTGAGCTTAGTGAGCTCTTTGTAGGACCCCCTTTCTTTTGTGAAAGGACTAGTGCACACCTCCCTCCCCCCTGTGTCCATGGTGCTATGGGTCCTGCCCTACCTTCTCCTCATTAAATAATGAGCAGAAGTATCTATTTAGGACAGATGCTTTTACTTGGTCCTCCACACACATTCACCCGTATCCCCTTTGATCTTAGCAATATCCCCTCTAGACTTTCTCCTTTCACTAATGTATCTATAGAAAGTCTTGTCCCCTTCTTTTTCTCTTCGTGCTAGTGTTTCCTCGGTTTGGGCCTTTGTCTGCCTCACTGCCTTCTGTGCTTCCCTTAGGGAAGTTTGGTATGCCTCCCTGTCTTTGTCCCACTGCATTCCCTTATATTTCCTGAAAGCCAACCTTTTGGCTCTGATCTTTTCCGCAACTGGTTTTGAGAACCAAAGTGGTTTCCTTCTCCTTTTGCTCTTGCTTGTCTCCTAGCACAATGGGATGGTGCTTCAAGTATTGCATCATTAATGATTGCCCACTTTGCCCGTACCCCCTCACCTGTATTTCTTCTTGCCAGGGCTAGCTTAACTCTGTTGGCCATCTTATCAAAGTCAGCTCCTCTGAAGTCCCATAGTTTTGCCTTGGAATGGGATGATTTAGTTCTAGTGGCCAAACTGAACCACACCATGTGATGGTCACTGGCCTCCAGGTGACCTTCTACCTGGAGATCTGTGATCCTTTCCCTGTTAGTCAGTACTAGATCCAGGATAGCCCTGTCTCTTGTGGGTTGTTGTACCAGTTGTTTGAGGGCCCTCCCCCTGCAGGGAGTCCACTAAGTGTACTTGTGCTAGTAGACAGCCTTGAAATCTTTTTCAGGTGCATCAGAAAAATGGAAATTTGAAACACCTAGGAAAGTATTTAATTGGAAAAAAAAAAAGAAAACTAAGAACACCCCGTGCTGTTCATTGGGGAAGTTGCAACTACAACTGGTCAGCTAAGCAATCATCAGAATAGGCAGTCCTGGAGGTCTGTCACTTGACATGTGATTGGCAGTTGCAGAGGCACCTGAATAAAATTGGGCTGTTCCAAAGTCCACGAGCCATAGAGGGTCTGGGGGAGCATGATTACTGTGCAGAATCTGAACTTTTAACATTCAAAAATTACCTAAAATTAACTTCCTGAGAATATGGATTGCCTAGCACTTGCCTGACATCCTTTGTGTCTCTGAATCTTGGCTATCCTCCAGAATTCCAGACTCTAACCTAGGTATCTCTAACTAAAATCACTTCCATCAAGACAGCAACTAACATGGGGGTGATGTTGCCCTCTGTGTCTGTCACAATCTCAAGTTGCTCTCTTTCTCTCTGCAGCTCTGTTCCCTCATCTCGTGAACTCCTTCTGGTGAAGCTCACTTTTTCCTCCTCTCTGCCCATTTTTATTGTGACTGTCTATGCCTCCCCCAAGAGTTCTCCCTCTGTATTGATTGACACTATTTTATCTCTGGCCTCCCATTCCACTTTAGTTGAATTTATTCTTCTAGAGGACTTCAATACTAATTGGCTTTCTCCAACCATTAGGCCTACTACTCAAAACATTGTGTCCCTAAACCTCTCACAACTTATTACTAAGCCCACTCGACTTAGTCCTCACTTGTCAGATCACTCCATGCTTGATTAGGTCTTTTCCTCTCACCCTCATTGCATAGTTACTGCTGGTATTTTACCTGATGCCTTTAGCGACCATTGTATAACATACTGCATCTGGAAAATTCATCTTCCTACTGCCTGCCCTAAATTCATATGGGCCAGATCTCTTTGCACTTAAACATTTAAAATTGACATCCTGCTATGCGACCTTGCAGCTGTTGACTGTTCTCCTTTCCTAACAGCTGCTGCCATCAATATGGCCCTCTCCCTCTTCCTTTCCAAATTTCTTTAAGTGTGGGTAAAGCATGTCCCTCTATGAAAGTCCCGTGTAAAGGACTTCCACTACCCCGGACCACAGCAGACCTTATTGATCTTTGTAGATCTCACGATAATGCCTGGATCCGTTTTGAATTATCACACTTCCTTTATGACCTCCTCACCTCCAGGAGTCTCAGGAAGTCCTGGACAAAGACCATAAAGGCAGCCAAATCAAACCGTTGTGACTCCGAACAACAGAATAACCTTAAATCCCCTGCTAAATTCATAAAGGTCATTCACTACTCAGTCTTCCTCTTCTGTTGTTCTTGAGAATGGTTTACCTATCTATACTTCCTCCCTGGTTGTCTCTCACTGCAACAATTTCTTCACCATCTATGCCCTCCCACCTCAGTCACAACTGCTGGCTGGCTTTCCCTCCCACCTCAGTCCTCCCTCTCTGAAGCTGCTTCCAACTGTTCTGTTTTTTTTTTTTATTTCTCTCCTGTTAATCCACTGGATATCATTAATGCTCTTTCCTCCCTTAATCTCTCCAAAGCATCCAGCCCTCATGAGATTGACCTTAAACTACTCCACTTCTATGCCCCTGCTATACTTATCTACTTAAGCTCTCCTTTGCCCTCTGCACTGTCCCTCAGTCCTGGAAATTTGCCAAAGTACTCCTACTTCGTAATAGTGGTGACTCTACCTCCCTCTACTTACTCTGCTGAGTTACAATTAAAATTAGTTTATTCCAAGCTCTCCAACTTCCTCTATTGATTTCCTCTCTCCTTTCCAATCTGGTTTTCAGAAGAACCACTTCACTGTATCCTAGCTACTGTGTGTTACTGACTCCATACTCACTGGGATGGATCAGGGACACATCACTGCTGCTATTTTCATCGACCTTGTTAAGGCCTTTGATTTGATGGCTTACCCTCTCCTTCAGGAGAAATTGAGATCCCCAGGTCTTCCTGCACCAGCAGTTGACTGGTTAAGATCTTGCCTCTCAAGCCATCTCCAGTTGGTGCAAGTTGGCAATGCATTGTCCCCTCTCCTCTCACTCTTTTTTTTTTTTTTTCAATTTACTGCACTTTTTTGTGCTGCACCTCCTGAGGATCAACGAAGTCCCACAGGGCTCCATCGTGGGTCTC
The DNA here is from genome assembly GCA_016271365.2 of Neoceratodus forsteri. Lineage (NCBI taxonomy): Eukaryota > Metazoa > Chordata > Ceratodontiformes > Ceratodontidae > Neoceratodus > Neoceratodus forsteri. Next base: position 766,069,106 of record CM028131.1, on the reverse strand, counting down.
ATCATAGTCTCCATTTTTCTTAATGACCTCCCGCCTGTCTGTTTTGACTCACACATTCATGTGTATGCAGATGACACTGTACTCTTTGACTTGGGTGCCTCAATTTCAACCTTGGAATCATCGCTACAGCATGATTTTAACAATGTCCAACGATGGTTCCACTCTAACGAACTCAGTATTAACACAAATAAAACTGTGTATATGACCTTTGGCATCAGCCAAACACTTGCCAGGCTCTCTGCCTCTCTTGTTTTCTCTGCCCTGGATGGCACTTCTGTTGAGCCTGTCCCCTGTTTCAAATATCTCAGTGTTTGGTTGGATAGTTGGCTTGACATCTCTATCCATATGAATGCCATCCACAGCAAGCTCCACCTCAAACTTGATGCCCTCTTCCACAACAAAGATTGTCTCTCATCCCTAAATCTGTCGTGAGCTGATCACTGAGATGGTGCACCCAGTGTTTGAATGCATGGACATGGTTTATGGCACTGTCCTGTCCTCCACCCTTGCCAGGTTGGAACCCTCTGCAGTGCCTTCTGCTGTATTGCTGCTAATGTTCCAACTCGTACTCATCGCTGCACCCTTTACACTTTCATTTCTATCCCTTCCCTTCCATCACCTCACGCACTGTGCAACCATAGTTTCTAAGTATTGGTTTGACTCTCTGCCCTCCTATCTTTCCTCTCTCCTCTGCCCTATTTCCTCTTCCTATTATTCTCTTCGCTCTTGTGACTTTCTTACATTTGCGATTCCACACTTTAACTCTACTGCTGAGAGATCTGTTTTTTTCTCACGTTTTCCCTCCATCTGGAGCAGATTCCCTTCTACTCTCCACCTCTCCTCTTCCCTTCTTTCCCTCAAATGCCAGCTCAAACCTCTTCCTGCCCCCTCCTTCTCCTGCCCTGGCCATGGTTAACTTTGCCATGCTATTTTAACCTTAGTGCTGCTAAACCAGTGTTTCAGTTCCAATATACTGTACACAGTTTACTATATTGTGTTACTCATTTAAGTTTGTATTTTGCTGCACCTTGTATTTTTCTATCATGTCTACTTTGTATATTTTGCCTATATGTTGTATATTTTGTCTCCCTATTTCCCTTCCCCCAGCTCACACCAGGAAATGAGCCTTGGCTCAGTGTGTCTTTCCCAGTTACCAATTTTCTATAAATGAATAACTGAACTTCTGTTTCCAGGACAACATCTCAGGACTGAGATGATACAGCCTCAAGAAGACAAAACTAGAAAGTTAATTTTCAATAACATCATAAGACTATCTATTACAGCAAACATCAAGATGAGCATTCCAATCCATTCTCTCCCTCTTACACAGATTTAGTGTGCTGTGCATCACAGCTTAAGTCATCTGGAAGGGCTGAGTGCAAACCATAGTACAGTGTCCCCATTTACTTAAGACATGTACATGAATCACATAGTTTTTCTGCAATTCACATACATTTATATGGCAGGAGGGTGCAGTTGCACACACAGCTTTTGCCCTATCAAATGCAGCCCTGAGAGTTCAGGTTGTCAGCAAGGAAGCAGCATTGCACGGAAGGAAGCAGCATTGCACGGAAGGAAGTATGAGAGACTGGCAGCCATTAAGACAACGCACATCGGACTGGGCACCTGCAGGAACACAAGTGCAAAGGGAGTATTCTGGTTATGTCGCTGTGCTTTGGTCTACCACATCCAGTCAGAAGGCTGTCCTTGAGATTGACTGTCTGGTTGATAGCTGAGGTCTAGGTCGAAATCTTAGTCGACGCATTCTTGCTCTTGAACTTGCTCGACTGAGAGGTGTTGCAGTTGACACTCCTCGACCTTGTCATCCTCGGATGAGAAGAGGCACTGATGTAAGATGCGTTAGTACTACAAGGAGCTTCTGTGGCAACAGTGGGCCATTGCAGGGCAGAGTAGGACTCTACCCCCTGGACCTTCGGTCACCTGGCAGCTGACACTGATGCCCTTGCTGGTCCACACTGCACAGGTGCTTCCCACAACTGCTTGCCCACTCCTGAGAGTGGAGCCACCACTGCTGCAGCTGAAGGTGGGCACTTCGACCAGTGAGGCCCAGTTGGCAACCGGCTTGCCAGGCTGATTGCTGATGGTGATCACCCGGTTCAAGGATACTTGTGTGGTCCGGTGAGAAAAGGTCGAGGGCTATTTTTGAGGAGTCATTGGACATCTCAGATCTTATGTCCATGGCCGCCTCTGGGACTCACCTCCTCAATCAGGGCTTGATTGAGGAATTGACCACCGACCATGGGCTGGTGTCTTTTGGCGCCCTCATCTGATTACTCTTAGAGTCCATTAATGTCCATCTAGAGCCTATCCACAAAAGGGCCAAGTAACCTTTCATGGCTATTTTGGACAGGGACAAATCCTTTGGGGTTGCCCTTCTCTTGACTGAGGCCATCCTTAGAGCTTTGGCAGCCTCCAGCATCCCGTCCAGTACCCTCCACCTGTATGGCCCACAAGTACGTGGTTCCTACTGGGTCCCTCTCTGGGTTTTCAAATCACCCTTAGGCTGAAGGGCTGGTTTCTGACTCAGCCTTCCGCAAACCCGGGGGCCAAGGGGATGTGTACAAGCCTTCAGACAAGGAGTCCAGAAAGATTGACCATGCTGCTATAAAACTTTATGCTGAGGCATCCCTGGGTCTCTGTCAGGTGAGCTACTCTGTCATTATGGCCAGTTTCAGTTACTCTGCGTTGGGAGTATTTGATGAGATCCTCCTTCACCTCCCTGTGGAATAGCAGTTGGTGGTGAAGATGATTCGAGACCAGAATCATTGGCTGGCTAAATGCCAACTTCAGACAGCCTTGGATGTGGGCAACTCCTGTGCCTCTTCACCTCCCTGTGGACTAGCAGTTGGTGGTGAAGATGATTTGAGACCAGAATCATTGGCTGGCTAAATGCCAACTTCAGACAGCTTTGGATGTCGGCAACTCCTGTGCCCGTGCCATGGTAGCAGCCATTTCTGTGCTGCGCAAGGCTTGGCTGCATCTGTCCACCTTTACGGCAGACACCCAGTACAAGCTGGCCGATGTCCCTGTCTTGAGGACTGACTTTTTTTGGCCTGGGGTGGAAGGACATCTTAGCTGCATAGAGAAGTCCTGTATGACCTGTGACTCTGTAGCTTCATCCCAGAAGCAAAAGCCCATGAAGAAAGCTTTTCAGTACTGTCCCTTTCAGCCACAGCCCCCTTGGCAGCAGTCCCAGTAGGGCGATATCAGGCCTGGCACTCAAAAACCATGTTTGGTTGCCAGGGCCCCAAAAGAGGTGGGGGGATTAGGTAGGTGTGCCCCTCTGGCTGCAGCAGCAGCATGTTCCCTTGCAAAAGCTGCACAACAGCGGGTTGAGGTGTCATCCCTCAACCTGTACTGTCCCTGTCAATGCTTCCTGTCGGAGGTTGGCTACGTCACTTCTTGGCACATTGGTCTGCTATCACAATGGACAAGTTGGTGCTAGAAGTGGTAGGCAGAGGGCTGCCCCTGGTTTTCAAAGCTCCTCCCACTTTACCAGCTCCACAGGAGTCCAGGGTGTCACAGGACAATGTGCCAGCCCTTCGGAAGGACATCATTCAGCTCCTCACAAAAAAGAGCCATAGCCCATGTCCTGGACACTATGGTTAGTTAGAGTTAAGTGTCCAGGTACTTCCTGGTTCTAGAATGTACAGAGGCTGGTGCCCCATACTGGATCTGCATTATCTGAACCAGTTTGTGTGGAAGTACAAGTCCCAAATGGTCACTCTGAATCAGATCATTCCATCTCTGGAGCAGGGCATGAGGTTCTGCTCTCTGGGCCTTCAGGACACATTCTTCCACATCCTGGTCCATCTGTCCCATCACCGGTACCTCTGGTTCTGCACAGAAAGAGTTCTGTGCCAGTTCCAGGTAATGCCTTTCTGTCTCTCCATGACACCAGGGTCTTCTCTAAGTGTATTGCAGTGGTGGCAACCTTCTTGAGGTGTCAGGGGTATATTCCTACCTGGACAGATGGCTGCTGGCCAGATTGTCCAAGGAGACTGTCGAGAGGCGCAGAGATCTGACTGTCCAGACCTGCCAAGACTTGGGCCTGCCTGTCTACCCAGACAAGTTTGAACTGGTAACCTCACAGGTGAGCAAGTTCATTGGGGTGAAATTAGACTCCCTGCAGGCCAAGGCCTGGCTTCCAGCGGACCGGGCACTGGATCCTACCTCCTTTGCCCAGTCATTTCAGGTTGGGCTCTCACGCCTTGCCTGGGATTTCTTGCAGCTGCAGGGGTTTGGATGCTTCACCTGCAGTGTGAGTTGGGCCATCAGTGGTCCCAGAACCTAGGCCATTTGGGCCAGCTGGTCATAGTGGGCCAGCTGGTCATTGTAACCCAACTGATGTGGGATGCCATACCGTTGTGGCTGGTCTCTGAACAACTGGAGGAAGGAATCCCATTTGTCGCCCAGAGCTGACTGACAAGCTCACGACAGGCATGTCTCTGGTGAGGTGGGGAGCACACTTGGGAGCCCACTGAGCCCATGGGTTCTGGTCACCCTGGGAGTCCTATCACCACATAAACCTGCTGGAGCTCCATGCAGTGCAGCTTACTCTGATGGAATTCGCTCTTCTAGTCAGAGGTCAGGTTGTGCAGGTCCAGTACCACGACCATGTTGTACCTGAAAAGGCAGGGCAGAACACGCTCCATTCCCTTGTGTCGGGAGACCCACAGCACCTAGACCCTTATGCGCAGCCTGGGTACAGATCTCTGGTGATCCACATCACAGGAATGAACAGTCAGCTGGCAGACTCTCTCTCTCTGCCAGATAGGAAAGACGTCGCATGAGTGGTCCCTGAATCAGGGGGTCGTGAACCACCTGTTCTTCCTATGGGACACCCCTCTGGTGGATCTGTTTGCCTCCTAGGGGAATGCCAGACTGAGACTGTTTTGTGCCCGCCCCCCCCACAGTCCAGGACCCTGTTGGGAATGCCTTCAAGAGGCCATGCACACCTGGGCCTTCTAGTCACCTTCCCTCCTTCCCCTTGATTCACAATGTGGTGCCCAAGGTGCGGAAGGACAAGGTGTGGATGATCCTGATAGCTCCTGACTGGTGAAGGCAGTTCTGGTACCTGGATCTCCACAGTTTCAGCAACAGACCTCTGTGGTGGCTGCCTCTTCACCCAAGTTTGCCTACCAGAAAACAGGGGAAGGTTCTGCTTCTGGACCTTCAGTCCCTGCATCTCACGGACTAGTTCATGAGTGACTAGATTTCCATGGCTTGGGTCTGTTGGAAGATGTGCTTTACATTGTGGAGGCCTCCCAAAAAGAGGCAACTTGCTGATGCTATGCATTTAAATGGAAGAGGTTCTCCATTTGGTGCTAGTGCAAGGAGCTTGATCCCCTTGTATGTCCTGTGGCGAGCATCTTATAATACCTCTGGTCCCTCTCTGTTGGGACTGTAAGTGATGACCCTCAGGGTGTACCTGGCAGCTATTTCTGCTTACTGGGCATGGGCTGGTAAGCCAGCGGTGGCTCAGGAGGAGGTGGCTGACTGTTTTTTCACAGGCCTGGACCACCTGTCCTCTCTGATGCATGAACCACCACCACCATGGGACTTACAGCTGGTGCTGGCTCTGCTCATGGGCAAGCCATTTGATCCTATATACAGGTGTGAGATGTCTCACCTGTTGTGGAGATGGCCTTCTTGGTGGCCATCATGTCAGCAGCAAGAAGGATCAGTGTGCTTCAGACCCTCTCAGCGAAGTCTCCTTACCTAGTCTTCGACAAGGACAGGGTCATCCTTCGCCCCCTACCCAAAGTTCTTCCCGAAGTAGTATCTAAGTTTCACCTTAACCAGGTGTTTAACTTACCGGTGTACTTTACCAGTCCATCATCGGAGGCAAACAGCAGACTCCATACTTTGGACCTATGGAGGGTGCTCTGTTGTTATTAGGCACTCATGGCTGGAGTTGGGGGTAAGGCTTGCCAGTTGTTTGTGACCTACGTTGAAGCCACGCCTGGTGGACTGTCATCAAAATCTTCAAAACAGATCATTATTAGATCTTATCCTCACAAACTCGCCCCACAAATTCTCTAGCGCTGGTGTTTTCTACAATGATATCAGCGATCACAATGTGGTAGTGTGTATCAGGGACTCTAATAAACCAACCATGGTGCAAACATTTATTTTCGAAAGGAGCTTTTGAAGCTTGGACCCAGCTAAGTTTCTGTCCGATTTAAACATTAACTGGCAGGACTTCTATTTGGCATCTACAGTCTCCGAAGCCTACGATTACTTCCAAAACATTATAGTCAATCTTGTTAATAGACATGCCCCTATTATCTAGATTAGAGTAAAAAATACATGTGTCCATGGTTCACCACCAATTGAAAAAAGCCCTCCTAGAAAGAGATAAGCTCTGGAGCAAAGCGAGACTCACAAAGACAAATTCTGACTGGATTGCTTTCAGGAGGGCAAGTAACTCCTGCACCAGTTTAGTTAGAACCACTAAAACCCACTATTACGTAAATGCCCTGGAACGCATAAGTAACAACAGCGCAAAAGTCTGGCACACCCTAAGGCAACTAGAAGGAGAAAAAACTCCGTCCTCCATTCCAGCTAAAATCATCATCCAAGGCAAAATGCAGAGTGATAGACCTGCCATCTTAGAGGAATTAAATAAACATTTCACAACCACGGGATTGGCATTCGACAAGTCTCCAGCTGCTAACTTTCAACCCCACCCCCCTCACAGTCCGGGAGCCGGAAACCCCCTGTCCCAGATCACTCCAAGCTTACTTTCAAACCGATAACTTTTAAACAAGGAGAACACCTCCTGCTTTCTTTAGACACTAAGAAAAGCACCAGAGCAGACAAAATAGACCCCTTTTTCTGAAACTAGTGCACTACTACCTTACAACTCCAATAATTCATCTCTTTAATATGTCTCTTATGCAGGGACTTTTCTCTGCTGCATGGAAAACCACACATATTCCATTATTTAAGTCTGGTGATCCCTGCGATCTAAACAATTACAGGCCCATTACTGTACTGCCCACCCAAAGCAAGCTCCTCGAGAAAGTAGTAAACTTCCAGTTAAGAGCTTATCTGGAATCCTCAAACCTTGTTCTCCCATCCCAATCAGGGTTCAGATCTAAGCATAGCACAGTCTCTGTGCTAGTAAAAGTTACTAATGATTGGCTCACCGCTCTCAATAACAGATACCACACAGGCGCAATATTCCTGGATTTAAGTAGGGCCTTTGATACTGTCAATCACACCATTCTTATTAATAAGCTAAACATTATCGGTTTGGGTACTCAAGCCTTATCTTTGTTCAAAAGCTACATGACAAATAGACATCAACAAATAAAAGTGGACAGTGAGTGCTCCTCCTTTTCCCCATGCACCAGAGGAGTCCTGCAGGGCTCAATATTATGCCCTTTACTCTTCATGGTCTATATTAACGATGTAAATTCCAGCATCACAAACGCAAAACTTCACTTCTTCACTGATGACACTGTACTATACAGCTCAAAACCCTCCTTATCCAGTGTCTGTGTGGAGCTTCAAAGTGAATTTGACCAGCTACAATCCAACCTATTCAAGGCCACGCTCCTACTTAACACCAAAAAACACAAAGATCATGTTCTTCACTCCTCCTTACCATAGAAGAAACCACAGCCCTTCCTTAGCCTTGCCCGCAATCACAACCTTGTTAGAAGAATCATTAGAGATCACTGATAAATTCAAATATCTAGGCTTCTGGCTTGATCATAACCTTACTTTCTCTGACCACATAGAGGCCCTCTGCAAAAAACTAAAGACGAGACTGGGATTCCTTTGTAGGAACAAAAACCTATTCCCACTTGATGTCAGGAAAAGACTTGTCAAAGCAATGTTTCTTCCCCTCATAGACTACGCTGACCGTATCTATACTAGCGCCCCCCCTTTCTTCCCTCCGTAAATTAGATGTACTATACTAGTGAGCTGTCCATTTCATTGCCAGTGCCCCTCTGAAAACTCACCGTTGCCTAGTATGTTCCCGAGTCGGATGGACTTCCCTGGCAATCAGAAGACAAAAGAATATGCTACTTTGGATTTTTAAGTCCGTATTAGATAACCTACCATCTTATATTTCAGAATCCTTCCTTCGTTCCACCAGTACTTATGCCCTCAGGAAAGATTCCTACATCTTGTTCAATATTTCTAGAATTCACACTCGCTAATGGAAGACTGCCATAAGCTACGCCATCCCAACCCTTTGGAATAACTTCCAAGAGGCGCTCAAACTTAGTAGCTTTGTTACTTACCCTGTATTCAAATCCCTTATCAGTCCCCTCTGTCTCGAAAAGTGTACCTGTTTCTGAGCACCAACAACATCTGATTTTAGCAAGTCCAATTCTGTTTGTAATTATTCCTGGCAGGACATAACTGTCTCATTACCCCTTTTGTCTAATGTGTATTTTTCTCTTTTTCTTCCCTTTGCATTGTATATTGTTATCCCTCATTTAATTAATTTAATCGCTGTGTATCTATTTTTATGTATTATCTATCAATGTCCCTTTGTATTGTATTGTCTTTCCGGGACCTCCTTGTAAAAGAGCTTGCTCAATGGAGTTTTTCCTGCTCCCAAATAAACAACTGAAAGCAGATGATTGGCAGGTGAATAACATTCTGCACTGACCTCTGCTGTAGGCTGGCTGATAGAGAGTCTCCTGCAAGGCTTAGAGGTAATTCCACCAGACATGCCACTGACTTGGTGGCTGCTTCCAGGAACATCTCTGACCAGGAAATCTGCAGGGCTACTGCCTGGAAATAAGCACACACCTTCATTTCCTCACACCTCACTCATTTTGGCTCACTGATAGTATATTTTCTGGCAAGGATCAAGGCTTTGTCACCTCTGCCATTTTTGTTGATTTAGTCTAAGTTTTCAGTACTGTTGTCTTCCCATTTTCCTGGAAAGCTTCAGGCTGCTGGACTCTCTACCTCCTCAGTTGAATTGTTTCACTCCTGCATCAAGGGCAGGCCACAAGATGTCCTTATTAGAAACTGTCCACCACTCCCAATTAGCACAGGCATCCCCAAGGGTCTATCCTTGGCCCATTTCTGACCTCCGCACTGCCTGCTCCTCTGTGTCCATTCATATGTAGGCAGATGATATGTTTTCTTTATATCTGGCTTCTCTGCCAACAACCTCATGAGCCAACTCCAGCTGTACTTTAACAACATTAAGCACTAGTTCCGAGAAAATTGGTTGTCCCTCAGTGCATAGCAAATGGTCTCTGTGACCTTTGGCACTAGGCAGAGGCTTGCTAGAGTTCCTCCCCTTCCTTCCATTCAAACCCTAGATGGTGCATCTATTGAAGATGTCTCCTCCTTCAAGTGACTTGGGGTCTGGTTGGATCACCACCTTTTCTGTTCATGTAGATGCAATCTACAAGAAGCTTCACCCCAGACTTGGAGCCCTTTACAGAAATAATAGATGCACTCCGCTTCCTGTTCAAAGAGAAATCCTCACAAAATTGATCCTCCCCATTTGTGACTATGGAGACATTGTTTACAGTGCTGCTGCAAAGTCCGCTTTAGCTAGACTGGACCCCCTGTTTCACTCCTGTTGTTTTGCCCTTGACAAACCTCTTTGTACTCACTGTTGTTCTTTGTATACCTCCTTCCTCCCCTCATTTGTTGCCAAGCATCTTTCCCACTGTGCCTCATTTATCTCCAGATATTGGTTTGGCTTTAAGAGGGTAAAAGTTCTGAGACAGTAAAAGCCGGAGATCAAATAGGATCTGCAGTATTGCAGTACGTAGAGAAAATGGGCAGACTAGGTGGGCCAAGCGGTCCTTATCTGCCATCAATTTCCATGTTTCTATGTTTTCCCTTATATTTTGCTTCTCTCCTGTCTTTCTCCCATCTACTTCTTTTTTTTTTTTTTTTCCCCTTAAGCACTTTTGGCCACCGGAGCCCAGGCAGGCGCCTGTTTGTAAAACCACTTCAGATGGTGATTCAGGCAGTTAAAACTGAAGTACTGGTGACTGAGCCAGGTAGGAGAGGGAGTGGCAGTGTTGGAGAAGGGCTTTGCCTTGGTACCTCCAGGCTTGATGCTACTGAAAAGTGAAGAATCTTGGTGTCATTTTGGATGAAGGGCTGACATTTGAGCCTCAGATTCTGGCAGTTGTCTGGAATGGCTTCTACCATCTGAGAAATATCAGCTGGATTTGTTCCTTAATCCCCCTTGCTTTTTTGACCTTTTGGCTAGATTACTGTGATGCACTCTACATTGGGGTCAGTGGAGGTATATTACAATACAATACCTGCAGCTGGTGCAGAACATGACTGTGAGGTTGCTGACTGGTCACTCAAGGACGAATCATATTACCCCGGTGCTGCAGGAACTGCACTGGCTGCCGGTTAAGTTGCATATCTCCTATAAGGTTGGCCTGTTAACCTATAAGGCCCTATACAGTCTGGGTCCAGCCTACCTTTGCAAGTTCCTCCATCCTTACCTGCCTGCTTGTCCCCTCCGTTCCACTGAGGAGGGTCTCCTGGTTGTCTCCAGGACCAGACTCAAAACATCCAGGGACAAGGCCTTTAAAGTAGCTGGACCCCTACTATGGAATTCACTCCCAAAGGCCCTGAGGGAGGCCCCCTCAATGGAAGTCTTTAAAAAGGGCTTAAAACCTTTCTTTTTGCTTAGGCTTTTCATGTCTGAACTATGTTATTTATGAGGAACTTATTTATTGTGTAATCCCGCTGTTGGTTTATTTATTTCTTGGTTGTAGGGTTGTAATTTATATTTTTTATTGTTTGTTTATTCTTATATTTCTGAATATTTAATCGTCTGCTATTTCCTCCTTGTACTGGCTCCCCTGGGCCTCCGGGGAAGGGCGCCATAACTAAATAAAGCTACTATTACTACTGCTAGTTACTGGACCCACAAGAGGTGTGTATACACGTACCTGGCTAATAAAAATCAGTGCTGCATGCCCTCCACTCCAGCCACACTGCTTGCCATAACCTTTTACATGAAGGAGCTGTGCACCATTGCGGGGTGGCAGGACTACTTACTGCATTTCAGTTTCCCAGATTTCCACCAGGGCCAGAAGTTTAGACAGCAGTATTCTGCCAAGAACTGCAATGAAGTAGGTCTGCAGCTCAGCTTCTTCAAAGTCCACACAGGTTGCAGTCAACTGATGGGGAGTCCCGCAAATTTGTTCCCCCCTACCACCACCAAAACAATCAGTTGAATATTGTTCTGTATTTTTCCATTTACAGGCAGTGAAACAGGCAGTGCTCACAGTGTGCAAAAAAGCAGTAAGTGCAGGCCATGGAACTAGTGGAACTTGTGATATCTGTGGTGCAGGTAGTGAACCTAACATTCTATGCAAGATGCTCAGTGCTTGTTAGTCTGGAAAAGTGTCGAAGGAACTGACGTCAGCCCATGCATGATGGCTGCCTTACCGCACACCTGGGCTCATGGCACTGACAAACATTTGTTGAATGGCTTGTGCTTTTTCTGTGCACCTATCTGATTAGTGATTTTTACTCTCATGCTGGCTATCACTTGGAAGACTCCCTTTAACTGTTGTTCTCTCAAGGGATGTCTAAAAAAAAAAATCTGGTGGGTTAAAGAAATCACTGAATCGCATTTTCCTGAGAAGCGGCACAAAAAAAACAAGACCGGTAACCTCTGCTTCATCTGCATTGCTCTGCCTGAGTCTTCCTAACCTGGTGTTTGGAGATCTGAATCTTCTGTCACCACTTCTGAAAACACCAGCAAGATCGAAATTGACATCCACAGGTAACATTTATCATACTTGGTAGACGCGAGGGAGCAGTTTGTTAAAGACGGCAATATACAATAAGGCACAAAGATCTTGGTCATGCCGTCTAAGAAAGCTGCTTCTAAAAATATGGATAATTCAGATGATACTAAACAGTCCCTTCTAAAACACTGGAATTACCTAACACTTTAGAAACTGATGAACGGAACCAGACTCCCAGCTCTGTAGCAGGGGCTGTGAAGGCAGAAGAACACCTAATGGCTAAAACAGTTTTGGATGGTACAAGTAGCACCACACAGCAACTCTAGCCTCAAGCTTTAGCCACACAAATTTCAAGCTGTTCCCCCAAAGAACAAACTAATGCAGATATTATGCAAGCAATGACAATTATGAGAATCAATATGTTATAGGCTTTGGGGGATATTAAGATATCTTTCAAATCTGTTACTGATTCTGTAGTGGAGATTAATTCCAAAATGGAAACACTGAGTATCCGAACAGAGGAATTAAAAGGGAGAGTATCTAACTTAGAAGACACTACAGCACCTCTGCTTACAATACAAACTCAGCATGACAGTCCGCTGCGGTTTTTTCAAAAAGTGGCTGAGCAAGAAGATCACCCTAGGAGAGGCAGTTTACGCTTGTTTGGAGTTCTCGAATGAGTTGAAGGAACATAAGACCTGGTACAAAATTTTGAATGTTAGTGGCAATGGGTCGAAAATATCTGGATGAGAAAATAGCACTGGACCGAGCACATAGAAGTGGTCCCAGACCCTCCAGATCTAATGCTGCTTACCTGCTTACCAATTTTGTAAAACCACATCAGTACCAAGAAAAAGAAAAGAATATTAAGAAAAGCAAGAATGGATAAAGGCATGAAGTTTGAAAACTTCCATTTCCATGTTCATCCTGATTTGTCAGCTGAAACCACAGCAAAAGGTAAATTATTCAATTCAGTGAAGCAAAAACTATTTAATAAGGGAGTAAGATTCTCAATGATGTATCCAGACTAAATCAGGTTTATGGTCAGTGGGAGACTGCAGACATTTGATGACCCTGAAGACTCTGAGGAAGCTTCTGAACAATACTGTGCTGATCTTAATAAGAGAAAATCTCCAACCACTAAAACATAGAAACATAGACAAGGACGGCAGAAAAAGACCAGAGATCCATCCAGTCTGCCCAAGTTCCCTATAATCCCTGGAACCAGCTGTTCCTCCAGGGTACTAACCCTCACTGTCCTCTCTCTATTCCCCTCCTTTGTCCTGGTGCCCCCAGTAGCCACTATTCCCTTCATTATGTCCCAGCCCTGCTTGAATCCCCTGACTGTTTTCGCACCCACCACTTCACTCGACAGACTGTTCCAAGGTTCCACTACCCATTCCGTAAAGTAGTACTTCCTCACATCTCTCCTGAACCTACCTCCCGTTAATTTTCATTCGTGTCTACATGACCGTGAATTTGTATTCAGGCTAAATAGTTCCCCGCAGTTCACTATGTTAATTCCTTTAAGGAACTTGAAGGTCTCTGTCTATCTCCCTCTCCCTTCTGGTCTCCCCTAGAGTTAGCATGACTAGTAGCTAGCCAGGAAAGCAGATAATTGCCCTCTTAAAGTCTTTTGTTCTCCCTACTGTTTTACTTTCTGACTGCCTTCTCCCCTCACCTCCAAACCCCTGCTGATTCCCCCTTTGTTCCTCTCTAACCCCTGCTGTTTCCCTGACGCCTTCTGTCTGTAGCCTGGCTTATTTAATCCCTGCTTCTCTTCCCCCTAGCGATAAGCCCTGAGCAGGCATTCTCCTGCTGCTATAGTGCGGCTTCTGGCTCTTTAGCAGCCACCTGCCCTCCCGGACCCGAGCCATTCTCCAAGCAGCACCGAAGCAACACAGACCGGCCTCCACGGAGACCTCCTCCCACTGTAAGGTGCGATAGCTCGATTCTCTGCCACCACTTAAACTTGTTCCTCGATGGTGTCGCTGGCTCCCCTCCCACCCCATCTGGGCACTGTCTTGTATAGTGCTCCAGGGATCACGTTCATTACCGTGTATATACTAAGTGCCCAATCTCCCATTTGCAGCCTATACATCTTTGCCACTAGGGGTGTATACATTCCTCAGCTGCTACCTGAAGACTATACCCTGCCTTGCCTGAATCTGGATTCCTTCCATGCATAGTCTCACACTAAATGCTAACTCCTAGCAGCAATCCACTGCCATGCCCCCTCATACTGCAATACCTCGCTAAGTCGTCAACGCACAATGCCACCTGGGTACTTCAAGGCGCCATTCTTCTCCTTCATATCTGCATTCTGGGGCATCACATTAATGAGCCCAACCAAAATAACCATCACTATCACATAAGGCTGGTGCTAAATGTATATGGAACTGGACCACATGCTGCATAGAGGTAATGCACAGAACACAACATGGTCCCTGCATGCTCTGGGAATTGCTCACTTGATCCAGTGACCTCTTCTTGGTCCTGTACCTAGCTGATTTTGTGATTCAATATGGAGCAAAGAAAGGAAGGAAGTCCTCCCAGCAAGAGAACTCGATCACGGATTAACATGCTCCTAGTGGACCGCCTCTCCCATTTGCTTCTACTCCTACTCCTTCTGTCAGATAATGTGCACTCAAACCTGGGCCCCCCACCTGCCCTGAGTGCATAGCCGCAAAGAAAAGCTGGTCTGATGCTAGCCTCAGTAAACATCTGTAGCTTACTCCACAAGATGGACAACTTGAAGGTTTGGGTTTCTCAGCACAACCCAGATATGCTATGGGTTGTGGAATCCTGGCTGTCCCCAAAGGTACCGGATACAGCCATCGCATTACCTGGCTATATCCACTTTAGACAGGACCACTTGTCTAAAAGAGGCAGGGGTTGTGTCATTTACATCAAAGACCACCTGCAGGGACATGGCCTACCGCCCCCCAGCAGGACTGACAATGTGCAAGCACTGGCCTTTAAACTGCTTCTGGAGGTGCACAATAATAGGGTGCTCACAATACTCTCGATCTACATCCCACCTGAAGTGACCACCGCCGGCACTAGTGACCTCACGAAATATATCCGTACCTTAAGCCTCAACACAGAAATTGTACTGCTAGGTGACTTCAGCATCAACTGGCTCTCCCTAGAATCAGCAGCTATTAAGGACACCCTGTCTGCCATCTACATCTCCCAAATGGTGGAATCTCCAACCAGAACCAGCACATTGTTGGATAGGATACTCACTACACATATCAGTGACGTTTCTGTTCCCCCGGACTCTTTGAGTAACCACTAGCCAGTCACGTATACCTGGAATGACCATTACTGCAAGCCCCCTGTCAGAAATATCACCAACGGTGTCCTCCTAAAAGTACACTTTCCACAGTTAAAAGCAGACCTCAAATACCGAGACTGGGCCGACCTGTATGACACTCAGGACATGGACATAGCCCTTGACCTCCTCATCAAAAAATGTAATGCAGTCTGTGATTATCACGCACCCATAAAAACAAGATCAGTCAAAAAAAAAAACACAACCCTTGGCTTACACCTGACCTACTTGAACAGCTCTGTACAAGGGATCATCTCTGGCAAATGGTATGCGCATAGCACAGCTGCAAACATACCCCGAAATGACTACACAAAAGCTATCTGTCTGGTGAAAAGTTCTTACTATAAAGATGCTCTCACTGGTTCCTGGAACTCCAGCAAGTCCTTTTGGGACATCCTTAGTGATATCACTGGAAAGGGTCCCAAAACGGCCCCAACTATGCTAACCATTGATGGAGTGCCATCCCTAGACCTGATTCTCATCGCAAACTCCCTCAATAACACCTTCTTGGACCTGAGCAGTGTGCTCCCTGCAAACTTCTTCAGTCCCATGACCACAAAAGATACATGAGGGGAGCCTGCCCCTCATCACAGTCAGCCACTTTTCTACTTTAAGAAAGTCACCGAAACGGAAGCCAGAAAATATTTGGAAAAGGTGCTTGGGAAAGGAAGACACCGTGGGGACTCCCTAGACCTTAAATTTGTAAGCCTAACACTGGATGAAATCTTGGGTCCTCTGACTCACACTATCAACCTATCCCTCTGTCACTCCCAATTCCACCAACATTGGAAATCTGCTACAATCTCACCTGTGCACAAAAGCAGGGTCAGGACACTTCACAACAACTACAGGCCAATATCAATACTCCCCCCACTTTCCAAAGCCTTAGAGAGGATTGTGGCCAATCAGCTTATGGATTACCTTAATCAACACCCACTATTGTGTCCTGAACAACATGGATTTAGGAGTGGGCATAATACCCTCACAGCCTTGCTCGAATTCACAGGGTACATCCGCCATGCATTAGACTGTGGCCACCTGGTTGGGGCAGCTTTCATTGACCTATCAAAGGCATTTGATATGGTGCACCATTGACTCCTCTTAAACCAGTTTTCTGACATTGGTCTCTCATCTGACACCCGGGGCTGGTTCAGTAGTTACCTGCCCAACCACCACCAAAAGGTAAGGATTGGCAAAGTACTGTCTGACAGCAGACCCGTTAGAGCTGGTGTCCTGCAAGAATCTATTTTAGGGCTGCTACTGCTCAGCCTATTCTTAAATAATCTCCCGGCTTCCAGCCCATGTCGAATGCTCCTGTGCGCAGATGGTGTGGTCCTGTTTACCAGCAACCGAGACCCTGAACTACTAGAGGCGGATCTACAGAAAGGCTTTGCATCCATGAAACAGTGGTTTAAGGAACATAGACTGGTCCTGAATTACAAAAAAACTGAGACTATGATGTCCTCTAACCGCAAAGCAAACTCAAAAACTTCCCCCTTAATCACAAACGACTGCGGTTCCACTCTTGAGCTTGTTTGGCATTTTAAGTACCTGGGCATCACCATTGATTCCACCCTGTCATATGCCCTGCACATTGCTAATACCTCGAGGGCAATCAGTACAGGAATTGGGATCTTATACAGACACAAGCACTGTCATGAAGCCCTGAACATGGCAACTCATAGCTACATTGTATCTCTCATTGACTATGGGCTAGTGATCTATGGATCTGCAACAGATACAGCCCTCCACCGCATCTCTGTTGCCCTGAATAAAACGTGCCATCTCCTCACAGGTGCTGCTGGACTCACTCTCACCTGTGATCGCTATGCCATGGCAGGTTGATTGCAGCTTGAGGGAAGAATCAGATACCATACCTGCCTACCCGCCAAAAAAGTTTCCCTTAAACTTCTGCCCCCACCCGGTACAGAATCTTCTAACCATACCCCTGGGCTCAAAACAGACTAGAAGTGCCGCCTCGCAAGTAGTCCATGTACCAAGGTGCAACACCACACTGGCTCAACAGGACTTTTCCTGTCGTGTCCCCTTGTGGACAAATGCACTACCTCAAGGCATCTCGGACACCGCAATGATTGGCACATTCAAGCACAAACCCCGTCAACGTCTACTTGCCACGAATACCTGCACCTGCCCTCGCTAGCTCCCATCAATGACTTTACTGACAACTTCTGAAATCAGTAATTACAGACGGTAAAGAAAGTAATCCCCACTAGCACTTATTCCTCCCCGGCTGTTACTACCCCGGAGTAGTACTGACTCAGCACTTCCCTGACACTTCCTTCCCTTATGGCACTACCTCACCTCACCCCCAATCTTCTACCCCCTCCACTAACTCCCCACCTTTCTCCTACTACTACTCCTAACTCTAGCCCTCTTCTCTCTTTTCCTTCCCCTGTACTCGCCCACTGCCTTTGTATCTTCAGGACATAGGCATACAATGTACAATGCCTTAGTAGTGTCTATCCTGTATAATAAGTGTAATGTGTACCTCCTCTTTTGTATATGTACTTCTGTCCTTGTATAATTGTACCAATCTGTAACTCAGCTGACGTGGAACTAATTAACGAGCATCTGCTCACTGGTGTTATCCAAGATTTCAATAAATAAATAAAAAAAAAAGGGAAGTGGTGTTGTCTCTGTATAGATCACTGGTAAGACCCCACCTAGAGTACTGTGTACAGTTTTGGAGACCACATCCCTGGAGGGACATAGAGCGGAGGCAGTCAGAGGAGGGCAGCTAAAATGGTGCAGTGTCTGCATCAAAAGCCCTATGAGGAGAGCCTAAAGGACCTCAATATATACACTCTGGAAGAGAAGAGGGAGGGAGGGGGGTAAATGGTGGAGACCTTTGAATACTTCACAAAGTAAATAGGGTACAGAAGAGAAGTATTTTTCAGAAGAAAAGGTGCTCAAGAACAAGGGGACATGCTATGAAGCTGAAGGGAGTAGATCCAGGAGAGATGTGAGGAAGTACTTCTTCACAGAAAGAGTGGTATATTCCTGGAACAGCCTTCCAGCAGAGGTGGTGGGGGCAAATACAGTGATGGGGTTCAAGAATGCATGGGATAGGCAAGGGAGTCATAGTAGAAAGGAGGGGTGAGAGAGAAAGAGATATAGATCAAGTACAATCTGCAGTGATGATGTACAGTAGGTAGGGAAAATAAGGGCAGATAGGGTGGTCCAAGCAGTCCTTATTTGCTGTCAAATTCTGTTTCTATGTTAAATATGCAGTGCCTAAATCTGAACCCATGTATTTCACTCAGCCAATAGTGGATACCATCGTTATTCTGGCTGAGAATGCAAAGTTGTAGTGTCCAAGGAGGTCATTGTCCAGTCCACTAACAAGGAGTTGCGCAAGATGGACACCATAGTCAGGCAGGGTCTATGCCTCAGCTACCCTTGTCATGAGGATAGCTAGCTACCAGAGTCCCTTCTCTAAGTATGAGTATGCCTTCTGGAGCAAGCTTAAGTCTCTGTCAGAGGCCCTGTCAAAGAGGTAAAACAAGACATGCTGCTTGCTGTTAAATAAGGTGCTGAATCTAACAGCCACCAGCTTAAAGCCTCTATGGATGCTTTGATGCAACTGCTCACTCTATGACTGCATGTATTTGCATCAGGTGGCACTTATGTCTGTGGACTGCTGGTTTCACCCCAGATGTCCAGCAACAGATCATGAATATGCCCTTGATAGCACTTATCTGTTTGGACAACAGGTGCGGTAGTCTCTTAAAGAGTGTAGCAAAACTAGAATGACTCTTAAGTCATCCAGGCGGGCTCCCTGTAACCCACAAAAGGACAGAGGATGCAGCTGTTTTCACAACAAGCAGTCCTTTCATGATAGGGGCATGGGAGCCCAAAATAATAAATCCCAGCCTCCCCAGACCCAGAGAAAAGTGCAGCCAAAGGCATAGGTACCAAAAGTGCTCAGTACCGCCATGTGAAGCTCTGGCCTCGGGTTTGCTTCTGCTGCTAGAGGTGAGCCACTCCTCCCCCGTGGGGGGGGTGCCTGACTCAGTTTAGCCATCAGTGGGAATCCATCTTGATGGAGAAATGGGTTCCTAGAACTGTTTGAGAAGCGTACTCCTGGGAATTGGTGGAAAACCCTCTGGACAGTCCTCGCAGAAGGGAACTCCCTATTGTCAGCTCACGTGTCAGAGCTTCTGGCACAGGAGATTGCAGGCCTTCTGAGAAACACTGCAGTGGAAATAGTGCCGGAGTTAGAACAGAACACAGGGTTCTGCTCCCACTACTTACTGGTATGAAAGAAATCAGGGGGCATGCACCCCATTCTCCAATTCAGAAATCTGAACAAGTACATGGATCAAGAAAAATTCAGAATGATTTCTCTGGGATCGTTGCTACCTTACCTGAATCATCAGGATTAGCCAGCATCACTGGATATGCTTGATTTGTACCAGCACATTCTGGTTCTCTCCAACCACCACAAGTACCTCTGGTTCTGCATGGAGGGGCAGCACTGCCAGTTCAGAGTGCTACTCTTTGGGCTTTCCTCAGTGCCTGGGTCTTTACAACGTGCTTTGTAGTACTCATAGCACACCTCAGAAAGCTAGGACTTTAAGTCTTCCGTATCTGGATGACTGGCTAATCTCAAGCCCATCCAGACAGGAGACAGAGCAGGCAGTGGCCACTTCCTCTCACTTACTAGTATTCACAGGAGGCTTGCTGAAAGTCTCAGCTAGCGCACTCCCAGGAACTGCTGTTCATAGGAGCTGTTCTGGACAGAACCCAGACTTGGGCCTTCCACGCAGACAGCAGGCGATGAGCAGTCTTACAAATGGAATACTATATCATGAAACACAAGACAATACTAGCCCATTCCATGCAGCACTTGCTGGGCATAATAGCCTTGTCAGTGTTTTACAGTGTCTCTGGCAAGGCTGCACGAGGATAAATCCAGGGATGCTCATTACCCAGTGGTCACTGACATCGCACCCTCACACCTACCCTATTCAGGTGACCAAACCCTTGGTGAGGTCCCTGATGTGGTGGTCAGTGGAGGGCAACCTCCTCTAGGGCTTCATCTTCTGTCCAACAGAGTCAGAGGTGATCCTCACCACAGATACCTCCCTGCTGGGATGGGGAGCCCATTGCCAGGGTCTTCAGACACAAGGTGTCTAGGACCCTTTACAAATACATCTCCATATCAGTGTGTTGGAGATGCGAGCTGTTGTGTACGGGATGAAAGCCCTAGTGGACTTCTCCAGACAGAAAACAAGTCTATCATGTACTGTTTCATCAAGCAAGGAGAAGCACACGTATCCTCTTTACAAGAGGTGATGAGAGTGTTGGTATGGTGCCTGGAACAGGGGCTCTTCTTCGAGGTTATCTCTTTCATCAGGCCACACCTTTGGAACTATAACTGCATCAGCGTTAGGACCACATGGAAACTTTTGCAAGCAGTCAGCTGGGGCCACCCACGATGACGTCAGATATCAGAATGTACATAAATGTGGGCATCCCCTCCTCTCCTCAGTTCTTTTCCCACCATCGATCAGACTCATTAGACCCGCCTTGGGAAACGTCGCTGCTAGTAGCTGCATTTTAATTTTTTCCTATTCCTAGCTAATCACTTTTATAATGATTTTTGACAACCTGTATGTCATCAAAAGAACCACCTGCACTCTTCCAGTACTGCGCGTGCAAAGAGAAGATCTACACAGGAGACTGCTACGGTATCTGTGTCTGCTGCTTAGGCCTCTCTCACAATGTGGAAGCTTGTGAGATCTGCTGGGGGTTCAACTCTGCAACCAGACAGTGCAGAAATGGGGCTTTGGAGAAATTTCTCCTCTAAAAGACCGTTTCGAGAAGCAGCTTTAAGAAAAATCCGCATCGCTCAGCCCAATGACTGAATCACGGTCATCAAAGTCATGGGAAAAAAACTTTGGGGAGTCACAAACACAAGCACTGGGAAAAGGGCAAGACCTTCTCAATGGGGTCCAGGTAGCCCCTGCTGACTACAGGTACAACCTCTGCTTTGATGTGGACTGCTCTGGCAGCGATGCCGTCTGCCCCTCCCCCGACTGTTGATCAGGCACTAAGGTCAGGGCTTGGCATGGGCACTGCTGAGCCTACTATGGCTGGTACATCACCGTCATTGACAGAGATGCAACCTCCAACGTCAGCCACTTCAGTCGTGCCTACTAACCAAAGTAGCGCCAGTGGTCAGGCAGTACTAATTACATTTACAGACATGATAAGATGTCTACTGCCTGACCTCTCTGTTCCAGGGGGCCTTTCAGTGCGGACTACCAGAACTACCACATGGATGCCGCGAGGTACTCCCTTGCAAAATAGACCTTAGCTGCCGTCGACGTCATGGTCTTTCATTCCTGTCAGTGATGGAATCGACGGTGAATATGAGAATAACCTTGACCTAATGATGCAGGAGGATGAGGAGGAGGAAGACTGTGCTGAGAGCCACTGTGGACAAAGCACCAGCTCCACAGTCTCCTCCTGTAGTAAGGACTCTGTTGTGAACACACCAAGATCACCTCTAGAGGATCCCTCATTTTTCAACATGATGTGGCAAATGCAAGCTACCATGGGCTTCACTTTAGAAGAGCAGGATTCTACCAAAAAGAATGTGCTGAAGTTTTTAGAGATGACAGATTCTCCCCCTGCTATGGTTCATCCCATGTGTCCAGCCTTGGAGGATGCCACTTACGCAGCCTGGTGTAGGCCATACAATATATCAGCTGTACCCAGAAAGGCGGACTAAATGTATTCTACCCTTCTGGAAAGCCCTTTTATGCTAACCAGCCTGAGAGTGACTCTGGTGATCATGACTGCCATGACAGGTCCAGGGCACCTAGGCATCTGAGTTCCCTTCCTCCTGTAGAGAATCCAGGAAGTTGGATGCCTTAAGCAAGTGTACATATGCCTCTGCCTCATTGGGCGTTCATATTGCTAATTTCCAGGCCCATATGATAAAATATCAGAACACCCTGTGGAGGAAGGCTAAGGCTGCTGCACAGGCCTTGCCTGAGGGTTCTACTAAGAATGAGTTAATGAGTACTCTTACTGCTGGTGCTGATGTTGGAAAGCACCCCCAATAGCTCTGCATGACTTCCTTATATGCCCCCAACCACCTATACCTCCAGGGGTGGTTGTAGGGGGTCTCCTGTTCCTCCACTTGGATCAGTGAAGGGAGACGACTACAGACGCATGGCTTCTGGAGATTATAGAGAAGGGCTATCCGTGCTCTGGAGTTTCTGGGCAACCCTCTAGATCATGCACTAGTGGTGACAATGTACCCACCAGGGCACATGCCCCTGTTGCAAGATGAAGTACAGACTGCTTCAAAAACAGGCCATAACCTGTACCTTTAGAACAGAGGCACACAAGATCTTCTTTGAGGATATCTCTTTCATCAGGCCACACCTTTGGAACTTATAGCCGCCAGGCACTAGGACCACATGGAAATTTTTGCAAACAGTCTGTCAGGGGCCTCCCACGATGACAGCAGACGTCAGCGTATACACAAGTGTGGGCAGCCTCTCCTCGACTCTTCCCATCGTTGATCTGAACTTGTCAGACCGCTGAGGAAATGTTGTTGCTATTGCCTCCATTTTATTTCTTTATTAAAAAGCTGTCACTTTGAGTAATTTTCAGCAACCTGTATGTTGTCGAAAGAACCATTTAAACTTACAGCACTGTCAGTGTGGAGAAAAAATCTACATTGGTGACTCCCATAGTGTCTGTGGTCTGCTGCTTAGGCCTAAGCCCAGTGTGAAATCCTGCGAAATCTGCTGGGGGTTTAGCCCTGTAACCAGGCGACACCGAAAAAGGGCTTTGGAGAAATTCTTGCTCCAGAAGACCGTAGAGAGAATAGAGAAAGTGCCCCAGCAGAAATCTATGTTACCAGCTTCATCGACTGAATCACGGTCATCGAAATCCTGGGAGAAAACATCTGCGAGTCACAAACACAAGCACTGGGACAAGAAGAAGGCTTCCCTAGTGTACTCCAGGTCAACCCTGTGCCATACAGGCACAAGCTCCACTTCGATGCCATCCACTTGGGCAGCGTCTTTGACCACTCCCCAACCATCAAGATAATACCAAGGCTGGAGTTTGCCATAGGCACTGCTGGGCCTATTACAGCCAGTACGTCACTGCTGACATCTGGGACTCAGCCTCCCCTGTTGACTTCTCCAGTTATGCTCATCAACCAAAGGGACGCCAACACTCAGGCAGTTCTCATGCATTTTTCAGACATAAGACATCTACTGCCTAGCCTCCCTGTTCCAGGAGGTCTGTCAAGGGGGACTCCTACCAATCCCCCATTGACGCTGCAAGGAACTCCCTTGCCACAGCCACCTCCTATACTGCTGCCAATGTCACCAGTGCAGTCCCTCATTTTAGTCGACAATGAATAGGTGTACAATCCTCATCTAATGATGCTGGAAGAGGAGGATGAAGCTGAAGACTATGCTGAGAGCCAGTATGAACTTGGTTCCAGCTCTGCAGTCTCCACATGCAGTGAAGACTTCCGTGGTGAACACACCAAGGTCCCTTCCAGAGGACCCTACATTTTCACCATGATGCAGCAAATGTAAGCTGCCATGGGCTTTGCTTTAGAAGAGTGGAATACCACTAAAAAGAACCTGCTGGAGTTCCTGGGGCTCCCAGAATCTCCTGCCATTGTGGTGCCTCCTCTGCTCCCAGCCTTAGAGGATGCCACCTATGCAGCTTGGTACAGACCAAACAATATACCAGCTGTCCCCAGAAAATCAGATAAAATGTACTCTGCCCCTTCTGGGAAACCTTTTTATGCCACACAACCTGAGGTAGTCTTTGTGGTGGTTAATGCTGCCCGTGACAGGTTTAGGGCACCTAAGCACCTGAGCTCCCTTCCTTTTGATAAGGAATCTAGGAGGCTGGATGTCACAGGTAAGATGACTTGTACCTCTGCATCATTGGTCCTTTATATTGCTAATTACAGGCCCATGTGATTAAGTATCAGAACGCCCTCTGGAGGAAGGCTAAGGCTGCAGCGCAGGCCTTGCCTTAGGGCACCTCAAAGCAAGAACTACTGAAAGCTTTGACAGCTTGGGCTAATGTGGGCAAACATTTGTTCTGAAACCTAGAAACATAGAAATTGACGGCAGATAAGGACTGTTAGGCCCATCTAGTCTGCCCATTTTCCCTGCCTACTGTAAAAGCTGCAGACCCTACTTGATCTCCAGCTTTACCTCCTTGTTCCTATTGCTAGGGTTCCCCTATGCCTGTCCCATGCATGCTTGAATCCCCCCCCACTGTGTCTGCCCCCACCACCTCCGCTGGGAGTCTATTCCATGCATCCACCACCCTTTCTGTGAAGAAATGCTTCCTCACGCTACTCCTTAGTCTACGCCCTTCAAACCTCATGACATTCCCCCTCATTCCTGGACATCTCCTTTTCTGAAAGATGCTACCCTCTGGTACCCTAGTTATATCTTTCAGATATTTGTAGGTTTCTATCATATCTTCCCTGTCTCTTCTGTCCTCCAGGATATACATATTGAGGTCTCCCAGTCACTTCTTATATGAGTTTTGGTGCAGGCCGCATACCATCTTTGTTGCCATTCTTTGAAGTGCCTCCACCCTGTCTGTGTCCTTAATGGAGATGTGGCCTGCAGAACTGGACACCGTATTCCAAACGAGATCTTGCCAATGATCTGTACAGTGGCATCACCACCTCTTTCCTTCTGCTGGTGATACCTCTCCCTATGCACCCCAGCATCCCACTGGCTCTCCCCACAGCCTTGGCACATTGTTTGGCCACCTTTAGGCCATCAGATATGATTACTCCCAAATCCCTTTCCTGTTTGGTGACCATCAGTCTCCCCCCCCCCCCACACACACAATCATGAAATCCTCCCCTAGGTTCTTGCACCCCAAATACATGATTTTGCACTTTTTCTGATTAAATCTCAGCTGCCACACTCCGGACCATTCCTCCAGTTTATCTAGGTCCCTCCTCATTTTTTTCACCCCTTCCGGAGTGTCCACCCTGTTGCAGATCTTAGTGTCGTCTGCAAAGAGGCATACCTTCTCCTCCAGCCCCTCCGCAATGTCACTTATGAAGTCATCAAACAGGACTGGGCCCAGGACTGATCCCTGTGGCACTTCGCTGGTCATCCTCCTTTCCTCAGATTGAGCACCATTTAACACAATTCTCTGTCTTTTATCACTAAACCAGTTTGTAACCCAGTTTACTACCTTGTGACCCACTCCCAGGTTGCCCAGCTTGTTCACAAGTCTTCTACCTTTCTGGCAACTACCTTTGAGAATCATAGTGGCTTTCTCTTTCTCTTGTCCTTGTTTAATTGCCTGATGCAAAGGTTTGTTGTCTCCACTATGGCTCCTTTCAGATGATCCCACTGCTCCTCCACTGCCCCCCTTTTGTCCCTCCCTGTCAGGGCATGCTTGAGACATATCCCCATCTTAGTAAAGTCCGTCCTCCCGAAATCCAGGACCCTTGCCTTTGTGTGGCTTGACTTTCATGCTGAACCACACTGTATGATGAATACTGGATCCCAGGTGTTCACCCACCCTGACTTCCTCAATTCTGTTCCCTTTGGTGAGTACCAGGTCCAAAATTGCACCCTCCCTGGTGGGCTCTAGCACTAGCTGCCTGAGGCTTGCCCCTTTTACAGAGTACAGGATGTCCCTGCTCCTGGCTGAGGCAGCAGCTGGGATACTCCAATCCACATCTGGCAGATTGAAATTACTTGCCAGCAGCACCTCCCCTTTAGCTGCCATCATGTGGCTGGATTCCACTAGAACCCTGTCCACCTCCTCCCCACCCCCGTGCTGGAGGTCTGTATATCATGCCTGTGCGAATAGCAGTGCTGTTGCCCGTCTCAAGGGTGACACAAAGTACCTCCACTCCCCCCCTGCATTCCCTGTACCTCAGTCACCCATATACCCTCCCTGATGTAAAGAGCCACCCCCTCCTTTTACGCCCCCACCCCGCCTCTTCTAAACAGAGTATAACGTTTTTTTGGTACTGCTACATCCCAGTCATGGTTTCCAGTATACCATGTTTATTAATAGATACACTGTCCAGGTCAGCCTCCGTTATTAAGGCCACCGGGTATGGGATTTTATTCCCTAGGTTGTGGGCATTGCTATACATGGCCTTCCCCTTCCTGCCATTTGTCCTTTTATCATCTCCCCTGCTGTCTTTTTGCCTCCTCTGTTTTTCCTTTCTGTTTTCCACCCCCTTCCTCCTGTCCTCTGCTAATGTAACATCAACCTATGATGTTTCTGCAGCTTCTGGCATCTGTCTGAGGAGATATTTGTGGCTTAAGGTAGCAGGCTTTGTCACAGATGTATGACAGACAATTCTTAATGCTCCATTCAGAGGGCAAAAGTTGTTTGGTCATGCGGTACAAGAGGCTCTGGAAGATCTCTAAGCTTCAGGCATGACTTTGAGTCCGTACACTCCCTCTACCATTCCCAACCTTGGGGTGGGAGCGGGGGTGCTTTTTGCATAGCTGGTGTTAAGGGACAGCACATTCAATTAATAAGCAGCTGCAACTTCCAGTAGAAGCTTATTCCAGTATTTTTTACTGTGAACATTATTTAGGCATATATCATCAACATGTCGCCTAGTCATAATAGGCTTCTTCAGGAGAAATTGTCTTTTGACCTAATAATGAATATACAGTAATTAATAAGCAGCTGCCTGATTTCATTTAAACTTCTTTAAAATGCATATGTATGTATCATTTACAGTTAAGACTGCTGTTAACAACGTGTTACTGTTTCACAGCTATTTGAGACATAAATTCAGTGAACAAATTAGGAGTAATGTTGGACATCAAAAATGAATGCAGTAAAAAGTATACTCTTTTCACCAGACACCCACTACCAATGCAGGAAATATATTTTAACACCTATTTATATGGTAAATTAATTTACCTCAATGCCCAGAAGCAGTATTCAGTAGTGCTTTATCAGTTTTTATCCTGTCACAATGACCTGCTCTGATAAAAAGAAAAATACAATTTTATTACATTGTGCCACCCCATCAACTATCCCACGTTTTACTGCTGTCTAATTAACTAATTTAGCTTTCAGTAACTTAAATACTTCACTAAAATTCCAAATCAGGCAGTTACTTATTAATTGTTGTATATTCATTTATTAGGTCAAAAGGCAATTTCTCCTGATGCAGCCTGTTATGACTAAGCAAAACACTGAGGATGTATGCCTAAATAATGTTCACAATAAAAAATATTGGGACAAGTATCTATTGGAAGCTGCAACTGCTTATTAATTGAATGCAGCCCCCAATTCCCTTTTTGTTGGTTAATTTGAACCGTCTACAAGCATCAGGTGGCAGCAAGTATACTATTGGAATAATTTCCTGTGGACTTCCTGGGACTATACAGGAACCTTCCTTGTTAGGGGGCAGTGGCCAGCCCCCGGACAGTAGGGCAGGGGCAAAGGAGCCAAGGCCTTGTCAGTCTCCGCCACTATCCCCCATGCCCATTCAAAAGCACCTAGAGGTGGTGGAGCCAGGGGGGTTGCCCCCACTTGCTTAGCCTGACTTCTTTTACACCCCCAACCTCCTTTACCTCTGGGGCGGTCATAGGGGGCTGACTCTCCCTCTGTTTAGACCAATGAAGGGAGGTGACCACAGACATATGGGTTCTGGAGATCATAGAAAAGGGGCATGCTCTGAAAGTTCTTGGCAACTCTCCAGAACATCCCCCACCTGTGACAACATATCCCCCAGGGCACCTGCTGCTGTTCCTAGAAGAAGTGCAGACTCTTCTGCAAAAACAGGCCATAGAACATGTGCCTCTAGAACAGCGGAACACCTTTTTTTTTTTTACTCCCAGTACTTTGTCCCAAAGTGGACAGGAGACCTGAGGCCTATCTTGTATCTAAGAGATGTAAATTTCTTTATAGAATACAGTAAGTTCAGAATGGTCACTTTGCATGGTCTCCTTCCATGACTGCAAACGGGATTGGGTGTGCTCCCTGGCTGTGAAGGATGCAGACTTCCATATCAAGATCCAGAAACTTCACAGAAAATACTTGAGGTTCCAGCTTCAGGGGGAACATTACCACTTGAGAGTGTTGCCCTTTGACTTGTCCTCTGTGCCATGGGTCTTTACCAAATGTTTGGCAGTGGTGGCAGTAGCCCTTTGCAGGGATGGTCTGTGTGTTTTCCCTTACCTGGATGATTGACTATTGAAAGTCCACTCCAGGGACCAGCTCTTGAAGACCTTAGCTCAAACCAGACAATTTTTCTATGCTCTGGGGTGACAGTCAACATACCAAAATCAGTGATGTCTTGTCAACGACTGCAGTACATAGGAGCAGTTCTGGACACAGCCCAGGGCTTGGCTTTTCTACCTTTGGAGAGGGCCTACTGCCTGATTGCCCAAGCACAATTAGTGTACAACAGCCGTTATGTCTTAGCAGGGATGTTCCTACGTCTTGTGGGACTTATGGCAGGTGCCACTGGCTAAGTTGCACATTTGGATTCCTCAGTGGACCCAAAGAGTTCAGTGGGACCATTTCATAGATGATCTAGAACAAATAGATCTATCTTCGAGAGGGTTCTTGCAGTAGGTCTTCACATATAGGACTGCGCCCCCTGGCATCAGGTCCACACGGCAAACTTGTAGATAGCAATCATCAGTGGGGACCGCCCCCCAACGTCCAGCGACGTGACGTCAGCCCAACTGTAAAAGGGGCAGCCCCGTGCCCACTCTCCAGTTCTTTCCCGCCGTCATCTCAGTAACGTTTGGCTTGTGTTTGAACAGCAATCCAACGCCCGCATTGTATTTTGTCGATGTTTTCTTCACCTCTAATTAATATTTCTCACAAAGTTTTTCTTCAATTTGATATCGTCTAGACGGAAGAAAAAGTGCTCCAAGTGCGGCGCTCAAATCCCACACAGGGACGGCTATTCCCACTGCCTCCTTTGCCTGGGTTCTAAACACGACGTCCAGGAGTGTTCCATCTGCCAGGCCTTCAACCAGGCGACCAGAACCAGGCACAAACGGTCCCTCGAGGCCCATCTTCTGACCCGACGCTAGGCGTATATGGAAAAGGAGCTCCAAAAACTGAGGGAAAGGTCATCGTCGCCGGCCCCTAAAAAGAAGAAAAGCAAAGAGAAGCGCCGGGACCAGAGTACATCGCCACACGAGAGGCCTGCAACTGTGAGTACTTCTGTGGGTGCCCCATCCGCCTCCTTGGGCCAGGCTCCTTCTCCCCCTACTGCCGAAGTGAGTGGGCAGCCGGGGGGGTAGCCTCTTTGGAGGTTGTAATCTCTTTGCCTTGTCCTGCCAGTAAGACACCCCTCGCCTCCAGCGAAGGGTGCACGGCCTCCGCCGATCAGTCTAGCGGTGGCCTTCCAGCCATCTCTAGCTTGGCCGGATCTGCGGTATCAGATGCCGGCTCCTCCGATGTCCGCCCGGATCCATCCACTCTCCCGTCGGGCTCCAGTTTCGCTTCCGACACCGGACAGAGTGAGGGACAAGTTGACCCATCGTCCCCTAGGGTTCTTCACCCCAGGGACTCGCCACCCGATCCTTTGGTTTTTGCATTAGATAGATTGCATTCGGACCTGCCGTCGGGGGCCCCTCAAGCCCCCCTCCTCGCCAGGCCTTTCGCCGTTCCCGAACAGGAGTCCGCTGCCGGCTGGGGATCCTGCCATGGAGCCTCCACCCTCTGGTACTTTGGGCGCGCTCCTGGATCCGGCGCCATCTGCTGGCACTATGGCACTGCCCCCCGCGGGCCATTCGGCCGGGTTCCCAGACTCTGAACCCTCCTTCCCACCTCTGGGCGGCCCTCCGTCAACCACTTAGTATCCGACGCCGGGGCAGGTGCCTCCATCGCCGGGCCTTCCGACGCTGGGTTACCCGACCCCGGGTTACCTGACGCCGGGTTACCCGACGCCAGGGTATCCCACCCCAGGGCACCCCACGCCAGGTTATCCCGGGTACTCTTTTTATTACCCATCCTGGCAATACCCTCAGTATCTGGGGTATCCGAGCTTCCAGCCCCCCCCCCCGCTCCATCTCCGGTACCAGACCACGAGTCCATTCCCCTTTGGTGGAAGGACACCAGAACACAACTTCTGTCAGAGATAAGACCGTCAGTGGGAGAAGCACCCACTCCCAGGGTCACCTCTCCACCGCCTCCTTGGACCAGAGCTTTGGGCCCCTTAACTGTTGGCATCACTGAACCAGACCCTTCTGTTCCTAGCGGTTCCGAGCCCTCTGACACCGAGTCCAACAGGGATCCATCGGACCCTAGGTCTCGCGTAGAGGTTCCCCCTAAAGACTCTCCCAAGTCTCCATTGGAGGACCCCTCTTTCAGAGATTTGCTGCATTCCATTCAGGCAGCTGGCTGACCAAAGAGGTAGACCGGCAAAGAAAACGCCTTGCAGAACACCTCGATCTGGCCACTTCTGACCCTATCCCCATTCCCCCGTGGATGGGACCCCATGAGGACCTTGTGACCACAATTTGGCAACAACCGTCCTCCATACCAGCGGTTTCGCGTAAAGCCGATCGCACCTATTACCCCCCCAGAAGGGATCTCTCACCTTAACCCCCACCCTAAGGCTGATTCCATGGTCATCACGGCCGCTCACGACCGTTCAGCCCAGCCCAAACACTTGAGCTGTTCGCCTCCTGATAAGGACTCACGCCAGCTTGATCAATTTGGGCGTAAAATCTACTCTTCTTCCTCTTGTGCGATACATTCCCTTTATTACGTGTCGCACATGGTCGCCTTCCAAAAAGCTTCTCTTTTGGATTATGGAAAGGGACCTCCAAGAGGTTCAGGGTGAAATCCTGAGAAAGAAGTTATTGGATAAAGTTAGGATGGGGAAATCCTTGTGTCGTCACGCCCTACGGGCAACTTACGACTCGGTGGACTCGGTGGCTAGAGTGGCAGCCTCAGGGATCTGTCTCCACCGCTTTTCCTGGCTTCGTATAGCAGGACTGGCGCAGGATGTACAGTCCTCTCTTCTGGACACCCCTTTTAGGGGTTCCGTCCTCTTTGGTGGCGATGCTAAAGATATCATTACTGGGCTGCAGGAGAGCAGACGCTCATTGCGGGATGTCCGTTTCTTATACAAGACGGGCCAGAAAAAGCAGCCTTTTTGCTGCCAAAGAAGGTGGAACAAATCCGAGGCCAAGTGTCAAGCAAAGAAACACGCCCCTGGATCTGGAGCTCAAACCCCACAGGCCAAATTTCCCAAACAGGCCTCTGGGGCAAAAGCTTCCCTCCCCTCGGCGTCCTGACTCCTTTCCCCTCCTTCTGCTCCCTCCAGTCACACAGGAGGTACCGGTCGGAGGGACGTTCGGCCTCCACCTGGACGGTTGGAGGTTCGTCACTGCAGAAGCTTGGGTGCTTCAGCTCATCCAGTGGGGTCACTCGATAGAATTCAGTGAGATTCCGGCCCCTCAACCGCTGGGACAGTCTTTCTATCCTTGGGATCGGGTCCCCATTGTCTCTCAGGAAATTCAGGCCCTTTTTCTCAAGAGGGCCATAGAACCCGTCCCAACAAACCAAATAGGAAGGGGGATTCTACTCCCACTTCTTCCTGGTACCGAAGAAAACGGGCGACCTGAGACCGATCCTGGACCTCAGCACACTAAACATCTTTGTTGAGTACAAGAAGTTTAGTATGTTGACTCTTCAGGGGCTCCTTCCCCTGCTCCACCCAAATTCGTGGCTGTGCTCCCTGGACATGCAGGATGCTCACCTGCATATTCCTATCCTCCCCGCCCACCGACGCTTTCTCCATTTTGTTTTTATGGAGAAGCATTTCCAATTCAGAGCACTCTCATTTGGCTTTTCTTCGGTCCCCAGAGTGTTCACCAAATGCCTAGCGGTGGTGGTGGCGTTTTTATGCCGTCAGGGCATATATGTCTTCCCGTACCTGGATGACTGGCTCCTCGCAGCACCCTCTCTTACCAGCCTGAAAGAGTCTCTCTCTTTCACTCTGAACTTGCTTGTTTTCCTGGGCATAACGGTCAATTTTCACAAGTCCCAACTAGTACCGTCCCAGAGACTCCAGTTCATTGGAGCTGTACTAGACACAGTTCAGGGCAAGGCTTTTCTGCCATTGGAACAGGCCGAGACCTTAGCTTCTGAGGCCACTCTCGTGGCCCAGGCCCAATGGATCCTAGCACACTCTGTGCTCCGTCTCTTGGGACTGATGGCGGGCCGCCATTTCAACAGTTCCCATGGCCAGGCTTCACATGAGGGTCACCCTATGGTCTCTTTGAGTCCAGTGGGACCAGAGGATGGACGACATGAACCAAAAGGTCATGATCTCCAACAGTTTTCAGAGAGATCTTCGCTGGTGGCAGAATCTCTGAAACCTATCGAAGGGAATTTCTTTCCATCCTTCATTTCCAACCCAAATTCTCACCACGGACACCTCAGATCTGGGCTGGGGAGCCCATCTGGGGACTCACAAGACACAAGGGTCTTGGTCTGACCAGGAGCTGAATCAGTGTTCTGGAAACCAGGGTGGTTCTTTACGCCCTCCAGGCATTCCAGCCGCTCCTGGTTCCAGGATCTCTTTTAGTCCAGACGGACAACATGTCCACAGTCTGGTATCTAAACAAACAGGGAGGAACCGTTCATATCCTCTTTGCAGAGAAGCAATGAGGGTGTGGTACTGGGTGATTCAGCACAGCCTTTACTTGACAGCAGTCCATGTTCCAGGCGTAAGCAACGTCCTGGCGGACAGTCTCAGTCAATCAGTGGCCAGGGCCCACGAGTGGGAGTTAAAGTCAGAGGTGATCGAAGACCTCTTTCTTAGCTGGGGTCAGCCAGAGATAGATCTGTTCGCCTCCCCATACAACGCAAAACTACCCGTCTTCTGCTCACTCATTCCCGGGCATGGTGCTTTTTGGCGAGACGCGCTGTCTCTCTCATGGACAGGGAGGTTTCTGCACGTCTTTCCTCCATTTCCTCTCATTCAGAAGGTCTTGGTGAAACTACAACAGGAGGGAGCTCATGCCATCCTTATTGCCCCTCTTTGGCGACGCCAAATTTGGTATCCTCTGCTGCAACAATTGGCACTGGAACCTCCGGTTCTTTTGCCCATTTCCCACGACCTTCTGACTCAGGAGCAGGGCACCCTGGTGCATCCGAGCCTTCAGTCTCTCCACCTTCATGCGTGGCACCTGTGGACATAACGATTTCTCGTTATGGGAGTATCTTCGCAGGTTGCGCATATTCTAGTGGAGGCTAGAAAACCCTCCACCAGATCTACTTACACAGTGAAGTAGAAGAGATTCACGATATGGGCCCAAGCAAGGCGCTGGGATCCATTTTCTTGCTTGGCTTCCCATGTTCTAGAGTACCTCGCACATCTGTCTGAGGCGGGCCTTAGCTACTCCTCCATTAAGGTCCACCTTTCTGCAGTGTCGGCTTACCACCTCCCAGTGGAGAGCAAAACCTTGGCTCAGCTGGAGGTTGCCAAAACTTTTCTGAAAGGCATCCTTCATTTAAAGCCTCCGATCCAGAATCCTTGTCCTCCCTGGGACCTGAATTTCATGCTCGAGAAGCTGACTTTACCCCCGTTTGAACCAGCTTCTTTCTGTGACTTACGCTTCCTTTCCTGGAAGACCTTATTTTTAGTCGCAGTTACTTCGGCCACAAGGGTTTCCGAATTACAGGCCTTCGTCTGTAAAGAACCTTATTTGATTTTTCATAAGGACCGAGTAGTCCTTCGGACTAATCCTTCCTTTTTACCCAAAGTGGTTTCGGAAATCACTTTCAACCAGAGCGTGGAATTACCGGTATACTATCCGCAGTATTCCAACGGGGGGAATACCTTCTGCACACCCTTGATGTGCACCGGATTCTGAGGTACTACCACGAACAGGACTAAAGAGGTTAGGAAATCTAGCCAACTGCTCGTAGCCTTTGCTGCACAGTGCCAGGGCAAGGCTATATCCAAGCAAACCATCTCTCGATGGCTAGCTAACTGCATCCATTTTTCATGTACGAAATATGGGAAGTCCCTTCCGAGGGCAGTTAAAGGCCATTCCACCCATAGCATGGTGACCTCTACTGCCTTTTTTAGGAATGTGTCCATGGCAGAGATCTGTGCAGCGGCCACAGGGTCGTCTGTTCACATCTTCACTAAGCATTACAGTCTGGACATTGCCTCTCGTCGCAGAACTGGCTTTAGTCTTGCAGTCTTGCAAGGCCTCCTGTCGTGATTTCCCATGGCGACTTCTCCTCCTCCCAGATGCATCTATTTTTGGTTTTTTCTCTGGGACTGCTTGGTATTCAGTCCTATATGTGAAGACCTACTGCAGGAACCCTCTCGAAGTAAGATATTGCAGTTACGTAAGAACTTACCATAACAGTAGATCTTCAAGAGAGGTTCCTGCAGTAGGCCTAGTTTCCCACCCTCCTTCCCCCAGTTTTTGGACATTTTATCCTTATTTTCCATCCTATCTAGCCCTTCGGGACTAGAGTGGAAGCAGGGTCTGAGGAGTTTTTACTCCGGTCTTATTCTTACCTTTTTATAGGTCTCCGTTGGAAAAGAACTTGAGAGCGGGCGCGGGACTGACCCTTTTATAGTCGGGCTGACATCACGTCGCCAGACGTCGGGGGCGGTCCCCACTGCTGATTGCTAACTACAAGTTTGCCATGCGGACTTGACGCCAGGGGGCCTTGGTAGAACAAAATTCAGCACCATCCGCCAGCGCCTGCTAGCCCTAGGGGTACTCCACTCCTTTCTCTTACCTGCCCAACTCTGCATCATCTTAGGGGGCAAAACCTGGCAGTATACAGATCCTGGCGATGTGGGTCAATAGGTAGAGAAAACAGAGGAAGAGTTTGCTGCCTGCCACACACTGCCTCAGAATGTGCAGAGGAACACCAGGAGACAGTCAAAGGCTGAACTCTCAACATGAGCTGAGCAATGGCTAAACTTTTTCTGAGGCTTTTACAAGGACTGCAGTGTCAGGTTTACCCTTCATCTTTATTAGTGCCCACTTTCCATATATTCATGTTATGCTCTTCTGTATACAAAGTTATTTTTATTCATGGCGGAAGTGGGCATGGGACTTTGGCGGGCAGCCTGGGACTATAGGAGAGTTTGTTGTGGGATTTTAATGGTGTTGGCCACAAGGCTGCTCAAAGTTGACCTTGAAATGCAAACTCTTTCTCTCTCTTAGGTTGGCCTCACACATGTGGATATTTGCAGCTGATTGGAGTCTAACAAAGTTTTAAATTGCTCTGTAATTGCAAAATCCTTGTTTCTTTAGCTGTAGTTTGTTGAGTTCTAAATGTTTTTGTTTTGAAAGAAATTATCGTATCCATCAGTAAGATGTTTACAATTAAACTGGTAAGTTTGAGGATGAAAGAGAGGGAAGCAAGTTCGGTATCACAGAATCCCGTATGGGTTATACTGTATATAATGTATGGTAGAACACTGTTATAGGTAGAAATCTACCTTTTTATAACATTTTACCATTGATGTGACGTCACAATGTTGTTAACCTATCGATGGTTCATCACATCCATGGGTTAACAACCAGGAACAGTCTGGGCATGCGCGCAAATGGATTGGACGGCCTTGAAACGGCCGCCGCGGTGAGGGCAGAGCAGTGGCAACATAAAAAAAAACTGCAGTAAGGAACTGCTTTCTTTTGTAAAAAAAAAACTAAATTGTACCATACACTATAAAATATAATGTGTGGTACATCGATGGGTAACCATTTTTTTAACTCATCTCGAGGTTGCCATGGCGACCTAAACCTTCGAAACTTCGCTCTCCAGGGTTTATGGTATCCCTAACGACACCTTGATATTAACAAACCCGTTAACCATCGGTGACCATACATTATCCTCTATATCTTTTCACTGGTAAATAGCCATTATAGTAGACTGTGTCAAACTACCTGTGTGTTCTCCCTTATAGGACACCACCAAAGCTGCTGAAGGGGCTAGCAGCAATGTTCATTGGACTTGTTTGGGACACTTTGCCGCCCCCCCACCCCAACCATGAAAGTGGCTGTAACTGTGTTGCATGATTGTTCTTGCTTGGCTGATTATAAGCTTTCACTGTGTTCCATTGTTTCTAGTCTGTTATTGTTATGCCTTTACTAAACATTGTATGGCACCAGTGTGCCTGGTAGGCTCCGGTAAAGGGGACTTGTCCTTACCTGGAAACCAAACAAATAAATATACGTTAGGAAGTACAGATATTTTTTCCTGTACTTCTATAAAAAACAAAGAGCCTAGTTGTTTTGAACAACTTTCGTCTCTGGTTCATCCTGTTTTGAAAATCCTTGTACAGTATTTTGCCCCCAGTACAAGAAGGGCCACAGAGGGGACTTTCCAAAAAGTTCTGTATGGGGAACCAGATCCTGAACCCAAAAAGAAAGGGAACATTTACTTACAGGCACCCATATATATATTACATGTATATAGTATATGGTAACAGGGAGGAGGCTGATAATTATAGGCAAATCAGTCTCACCTTGGTGGGGAAATTGATGGGAACACAACTGAAAGAAAGGATGACAGAGTATCAGGAATCAAATGGGCTGCAAGAACAGACAACATGGATTCACGAGGGGAGGGCATGCCAAATGAATCTACTTTGTCTGGGTGACAAGGGACATTGATCAGAGAGGAACAGTGGATGTGACCTATTTGGATTTCCATAAGGCCTTTGACACAGTGCCACACAGAAGGCTGATTAGGAAGTTGACCAGTCTAGGAGTGGTACCCATGGTGGTAAATTCGGTTAATGACTGGTAGAAGGATAGGAAGCAGAGGGTGATAGTTAACAGCACTCATTCTAAACAGGGGAGTATAACAGGGTACTGCAAAGCTCAGTACTGGGGCCAGTCCTCTTTAGAATATGTATAGGAGATATTGCAGAACTGGATGTGAAAGTGTTCCTTTTTGTAGATAGTACCCTAAATCTGCAGTAGGGTGAAAACTACAGAAGGGGTGGAAAAATGTGTAGGGATCTTGAGAAACACGAGGAATGGTGAAAACGATGACAGATGAGGTTCAGCGGCAAAAAGTGCAAGGTAATGGGCCTAGGACATAAAAACCCTGGAGCTGAGTATAAAATGGGGGTACTAACAGACACTTAACAGGAAAGGGTTCTCGGGGTTATAAAATCTGAGGATCTCAAGGTGGCACGGCAGTGTGACAGAGCAGTGAGTATGTCTAGTGGAATGCTGGGTTGCATAGGGAGGATATCTCAAGCAGGAGGAGGGAGGTGGTTTTGCCATGATATCGCTCACTGGTGCGATCCCATCTGTGGTACTGTGTACAGTTTTGTAGACCACACCTCAAATCAGACCTAGGCATAGCAGAGGTGGTCCAGAGGATGGCAGCTAAAACAACACATGGTTTGTAGAAGACCTACTGTACAAAGAGAGATTAAGGGATGTCAATATATATACCCTAGAAGAAAAGAGAGAGTGGGTGATGCGATAAGGGACCTACAAGTACATCAAAGGAATGAACAGAGTGCACATGGTGAGTCTCTTTTACAAATGGAACAAGCACCAGGACCAGAAGGCATGCAGTGAAGTTAGAGGGGGGAAATTCAGGAGTGATGTGAGAAAATAGTTCTTCACTGAAAGGGTAGTTGATGCCTGGTGATAGAGGCCAAACCAGCGGATGGCTTCAAGCATGCATGTGGTAGACAAAAGGGTACATTAGATAGGATGCTGGGAGGTGGAGGGGCGGTGGAGACCAGATAGGGTCTCGGGAGACAGAATAGGTAGGGAACATCTAGGCAGACTAGGTGGGATAAGCGGTCCTTTTCTGCCATCAAATTCTGTGTTTCTAGGCAAGGCAATTTTATTTGTAGCGTGCCCTTTCCCGAAGGCTCAGGCACTTTACAATAAATACAGTAATAAAACTTCACAACACTTAATATAACAGCAGATAACAAGGAATTAAAATATATATGTATATGTAATAATATTTACCTGTTTATTTATTAGACTGTATTAGAAAATGTGTACTCCTTGAACTCATTTTTTTCTGGATTAAACAAAGGTGCGAGCAGGTTTCTTGCTGTCATGATTTTTTTTTAAGGAAGAAAACAATATGGTTTATTGCTTTTCTTTAAAATGTTCTGTGTGGGTAGGGAATTCTTCAGAAATTCACTGGGAAGGGCCTAGCCCACTGGCGCTGAGGTGCTGCGAAATGCCTTACCTTGCACCATGCCAGCAACCAAGTTTAGGAATGAGCTGGGTTGCTGGGCATCAGTGGGGGAGGGGCAGAAGATTGAGCAGCTGCCTGGCTGCTCTATTCTCCCGGACTGGGGTGGTGAGCTGTCCCGGCTCTTGGCTGCCACTAGGTGGAGGCCTGGTGGTAGCGCCAGTGCGAGGAAGGGTGATGAAAAGTCGAGTAGGTGGAAGGGGCTGGCGGTTCCTGAGCACCTGTGCGCCTCCGCACACATGTGCCATCTGAGTTTGCCATAGCCCTGGGAGAAAAATGAAGGTGGAAAATTGAGGGGACCAGGCTTAATGAAGCCCTGTCTAAGGTGTCATGGTTTACCCTGCTCTGCAGAAAGGGGGAATCTGGATGTGAGTCTGGGAACAGTGGAGGACAGCCCCCCACTGGCTGCACCAGAGGGCTAGCAGGACTGCCACCCCCTCAGAAAAAGAAGAAGCAGCAGGCCAGCCGTTGACACCCAGGGATAGGGCTGATCAGCTGCCCGGTCTGCCTAGGAGGTTAAAAACCTTGATGAAAAAAATAATAAATTCGCTGAGAAGCATTCACTGTATTCAGTTTCTGTCACTCTTTTTAAATGGACCTACACTGTAACACTATTTCTTTCAATAAACTAGAATAGCTGGATAATACAATACCTTTTATTGGACCAGCATATGTCTGGAGATGTATAGCACACAAACTTTCGGATCAAATGGGTGACTTCTTCAAGTGCAGCAGCAAACTAAGCAAAAGAAGCTGAAGTTATATGCACTGCAATGCATTGTTTCAAAACAATTTATGTCAGGATAGCGAGAAGACTTAACATAGAAACATAGACTTTGATGGCAGATAAAGACCACTTGGCCCACCCAGTCTGCCCATTTCCCTACCTACTGGATAAGCTGCAGATTCTAGTTAACTAACAGCCTACTTCCTGCCACCCCCCACTACAATTGCCTTGTGTCTGTCCCATGCATGTTTGAATTCCCCCACTGTTTTAGCCCCAACAACCTCCCCAGGAAGGCAGTTCCACGCATCCACCACTCTCTCCGTGAAAAAAGATTTCCTCACATTACCCCTGAGCTGTCCCTCTATCTTTAAATTGTGTCCCTTGTTCTTACACATCTCTTTTCTGAAAGATGCTATCCTCCTGGACTTTGTTGATTCCCTTGAGGTACTTGAACGTTTCTATCATGTCCCCGTCCCTCCTTTCATCAAGGGTATACATATTAAGCTCTCTCAGTCTCTTCATATGATTTCTGATGCAGACCCTGCACCATTTTAGTTGCCCTCTCTGGACTGCTTCCATCCTGTCTATGTCCTGCGTGAGATGAGGTCTCCAAACTGCACACAGTACTCCAGATGGGGTCTCACCAACTGTCTGTACAGAGGGATAACCACTTCCCTTTTCTACTTGTGATGCCCTTTCCTATGCATCCCAGCATCCCCTGGCTCTCCTTACTGACTTCTCACATTGCTTACCCACCTTTAGATCATCTGATATGACTACCCCAAGTCCCATTCCATTTTGTTGTTGTTAGTACCTCCTGCTATTGTATACTCTTCTCCTGGGTTTTTGTTTCCCAGGTGCATTACTTGCACTTCTTTGCATTGAATCTGAGTTGCCATATGTCTGACCATTCCTCCAACCTTGCCAAGTCCTTCTCATCCTTTCTACTCCCCTTGTGTATCAACTCTGTTACAGATCTTTGTATCATCTGCAAGAGGCATACCTTTCCTCAGACCCTCTGCAATGTCACCTATAAAGATGTTAAAGAGGACTGGACCCAGTACTGAGCCTGAGGTACTCCACTAGTGACCCCCTTTCTTGAGAATGTGTTCCATTCCTGTACCTTCTGTGTCCTGTTGTGTAGCCAGTTTGCAACCCAGGCTACCACCTGGGACCCCTCCCAGGCTGGCTAACTTGATTGTTAATCTTTTGTGCGGGACTGTGTCAAATGCCTTGCTAAAGTCTAGGTAGGCCATATCCACAGCCCCTCCCTGGTCTATTAGTTTGGTCACCCAGTCAAAGAAATCTATTAGATTCATCTGACATGACCTTCCTGCTGTAAATCCATGCTGCTTTGGGTCCTGTGCCCCGCTGCCCTCTAGGTACTCAACAATTCTTTCTTTCAAAAGTGATCATATTCCCTATCACTGAGGTCAAACTTATAGGTCTGTAGTTCCCTGCTTCTGCCTTGCTCCCACTTTTGTGAAGGAGAATCACATCTGTCCTCCTCCAATCCTCAGGTACCACCCCATCCTCCCATGATTTGTTAAAAAGTGTGGTCAGTGGTGTCACTAGGTCCTCCCTTAGTTCTTTTAGGATTCTGGGGTGAATCCCATCAGGCCCCATTGCTTTGTCCACCTTGAGTTTTAGGAGTTCTTTCAGGACTCTTTCTTCTATAAATGGACTGATGTCAACCCCACTACCCAGAGTGCTTCTATTGTCTGGTTTAGGTAACTCCTCCTCATCTTCTTTGTGAATACTGAGCAAAGTATTCAGTTCAGTATCTCTGCCTTTTCACTGTCTCCCTCTGCCCACCTCCCCTCTCCCTTATTAATCTTCACTATTCCTCCCTTAACCTTTCTATGCTCCTTAATGTACCTATAAAAGGTTTTATCCCCCTTCTTAACTGACTTGGCTATTTTTTCCTCAGTTTGGGCTTTTGCTATTCTGACTGCCTTCCCCACTTCTTTCTGCTTTAATTGATACAGTTCCCTGTCGTGCTCCTTCTGTGATGCCTTATACTTTCTGAATGCAGCCTTTTTCTCCTTAACCTTCCCTGCCACCTCTTTTGAGAACTATAGTGTTTTTTTACTCCGCATTGTTTTCTTTATCTCTTTCACACAAAGGCTTGTTGCCTCTATGATGGCAGTTTTGATTTTTCTCCATTGTTCTTCCACCCCTCCTTTTTGGCCATTTGCTAGTGTATTCCTTAGGTATTCACCCCTTTTGCCAAAGTCAGCCCTTCTAAAGTCCAGTATGCTTGTTTTTGTATGGCTTGTCTCCATGGTTGTGCTTATTGTGAAGCACACTGTGCAGTGGTCGCTTGTTCCCAGATGTCTACTGGCTTCTAAATTTGTGATCCTCTCTCCATTTGAGAGTACCAGGTCTAGTATTGCTTCCTCCCGAGTGGGTTCCAACACTAGCTGTCTAAGGCCTGCCCCCTGCAGGGCATCGAGAATGACCCTGCTCTTGGACGTGGCTGCAGTACATGTCATCCAGTTAACATCTGGCATATTCAGGTCCCCCATCAACAGTATCTCCCCTTTTTCAGCCATTTTGAGAATGTCCTCTATCATTTTCTTGTCCATTTCCTCCCCATGAGATGGGGGTCTATATACAACCCCTGTGCGGATTGTGATGCCATTCCCTGTCTCCAAGGTGACCCAGAGTGCCTCTTGTCCTCCCCCTTTACTTTTTAGTTCTGTAGCTTTGATCCCTTCCCTTATGTATAGAGCTACTCCACCTCCTCTTTTCCCCTTCCTGTCTCTTCTGTAGACTGTGTACCCCGGTATGTTGACATCCCAGTCATGGTTCCCCGTGTACCATGTTTCTGTGACTGCCACAATATCCAAGTGTTCATCTTCCATCAAGGCTACTAGCTCAGGAAGCTTGTTTCCCAGACTACGGGCATTGGTACTCATTGCCCTCCATTTAACATTGGCTTTATCCTTTCTTCCCCCATGCCTGCTCTTTTTGCCCTTGTCTATTTTTCCATTTA
This sequence comes from Neoceratodus forsteri, assembly GCA_016271365.2. Classification (NCBI taxonomy): domain Eukaryota; kingdom Metazoa; phylum Chordata; order Ceratodontiformes; family Ceratodontidae; genus Neoceratodus; species Neoceratodus forsteri. Next base: position 766,027,074 of record CM028131.1, on the reverse strand, counting down.
CCCCCTGTCCTGCCCTCTGTTGAGTACTGTACCTCAGTGTTTACCTTACTACCCGTCATGTTTTGTGGGGGGAGGCTTGAAATTTCCTGCCTCTTATTAGCACCTCCCCCCATGGCTAGTTTAAAAGCTTGCCAAGGAAGCATTTAAACCTGTCACTTAGGATCTTGGTTCCCTTCATGGACAGATGCAGACCATCGTGCCAGTATAAACCTTCATCTCTCCAGGTTAAAAAGGAAGGGTGAGAAAAACTTAAAGGAGCACTGCAGTCAAAATTTGCAAAAACATAATGTTGTGCAGAGTGTTTTGATTTGTGTGTTTAGTCGTGGTGTGTCCTTGTTTGCTACTAGTTTTTTCTAAATTAGCCTACTAGTTGTCTGGCCTCTCCTATTAGTTTTATGGCCTCTGGAGCTGTCTATATTAAGTAAGCAATAACCCACGACAGGGTGTGCGGTTACCCAGGATTAATCAGCACCCCGGGTGCATTGTGAGGCACAATGTCACAGACCAAGTGCCCTTACAGCACCCAGGGTGTCGATTAATCCCCAATAACCGCACAACCTGGAGTGGGTTATTGCGCATGTAACATGGGGTCTGCTCAAAACAAGGCAAAAACAACATAAAGGTGTTTTCTCCCTGTTTAAATAACAAAAAAGGGACTTTGTCCTGCCACCGGGAAAAACAGTTCCCAACAAATACTCCATCTGTCACTGCTTTTATGCACATATGTCAGAAATCCAGTACTGACATGCTTTCTGACATTTGTTGTGCGTACAATGCTTTCTGCAACTGACAACGCTCTCTACTGTGCGCAGCTGTTCATTAATGCAATTGTGGGGCAGTACAGCAAGCAGCTTCATAAGTGAAGCAGTGTAATTATGGGACTTCTACGATGTATAAACAGCAAGTGGTATACTGTGGGTGTTACCATCATTGTACATGAAGTTGGAGAAGTGTTCGTGTAAGACTTGCTGTGATAACAGCAATGCTTCAGTGCTGCAAGGAATGGCAATGAGGTATACATTTGGGTGAGGTCCGCAGTAACATGATGTGGTGATGTCTCTGTTCAGGCACCCCACTGACATGGAGGTCACAACTTAGAGAGAGGGACACGTGAGCTTCTGTCTCACTCTGACTCTCTCTGTCTCTCTCAGCTTGTTGCTGCAGGGGTCGGCAGTAGTAGTGATCTACTCAATGTGTGGGGAGTGAGCCAGCAAGCAGGCTGATGTTGGGGTGTCGGCAAACGTCCTGCTCTTCAGCGACTAAGGGGATGTCTCTGTTCGGGTACCCCACTGGCACAGAGGCCACAACCTGAAGAGAGCGAGACACGGACATGTCAGCTGTCTCTCTCTCGCGCTCTGACTCTCTCTCTCTGTCTCTTGGCTTCTTACTGCAGGGGTCAGAGGCAGTGGTGATCTACCCATCGAGTGGTGAGCAAGCCAGCAAGCGGGCTCATTGGGGGGGTGGCAAACATTGTGCTCTTCAGCGACTACGGGGATGTCTCTGTTCATTACCCCACTAACACGGAGGTCACAACCTGAACGGAGACGCACACGGATATGTCTGCTGTCTCTCTCTCTCTCTCTGGGCTTGTTGCTGCAGGGGTCGGCAGTGCTGATCTACCCAGTGGGTGGTGTGAGAGACAGCAAGTGGGCTGACGGGGAGGGGGGCGGCAAACGTCCTGCTCTCCAGCAGGTCGGAGTGCTGTGTCCATGTTGCTGCAGGGGTCAGTGGCGGTGGTGATTGAATGAGCAGGGGGAACACTAGCCCAATGAGAGACATTGCAGTGGAAAATGTCGATGCTCAGGACACTGCAGATATTCTGCATGACAGGTCCTGGTGTGTCTCTCCTGCTGGCACAGATCTGGGGGGGGCGGGGGTTACACAGCACAGGACAGGGCAACCGATATCATCCACAGAGACTGTTCTCTCTCTTTCTCTCTCGCTCCGATCTGCACCCATTCTGTCTCTCACACTCAGAAGTGGGAAGGAGGGAAATTGCACCATGTTTCACTGTGTGGTGCAGCTCTCTCTTCTGCAGTACAGCTGTCACCCACTTTCTTTTGTATTTCAGTGGCTGCCTGCCGGACATGATTTTCCCACACATAATGAGTGCAGGTCTGCCCAGAGATCTCTCTCTCTGTGGGTGCTTCTCAGCAACTGTGCATTAACAGGGATTAATGAACAGTCATGTGGTGATGTTTAGTCATTTGGCTGCATACTTTTCCTGACCCCATGTTATAACATGGTTTATTGCTCTTCTTTTTCTTACAATGCCTCCTGTCCCATGTGACAGTGATGCATCTGAGACCATAGATTCAGCAAGTACTGGTTTACAGTCAATTTTAAAAACAGTATAGCTGCAATTTTAAGTCACTTTCCTTACCATTATGTGCTGAAGGCTACATTTGCAGCTTAGCAATCACTTGAGGTCTCATTGAGTGAGTATTCTGTAAGACAAATTCTGGTCAGATCCACCACGGCTGCATAATGAAGTTAGTAAAGTTGTGTGGAATTGTTAAGGCGGTATGGAGAAACAACACAATGATTTGTAAGTAGTAAGATTTGTTTTAGTATCTGTTCTAAGGAAGGCATACACATTGTGAGAAAAATACATGGAGGTGTACATTTTGATGGAAGGAATAGGAAGCAATATAGGTTTACAAAAGAACCCCAGAGCAAATGCTACTGAGGTATGTTGTTATCCCAGATGATATTGGCCAGACAGCCAAATTTTAAAGAAAACTCAATTGCACATACCCCAATACTGCAAAGCATCATGGGAAACATATGCAAATCCCCATGATGGTACAGAAGGTGGCAGTACATGAAAAAGTAATGGCTGGCATATGTTCAGACTTGGGATTATTTACAGTTTTTTTGTTTTTTTAGAGAAACATGGTTTTTGTCCATGAGGTGATGTAAGTTATAGTTAAGCAATGTGTTGATGTCAGGAAGTCAGGTGTAATGATAGACTGTTAGCAGAGAAAATGTGATAGTAACTTTCAGAGAGGATCACTTTTGATAAGGGTAAGGTAGTTATGCTTGTGATAATGGGAATATTAGGAAAGTATGAGGTTTATGCAGAAGTGAAGTACAAATATGCACATTTTCATAAGTATGTGCTCAGAGTGCAGGCAAATGTGATATGCAGGTTTGTTTTAGAAATAGGTAAAAATAGCAGTACATGCAATTGATAGATAATTACATAGACATATAGAGAGAGACACATAGACAGATAGACAGACAGACAGAGAGGCAGAATAGGAATGGCAGTGAAGTATTGAAGTGATGCCAACCCCATCCCCACCATTCAGAGATGGACAGGCATTGGGCAGTGCCTTTGGGTCATTGCCATACCGCTTACACCATTTCATCTCACCCTACCCTGCAGACACAGACAAGTGTCGAGGTGTGCCTTGGGGTGTTCAAGCTTTACATTCACCCCATTCCATAAGGAAATATGCTGAAATTAGTACAGTACTGTATAAGAAAGTGGAGTAACCTTTGGGGCTGAAGAGTCAAAGGCATACCTTGATACCTGTCATTGGCAGCAGGTTGGAAATGGGGGTGGAATGGCATGAGCATTACTGTTGACAATCCCAAGTAACACACCTGATGCATGTCAGTCCCTACAGGGCAGGGTGTTATGGTCAGAAACCCTCATAACCTGGATGTTGTTATGTGACTTCTTAACCTAGCAACAGCATATAATGCATTACATTATAAGGACAAGTAAATGTTTTTAATACATTTACAGACACTTACATAAACTTACATTTGCTTCACAGAATAATTTAAATTTAATAACAGTGGTAGTACAAAGCAATTACTCAGATAACTTGAAAACTATAACTACTTTATATTGTACATTGACACCCCATAAGGACATCCTTGAAATTGAGATGCAAATGTCACACATCAGTTTTCTAACAGGAATATTTTACTATCCTAAATACATTTCTTACTTCAGTAACTGCTCAGCACATCTACTGCATGTCCTACTTATTAACATTTTACACCTGCTATGCAATGTGCTGCTTACTACACAAACATTATGAACCATAAAACAGATGACTGCCATAACTATGGAGGCAGTATAGCACAGTGGTTTAAGGCTCTGAGCTGCAAATCTAGAGATCTGGGTTTGAATCCCACAGCCCCCACTTGCATACTGGGTGACCCTGAGCAAGTCACTTAACTTCCATGTGCTCCCAGGTTGCCCCTGTAAACAAGCTTTCAGTTTAGTGTGCCACTCCTGGTTAAACAGTTGAAAGAAAAAAAAAACACAATATATTATTGTTCTTGCTTTATTTTGCTACTACAATCTTTGACTAATACATCCATCCATAAATGTACTTTTTATAGCTTATGTGTCTGTGATCTAGACAGAACTACACTTAAAATCTTACACATAAATAAATGAATCGTCAGAATAACATTTATTTCAGTAGTATTTCCTTCCTTTTTCAGGTGCCCATGACACTATGTATATATATTTATATCTTTTAACTTCAAAGCACTAAACCTATTCAAATGCACAAAACGCAAGACTTTATTCTTTTCACACATTACTGCTAAACTTCAGGTCCCAGAGAGATCAAAATGAAGAGCTTCCCCTAGCTATTTGGGTGGGTACTTCAGCTCTGTGTGTGTGTGTGTGTGTGGGGGGGGAGGTGTTATAAAAAGCTTTTAAGAAATAGACACTGTAGTATCCAATATGGGATAGTCTTCTTTGGGTGACATATTTTACTCCTTTGTGGGCTTATACCTTAATTGTCATTCTTGTGTTGCAAGTGCTTGCTTTCCTCAAGTACTGTAATTTCAGGATGCAGTTTCACAAGTGCCATATAAAGATGCAGTTTCAGGCACTCCTTAATTACTTTTTCTTTCCTTCTGAACCTTAAGCTGTGATGCCCCAGGCAGCTCTGATAGTCAGTTGTTCCAACATGATAGATCCACCTCATGCCCCTCCCACATGAACCAAAAAAAGGTGGGGGTGGATATTTAGGAGCTTCTCAGGTAGAGGTGGGGGTGGATCTTACCCTCCCCCCAAAAAAACTAATGCTACATCCCACTACACAGGTTCCAGTTCTTGTATCTCCCATTTAAGAAAAAAAATAGTGCCCCGCAACCATTGACTAGCATGAAAGCGTATTTATTTAAGGGCAGAAATCATTTCTTGGAGGAGGGTATAGCGGAGGAGACTATTTACACCTTCAGCCCGTTCCATGGACAGAAAACATGACATCGGCCCTTTTGTACATGCAAAACGACTGCAGGCTCCGCCCACTGCAGCCATAAAAACAGCAAGAGTCTTTGCTGATTATAGTATTGAGGACCTAGGGCGATTTGTGTGCTTTTTATAGCTGTGTGTAGTTTGGTGAAATTAAAAGCTTTAAAAGAAAAATATTTACTCCTGCTGGCTAGACCTAGACAAATGTATAGGAAACAAAAATAATGAATTAGAGTTATTTAGTTGAGGCCAGAACATCAAACTTCTATCTTTATATTACTGCTGCAGTACTTTCCCCCAATGAATCAGTAGTCTCGGATGTATCACTGTCACATGAGACAAGAGGCATTGTAGGGCAATAAGCCATTTTAATATGGAAATCTCCAGTGGCCACAAAACTAGTAGGCAAATTTAGAAAAAACTTCCGATAGCAGACAAAGGGAAGGACACACCAGGACTAAAAACACAAATCAAAACACTCTGAGCAATGTACTGTATGTTTTTGCAAATTTTGACTGTAGTACTCCTGTAAAAGGAAGGTGGGTGGACAGTGAATAGGGACAGGTATATGGCTGTGAGGGAATGCTTAGCAGAAAGTTCTAAGATATTCGTTAAAGAGGCAGAATAGACGTCTTGAAGCATTAATTTGAAAAGTATCCTAACTGGAACAAAGGACAGTAAAATAAATTGAGATGCAAACAGTGGGAGTTTATAGTTTGATTTAAATTGTCTGATGTATTTTAATTCTCTCATGTGTGTGTTTGAAGTTGCCTCTTAGTATTATGACAGACAGGTCCAAGATGGAGTAGTCTGTTTGGGGGAAAAATGCTATTCTACTGATGTGCTGATTATCTGGTTTATAAAATGGGCTTAAGAAATCCAAGTCTCTGATTGGCTACTACATCATCTGAGCTGTGTCCTTATCAGATGATATAGTAGCCAACCAGGACTACTGCCCACCAAGATGCCCCATGACAACAACGAATCAGTGAGCTCTGCCAAGCGTAAACAGAAACGCTGACTGACAAAGCTCACTGAAGTGGCAGCGGGAAGCTGTCTTTTCTCACGGTGCACCAGCAAGGAAACCATAATTGGTGCACTGGTGGAGCCGTGACAGTGAAAAAAAAAAAACATGCATACATAAGCTACTGACTTCGTACCTGTTCTTTTGTATATTTTTTTCTTTCACTGCCCCTGGCCAGTGTAACGCTTTCACTCCCAGCATTTCAAATGGTGCCGAGACCCATGACTGTCACATTCTCACAAACATCACAGGAAGCTCCAGTTCCACGAATAGTCTCAACACTTTGGTTTTCCTTTACTCACTAGCCATTAGTTTTCTCGTGGCTCCACGTTTCAGCAGTCACTCCCGCTGCTCCAGACTGTGCCCAATAGACACACACAGTGTATTTAGTCCCCGGACCCTGTTCTCCCCCCCCCATCAGAAACCGGTGTAGCAACAGATGAGTCCCGATCACAGCGTATAGTGCTGTACTGTCACCTCACAAAAAAGAGAGACTTCATCACTTCAAGTTCCCCATAACACTTTTAAAACCAGAAAAAAAAAACAGAAACAGCTCCATACGGTGTCCACAAACGGACATGCTTGGTATCAACAAAGCGGCACTCAAAACATCCAACGTGAAACAAAAGTAAATAAAAATAAAACCAAACAGACCAAAAAAATGATTTTTTGATGGCAGGAGGGCGTGGTGACAGGAGAAACAGAACACCTAAACTCGGAAACGCTCAGAACCAGTAAAACCGAGTTGGCAGTCAGGTACACCTCAAATGCATGTAGCAAGTAATACATGTTGAAATAATAATAGAAAAAATACCCCAAAAGGTTAACTGTATAAGGCTTGTGCGGGGGTTGGGGGGGCTTACATATGCTGTATAGTATTTTTCTACTTTGTACCTGATGAATACATAGGAAGCCCTCTGCTGGGGACTATTTGTTTTACCATTTGACCTAGTGAAACCTCCATTTTTATATTTCTGACTTTCTTTTGTTCTAACTTTTTTAAAAATAATTACTTAAGGGCCCATTTTATAAGTGCAGTAACACACTCCGTGGTGTGGGTCATATCCTGATAAGAGTATGCCCAGGTGCATATAGCACTCGGCGCAAGTGCCTCGTGCCTCATAACACACCTGGGCATGCTCTTATCAGGAGATAACCCACACCTTGTCATGTGTTATTGCTTGCTTAATATTGTGTGTTGGTAGTGGTTTGTCCTGGTTTGCAGTGGTTGCCTTGTTTCCCTTACATAGCATCCATTTGTGCACTTTTTGCACTGAATTAGGTAAACCACATAGTTGACATGTGTAGGGTTCAGTTATTTTATTTTTATTGTGCTGTTCTGTCCTTTTTCTATGGTGGACTGTGTGCAGGTCTTAAATCTTGTATAGTTCCATGGTGGTGTTCCACTCATTTCACAGTTACATTGATGTGCTGGGAGTTTACTATGAATTATTGTGTTAGAAAGGTTAGGGGACTGCTTGTAGGCAATCTTCACTCCGCGTGGGTTGTAGTTCTTTAATCATTTGCTGAAGGGGTGTTAGCATGGGGTTGTATATGACAACTAGGGGAGTGCTCTCAATGATGTTTTTTTTCTGTCTGTGTTCCAGTAAATTTTCTCGTGGTATTTGCACGGCACATTCCTTTTCAGCGAAAGCTAGGTAGTTGTCCTGTCCCAGACAGGGGTGGTTCACCTTCCTGGCTTTTGGTTGCCACTAGATGGAGACCTGGTGGTAGCATCGATGTTACAGGGTCCTGATGGATGTCTGGGAGGGTAGGTGGGTGGAAGGTGGCTGTGGTTCCTGAGCACATGTGGTTCTCCTTGTGCATGCGCTTCATGTGCTCTAGGACACGGGGGAGGAAAACAGGAGGAAAAGTGGAAGAGGGACCACCTGAGGTGCTGTGGCCCACCCTGCTGCTCCAATGGTAAGTGGGGGATTCTGGATGAGAGTCACCGAGGGGGTGGACAGACAGCTCTCCACCCCTGGCCGCACTGTGAAGGGGGGTGAATCTGCAGGTGAACCGCCCCCCTGCACCTCCAGAAGGAAAGAGGCAGCAGGCCGGCCGATGGCATCCGGGGACAGGGCTTAACATCTGCCGGGGCAACCCAGGAGGATAAAAACCTTTGTTTAATTTTAAAAAAGAAAACTGACAATCGGCTGGTTGTTTCATATCCATCATTGTCAGCAGGCTTTGCTGTATTGCTGACAGTCATTTATGCTGGGCCTTGACTGCTAAAAAAACAGTTCACCCCCATAGATGAAAAACCAGTCAGGTTACATCAGAGATTAGTGGTAAGAGGTCAAGGAAGGATAAGTGTAGGTGGTGGCAGTAGACAGCAGGGAGTATGTCAGTGAACAAAATGAGAGAGATTTAACTGGCATGTCTTGGTACTGTAACATCTTGGAGTGACTCATGGAATAGCAGTGAAGAAGCCATGGGATACTAGGTACCTTAAGACAGCTGTTTCATGCCTTGCCAAAAACCTCTGCCTAAAGCTGTACCGTAGAGTACAGCAGCTAAACAGAGTGTTCCAGATCTAATCTGATAAGTTCACACATGCTGTTATATGTAAACCTGCATATTTCCAACCTATAATTGCGCTTTACATATTTTTTTTTTTTTGGTGAAGTATTTTTCTGGCACCCACCGGCCAAGGCATCTCTCAGAGGTGCCCTCTCGGCTCAGCTCCTTTACTGCACACCTGAAGCCTCTCCTGTTTAGCCCCCATCCAACTCGGACATTCCAGCCCCCCCCGATCACCCCACCCAGGGGAGGGTCCGCTTCTCCTACCTGGTGGCCTTTCTGGGATTAGAGGGTCTGTCGGGGGTCGGTCGTGCTATCGGGGAGGTGGCCTGGCATTGTGGATGTGAGGGCCGGCCACTGGAGCCCTCATTGCCTCCCTGATCTGCGGGGGATTTTTCCGAATGCTTGTTTCCCCCTGCAGAACTCAGATGTGCAGTGACGTCAAGTGGCACCGCATGCTGATGTCTGCTGCAGTTCTGCCCCCCACACAATCTGTAAGAGACGCTCCTTTCTGCACTGCCCCGAACCGGCGATAGGCGCCACCCAAGAGTGGCGCTATCCTCGGATCCTTCCCTGGGAAGGGAGAGCAGTCCTCTGGAAGCTCAACCCGTTCCCTCCCCTGCTGACCACCGACGGCCTAGGCTTGTTCCTGAACCTGGGTCGCCGGCGTTGCGCGAGGTTTGGAGTCCAGCACCTCAACCCTCAGCGCCACCATGCCAGCTTGTGCTATACATAATGAATGTATAATATATGTATATAATGGTATGTATCACCCAGAGGCTTAATGAAAAGTGTACTGTATTTACAAACCAAAAAACTGCTGTTACAAACAACCAGCAAATTAGTTTTGTTGTTTCTTTTTAACTTTATTGACTGGGGCCAGATATTCAAACCGTTGTCCTGGGACTAAATTAGCACTGCCCGGCGTGCTAAATTAGCCTGGAACCAATAGCCCGCTATATTCAAAAGGGATAGCCCCAGTGCTAAACCTGCTGAATACAATGTGCTAAGGAAGCCAGGCAAACTGGGCTGGGAGAACAGTGCAAAAATAGCCTAGGAAATAAGACAGCTCTGAATATAGCAGCCAGGAAGTGCAAACCACAACAGCAACCCAGTGCACAGCGACGTGAAGGAAGGTAGAGGTGAACTATGTGGCCAATGTGTGTGCTAATAAAGGAGTGGATTCATTAAAGCTGCAAGCACCAGCGCATATGAAATTCTGCAGAAATGTACCATGTTTCTGAAACGTTTGCACAGCGCTAACACATTTGAGCAGGTTTTGCACAGAGCTAAGCCGTTTGCCTGGCACTATCACGTTTGCCTGGGGCAATAATTTGCTATATTCAAAAGTGACATGCAAGTGAGCCTACTTAGGCAGTCTGTGGGCAAACATCCGGAGTAGCAACTCATTATGTCCTGATTTGCATGCAGTTTGCCCAGCGCTATTGCATGGTCCCACAGCTCCGCCTGTAGGTCAGTCTGGCAGTACAGGGGCTGGCTGGGTCTGCCCACAGCTCCACCTGTAGGTCAGTCTGGAAGTGCGTGGTGGTAGCTGCAGGCTACATTTGTACAGAACCGCATAGAATATTGTACCCCAGGGGACTACACAGCACAGGCACAGGTGGTGGTGCTGCATGCAATAGTCAAACTGTAGGTTCTACTACAGTAACAAGGGGGTCAGTAGTGTGAGGGACACGGCAATGCCTATGGTGTGTAGGGCATCAGTGACTGCTGCACTTTACACACTGACAGGCCAATCTTGCAGGTGTGTACTGACAGTGGACTTCACTGTTATGCTGTTGTGCGATCCACAGGTGCTGCACCACTGGCATGGGATACTCACAGTGACATATACATATACATGGCTGGCTGTGTGTGCTGTGGTGTCTGTACAGATGTGCGGTATGTGGCTGGGGGGACACATACCGTCAGACAGGCACACTGGTGTTGGGGTATTCCCTACACTGGACCATGTGCACTGCATGGATTGTCCCAGCCTTGTGGCAGTACCCAGTATGTGGTACAGACTGGCCACCTGTACACCTTCCCTTCAACACCCTCCATGCTCCCAGTGCTGCATGTGTGTGCCGGATTTTGTTGGCGTCCACTGAAGGGTGGTCTCCAGGTGTGTGCTGTATGGACACACTGCCATGGTGTTCACTGGTGGTCACCAGTTAATGCCTGGCATGGTTGGGACCAGTGGCAGATGATGGCAACATAGGAGGTGCCATCCGTGTGCAGCATGTTTTTTCCATGTATGGTTTCTTTCTATGTTTAATATTTACTGGTTGAGGTCACGCAAAGCCACAAAGTTGCGCAAAGCTGGTTTGCCCAGAGTTAAGAGTACCTTTTCCTGGGCAGTAATTTGTACCACGCAAAGTGTTGCACAAAGTCACACAAAAACACTTTGCACAGCGCTAATGCACTTAATATAGCATTACGCCTGTATTCATGTACAAGCCCCCTCTTTTTGCCCCTTGCATACATTATACTTTTGCCTGGCACTAATGCAGTTTGCCCACGCTGTTTGGCCTTTTGAATATAGCTGACCCATCGCAAACCAAGCGCAAACAGTTTGCGCCCAGTGCAAAGTTTTAAATATCTGGCCCTAGGGGAGTACACTGGACAAAGTTACGCCTATTTTCAGTTATGATCTGGGAGGTTAGAACGCTGCACCTGTTTTCAGATATGACCTGGGAGGTTACAAGACAAGCAGTACAATAACAACAAGCAGAATACAATACATTCAATGCATTCTTTTAACTCAACTTTCTTTAATAACTTTACATCTCTACTCTGTGCCACACCTCTCATGGTCCTTGTTCCTGTTGATGTCAGTCCTGAATGTGTAGTCTATCCAGTCCATTCCACTTGTCTTAATTCCCCAGGTATGTAGCTGCTTTGTCCCCGATACTCTTCACTATAGTACGGTACAAAGTATTTTGTGTCACCCTCGTTAACCTACACAGTTTTGAACCAAGTACAATACGATTGGCAGAGCTTTGACTAACTTTAACAAAAAAACCCAAAAAAAACAGTTTGTTTTGTAATTTATAAATAGCAGTACCTTGAATTAAACTGCTTTTTAGGGCTGCAGTGGGCAGAGCCCTGCAAACCTCCTGCGATCGATCAGAAAAGGGAAACTTTTTTCAACCGAACAACCGAATAGAGTTGCATTGCAGTCGCCTTCGCATCCATAAATTACACTGTGCTGTGCATTAGCAATGGCACAGCACTATTTTTTCCGGAGGTCACGGTGGAACATGCCATAGTCCTACATGTCCAAGATGGCCACCAAACTGTATTGTGCATGTGCCCGCGGCCTTCTCAGTGTCAGTGGCTCAGTAGGTAGCACACTCGCCTCTGAGGCTGGGAGATGAGAGGACTGTGGGTTCAGTTCCCACATCTGGCATTTGGGTTAATATCCCAATACTGACACTGTAGTGCAGCATGGGGGGGGTGCTGCACTTCTGAGGTGCCGTCTTTGATGAGACGTTAAACCGAGGTCCCATCGACCTTGATTGGTGGTAGTTCAGGTGGATGCTAAAGATCCCATGGTACTTATCGAAAAAGAGTGGGGGAATTTCCCCGGTGTCCTGGCCAAATTTCTCCCATTCACTTAAAATACCACCAACAGCTTATTCTGGTTCAGTTTCAGTTGCTTACCATCTGTATCCCCCCCTCCCCCCAGTTGCCCCTGAAAAAGGGACTTCAAGGCCCAGTGGACTTACCGGGTCAACAAAATTCAATAAATAAATCTTGGACATGGCAGACTACTGTGTTCTACTGTGACCGCTTCTTTTTATGATATACTCCCTCCCCCCGACCCTCCCTCTCGCTCCCTCCTCCCAACCGAAGCATAACAGTGACACTGGGGGTGCCCAATCCCTCAGTGTCGCGATTAGGAATAATCAGTCACAAACAGGTATGCGTTTCAATGTATTTCAGTAGTGTTTTGAACTTACTGGCATAACTTGGGCAGTTTTACATATTTTTGGTCCAAATTTTCAACATGCTTTATTGGGACCCCACCTCATGAACAATGGCACTGTCATTGGGCAAATCTGTCCCGAAAGGTGATTTTGTGGTCCCTGCATGAAATCACCTTTCGGGCAGGAGTTGAACATTTTCTCTGCCCTTGTTCATGAGGTGGGGTCATAAGAAGGCTATGTGGAAAATTTGGTGTAAAAATATTAAAAAAGCGGCACAGTTATTAGCCTATGTTGAATTTTTTGAATGCAGGCTTGAAACTTAGGTAATTTTCAATATTTTTACCCAAAATTTACAACATAGACATATCTTAACAGCACCTCATGAATATGATAGCTGTCATTTTTCAAATCCTGGCCAAAATGTTTTATTATATCCCAGAAGGTGATTTTGCAGTCCCTGCACAAAATCACCTTTCGGACAGGAGTTAAAAATGTTCCTCTGCCCTTAGTCATGAGGTGGAGTCATAAGAAGGCTATGTTATACATCTGGTGTAAAAATATTTAAAACAAAGTTATGAGGCTATGTTGAATTTTGCAAACGCAGGCTCATAACTTTGATAATACAGTATTCAATATTTTTACCCCAGATTTTCAACATAACCATTTTGTTACAGCACCTCATGAATGTGACAGCTGTCATTTTTCAGCTCCTGCCCAAAATGTGTTTTTGCTTCCCGAAAGTTAACTTTGCAGTTCCTGCATGACATCACCTTTAGGCTAGGAGTTGAACATTTTTTCTGCCCTTCTACAGGAGGCAGGGTCATAACAAGGCTATGTTAAAAATTTAGTGTAAAAATATTGGGAAAAAAAGTCAATATCTTTACCCCAAATTTCTCACCTGCAGCCCAATTGGCTCTGGCCAGAGTTTGTTGTCTGAGGTTGTGAAAGCCATGCCAGAGATAGAGCATGGTGCTTGTAGAAAGCTGTAGCACAAAAACAGTGTGTTCTTCTGTTCTCATTGCCATCAGATCAAACAGAAGTCTGAACACATTATTGAGTTCAGGTGTGGGCAGAGTGAGGGTGGCTGCTGGCAGAGGTTTAGTATGGCGTGGGAGGCTTGGTATATTATTTCTAAAAAAAAAAAACTGTAGATTTTGGGTTCAAGTGGTGATGGTGCTGTCAGAGGGATGGAGTGGAGGTTTAGTACAATATATTTAAAAAAAAAAAACTGCCATTTTCAGATTTGATCCAGTACCACTGCACAGCTGGTGTTTTTATAGCATGGCTCTGCAGCTAACAGTGGGACATGTTGAGGGCACAAGGCAGCCCAGTCAGTGGACAAACTGCAAAAGGTAGTCTATCTACAGTGGGCCCTGAGGCTGCACTTTGAAACTGCAGCACAGTGGGACTTTGCAGAATGCTGTGATCCGGACGGACATTGGCTGTTCTTCTGGGGGACATTGTAGGATACCATGACCAGGCCGAGTATTCGCTGTAGTCCTGGAAGCCGGTTTGTAGTGGGACATTGCTGGATACAGTGGCCGAGATGGACATTAGCTTTAACCCTGCAAAACAGCCAAATAACGCAAACGAGTTGTAAATCAATCCTCTAAAGTTCCGTGCTCACAAATGTTGCACCAACAAATTCCATGCCCCCAAACAAAATTTGTTTTTGCTTGAGTCAAATACAACGCCCTGGGTTTTAGTAATGTGCCTGTATGCTGTGAACAGTAAATAGGTGACAACTTTCCACACAATTAAAACTTCTAAAACTTTATTTTACATCCCAGAATGCTCAACAGTATGTTTGATGTTAAAGTAAATTGAACTTTTATATATTTTTTTCCATTCGCTTGAAAAAGCCGTATTGGTGAGATGTCATACATTTTTAGCCACCACTGTTGGGATCTGTGACTCTGTCTTTCAGATTTGCAAATTAAATAAGCAGAAGAACATCTTAACTGGAAAGTGCCTGTTTTCTTTACCAGTTGTGAGAGTCTGAGTGCCGTGACTTGAAACTTTGTATATTTTTTTCCTGCCAGGGCTGTGGTGTAAGCCGGCTGGCAGTGTAGTGTAGCCTAGAGGGTTAAAGCACCAAGCTGTGAATCTAAAGACCCAGCAGATGTGGGTTTGAAATGTACAACCACCACTTTCGTACTGTGTAGCCTTAGTAAAATCTCCTGGAATGCCCCTGAAAATGAGCTTTGACTCAGTGTGCCTTTCCAGACTACAAATTCTAAAGCAAAACAAAACTGGTTCTGCAGATGCTATCTGCTGTGAGAAAGTGGCATAACAAAACAACTTCCCCCCTCTACCCCCCCCCCCAAAAAAAAACACATTATTCTGCAGTGTTTGCTATTTCCTGTAAACCTCTCAGGAGAAACTTAATGCAGAAGTCTGTGATAACGTGTCTGATTTTGGCAGACAGCACTGCATGTCACCCACAATAGATCCCGTGCCTGAGGGCACTGCCTCAATGGAGGCAAAGGAAACGATAGCGTGGGGCTTAGAAGCATGCAAGTGCCTGCTCCATTAAGCCTATGATGTTTATGACGCTTCAGCCAGGGCACCAGCGACTGGTGTATATATATATATATATATATATATGCAGACATTCCTGAATCAGACTGGCAGGATTTATGACAGACATGCAACAATCTGTGTTGAATTCAGCCTTTGAGGGTGACAAGGAGTTTGGGCCCAAAGTTGAAGCCACTTTGGAAAAACTATGGTCATCTTAACAGACCCCGAGATCCATTGTCTTTTCCATCCTAGGTGTAGAGGCGGTGGCTCTTTGTTGCGATTCCTGTCCTTTTTCTTCCTCCTGTGGTGAAGGGTGTGTGTACCAGCAGGAGCAGCCTGTAGGTGCCCCCTACAAGGTCCTTAGAGTTTGAGGTCACAGATGCCAGCAGTAGCCCACCCTTTTCACTTCTTTCTGACTCAGTAGTGCCCCCATCTGTTCCTTAGACAAACATTTATGTTGGGGGTAGAATTTTGATGTTCCTGACCCAATGGCAGAGCATCAAATGGGTGCCAGAGATATTGCAGTTGGGTTACACTTTATAGTTCATTGCTCAGCCTCCAGTACTCCCTCCCTGACTTTCACTTGGCCACCAGAACAGCTTTGTTGTCCAGAAGTGATCAGGCATCAGCCAGGACAGTGCTTCCCATGCTGGGTCCATGGTGGCATCCATACTTGTAGTGCAGCTAGCATGGCTGCCCATGTGGATTCCACAATAAATCATGCATTTTCAGTAGACTCAGATGTAATAGTCACTCTAGTACCACAGCAGAGTCTGTCTCCTGCCGAAGGAGCTGTATTGGTGGCAGTCCAGACAGAAACTGTCTGAAACCTCCTCCTCAGGTGGTCCTCACAGCATATTTATTCAGTCTGGAATGGAGTGCACATCTGTGGTCATTTCAGAGTTAGGACGTCTGGTCCATGATGAAAAGGGACCTCCTCACACTGTCTTGGAAATAAGTGCAGTACTGCATGGGCACCGGGCCTTCACTCCAGACCTCTCAGTTGTATGTTGCATATGGTCCCTATTCATTGCTAAAACTGGTTTCTGAGAACCAGGAAGTCAATGCAAGGGCTGTCACTTTCAATGCTGGTGACCCAAGTTCAGGAACGAACTCGGGCCCATCGAGGGCTGGCCAGCCGGGGGTAGGAAGATAGAGCATCTTAGAGTGTGCTTTCTTCCTCTGGGGATGGAGGACTACTACTGTACTGCCACCTAGTTGACTAAAGGTGGTACTGTAGTAGGCACCGAGAGTGGGGGTGGGGGATGTCAGCCAAGACCTGCATAAAGCACAACAAGAGGAAAATAAAAGTCCTGCCTTGAGCATGGTGATCTTGGCACTCAGACCCCAACCTTGGCTACTGCCTACTTCCGAGGGGGCTCCAAGGAACGCCTTGTCCATATCCAGTAAGAGGAGAGGGGTTGGATCTGGCTAGGCTGGACCATGCCTCAGGTGGGGTGGGGGTGAACCCTGTGGAGCTCGAACCTCCCTGGAAGGTAAGTGACAGGGACACTGGAGGGGTGGGGGCTGGGCAGTACCTGGTGTTGGGGGCTAAGGTACAAGAGAATTTAAATTATAAAAACAAATGGTTTTCAGTCAGCACATTTCCAGATGGATCTCTTCTAGCATTGGATTCTGCTACCTGAAATCTGGCAAGGAACTGCCAGGTAGAGTTACTGAACATGCCATGAAGGCCATGGCTACTTTTGTGACATGTTTTCGGTCAGTCTTTGCAGCTGCAGTCTGCAGTGGTGCTACCTGGAGTAAGATGCATACATTTACTAAGCATTGCAGTTGGGATTTAATTCCCCATAGGAGAGTTGGGTTAAGTTTGACTCTCTTACAAGATCTGCTGACCGAGTGGGCTTCCTCCTCTGTTACATGCCACAGATTTGTTTTGGGTGTAAATCAGTTCTGTTGGTAAGCAAAGTGTTTACAATTGCAACCTTATATAGACAATATGCATGTGATAAATAAATACAATATTTTAAGTGTGAACTAATAATAAAAATACCAGTGCATTATTACTGATTTGTACTGCTTTTAATTAATAATAATAAATATTTTTTTATAGAGCGCAATTCAAATGTCAAAGTGCTGTACAAATGTAAAATCAGAAATTTAAGACAAAGAATAAAATCCAATATACTTTACCAATGAGTTTAGCTGTTCACAAATGAAAGATTAAATAGGTGTGTTTTTAGTGCAGTTTTAAAGCTCTCCACGCTCTGGCACTCCCGAACCCGACGAGGTAGAGAATTGCACAGGGTGGGCACAGCATAAGTCTAGCAATCCCTCGTCGGCGGGGCAGAGGGGGTAGTAGGGGTGAAGAAGCTCTTGTAGGTAACTAGGACCATGTCTGTGTAGGGTTTTGTAGGTCAGCAAGACGACCTTAAAGGTGATCCGCCATTGCACCGGCAGCCAGTGCAGCGTCTGCAGCACAGGAGTAATATTGCTAGATCGAGAAAGCCCAGTTAGTAGCCTTGCTGCCGCATTCTGTACTAGCTGCAAATGGCAGATATCAACCCCTGGTAACCCTAGGTAGAGGATGTTACAGTAATCCAGGTGAGAGGTCACAAAAGCATGGAGTAGTGTTGGAAGGTCACCAGGTGGAACAAGGTGCCTAATCCGAGCAGTATTCCTCAGATGGTAAAATGAGGTTTTGACCACAGATGATACCTGAGATTTCAAGGTCAATCCCTCATCGAGGATAATGCCCAGACTATGCAGTCACCTAGTACCAGACCAGATGATCACCCCCCCCACCGAAGACCCCTCTACCTGGCATCCCATCAAACCATGGGGATCAAGGCCGAAGGGAGAGGGGGCTAACACGGACAGGAGCAATGGAATCAAGGGTCACCACCACAGCTCTATTATAGGTCTGCAGTAGAGCCTCTTGTCCCATGCTTGCACTCGTACATCTCAATAGGTCCAGCACTGCCATTAGGTCATCTGGGACCACGTCCCTCAATGGGCTTTGTATTCGTTCAATGTGTGTGGCTCTTTGGAGGAGATATCCTCAAACAGGTTTTATTACTTTCCAAAAGTAGGAATAGTAGGATTTGATTGGGTCAGAGAATAGTCTGCTGACCACTTTCTGGAATTTTAAAAAAGAACATGATCTTGCAAAATGCAAAAATTACAGCAAGTACTGATATGGTCCAAGCAGCATATACGAGATTCATCTGAGCCCTAAAAGCTAACACAGAACTTACTCAGGACAACACTCAATTGCATTATAGACTGGAGACATAGAAAATGCTCACCAGTATGCAGATATACAGATCTTCAGCCTTGCAGAAGGTACCAAAGATGAAGACGATCTTGGACATTGATTTCCTGGCTCTCTAACTTCACTTGTATCTGGAGGGCTTGGGTTCCAAATAAAAGAAAGCATACCAGGTTTCCACTTGATGTGCTGCAGCCTTGTGTGGAATGCCCCCTGCATCGTTATACAGATTAAGAACTGCACGGAGTTGAGGGACCCGATTCTGCTTCAGCAAGGAGCCACTGCCTTGTGACTTACGGAGATCAAGCCTTCCATCCCTTCTGGACATTTCCTTTGCCACCAGGGCTAGAAGGAAATGTTTTGATGAGGTCCAGGCCCAGCTATGCTGCTTGGGGTGGTTTATACCTCTTTGATGCCTGCCAATGTCCAATTAGCTAATGGTAAAAGTTTGTCAGTACCTACCTAAAAAAAGTAGGGAAGTGGATCCCAGGAGGACACATGGAATTTCGCATCAAGTAATGTGAGGAATTGGAGGACCAGGCATGTTGAGAACTGTGCATATAGTTAAAAACTAACTTTTATTGGTGGTGGTATTCCAAATATGTTAGTGGGGACCAGTCATGTAAATGTACTCCTATCCTAACACCTTTGGGAAGCACAAACAGTAATGCTGGCTTAGATGGGTATCTCCTTGTATTGCTGTATGGGCCACCTGTTTAAGACAGTGGAAGCTATGCAGTCTTAATTCAACAATTTTCCCGGGCTATAGTTAGCCTTGGATAGCCATGTTATTTTCATTATGGTGTCACCTACACTAAAAATTACCTTGGGATTTAATCTTGACTTTGCTTTAACCGCTAGATGGCAGTGTGGACTTACATTTCCAAGAGACTTTTTTGGTTACATGACAGTTGCTATGTGTAGTACTTTTATTTTTGTTGGTTTAATTGTAGAAAGGTTAAAAGATACATATATACAAAGGGGCATAGGGTTAAACAAACAATATAAAATCAGTAAATGGTTGTCAACTAATAAAAGGTATTCTGGCTTTGAAAACTATTTAAATATTATAAAAGACCCAAACAGAAGAAAAATGTTTATGAGGTATAGGTTTGAATATTTATAAAAAGTTTTCATTCTTTGACTTCCGAAACAGACTAGGGGGAGTAACTGCAAATGCCAAACCAGAGAAGATGATATAACACATCTTTTAATACTGTGCCCATTGTACAGCAAGATGAGGGATAAATTGTTAGGAGACGTATTATCCACTATAAAAGTGGAACCGAATCAAATGGCAACATATATATTAAAATCCAGCACAGTATACGTCTGGAGAATGTTATTTCCTTTTGTAACTTTATAGACGGGAGAAAATTACATGTTATTGAATATTGTAACATGGCATTAATAGTCAAGTAAGAAAAAGTAGTAATTGGTTAAAAGTCATCATGTGACCCTATGAGAACCGTGCATTAATTCCCTAGATATGACCTGCTGTGTAATACCAGGAGTAGCCAGAGGTGTAAAGTCAAGTGTGAAGTTCCCACCCAGTGGACGCTGTAGCTCTGTTATGAATTCGTATTTTGTAGCAGACAGAAACCTTACAGTAATGTCAGCACTGCACGAGGATGGAAACACGCAAAGATACAATAATCACTGTATGTTTCTGTTTCTGTATGCGAGTCAGACACCTCAGATGCTTAGTAATCTGTTAAAAGTACACAGCTTGCTACAGTCCCGACACACGCACCCAACGGAGATCGGGAAAAGGAGCGCTCACTGTCGCCGGCAACAATGTTTTCCTGTGTGCTGTAGCCTGAAGCAGTCTTACCGTGGAGTAGTATGGGGCGTTAAAGATCTTAGTAGTTCCCCCACTCACCTGACCGATCAGGAGAGACATGCACAGTAAAAAGTTGTTGCAACTGTTAATCCGTTAAGCTTGAACCACTAAATACACTTGTGTGCATCATAAAGTAATAGAAGATGTAGACGTATATGTTTGTCTTGTGGTATGCAAAGTAGAGGACAGCGACCATAATGCAGCACGGTTATAGAAAAGCAGTAATGTGAGAGAGCTACAGAGCGGAAAACAGGGAAATTGTTCAGAACAAGTAGGCATTTTTTCACACTGATCTATTTTTTCTAATGAAATGTAACATATGTAGGTGTATTAAATTGTCAGGCACTTGTGAGACGCAACATAAATGCATGTCAACAGTAGAACGTGCATGCACACATTTTCAGATACAGACACCATTTCATAAGTGCACATGTGAATGATCTTTTGTAAACCGCAATCATTGTTTAAACTCATGTGTATTTCCTTTTTACGTAAACCTTTTCTGAAGATACCTACCTTGCACTTGCCATGTTACAAGCGGATTATTCCCCTCGAATGGAGGCATTTCCTAGGAATTAATGCATGTTTGGGTGGTGGGAAGCACTTGGTCTCCGGCCTTGTGCACCCAAACCACGCAATAATTCCTAAGAAATGCCTCCTTTTGAGGGGATTAATGCTTACATAATGCACATTTGCACAAATGAAACAGTTAAATCGATGATAGGAAAAAGTGTATGGTTATTAGTACTGCAGTATTGTATGTTTTAAATTATTCAAAATGCTGCTAATTACCGTGAATTTATATATTTAAAATTTTTTTGTACTCTGAGATTTATATTGCAATGGCATAAATTGCTGATCAATAAACAGATTTGATTGATGGTGTCATTACATTTTTTTTTTCACTGAGTAGGTGCACCGGTCCCAGGGGCCGTTTTCAGGCACGAACTGACTTTTAAAACAAAACTGTTTTTTTTTTTTGTTTTGTTTTGTTTTTTTATTTAAAGTTCTTACAGTTGCCATTTATTTTCTTCTGAGGTTTGATGGGGTAACGTGATTAGTTTCTGGGGTAGTCCAAAGTATGTTGTTACTTCCAATTTGACCTTGTCATAGTTGTTTAAGCAGTCTAGTATGCTAAATCGTAATTGTTGTTTACTTCTCATTTAGGTAACCCCGGTTCATTGATGGCTTGCAGAGATATAAAAATATATTTTCTGAAATTTATCTCTCCATAATGTTAGAATTCCTACTTAATTTAAATACATATATTTTCTTTAAATCATTAATAAACTCAGTTTGATGGGCTGAAGGTGGTTAGTTTCTGGGGTAGTCCAAGGTATGTTGTAAATCACCTATGATAGGGTCAAAGTGGAAGCATGCAGCCTAGTATGCGACATACAAAATTGGCGGCCCAGCAGTGAAGATGGCTGAGGTATCCTGTGCCCTACCTTTTCCCACATCAGCAACCTGGGATTGGGAATGAGCTCGTGCCCATGGGGAGAGGGGCAGGGATGCGGGGGGGAGAGAGTAGGATTGGGCTTGCCTTCTCAACCCATGGCTGCCCAGAAGTGGAGGCTTGCGGGAAGCGCCGGCAGTGCAAGAGACACGAAGGGAGGGGCTGTAAACGTGTGTGCCTCCACACGCATGCTTAGACACGCTGCAGCAGGGCTAAAGGGAGAAGAGCAGAAAATGGTTTGTGCAGGCTACATGAAGCCCTGCATGCCTTCCTCAGCCCCATGATGTTGGACGGCCACCTGTCCAAGTCTGGATGTGTGTTATTCTTCTTTGGCAGGGACAGTGGCTATGCGCTTTGGATATGCAGGATGCCTACCTGCACATCCCCATCCACCCTTGCCACCACAAATTCCTCAGGTTTTCATTTCAGGGGGGGCCATTACCAGTTCAAGGCCCTACCATTTGGTCTTTCCTCGGCCCCCCGAGTATTTACCAAATGTCTTTCAGTGGTAGCGGCCCACCTACGTACCGAGGGAGTACTGGTTTTCCCGTACCTGGACGACTGGCTCCTGGCGGCCCTGTCTAGGGAGGAACTCCAATGCTGTCTTTCCCTTACCTGGCAGATTTTCACCAGCCTGGGTATCACCATCGACCAGGCCAAGTCCCATCTGGTTCCTTGCCAAAAACTCCAGTTCGTCTGGGTGATCCTGGACACGACCATCGGCAAAGCCTTTCTGCCAGCGGACAGGGTGGACACCCTTCAGGCTCATGCAAGTCTGTTGTCCAGCCGCAGAAGAGTCCACGCCAGGTCAGTCCTTCGCTTCCTCTGGCTCATGGCGGCTGCTATTCCGACAGTCCCTCGTGCTCAGCTCCATATGAGAATCTCTCAATGGATGCTTTGACCTCAATGGGATCAGACTTTGGATGACCTAGACCAGGATGTTCTGGTCTCCGACCCCATGGTGAGGGACTTGCATTGGTGGATGGTGCAAGAGAACCTTTGCTGGGGAGTTCCGTTCTGTATTGAACCTCCCTCCCAAACATTGACAACAGATGCCTCGGGAGAGGGCTAGGGAGACCATCTAGGGTCTCACAGGACTTAGGGATCTTGGTCCAGACTCGAGCAGACTCTTCATATCACTGTGCTCAAGCTCAGAGCCGTTCTGTATGCTCTCCAAGCTCTGAACTCCTGCATTCTTCCCAGTCATCTAACTATCCAAACGGACAACATGTGCGTAGTCTGGTACATCAACAAGCAGGGAGGAACTCGTTCCTACCCTCTGTGCAGGGAAGCAATGAGAGTTTGGAGTTGGGCAGCTCAGCACAACCTTCACCTGATGGCAGTTCATGTTCCAAGAGTAGACAATATGCTGACAGACCACCTCAGTTGGTTGTCAGCCAAAGCCCACGAATGGGAACTGGATCAAGAGGTCGTAGATGGTAGCTTCCTGTGTTGGGGAACCCCTCGGTTAGACCTGTTCGCATCTCCTCTAAACTCAAAACTTCCCACCTTCTGCTCGCTCGCTCCAGGGCGAAACATTTTTTGGCGGGAAGCTCTGTCTCTCGATTGGAGGGACAGATTTGCCTATGCCTTCCCTCCGATTCCCTTAATTCCAAGGGTCTTACACAAACTCCGCTCAGAAGGAGCCCGGATGATCCTCATCGCTCCATTCTGGCCCAGGCAAGTTTGGTTTTCTCTTCTTCAACATTTTTCAGAGGAACCTCCGCTTCCTCTTCCTCTGTCACAATACTTGCTGACCCAGGATCAGGGGACTCTGGTTCTCCCAGGCCTCAAATCCCTCACTTGCATGCGTGGCTCCTGCAGACGTAGCTCAAGCCCGAGTCGGGGTTTCTCCTCTTGTTGCAGATATTCTGGTAGAGGCTAGGAAGCCTTCCACTAGATCCACATACGCCATGAAATGGAAATGGTTCTCGATCTGGGCCTCTTCCAGGGACTTCGAGTCATTCTCTCGCCCTGTCAGGAGAGTCCTGGACTACATGCGTCATCTCTTTGACCTGGGTCTCAGCCATTTCTCTTTGAAGGTTCACATGGCAATTATATCAGCCTACCACATCCCTTTTGGAGACAGGACTTTTGCACAGTTGGAAGTCTCTAAGACCTTCCTCAGAGGGGTTCTCCACTTGAGACCCCCCATCCGGGTTCCTGCCCCTCCTTTGGATCTGAACTTTGTTCTGGAGAAGCTTACTCTGCCTCCTTTTGAACCGGCAGCTTCAGCGGACCAGTAGTTCCTTTCTTGGAAGACTCTCTTCCTAGTGGCCATTACTTCCGCTCAACAAATTTCTCAGCTTCAGGCCCTGATGTGCAAAATCCCTTATTTGATTTTCCACAAGGAACGTGTGGCTCTGCGCACCAACCCTAAGTTTCTCCCTAAAGTGGTAGCAGAATCTATGCTGAATCAATCCATTGAGCTACCTGCTTTCTTTATGCAACACTCCAATCAAGGGGAGTACCTCTAGCATACTTTGGATGTTCATAGAATACTGAGATACTACACCACTCGGACTAAGGATCTCAGGAAATCTGATCAGCTTTTTGTCTCTTTTTGCTCACAAAAGAGAGGGCAATGCCGTTTCCAAGCAATGCCTATCCAAATGGTTGGCTCACTGTATGACTTTCTGTTATGACAAGTACAACAAGACCCTGCTGGGTCAAATCAGAGGTCACTCCGCCAGAGGAGTAGCTGCCTCTGCGGCTTGTTTCAAGAATGTGCCAGTGGCAGACATCTGCACAGCCGCAACTTGGACTTCTGTCCATTCCTTTACAAAACACTACAGTTTGGACATTGCCTCTCGCCATAGAGCAGGCTTTGGGTTGGCTGTTCTGCTTCTTTCTTAAGACCCTTACAGCCGGAGGTTTTTATTGGTTGGTAGTTTTCCTCCTCTCAAGTGCTTTTCTTTGTTCCAGACTGCTTGGGACTCAGTCCTATATGTAATTGCCTACTGCAAGAGCCCTCTCGAAGTAAGATAGTACAGTTACGTAAGAACTTACCGTAACAGTAGATCTTCGAGAGAGGATCTTGCAGTAGGTAATACCTTCCGGCCCTCCGTCCCCTTAGCTTTTTCAGCTCCTTTTCCAGGAAGGGAAATATCCTCTTCTCTCTCGTCTTGCCTTTTTGGCCTTTGGCGGGAAAGAACTGAAGGGCGGGTGTGGGGGACCGCCCCTTTATAAATTAACGTCACATGACGCGGTCACCTGACGGGGCGTCCCCGCCAGAGACTGCTAGCTAGAAATTTTCCGTGGGGTCCTGACGCCTGCCGGCTTCAGTCCTATATGTGATTATCTACTGCAAGAGCCTCTCTCAAAGATATACTGTTATGGTAAGTTCTTATGTAACTGTACTTTATAGTGGAATTGTCATGATGGGGAAATGAAGAAGTCTTTATGTAATGTTGTTGTTTTTCTTAGATTATGACCTTGAATTTTCAAAATACTAGATCTTACTTTGAGAGGGCTCTTGAGAAGGTACTCACATATAGGACTAAGCCACCAGGCATTAGGACCACATGGAAAACTTCTAGCTAGCAGTGTCTGGTGGGGGACTGCCCTGACATCACGTGAACCAACGTTAGCGTGACGCTGTATAGGGAGTGGTCCGCATGCCTGCCCTCCAGTTCTCCAGCAACAGGAGAGAAGGAGTGGGCTGCTGGAGCTAAAAGCAATTACAGGAGAAAGAATAGAAGAAACCCAGGGGGTAGGTGGGAGGGAAAGCAGTACCTACTGCAAGAGCCTCTATTGAAGATCTACTGTAACGGTAGGTTCCTACGTAACTGTACAGTCTTACTTTGAGAGGTCTCTTGCAGTAGGTACTCACATATAGGACTGAGTCCCAAGCAGTGACCTGTGAAAAGTCTGAGACATGAGAGGTAGGAACGGGTTTGCCGGAAGGAACAGAGTACTCATGATAAGAGTCCCTGTAGAACAGCAAGGCTAAAGCCTGCTCTGCGCCTTGAAGCAATGCCCAAACTGTAATGTTTGGTAAAGGTATGGACAGAACTCCAGGTTGCAGTCACGCAAATGTCTGCAGCTGAAACATTCCTGAAACAAGCAGTAGAAGCAGCCATGCCTCTGGTTGAATGTCCTTTGACCTGCCCCGGAAGGGGTTTGTTGTACTTCTTGTAACAGAAGGTAATGCAGTTTGCCAACCATTTTGATAAACACTGTTTTGAAATGCGGTGCCCTCTCTTTTGGGCACAAAGGAAACAAACAATTGGTCAGTTTTACGGACAGGCTTCGTCAACCTGTTCACGTTGGACCTCGCAGAGGAACGCTGCTACTGTCGATGCCATATTTGAATGAATATACTTGTTTAAAAGTCTATTTTTCTTAAGAATTTTCATTTTATCGTTATTAAGAAATCATTTGTGCATGTCCTCTCCGACGCCTTCAGAATCGCATAAGAACAAGTGCGACTCCTGTGGAACTCGGCTCCCTCACAAGGAGGGCCATTCTCTCTGCCGTCTTTGCCTGGGCCCAGGCCATAAGGTTGAGGAGTGCGAGCACTTCCAGAAGTTTAATTCGGCCACACGCAAACGCCATCTGCAGTCCTTGGAAGCACATCTTTTAAAACAAAAGATGGCTAATATGAGAAGAAGCTGAAGAAACTCAGGCAATCATCGTCCTCTCCAGAGGGCCACCACAGAAAGGACAAGGACAGACATCGGAACCAGGAAGGGTCTCCAGCAATCCCGCCGCCTCCGGCCGGAGTCACTGCCTTTAAGGAAATTTCCCCTCCAGGGGATCAGCCTTCGATGTGCGTCTTGGTGGCTACCAAATGGTCATCGGCCCCCTCGTCCAGCCAAGGCTCAGGCCTGATGGGAGCCTCTGGGGAAAAGGAGGCACCCACCTCCTCTAAGGCCTCAGAGATTGAGAGGTCTAGTGGTATGAGTGGGACTGGTAAGTCGAGTTCTGGCTCCTCTGGTTTTCGCACGGCTACGGCTGCTAAGTCATCTGCCAGCTCCTCCGATGGCTGCACAGCCCAGGATCCTTCGTCAGGCCCCGATAACAGGCCTGACGAAGAAGTGACTGACCAGCTGATGTTGAATATGCTGCTGATGATGGAGATTACTCCGACTTCTCCCTTACCGCCGATTGAGATGGTACCTCAAGCTTCCCCCGTGGAGGACACGGAGGAAGGAGATTGCCCACTGTCGGGGATTTCACCACCCCCTACACCGGAGCCTCAAATGCCTGAGCCACCGTTGGACCAGATGAAGGTCCCTCTGACTCCCTCAGGTCTCTCGGTCCCTCAAGGTCCGCTGTTGGGCCCGATACCTGGACCATCAGGACCCAGGGTTCAGGATCCCCCCTCTGGGACCTATGCACCCCCGACAAGATGTTGTCCAGATCCGCCGATCCCACCGTCAGGGCCAATGCAGGGCCCTTCGGCCCCTGCATCAGGTCCTACGCTAGCACTCTCTGGTCACCCTTTTGGGCAGCCGACACCGGGCTATTCAATGCCCCATTACCCTAAGCCAGGGTACCAGACACCACATTATCCAACGTCGGGTTTTCAAGGGCCGGGTTACCTTCAGTTGGGTTTTAACTACCCTTACTACGGGTACTCGAGCTATGGATTCAGTAATCCACCACCACAACCGCTAGTGGATTTACAAGCAGTCCTCAAATCATGGTGGGCGGAAGCCAAGTCACAGCTCACTTCAGAGCTTGATAAGCACCATCTGCCGACAGCTCCTACGCCAGCCGCAAGGCCTCTTTTTTTCGAACCTACCCCGCCATCCGGCCCTAGGGCCTCGGCGTCGGACAGATGACCGGAGCCATTACCTAATCCACGGCCTTGGTAATTTTCCCATCCATCTGATTTTTCAAGGCCAGTTGACTTAGCTCTTACCACCATCAGTTCACCTGATTGCAGCCAGTCGTCGGACTCGGACAGTGATTTGGTCCACTTCGGCTCCGATTTTGACACTCCTACACTGGAGGACCCCAAACCAAAAGAGTCTCCCAGGTCTCCTTCTGAGAACCCTTCCTTCTTGGAGCTCCTCAGGAAGATCCAAGTGGCATACGATTACCATACAGTTGATCAGGATCTGCAGAGACAGAGATTGGTGGCTCACTTGGATCTATCAGACTCTTCTCCGACCCTCATTCCGCCTTGGATAGAGCCACATGAGGACTAGTCACAACTATCTGGAAACAGCTTTCCTCACTGGCCCCAGTGGCCAGGAAAGCAGACAGGCTTTACCGAACCCCAGACGACAAGGGCTACCTCAGCCTCCACCCGAAGGCTGATTCAGTGGTCATTAGTGCTGCCCATGATAGGTTTGCATAACCTAAACACCTTAGTGCTTCCCCTCCTGATAAGGAGTCTAAGGTTCTTGACCCGTATGGAAAACAGATTTATTCTTCAAACAAGAAGTCTTGCTGTATTCTGACATATGCAGTTAGGTCCTGCCTTTCAACTGCCCCGGAGAACAAAGAGTTGAACTTTTCATGGCCAGCATGGAATGTTCACCGCGAGCTCGGTTGAAGCCCCTGTCTGCTGTTGTTTAAACTCCAACCGTCAGATTCTTTACTCCGCCTCACTGAACAGTCGTTCTGGAGATTTCTCCTTTGCTCAGTTCAAAAAAGTCGGTTGAAGTGTCATTTTTTCGCTCGGTTTCTACCAAATTGCTATTACCGATCAGTCGGGTCAAGTCTCTGTCTGTGGTACCGTGAGTACTAGAAAGGTTTTCTGTGTAGTTTCTGTGTGGAACTTGTAAATTGTGGATCGGTTCGGCTGAACCGATCAGTTTCAGGTAAAAAAGTTTGTGATTTACTTAGAGTGTGGTAACCGGTCCGTATCGGTTCTAAAAAAAACGGATTTTATTACGTTTTTTTCCAAGACCCGTGACACGGTCAGGAACCGATAGGGGAGTCTTGCCTGGCGGATTGCCAAAAAAAGGGTACGTTTTGGTTAGGATTGGCCACATCTGAGAAACCCAAGAAAAAAACTGGGCCCACTGGGTTTCAACACTGCAGTGTGTGTGGGGAAGTCTTTGCCAAGGCTGATCCCCACACCACCTGTGTTTATTGTCTGGGGTTTGACCACCTCGATTCAGACTGCCAAATTTGTAAGAATTTTCCCAAATCTACCCTGGAAAAGAGATTAGGTAGACTGAGGGAAAGGGAGGCCGAGAAGTCCGCTGACCCAGATGGCCAGCCTGGTTCGGTTCCGACTGAACCAGAAGGAGAGCCCTCTGACTAGGGCGATACTTCTTCGGGCAAAAGGAGAGCCGATTCTGAGGAGTTGGTTCCGGTTAAAGGAAAAAGGAAAGATAAATCGTCCGGTGCGGACCCAGAAATTCATATTCCGACCGCCGATGAAATAGCCAAGGCAATAAGGATAGTGCAATCGCTTACTTCGGTTCCGACTGAACCGGCACCATCTGGCAGGAGTTCGGTTCGGTCGGTTCCCCCGGTTCCAGATTACATTTTGGAAGAATTTTATGAACTGGAGGAGGAGGAAGGAGAGTATGAGGATGATGATGATGGTGATTTATGAAAGTCTGGATGTGCCTATTGACTCGGACATCTCCCCAGACAGACCTTCAGGTGTTTCTCCTCCTAGGCTTTCTGAGTCCCCTTCTCACTTTATGTTTGACAAAAAAGTGACTGAGACCCTCCAGCTTCCTGTGGAGGAAGCAGTAGAGGATCAGGAGGAGCCTGATTTTGTTGAGATGGTGGACATCCTAGAGTCCAGGAGACTGTCTGTTCCCCTCCACAAATCCTTTGGGAAACAGACACATAAAATTCTTAAGACTCCTAATTCCATACCTCCTGTGGACAGACGAATGGACAAGAGGTATACTCTTTCAGGCTCAGACACAGAGTTCTTTTCCCAGCAATGCAGCCATGTTGGGGTAGTGCAGGCTGCTGCCTGTGATAAGGCAAATATCCCCTTGGCATCACACCCCCCCAGACAAGGACTCCAGGAAGATTGATGCCATGGCAAAGAAACAGTACATGGCAGCATCTTTGGGACTCAGGCAGGCTAACTATATGGCATACACAGCTAGATACCAGAAGTCCAGGTGGGACACTGTTCTGGCTCTGGCTAAACAGGCCCCTGACCAGCTTGCCAAGGAGCTGGAGCAGCTGGCTGCAGATGGGATTGAGGCATCTAAAGTACAATTTCATGCTGCTGTGGACTCCAGTGCTGTCTCATCAAGAGTCATGGCTACATCTGTGGCTCTTCGGAGGATGGGTTGACTCAGATATACTAGCTTATCACAGGATACCCAGGCTAAGGCCATGGATTTTCCTGTTATTGGTAATTCTCTGTTTGGGGAGCAGACAGAGAACTACATGAAAAAGATGGGTGAGTACAGGACCATTTACAGGAGTGCTCAGGCCAAAGAAAGGCAAGCAACTTCTCAAAGGCAGCAGTCCAGGGGCAGGGGCAGGCCTTTCCAGAGGCCTTTTTACCAAGCTCAGGCCTCCTCTTCTTACTCTCAGAGGGGGTTCTTTAGAGGGAGAGGCAGACGGGGGATGAGCAGGCCTGCATCCACCCCTCAACCTAAAGCCCCTGCCAAGCAGACACCCTGATGGATGTACCCGGGCTGATTCTCCCATACCAGTAGGGGGCAGGCTGGCTTACTTTGTCCAGGACTGGAAGTCTCTAACATCAGACAAGTGGGTCCTGGAAGTAGTAAGCTAGGGACTGGTTCTCAGCTTCAAAAAATTCCCAAGATGAGAACCAGATCCTTTCCACCTGCAAATCCATCAGAGACCCTTGCCTTAGAGGCAGAGGTTTCTTCCCTCCTAGCTCTCAGAGCTATAGAGAGGGTTCCCACCCTACACAAGGGCAAAGGATTGTACTCCAGGTACTTCCTAACCCCCAAAAAGACAGGAGAATGGCGGTGCATCCTGGACCTAAGATATCTGAACAAACACCTTTTAAAACCAAAGTTCAAAATGGTGACTCTGGGAATAATCCTTCCCTCTTTAAGGCCAGGGGACTGCCTAGCCTCCCTGGACCTCAAAGATGCCTTTTTTCACATTCCCATCAGGTGCTCCCACAGAAAGTACCTCAGGTTCGAGTTGCCTTCAGGCCACTATCAATTCAGAGCAATGCCCTTTGGCCTAACATCAGCCCCAAGGGTTTTCACAAAGTGCCTGGCAGTAGTGGTTGCTTTCCTAAGGAAAAAAAAGATCTCCATCTTCCCATACTTAGACAACTGGCTCATAGTAGGTCAGTCTCCAGACCAAGTCAAGTCACATTTGCAAATGACTCAGCAAGTGCTCACTTCCTTAGGATTCCTTCTCAACCTTCCAAAGTCAGTTCTCGAACCAGTACAGCTCCTCACCTTTATAGGGGCAGAGCTGGATACAGTAAAGGCAAGAGCCTTCCTTCCCCTGGAAAGGGCAAGGACCCTTATGGAACTAGCCTCTTCATTCACCCTGCAGGTGTCTCGACCAGCAAGGCATTTCCTTCAGCTTCTGGGCCACATGGCAGCTTCCACAGCAGTGGTCCAAGGAGCAAGATTGCAGATGAGGGACATTTAGTTCCACTTAACAGCCTTCTGGTCCCAAAGAAAGGATTCCCTTACCAAACTAGTCCCAGTGACTCGAACCCTGATCCAGGCCTTGCAATGGTGGCAGGATCAGGACAATTTAAGACAAGGAGTTCCTTTTGTTACTCAGTCTCATTCAGTGATACTCACCACAGATGCTTCCCTGCTGGGCTGGGGAGCCCATCTGGGGGATCTTACCACCCAAGGACTGTGGTCACCTCAGGAATCTCTGCTTCACATCAATATCTTGGAACTCAGAGCAGTGTTTTTGGCACTGCAAGCTTTTTCCAAATCTGTGCAGAACAAGGTGGTCCAGGTCAGAACAGACAACACCACCACCATGTGGTACATCAACAAGCAGAGAGGCACTCAGTCTACGGCCTTGTGCACAGAAGCAATGAAGTTGTGGTCCCTGGCCTATTCCCTGCAAACCTCTCTAATAGTAGTTCACCTCCCAGGGAAGGACAATGTCCTAGCAGATGCTCTCAGCAGAATATCCCAGGGCCATCATGAATGGACCCTAGATCCTCTAGTTTTGAAAGTGATTTTCTCGAGATGGGGCACTCCAGAGATAGATCTTTTTGCAGCCCCAGACAGTCACCAACTTCGTCTCTTTTGTTGCAGACCCCCAGTCTTGGGCTCAGTCCCCCTGGATGCTCTGATGATCCTGAATTGGGAAGGGAAATTTCTGTATGCTTCCCCTTCCCTCTTCTGTTCAAAGTGTTAGTCAAGATAAGGTCACAACCATGCAAAGTGATTCTGATTGCTCCAGACTGGGCCAGACAGCCCTGGTATCCCCTGTTGCTGTCCCTAGCAGTCTACCTTCCCCTGTCTCTTCCCAGGAATTACAACCTGTTGACATCCTCTCAGGGGAGGATTTGGTACCCGAATCTTCAGTCTCTCAATCTCAAGGCATGGCTCTTGAAGAGTTAGAGTTTGCTGATCTGCATCTTTCCCAAGGGGTTCTGGATATTGTTAAGGCTTCTCGAAAGCCTTCCACCAGAAAGACTTACAACTCCAAATGGAAAAGATTCAGCATTTGGTGTTCTAAGAAAAATATTTCTCCTGATTCTGCTGAGTTGCCTACGGTTCTGGACTGTATGGTCCATCTTAATGGCCTAGGCCTTAGGCCAGCTACCCTTAAAGTACGTTTGGCAGCTGTTTCTGTTTTCCTGTCAGTAGGCAAGCCATCCCCTCTGTCAGCCCATCCTGTGTTTTGTAAGTTCTTCAAGGGATTGCTTCACACCAATCCCCCCCTTTAGGGATCCTGCTCCTGCTTGGGACCTTAATTTTTGCATTGCTCAGCTTATGCAACCCCCCTTTGAGCCTTTGTCCTCTGCAGAGCTTAAGTACTTGACTTGGAAAACTGTGTTTTTGGTGGCCATTACCTCTGTCAGGTGTATCAGTGAATTGCAAGCCCTGTCAGTGGAACCTGATTTCATCTCTTTCCATAGAGATAAACTGGTCCTAAGAACTAACAAAGTTTTTGCCTAAAGTGGATTAAGATTTCCACCTCAACCAGTCTATGTCTCTCCCTGTTTTCTTCACTGACCATTCCTCCTCTGGAGAGAGGAGACTACACAGCTTAGATGTTAAAAGGGCCCTGAGCTACTACATAGAGCACTCCAAGGGTAACAGGTTTGAATCCCTCCAGTTGTTCCTCACGTATGGAGAGGTTGGTAAGGGCAAACCTGCCACTAAGAGATCTATTGTCAGGTGGATTGTTTCTTGTATACAATTCTGCTATGAGAAACTGGGTAGAACTCCACCCTCAGGCCTGAGGGCTTATTCCACTAGAGGTACAGCTGCTCCCTGGCTGCTGCCAGGGATATTCCTCTATTAGAAATTTGTCACACAGCCACCTGGAAAACAGTCCATATATTCACCAAGCATTACTCTCTGGATATCCAGGCTAGGAGTGATGCTCGGTTTGCCACAGCAGTACTTCAGAGCCTGTTTCTAAAGTAGGTTCTGTCCCTCCTCCTTGGAGGTACTGCTTGGTAGTCTGCATATGTCAGAATACAGCAAGACTTCATGTTGTTTGAAGAAGAAATTACTCACCTTTGTAATGTTGTTTCTTCTAATGGAGTCTTGCTGTATTCTGACCTCCCCCCGCCTCCCCTCTGAGAACCTAGTTTTTGGGATGTGGGTGGGCAGGAGCAGTGTTGGCACCCTAGTGGTGTCACTTTTTCCCCCTCTTTTATTTTGGGTGAGTGATTGTGTTTTGGGATGTGTTTTGTTTTTGGGTTTCCTGACTTGAGTCTTCTTTTTGAAACCAAAAACCCTTTTACATAGATATAGTTGCCAGTTGGCTAGTTTTGAGTTTTACAGTTTCCACACAGAACTTCTAGTGAGTATTGCTCGTAAAGAGCTGATGGTTGGAGTTTAAACAGCAGCAGACAGGGGCTTCAACTGAGCTCGCGGTGAACATTCCATGCTGGCCATGGAAAGTTTAACTCTTTGTTCTCTGGGGCAGTTGAAAGGCAGGACCTAACTGCATATGTCAAAATACAGCAAGACTCCATTAGAAGAAACAACATTACTAAGGTGAGTAATTTTTTTCTCCTTCCACTCTGGGAATCAGAGCCTTAAATTACATCACCCATATGGGGAACTACCAGAAATCAGTGTTAGGTCAGTTAGAGTCCAAAGTGGACTCTCTCCAAGACTCGTCCCTGAGAGAGGAAATGGCAGATCTAACCAGGTCAGCTAGATCTGCATGCAGACATATGTTATGAGCCACCTATGGTGCAGTTGATGCTGCAGGAACAGGCTCAGCATCAGCCATTAGCCTTAGACGTCATGCATGGCTTAGGTTCTCAGGCCTGGCACCAGAGGTCCAGACAGCCATACATGATGCCCCCTTTAGGGGGTCAGTCCTTTTTGGAGGAGATATCAAGGTCATAATTACTGATCTCCAGGATAAGGGCAAAGCTTTGCGCTTTGTACAGTTTATGTACAAACCACCCCAGAAACCAAGGCAGCCATTTCGGAGGCAGCAACGTCACCAACAAAGATAAAATCAGAACAGACGTCAAAACAAACGTCATGCACCTTTGGCTGGTAGAGCTTCCCCAGCCAAATCCCACAAGGCCTCGGGTGCCGCAGCCTCCTCCATGCCCACCGACTCCTGACTCCTTAATCATCCTGCCTCCACTGGTCTGCACCCCAGAGGAGCTGGTACGGGGAAGATTCTCCCATCACCTATAGAATGGGCGAAAATAACAGCAGACTCATGGGTGCTACAAATGGTGGCAATAGGCCCACACAATAGAATTCATAGAGAAACCTCCAACAAACCCTCCAGATCACTCATTCTACCCACCTCATCACATACCCTTGGTAAGAGAGGAAATAAACTCCCTGCTGGCAAAAGAAGCAATAGAGCCAGTCCCCAAAAAACATCAAGGGAAAGGCTACTGCTCGCACTTCTTCCTGGTACCCAAGAAGACAAGTGACCTCAGGCCAGGGGTCTATCTTAACATTGTTTTACTAGCCCAAACACTAGTGCAAACTGACCAGGGCTAGTGCAGCTAACTCTCTACTTGCCCGTCTTGACTAGTGCAGATTTTCATGGCTGTTAATGAAATTAAAAAAGTCTCTACTTTAGCATTCTCTAATCCTCATGCTAATCTCTCTCAATGTTCCAGATGGCCAGGTGTGATTAACAGCTCATTAAGAGCTGCAATTATCTGGCAGTTCAAGAGAGGGATCCCACAAAAGACTCAATGTGAGTCATTATCACTCCACTGCTAAAACTTTCAGCTAGTGTCCAGGGTGTGATCAAGGGTAGAGTGCTTGTTAAGTCACTAGGTTCCAGTTTTCTGAATGTA
Organism: Neoceratodus forsteri; assembly: GCA_016271365.2. Lineage (NCBI taxonomy): Eukaryota > Metazoa > Chordata > Ceratodontiformes > Ceratodontidae > Neoceratodus > Neoceratodus forsteri. The sequence continues at coordinate 765,991,942 of CM028131.1, read as the reverse complement.
TCTATGTCTAACAATTTGTCCAATATTATTAAGACCAGTGCCCCTTATTTCTCTATATTTTGAGTGTTTGTATCCAACATTTCAGTGACAAAACGCAAAGAGGTATACAGGATTGGCCCTGCAGGTGGTGGGTTTTATTGTAGCTTCACCATAACTTCTCTCTCCCCTCCAAATCTCTCAACTCTGTTCTTTCCCTGGACACCACTGCAGACCAGACTTTGAAGTGACCATCCATAGATCCATAGCTGCCATTACTGGCAAGTGTAGAGGTCCCAGCTCTTCTAAATGGACCATGCCAGCATCACCATCCATACAATTCCACCCGTATCTCACTCAGCATGTCCTTTCAGCCTAAAAACAAAGCTTTGGATCATGTATGGTACAAAAATAAACCTTGATAAAAATATATAATTTGAAACCTTGAAATAGGCATTCCTGGGGTGCATAGATCATCCTGTACAGAAACAGAGATAGTATAGCATTATGCCTGTGTACTGTTTCCCCTGGGCTGATGAAAGGACAATGTTAAAGAAAAACCTGTTATTGTTGGGGCAGAGCATATTAAAATCAATGCTTTTACAAATAAAAATGTCATAGTTTTCTATTTCCCAAGCCCCTTAGGGTTGTCTAGCCCCCACCGTAAAGAAACCTTAGGCCCTGTCCACACTGCCTTCTCGGTAACATTACAGAGTGGCTAAACCATTACAGGGTTTTGTTAAAACGGTTCGCGTCCGCATCTGTAATGTTACCGCTACGGTTTTTGGATCCAATCTCAAGACCTGTTCGGAGGTAGTCTTGAGATCGGAATGAGAACTGTTACACAGTTGATAACGGTTTGCTTACCAGTGCGGATGCTCGTCTAGCTTGTGAAACAGTTCTACTTGCTACCAGAATGCCGCAAAACATAAAATACCGTTCTTAAAACTGGTAGCAAACCTGGATAATTTTCATAAATGTGGACACAATAGCACCAGCTCATAACATTTTCAAAAACGTTACTGTCACAGTATGGATGCATCGTAACGGTAAGGGCAGTAACGTTTTTGAGAACGTTACAGCACACCATGTTGTAGTGTGGACAGGGCCTTAGATGTGCTCCTGGCTCACTTGAGACTGTACAAAAACTTTCAGAAGTGCAGGTCTCCAGTTGACACTAGGATGGGGGCTGAGAGTGTCTTTCTCTGCCTGACTCTGTTCATTGCCCTGTGGATAGTGGCGACAGTGTGGGGAGGCGCATGACGATGTCAGCTATTGTGTGCACAGAGCTAGGACTGCTTGATTGAACATTTGCTGTTGTGATGTCCTCTCTCTGTTTGGTGTGGGGGGGCAGAAAGAGGAAGAGGGAGGCCATGGTACAAAACAGTGGGGGGGCTCACTGTCTGTGATGGCACTGTAGTCTTTTTTTTCTGCTGTGGAGCTGGAAGCAATGGGGGAGCAGGATAAATGTGCAATAATCAGAGTATTTCTTGGCTCTGCATTGTTTCCTGTATAAGTGATAAAAATTTACCATTGTAATTAAGGGCTAGTGCAACCATCTGCAGGCTAGTGCAACCATCTGCAGGCTAGTGCAATTTTGAATCAACTTGCCCTGCTGGCTAGTGCAAAAAAAAGGTTGACCCCTGCCTCAGACCCATTCTCGATCTGAGCTCTCTGAACCTCTTTGTGGAATACAAGAGGTTCAGAATGTTGTCTCTTCCCAGCCTACTTCCTCTATTACAGAAGGGTCATTGGCTCTGTGCTCTGGATATGCAGGATGCCTACCTGCATATCCTGATTTGTCCACCACACCACAAATTCCTCCGTTTTTGTTTTCAGGGGGAGCATTTTCAATTTAAAGCCTTCCCCTTTGGCCTTTCATCAGCACCCAGGGTGTTCACGAAGTGCCTAGTGGTGGTGGCAGCCTTTTTACGCACACAGGGAGTCCAAGTATTCCCATATTTGGATGATTGGCTGATTTCAGCATGGTCGAGAGTTGCCTTAGCCAATTCTTTGGCCCTTACCCTGGACATTTTTCAAATGGTGGGCATCACAGTCAGTTATGCCAAATCCCACCTTGTTCGTACCCAACAAATCCAATTTATTGGAGCAGTGTTGGACACAGTCCAGGGCAAGGCATTCCTACTGCAGGACAGGATGGCAACATTACAGCAACAGGTACGCCTGGTAACATCACAGAGGAGGACACCAGCCTTGTCAGTCCTTCTGCCATTTGGGCTCATGGCTGCGGCCATCCCTTCAGTCCCCTTAGCCAGACTACACATAAGATTCTGTCAATGGACCCTCAGAGTGCAGTGGGACCAGAGATCAGACAATTTAAACCACAAGTTCCTAGTCTCAGACCCGATGGCCCAGGACCTTTTGTGGTGGCAAAACCAGGACAACCTCTCCAGGGGTGTCCCATTCCACTTACACAAACCCTGATGATGGATGCCTTAGGCCTGGGATGAGGAGCGCACTTAGGAAACCACAGGACACAGGGTCCCACACCGAACTGTCCCTTCATATCAATGTACTCGAGATGAGAGCAGTGTTGAATGCCCTGAAGGCTTTCCAGCACCTCATCCATCCGGGTCATCTCATGATCCAGAGAGACATGTGTGTAGTCTGGTACACGAACAAACAGGGTGGAACCCACTTTTATCCCCTTTGTTGGGAAGCGATGAGAGTGTGGTACTGGGCAACCAACCACATCCTTCATTTGATGGCAGTCCACGTGTCAGGCATCCAAAATGTCCTGACAGATGCACTCAGCCGCCCACAAGCCAGGGCACACGAGTGGGAGCTCAGACAGTCGGTGATGGACAACATCTTCAGAAGGTGTGGAAGGCCACTAATAGACCTGTTTGCCTCCCCACTCAGTGCAAAACTGCCAATCTTCTGCTCACTCGCTCCAGAGCGTGGTGTGTCCTGGCAAGATGCGCTGTCTCTATGCTGGAGGGGGAGATTTGTGTACGCCTTCCCTCCACTTCCATTGATTCAGAGAGTGCTAATGAAACTCCAGGCAGAAGGAGCATGAATGAATCTCGTTGCTTCCTTCTGGCCGAGACAGATATGGTTCTCTCTACTGCAACAGCTGTCAATGGAACCTCCGTTTCCACTCCCAGTCTCTTAGGATCTCTTGACACAGGAACAGGAGACCCTGGTACGTCCAGGTATCAAGTCCCTTCATCTGCATGCATGGCACCTACTGACATAGCTGTCACAGTATGGTTTTCAATCAGGTAGATCATGTCATACTAACTTAATAAATTTCTTTGAACCTGTTAGTGATGCTTTGGATCAGGGTATTCCAGTGGATGTCTTATATCTGGATTTGAAAAAGCTTTTGACTCTGTATCACATAAAGTCTTAATCGAATGTTTAATAAATATGGAGTTTAATAAACATATTGTTGATTGGATTTTGCAATGGTTAACTGATAGAAGACTGCAGGTTACCCTGCGTGGGTATACATCTACTTGGACTGAGGTTACGAGTAGTGTACCGCAGGGTTCAGTCCTGGCTCCAGTTTTATTTAATTTATTAATAGCTAGTATGAGCTCTAGGGATGGAATTTGGCTAACAAAGTATGCAGATGATGCTAAGTTGGGAAGAACTGATAATAATATGAATTATGTCTTAAAATTACAGGATAATCTGAATCTAATTTCAGACTGGGCTACTACACATAAACTGAATTTTAATTATGCTAAATGTAAAATTATGCATTTTGGGGAAAAACAATATGTGCGTCAATTATTCTATTAATAATCAACTATTAAGTAAAACCAGTTCTGAAAATGATTTGGGGGTTATTATTTCGAATAATTTAAAATTATCTGAAAATTTAAATATTACGGTTAAAAAATGTGGCCACTTCACTAACTGTATACTGAAAAATATAAAAAGTAGGGAGCCAACTGTATTACTTCCATTATATACCAGCATTGTTAGATCTAATTTTGATTATTGTTCCTCATTTAGTGCTCCAACTCTAATTCGTGACGGACAATCTAGGGAAAGAATTCAAAGAAGATTTACTAAGCACATCACTGGCATGTGCTCTTTATCTTATGATGAAAGATTAAAAAAGTTAAATCTTTATACTATGGAATATCGTTGCTTGAGAGGAGACCTTTGTTTGCCCTTTAGAGCCATGAAGGATGAATTTTTGTTTGAAGCCATTTATCTGAATTGGCATCCAACTGCTTGTTTTACTAGATCATATAATTTAAAATTGAAGGTCATTACAAATAGAACATCAAAGAGAAATAACTTTTTTACACAGAGGATAATCCCGATATGGAATTCCCTTCCACATGAAGTTGTGCATTGTGATAATTTAACTCAATTTAAATTAAAGCTTGAGTCATACATGAATGACCTAAAATATGAAGTCCACCTAGCTTAGGTGGTGTGATCAAAATGGGCATGTCCTTCGATCATGTAATTTACCTATGAACCTATAGCTGCTGCACATTTTGTGGTTTCCCCGAGGGTAGCACAAATGCTGGTGGAGGCCAGAAAGCCCTCCACCAGAGTTACTTATGCCATGAAATGGAAAAAGTTTTCAATATGAGCAGACTCGAAGGGGCTAGAACCTTTCTCCTGTTCAGTCACTCAGGTCTTAGATTACATGCTACATCTTTACGATCTAGGTCTCAATTACTCGACTTTGAAAGTCCACTTATCTGCCATTTCTGCCTACCACATTCCTGTGGGAAGCAAGACTCTGGCCCAGCTGGAGGTATCCAAAACTTTCTTAAAGGGATTCTCCATTTAAAACCACCAGTACAGAGCCCTGCTCCACCCTGGGACTTGAATTTCATACAAGAGAAACTCACTCTGCCTCCTTTCGAGCCTGCAGCGAGTTCTGACATGCGCTACCTTTCCTGGAAAGTGCTCTTTCTAGTGGCCATCACTTCAGCTCAAAGGATTTCCGAGCTTCAGGCCCTAATGTGTAAGGTACCTTACTTGATTTTTCACAGAGACCAGGCGGCTCTACAAACCAATCCGAAGTTCTTACCTAAGGTGGTATCAGAATCCACCTTGAACCATTCACTTGACTTGCCAGTGTACTACCCCGGAGCACTCCAGCCAGGATGAAGCACTTCTGCACACTCTGGATGTACACAGAATTCTTCGGTACTACACGAGCAGGATGAAGCCTGTCCATAAAACTGACCAATTGTTTGTTTCCTTTGCCCTCAAAAGGGAGGGCGCTGCTGTTTCAAAACAGTGTTTGTCCAAAATGGTTGGCAAACTGCATTACCTTCTGTTACAAGAAGTGCAACAAACCCCTTCCGGGGCAGGTCAAAGGACATTCAGCCAGAGGCATGGCTGCTTCTGCTGCTTGTTTCAGGAATGTTTCAGCCACAGACATTTGTGCAGCTGCAACCTGGAGTTCTGCCCATACCTTTACCAAACATTACAGTTTGGACATTGCTTCAAGGCGCAGAGCGGGCTGTGGCCTTGCTGTTCTACAGAGACTCTTATCATGAGTACCCTGTTCATTCCAGCAAACCCGTTCCTACCTCCCATGTCTCAGACTTGTCTCTGGTCACTGCTTGGGACTCAGTCCTATATGTGAGTACCTACTGCAAGAGCCCTCTCTAAGTAATATAGTACAGTTACAGAAAAACTTACCGTAACAGTAGATCTTCGAGAGAGGCTCTTGCAGTAGGTACTCCTTTCCCTCCCACCTACCCCCTGGGTTTCTTCTATTCTTTCTCCTGTAATAGCTTTTAGCTCTAGGAGCCCACTCTTTCTCTCTTGTCACACCTTTCTAGGTCTCCAGTGGGAGAACTGGAGGGCAGCCGTGGGGTCCCTACCTATCTAGTGCCACGCTGACATCGGTCACATGATGATGGTGGCAGTCCCCCGCCAGACACTGCTAGCTAGAAGTTTTCCGTGTGATCCTAATGCCTGGCAGCTTAGTTCTATATGTGAGTACCTACTGCAAGAGCCTCTCTCGGAGCTCTACTGTTACGGTAAGTTCTTACATAACTGTACTTTTTTATTGCTCCTGCATATGTATAGCAGGAGTCATTTATGAAATGTGACCCAAAACATTGTTTGGTGGAGTGACTGCGAAAACAGGTTTTGGAGGGATATTTGATAATGACAACTGCCATGTTCATTTGATGGGAATAAAGAACATGAGTGTGTTAAAAATGTGGGTTCAAAAAGTAAACATATGGCAGTGTTATGCGTAAATGATAGAAAATGTTGTTTGTTGAGCCGGCCCGGTGGCGCTGAGGGTGGCGCTGGACGCCACACCTCGCTCCACGCTGGCGACCCGGGTTGAGGCAGACTCTGTCACTGGTGGAGTCGGCTGGGGGATGCGGCTTGGCGTCCCGACAACTCTCCGTCTCCAGGGAGGGTCGGGTGGGAGGTCAATGCCCACCACTCTTGTGCGACTCCGGGTGGAGGCTTGGTGAAATGCAAGCTCCCAGTAGAAGGGAGATGGGCGGCCCAGACACGCAGCAGATGTCGACGTCTAGCGCCTTGACATCAAGGGCTAACGCTGCGTGGGGGAGGAGAAAAAGTGGAAAAAACTCCTGTCGGCTCCGGGAAGACAGGCTTCCTGGGACATGCCTCCGATGTACCACTGCTCGCTGACTATCTCCAGACCTGACGAAAGTTAGATTTACGGGGGTCCGCCCCACCTCATCCCCGCTCTGGGGGCAAGCCGAAGCTACATGGGGGACTGGGAGGTAAGTATCGGTGAGCAGGTGGTAGGAGGATGACCCCTTGGATGCCCTGAAGGGTTGGGGCTGACAGGTAGTAGGAGGGGAAAAAGTACGATTAAAAAAAAAAAAAAAAAAGATGTTGTTTGTTCATAACTTTTTATTTTCAATTTTGATACCAAATGTTCAACAGTCTTTTTTATTACACAACCTTATGAATATGACAGTACTCACTGATGAAATCCTGTCCAAAATGTCATTTTTCGGCACAAGTGTGGAAATACATTTTGGGCAAGATATGAAAAATGACATGCCGTGTTCATGAGGTAGGGCACAAAAATGGTTATATTGGAAGTGTGGGGTCAAAACCTGGTAAAATAGCAAAGTCAGGAGTAAACATTGAAGAATTTTAGTGTTTCCTCATAACTGTGTTGCCTTTTTTTTTAACTTTCTTTATGCCTCCCTGGCTGATGGTGATATACTCCATATCTGCCCCTTAGTGTCCTGACCACTTCAGTTCCCCCCCATCCAGGATTTACTGGGAGACTGTAGTAACCCATACGGTGGGCCTCTTGAGATTTTGACCCCAGATTTTCAACGTTGTCTTTTTATTTCCCCACCTTACAATCAAAACAGGTGAAATGTTTTAAATCCTGTCCGAAAGGTGATTTCATGAGGCATCTGCAAAAATATGTTTCTGAAAGAATTTAAAAAACTTCCATCTGCCTTATTCGTGAGGTGGGTAAACAAAAGGCTGTGTTGCAAACATGGAGTATAATCTGGAAAAATAGCAAAGCTATGAATAAACGTTGAATAATTTCCGGGTGTATGTGTGTGACTGGGTGCAGGGGGGTTGGGGGTGAGGGCATGTGGGGCAGAAGTCATCACTGGGCAGTTTTCTTCTTTTCAGGTTTGGGGCACAATTGGGAGGTGGGTGAGCTATGATAGTGGGTTGGACTGTTGTTAGAGACCAGGACTGGGGAAGTGATCAGGAGGTGGGTGGGCTATCACAGTGAGTGGGACTGCTGTTAGAGACTGGGACTAGGGAAGTGAGAGGGAGATGGACAGGCTATGGCAGTAGTTGGGATTGTTTTTAGGGACCAGGAGTGGGGAAACAATCAAGAAGTAAGTGGGCTACGGCAATGGGTGGGATTGTTGTTAGAGACTGGGACTGGGGAAGTGGCCGGGAGGTGGGCAAGCTATAGCATTGGGTGGGGTTGTTGTTAGAGACCGGGACTTGTATTGCAGTGGGTGGGATTGTTGCTAGAGACTGGTACCAGGGAAGTGTTTGGGAGTTGGGCAGGCTGTGGCAGTGGATAGGAATTTTTGTTTACAGAATGGGACTGGGAAAGTGATCAGATTGGAGGGAGGATGAGAGGTAGACTATTTGTGACACCGCTCAGCTGGCTGCTGGGCAGCATCTTGTAAGTGAAAGGATGCAGCTACACTCTGATAGTAAAGTTTCTGCCCAACAGCCAGGCTGAACACCATCACTAGCAGCCTGCTGCTCATTGGGCTGTAGGTGATGAGCTTCCTGCAGCCTGAGCTGCACTGGATGCTGTACTGGCACACATCTGCAGCCCTTACTCTCCTGAGTAGCAACAAGATGTTTGCTTTGTTCTGTGCATGGAAGCAAACATAAAAAGGAGTCATACAAGATGATTAAATTGCAAGACAGCAGCAAAAGCAAACAGGTCTGCAGAGACAAACTTACAGAGTGCAAACAGAGAATTGGGGGCAAAACAAATGACAGAAGAACAGACTGCATAAACTCAAATCCAGTAACAACAATTTCTATAGATATTTTACTGAGAAGAAAAAAACAGCAGCTCTTGAACCACTGAAGAATCAGGAAATTGATTACATAATAAGCAAGGGTGGAACAGATAACTGAATGCTTAATTAAGAATTCTGCATCAGTATTCACAGAAGAATGAGGTGGAATAATATCAGATAGTGAAAACTTGTTCACAGGAAGGCAACAGAATACACTTAAGGACATTTGTGTGACACGTGGAAGGGTTGAAAGAATGCTGAAGATGGTAAACATGGACAAGTCAATAGGGCCTGATGAAATGCACCTAAAATTCCCTAAGAACCTATCTAAGGAACTACCTATCCCATTTGGAGTAATATTCAGTAAGTTACTGAGAACAGCATGTGTGCCTGCTGATAGGAAGGTGTTATCGGTATTTAAAAAGACTCCGTGGCTGAACTGGAAACTATGCCAGTTGGCTTATCCTCAGTACCAGGAAAGGGTACCTAAACAAGCAGTTTTTTAAAACTACAAACTACAAAATCTGGCTTCATAGCAAGGTGAAGTAAAGGCTGCTGTTTACATTTATGCTAAAACTGCATTTATGTAAATAACAAAAATGCAGTTTCACAGTTTTTGAAAGATGTAAACATCTGCCTTTCACTTTCAGAAAACAGCCTTGGTTTCTCCCTAAGATGTCTGCCAAGCGTGTTAAGTGATGAGTCATGATGACATCATCGGAGCCAGAGACAGAGATCCACATATATTTCTATAGTGCTAACTAGTTCTTCTTTCCCTCTTTATTTTGAATTGTTGTACCACAATAATCAACACCATGTATTAACTCATGGATTATTTTGATCAGTACACATGTTAGACTAAGATTTTGTTCATTTTGTTTATTTTAACTTGTGGAAAATGTTTTGCAATCTAGCTGAACTTTTCTTTGGCAAATTGCATTACAGTACAACACTTCAAATACCTGATGATCTAGTGGTTATATGATGCACTGAATTTTGTTTTTTTGTTAACCAGGAGAGACACACTAAGCTGAAAGCTTGTTTACAGGTGTGGCCTGGGAGCACAAGGAAGTTTTAGTGACTTGCTCAGGGTCACACAGCAAAGTACCGGTCTTGTTCAGTTCCAAAGCTCATGCTCTCTTGTTAATCCACAAATAAGGCTTTCTTTTTCCATGTGAACCCCCTGCACCTAGCCTGCCGTCTGTTGAACACCCCACCATCCATACCCTGTCCTTAGTACTGCCTGGGGCCACATATAAGCTTGCGGTCTCATGATAAGAATTATCATACCTCAGATTGTAATCTTGTACCTCAGAGAGTTGTGCACACCTATACCGATATGCATCATCAGCTGGCACTGTTAAAAAATGCCTCCAAAATCACTCTCCAGTCCACATTCTCAATGCTTGACTTCTGCTCCCACAGTAAATACTGAGTGGATCACCACCCTTCTGCACAGTGAAGGTAGTATGTACAGTTCCCTGTTGTATTTTTTTCCCACCTCAATACATATAAACATAGAAACATAGACTTTGACGGCGGATAAGGACCGCTTGGCCCACCTAGTCTTCCCATTTCCCTACCTAGAGGATAAGCTGCAGATCCTATTGAACCAACAGCCTATTTCTTCCTACCCCCCACAAAAATTGCCTTATGTCTGTCATATGCATTCTTGAATTCTCCCACATTCTCATTAATCAACAACTTGGTCTTCCTGGAGGGCCAAGCAATAAGCATCATGACCCACCAGAAAAACTGCTGTTCATGCCCTCATAAGGGCTGCACTTACAATGGATAACAATATTATTAGTAGGAGAGGCATACTAATACCTTGAACGAATCCACCTGACTTCCAGTGTAAGTCTACTCCTTTATCTGTGATCTGCAGAACCCCGCAGGACAGTTCCCAGCAATTCTTCTCCAATACTTTTCTGTGTTGTATTCCACAATGCGAGTTGGCTGGCTACCACCCTTCCAAATCTTAAATGAGCTATACACAACTCCCTCAGTACTGTCCTAACAAACGTCAACATCCCCGACCCAAGGGTAATCTCCCTACAATGAATTCAAGTAACAGTTTAGGTGCAGCCCTGCCACTCTGAGAATTTGTCATCGCTGGCTACTCTCATCCATGGTCGGGTAGTGATCACGATGCTGGCAGCCCCACATTTCAGACCTCACAGTGATCTGCTTAGCGTCCTCCTTCATGTCTTCAACTAACCTGAATATAGCTGTACCCGGCTGGAATGGCTTCTTCAGTTCCTCTCTGACATTTATTTTCTCACCTGCTCTCCACACCAAAAACTGGTGAGTTCACTACCCTTCCGCATCATGAATGTGTTTAATACAGTCTCCCATTTTATATTTACATATTAATAAGCATGATCTTCTGGTAAGCCAGGCTGATGGCAGCATGGCACAAGTGGAAAAATAGGCTTTCCTACCCATATAAGCTCTAAGCCACCTATGATTAGGCACTATCATATGATGTGCTTAATGATGTGCACACCCATCATTTAATAGTGCCTAATTAAAGGTAGCCTAGATCCTTTAAGGATAGGAAAGCCCATCATTCCCCTTGTTCCATGCTGCTATGAGCCTGACTTACTGGAAAGATATGTTTATATTTGATATGTCAAAATAAAATGGGGACTGTACTACTTGCAATCGTGATGCAGAAGGGTGATGAGCTCACCAGTTTTCGGTGTAAAGAGGAATAGTGAAGAATGAATACCAGAGTGGGACTAAGAGGGCCACTCTTGCAAGGTACTGCTATGTTCAGGGAAGGGGGTAGACAGAAGGAGAGAAATATGAGCAAATTACTGTGAGAAATAAGATGTGGGGCTGCCAGCACCTTGATCACTACCTGACCCTGTTGTCCTGGCCAACATTCCCCTTCCCATAAAACCAGTTCATGCAATTGTCCAAGGCTGTGTGTGGATATTAATGTAGGAAATGGCTGCCACTACACGTTCAGTCACTTCACTACAAGTCTAGTATTGATTGTAAAGCACTTTGGGATACAATGTGTATGAAAACCACTATATAAATGCTGATTCTTATTATTATTTCCCATGGAAAAAGAAGACAAGACAAGCATATATTTGAGTTTTGAGAAAGTATGAACTGTAACATTGTGCTGCATAAGAACTTTGCTACAAAAAAGTGGTGGTTCTAGGGGGTGGTGAAGGGTGTGGCTGCAACCCCCCCTCCCAACATAGTAACGTACTTGCTTGCTTGCTGCTGCTGCATTTCACTTTGTTGAAGAAGTCTGATTTATTGACTGTACAGATGTTTACATTCAAACTATGGATTACATTTGTAGGTTCTGTCAAAAATGTACTAGAAAAGAATAATAGGAAATATAAAGGTTTAATAAAAATGTTAAAAAGTGCATATTAAGTATGCACACCACCCCAGCACCCCCATTGTAGCATCCTGGATCCACCATAACCACTAGACCACCAGGTTATTCAAGATTTGTACTGCACTGTGGTTTGCCACAGAGAAAATCGGTTGGATTAAAACACATTTTCAACATGTTAAAGTAAACAAAACGAATAGAACCATAGCCTAACAGGTGCATTATACAAAATAATGCACATGGTTTTGACCATTTGGGTGAAACAGTTCTATACAAAGGGAAAAAAGAACTAGTTAGCACTATAGAGAGCCATATAGCTCTCTGACTTTGGCTCCAATTATGTCATCACATAACACATTTGGCGGCCATTTTAGGAAGCAGGTAAGACAGTTTTTTTGAAATTGGAAGGCTGATTTTACAATTTTAAAATGCCCTGGAACAACATTTAGGTAAATTATATAAATGTAGTTTTAGCTCAGCCTTTCCTTTGGTCACCTACAGAGTCAGATTTTTGAATAGTTTGTTGTCAGAATGTTGTTTAGGTATCCTTTAAGAGGATCATCAACAGAATTGTTAAAACAGAAAACAGATATCATGAACACAGTGGCCCAGTATGGGTTCTGAAAAGGGAAATTGTGTCAGATGAATATCTAGAGAATGATGTACTGGCCACTGTGTGTTATGAAGTTTTTTTGCACACTTGAGGCGTGTGATGACCCTTAAGCCTTGAGAGTGAAGCTCAGAAGGTTTACTTGGTCACTGAGGGTGTGTTTAAAAAAAACAAACTCGTAAGCAGTCACTTACATTTTATTTTTTGTAATTGTCTGCAGGGAGATGAGCATAAAAATCCAGTTTCCCAACAGGGAAAGTGAAGTACGAGTGCTTCAAATGCCATAGTAACTGGGTATGACATCATACATAGCAATTATGGTGCTTGATCACACTGATAAACAGTGAGATAAAGGGGGTCGCCAGTTATTATTCGATAATGCCCCCAGAGTACTTGATAAGAAGAAACCTGAACATGTTGTGTAAGTAAGTAAATTGTTATAAAGTGCCCCCATCCTAAAGGCTCAATAACCTAGGCATAGCTGATTATGTAATGCAGTGGATTGCAGGACAGGAAACAGGATTATAATAAATAGGGGATATTCCATGGGGCATACAGAAATAAGCTTTTTATTCACTCTGGAATGTTGCCAACATTGCTACCTAGCAGTGAATGGCAGAGCAAAGCAGATCTCTGAGTTCTAGGTCAGCATTGTTGGCAGCATTCCATGGTGAATAAAACGCTTATTCCTGAATGTCCTGTGGAATGTCCTATTTATACCGTGGACCACTGACTGCTAGTGTGATGAGGCTGCACTGAAAATAACATGAGCTGTGCTGGAAATAACATGTTATTCATCTCGGGTGAATAAGCAAAAATAACACTTTTTATTCTCTAGTTTTATTCATTCCTCCCATTGTATACTGTAAATGGTAATGTATACACATGGAAACAAGTGACCAGTGGAGTCCTGCCAGGTTATGTGCTGGAGCTGACATTAGTCAATGTATGCTGGAGCTGACAGTCAATATTCGTACCTGTATACAAAGAGGTGAAGATTATCTTAACCTCTTAGGATCCTGTACTTCACTCTTGCATATTTTTTTTAATTGAGTTTATTTCATAATTTGAGCAAAAGAAAGACAAAGACAGTAATCAAACACGACAACATGCATATCATGCTGGATCACACATCCCCCACCCTCCCCAGCAAAGTGGACTGATTCGATCCTTCCCCAAAAAAATACAAACAAACCTTCACATACAGCTAAGAGGGGATTCTCAATCGAATATTGATACTAGGTAGAAATTGAAAAAAACAAGACAACATAACTTCCAGAAGAAAATAAAAATATACTATATAACCAGACAGGTGTCGCTCCTTGAAAAGTTTAGACATTATAAAGAGTGTGCAGCCTGCTCCACTTTTTTGTGTATGACTTAAGTTTGTTGTGGACACTCACTGTCACCTTTTCTAAGTGAAGATTAAACAGCAGTTCCTGCAGCCATTCATGGTATGAAATAGGTTCTTCGTCTAACCAGTGCTGAAGGATAACACATTTGACCGACAGAGAAATCATGGCCATACTGTGTTTCTGCTCTTTCAGAGCACAGTCCCAAAATATGTGGAGCAAGGTGCCTTCTGCCTGGCCACACCTACTACACATGGATGAGGGTAGCCTGCCCATTTTGCATAATTTTTATGGGGTAAAGTAGAGATTGTTCATTATATGAAACTGAATGCGATGTCATTTATCATTGGCAGTGTAGGTGTACAGGTCACCCCAAACTTTATGCCAATTAACATGATGGTCAGTGAAGGCTCGGTTCCAATAATGGCACTCCCCGTTGATGTTGGAATATATATTAGCACAAATAAATTATATAAATGGGAAACAGTATGCAGCTGAGAGGCCATTTCGATAGCTGACAGCAGGAATTCCTTCTTGTTAATGTCTCAAGGGGAGGGGCCAAGTTGAGTGGAAAGGGCATGGCTATGTTGTATCAACTTAAAAACGGACTTCTTATCCAAATGATAGGTCTTCATGATATCTTGGTATGTTTGGAATTTCCCGTTATGAAGCAGGCAGTACACCCCAGCACCTTCAAGTTGAGGCAGCCATTCTCTTTTAAGTATTTTGTCTGTCACTTGAATATTGGGATTATCAGAAATCGGTTAAGAGATATCTTTAATGTAGGTATACTTCAGCAACCTGCCTAGGTTGGGCATGAACTTGAAGTGAGGTGCCTATCACAGAGTCTCTGAGGCCTGTAGGCAGAGTCTTTGGTAACAGAAAAGGCAAAATAAAGGGGGAAAAGTCAGCCTCCTGTTATCTGTTCTCGTTCAGTGTCAAGCCAGATGGGGGAATACTGAATATTGGTATCTCTCCTGTCTGGTGTAGGCCACCTAAAATATTACTAGCATGACTGGCCAAATAGTAAATGGTGAAATGTGGGAGCCTTAGACGACTCAACCCCTTGGGGGCTACTAATTTAGTGAACGCTCTTCTGGGCTGTTTCCCCAGCAAAATAAAATCAGAAACCATGGTATGCATTTTCTGAAACCGTGATAAAGGAAGGAAAAGATTAAGCATATTGCGAGGATAAAATATTTATGGAAAAACATTAATTTTAATAATATTTATCCTATCCCATAATGTTAACAGGAGAGATTTCTATCTAAGTCCTGTTTAATAGTCACCAGAAGATCATCAGGATTGAGTTTCTTAAACTGTGCCAGACTTCTCGTTAACATGATACCTAAATGTTTAAGTTGCATGTGGGCCTATGTTAGCCCCATAGCTAAAATGTCTGTTTTAAAGACTGCTGTGTTAAGGGGCATAACAACAGCTTTGTTTACATTAAGCTTGTAATTAATTGGCCATATTCCTGGATAGTGGTTAAAGCAGCTGGTATTGATATTATGGGATGAGTAACGTGCAGAAGTATGTCATCTGCATAAGCGGATAGTTGTAACTGTTTATTGAATTTTGTTAACTGGGTAAGCCCACTGAAACATAAAAGTCCCTTTTTCAGGGGCCACCAGGAGTTAATTACAAAACAATGTAGATTTTACAGATGTCTGACAATTCATGAGTTAATGAACTACAGTAGTAGTCAAAGACATTGCCAGATCTTACTTCGAGACACAGCTCTTACAGCAGGTTACACCATTAGGACTGAAGCCGGCAGGCATCAGGACCCCACAGAAAAATTCTAGCTAGCTATCTTCAGCGGGGACCGCCCCCAACGTCAGTCCCGCCTCTGACGTCTGACGTAGTATATAAGGGGGCGGTGACGCCAGATTCCCCAGTTCTTTCCCGCCGTCGACTTGCATGTCTCGACCCTTCGGTTCAGTCTCTAGCACGCGACGCGTGGTAAAGTTTTTTCCTACGGGAAATTTGTTCTCTACTATCAAGTTCTTCGCTGATGTCCTCTCCGACCTCCGGTCACTCCTCGAAGTGTGCTTGTGGGAAGCAGATCCCTTTTAAAGATCCGCACTCGGCCTGTGTTCAAAGTGCCTAGGCCCAGACCACAACACCCGGTCCTGCTCCTTTTGCCAGGGTTTTAATAGCAGAACCCGGATCCGTCGCCAGAAGGCCCTACAGGCATTCCTGCTAGAAGAGAAACTCAAGACCATGGCTTCCAAGGGGGATTCTTCGCAGAAGCCCACAAGCATGCTGAGAAGCATAGGAGAAGGCCCTTCCAGATCCCGCCTAGGGCCTCCGACTCGCACAGCTCTGGTTCCAGGTCCGACCGCCTCCTTCCCGGGCCAGCTCTCAGCCTCCCCCCGCTGCGGTGAGAAAGTCTTCATCCTCTTCCCGGGCCAAGACTCCCAGGCCTTCCTCGTCCTCCAAGGCCCAGGCCAAGTCGGGGGACCGCCACCATCACCATAAGTCGGGTTCCCGCCTTTCTGAACCCGGCCAGGTCTGCTTCCTTGCCTCCTCGCAAGACCAAGGAGCTCACCTCTTGGAAGAGGCCGCAGGACCCGACGCCGGTGCGTCTGTCGTCGACTTCTCGCCACAGGTCCCCGGAGCCACCGTCGGCCAGAAGACCGTCGCCGGCCAGGCCAACGCATCACCGGACGCCAGTAGGGGGACCGGCGCCCGCTCCTATTGAGAAGAGGACCCCGACGCCTCCGACCGACGTCGGTCAGGAGACCATCACTGAGGAGGAGTTGACTCAGCCCGAGGACCAGACGGGCGACCCCGGTCCTGTCGAGATGCCCAGGGAACCCTCGCCACAACCCGAGCCCCCTGTGGAGCCGACGCCGGGACCCGAAGACCATCCACCGGCGCCCGGACCGTCGTCGGGCCTTTCCTTTTCGGAAGTAAAGGAGCTGTTTACTTATTGGTGGGACACCACCAAGAAAGACATGGTCCCCACTCCACCTCCGCTTCCTCCTCCGGTTCCTGCGCCCCCCTCTCCCATCGGGGTCGGCAGGCCGGTTACCTCCTCCCCGGGAGTACAGGACACCTCCAAGGGGGAGACCAGACAAATGGAGACCTCCGTCCAAATCCTCTTCCAGATCACCCAGCCCTAAGAGACCCAGAAGACGCCGACGATCGCCTTCGACGGATGACGTGGGATCAGAGTTCTCAACATCCAGATCCCCATCTCCTCTCTCCATCCCTTCTCCGGACCCACGTGAGATGCCAAAGTCTCCTCCGGATGACCCTTCGTTCTTGGATATTATGAGACACATCCAAGAGAACATGGGATGGGATGGAAGAGCTAGACCGAAGGCTACGCCTTGCAGTATCTTGACAGAAGGACCCCAAGCCTGTGGTGGTGCCACCCTTGGTAGATACTTTTGTGGACATCACCAAGGCAGCGTGGAAGCGTCCACATTCGCTCCCGGCGATGCCAAAGAAAGCTGATCGCTTGTACAAGGCTCCCAGAGAAGACCAGTACTTGATTCAGCATCCTCAGGACGACTCTCTGGTCATCACAGCCTCACATGACCGGTCCCAGAGACCTCAACATTTGAGCACCCTGCCACCGGACCCAGAGTCCAAGCAGCTGGACGCCATGGGCAGGCGCACGTATGCTTCTGCTACCTGCGCCATCAGATCCCTGAATTATTTGATCCACATGGTGCAGTTCCAAAATGCCCTGTGGGAGCAGGGTCTGGATGCGGCTAAGAAACTGCCGGAAGGTGAGCAGAAGGAGGAGACGCTACAGCTCCTTCGTACGGGTTCAGAAATGGGAACCCAGGTGCTGCGAGCCGCGTATGACTCCGCGGACTCCTCGGCCCGAGCAGCAGCTTCAGGCGTATGCCTCCAGAGACACTCTTGGCTCCGTGTCTCCGGTTTTACCCCGGACATCCAGAAGAATGTCATGGACGCCCCATTCGAGGGAGAAGTTTTGTTTGGTAAACCCTCAGAGAAGATTATTACCAAACTCCAAGGGGCCGGGAAGGCGGTGAGGTCGGTTCAAGCCATGTACCGACCCAAGCTTAGTTCCTTTCATAGGAACCAAAGCCGATTTCATGGACGGACGCAGAGACAACAGTCCCGCTCCGCCCCACAACAAAGGGGCTCCAGCTTTCGCAGAGCCCAGGGGAAACAACCCGCAGGCCGAAGCCAGCATACTCCTAAGCCGGCCCAGCCAGCGGGACCCTCAGCCACCACAGCCTGACTCCTTTCTGGCCCTCGCCCCTCAGGATCAATGGGAAATCATGGTCGGGGGGTCACATTGCGAACTTCCTGCCGGGATGGCAGGCTATAACCACCAACAGGTGGGTTCTTCAGTTGGTCGGAAGAGGCCACTTTATAGAATTCGCAGAAAAGCCACCCTCGAGGCCTCCTTTGCTCTCCCGGTACCCGGGTCAGCACAAGTCACTGATCTGGCAAGAAGTACTCGCGCTCTTGCAAAAGGGAGCGATAGAGTATGTCCCGGAGAACCAGAGAGGACAAGGATACTATTCCCACTTCTTCCTGGTTCCAAAGAAAACGGGGGACCTCCGTCCTATTCTGGACCTCAGCGACCTCAACTTGTTGGTCGTCTACAAGAGATTCCGCATAGTGACTCTTCCGGGTCTCATTCCCATGCTGAAGCAGGACACCTTCTTAGCATCTCTAGACATGCAGGACGCATACCTGCACATCCCTATAGCCCAAGCGCACAAGAGGTTCCTGCGCTTCGAGTTTCTCGACCACCACCTTCAATTCCGAGCCCTTCCATTCGGGCTGTCATCAGCACCCAGGGTCTTTACCAAATGCATGGCAGTCGTGGCAGCGTCTCTAAGGAGACAGGGCCATTATGTGTTCCCGTACCTGGACGATTGGCTTCTCATGGCCGCCTCCAGAGAGGCGTTGTTATGGGCGATCCAGAGTACCCAGGACCTGTTTCGATCTCTGGGCATCCTAATCAACCATGAGAAGTCTCTCCTGGTACTGTCACAGAAGCTGCAGTTTATAGGTGCAGTACTGGACACCGTTCAGGGAAGAGCTTTTCTTCCAGACGACAGAGCGGAGCGCATCAGATCCCTCATCAGGGAGCTTAAGTCGAACAAGACCGTCCCAGCCAGGTCGGTCCGCTTCTTTCTCGGACACATGGCTGCGCCATTCCTACCATCCCTTTCACAAGGCTCCTCATGCGGTAACTCAGTGGATGCTCAAGGTGCAATGGGATCAAAGGCAAGACCGTGCAGAATCGGTCAGAATCACGAGCACCGTGATTCGAGACTGGCAATGGTGGCTAGACCCAGGGACACTCTCCATGGGCGTCCCATTTATAGCACCGTCCCCGGAGGTAATCCTCACCACAGACGCCTCAGGTCTAGGGTGGGGAGCACACCTGGACGGGGTGAAGTCCCAGGGTACGTGGACCCCTCTGGAGGCCCACCTCCATATCAACGTCCTAGAGATGAGGGCGGTCCTTTATGCCCTGCAGGCATTTCAGTCAGAAATCCCGCCGAGTACTCTCCTGCTTCAGACAGACAACACAGCGGTGATGTATTACCTCAACAAACAAGGAGGCGCACACTCTTACCCCCTTTGCAGGGAGGCCATGAGGGTGTGGGATTGGGTAATTCGACACGGTGCGAATCTGATCACAGTACATGTTCCCGGGGTGGACAACACAATTGCAGACGGCCTGAGTTGCTCCCAGGCCAGAGTCCACGACTGGGAACTTCTTCAAGAGGTAGCAGAGGATCTGTTTCTTTGATGGGGAACTCCAGAGTTGGACTTGTTCGCTTCCCCATCCAACGCAAAACTGCCCAATTTTTGCTCGCTAGATCCAGGGCCTGGTGTTTTCTGGTGAGACAGATTCCTCTACGTTTTCCCTCCCTTCCCGTTGATCCAGATAGTTCTTCTCAAACTGCGCAGGGAGCAAGCAACCATGATCCTTGTGGCCCCCTTCTGGCCCGGACAGATCTGGTTCCCTTTACTGATTCAACTATCCCGGGATCCTCCGCTCCCGTTGCCGTTCAGCTCCCATCTCTTGTCTCAGGAGGAAGGTTCACTGGTCCACCCGGACTTACGCTCATTGAACCTGCATGCATGGCTCCTAGAGACATAGCCATCTTGCATCACGGGGTCTCGCAAGAGGTTGCAGAAGTTCTTTCTGCAGCCAGAAAGCATAACGCATAGCGATGTACGCCATGAAATGGCGCTGCTTTTGTTTATGGTCAGCATCGGCCTTTCCCTTTAGGTTGCCTGGTGGAGAGCGGTGTTAGACACCTGCTCTCCCTTTCCGCTCGGGCCCCACCTACTCCTCTATCAAGGTGCACCTCTGTGCCATTTCAGCCTACCACCTTCCGGTGGGACAGTGCACAGTGGCACAATTAGATGCCTCTCGGGAATTTTTGAGAGGGGTGTTACATCTTAGGCCTCCCATTAAGGACCCAGTGCCTCCATGGGATTTGCTCTTTGTCCTGGAACAACTCACGCTTCCCCCCTTCGAACCTGCTGCGGATTGCGAGCTGCGTTTTCTGTCATGGAAAACGCTGTTTTTGGTTGCTGTTACGTCAGTGAGAAGAGTTTCTGAGCTTCACGCTCTTATGTGCAAAGAGCCTTACTTAATTTTCCACCGGGACAGAGTATCCCTGAGGACGAATCCTAAATTTTTGCCTAAGGTGGTTTCTACACTCACTCTCAATCAGGATATTGACCTGCCGGTCTACTTCCCAAATTACTGTAATAGAGGAGAGGCACTGCTCCACACCCTGGATGTTCACCGCAGCTTGAGGTATTACCTCAACAGAACTAAACAGCTTCGTAGTTCGGAGCAACTTTTCGTTTCCTTTTCTGAAAGGATGATGGGCCAACCAGTATCCAAACAGTCCCTGTCTCGCTGGCTTGTCCAGTGCATCTCATACTGTTATGATATCAAACAAAAGCCCCTCCTGGGATCAGTCCGGGGTCATTCCACTAGGGGTGTGGCCATCTCCTTTGCAGCACTCCGAAACGTCTCCACCTCTGCCATATGTGCTGCAGCCACTTGGAGCTCTGTACATACAGTTATCAGGCATTATAACCTGGACATCGCTTCACGGCGAAGAGCCGGCTTCGGCCTGGCTGTGCTACAGGGTCTCCTGTCCTAGATTCAGGACCTGGAATGTAATTTCTAGTTTCCTCCTCCCAGAATGTTTGCAGCGTTACTGCTTGGGAATCAGTCCTAATGGTGTAACCTGCTGCAAGAGCTGTGTCTCGAAGTAAGATAGTACAGTTACGTAAGAACTTACCGTAACAGTAGATCTTCGAGAACAGCTATTGCAGCAGGTACCTTCCCGCCCACCTTCCCCCCTTGGAGGAGGCATGACTTAAGCCCTTACTAACAGGAAATTTTTCCCTTTGTCTTCTGACTGTGGATTCTCGGTCTCCCATTTCTATGTCAGCCTGCGGCCGGAAGTCTCCGGCGGGAGAACTGGGGAATCTGGCGGGACCGCCCCCTGCTATACTACGTCCGACGTCGGAGGCAGGACCGACGTCGGGGGCGGTCCCCGCTGAAGATAGCTAGCTAGAATTTTTCCGTGGGGTCCTGATGCCTGCCGGCTTCAGTCCTAATGGTGTAACCTGCTGCAAGAGCTGTTCTCGAAGGTCTACTGTTACGGTAAGTTCTTACGTAACTGTACTTTATTTCCAGATATTTTGTGAAATTTCTAAAGAGTTTCTCTCTGCTGCCCCACTGTAGAAATGGAGAAAGCATTAGATATATATGGAAATATCACAGAAATTTTGGGTAATAGCTGGCAGTGCCTGTGGCTGCTACTGTAGTTGTGCTAACTCAAGGACATACCATAACAAAAGCAATGAACATAAGGGGTTAGTTAGTTAGTTAAACGTTGGTAACTGAGAAAGGCACACTGAACTGAGGCTCGTTTCCAGGTGTGAACCGAGGAGGAGTGGGTTACAGATACAGACAGAGGGCAGAGACATCAATCCAGACATTAATACAAAAGGGAAATTATAAGTAACAAGGCAGCAACAGTCAATAAGCTACAATTGCAGTCATAGGTCATCACAAGGTTACAGTAGTTGAACAGTAGAGGAGTAAACAGTGTCTAGGAGCTGTCGAGTGTCAGTAGAGTGAGCCATAGCATCAAGGGGGGGTTAGGGAGGTTGGGGGGGGCTAGAGAGTTAGAAAGGCAAGAGCAAGGTGGTACTGGAGTAAGCCGTAGCAGGTGCTGGAAAGCAAGGAGTGAAGTGGATGAGCAAATGTGGGAGGAGAGATTATTCCAGTGAAAGGGGAAGCGGTGTGAGAAAACTGATAGTTCACGTGTAGTGTATGGATCAGGGAGAGAGAGAACTGGAGTCCCTGGAATGCAGTGGGTAGGAGACTAGATTAGCAAGTGATTGCAGTGAAGGTCAGACAGTGTGGCAGACATCTGTTGGGAAGAGGAGTGATAAAGAGAGAGGAGTAAAGAGAGCAGTAGTGAGTGCGGAAGGGGGAGTTTGTGGCAAAGCAACATAAAAAGTTTAGGAGGGTATCAAGCCTGGTGAGAGTCACAGTGGGGGGTAGTGCTGTAGACTATTTCAGCATAGTTAAATACTGGTAGGATCATTTTGGTGATTAGTTGGTGGCATATTAAAAAGGAACAGGCAGTCTTTGTTTTGATGTAGGATCCCGAGCGTAGGGCAGAGCTTGGAGCAGATGGCATCAATGTGAGTAGAGTAGTTAAGGTGACTATCCAGCTAGACCCCTAGGTATTTGAATGCAGGTATTACCTTAAGAGGGAGGCCATCGGGGGTGAAGAACACAGGGGGAGTCTGAAGCCTATCCTACTTTTGCCTGGAGCCGAAAACCATGGAGATGTTTTTTTAGTGTTGAGTTTGAGCTGGTTTGCTTGAAACCAACTCAGGACATTGTTAAAATCATACTGGGGGGGGGGGCTTGCACGTCTGCAGAAGATGGTCCAAAGGCATAGAGTATGGTGTCATCCACATACATGTGGATGTGAGAGCTGGTACAGACAGAGGGGAGATCATTTATGAAGAGGGAGACTAGTATGGACCCTTTGGGGACATCAGCAAGGATGGGAAGAGGGGGTAAGAGATCATTTCCTACCTGAATTGACTGTTGCCGGTCAGAGAGGTAGGATCTGAACCAGTTTACTATTGAGTCTCACAAGCTGGCAGAGGCTAGCTTGTTTAGGAGTAGGGAGTGGGACACAGAGTCAGATGCCTTAGCCAGGTCTATAAAGATGGAAACAGTAATGTGACTCTGGTCCATCCCTGAGAGGATGGAGTCTGTGACCAGCAGTAGGGAGACGATGGTGGAATGATTCCTCCTGAAACCTGCTTGGAAGGTGGAGATAGTGTTGGTGTTGGAGAGGAACTCACTAAGTCTGGAGTAGACAATGCATTCTTGTAGTTTGGCGAGGGAGGGAAGTAGAGATATGGGCCAGTAGCTGTAGTTGCCAGGAAGAGATGGGTCACCACCTTCATGGAGGGACAACACGTTTGCTAACTTCCAAGCCTTTGGGACAGAGCAGGACTGGAATGAGAGGTTAATGAGGTAGGTGAGGGTACTACATACCATAACGAGAAACAATGTACACAAGGATACAGGAGATCAGTTCATAGGTTGGATCACAATACACATCAAGGCAGTAACACGGTATTAGGCAAGCTTGTCAAATGCCTATTCTCTAAGAAGTGCAAAAAGAGTACAATGGGAAGGCCACAAGAGTGTAAGGTCTAAAATGATTTGAGGACTTGTGGGGGGTACAGGCATTGCCTGCTGACATGAAGGGACAGCCAGTCCAGTACTGGATGTTGTAATAAAGCTCCATCCATTCTATGACTGAATCAATGGTAGTTTTTGTGACTGAGTTTATCTGATCAGCCCCAGTGAGAGTCGAATTATGTTTTGCCTTGGAGAGAGGAGCCAGCTTCTGGAGCTGCGTGTGTGTGAAAGCAATGAAACTTTAATAGTGGGTGATTTGTGCCAAATGTAAGACTGGTGATTGGGACAGGCAACTTCCTGAAGTGACAGTGGGTTCCTAACAGCTCACAATCCTGGAATCTTGGAGGAGTGCTGTGTTTGTTATTTTGTACCCTGCTTTTCCTTCTGGACAGTTGACTGCTGTCATCACAGAAGACCCATACACAGTAGGGGCAGAAAAGGATGGAGGAGGAAGAAACATCTATACCAAGACTGTGAAGAGTCTTACACAGTAGGGGCAGACAATTGTACATGGCTAAGGGGCTGTGACACAGCTTGCTCATGTAAAATATATCCATGTTCAGTGTTCGTAGACAGAGATCCTGCATTTCCTGAATTTTGGGTGACCTGCAGTAACCAGAGTGAGAGAGCAGCGTTCTTGACCTATGTCACCCTGCAGCATCTGAATCTGAGGAACAGTTCGTACGATATTGGGACTCCACTCCTGCAACAGTTTGCATTTAGATAGTTAGACAGTTGGGGCCTTGTAGGGGTTTTGGGTGAAAGACCTGATTTACACAACATTTTGCAAATTACAACTTAAAGTGCTTAGTTTATGTTGCTAGCCTTCTACACTGCTGTGACTGCTTACTTTCCATCACTCTACTTCAGATCTGCACTGTGCACTGACTAGCTTCATGGTATCACTAGTGAACTGTATACATGGTAACTGCAGTGGTTTATTGTAGCTAGATGCCATTGTATATAATACTTTAGTTAAGTGACACCCGACTCCAGTAAGGCACTGTGGCCTCACTTTATGTTGTAGTTTTAAGTAGAATCACCCAAGATAGGAGGGTGCAAAATGGGAACATAATGAACCATCACAGACTTAATGGGAAATTAAAATAAAATTGACTTGGGTCATACCATTAATGGAATAGAATATAATGTACAGTAAGTAAAACCTGGTCACTGCTGTTTTAATTGTTCTCATGTAAAACCTCGTTTGAACAATCTGTCTTTTCGTCCTGCCTTACTGTGAACAACTTCTCTGCTTCTCATTTTCACTCTTTTTATTCAAAGCCCTCTTCCATGATCTCTTTTCATGCCCCCTCACGTTATGTGAAAAAAATAAAAGTACTTTTTATGTTGCGCTTACTGATATTTTAATCCTTTTTGGGTTCCTGATTTGTATGATTTACATATTGTAGCTGGAGTTATCCTGTACAGCAACTCTGTGTCAGTTTTACTATTGTGTCTTCATTTTTTCTAGCATTTTGATTGTGTTTATTATCTATTTGTGCTTACTTTTTATGTTTGAGCATGTGTGGCAAATATATTGTTACAGTAGCAGACTTAAGAGGCATGTCACTGACGTATCCAATGCAGCTCAGGCTGCAGGAGGCTCAACAGTGACAGGCCAATGATCAATGAGGTTGATCATGATGCTGTTCTGTGGGTAATGGGTGGAAACTTCCTGTAGTTTAAAGGAGGCATCCACGCCTGTTAGACAGTGGTTGCCTCCTTTCTTCTACAAGACACCACCAAGGAGCCAGCTGAGCAACGACGTCAAGATCAACTTTTGACCCAGTTTTTTTCAGTTTTTTTTTTTTTTTTTAAATCATTTATTTTGTTAATTTCCTGGAAGGATTCTGCAGTACCAGTGAGGACTAGAGTCCTTTGAGCTATCCCATCCCCATTGCTCTACAGAGAGAAGGAGACACGTGTGGAGACAGAGCATGGCTGCGCAGCATCTTTAGGGAGTGAGAGTGATGAGCTGCAGTCAGCTCTGTGTCCAGGCAACTACAACTGCTGACTGTAACCTTAAGGCTGGAACATGACTAGCATCAACAGAAAGCACCCCCAGTACAGTGCACCAGCAGCTGACAACAGCAAGCCCCTCCTTATAGACAGCACCACCCACCTGCATGCCAGGTATAGCATAGCAGCAGCCCACTCCTTATGTGCAGCCCGACTGTTGATTCTTGAACAGAAGACACTCTGATCACTTTCTAGGTTCAGATCTGCCTAATAATTTGACAAATAAAACACCCACCACTGCCAAGTATCCTGCCCACCTCCCAATCCTTCCCCATACCCCATCTGTAAAACCCAAACGCCCTCCCACTGGTAAGAAGAACATTACTCACTGTAGTAATGTTGTTTCTTCCAGGGATCCCTCACTATTTAACAACTGTAATCATTCCCCTGGAATGAGCTGCCCCGGAGCCTAGATTTTGATGCTAATTATGGAATCTTAGAATGAAATTCAAAACTCTGCTGTGTGGTCATGCTCCCCTATGCCCACTAACATCAGATTTATTTCTGAAGCTAGGGGGAGAAGTGACCTCTGAAAATAGCTAAATGACTACAAGAAAAAAAGATTTAAAAAATTTAGAGTCCTAGGGGACTCCTAAATGTGGCTGAACAGATTTAAAAGTTCTAGATCACTGAGTATCAATTGTAAAACACTGTAACAAGTAATTTTCAAGCATACTGAAAAGGACTGATTGTTGTAAGAACTTTTTTCTGGGTTCTGAAAGGGGAGGTAGGGATGGGTATGTTAAGCATAGTGAGAGATCCCTTGGAAGAAACAAAATTACTGTGGTGAGTAATTTCTTCTTCAAACCCCAGAAATCCCCCACTGTGCTTAACAACTTCAAACTACAAAGCAGTACCTTGGGATGCTGGGTACAGAACCTATTTAGGGAAAACATTATGCAAGACAGCAGTGCAAAGTTGGAGTCCCTTCTTTACTGTATGTCCAGACAATAATGCTTTGTGAAAGTGTGTACTGTTTTCCAGGTAGCTGCTTTACGGATTTCCTGCAAGGAAATACCCCTTGATGCTGCCACTGGGGTGGTGGTGCCATGCGTGGAGTGTGCCCTGAGGTCTTGAGGTGGCAGTGTGCAATAACAGAACTGTATGCAGGAGACTACTCTGTGAGAAACCGTTCTCTTGGATGCTGGCTAACCTTTACCCACGTCACTGTAGGTGACAAATAGCTGAATATTAGTGGACCTTACGTCTTTTGTATGGTCCAAATTGTAGCTCAGCGCTCTCTTGACAGCCACACTGTGGAGCTTTTGCTCACCTGAACTGGATTTTGCTGTACGGAACACTGGAGGTGCACTAGACTGGTTCTGATGAAATTCAGACACCACTTTAAGGAGGACTTTTCTGTTAGTTCTTAAAACTACCTTGTCTTTGTGAAAAATGATATAGTTAGGATCTGGGCATAGGGCTTGAAGCTTGCTCACCCTTCTGGCAGATGTCACAGCCTCCGGGAACACTGTTTTCCGGGTAACCTATTTTAGATCTGCAGTTGCCATGGGCTTGAAAGGAGGCTGCACGAGCTGGGCAATGTACAGATTCAGGTACCATGGTGGGACCAGATCCCTGACTGGAGAATATAGGTGGATAAAGCCTTTAAAGAACTTTTTGAGGATGGGCTGAGAGGCCACTGACCTGTCCTTGCCAGCCAAAGCATATGCTGACACTGCAGCCAGATGCACCTTCAGAGTTGAAGGCTGAGGCCCAGAAACTGAAGATGAACCAGATAGTCCAAGATAGTAGGAAGGTCTGCCGGAGTGGACTGAGCTGTCTAGAGGAACACCACAAGGAAAATCTTTTCCACTTTGAGGTGCAGGTTTTCTTTGTTGCCAGTTTTCTGGAAACCTGAAGCACTGCCAAAACCTTTTCCAAGAGGTTTAGCCCAGAGAACTTCAGCTCTTCAAGTACTGTGCCCTGAGATGCAGAGTTCTTGGGTCTGCAAATGTTATCCTGCTTTGGGACAAGGTCAGCATACTGTACCTCAGGGGAAGGATGATAGGGTGTTTGATGAAGAGGGACAGGAGATATGAGTACCAAGTCTGCCTGATCCAGTTTAGAGCTATTAGGATCATAGCTGCAGACTCTTCCCTCAGTTTCAGTAGCACTCTTAGTAACAGTGGGAATGGAGGGAAGGCATAGAGAAACTTCCCCACCCAACCGAGGATTAGGGTGTTCTCTGGGACTGTCCCCACCAAGAGGGGTCTGCAGCAATATAAGGGGAGCTGGTAGATCTCACTTCGAGGGGGCCCTTGCAGCAGGTAACACCATTAAGACTGAAGCTGGCAGGCACCAGGACCCTGCGGAAAACTTCTAGCTAGCAGTATACAGCGGGGGACCATCCCTGATGTCGGTCCGCCCCCGACGTCCGCCTATAGTTTAAAAGGGGCGGTCCTCCAGCCCAGCCTCAGTTCTTTTTCCGCCATTGACCCGCGCAGTTCGGACCTATATGAATGCCTTCTGCTATAGTCGACTGCCATTTTAGCCACGTTTACCTGCGCTTTATTATTTTACTAAAGACTTTCAGTCATTTTTCTTGCATGTCTTCTTCTCCATCCTCGTCCTCCTCGGAGCCCCAGCAGACCAAGTGTATGTGTGGCAAGCAGCTTCCCCACAAGGATGGTCACACTTCTTGTCTGCTGTGCCTAGGCCCAGACCACGATACTGAAGCCTGCCAGCACTGTCAAAATTTTAACCATTGCACCAGACTTCACCGCCAGAAGACCCTAGAAGCCTTCCTGCTGCAGCAGATACTTATAGTGTGATGGAGAAGGAGCACCAGACAAGCACATCGTCCTCCATGGCCTCCAGGGCCTCTATTTCCTTTTCTTCACATAAGAGGAGATCGGATGGAAAGCACAAACACTGGGAGAAGCATAGGGACAAGCCCTGGTCAGTTTCCCGCTCCAGGTCCGTGCGAAAATTGGGAACCAATCATTGGTCTTCCTCCAGCGGGAGGTCGGCCCCTTCCACTCTGTCAGCCCTCTCTCCCTCTGGCCTGCCAGTGGTTAAACCACCCACTCTCCTCACCATCTCAGGCAGTGGTTCTTCGGGACTTGTGACTTTGTCCCCAGCCTCTTAGCTGCTGAAGCTCAGCCCTTTACAGTAGGTGGGTTCTCAGCCAGGTGGCTCGACTGGCTCCTCCTCGGGTGACGGGTCTTTGTCCATCATGCTTGTGGTCAAGGCATCTGCTAAGTCAGTCCCGATGTCAGGGTCTGGAGCATCCGCTCACTGTCCCCGCGAGAGTGAAATCTCTGCCCTGCTCAGGAGCTTGCTCCCCGGGACAGGCTTCCCCTTCTAGGCCGGCGCCGGCCACATCACCAGACTGGCGTCAGCCCATGCCTGTCTGGGCAACACTGACCACTCCGGTGTTGTCCCCGGCAACACCTCGTCCATCGTCCCCTAACCCTACACAGTCACCAGCTGGCCCTATCATCACACAGCTGACGCCTGAGGGTCCGACGCCCAGTCTCTCTACTCCAGTCAGACCAACGTCAGATGGTTCCTCGCCGCAAGGACTGATGCTCGCTAACCCAATGCCAGTGGAACCGATGCCTGGGTTATTGCAACCTAAGGAACAGACGCCGGGGCACTCTAAGCCTACCCTGCAGATGCGGGTTCCCCCAACTCTGCCTCATAACCCACCCACAACCCTCAGTGCCCTTTTTGCGGCCTAGTGGGCACTTTTTAAAGATAAAGAAGCCCTGAAGGAACCCCCAACCCTGACCCCGAGGGACCCTCCCCCCAATCCCAAAAAAGAGCAGGTTCCCCCTAGGAAGACCACAACAGCACCTCTTAAGGAGTCTACTCCACAACCAGATGGAGTTAGCGCCAGTCATCTGAGGACCCATTGATGGAGGCATTGTCGCTCACCCTCTCCCTCTCTGGTCCCAGGCGAGGTGGGGATATTCCTCCTCCTCGTCTTATGACAATTCTGGGGACTCTGACCTCGTATCAGAACCAGAAGAGCTCAAGGACGCACCACAGTCTCCTCCAGATGACCCCACTTTTAGGGATATGATGAAGCACATCCGGTCCCTTACGGGATGGGACACGGAGGAAGTGGACCCCAAGTGATGCCGGTTATTCGCTTTCCTCCGTAAAAAGGAGTCATTGCCCTTAGTTGTTTCCCCCCCTTTTTGGCTCCTTCAGGGATGTCAATAGGGCTGGTTGGAAGCACCCATCTACTACACCCGCGATGTCTAAAAAGGCAGATCGCCTGTATAATGCCTGGAGAGATGAATCTTTTCATGGTGCGCACCCAGTGGCTCATTCAGTCATAATTAGTGCGGCCCATGACCACTTGAAGCAACCCCAGCACCTTTGCACTTAGCCTCCCAACAAAGTCTCCAGGCAGATAGTTCATTTTGGTAAGAAGGTCTATTTCTCTGCCACCTGCACTATCCATTCCCTGAATTTCCTGGCCCACATGGTCCAATATCAGAATGCCCTGTGGGAGAAAGCTTTTGAGATGCTCCAGGCTCAGCCCGACCTTCCAGGAAAGGCTGAACTGTTGCACCTTCTCAAATCATGCTCGGATGTGTTGACTCACATTCTCCGAGCCACTTATGACTCAGCGGACTCCGTAGGCAGGGCTGCAGCTATGGGAGTTTGTCTTCATTGCTACTCCTGGCTTAGATTCTCCAGTTTTGCTTCAGATGTGCAGTCTGAGATTCTAGATGCCCCTTTTGGAGGCCCTGTGTTGTTTGGCGAGGATTCCCAAAATATAATCATTTGCCTGCAAGAGTCCAGCAAGGCTTTATGTTTGGTTCAAACATTGTACTGACTGACAGCCTAAATCATCCCATGGCAGTCCTTTCATCGCACCCACAAGCAGCAGCCGAGGGGACAACACAGATGTGCCTTTAAGAGAAAGGCCTTTTCCCAAGCCAGGGGATGATCTACCCCAGAGCTCCCAGAACCTCCCAGGCCACTTTATCGGTCCCTGGCTTCTCTGCCTGACTCCTTACCTGACTCCCTGACCCCAGCTGAATCCCTGGGGAAGGCAGTGGAGGGTAGTTTCTCTCTCTGTAGAGAGGGTTGGTGCAGAATGACCTCAAACCAGTGGGTTCTGCAGTTAGTGGAACAGGGGCACACCCTAGAGTTTTTGGAGATCCCTCCGGACAATCCTCCAGTTTCCTCCCATTAACCTCAGGCCCATATTGCTCTTATCCAAGAAGAGATCCAAGTGCTGCTGCAAAAACAGGCCATAGAACCCATCCCGCCGGCTCAGCGAGGAAGGGGATTCTACTCTCATTTCTTTCTGGTCCCAAAGAGACCTAGAGACTTGCGTCCCATCCTGGACCTCAGCCACCTGAACCAGTTCATAGAATACAAGCGGTTCAGGATGGTCACTCTTCCCGGCCTTCTCCCCTTGCTTCATCAGGGGGATTGGCTCTGTTCTTTGGACATGCACAACACATCTTCACATCTTGGTGTTTCCACCCCACAGGAGGTTCCTTCGCGTCTGCTTTCAAGGAAACCACTACCAGTTCAGGCTCTGCCATTCAGCCTGTCCTCAGCCCCACAAGTCTTTACAAAGTGCTTCGCAGTAGTGGCAGCGGCCTTAAGGAGGTAAGGCCATTATGTCTTCCCCTGCCTCGACAACTGGCTTCTGACAGCTCCCACCAAGGGGCAGTTGCTCAGAATCATGGAGGCCACTTTGATCTATTTTGGGATCTGGGGATAACTCTCCACTTCCCCAAATCCTCTCCTTGGCCAAGTCAAAGACTTCAGTACATTGGGGCAATCTTGGACACCACCCAAGGCAAACCTTTTCTTCCACCAGACAGGGCAGAATACCTCCAAGCACAGGCTCAACTGATCTCATCGTCTCGCCTGGTTCCAGCCAGAACTTTTCTAAGATTTCTGGGACACATGTCGGCAGCGATTGGAATGGGTCCCCTGGTTTGCCTACACATGAGGGTAGCCCAGTGGAACCTTCAGGTAGAATGGGATCAGCACTTGGACGGTTTGGAACAACCATTTTTGGTATCCAGCAGTGTGTGACAGACATTGACGTGGTGGTCGAACCCCTCCAATCTATCGAAGGGGGTCCACTTCTGCTTTGATTCACCTTGACAGATCTTGACCACAGATGTGTCGGACCAGGGCTGGGGCACCCATCTGGCAGACTACCAGACTCAGGGGTCCTGGTCTCCACTGAAGCAGCAGCTCCACATCAACGTTCTGGAGATGAGGGCGATCCTATGTACCCTTCAGGCCTTTTAGACGACCCTACTCCAGGCCCTCTGCTGATTCAGACAGACAATATGTCAGTTGTCTTCTCCATAAACAAGTAGGGGGTATCGATTCTTACTGCCTCTGCAGATAGGCCATGAGAGTTTGGTATCGGACCATAGAGCATCACCTGGACCTGACTGTTGTGTATGTTCCAGGCATTCAGAACACTTTGGCCAATGGCCTAAGCCATTCCTGGTCCAAGGCACATGAGTGGGAGCTTCTTCCATCAGTGGTCAAAGATCTCTTCGACAGGTGGGGCCACCCAGTGCTGGATCTAGTCAAGTCCCCATCCAACACAGAACTGCCCAGTTTCTACTCACTAGATCCAGGGCCTGGTGTTTTCTGGCGCGATGCATTGTCACCCTCTTGGAGAGGGAGGTTCCTGTATGCTTTCCCTCCCTTTCCTCAGCTGCAGAGGGTACTTCTCAAGTTGCAGTCAGAAGGGACAGAAATGATCTTAATAGCCCCTTACCGGCTGCACCAGATATGGTTTCCACTCCTTCAGCAACTAGCAGTGGAACCTCTGATCCCCCTGCCTCTGTGCTGTGATCTACTGTCCCAGGAGCAAGGCACTCTGGTCCATCCGGACCTCAAGTCTCGGCACCTTCATGTATGGCTCCTGCAGACTTAGCAGTTGCCCAGTTTGGGGTATCTCCCTGGGTGGCAGACATTCTAGTGGCAGCCAGGAAACCTTCCACTAGAGCCACTTATGCAATGAAGTGGAAGTGGTTCTTCATATGGGCCATTGCTTGACACCTGGATCCTTTTACTTGTCCAGAGAATCTCATTCTCGAGTACCTCCTTTCCCTAGTGGACTCAGGCTTGAGTTACTCATCTATTAAGGTGTACTTATCTGCCATCTCTGCGTACTATTCACCTGTAGTAGGCAAGACTCTTGCCCAGCTTGACCTCTCCTGCACTTTCTTGTGGGGCATACTGCATCTGAAACCTCCCATCAAGGACCCAGTTCCCCCTGGGATATTTTGTTCATTTTAGAAAAGCTTACTTTATCTCCCTTTGAGTCTGCCACAAGCTGCGAGCTACACTTTCTGTCGTGGAGAGTGTTATTTTCAATTGCTATTACTTCTGCTCAAAGGATTTCTAAGCTTCTGGCTCGGATGTGTAAAGAGCCTTATTTAGTTTTCCAAAAGGATAGGGTGTCTTTGAGAACCAGTCGTAAGTTTCTTCCTAAGGTGGTGTCTGAGTTTACTCTGAATAAAGACATCCACCTACCTGTGTATTACCCAGAGTATTCGAATTCAGGGGAGACTCTACTGCATACCCTGGATGTCCACCGTGTGCTTCATTATTATTTGGACTGTACCTGAGCCATTAGGTAATCTGACCAGTTATTTGTTCCATTCGCCCCTAGAAAAGAAGGGGCTCCTGTTTCTAAACAATATTTGTCCAAATGGTTAGCTAATTGCATTGTTTGTTGTTACCAGAAGTATGACGAGCCTTTACCGGGCCCGGTTAAAGACCATTCTACCAGGGGTGTAGCTGCTTCATTTGCCTCATTTAGAAATGTGTCCATTGCTGACATTTGTGCAGCGGCCACTTGGAGTTCTGTCCACATTTTCCAGTCTGTACATTGCATCTAGGCGCAGAGCGGGTTTTGGACTTGCAGTTCTACAGGGCATGCTCTCTTGAGAACCTTATGCTGCCTTCTACCTCCTCCCAGCTGACTGGGAGCAGTCCTTTCACTGCTTGGGACTCGGTTCTAATGGTGTTACCTTCTGCAAGAACCCCCTCGAAGTGAGATAGTACAGTTACATAAGAACTTACCGTAACAGATCTGCGCGAGGAGCTCTTGCAGCAAGTGCTGCTTTCCCTCCCTCCATCCCCCGGTGACTGCTTCTCCATCTCTGTTATCTCTCTTTCCTCAATGCTGAGGAACATCCTCAGTTCTCCAGTTTCTGTATACTCTGGGGTCTCCGGCGGGAGAACTGAGGTTGGGCTGGGGGACTGCCCCTTTTATACCATAGGCGGACGTCAGGGGCAGGCCAACGTCCAAGGGCGGTCCCACATTGCATAATGCGAGCTAGAAGTTTTTCATGGGGTCCTGGTGCCTGCCGGCTTCAGTCCTAATGGTGTTGCCTGCTACAAGAGCTCCTCTCGAAGATCTACTGTTATGGTAAGTTCTTACATAACTGTACTTTTTCCCAGAATGCAAACAAGTCTTTCTCTGGTGTGCCCCACCTTCTGAACACAGCAGCCAACATCTGCTTGTTCAAGGTCAATTCGTGATATCCCTGGGTGATTCTGTTCAGGAATCTGCCAAGACATTGTCTTTCCCTGGCAGCTGAACTGCTGTTAGTTGTACCTCCAGGGAATTGGCTATTCCATGTCTTCATTGCTTCTGTGCACAGCTTTGAAGATCTCGTCCCTCCATGCTTGTTGATATAACACATGGTAGTGGTATTGTATGCCCTGACATGAAGTGACTGACCTCTGATGCATGAGGAAAAGCCTGCATTGCCAGATGCCCTGCCCTGAGCTCCTCGCGGTTTATGTGCTCCTGAGACTCCTGTGAGCTCCACACCCCACTTATGGTGAAATCCTCCAGATGGGCACCCCAGCTCAGGAGGGAAGCATCTGAAGTGAGCACCACCGTGGGTGACTGCTTGAGGAAGGGAGCCCCTTTTCTGAGGTTGTGTTCTGCCTTCCAGCACTTCAGAGCCCTTAACAGGCACTTTAACACGGGCACCAGTTTTGATAGTGGGTTCCACTTTTGAGACCAGTAGGACCTCAAGTGGTACTACATATCCCTCATTTGGAATCTGGAACCTGGAACTACAGCTGTAGATGAGGAGGCCGTATGCCCCAACAGCTAAAGGAAGTTCCTTGCTTGTCTGGGCTGCCCTGTTCTGAATGACCTTGCAAGCACTATCAGGTTTCTTGAAGGAGGAATACTTTCTCTTGGTGAACATCCAGCTCTGCACCTACAAAGTCCAGAAATGGCACAGGCTCTGCCTGGGACTTTTGGACATTTATTAGAAAGCTCAGGTCCTCCAGGGTGCACTGGGAGAGAAAAAGGGTTGGCCTCCTGGAGTGACTTTCCTGCGACAAACCAGTCTTTCTCTGTAAAAATGTGCTTATGTTATGACTTTTGCTGTGTACTCTCCTGGGTCATGCCTGAAAATAGGCATTTTTAATATCTAGTGCACTTACCCGGTTATCAGAAACAAATAAATAAATCTAGATAAGGAAAAAACAGCTCCTCTTGCCTTTTCAGATGTACTGCCACCACATCTAGGCACTTTGTGAATACTCTGGGAGCTGAGGACAGGCAGAAGTGTAGGGCTGTGAACTGGTAGTGTCACTTCCCTATATTGAATCTGAGGTATTTTCTGTAAGTGGGCTTGACTGGTATGTGAAAGTAAGTGTGTTTCAGATCCAGTGACCCTAGTCCGTCTCCTTGTTGCAGTGATAGAATCACTGATCCCAATGTTACCATCTTGAACTTTTCCTTTTTTGGGTGTTCAGGTATCTCGAATCTAAAATGTTGTCACACCCCATTTTTCTCGTGGGTCACAAAGTATCTGGGGTTAAAACCACTTCCCCCACTGTTGGGGGGACTTTCTCCACTGCATTTGCTTGTAACAACTTCTTTACCTCTAACTCCAGCAGGAGTTTATCTGTTGGAGTAGGACGTGTGAAGTTTTGAAGAGTCTGCAATTTTGGAAACTTCCTGAGCCAATATTTTCAAGATCCACCTGTCTGTGGTAAATTTTTTCCATGCCTGGAAATAGTGAATCCATCTTCTTCCCACTGGCAGTGGCTGGGTGACCTGCACCGACTTGTCAGGGGTTCTGTTTTGCCTGGGCCTTGGGGGCTGGTATTCTAAGATTCCATAATTGGCATTAAATTCTAAGCTCCAGGGCAGCTTATTCCTTAGGAATGATCGCAGTTGTTAAGCATTGTAAGGAATTCCTGGGGTTTGAAGTATCCCACCCACCTCCTGATCTTCCCCCTTGCCCCGTCCATAAACCTGTAAGACAACAAAAAGATCCATCAACGACTTCTGCCCCCCACATCCTCACCTCAACCCCCCTCTCAGCACCCACCACCCCACACCCCATACTTAGCTATCCAGTCCAGCACTGCTCCTTCTCGAATGTCTTGCTTCTTCTGAGCTCCACCCAAAGGTGACTGAAAACAAGGTAAGTTTGGTTAATGGCTTTTTAATGCATCTTGAACTTTTACTCATAATAACTTTGTAGTTTTTTTAATATTTTCCTCAATTTTCAACATGGCCTTTTTTAACCCCACCAAATGCACCAGGTAGGTAAAATTTTTAAAATCTCCCTAAAACATGTTTTCGCAGTCGCTCCTCAAAATCACGTTTTGGATGAGATTTTGAAAATTTCAACTGTCTAGATCATCAGGTGGGGTTAAAAAGAAAATACTATTTTGAAAATATGGGGTCCAAATCTCAAACAACACAAAATTATGAAGCAGCATTGAAATTATTCAATGTTTACTCATAATTTTACTATTTTCCTAGATTCTGAACCCACATTTTCAGCATAGTATTTTTTACCTAACCTCATGAACAAAGCAGGTGTAATTTTTCAAATCCCCTCTGAAACACGTTATCTTCTTCAAGGATATCTCTTTCATCAGGCCACACCTATGGAACTATAGCCGCCAGGTGCTAAGACCACATGGAAACTTTGCAGACAATCCGCTAAGAGCTGCCCACAACGATGTCCTATGTCAGCACTTCCCATGTAAACATGGGCTGCCCCTTCCCTCCTCAGTTCTTTTCCCGCCATTGACCATACTTGCCAGACCCTCCATGGAGATGCTGCTCCTACAGTCGACTGCTACTCAGTGTTTTCAAACATTTCTCTCCCTAGTTCGCTATCACTTTTCATAAGTGACAGTCGTTGTTGTGTATGTCATCTAAAGAACCCAATTTACTCAGGTGACTTGCACAACGTATGCGTGTGTTGCCTCGGTGTGGCCCATAATGTTAAGGCCTGTGAGATTTGCCTCATGTTCAATGCCGCTACCTGGTGACGCCAAAAGAACGCCCTGGAAAACTCACCTTTTGAAACAGCAGGTAGCCAGGATGGAGAAAGAGCTCTACCGTGTTGGCCCATTCCTTGGGCTGCCACTCTTCTAAGTCCTGGGAGAAAACTGCTGGGCAACATAAGTGTAAGCACTGGGAGTGGAAGAGAAGCAAGAAGAAATCATCCTTGGTACGTTCTCGGTCACCCCTTCATACTACTGCAACCACCTCAGCAACGTCAACCGGCTCTCTGGTGACACCACTGACTCTGCCAGATCAGGACAGGCTGTGAGCATCTCCAGGCCTATTATGGCTGGCGAGGGACTGTCCGCATCAGGGATGGCACCTCCCCCATCATCACAGGGTGCGCCTGTAGTCCAAATAAGCACTGATGTGTAATCGGTGCTCTCATCCTTCATGGAGATGCTGCAGCGCCTGCTACCTCCTCCTCCTGCCCCAGGAGTGGCATCAAGTGGGGCACCCCCAGGCAAGGCCCAGTACCAACGCCTGTTAAATCAACATGCCAGTTGCCTTCCAGTGCATCGACAACCTCTTCTGTTCCCTCCTTGAGGCCTACAGAAACTGTCAATGAGGATCAGGAGTATATCTCTGACCCCATAATGCAAGAGGAGGAGGAAGAATATGTGGAGAGCTCTTATGAGAGGTCTGACTCCACCATCTACACAAGGAGTGAGGACTCCTTTGTGTACACCCCAAGGTCCCCTTCTGAAGACCCCTCATTCATCTCCGTGATGCAGCAACTCCAGTCTGCCATAGAGTTTGAATCTGAGGAGCAAATTGTCACCCAAAGGGAATTTGGTGGAGTTCTTAGAATTGCCTGACTCTCCACCTATTATTATTCCTCCTCTTTTGCCTGCTCTACAGGATGCCACCCTGGCTGCCTGGCACAGACCAAATATGATTCATGCCATTTCTAGTTAGACAGATAAAATGTACCAGGTCCCCTCAGGAAAGCCCTTTTTTGCAGACTAACCTGAGGCTGACTCGGTTATGATAAATGCAGTCCATGATTGGTCTAAAGAGCCTAAACATCTCAGTTCTTTCCCTTCTGACAAGGAGTCCAGGAGACTAGATGTCCTGGGAAATACAACCTTTGCTTCTGCTACCTTGGGCCTGAGAACTGCAAATTATCAGGCCCATATAGTAAAATACCAGAATACCCTCTGGAGGAAGGCCAAGGTAGCAGCGCAAGCCCTACCAGAGGGTACTCCTAAGCAGGAGCTGCTTAAGGCCCTTCAGGCGGGAGCAGATGTAGATTAACATCTGTTACGGTCTACCTATGACATTTGCAATGCTTCAGCAGGAGCAGCAGCTTCTGGTATCTGCTTGAGAAGACATTCTTGGTTGAGTGTGGCAGGATTTGTCAGTGATGTGCAGCAGTCCATCCTAAATGCCCCATTTAGAGGTTACAAGCTGTTCGGAGTAGACATTCAGGATATCCTCTCAAACCTACAGGCTTCAGGCAGGACTGTAAAATCAGTACCCTCCCTCCACCATACTCAACCAAGTAGTAGGCAGAGGGTGCCCTTTCATCCAGCCAGCAACAGACACCATTCAGAGCCAGACAACAAAGTAAATGCAGAGGAGGATCAGCTTTGCCTGCCCCAGGACCCACCCCAGGTTCCCACTCAAAAGCCCCTAGAGGTAGGAGTGCAGCTGCAGGATCTGCATCTGCATGACTTATTCCTAGACCCCCACCCACCAGTGCCTTCGGTGGTGGTAGTAGGGAGTCGCCTTTCTCTCCTCCTGGACAAGTGGAGGAAGGTCACAACAGATGCATGGGTCTTGCAGGTAATAGAATAGAGCCATGCTCTAGAGCTTCTGAAGTTACCTCCAAACCATCCACCAACACCTTCGGTCTACCCTCCAGAACACATACCAGTGCTGCTAGAGGAAGTACATACCCTGATGCAGAAAAAGGCCATAGAACCAGTTCCTTGGGGACAAAGGGACAGAGGGTTCTATTATCACTACTTCCTAGTCCCAAAATATACATGTGATCTGAGGCCTATTCTGGACTTAAGAAATCTGTACCTCTTTATTCAGTATAAGTAGTTCAAGATGGTTACTGTACAATGCCTGTTAACACCACTGCAAGTAGGGGCCTGGATCTCTTCTCTAGACATGCAGGATGCTTACCTGCATATTAAGATTTGTACCCCTCACAGGAAGTACCTCAGGTTCCTTTTCTGGGGGGAACATTACCAGTTCAGGGCATTGCATTTTGGCTTATTGTCTGCACCACATGTCTTTGCCAAATGCTTAGCAGTAGTGGCAGCAGCCCTCAGGAGAGAAGAACTGTATGTCTTCCCTTATCTGGATGACTGGCTGCTCAAGGCTTATTCCATAGAACAGCTTTACCAGCCCCTAAGCCACACCAGGCAGCTGTTTGATGCCCTAGGGATCATGGTCAGTGTGCCAAAATCGGTTCTGACCCCATGTCAGCGCCTGTAGTACCTAGGGCTGTCTTGGACACAGCTCATGGCTTAGTCTTCCTTGCCCCAGAACAGGGCTGAACACCTGATTGCACAGGCCCAGATGATATACAACAACAGGTATGTCACAGTCAGGACATTCTTGGGACCCTTAGGCCTGATGGCAGCAGCCATTGTCACGGTACCAATGACCAGACTGCATATGAGAATTCCCCAGTGGACATTAAGGGTCCAGTGGGATCAACACACAAACTACATGGAGCAGAAGGTTTTAGTAACCCTCCACATAAACATCCTAGCAATGAGCTGTTCTGTATGGCCTACAAACCTTCCAGACCCATCTGTGCCGAGGACATCTGTTGGTGTAGACAGACAACATCAATGTGGTGCATCATATAAACAAGGAAGGGGGAACTCATTCCTACCCCCTTTGCATGGAAGCGATGAGGGTTTGGTATTGGGCTCTAAGACACTGGCTAGAACTGTCAGCAGTTCTTGTTCCAAGCATCCAAAACATCTTGGCAGACAGGTTAAGCAGGTCACAGTCCAGGATGCATGAGTGGGAACTGCTGACCTCGGTAGCAGAAGACCTGTTCAACAGGGGGAGTTGTCCACAGTTGGACCTTTTTGTGTCCCCACACAATGCAAAATTGCCACTTTTCTGCTGGCTTGTTCCAGGGCCTGGAGTTTTTTGGTGAGATGCGTTGTCCCTCTCGTGGAAGGGAAGGCTCCTTTATGCCTTTCCTTCCTTCCCTCTAATCCAGAGGGTATTAGTCAAGCTGCAAATGGGAGGAGCAACTCTGGTACTTATTGCTCCGCATTGGCCTCATCAGATGTGGTTCGCCTTACTGTAGCAACTGGTAGCAGAACCACCAGTGCATTTGCCCCTGTATCCAGACCTCATGTCACTCCCATCTCCATGCATGGCTCCTGAAAACATAGCCATTGCTAAATTTGTGGTATCTCAAAAGGTGGCTGATGTTCTGGTGGATGCCAGAAAACCTTCTAACAGAGATGCTTATTCAATGAAGTGGAAGTGGTTTTACTTTGTGGGCCACTTCTCACCAACTGGATCCTTTTACATGTCTGGTAAATCAGGTTCTAGAGTATTTGCTGTCCTTGTCAGATGCAAGATTGCAATACTGTTCTATCAAAGTGTACTTGGCTGCCATTTCAGCTTTCCATGTGCCTATTGATAGTTGTACGGTTGCTCAGCTGGAGGGGGCCTGTATGTTCTTGAGAAGCATTCTGCACTTGAAGCCTCCTGTCTGCAATCCAGTTCCAACTTGGGACCAGAATTCTGTGTTAGAGAAGCTTACTTTTGTTCCTTTTGAGGCGGCCGTGACTTGTGGCCTACGCTTTCTTTCTTGGACAGCATTGTTGTTAGTTGCTATTACTTCTGCTGGAAGGATTTCAGAGCTTCAGGTTCTAGTGTGTGAGTCTCCTTACTTGATTGTTTACAAAGACAGGGTTCCTGCATACTAATCCTAAGTTTCTTCCTGAGGTGGTGTCTGAGTTTACTTTAAATCAAACTATATCCACCTGCCAGTTTATTTTCCTGAGCATGCCAATCCAGGGGAAGCATTGCTCCATACTTAAGATATACATAGAATGCTTAGTTACTGTATACACTGCACATAGGACTGCAGGAAGTCCTAACAGCTCTTTGTTTCTTTCACCCTTGGGAAAGAGGGCTTACCTGTCTCCCCCCCCCCTTCGGATCTCGATTGGTCCGCTGCCACCTAACCCCATCCCCCAGGACTTATCTGCTGCTGACTAGAGTGCACCCTGGATTGCCCCCCAGGGCAGAGTCATTGGGAGAGCCACCCCTTCAACTTCCCCAAACTGTGCCATGGAGATGATCCATTAGCAGAGTGCCTTGGCTTGCTGCATGGGGCTTGGTGTGGATGGACATCATCCATGCCTTGGCCAGAGATCTTTCTCTGCTTGTTGTTGGGAGGTGTGGTGTGTGATGATGTAAGGGGGTAAATGCCCACGTCTGTCACACCTCCCAGGATCCTGCAAGCATTGGCTATGATGTCTCCCAGCCTCTGCCAGGGGTCGATCAAGCGCCGAGTGCTACCCCACCCTCCCCCCAGAGGAGGAGAGCAGTCTGTCGGATGCTCAGTCCTCCTTCCCCTGGCCGGCCCTCTGACTCCCCAGGCTGTCATCCAAACCCAGGTCAACAACGTCGCAAGCAGGAATCCAACTGCTGCACCAGTGGGCTCACCTGTTTCTAAGTAGTGCCTATCTAGGTGGTTGGCCAACTGCATTACTTTTTGTTATAAGAAGTATGGTAAGAAACTTCCTGGTGTTGTTCATGGTCATTCCACCAGAGGCATGGCTACTTCTTTTGCCTGTTTCAAGAATGTGTCTGCTGCAGAAAGTTTTGCAGCTACAACCTGGAGTATTATCCACACCTTCACTAAACACTACGGTCTGGACATTGCCTCTCAAAAAAGAACAGGTTTTGGCATAGCTGTGCTTCAAGGCCTCCTGTTGTAGGCTCATAGGCTCCATCCACCCAGACTTTTTATTGCCAGTTCTGCTTGGTACTTGTGCCATAGGTGTGGCCTGATGAGAGTTATCCTCGAAGAAGATAGAACAGTTACATACTTACCATAACAGTAGTAAGAGAATCTCTTTCATCAGGCCATGCCGTCCCACCCTCTGTCCCCCTAAGACATGGAGCTCAATAAACTCCTGTTTCTTTCTTCAGGATGGTCTTCCTGCTGTTTCTAGCCTTGCTTGGTAGCTGGAACCATAAGCCCTCTCCTGGTTCCCTGGAGGGAGGTCTGCTGAGCATGATTTCTGGCGGGGAACTGAGGAGGAAAGGGGCCCACCCACGTTTACATGGGAAGTGCCAACGTAGGACGTCATCATGGGCTGTCCCTAGCGGACTGCTTGCAAAAAGTTTCCATGTGGTCCTAGTACCTGGTGGCTATAGATCCATAGGTGTGACCTGATAAAAAAGATTCTCTCGAAGATCTACTGTTATGGAAAGTACATACCTCTTCTTTTGCAGTCACTCAATGAGATCATCTTTCAGACAAGATTTTTAAAAATTTCACTTGTCTTGATTATAAGTTGGGGTCATAATAAGACTATGTTGAACACATTGGGTCAAAATCTCAAAAAACAACAAGGTTTTGAAGAAATGCTGACATTTTCAATGTTTTCTTCTAGCTTTGCTATTTTACCAGATTTGATCCCACATTTTCAACATAGCCCAGGGTTTTCAATAAGCTGCAAAAATTGATTAGCAGTTTTTTTGTGTGAAAGTGCTAATCAGTTGCAAAAATGCATAGCTTTTTCCTCAATTTGATTAGCAAAATTAAAAATAGTGCAAAATGTACAATTAAAATATTTTTACCTGAATAAAATCCTTATTAAAATTAGCTCTGTCTTTCCTTCATCTATTTCAATACACAGACACAGGAGGCACACACACACACACACACACACACACACACACACACACACACACACTCTCTCTCTATCTCTCTCTCTCGACTGGACCCCTCCGGCTTAAGACACTTGTCTCTCTTGGCCATCCCACTAGAGTCTGCAGTACCGTGAGAACTACACCACTGCCATCAGTCTATACCCTCTTGTTTTGTAAGCACTGAATCAAACACTACACACAGTGATTGATTAACTCACTAATGGCTACAAAATAAAAAAATTCAGTAACATCATCCACTCTCCATGTACTGTAATGCACAAAGACCAGAGCAACAAAACACCCACAGCCCTGATCACAAGCACTACAGCACACTTCTAGACAATAGGGAACCTGCAGTCGTCAAGCAGCAGCTCAACAGCAGGTTACAAGTGGAAATGAACACTGCATCAACTTCACTCACCAGCAGTATTACTCCTTTCTCTCATTTGTTAAAGGTTCCAATATTAGGTCAGTAGCTGAATTCAACCACCACTGTATATGTCGGCCAACACCCCGCAATCACAGACACAGTTGTTTACGCCACCTAAATCGGCTATTCTGTATACCAGGAAACCCTCTAATTCACAGACATGAAACATAAATCGCAGCCTCTACTTCCACGATGCCATGAGCTCCTTATACAGAGTCCTAACAAGCCCTTGTGATAAAGATACTCCCAACCTCAAGAAAAAATGTGACTGGACTCCCTCCACACTTACCATGTTCCCCTGTCTGCGATGGGGTTGCCCGCTGCTGCCGCAACTTCTGTGTCTGGAGTTCCAGCTCTCAGGATTAATGTGCAGAGCTCCTGAACCACCACCACTGGTATCACACCCGACTGCTTCATCTTTGAATGCCTGCCACTCCCGATGTCCCCCACAACACAACTTGACTCTCAAACTGAGCGGAACTCTATTCTTCCTCTCTCCAATTTGTCAGGACCCCTCACGTAGCAACAGAAGCAAACATATGCAAAGGAAAAAACAAAACACTCAGCCAGGTGATGGAAAAAGCCATAAAATCACTTGTCCTCAGGATGGATCACATTTTTTTGCGATCCAAAAGTTCAAATGGGTTGCATGAGCATCCAGTTCACATCGCAAAATGCGATGCGATACCAGCTATTTCAAACTCTGTAGTCATTTTTGTATCCCCGCCTCATGAACATGATGTGTCATTTTTCAAATCCTGCCCAAACCTTCTTTTCACACTTGTGCCACAAAATGACATTTTGGACAGGATTTCACAAATGAGACCTGTCATGTTCATAAGGTGCTGTAATAAAAAGATGAACAAACTGAAATTTTTCAACGTTTACTCTTAACTTTGCAATATATTTACTTTTGAACCCATGTTGTCAACATATTCATATTTTTTTACCCCAATCAAATGGACATGGCTGGTGTCATTATCAAATCCCCCTCCAAAACCTGTATTCACGGTTGTTCCACAAAACAATGTCTGGGTTGCATTTCATAAATGACATCTATTGTGTTCATATGGTAGGGCAAAAAAAAATTGTATTTTGAAAATTCAGGGTCACTGTCTAAGAAATTGACAGTGTTACGTATGAACCTCCTAATTTCCCATTCATGACAATTTCACTTTCAGAACTCATGTTAATTATTTAATTATCTCCTCTGCACTGTCAGTGCCAAACACATACACAGCAAATACAAGCAAGCAAACATTCTGCCTTGACAAATGAGTGTTGCTACTGTTTTGTTTTGTTTTCCCATTTGTAACCCTTGAGTTACAACTGGAAGTGAGCCTTGGCTTTGCATGTCTTTTCCTGTCAACAAATTCAGGTAAATAAAAATCTAGAGTCGAGTATTGAATCCTAAGGTAACATGAAGAACAGTTTGCAGTAGTCTTTTC
Source organism: Neoceratodus forsteri (assembly GCA_016271365.2). NCBI lineage: Eukaryota > Metazoa > Chordata > Ceratodontiformes > Ceratodontidae > Neoceratodus > Neoceratodus forsteri. The sequence continues at coordinate 765,947,378 of CM028131.1, read as the reverse complement.
CTTCCCAGAATACATACCACTACCGAAATGAAATTGTGTACACTGGTTAGTAAAATACAATATTGTGAATTCCATGGCAGTGCTTTCTTTCTCTCAACAAAAAGTTTTGGCATTAAAACAGATTTCCTCTAGAGCTACTGTAAAATGAGATAAAACCCTCACATTTGCCCACATACCATTAATTCTATTGTATTTTCTTTAGTTTCAGATAATAATCAGAGTTTTGAGGTGACAATGACTGCTACCAGTGAGGTAGCAGATGAAGAAGTCAGTGAAGGAACTGTCACTCAGATACAGGTACAGTAGAACATGCCCGATTCTCTTCAGGGCTCTGTGAGGCATAATCATATGCTCAAGCTGAAATTGCAGCAGTCTTTTTAGAAAACATTGGTTGCATAAAATTCTGATGTTGAGATTTGAAGCATGTAGAAATGTATGATTGACAGTTACCAAGAACTATCTCTGCAGCAAGATTTCCATAAGACCCATAACTGCTGATATGTGCTGCCTTCGGTTGAAGTAGACTTTTAAGATAAATGTTTCAGAAATGGTGACAGCGGATCATATTAGCAATTACATATAGAATAGTGTATGGGGAGTTATACATTATGCATTTTCTTTATATATCCTAGGTGTGAGATACCACGCAAGCCACAGGTGCTAAGCATGAGTGGTTTATGATGGTATAACACACTGAGAGTGTGTAACAAAAAACAAATTGGACTAAAGAAATAAATGTCAACACCCCGTAGTTTATTTATTCTAATTATTAGCTTTTTTTGGAAACAAATAAAAATAGCTGAAAAAAAAAGCATTGGGAAAGGTTGAAAAATGTATTTGCTTTGCCATTTACAGTCTTCAATGATGAGTATATTGCATGAACATAAACATTTACATACTGAGTAAAACATCTCTTTAAGAAAAAATTCATTTGCAATCTTATTTTTTTGGGGGGGGGGGGACGGCAGAGGCAGGGGAACTCATTCTAAAAATGCTACTGAAAATGCCTCAAGTACAAAAAAAAAAAAACACACCGAAAAGTATAGTAAGTCCACCAACAGATATTTTATTTTCTAGTATGGTACTTCACAAAAGGTGTGACAATTGTTTGTTTAAAGGCATTTTGTACAGAGAGCGGAGGTTATATATCACGCAGATGCAAGAAATGGCCATTTGTTTATGTGGCTTAAAAATGCACAAGGAAAAAGTGAATTATGGTGAAAGCCGGTTATTAATGGCATGTGAAAGTGCTGTCAACCCAGTTCTTAAATAATCTAACCAGTAATTATGTAGAGAATAATACCTGTGCAGGTGTGTGTTATGAGGGTTTTTCACACACCCAAGGTGTGTGATAATCCATAAACCCCGAGAGCAAACCTTGAGGGGTTTATGAGATTATCACACACAAGAGTGTGTGAAAAATCCTCATATAACACACACCTAGTACAGGCATTATTTTTTATAATTACTGGTGCAAGGGAATGAATGCTAAAGCCGCTAGAGCAGCTGCACACACACACACACACACACAGACACACACACGCGTTGCCTGTGTTTTTGTAACATTATAGTGAGAACCTCCATAGGAGCAGTAGATAGCCGCAGTCTGTTTGCTAATGCAGCGGCTGTCTCCTGATGCTGCGCTTCAAGGCTACAACTGGCAGGATCAACCAGATAGATTTTTAAATTTGTAAAGGCAGGATCAAGCGGATAAATATTAAAATAGTTTAAAAACTTACCTGCCATGGCAGTAAGGGGCGAAGGATCAGTGCGGTTGCTCCGTAACGGAAAAACGGAGCTGACATGTTTGATTGGGTATTTGGACCACCCACGCACAGAGTGAGTGCCAATGAGGTGGCACAGTAAGTGAGACTGACAGAAAACGCCATAATAACCCATTCTGTGGGTTATTACGATGTTTGAAACACGGATCGAGTCCGTGAATTAAAGGGGGTCACCAGTAATTATATTAACTTTTATTTGATTATGGAATTATTGAACTTCTTTTATTGCTGCTGTAAATGTAAATGCCACTAGCCATGTTAAAAAGAATAACCACCTTTTAAATCACAGATACTTAAAACAGGATTTACAGTAAGAAACATTGGATATTGGGGAACTAGAGGGCTCAGTGGATTGATAGTGCGTTAAAGAACTAGTAACACCAAAAATAATACACAAAACATTTTATTAATTTTTAAAAGTAATGAGTCATTACCCTTTACTTCAGAAGTTTTTTTCTTTTGCCATTTGCTCATGACAAATTTTGCTATATGATAGTATTCAGTGTGATGAAATGAGCAGTACTTTCCCTGGTTACTGGTGACACATTTAGTTCTATTCTTCTTCGTACCTCATGAGCATTGTGACATCCCAAGTGACTGAGTCACAGACAGTGAGGTCATAGGACTGGTGTATGAGGAGAAGTACAACGAGCTGTGTCAGCCTCTAGGTAGGGTACCTGTCCACAAATGCACAAAGTATTGTTGGGTAGAAAATCTTCTAATCAACAAAAGGGAAAAGGAAAGCGTACTAAAGATATGAGAAGTAATAGTTCACTACTTATGAAAGTTAATATTAATTTCAGGCAGTACACTAGCTCTTTAAGGATCCTTTCACATCCAGGTGATTGGTTCAAATCCAGCACAGGTAGGTAGTGGCTGAAAATCATTATAACCTGTGAGCTTGTCAGTGGCCTGTGTGAAATGAGCTGTGGTGGCCTCAGTACAGTTCCTAATGGGCAGGAGTCTGTGTCACAAAACCACCAACACAATTGGCACTAATTGACACCCTTGTTGGCAATCTCACATGAAATGCCAAGGATTGAATGGGCATGGAGTCTGAACTAACCTCTCACCTATGAGATGAGTTCCTCTGTGACAGGGCTGAGGCGCATTCTTTCTTAAAAATTATTAACAAAAAAAGTTAGGGTTATTTATCATGTTTTTATACACCCTTAGTGTGTGATACCTTCAAAATTCGTCTTTCATATGGTATCCCACATCTTGAGTCTGTTAAAAAACTCATTACATATCCCTTCCTATGCACTGTTTCATATATATAGAGTTAGAAAATGGGTTTGAAAAATAAAGCATTCTGACTGGCTGAAAGCCAATACCAGGCATGCATTTATTTTTCAACAACGCCCTGTTAAAAACGAGTACCAATTCGGGGTGCCCCATCACTTAGGATATTATTGGGTACCCCGAATTTTCAAATTTACCAGCCGCCATTTTTTTCTCTCACTTAGCGAGAGAAACACCTCCACCACCACCATACACCCACAGAAAAAAATGCAACAAACAGAGCTTCATTGTTATTTTTAAGTATTTAGCAGCAGAAAACTTTTTGGTTTTAAATGAGTAGCACACATCTGAGGACAGACATAGAAAGCTGCCACGCTGACAACTACGTGACTCCTGCTCATGGTACCTCTGCATACCGAATTTCATACAGAGCTCCCAACCATTCTTCCACTGTATGCCCGCTGGCCACCATCGCTTTGCTGCCGATTCCCCGAAGATCCTTTTTCTTTCATACAGTGTAGCCCTTCTTAAACAAAACATAAAGTAAAAGAAAGCATTAAATGTACCTTTATGTAAGAGGCTTGCTTTTCTTGCTCTCTCAGCTCGTTCGACCGGCACCACTGCTCCTCGCCCACAACCCCAGACTAGGAAAAAAAAAAAACAGACCAGGCAGAAAAGAATGAATGCATGATCAGAAAAATAATAAAACAGTGAAACAAAACTAGATGAATTTAAGCCCAGAATCTGTCTGGGGGGGGTGTACCATGACAACCGGCAACCAAAAGTAAATACTATGGAGGCTGTACTAGGACACAAGTCCCTAGTTAGAAAAAAAAAAAGGCAGCACTAAAATGCAGGCGAAGGAACTATTTTATTACACAAATAAATCAAACCGCTCAGAGTTTAAACATTTAAAGAAAACATATTTTTTTCAAATATATAAAACACAGTTTCCCATCTTCTAAATGCAATAATATCCTCCAGGGTGGGTGTTATGGGATATAACGAACCTTCCAGGGGCTATAAGGCCCTCTGCCTTTGGCGTTGGGCCTCGTTACTCTCCAGGGCAGTCTTTTATACAGTGTCCACTGCTTATAACGGGCACATTTGTCATAATGTTACTTGCCCAGTATAGAAGACGGACGGCATAACCATTTATAAGAACTAGCATAGCTGCCGTCTCTAGCAGTCCACACTTTTTAGGTGACTCACATGATTTATATAAGTCGCTGTATTAGAGCCTACGGAAATGCTGCATAATGTCACATATTGTCACAGAAACCTGGCATCCCTATTGCAGAAGGCAGTTCTATTGAAACAAAGAAAGTTTCCATCTAGACTCTTGGACATTTTCTTTGTTTCAGCCTGAACTTTTTCACTCCTCGATTTGGAAGTTGTTCAGTAGTCTGCTAATGGAAGGGGCGCTTCATCCTGAGTCAGTATTAACTCACTTTCACGCAGCATTTCCCAATTTGGAGCTGTCAGCATTTCGCTCTGTGACAGAGCGGCAGGAACTCCCACACGGAAAGACCACCCGGAACAGGTACTGTGTCATTTACGGCATCTAGCTGTGTGATTTGTGTCATTTTCATTAGGGGCCTTCAGTTCAGGGACTAACAGTTAACGGCATCTAGCAGTGTGATTTTTTTTTTTTTTTTTTTTAACATATTGAAATGCTTAAGCTAACCGCTAATTAGGTGTGAACACTGTCAGCACCTGGTGGAGTCAGGGATAATCTGCCCGTAACAGCAGGCAGGCCAGGATAATTTTAAACAACATTTATATACTGGGACTCAATTAGAAATGGCAAATGGTTTCACTGATTTGCCCATTGTAACAGGTTGCCTGCTTTAAGCGCGGGCGGTATAAGTGGAGTGGACTATATCCCAATAATGCCCACCTTGTCGGGTATTATTGCATATATATGCATATATATATAGCCTTCCGGTGCATCTAGATGCGCCGCCCAAATATATGGGCTGGCGCAATATAGTGCTATATTCAAACGAAATGTGCGATTGCACATCCTATCTGAATATTGCAATGGTTGCATGCTGCGCAAGTGGGGACTGCTGCCTGTATACCAGCGCATCCCCCTGAATGGGCTGAATACCTGGAATGGGGATGCACGGTGCAACCGAAGATAGGCTGGGCCCAAGTTCCAGATATTGAGCCCGGAGTATGCAAATGAGGCCATTAGGCATGCAAGGTGCAAATGGGCCATTTGCATGTCGTTTTGGCCCCATTTGCAGACATCTAGCAGGGATGCGTCCAGCAGGATGTGCCTGGCAGTCTGTCCCAAGTCCTGTTCCCCGATACTCAGTAAAGTGTCAGCATCCCCATTTTCCGTAGTGTAGTGTCCCTCCACGACCCCCCACCCTGTCCCCGATTGCTGAACCCCAATCTCCGCACACCACACAGGCATCGCCGGTCCTGTATCCTGGTTCGATGTACAGTCCATAATCAAACCAGAACCAGGATTTCAGGGTCCTGTTATGTCTGCGATTGGAGATCGTGATGGGTTAGGGGGACCAGTTCACTTTGGGTAACATGTACGGCATACTACTATACACTGCACAGGGATTCTGGTCCTGGTTCGATTATGGACTGTACATTGAACCAGGATCCTGGACCAGCGATGCCTGTGTAGAGCACTGTGATTGGGGACTGGGGACAGGGCAGGGGGTCGGAGAGGGCACTACAGTACGGCAACCAGGGGTTGCTTCTGAATGTACTGTGGATCAAGGAACTGTACTGGGTGGGGGGGCTTGCCACCAGGTTGCAGGGGCTGGCGTCTGCTATGCTGCTGTGTGCAGCACAGCAGCACGTCTTTAGGTAGTTAGGGGTTAGGCATGTTACCTACATGCCTAACTTTGTGTGGCATATCTCTTGAGATGTGCAGGCAGATGTGATGCACATCTCCGTTGAATGTGGGGATGTGCTGCATATTCATGGGCACACCCCCTGAAGATGTGCTGCATACATTAACACTGCACTTGGGTGCAGCTGGAGATGCGCAGTGCTTTGAATATCGTGCAGCGGTGCAGTTTCTGAGATGCGCCGGCACATCTCCTTCAAAAATGTCTCCCATATTTTTTTAGCAAGAATAATCAAATATACTGTATAATAAAAATGTAAACAAACTCCCCTGAATGAGCCCATTTCAAGGGAATTTATGTGTGAGACATTCTTCATAGAATGAGTGTCTCACACTCAGGGGAAAGGAGTGTTCTGATTTGTTGGAAGTGCTCTTTTGTGATATAATTAGCAATGTCACACAATGTCACCCCACAGTGTGTTACACAGTAACCATGCAATAAGCAACAATACACAAAAGTAAAAAGTGCCTTTTTCTTCCATAAGTCCAAGTTGGGCTTTTCCTGACCCTTGATGCTTTTTCCCAGAATCCATGGGGTCAAGTGTCACTCAGTATTACTGTGGCCTTGTCTAGGATGGCCCACCTGGAAGCCATGGAACAGATCATTAGTAGTCTGAGATTACAAAGTGAACACTTTATACAAATATGGTCTCCTTGGCATCAATACTTACACGGGCAGGTTGATACCCCTATATAATGTTCTACAAGTGAACATGAACCCCCCAAATCTAGATTAATATGGTTAGAGGATGTGAGTTTATGCCTGTTTTTTCTATTTAAGTGTAACTTAAATATACTTTGTAACGCCTAGGTTGGAAAGAAGACTGTTTAACTCGGCTGAACCAAGAGGTTTGCCACAAATATATATAACAGTATATCTTGACTTGGGCAAAATGACATGTATTTGTTTTTCTTTCTTTTTTTTTTTTTTTTAATAAGATAAATGTCAATCAGATGAAAACATTGTATAAACTGCTGATCTGAACTGTAAAGCATATCTGATATTCAATAAATATAAAGTTATAAAAAAAAAAGTATTACTGTGGCCATTATTGTTTACATTCATGTTTGATCCAGTGGAGGCAGCTCTGGCTGCTATCCCAGATGTCCTTCCCTGTAACATAGAAACATAGAATTTGACGGCAGATAAGGACCGCTTGGCCCACCCAGTCTGCCCATTTTCCTACCTACTGGATAAGCTGCAGATCCTAGTTGACCAGCAGCCTACTTCTTCCTACCCCCAACCCCCTAGAATTGCCTTATGACTGTCCCATGCATGCTTGAATTCCACCACTGTTTTTGACTCCACAACCTCCTCCGGAAGGCCGTTCCATGCATCCACAACCCTCTCTGTGAAAAAATACTTCCTTAAATTACCTCTGAGCCACCCCCATCTTCAAATTGTGCCCCCTTGTTCTTGCACACCTCTTTTTTTGAGGTATCCAGAATCCAGCTACACTTCATTCTGCTGGCATAGAGGACAGGTGTCCTGTGCCAAGCAGAAAACCTGTCTGTGATATGTGCAAAATTACATCAACGTGCACGACTGTGAAAGCATCACAAAACCTGTTGCTTGAAATACAGCAAGACAGCATGACGATACAAAGTTGCATGGAAATAGTGCTTTGCACAGGTGTCACAGCACCAACAATGCAATGCTGCTTGGCACAAATGATGGCACCAAGTATGTTTCCATGCTTGAAGCAGATGCTCTCTGATGTGCAAAAAGCTTCCAATGCCTGTACTATCTTGGCACTGATGTGGCTGTAGTACTAGCAGTAGTAGTTGTCGTACCAGTTCATTTATTTGTGGTGCCCTTCCCCTGAGGCTCAGAGTGCCATTACATAATGTGCAGTGCATAATTTGCAGCGTCAGTGGTTCAGCAGGTAGCAGCACACTCGCCTCTCAGGCCGGAAGATTGGAAGTTGATGGATTCTGGCCCCACACTGGGAACATGGGATAAATGCCAATATTGACTGTAGTGCATCAAAAGGGGTTGGGGGTGCTGCTGCATTCCTAAAGTGCAGTCTTTCGGATGAGACATTAAACTGAGGTCCCATCTGCCTGTTCTGGTGGTTGTTCAAGTGGATGTAAAAGATCCCACAGCACTTCTCGATAACAGTAGGGGAATTTCCCCATGTCCTGGCCAAATCCCCCCCCCCCCTTCACTAAAATACCACTAACAGCTTAATCTGGTTCTGTAAATCAGTTTACACCTGCACAAATATTCCCCTTCCCCAGGTTGCACCAGAAATAAATGCAGCTCAGTGTGCCTCTCCGGTCACAAACTTTCAAATAAATAAAGACAGGGCCTAACAGGTGAGGTTACCCGCACCAGTGTAGGTACAATCAATGTCATGACATGGTCTGGAAACAAGACGTAAAGGGTTTCTGTATTCCGTGGAACCCAATGAGACCTCAGCCTAGTCCTCCCTTGTTTACTTATATATGGTCTTAGATGCATCTTCCTGAACCCAGTTCTATCACGTCCCCAATCCCCTGCTTGTCAGTAAGAGAATCTCAGACATAGAAATAGGCTGGAAACCCTTGCAACAAGAGTTTTCAGGCCTAGAGGATATTGTTACCAAGGAAGTGCTACAGTACTGAATAACTTAAAAATAATGGCAAATATCAAGTAAAAGGTAAAGTGGTGACATAACTGCAATGCAGCACGTGGGCTCTGCAATAGAACCTTGAACTCATCAAGCACAAAGTAAAACAGTGAAAAATGATAATGGGTATTTAACTAATATGAAAAAAATTCATGACACAATCATCTTGAAGTAGCAGTATTTGTTAGTGACCACATAGTTTCTTTCAGGAATAATGTTTGTCAAAAATATCAAGCTACACATTTTCTTTTCTTTTTCTTTCATTCCTGAACCAAGATACAGGATTTCGACATTTTTAGAAGTTCCCACTCATGTGCCACTCATGTCATGAAAAAAAGTATCACAGTACAAGTGTGTGGTGTTCAGCATCAGACACATGCGGTAACATCATCCTAATCCATCTACAGTATGAATCTAGCATGTACATTCAACAGGTAACCCCAGCGGAAGACATTTTAAAAATTGTGAGTGATGGCCTTCTTTAATATCAGTCATTAATTACAAAATTAGCTGTAAAAGCGGTTTTAACAGTATCTGAGAAAACTAAACATACTGAGCATGAATCTTAGGATGTCAAGAAATACATTTTTTGCTAAAAATATTATGATATTTTTTCCAAATTACTGCTGCTTCAAGTCAGTCTGTCTGATGCAAGTTGTGTCCAATGCACACTCACCACGGAATGCCTTTTCACGTGTTCTCTTCGAGTGAACAACTTTCCACAGATGTCACAGCTGAATGATCGGACTCCTGTGTGTATGAGCAAGTATCTTTTTAGTGTTCGCCTATATTTGGCTATGTAGTTGCAGTGGGGACATTTAAGCTTGTTTACAGCCATAGCTGAAGACTCGCCTGAAAATTTAAAAGAAGTACAAGTTAAAGGAAAACTGTGGTTGTTGTTGTAGTAGTAGCAACAGCAGCTTTATTTATATGGGCGCCGTTCAGAATGACAAACAATAAATAAAAGCAATCATAAATAACTTGGATAACAACCCAAAAATCAAACTGTACAGAATATATATATACAGAAGCCAAAGCTGGGAATCAAATTCTTTCTCACCAAAAGCCTGGTTAAACGAAAAAGATTGTAATCCCCTTTTAAAGGCCTCCACCGAAGGGGCCTCTCTCAATCCCTTAGGCAAGGAGTTCCAGAACAGAGGGTGGCTACCTCAAGTGTGTGATCTCCAGAGGACTTAAGCCAAGCACTAGGTACCGAAAGAAAGCAATCCTCGGAGGAGTGGAGGGGACGCAAGAACTGGACAGGATGCAGGAGCTTCATCAGGTAGTCAGGGCCCAAACAATGTAGTTCTTTATAGGATAGAAGGCCAATCTTGAAGGTAACTCGACACTTCACGAGCAACCAGTTCAGAACATGCAGCACCAGAGTCACATAGCTAGAAATCAGAAGGCCAGTCAGCAACGTGGTGTCTGCAGTCTGCACCAGCTACAAGCGTCATAGGGTACCCCCACTTACCCTGAGGTAGAGCACGTTATAGTACTCGAGCCAAGATGTCAGAAACGCATGCACTAGGGTCAGCAGGCCTTCAGGAGGGATAAGGGACTTAATCCAGTTAATATTCCTCAGATGGTAAAAGCCACTGTTGATTATGGCCAACATCTGAGACTCCAGTATCATCCATTCATCAAAAATGATGCACAGATTTTTCACCTTAACAGAGGTCAACAACCTGGATGACCCGAGCTGAAGCCCTGTCTCTCCCATGACTACCTCTACTCCCCCCTTCCAACCTGGCTCCATCACCAGCACCTGTGTTATGTAGGTTAAGCCTCAGCCAACTAGATTCCACCCATTTCTGGATTTCAGCTAGGCACATATTAAGCATCTCAACAGCCTCCAGTGTCCCGGGTGCAAAGGACATATACAACTTGGTATCATCCGCATAGCAGTTGAAACCCAGGTTGTATTGTTGAATGATCCCTCCCAGGGACACCACGTACACTGCGAACATCATGGGTGAGCGAACCGCACCTCGAGCAAGCCACATATGAAGGGCATCAGAGAAGATGAGAAAGTACCCAACACCACCCTCTGCATCCTGTCCCTGAGATAGGACTCAAACCAGCAGATGACAGTGCTGGTGAGTCCAGCATACTCCGTCATACTTCCAACAACAGCCTGTGGTCCACGATGTCAAATGCTGAAGACAGATCAAAGAGAACTAGAATTGGCAGTTCACCCCTATCTCTTACCATGCGAAGGTCATCATTATTCACTCTGACTAATGCTGTCTCAGTGCTGTGCCTAGATCTAAAACCAGATTGGAGGGGCTCATAGATATCATGGGCTGAGAGGTGTGCCTCAAGCTGCAGCACCATGACCTTCTGGACAGTGATTCACTAAAACATCCAGGTCCAAAGTTGGCTGAACAGCACATCTTTCAGTGCCCCTGGAAAGACTCCCTTTGACAAGGAGCACAGGATTATTCCAGTGAACAACTCCAGAGACCCCACACAGCCCACTAGTAGACTTGCAGGGCCTGGGTTTAGTTCACAAAAGATGGGCCGCAGCTCTGAAATCACCTCACAGACTTCATCCACCAAGACTGGCTGAAACTCTGTTCAGCACTGCTGCATGCATCCGTGAGAAACCTGCCTGACTCTGCCAGACCATGACAGCCTGTTTGGAGAGATCCCAGTCAGAATAGAGGACACTCTGTCAGAGAAGAATTTAACAAATTCATCGCACTTAGCTGCTGACAGTACTCTCACCAGCTGAAGACAAACTGGATATAATAGCCTGTCCACAGTCTGGAAGAGCTGAGCTGGTTGATTCTTCCCAGCCGCAATCTCCCTGGATGGGAATGCTGCCTTCTTATGGGGAGATTGCCCTTTGATATTCATTGTGATGAATCCTTAAAGCCAGTTTGTCCTACTATGCCCCAGACCTTTCCCGAAGCACTCTAACCTCTGACCCCTGGTCTTCAACTCCCTAAGCTCCCCATCAAACCACGGGGTCCTTAAGTGTGAGATCCAGGGTCCGTACACAGATCAGTGCCATGGAATTGAATGTCTCAGTAACAACCCAATTATAGGTTGAAACTGTCCTCTCTGATCGCACCTCACAAGCTGTCAACATCTCTGAGATATTGAGCACCACCAGTAGTTCTTCTGGGCCAAGCCCTTTTAAAGGGCAGTACTTCACCATCTCCATTGGGGGAGGACCATAGGAGGGAGCCCTGAAGGAGAACTTCACAGTATAATGATCCAGCCAACTTACAGTTTGCTCTGCCTCCTTAAAACGCTCCCCTCCTTGCTACTCCAAGTTCACACATCTCCAACCTGCAACTGCCCACAGTCTAATATCTTGCCGCTACCTGTTCCCCTCTTGTTACCCCTCCTTTCCTTCCCTCACCATCCACTACTATTCCTCCCTTCAATTCTCATCCTCTCTTTCTCCCCTTCCCCTCTTCAACAACTTTAATACCATGTACACTCTTTTTTTCTCTCTTCTTCCTTCCCCACTCCCTCCCTCTTCTTCCTACTCCTCTTTTCCTGTTCCCCTCACTGTATTCACACCTCTGTTGCTGTCCTTCAGTCTTGTTAAACAATTACAATTTTTACTTTATTGTATATATTGTACATAGCTTTGTCTTTTTGCTTAACAGATTATTGTGCTTTACTTCTTGTTATGTATTTATCCACATCCCCTTCCCCAGGACTCATCTGGAAATGAGCTTTATTGCTCAGTATGTATTTCCTGGGAAATCTCTTTCAGTAAATAAATAACTGACCAAATTAGTCTTGAGGTTGCTCACCTCTAGACCTGGGGAGAAAACCAAGTCCAAGGCACGCCTGTGTTGGTGAGTCACAGAAGTAACCACTTGTGCTAGGCCCACTGATTCCCTCACCTGGAAGAAATCCCTTCCAAAATGTGAGAGTTCATCATTGACCCAGGCATTGAAGTCACCCAGAATCTGCCATCAGACTGACTCCAGCACCCTTTCAGTGATGAGGTCTGTGATTTCCTGCAGGAAGTCCCCCTCATGCCCCAGAGACCGGTACACCAAGAGGATCCTGCAACTGGACCGCCAAGCACAGACACACATACAAATTATGTGGTTTCCCCAACTGGGTTTACTGTGAAGTTCTGCCTTGATCTAAAACAGATGCCCCCCCCCCCCACTATACCTCCATAAGCAGTGAACCATGGAGAATCCAGCTGGGATCAATACCTCCAGTACTGGCCCGGTGTTGTCACGCAGCCAGGTCTGTGTGATGCAGGTGAGATCAACCGAGGAACCCGAAATAAGATCTGCCATAATGGCACCCTTGTTCTTCATTGACCTCGCATAACATACCACCACTCAAAGGGGATGAAGTGTAACAGCTGGCTCAACAGTTACCTTCCCACTCAATCTGGTGGGATCCTGGGTATGGGAACCAGACATATCTTGCCTCTCGTTCCCTTTTTGCCACGGGGCGTCTTCTGGTCCTACCCATTCTAATAATGGCCCCTACCCATTAGTTCTCCCCACGCCCCACCACTGACCACCTTGTCTCCTCACAATCCCCACCTCTCTGCACCTACGAAGGGCAGCCCCAGACTGGGGGGGGGATGGAAAGGATGCAGATCAAGCAGCTGGCGGGAGGAGTTACTAAGCCTAGGGGGATTACAACCAGCCTTCTGACACATTGCTATAGATACTAAAACAAACTCAAAAACAAAACGATTAAAGCTTTAAACTCCCACCCCAAACCATAACCCTCAATAAAATAAAACACAATGCCACCAAATTTTGTACAATCCAAACCCCAACAATGACAATTCATATGCTCACACAGTCCACAGATGCAGTACTACAGATATGTTTACTATCGCACTCACTGACAGTCATATCACTACACTCCCTACCCTTACCCAACCTCCCAATAAACTTAAAAAAAACACTTAAGACATTCAAAGAAGAATCTGCATGTGGTCTGTAGTGCAATTTAAAGTACAAATCAAAGTCCACTATAAGTAATACCAGATTTCAAGTCCAAAGACAGAAACTCTAAGTTTTTTATTAAAAAACGTCTATGCTTTCACCAGGGTAACCTAAAACACACTACAGAATGTTCAGGCAGCACTCTCACTAGTGCCAACATTTTGTTTATGAATATTAAGCCCAGGACAGCACTTAGATATTAACAGAAGATTTCTTTGAACCCAAGGATTCTCTCATCACCCTCGAAAGTCCAGGCAGAGGTCTACAACTATGGGAATGCTTCTTCTGAGGTCCAGCATAAAACTACCCCTGAGGGCAATCAGGAGGTTATCCATTAGTGTAGCTAAACCGTGAGAAATGAAACAGTGGCAACTGTGGCACAGTTCTTCAATGCAAAGAAGTGCAAAATAATGCACCTGGGAAACAAAAACCCAGGGGAAGATTACACAATTGGGGGGGGTAGTAACAACAACAAAAATGGAAAGGGACCTGGGGGTAAGCATATCAGATGACCTTAAGGTTGGCAAGCAATGTGAGAAGGCGGTAGGGAGGGCTGGGGGAATACCGGGATGTATAGGGAGAGGCATCACCAGCAGAAAACAGGAAGTTGTTATCCCCCTGCATAGACAGTTGGTGAGACCCCATCTGGAGTACTGCGTCCATTTCTGGAGACCCTATCTCCGCAAGGACATAGACAGGATGGAGGCAGTTCAGAGGAGGGTAACTAAAATGATGCAGGGTCTACAAGATAAGCCATACGAGGAGAGACTAAAGGAACTTAATATGTATACCCTTGAGGAAAGAAGGGAGAGGGGGGACATGATAGAAACATTTAAGTACCTCAGTGGAATCAACAAAGTCCAAGAGGGTAGCATCTTTCAGAAAAAAAGATGTGCAAGAACAAGGGGACACAATTTGAAGATAGAGGGGGGATGGCTCAGGGGCAATGTGAGGAAGTATTTTTTCACAGAGAGGTGGTGGATGCATGGAACAGCCTTCCTGAGGAGGTTGTGGGGTCTAAAACTGTGGGAGAATTCAAGAATGCATGGGACGGGACAGACATAAGGCAATTTTTGTTGGGGGGTAGGAAGAAACAGGCTGTTGGTTAAATAGGATCCGCAGCTTATCCTCTAGGTAGGGAAATGGGGAGACTAGGTGGGCCAAGTGGTCCTTACAGTATCTGCCGTCAAAGTCTATGTTTCTATGTTTCAGCTGCCGGCTGGCAGTCCCCTCAACCCTCTGGCTGGAAACAGTGGCGACCTCAACAGCTTCAGAAAGAAAATAGTAGGAGTGAAGAACACTTTCCAACTCTCATGCCTCATGAATTTACTGCTGGCTTCTCACTGAGCTGGTCCAAACAGACTCCCTCTTCCTCTGATTTAACCTTTTCCTGACTGAATAGCAGAAACCGCTATTTGGAATCTGTTCTTCCACTCTCTGGACCTGGGACACCAACAGAGGTGTTACACCTGTTCCTTGAACTTTGACCCCAAGGCTGGAGCACCAGTCAGTTCTCCTTCTCAACACAGCTTTTTGTAGGCTTATACAACAGAAAGATGTAAATCCGCCCGGCCCGGTGGCGCTGAGGGCTGAGGTGCTGGATACCTTTCCTCGTACTATGCCGGCGACCCAGGTACGGGAATGGACTCTGGGGTCGGCAGGAGAGAGGAGAGAATTGAGCATCTGGAGGACTGCTCTCCTGGGGTGGGTTGCAGAGAAGCATCACTTTTACAGCGGCCCCCGGTGGAGACTGGGGGCACTGCATGAGTGGCGTGATGGAGAACTACAGGAAACCGGAAAATAGCGCCAGGATCCACTGGATGATGGCTGCCAGTCTCAGACACCACCGAAGCCCTTGAGGGAGCCTTGTCTGCCTTAGCAGTACCCCAGGGGCCAAATAGAGAGTGCACTGGCAACCCCCACTGGTGCCTTCCTCCTTGGAGGAGAGGGACCCACCTGGCGAAGGGTTACGCCAGATTACCTCAGGGATGGCTGCAATGTGGGGACGGAGGGCTTGGGTGAGGGTAGTAGGAGGTAAGTCAGGACCATGGCGGCCTGAAGGAGTGGTGGGTACTGGAGCACGTGGGAGGAATAAACAAATCAGGAAAGAAAAATGCAAATCCAGGCAGTATCACACTACAGAAAACTAGCTAAAAAATAAAAACACAACTCCTACCACTGTCGCTGTCTGTATCCTTGACTAACACTAAAATATCCCACCTACTACTACCAAGGTTAACTTTTTGACACAAGTACAGGAATAAAAGAAAAAATTACAATAACAGCTTAAAGACTTATTGTTCAAATTGTTGGATTTTCCTAAAAAGCATAAGCTAGAGTCTCAACAGAACTCTTCCAGACAGCGGCCTAACCTGGCAGCCATCTTGACTCCACTCCCTTTTTGTGAGTACATGTAGGCACAGCAGGCGACCTGATTATTTATTTATTTGTTAACTGGGTGGGTGCACTGATCCCAAGAACCGTTTTTGGGCATGTCCCAGACCATAAAGATGGCACAAACAAAGTAAAAACAGGTACAGAAAGATGCAGGGTAAAATGAGTAGTTATACTGTAGTACATTAAGTGAAATATTAAGTGATACAAAACAAATCATGCAGAATTGAGCAAATTGGGTATGAAGTGACCACAGTGCAAGCAAGTATAGTGCACAGAATTTATTTGGCAGCACAGTGCCTAATATATATTATTGTAGTAACAACAGTTTCCAGAGTCAAATATCATAAACAACAACAATTTGCAGAGTCATTATGGCTCTCCAGTTTTCCCAGTAAGATGAGGTGGGAGAGCATATGCTTTGCCCTTGGACAGGGTCAGTTATTACAAGAACTGCAGTGCCTACTTCAGAAACACTTGATTAGGGTTTTAAATAAATGACATTTTTTAATGACTGTTTATATCTCTTATCATCTTGTGTACTAGCAACATTGACTGTCCTAATGGCAGACTTGCCTGTGGTCATCTTGAGCACACTAGTTGGTTTTCTGTGTCCAGGATATGCTAACGAGTGCTACCTACTAATGGCAGAGTCAGTACCACTCATTAGGATAACCCACACACAGGAAGCAGACTGTGTGCTCCAGATGGCCATGGACGAGTCTGCTAACAGGGTGTTGTCAGTTCTGTTATTACACAAGATAATAAGAGATGTAAACAGTAATTTAGAAATGTCATTACTTGCTTAAAGCTCTAATAGGACATTTCTGCAGCAGCTGCAGCTGCAGTTTTTATCATCAATACAGTTCTTCTTCAAGGATCTTTCTTCCATTAGGTCACACCTTTGGAACTTCACCTGCGTCAACGCGAGGACCACATGGACGACCTGGGGACCAATGTTCACCAAATGGTGTGGTTCAGTATAAGAACAGTGGCTAAATCGACCCGCATGAAGGCAAGGGTCCTGGACTTCAGGAGGGCTGACTTTACAAAGATGGGGGAATGCCCCAGGATGTCCTGGTGGGGGGACTTGGGTGGAGTAGAGGAACAGTGGGCAAAACTAAAAGGAGCTATAGTTAAGGCAGTAAACCTCTGTGTTAGGCAAGTAAGCAAAAGCAAGAGGAAAAAAAGACCACTAAAGGAGGTGGCGGGGAAGGTAAGGGCAAAAAAGTTACCTTTCAGGAGGTATAAAAGGGCCTCCGAGGGAGGAGAACAGGGAAATGTATCAGGTGAAGTAGAGGTTGGCAGGGAAAGCAGTTGGGAGCAAAGACCCAAAGGGAAGAGAGAATAGCCCAGGCAGTAAAGAAAGGGGACAAAGCATTCTTCAGGTATGTAAGTGAAAGGAGAAAAACCAAAGGAGGATCGTAAGACTAAGGAGGGAGGGAGGGAGGGTGTGTTGAGGGAGACCAAGACAAAGCTAACATCCTAAACACATAGTTTTGCTCAATATTCACAGAAGAAGGGGAAGGAGAGGGACCACAGATAAGTGACAGGAGCATTAATGGAAGGGAGGTGAACACCAGTCAATTTACGGAGGAGAGAGTCCTGAAGGAACTCGCAAAACTGAGAGTGGACAAGACAGTGGGACCAGACTGGATACATCCAAGGATTTTGAGGGAGCTTAGGGAGGTGCTGGTAGCAGCACTGACAGTCCTGTTCAACCCTTCGCTGGAGATGAGAGTAATTCCGGAGGACTGTAGGAGGTCAAATGTAGTCCCACTTCAGAAAAGTGGGAGCAGGGAGGGGGCTGACAACTACAGGCTAGTCAGCCTGACTTCAGTGGTGGGCTTACAGATTTGGTCTTTGCTGTATTGGTCCTTGTAAGAACAGATCCAGGAGCAAATGATTTGATACCTTTTATTGGACCAACATAGATATAACAAAAAGAACAAAGTGCTTTAGCTTTCAGACCAACTCAGTCCTTCCTTGGAAGCTTAATGGTAGTTATTTAGAAAATCCCATACATTTAACACCCAGATCATGCAGAAACTCTTGTTGCACCACCAAAGTCCTGAAGGTTTATGGAGCATAATAACCAGTTTGAGAGTATAGTTGGGTAATGTTTCCAGCTTAGTTTTACATTCCATATAGCGTGAAACTATTGCTCACATTAGGTAAACTTTAAACCCTTTGTATGCCATGTATATTTACTTTTTGTAGTTCTATTTTGTGGAGCATGGTTTCAATTTACAACTATGTCACATTTTAGCATGTCTTTAGTCCGAGTGGGTTGTGACTCATAATTGGGCTGTACAGCTCTGTGCTCGAGATGTTGTCATCTTACTCTGAAGGTATCTCTAAGTCATTTTAATTCATGTGCAGTGTATTCCCTGCATGTTTTCATGCTCTAAGCACATCTAACCTTTATGCCCTGTCAGCTGAAGCTGAACTGGTACTT
Organism: Neoceratodus forsteri; assembly: GCA_016271365.2. NCBI lineage: Eukaryota > Metazoa > Chordata > Ceratodontiformes > Ceratodontidae > Neoceratodus > Neoceratodus forsteri. Next base: position 765,929,061 of record CM028131.1, on the reverse strand, counting down.
TTCAGCTTCTCTGATGTGTCTTGTGTTATTTTTTAAATGAGTATTTTAAATTTGTTCCCATAGACGCCATATGGCGTCGGAACCATCCATTGCTAGATCCAACCTAAAATGGCAACCGGGAGCAAATGGGAATTTTTTCATTTTTTTTTCTGCATGATCTGCATGCTAAAAGGGTTTTCTAAATAACTGTCATTAAGCTTCTGAGGAAGGATTTGGTTGGTCCGAAAGCTAAAGCACTTTGTTCTTTTTGTTGCATCTATGTTGGTCCAATACAAGGTATCAAATCATTTGCTTCTGTATCTGTTCTTACAAGGACCAATGTGGCAAAGACTAAATCTGTATGTCAGCATGGAAGATACCAGAATTGGCCGTAAAATATGGCAGTTACATAACATCAAGAAGAAAGTGGCACAGCTAGACAGTGACATCTATTTTTTAACCCAGTGCAAGAGGAACAACATAATTCCTGAAGGTCTTACTATTTTTAATCCATTAAAAACATGGATAATTCTATGTATGCTGAACAACTCTGTCATAGGATTTCTGAGAAACTGAGAAATCACAGGATCCATATGTCTTATGCCAAGAAAGCGTATTTGAACAAACAATTTGATGAAATTGTTACCACACTGGAGAGGATGTCTGGTAAACCTATTCCAGACATCTTGCAAAAAAGCACATTAGCTACCAAAGGACCTTAAGGAAAGCTATGCTTATCAAAAACAGGAAGTTTGCCCTTCAAGATACCATACTTCCTAACAAAAATGAAAAACATAGTAGAGTGATTGAACAACAACATGATGCCGATGGGCACCTTTCAGTTGTTTATTTGTCCAACCACACACCGACTACTGGGGAATTAAATGTACTTTCAAAGGGCCTCACTTTCCCCCCCAAGACAAAAACACTGGACAAAATACAGTTTTGTGATGAGCTGGAGGAATTTACTTCCGTAGATTGAGACTTAAAGAATTCTTTCATGGCAAGGAAGAAATCACAGTTAGTGAAGACATCACAATCAGTAACAATTTAATGGATAAGTAAAAGAAATCTGAATTTCTAGGATCTTGGATATGTTGTTCATCCACACTTATTGGCATGTCCCTTTCCCCTTTAAGGATGGCCGGAAGTCCTCAAGCTGTCTCCTCCCACCCACCCGGGTGGTATAACCCTCGGCTCCACCCCATGATGCCAGATCTTCCTTTCTGCTGGAAGATTCAGGTTGCCTCCTTCGTGCTTCCGCATTTTGTAGGCTCTGGCTTCAAAACCTTCGGTTATTCAGAAAATTTGTCTAGTTTGCACTAGCGATCACGACTGCTTATCTTCGATTATGGAAGATAAGTCTCCCCCCGGATCTCACCGGTGTTCATGCAGCCAGAAAATGTCACGCACTGATCCCCACACCGCGTGCATCTATTGCTTGGGTGTCGACCATGACACCTCGAAGTGCTATTTTTGTCTTGCATTTCACTCCAACGTCCTCGACGACCGTCTCGCATGCCAGAAGTTGGGGAGGCCAAAAAAACAGAACCCTCCAGTGAAATCAAAAGAGGCTCAGTTGGTGGTTTCCGCAGCCACGGGATCCACCGAGCAAATGGAACGCATGCAAGCCTTCGAGGGGGAAGCGGCTCATGCCAGGGAATCTTCCTCTCGGAGCTTCTTTGTTCTGCTTAAACTGGGCTCCACCTTCTCAGGTTCCTTCTGAGAGTTGTGCCAATCTCTAATGATTAAGGGAGCGGGTCCTGCGGGCATGCACTCCTCTTGGTCCCGTAAGCAGAAAAAGGACCCGGAATCATATTTGTCTCGTCGAAGACATTCTTGGGATCGGGAGAGATCTCAGCCCCAGGAACCAGCAGTCTCGACTTTGGTAGAAATTACCTCTTCAGCCGCTGGCTTCTCGGCTTTGCCATTTGGTCAGTTGACCGAAGTGTCGATCGATGAGGTTGAAATAATCATCAACCCAATTGACCCATTATCTCCGAGTCTGGTCGACAAGTCTCTCAATTGGACTCCTGTTCTGTCTTTCCCTGATGAAGAGATCCAGCCCATGGGAATCCCGTTGAGGAAGTGGTCCCTGACCCTGAGAAATCACCGGTCCCACTGGTGTCTCTCCTGAGCGACCAAATCAGCCTGTCCGATCTAGATCAAGGTCTAGGACCCCCTAGACCGACAGGCCGAGGAAGAGCCACACATGCTGAAAAATGAGCCACTCAGTCGTCAGAGCTCGGTGGAAACTCTGGGCGCTACGAGGACCTCATGTGGCAACAGCTGATTTTGTCCGGGCGCAAGCCACCCGGCTTCTACCCCTGCATTACTTGGGCTTTCACCTCCCAGGCCGAAGCCGACTCTTTTGGAGCCGATTAAGTCGTCTCGCCCACCCTCAGAGCCGGCGAAACCTCCAGTTCGGCCTAAACCGGTCTCTCCGCCGATTGTGGTGGAACCACCTGTGGGAGGGCTCCTTCTAAGGAAGATAGACCAGACACCGGGCTTTCCCGGAGTCTTTCGGTCACTGTCACCCTGGAGCATCCTCGGCGGGTTGAAGGGGACCTTGGCGGTCGACCGTAGTATCCGGATACCTCGGATTCGGATGAGAGCAGCCTACATTCTCATCCCGGGGATGATGAATCAGCTGGTGGGATAGAGACAGAGGAAGGTCCTTCGTCCTTTCAGGGCATTCTTCACCTCATCTCTGAGTCTACAGGGATGCCCCTGAAACCTGTCCAGAAAAAGGTGGAGTACCCTTTCACGGACATCCTCAAGAGAGGGGATACCCCGACGGAGGCCTTTCCTGTGGCCAAGGCCATAGTTGGCCCGGCCTTAGAACTTTGACAGCGCCCTGCCTCCTGTCCAGCTCCATCTGCCCGCATGGCCTGCAAATATGCAGTGCCCATGGGGTCCCTTTGGGGTTCACAGAACACCCTTCGGCCGAGAGCCTGGTGACCGCCTCTGTGTTCAGGTATACTGGTAGTTCTGCCAACACTGACTGACCTCCCAAAAAAGAATCCAAACTCTTGGATCATTCAGCTCGAAAGGTATATGCAGCCTCATCTTTAGGCCTTCATTAGGCAAGTTCGGCCGTCATCATGTCACACTTCTCCCATGCCCTCTTGGGGTCTTTCGATGAAGTCCTCCCACACCTCCCTGCAGACATGCAGACCACGGTCAAGCAGGTCCAGGACCAGGGCCAGGCTGTTGGCCAAACAGCAGCTTCAGACAGCCCTGGACATTGGGGATTCTTGTGCCCTCTCGATGGCAGCTGCAGTTGCCTCTCATCGCAGGGCTTGGCTGAGATTCTCCTCTTTCCTGGCAGATACTCAGCACAAACTAGCTAATGTGCCTTTCCTGGGCACCGACCTTTTCAGCCCAGGTGTGGCTGGTCACCCTCAGCGTATAGAGCAGTCCAATGCCACCTTGGACGCAACTTCTGCTAAAGGTTCTTCGAGCAAGAAGCAGCAGCAGAAGAAGTCTTTTCAGCACTGTTCCCTTGCGGCACAGCAACCCTCCTTTCAAGGAGGGCAGCAGCAACAGCAGCAGCAGGCTGAGGCTTGGCGCCACTGGCCCAAACCCGGGCTCTTCCAGGCCCATAAAGGAGGCCGAGGTTCAGGTCTGGATCTTCCTCCTTCAAGCCTGCTCAGTGACTAGGTGGGGGTTGCCACCTCCTCTACGTCACGCCAGCTCTGGGTCCTCCCATGGGGGGGCCGGCTCCACCACTTTCTTTCCGTCTGGTCCGTTATCATCACAGACAGGTGGGTTTTGGAAGTGGTTGGTCAAGGACTGCCTCTGGAATTAGAGTAGCACCCTCTAAGCCGAGCCAGCACCCCTTGGGAGGAAAGAGAATCCATCAATACTCAGTCGGCTTTCTGAGACGACATTGCTCAGCTCCTCCTCAAGGAGGCAGTAGCTCCAGTGGTGGATTCTCCAGCAGACCCAGGCTTTGTCTCCAGGTACTTCCTGGTGCCCAAGCGGATGGGGGGGCTGGCGCCCCATTCTAGATCTGCACGACCTGAATCAGTATCTCAGGTCACACACCTTTCAGATGGTCACTCTGTCCCAGATCATGCTGTCCTTGGAGCGAAACATGTGATTCTGATCACTGGATCTGCAGGACGCGTTCTTTCACATCCCAATCCATCTGTCTCATTGGCAGTTCCTCCGCTGCAGAGCTGAAGGGACCCGATACGAGTTCCGAGCCATGCCATTCGGCCTGTCATCAGCCCCATGGGTCTTCACCAAATGCATTGCAGTAGTGGCAGCCCATCTCTGGTGTCGGGGGGGGGGCAGAATTTACCCCTAACTCGATGATTGACTCTTAGCAGGTCCCACCCAGCAGGAGGTGGACAGGTCCAGGGACCTGGCCCTCCAGACCTGCTCCCAACTCCGCCTCTTGATCAACAAGGCCAAGTCGGAATTTGTGCCTTCTCAGGTGATGTTCTTCATCGGGGCAGAGCTCGACTCTCGTCAAGCCAGAGCTCAGCTCCCAGCGGACAGGGCAGAGGTTCTCTCCTCCTTTGCCCAATCATTTCTGGTTGGGCAATTGCGCCCTGCCCGGGACTTTCTGCACCTTTTGGGTTACATGGCGGCATGCACATCCGTGGTCCATTGGGCCTGGTGGCACATGCGCCCCCTGCAATGGGAACTGGCCACCCAGTGGACTCAGCGCCATGGTCATTTCAACCAGCTGATCACTGTAATCCAGAAGATGTGGGATGCTCTCCAATGGTGGGCCACCCCAGACCGGTTGCAGGAAGGGATCCCACTTGTCCACCAAGAGCTGATGGCCGTCCTTACGACCGATGCCTCTCTCATGGTCTGGGGAGCCCACATGGGGACACAAGGGCCCATGGGTTCTGGACCCCCAAGGAGTCCTGATACCACATCAACCTGTTGGAGCTCGGAGCAGTCAGACTGGCACTGTCAGCTTTAGCTCCTCAGCTCCGGGGTCAAGTGGTTCATGTCCAGACGGACAATACCACAACCATATACTGCCTCAGCAAACAGGGCGGCATGCACGCCCATCTGCTTTGCAGGGAGGCGCTCTGCATCTGGACCTTCATCAACTGTCTGGAGGCGGATCTCCTAGCCATTCATGTGGCAGGAGCCTCGAACCATCTGGCAGATGCTGTCAGTCACTTAGGCGAGACATTCCACGAGTGGTCTCTCCATCCAGAGGTAGCTTACAGCCTGTTCTCCCACTGGGGCAAACCGATGGTGGACCTGTTTGCCTCCACGGAAAACACCAAGCTGAGGCTGTTTCATGCCCTCCCCCCTCAGCAGGGCTTGCTGCAGGGTGATGCCTTCTCGAGGCCGTGGACCCCAGGCCTCTTCTGCGCTTTCCTTCCATTTTCCTTGATCCACAAGGTGCTCCTCCAGGTGAGGAGGGACAAGGCGAAGGTGATTCTGGTAGCCCCAGACTGGCCACATCAGTTCTGGTATCCAGATCTCTTCAGCCTCAGCTGCAGGCCCCCCAGAGCGGCTTCCAGCATGCCCGGACCTGATCTCTCCCAATCAGGGGAAGGTATACCATCCAGACCTTCAATCCCTGCACCTCACAGCCTGGTACCTGAGCGGCTAGAGTTCCAGGCTTTGGGTCTTTCCGAGGATGTCCTCACCGTGGTGGAGGCATCCAGAAAGGAATCGACCAGGAAATGTTATGCCTTCAAATGGAAAAGGTTTTCCATTTGGAGTCAGGGCAAGGGCCTGGACCCTCTGTCCTGTCCAGTGGCTAACATTCTCGACTACCTTTGGTCTCTGTTCAAAGGGGGTCTTCGGTCATCGACCCCTAGGGTGCACCTGGCAGCCATCTCTGCTTACTGGGCCTGGGTCAGTCAGCCAACCTTGGCACAGGAGACAGTGGTCGGGTGCTTTTTCAAAGGCCTGGACCACATATCCCCTCCAGTGCGTGAACCGCCACCTCCATGGGATCTACTGCTGGTACTGGCAAAGCTCATGGGCAAGCCATTCGAACCAGTGCACAAGTGTGCGTTGTCACACTTGTCATGGAAAACGGCCTTCCTGGTGGCTGTCATGTCTGTCAGAAGGACAGGGGAGCTCAAGGCGCTTTCGGTGGACTCTCCTTATCTGGTCTTCCACAGGGACAAGGTTGTCCTACTCCCCAACCCGAAATTCCTTCTGAAAGTGGTGTCAGAGTTTCACTTTAACCAGGTGTTGACTCTGCCTGTATACTGCCCTAATTACACTTCGGAGGCCGAATACAGGCTCCATACCTTGGAACTGAGACGAGCCCTCTGCTATTACAAGGAGAGGACGACGGAAATTCAGGGAGAGGTTCGCCAGCTGTTTGTCACCTACGCTGAAGCTGCTTCTGGCAGACCTGCAGCAAAATGGACTATTGCAAGGTGGATTACATCTTGCATAAGTCTGTGCTATGAGTTGGTGGGCATGGAGCCTCCCAGAGGGATAAGAACTCATTCTATCCGCCATACCGCTGCATCAGTGGCTGCTTCCAGGGACATCCCTATCCAGGAAATCTGTCTGGATGCTACCTGGAAGTCAGTAAACACCTTCATTACCCATTGCCACATCGACCTTGAGTCACGCCGGGATGCTGGTTTTGGGGCCTCAGTTCTCCAATCTCTATTTCCCAAGTGAGTTTCAGTGGGGGTGCACCTTGCCTCCCTCTTCCCGGAGAACTGCTAGGAGTCTGCCAATAAGTGTGGATGAACAACATATCCACGATCCTAGAAAAACAGGTTACTCACCTGTAACAGTAGTTCTAGGAGTGATATATGTTGTTCATCCACACAGACCCACCCAACCTCCCCGGCTGCGGACACATACAAACCTGGCTTCCAGCAGGCTAAGATCTGGCATCATGGGGCAGAGCCGAGGGTTCTACCACCCAGGTGGGTGGGAGAAGCCAGCTTGAAGTCTTCCGGCGATCCTTAAAGGGGAAAGGGACATGCCAGTAAGTGTGGATGAACAACATATACCACTCCTAGATCTACTGTTACAGGTGAGTAACCTGTTTTTACTGCCCCCAAGTGGGCATAACAAAAAAACTAAGCAATTACATTCATTGTTTCCGCCAGCGAGTTAGTGGTCAGAGCCTTACTAGGCAAAAACAGGTCCATTACAACCTCTCTCCATTGGAATGGAAGGCTATACAAACATTGAAATCAAACCACTGCATTGTCATCGAAAAAAGATGATAAAGGCTCTGCAGTGGTGATATTAAACCGAGATGGCTATATTAATGAAGCCAACAGACAGCTAACTGACCTTACCTACTACAGAGAACTGGAGAGTGACCCCACTACAACCTATAAAAAAGAACTACAGGACTTAATTAGATATTTTCCAAACCATGTCCAAAAAAGACTAACTGACCTCATCCCTGCTGAACCCAAGCCAGGGACATTCTACATGCTGCCTAAAATACATAAACCTGTAGTCTCTGGTAATGGTACCCTGACTGAGGGGATCTCAGGGTTTATAGAAACCATTTTGAAACCACTGGTTATGGAAAGAGATAGTTACATCCAGGACACTACACACTTCCTGCGTAAACTTTCTGGTTATAAGGACTTACCACCGGATATCATTTTAGCCACGATGGTTGTAACATCACGCTACACTAATATTCTACACACGGATGGCATTTCAGCCTGCCATAAATACATACAGGAGAAAGGACTGGACCAAAACATCAACCCTGAAGTGGTGGGGAGACTTACTGAATTCATTCTGACACATAACTTCAGCTTCAATGGTAAACATGTTCATACTATGGCAACAGCAATGGGCACCAGGATGGCTCCACAGTATGCTAATCTTTTTATGGTGACTTTGGAGGAGGACTTTTTAAGGCACTGCACACACAAATCGCTCGCTTATTTCTGTTACATTGATGATTTATTTATAATTTGGATGGAGGGTACCGACACACTTAAGAATTTTCATCGGGAACATAATTATTCTTCCACCCAACTATAAAGTTTTCCCTGGAATATTCTGCCACAAATGTTAATTTTTTGGACACAACTGTCACCTTACATACATGTATTTACAGCTAACCAACAGACAGACAGAGATACTTACATAGGAATAGTAATCACCCAAGCCACACTAAGAAATCTGTCATGTACAGTCAAGCACTTCAGTATCAGCGTATCTGTTCAAATGAGGAAGACAGAGATGCACATTTGGCTATGCTGAAAAACAACTTTATTGAGCAGGGACACTCTTCCAGAGAAATTGACAGGACAATAGAATGTGCAAAACAAGTGCCAAGACAACAGCTGCTTCAGTATAAGGAAAGGACAGCTACCAACAGAATACCCTTAGTAGTCACATATCATCCTGACATTGAACTTCTGCGTAAGATTATCGAGAACCTCCACTCAGTATTTAGTGAGGATGAGACCCTAAATTGTATTTTTAAGGCACTACTACTACTATCTTTTTAACAACCACCAAACTTAGCCAACCTAATTATTAGGAGTAAACTTTCACCAGAACAGAATGCTATGACACTAAATGGTACAAGACCCTGTAATCAACTCAGATGTAAGACTTGTGAACTAATTTCCACATCAGACTGTGGGGTTACATCGCAAAACAGACAATTCAGGGTACAGGGGAATTATACATGTGCTTCATGGCATGTTGTTTATTTCATTCAATGCAAGAGATGTCCACAAACAGGTTGTGTTGGAGAGACAAGCCAACCGCTCCACGCTAGAATAAACTCGCACAGACATAATATTAATCTGAAGATGGCTGGAAAAAACAGTGGGGCAGCACTTCCTCGGTTGGACCACTCAGTCTCAGATATGTCAGTAATGGTCTTAAAAGGAAATCTCGAAAGTACACAACAGAGACAGGCTTTTTGAGCTCAAACTTATATTACTTCTCAATATGGTAGAAGATGGCATGAACACAGATTTGGGGTTTATAGCACATTATAGGATTTAAACATCCACATACCTTTTCTTCAAAGGATATACATATTATAGGACTTCAGCGTGTGTGTGTGTGTGTGTGTGTTGGGGGATTATGTGAGTGTGGGGGCAGCTGTTACACTGAGGTAGGCTTACATTCAGGTGCATAACTTAATGGTGTTAGTGTGTTATGCCTCTTAGTTCGTACACATAATGAATATTATTTCCTTTTTACTAGTTATCTTCCCTGGGGGTGGGGTTGGGGTTAATTCCAATGGGTCTTATTTGGATTCCATAGCCTGTTACTGTACATACAGTAGTGTTATTATGTACTGTCACATTTTTGAACTCTGAACACATTGAAGTGCAGTATCTCATTTGCATGGGGGTCCTTGACAGATTAATTGCATTGGGCTAACATTGTAGTGATTTGTGGAAATGAGGGTATATTAGAGCTGTTGTCTTACATACATAGTGTACATTCACTTCTAACTAATTATCCTACCCTGGGGAGGGTGGAGGTTTAATCTCATTGTGGTTCTATTCAGAAACCTTGGACTGTTACTGCACATATAGCAATATGATTATAAAGTGTCGCATTTTTGAACTCTGTATATATTAGGATGCATGATTTCTTTTACTTGGAGGTTCATGACAAGTTTATTTCCTTTGGGTAACAATTGAAGTGAAAGATGGTGCATTAAGGCGTGTGTGTGTGTGTGTTATCTTCCGAGAGATTAAATTCCTATGATTTCTTTTTCAGATTCCTTAGACATTTTCAGTACATCAAGTTGAAATCTGTACATATCAGATTGCATAGTCTTAGTTTCTTGGTGGTCCTTGACAAGCAACTTTTTTGTTTGGCTCTTATACTGCCAATTTATATTATCATGTATAAACTCCTGTTACAACACCAAAGGCCTTAAAGTTTAGGGAGCATAATAACCAGTTTGAGAGTATAGTTGGGTAATGTTTCCAGCTTAGTTTTACATTCCATATAGTGTGAAACTATTGCTCACATTAGGTAAACTTTACTTTAAACCCTTTGTATGCCATGTATATTTACTTTTTGTAGTTCTATTTTGTGGAGCATGGTTTTAATTTACAATTATGTCACATTTTAGCATGTTTTTAATCCGAGTGGGTTGTTACTCATAATTGGGCTATACAGCTCTATGCTCGAGATGTTGTCATCTTACTCTGAAGGTATCTCTAAGTCATTTTAATTTATGTGCAGTGTATTCCCTGCATGTTTTCATGCTCTAAGCACATCTAACTTTTGGGTCCTTTCAGCTGAAGCTGAACTTTTACTTTTCAGCTTCCCTGATGTGTCTTGTGTTATTTTTTTTTTAAATGAGTATTTTAATCCAATGAGAATTTTTTGAGGTTTTTTTCTGCATGATTTGGGTGTTAAAAGTATGGGATTTTCTAAATAACTGTCATTAAGCTTCCGAAGAAGGACTGGGTTGGTCCGAAAGCTAAAGCACTTTGTTCTTTTTGTTACATCTATGTTGGTCCAATAAAAGGTATCAAATCAATTGCTTCTGGATCTGTTCGGTGGTGGGGAAATTTAATGGAATCACTGCTGAAGGAAGGGATTATGGAATGTTTTGAATCCAGAGGCTTGCAGGTTCCAAGGCAGCATGGATTTACTGGGGGAGGTCATGTCAACAAACCTGATAGATTTCTTTGACTGGGTGACTTGAGAAATAGATTAGGGTGGAGTCGTGAATGTGGCCTACCTAGATTTCAGTAAGGCCTTCTACACCGTTCCACATAGGAGACTCATACACAAGCTGGCTAGTCTGAGAGTGGGTCCTAAGGTGGTAAAATGGGTAGGAAATTGGTTGAGGGATAGGCAACAGAGGGTGGTGGTAAACGGAGTTCACTCTGAGGAGGGAAGAGTGACCAGTGGGGTACACAGGGATCAGCATAGGGACTGGTCCTCTTTAATGTCTTTATTAGCAACATTTCGGAGGGGTGTGAAGGGAAGGTATGCCTTTTTAAGATGACACAAAGACCTGCAACAGGGTTGACACTCCGTGGGGGTGGGGGGTGGGAAGGAGATATAAGTAAGCTTGAAGAGTGGCCAAGAGTGTGGCAATAAAGATTTAATGTGAAAAAGTGCAAAATCATGCACTTGGGGAATAGAAATCCAGGGCAGAGTACTGGATGGGGGTAGTAGTACTGGCAACCACCAAAGAGGAAAGGGAGCTGGGGGTAATCATAGCTGATGACCTGAAGGTGGCCAAGTAGTGTGACAAGACAGTTGGAAGAGCCAGTGGGATGTTGGGGTGCATAGGAAGGGGTATCACCAGCAGAAAGAAAGAGGTGGTGATACCGCTGTACAAATCATTGGTGAGCCCTCATCTTGAGTACTGTCTCCAGTTCTGGAGGCCACATCTCTGGAAGGACATAGACAGAGTGGAGGTGGTCCAGAGGAGGTCAACTAAAATGGTGCAGTGTCTGCACCAAAAACTCTGTGAGAAGAGGCTGAAGGACCTCAATATGTACACCCTGAGGAAAGGAGGGAGGGGGGATATGACAGAGACTTTCAAATACCTCAAGAGTATAAATAAGGTACAAGAGGAATGCATCTTTCAGAGACAAATATATTCAAGAATAAGGGATCATGATATGAAGCTGGAGGAAGGGTAGAGTTAGGGAAAATGTGAGAAAGTACGTTTTCACTGAAAGGGTGGTGGATGCATGGAACAGCCGCCCAGCAAAGGTTCTGGGGCCAAAAATGGTAACAGAATTCAAACATTTATGGGATAGGCATAAGGGAACCTTGGTAAGTAGGAAGGGGGGAGCCGGAGATCAAGTAGAGTCTGCAGTGTTACAGTAGATGGGGAAAACAGGCAGACTAGTTGGCCCGAGCAGTCTTTATCTGCTGTCAATGACTATGTTTCTATGACACTTTTGCAAGCTGGGGGCTGCCCATGGTGACGTCCTTCATCAGCGTCTGTATAAACGTGGTGGCCCCATTACTCCTCAGTTCTTTTCCCACCATCAGTCATATTCATCAGACCTGCTGCAGGAAATGTCATCAACTAGCTGTTGCTGTTTATTCTTTATTTTTTTAAACAAAAGTATTTTTCACTATCTCTGTATGCCACCGAAATCGAAAGAAGCTTTATTTCAGTACTGAAAGTGCAGAGATAACATTTATAAAGAAGATACACACACACAGTTTGTGTATGCTGTTTTGGCCTGTCTCAAAACAAGAGGACTTGTGAGATTTGCCAGGGCTTAAGCCAGGCAGCAAGATGACACCGTAAGACAGCTCTAGAAATTTCCTTCTTCAGAAAACCTTAGCAGCCATGGAGAAGGAGCAAAGCCCAAAGTGTGTGTCACTGTCCACATTGACTAATACTTGGCCTCGGAAGCTGAAGGACTGGGAGATGGAACGGTCATCATCACAGCCCTCCTGAACTTTGTGCCATAAACATAAGCATATAGACAAAGAGAAGTCTGCTTCCTCAGTAAGATCCAGGTCACCGCTGAGATAAGGTAATGTAACTGTGTTATCCGCTCCAGCAGTGTTGACAACAGCCCCCCCGCCCCCAACACTTGCTGAGATACAAAGATTGTGATCTGGCTTAGATTTTGCCATACTTATTATGAACAGTACAATGTCATCATCACCTGGTTAAGGCCTGTCATCGATGCAAATAGTCATTGCCCCTGGCCAGGGTGTCATCGACTCTCAAGCTCTGGTGGCGTCATTTTCAAAGATGATTTGATGCATTCCTCCTTTCTTATGTGTGCAGGCAGTAATTCTATCAATGGAGTCAATAGGCACCCCTAACCAGCCGATGACTTCTTCCAGCACACAGCTAATTCCTCTTTCTCAGGTGCTGCCATTATCTCCAGTGCCTGTGGCATCTCCCGTCATTGATAGAGACATCAGCGACGAGATGGAATATAATCCTGACCTCTTGGTATTAGAGGAGGATTATGAGGGAGAACAGCATGTTGCACCTCGTTATAGTTCTACCCTCTCATCCTGCAGTGAGGATTTGGTGGTCCATACCCTGAGGACTCCTCCTGATGATCCTACTTTTCAAGCCATGATGCAGCAGATGCAAACTAGTATGGGCTTTGTGGTGGAAGCAGAAGATTGCACTAAAAAGAACCTAATGGAATTTTTGAAGGTTCCCTGCACATCTTCCATTACAATTCCACTTGTTTCAAACAACATGAAGTCTTGCTGTATTCTGACTATTGCAGTTAGCCCCAGCACTTGAACTGCTCCGGAGAGTAGAGGGTTAAATTCTATGCAGAGCATAGAACTTTGAGCTCGAGCTCGGTTCAAACCTCTGTCTGCTGCACTTTGAAGCATAACCGTCAGATTCTTTACTCCGCCTAACTGAACAGTCGCTCCAGAGATTTCTCGTCTGCTCGCGGTTCAACAGTCGGTTAAAGTAGTCGGTTTTACTGATCCTTTAGTGTCTAATTCGGTTCAGATCTCTGTCTGTGGTACAGTAAGTACTTGGGTGGTGGACTAGCCGTAGGAAAACTTGTGGAAATTGTAAATTTTAATTTTTAACCGGTTCGGCTGAACCGGTTTCCTTGTGTGTTGTTGTTTTTGTTTCTTTGTTTCAGGTTTTAGAGTGTGGTTACGGTCCTTATCAGTTTAAAAAAAAAAAAACGTGTTTCTTGCGTTTTTTTCAAATACCCGTAACACGGTTAGAAACCGATAAGGGGGCACTTGCCTGGCTTTTGCTGAAAAAAGGGTAAGTTGTTGGTTAGGATGGCTACGTCTGAGAAACCCAAAAGAAAAACCGGGCCCACTGGGTTTCAGCACTGCAGTGTGTGTGGGGAAGTCTTTGCTAAGGCTGATCCCCACACCACCTGTGTTTATTGTCTGGGGTTTGACCACCTCGATTCAGACTCCCAGATATGTAAGAAGTTCCCTAAATCCACCCTAGATAAAAGATTGGGCAGGCTTAGGGATAAGGAGGCAGAGAAGTCTGCTGACCCAGATGGCCAGTCCGGTTCGGTTTTGGCCAAACCAGGAGGAGTGCCCTCTGACCAGGGCGATACTTCGGGCAAAAGAGAAAGCCGATTCGAGGATCGGTTCCATCAAAAAGGAAAGAAAAATGGACGTCCGGTTCGGAGCCAGAATCCCATGTTCTGACCGCCGAGGAGGATTGCCGAGCGATTAGGGATTGTGGAATCACTGCACGGTTTTCACCATCTGGTGCTTTCTGGCAGGCGTTTGGTTCGGTCAGTTCCTCTGGTTCAGGATTATGCCCTGAAGATTTTTATGAACGGTTGGAGGGATGAGGATAACGAGTGGTGGTGATGATGATGATGATGATGATGATGATGATGATGATGATGATGAGATGGAATGGAAGGTCTGGATGAGCCCATTGAACCAGACATCTCCCCAGACAGGCCTTCTGGTGTTTCCCCTCGTAGGCTTTCTGAGTCCCCTTCCCACTTTATGTTTTACAGAAAAGTGGCAGAAACCCTCCAGCTCCCTGTGGAAGAAGCTGTGGAGGAACAAGAGGAGCCTGATTATGTGGAGATGATGGACATCCCAGAGTCCAAGAGGCTGTCTATTCCCCTTCATAAGTCCTTTGGGAAACAGACACAAAAACTATTAAAGACTCAAAATTCTTTACCTCCTGTTGACAGAAGGATGGACAAGAGGTATACTTTATCAAGCTCAGGTACAGAGTATTTGTGCCAGCAATGCAGCCATGTTGGGGTTGTGCAGGCTGCAGCTTGTGATAAGGCTAACATACTCTTGGCTTCACACCCCCCAGATAAAGACTCCAGGAAGCTGGATGCCATGGCAAAGAAACAGTACATGGCATCCTCCTTGGGACTCAGGCAGGCTAATTACATGGCCTATACAGTCAAGTACCAGAAGTCCAGGTGGGACACTGTACTGGCACTAGCTAAGCAGGCATCCCCCCAGCTTGCCAGGGAGCTGGAGGAGGTGGCTGCTGATGGGATTGAGGCATCAAAGGTACAATTTCATGCTGCTGTGGACTCCAGTGATGTGTCATCACAAGTCATGGCTACATCTGTGGCTCTTCGGAGGATGGCTTGGCTCAGATGTACTAGCCTTTCACAGGACACCCAGGCTAAGGCCATGGATTTCCCTGTGGTGGGTAATTCTCTGTTTGGGGAGCAGACAGAGAATTACATGAAAAAGATGGATGAATATAGGACCACCTACAGGAGTGCACAGGCCAAGGAAAGGCAGGCAGCTTTTCAAAGGCAGCAGGCTAGGGGCAGGGGCAGGCCTTTTCATAGGTCTTTCTACCAAGCACAGACCTCCTTTCCCTTTTCTCAGAGGGGGTTCTTCAGAGGGAGAGGCAGAAGGGGGATGAGCAGGGCTGCATCCACCCCTCGGTCTAATGCTTCTGCCAAGCAGACACCCTGATGTGTCAGCCCGGGCCGACTCCCCCATCCTTGTAGGAGGCAGGCTGGCTTACTGCTTCCAGGACTGGAAGTCTGTTACCTCAGACAAGTGGGTCCTGGAGGTAGTAAGCCAGGAGCTGGTTCTCAGCTTCAAAAAATTCCCAAAGCTGAGACCCAAATCCTTTGTACCTGCAAGCATCTCCGAAACCATTGCCCTAGAGGCAGAGGTTTCATCTCTACTGGCCTTAAGGGCCATAGAGAGAGTTCCTACAATACACAGGGGCAAAGGTCTGTACTCCAGGTACTTCTTACCCCGAAAAAGACAGGGGAGTGGCGACCCATCCTGGACTTAAGATACCTGAACAAACATCTTTTAAAACCAAAATTCAAAATGGTGACTCTGGGAATAATCCTTCCTTCTCTAAGGCCAGGGGACTGGCTAGCCTCCCTGGACCTAAAAGATGCCTACTTTCACATTCCTACCAGGTGTTCCCACAGAAAGTACCTCGGGTTCAGATTGCCTTCAGGCCATTACCAGTTCAAAGCAATGCCCTTCGGCCTAACATCAGCTCCAAGGGTGTTTACAAAATGCCAAGCAGTAGTAGTGGCCTTTCTAAGAAGGAAAAATATTTTCATATTCCCATACCTGGCCGACTGGCTCATTGTGGGTCAGTCTGCAGACCAAGTCAAGTCAGATCTGCAAGTGACCCAGCAAGTGCTCACTTCTCTAGGATTTCTTCTCAGTCTTCCCAAGTCAGTTCTCAAGCCTGTATAGCTTCTCACTTTCATAGGGGTAGAGCTGGACACTGTCAAAGCAAGAGCTTTTCTTCCCCTTTAAAGAGTAAGGGCTATTATAGAGCTAGCTTCCTCCTTCCACCTTCTGGTCTGTCGACCAGCAAGGTACTTCCTTCAGCTTCTGGGCCACATGGCAGCTTCCACTGTAGTGGTCCAAGGGGCCAGATTTCAGATGAGGGACATTCAGTTTCATCTGAGGGCTTTTTGGTCTCAGAAAAAAGATCCTCTAACCAAACTAATTCCAGTGACTCAGACCCTGATCCAGGCTCTCCAGTGGTGGCAGGATCAGGACAGCCTCAGGCAAGGAGTCCCATTCACTCAATCTCATTCTGTGGTTCTAACCACAGATACTTCTCTGCTGGGGTGGGGAGCCCACCTGGGGACTCTCATGGCCCAGGGAGTGTGGTCCTCTCAGGAGTCTCTTCTCTACATCAACCTCCTGGAGCTCAGGGCAGTTTTTCTGGCCCTACAAGCCTTCTCTCAGTCAGTACAGAACAAGGTGGTTCAGGTCAGGACAGACACCACCACCACCATGTGGTATATCAACAAGCAGGGAGGCACTCAGTCTATGGCCTTGTGCACGGAAGCCATGAGACTACGGTTCCTGGCTTATTCTCTACATATCTCTCTGGTAGCAGTCCACCTTCCAGGGAAGGACAATGTGCTAGCAGATACATTGAGCAGGATTTCCCAGGGCCATCACAAATGGTCCCTGGATCCCCTAGTGTTAAAAGTGATTTTTTCCAAGGTGGGGCACTCCAGAGATAGATCTCTTTGCTGCCCCAGACAATCACCAACTTCCTCTGTTTTGTTGCAGACCTCCAGTCTTGGGCTCAGTCCCTCTGGATGTTCTGATTCTGAATTGGGAAGGGAAATTTCTATATGCCTTCCCTCCATTTCCTCTACTGTTCAAGGTGTTGGTCAAGATAAGGTCACAGTCCTGCAAAGTGATCCTGATTGCTCCAGACTGGGCCAGGCAGCCTTGGTATCCTCTGTTGCTGTCCCTAGCAGTCCATCTTCCCCTGTCTCTTCCCAGGAATTACAACCTGTTAACCTCCTCTCAGGGGAGGATTTGGTATCCCAACCTTTGGTCTCTCAATCTCAAGGCATGGCTCTTGAAGAGTTAGAGTATGCAAATTTCCATCTGTCTCAAGGGGTTCTGGATATTCTCAAAGCCTCTCAAAAACCTGCCACCAGAAAAACATAAAACTCCAAATGGAAAAGATTTATTATTTGGTGTTCCAAGAAGCACATATCCCCAGACACTGCTGAATTGTCTACAGTTCTGGATTACATGGTTCATCTCAATGGCCTAGGCCTCAGACCAGCTACTCTCAAGGTGCACTTGTCAGCTGTTTCTGCTTTTTAGTCAGTAGGAAAGCCCTCCTCACTGGCATCTCATCCTGTTTTCTGTAAATTTTCCAAGGGATTGCTTCATACCAATCCCCTCTTTAGGGATCCTACTCCTGCTTGGGGCCTTAATGTCTGCATTGCTCAGCTTATGCAACCACCCTTTGAGCCTTTGTCTTCAGCAGAGCTTAAGTACTTGACTTGGAAAACTGTGTTCCTGGTAGCTATTACCTCTGCCAGATGTATCAGTGAATTACAAGCTCTGTCAGTGGAGCCTGATTTTATCTCTTTCCATAGAGATAAGGTGGTCCTTAGAACCAATAGGATGTTCTTACCTAAAGTGGTTTCAGACTTTCATTTGAACCAATCCATGTCTCTCCCTGTGTTCTTCACTGATCGTTCTTCTTCAGGAGAGAGATTACACAGTTTGGATGTTAAAAGAGCCCTTAGCTACTACATTGAGCATACTAAGGCACACAGGTTTGACTCCCTCCAGTTGTTCCTCACTTATGGAGAGGTGGGAAAGGGCAAACCTGCCACTAAGAGAACTATTGCCAGGTGGATTGTCTCTTGTATACAATTCTGCTATGAGAAGCTAGGCAAAATACCACTCTCAGGCCTGAGGGCTCATTCGACTAGAGGTACAGCTGCTTCCCTGGCTGCTGCTAGGGATATTCCTTTACTAGAGATATGCAAAGCAGCCACCTGGAAAACAGTCCATACCTTCACCAAGCATTACTCCCTGGATATCCAGGCTAGGAGTGATGCTTGGTTTTTGTACAGCAGTACTGCAGAGCCTATTCCCAAAATAGGTTCGGATCCCTCCTCCATGGAGGTACTGCATGGTAGTCTGCAATAGTCAGAATACAGCAAGACTCCATGTTGTTTGAAGAAAAAATTACTTACCTTAGTAATTATGTTTCTTCTAATGGAGTCTTGCTGTATTCTGACCTCCCTCCCTGCCTCCCCTCTCAGAACCTGTTTTTGGGAATTGGGCTGGCAGATGCAGTGATGCACCCCAGGGGTGCATTTGGGCACTCCCTCTTTTTAGAGAGGGGGAGTGGGTTATGTTTTATTAATTTAATAGTCTTAAGTTGTTCACTACCTGGTTTTTTACTTTGGATTTCTTGACTTGAGTCTTTTGGGGATCCAAAATATTTGGTTGCCATTTGGCTAGTAAAAATTTTACAATTTCCACACAGTGGTTTTTAGTTAGTTAGTATTAGCTCATAAGAATCTAACAGTTACGCTTCAAAGTGCAGCAGACAGAGGTTTGAACCGAGCTCGAGCTCAACGTTCTATGCTCTGCATAGAATTTAACCCTCTACTCTCCGGGGCAGTTCAAGTGCTGGGGCTAACTATAATAGTCAGAATACAGCAAGACTCCATTAGAAGAAACATAATTACTAAGGTGAGTAATTTTTTCTTTTCTTGCATTATAGGATGCTACCTGTGCTGCATGGTACAGACCAAGCTCCTTGCCTGCAGTTCCCAGAAATGCTGATAAGCAGTATCCTGCTCCGTCTGCTAAGCTTTATTATGCTAACCACCCAGAATTATTTTTTTTTTATTTGCTGTACTTGTACAACCCTGAGAACCAGCCACCATCCATCCAGCCCCATCACCCACCCTCTGTGGACTTACCCAACTGGTAATACGCTCTGGCTTACCCCCCCCCCCCCAGAGTGGGGCTGTGGGTGGGAGCCCCATCACCCATTGGATGCCAGTATATGGCCCAAGACGCTTCTGTCCCAGGGTTATGCCCTGGCTTACTCCCCAGGGCAGGGACGCCGGGAGGGGGCTTACCCTCCTTTCGGACACTGGTATGCATCCTGGGTGGTGCCACAAACAGTGGTGCAGGACCTGCGGTGTGAGGCAGGCAGCATCCCTCATGGACCCATTTTCCAACATTTTTCATCCCGGGAGGTGGCATGTGTAGTGACGTCAAGGGCATGTACACCAGTGTCTGTCTTGCCTCCAACACAGTGTAGGTGCCAGTCGCTACTCCTCCCCCGGCCTCCACCAGAAGTCAGTTGTGCACTGAACATGCAACCCCCTCCTTTCAGAGAATGAGATCAGTCCTTCGGACACTTGCTCCTTCGCCCCCCCCCCCAGCTTAGGTCCATTCCTAAACCTGAGATGTCAGCGCACAGATGGAAGACCTGCTGCTGCTGTGCTAAAGGGATGGCCTTTCCAACCAGAAACTGACTCAGTAATCATTATTGCTGCTCATGATGGATCTATGGCATCTAAACGCATGAGTACTTTGGCTCCTGACAAGGAATCTAGGAGGCTAGATGTGATGGGCAACCATACATATGTCTCTGCCTCACTGGGCCTTAAAATTGCAAGTTATCAGGCTCATATGACAGAATACCAGAATAGCCTGTAAAAAGCTGCAGCCCAGACTGTGCCTGATGGCTCTGCGAAGAATGAGTTAATTAAAACTTTAACTTGTGGGGCTGAGGTTGGCAAACATTTGCAAAATTCACAGGCAGTATGGCGTTCCTGTTTTTTATGGCACTAAGTAAAATATATACATTTTATTAATATATTGGATTTAGAGTGGTGCTTTTTTAAAAAGAGGTGGAGTGCCCAATTTTGTTTTTTTAGCTTTTGTGCTGTTTGATACATTCAGCCCATGACATCTCTTATTCCTCTGCTAGGGCTGCTGCTTCTGGTATATGTATGAGACAATATTCTTGGCTGAGAGTTGCTGGTTTTGCTGATGTTGTACAGTAAGCAGTTTTAAATGCCCCTTTCGGAGGGATGGAACTCTTTGGTTATGATGTTGAAGAGGTGCTCAGAGGTGTTCATACATCCAAAATGACCCTAAGGTCTTTCAGGTACCTCTGTCCCATTCTTCTAGGGGCGTGGGTGGGATCTTTTCGTCAGCCTGTTGCCAGAGGTGACTGTGCCTACTGTCAACAAGGCCAAGGTGAGGGAAGTGGCTCTTGCCAGGCCCCCACCCCCCAGGTGCCTATTCAAAAGCACCAAAGCATTTGGTGCCAGTGGCTTTGTCCCCACTGGTTCCACATGACTCTCTTCTGGATACACCCCCCACCTCCACTGTTACCTCCAGGGGTGGTTATTGGGAGCAGAATCTCACTGCACCTAAAACAGTGGCAGGAGATTACAACAGTCAAGTGGGTGCTGGAGATAATAGCAAGGGGGCATGCTCTGGAGCTGCTGGAAACCCCTCCAGACCATCCTCTGCCCCCTTCCAGTTATTCTCTGGGTCATTTGTCCCTTTTGAAGTAAGAAGTACAGTCATTATTTCAAAAATGTGCAATAGAATCAGTTCCTCCAAGACAGAGAAACCCAGAGTTCTCTTCCAGATATTGTCTGAACCCAAAATGGACAGAGGATCTGCATCCTGTATTGTATATCAGAAATATCTACTTCTGCATAGAATACAAGAAGTTTGAAATGGTATTCCTGCAAGCTCTGATTTCCCCTTCTGTAAAAAGGGGACTGGCTTTGCTTCCTAGGTAGGAAGGATATATACCTTCATGTCAAGATCAGAAAGGCCCACAGACCGTATCTCTGCTTTACGCTGGAGGGAGACCAGCATTAGTTCATTGTATTGCCCTTTGGATTGTCCTCTGTGCCACGGGCCTTTAGCAGATGCTTGGCAGCAGAGGCAGCAGTCCTTAGCAGGGAAGGCATGTATGTGTTCCCCTGTATGGGCAACTGACTACTGGAATCCAGTTTCAGGGAAAGTTTGCTACATACCCTGTCCTGGACGAAGCACTTGTTCGACAACTTAGGGGTCACAGTGAATGTGTCCAAGTCTGTCATGACTCTCTGCCAAAGACTGCAGTACATAGGGGCATTGTGGGCTACAGAGAAGGGATGTGCTTTCCTGCCACAGGACAGGGCGGAAAACTGGATTGCTTAGGCACGTCTGATATACAGATGTCACTGTTTTCCTGTAAGGACAATCTTATATCTTCTGGGTCTCATGTCTGCAGCCATTGTGACAGTGCCGCAGACCTGCTAAATGAGGATACCACTCTGGACACTTGGAGTCCAGTGGAATCAATTGATAAATGAGCTGGACCAAATGGTTCTCGTCACGTCCCAGCTGCGTAGAGCATTGCTGTGCTGGATGGATTGCAACAAACTTTTACAGGGTGTTCAATTCCTTGTACCAGCTCCTGTACAGATCTTCACCACGGATGCCTTGGGCTTCAGCTGGGGTGCTCATCTGGGCCCTTATCAGGTGTTGGGGGTCATGGTCCCAGGTGGAAACCAAGTTACACAGCAGTGTCATGGAAATGAGGGCTGTCCTGTACAGCCTTCAAGCATTTCAGGAGCATCTAAGTCCAGGTCCGCAACTAATCCAGATGGACAATGCTGGTGTGATGCATCACATCAACAAACAAGGGGATACCCATTTCTGTCTCCTATGCAGGGAAGCAATGAGAGTGTGGTACTGGGTTCTGTACCATGGCCTACAACTATCAGCCATGCATCTTCCATGTCTCCAAAACATCTTAGCACACAGGGTAAGCAGGTCACAGTCCTGTATGCACAAATGGGAACTGCTGACCTCCGTGGTAGACAACTTTTTCACAAAATCGGGTAATCCAGAGTTGGACCTTTTTGCATCCCCACACAACACGAAACTGCCATGTTTCTGCTCACTTGCTCCAGGGCCTGATGTTTTCTGGCAAGGCATGTTGTCCCTCTCCTGGAAAAGGAAATTCCTATACACATTTTCCCCAATTCCTCTAATGCAGAGGGCACTAATCAACTGAGGATGGAGAGTGCAGCTCTCATCCTCATTGCTGCATTATGGCCTCTCCATCTATGATTTCCACTCCTGCAACAGATGGCAGTAGAGCCTCCAGTACCTCCACCTATGTGTTGGGGTCTATTGTCACAGAAAAGGGGTCCCTGGTTCATCAAGACCTCAGGTCCCTACATCTCCATGCATGGCTTCTGAAGACATAGCCATGGCACATTTTGGTGTGTCCCGTAAGGATGATGATGCATTGATTGTGGCTAGAAAACCTTCTACCAGACATACCTATTCCTTGAAATGGAAGTGGTTCACTTTGTGGGCTACTTCCAGGAATTTAAAACCATATATATGTTCTGTAAATGCGTTGTTGGAATACTTGCTGTCACTGTCAGACTTTAATTTACAGTATTCCTCACTTAAAGGAGAACTACACTGAGTTTATACATCATTTCATTTATTTATTTTTATTTCAGTCTTTGTTAACCAGGTAAGGCCCACTAGGCACAACTGCCAGTTTTCAGGGGTGACCTGGGAGCACTGGGCGGTTAAGTGACTTGCTCAGAGTCACACAGTATGCAAGTGGAAGTTGTGAGAATCAAACCCAAATCTGGTCTGCTGGATGTACCAAGCTCGTCCACAGCTCGTTACTCTAACCTCTAGGCTATACTGCCAGCCCTTCACAGCAGAAGCCATTTTTTATATACTGGTTCAAATTCTGTTATTGCTGTAGCTGTCCAGGCTTTTCATTTACTCTGGTAGGTGTTTCTGATTGACTTGCTGCTGGTAAGAATAATTTTAGAACTGTATGATGTAGTTTATGACCTTGTTCTGGTCTTCTATTGTTGGAACAATGCATCCATGTTCTACTACAGAACTCTGGGGTTGTTTGGATCACAAACTACATCACAGAGTTCTAAAATGGTACTTGCCACCAGACTGAAACAGAAACACTCACTGAGATTGCCAAAAGGCTTGTGTAGATTGAACAATAACAGAATTTAAACTAGTACTTACAAAACAGCTTCTACTGGGAAGAATGACTTACAGATTCAATGCAGTTGTCCTTTAAGGTGCATTTGGCCGCCATATCAGCTTTGCATGCCCCTGTTGATGGTCATATGGCCACTCAGTTGCAGGTGTCCCATACTTTTCTGCAAGGTATTTTGCATACAAAACCTCCTATCTGCAATCCAGTCCCACCTTGGGACTTGAATTTTATGCTGGAGAAATTGACGTTGGCTCCTTTTGAGCCTGCTAAAAATTGTGGTTTATGTTTCCTATCATGGAAGACATTATTTTTGCTTGCAGTCACTTCTGCTCAAAGGATTTCAGAGCTGCAGGCTGTAATGTATGAGCCTAATTATTTGATTTTCCACAAAGACAGAATCTCTTTGTGTACGTTTCCTACATTTTTACCAAAGGTGGTATCTGAATTTACTCTGTATCAGATGATGTACCTTCCTATTTATTACCCTGAGCATGCCAATCAGGATGAAGCACTGTTCCTTTCTTTGGATATGCACAGAATACCCAGAGACTATATGTATTACACCAAGGATTGCAGAAAGACCTCTCGGTGTTTTTATTTCATTCACTCCCTGGGAAAGAGGGCGCCCCCGTGTCTAAACAGTGCCTGTCCAAATGGTTAGCACATTGTATTATGTTCTATTATAGGAAGCACAGTCAGGAACTTCCTGGTGCTGTTCGTGGTCACCCCACAAGAGGAATGGCCACTTACTTAGCTTGTTTCAGAAATGTTTCTGTGGCTGACATTTGTGCTGCAGCCAAATGGAGCACTGCCCACACCATCTCTAAACATTACAGTCTGGACATAGTCTCCATTAGATGTGCTGGCTTCAGGTTTGCCATACTGCAAGGCCTACTGTCTTGAATGTATTTAATAGACTGTACCAGCCTCCCAGTAACTTTTGGGACTGCTTGGGACTCATTCTGAAGGTATGGCCTAATGGAAGAGATGTCCTCAAAGAAGAGGGAACAGTTACATACTTCTGTAACAGTACATCCTTTGAGAGAGTCTCTTCCATTAGGCCATACCATCTTTCCCTCCATCCTCCTTCTGCTTCAATGAGGATTACATCAGATATTGTGCCTGAACCTAATCCATGACTGTTGTATCCAGCACCGTATCTTGCCTTGTATGCCTGGTAATGATCTCCTAGTTCCCCATGGATGGAGGTCCTCTGGGTCTAATCTCCAGCAGGGAACTGAGGAGTAATGGGCCCTCCCACATTTACATAGACGCTGACACATGACATCTTTGTGGGCAGCCCCCAGCTAACAGAGTTTCCATGTGGTCCGAGCACTGCTGGTGGTACAGTTCCAAAGGTGTGGCCTAATGGAAGAGATTCTCTCGAAGATCTACTGTTATGGGAAGTACGTAACTGTTCTTTCTCCTTTAACTCAAAGCAGTTCCTCACAGCTGACTGCATGCCTGATTTTGGTCCTGCAGTGTGCAGTCATGACCTCTGTCAGCTGTGCACCCATTGCTACTGACAGCCTCAAGCCACAGATGCTCTCTCCTCTTGCAACCTTGTCCCCCTTGAATGGGTTGAGGACCAGATGAAGAGTAGATTGACTGGTTCTAGGGACATGGATATGTTGTTCAATCCACACTTCTTGGCAGTTCCTTGCCGCTTTAAATCTTGCCGGAAGGTCTTCAAGCTGGCTCCTCCCACCCACCCGGGTGATAAAACTCTCGGCTCAGCCCCATGACGCCAGATCTTCCTTACCACTTGGAAGCTCAGGTTCCCTCCTTAGCGCTCTGCGTTTTAGGCGTGGATCCAAACTCGTCGGTTAAACCGAAACTTATTCTCAAATTTTCTAGACTTTGGTCTGTTTCTCCTTCGCGGCTGTGATGGATAAGTCGACTCCCGGATTTCAGCAGTGCCCATGCGGGCAGAAGATGTCTCAGACCGATCCAGACCAGTGCTTGCCTTGGGCTTGATCACGATCCGCAGGCGGAATTGTGCAAGTCCTCTCGGTCAATGTCCTTGAAGACCGGCTGCCAGACTCCAACTTGGGTGCCCGAGGCGTATTCCTCCGGTGAAGTCAAAGGAGGCCCGTTGGGTGGTGTCCGTGGTGGCGGGCTTGGCTGAGCAACTTGAGCAGATGATCGCCCTCAAGGAGGAGGTGGCCCAGGCCGCATCTTCGTCTTCCTTGGTCGCGGCATTTATCCCGCTCTCCTTGGACTCCTCCTACATGGATTCTTTTAAGGAGCTTTGTCAATCCCTCTCTACAAAAGGTGAGGGTCCATCAGGACATTCCTCTTGGTCCAAGAAGAATGACTCGAAGGGTAAGTCCCACAGTCGGCGTTCGTGGGAGAGGTCCCCTCCCCCAGACAGTCAACACTCAACTTCAGTCGAGGTTGCGGCTAAGACCGCTGGCTTCACGGTGTCCCCGTCAGGTCAGCCGGCCAAGACACCCGTCGACGCGGTCGAGATTCTTCTCAACCCGTCGGACGGACTGTCAACTGGAGAAGCCGACAACCCTTCTTCACGGGTCCGCCTGGTGGAAACCGAGGACTTATCTGCACCTCCTGTGCCGGAGTCCCTGGTTAAGGCTCCCGAGCCGAGGGAGGAATGGGTTTCCCCCACTCCCTCCCAGACCCACCCTCGGAAACACCGAAGGTCTCGGTCTCGGACCTCCTCTGGGTCCAACCGATCCCGCCGACATCGGCGGTCTCAGTCTCGGCACTGAGGAAAGCGGCGGCACCACTCGTCCTCATCTTCTTCCTCCTTGGAAGAAAGGCTTCGGCGCAAATTGCGTCGACGCTACGAGGACTTGATGTGGCAGCAGCTCCTTCTGACCGGGAACAAGCCGACCCCATCGCCTTTCCCGGCCATTAAGTGGCTGTCACCGGAGCGACCGAAACAAAGCCTCGTGGTTATCGAGGAGCCCAAGCTGGCGCTGGTTGTTTGGCCAAAACCAGCTGCGCCACCCATTGTGGTGGAACCCCCGCCTCCACAACCTAAATCTGGGGCTCTGACCAAGGATTCTCAGTCGGGTCAGGGGCTGCCCCATCGGTTGTCGGTCACCCTAACTCCCGATCTGCCTCGGCAGGTGGAGGGTGGCTAAGGCCCAAGGCAGCTGTTTGCAGACTCCTCAGAGTCTGATGATGACTCTTCCCTGTTCTCCAGACCCCTTGACCTGGAGTCCACTGGGGGACAGTCGGTGGACGAGAGCCCATCCTCGTTCATGGGTATGCATTGGCTCATCTCAGAATCTACTGGGATGAAGCTCAAACCCGTGTCAAAGCAGGCCAAGTATCCCCTCATGGAGATACTGGACCGAGGGGATTCTCCCATGGAGGCCTTTCTGGTGGCTGAAGCCATTGTTGGCCCAGCTCTGGAGTTATGGCAGCAGCCGGCTTCTTGTCCTGCTCCTTCAGCCAGGATGGCCAGGAAGTATGCGGTCCCCACCTGCTCACTCTCCAGATTTCCGGAGCACCCCTCTGCGGAGGGGCTTGTGACCGACAGCATTTTCCAGTGTCCCGGAAACACTAGGGACATGGACAAGCCTCCCGACAAAGAGTCCAAGAAGCTGGACTACGCCGGGCATAAAGTATACGCTGCGTCCTCCCTAGGCCTTTGTCAGGCCAGTTCGGCCGTACTGATGGCACACTTTTCCTATGCCCTTATGGGCTCCCTGGATGAGGTGATTCCTCATCTTCCGGCTGACCTCCAGACTATGGTCAAGAAGGTGCGGGATCAGGGAAGGCCGGTGGCAAAGCAGCAGCTCCAAACTGCTCTTGACATTGGAGACTCTTGTGCCCGGTCAGTAGCGGCCGCAGTGGCCATGCGCCACAGAGCTTGGCTGCAGATCTCCACCTTCACGGCGGATACCCAGTACAACCTGGCAGATGTCCCCTTCCTGGGTACCGACTTGTTCGGTCCTGGGGTGGAGGGTCATTTGCAGAGGATCGAGAAGTCCAATGCCAACTTGGACTCAGTCACGTCTGCCCAGAAGGACAAAGGCCGCCAGCAGCAGCGTAAGCCCTTTCGGCCTTCTGCCCCTGCGGCATGTCCGGCCCAGCAACACCAGCATCAGGGCCAGCAGGCTCGCACTTGGCACCCCAAAGCCAAGCCTGCAGCTTTCTTCAGCAGGAAGCCAGGAGGGAAAGGCCCGGTAGGTCCCTCAGCCAGTCCCTCCTCCAAGCCTGCCTAGTGACGGGTTGAGGGGTGTCGCCCCCAGCCTCGTCGCTCCCCCCTGGGTCCCCCCGTGGGGGGGACAGCTCCGCCACTTTCTTTCCGGCTGGTCTGCTATCACCTCGGACCGCTGGGTGTTGGAAGTGGTAGGAAAGAGTCTGTCTCTGGAATTCGAGCAGGCCCCGCCCTTCCGAGCCGTCGCGCCTCGGGGGGCTATGGGGTCCTCGGCCTCTCTGTCGGCCCGTCGAGCCGACATTGCCCTGCTCCTCTAGAAGGAGGTGATCAGGGAGGTGGCGGATCCAAATGTACAAAATGGGGGGGGGGCCCCTTGACAAATTCAAAACAAGTTCTCTGTGATGTAATTTCTTTTTTATTGTGTACAGCCCCCTACGTTTCACCCACAAAATGGGCTTGTTCACGGGGATATAGACTTGTAGATACTGTATTCTCTATTTTTCTGTAAATTAATTAAAACACACTGTTATTGATATATGCTCATGTAAATTTACAATATGCTTATTGAGGTAACTTCAGAATATTATCAATGCCTCATACCTTAGAAAAAATGCAGGCTGTTACTGTAGTAGTAATAGTTTTTTTTCTAAAAAAGCCGAAGATAGCATTCGATGCTCTGCAAAAATAAAAATAAATATAAATATAGCATTCACTGTGGCAGTCTTGTTACTCACAGTTCATAAAGAACTTGTGCTCCTTTGTAACTAAAAGCACTTTTCCTACCTTATTCAGTGTGCTCTGTTTGGTACTGGGGAAATCTGCTTTTAAGCACTAAATTCGTTTCTGCAAAAAAGCCATAATGGTAAAGTTTTTAACTTCCTTAAAATATTTATGATGTTAAGTGCAGTTTTATAACTTTCTTAAAGAGCATATCATGCTAAGTGTAATTGTAGTTGAAAATGTGGGTTTTAGTTACTTACTTAATTGCTTTTTTAGAAACGGTTTCCTCCATTATATCAACCCCTCTGTACCTAAAAGATAGCTGCTGTTGTTTGTTACAGCTCAGGAGTTCTTATATTCCTCTTGTGCCCGTTTTGCTGAAATCCCGTGATAGGACGTCAAAACGCGATGACGTCACGATCGCGCTACCGCACGTGTGCGAACAGACTGCTATTGCAGTCAAATAGCTGGCTGTATCTTAAAGCCAAGGATTTTCAGCAAAACGGGCACTCAAAGGCTGCCACTGTGACTTGCTGATTATTTAATGCATTACCTACTAGTTATTATGTGTATTAAGATGATACATCTACATAAGTAGTTCCACTTAATAAATAGGTAATATTTTTACAAACAGGCATTCACACATAAAATGAACCTAAGATTACATGAGAAAAAACTGTAACACCTATGACCATCCTGTTCATGGGAGCTCAAAGGACAGCATAGGGCAAGGACATTATGGAACATGTTTTCTGATATATATTAATATGCACACATATAAATTGTAAGAAGTAATAACAATGAATACTATACAATGTATCAAATCTTTTGATAATGGGAGGTCAAAAAGGTCAACTACTTTCAAACGATTTTGAAAACATCTTTCCATGTTTTTTACAATAAATGATGTAAATATAAATCTTAGATATGTTAGATAGCATTTATATTTATAAATACTATTATAGTATAGTTTTGGGTAAGTGCAAAAGGTCAAAAGGTCAATTGACAAAAATAATATATGAATGAAATATTTTCTATTAAACATTATATAATATGGCTCCATTGTTTATATTCTAAATAATACTTTATACTAATAACCTCTCCATAGCAGGAAAGAATCTAAAATAGTTGACTCTTTGCTACTATCTTTATTCTAAATTTAAAGACTTCAAACCATGATTATAAAGCTAGACACTGCCACAGAGAACCACTTGTACAGAATGGTTCCTGTCTATACACAACAATATTTCATATTATTCTACATTTAAGTGCAGACTTGCCAATTGGTTTCAACATTCATTCCAATATTTCTATCCAATGTATGCATATGAAAAATCCATCTCATCTCTGCCTTCAATAGAAACTCTCTTAGATTACCTCCTCTAGGGGGGATGAATATTTTTTCTAAACCCCAAAATCTAAGTGAGGCTCCAGAGTGAGACGCCTCATTGAAATGTCTTGCCACTGGAGAGTTTTCGTCACGGTTTCTTATATCTCCTTTATGTTCTTGTATTCTTCTACGTAATTCTCTACTTGTTTGTCCAATATATAGTAAGTCACAAGGGCATTGTATCAGATACACAACAGCTTCTGTAGTACACGTGATGTGTTGTTTAATTGAAAACCTTTCCTGTGTGTGTGGATGTATATATATCTGTTTCTTTGATGTATGATTACAAACACTGCATCTACCACAAGGGATCATCCCTGGCATTAATGGGCCCAGCAAAAGCTGGCTCCCTGCCATTTCCTGTGTTTTGAATTGTGAATGGACCAAAGTGTCCTGAAAATGTTTTATTTTTTTGCTACTACTGTGGGTCTATTTTGCAGAGTTTCAATTTGTTCATTATCCATCTGGACTAAATACCAATGTTTATTGATAATTTTTCTTATATCTGCCATTTTGTGGTTAAATTCGGTGGAAAAGACCATTCTTTGGGTGTCACCATGTGGTGTTTTAGGTTGTAACAATTCATTTCTATTAGTTTGATTTATTCTTGTTTCTGCTTGTTTCAATATATGTTGTTTATATCCCCGGACCCAGGGTTTGTGTCCAGATATTTCCTGGTCCCACAACGGACAGGGGGTTGGCGCCCCATTCTAGACCTACACAACCTGAACAGGTTCCTAAGGTC
Source organism: Neoceratodus forsteri (assembly GCA_016271365.2). Classification (NCBI taxonomy): domain Eukaryota; kingdom Metazoa; phylum Chordata; order Ceratodontiformes; family Ceratodontidae; genus Neoceratodus; species Neoceratodus forsteri. The sequence goes on along the minus strand of CM028131.1, from coordinate 765,898,907 downwards.
TCAAACCTTCAGGATGGTCACTCTGGCTCAGATCATTCCATCCTTGGAACGAGGCGTGTGGTTCTGTTCTCTGGACCTCCAGGATGCGTTCTTTCACGTCCCAATCCATCCGTCCCACCAGCGATTCCTCCGCTTCAGAGCGGAGGGGTCCCTTTACGAGTTCCGGGCCATGCCCTTCGGCCTCTTTCCAGCTCCCAGGGTCTTCACCAAATGCATGGCAGTGGTGACAGCATTCCTGCGGTGCCGAAGGGTCCGGGTGTACCCTTACCTGGATGATTGGCTGATTGTGGCCCCCTCCAGACCGGAGGTGGAGCGCTTCAGGGATCTGGCCCTCCAGGTTTGCTTTCAGGTTGGCCTCCTCATCAACGAGGCCAAATCAGAACTCGTGCCAATGCAGGTGATTCATTTCATCGGGGCAGAGCTCGACTCTCTTCGAGCCAGAGTACAGCTCCCGGTGGATAGGGCCGAGGTTCTTTCCTCCTTTGCCCAGTCATTTCTAGTTGGGCAATTGCGCCCTGCCCGGGACTTCCTGCACCTCCTGGGCCTCAAGGCGGCCTGCACCGGCATGGTCCGTTGGGCCCGTTGGCACATGCATCCCATTCAATGGGGACTGGCCAGCCAATGGTCACAGCGCTCCGGTCCTCTGGACCAGCCAGTGGCAGTGACCCAGGAGATGTGGAACGCTCTCCAGTGGTGGTTCGTTCAGCTCATCTGCAGGAGGGCATCCCGTTTGTCCGCCCTGAGCCGATGGTCACTCTATCGACCGACGCCTCACTGATGGGTTGGGGTGCCCATCTGGGGGAGCACAGAGCACACGGCCTCTGGTCCCCTCGGGAGTCTCGATGCCACATCAACCTGCTGGAGCTTCGAGCAGTCCGACTAGCCCTCACCGCCTTCGCCCCATTTGTACGGGGTCAAGTGGTCCAGGTCCAGACGGACAATACCACGACCATGTACTACCTAAACCGCCAGGGCGGGACGCGCTCCTTGCCCCTGTGCAAGGAAGCTCTCTGCACTTGGTCCCTCATGCACAGCCTGGAGGCGGATCTGCTAGCCATCCATGTGGCAGGAGCCTCCAATACTCTGGCCGATTCCCTAAGCCAGATAGGGGCTGCATCTCACGAGTGGTCTCTCCTACCGGAGGTGGTACACGATCTGTTCTCCCACTGGGGCACACCTCAGGTGGACCTGTTTGCTTCCAGGTAAAATGCGAAGCTGAGGCTGTTTCATGCCAACCCCCCTCAGCGGGGCTCGCTGCAGGGGGATGCCTTCTCGAGGCCGTGGACCCCGGGCCTCTTCTACGCCTTTCCCCCATTTCCCTTGATTCACAAGGTGCTTCTCAAGGCGAGGAGGGACAAGGCACAGGTGATTCTGGTAGCCCCAGACTGGCCCCGCCAGTTCTGGTATCCAGATCTCCTCAGCCTCAGCTCCAGGCTCCTGAGGCGGCACCCAGCCCGCCCGGACCTGATCTCGGTCAACTAGGGGAAGGTACTCCACCCGGACCTTCAATCCCTGCACCTGGCGGCCTGGTTCCTGAGCGACTAGAGTTCCAGGCCTTGGGTCTTTCCGACGAGGTCCTCAACATTGTTGAGGCATCCCGTAAGGAGTCGACCAGAAAATGCTATGCCTTCAAAGGAAGAGATTCTCCATTTGGTGTCAGGATAAGGTGTTGGACCCTTCCTCCTCTCCTTGGCTAGCATTCTGGACTACCTGTGGTCCCTTTCTCAGCTAGGGCTTCGGTCGACGACCCTTCAGGTGCACCTGGCAGCCATCTCTGCTTACCGGGTGTGGGCCAGAAAGCAGTCGGTGGCGCAGGAGAAGGTGGTCGGGCGCTTTTCCAAAGGCCTTGATCACATATCCCCTCCGGTGCAAGAACCTCCACCTTTGTGGGATCTACTGCTGGTATTGGCTAAGCTCATGGACAAGCCATTTGAACCGATGCACAGGTGTGACATCTCTCACCTGTCGTGGAAGACCGCCTTCTTGGTGGCTATCACATCAGCCAGAAGGATGGGAGAGCTCCAGGTGCTTTCCATCGAGTCTCTCTATCTGGTCTTCCACAAAGACAAGGTTGTCCTGCGCCCCAACCCGAAATTCCTTCCGAAGGTGGTGTCGGAGTTTCACCTTAACCAGGTGTTGACTCTGTGGGTGTTCTACCCTATCACACCTCGGAGGCCGAATATAGGCTCCATACTCTGGACCCTAGAAGAGCGCTCTCTTATTATAAGGAGCGGACGGCTGAAGTTCGGGGAGAGGTTCGCCAGCTGTTTGTCACCTATGCTGAAGCCGCACCTGGCAGACCTGCAGCCAAGCAGGACGATAGGCAGGTGGGTCACCTCCCTGCATAGATCCCTGCTATAGGTTGGGGGTGGAGCCTCCCAAAGGGATAAGAGCTCATTCTACCCACCATACCGCTGCTTGGTGGCTGCTTCCAGGGACGTCCCTATCCAGGAAATCTGCAGGGCTGCTACCTGGAAGTCAGCACACACCTTCATTACCCATTACCACATCGACCTTGAGTCACGCCGGGATGCTGGTTTTGGGACCTCAGTTCTCCAGTCCTTGTTTCCTAAATAGAGGGTATGCGCCTTGCTTGCCTCCTCCCGGGGAACTGCTAGGAGTCTGCCAAGAAGTGTGGATTGAACAGCATATTCATGTCCCTAAAAATACAGGTTACTCACCTGTAACAGGAGTTCTAGGAATGGTATATGTTGTTCATCCACTCAACCCACCTGACCTCCCCGGCTTCAGCGCACAACCTGGCTTCCAGCGGGCTAGATCTGGCGTCATGGGGCGGAGCCAAGAGTTTTATCACCTGGGTGGGTGGGAGGAGCCAGCTTGAAGACCTTCCGGCAAGATTTAAAGCGGCAAGGAACAGCCAAGAAGTGTGGATGAACAACATATACTATTCCTAGAACTCCTGTTACAGGTGAGTAACCTGTATTTCAAACAACATGAAGTGTTGCTATATTATGACTATTGCAGTTTGTCCCACCACTAGAACTGCTCCAGAGGTGAAAGAGTTAACTTCCATGCAGAGCATGGAGCTTAGAGCGCAAGCTCGGTTCAGAAGCTCTGTTAGGGTGGTTTCAAACCGAAACCGTCAGATTCTTTACTCCGCCTCACTGAACAGTCGCTCCGGAGATTCCTCCTGTTACTCGGTTCATTTCTTGGTTTAAGGGCTATTTCTCGGTTGAATTTAACATGATTTAATTATTTAAACATAAACCGATCGGTTCAAGCTCTGTCTATGGTATCGTAAGTAATAGATAGGTTTTTTTCTGTATGGAACTTGTAAAGTTGTTATCGATTCGGTTGAACCGACCTAGATTAACTACTAAAATTTCAGTTTAAAGCCTTTTAAGGCTTCTTAGAGTGCGGTTCCCGGTTCTTATCGGTTCTAAAAAGAACGGATTTCATTACGGTTTTTTCCACGACCCGTGACACGGTTGGGAACCGATAAGGGTGTCTTGCCTGGCACTGCCATTAAAAGGGCAAGTTTGTTGGTTAGGCTGGCATCATGTCTGAGAAACCCAAAAGAAAAACCGGGCCCACTGGGTTTCAACACTGTAGTGTCTGTGGGGAAGCCTTTGCCAAGGCTGACCCACACACTACATGTGTCTATTGTCTGGGGTTTGACCACCTCAATTCAGACTGCCAGATTTGTAAAAATTTCCCTGCAGCCACCCTGGACAAGAGAGTGGGCAGGCTCAGGGAACGAGAGGCCAAAAAGTCCGCTGACCCGGATGGCCAGCCGGTTCGGTGCCAACCGGACGGAGGAGTCCCTCTGACCAGGGCGAGACTTCCTCGGCAAGCAAAAGCTGGCTCTGAGGAGCCAGTTCCAGCAAAGAAAACTAAAAATCAGCAGGTTTGGGTCCAAAATTCCTTCTCCAACTGCTGCAGAGACAGCCAGGGCAATACAGATTGTCCAGTCCCTGTCCCAGTTCCCTCGAACCGCCACTGTCAGCAAAAGGTCGGTTCGATCGGTTCCAAAGGTTCAGGATTATGATATAGAAGGTTTTATGAACCAGAGGAGGGATGAGGATTATGATCAGTGAATGTGGCTTTGAAAGTCTGGATGTGCCCATTGAACCGGACATCTCCCCAGACAGACCTTCAGGTGAGTCTCCCCCTAGGCTTTCTGAGTCCCCTTCTCATTTTTTGTTTTATAAAAAAGTTGCTGAGACCCTCCAGCTTCCCTTAGAGGAGGCTTTGGATGAGCAAGAGGAGCCTGACTATGTGGAGATGATGGATATCCCAGAGTCCAGGAGGTTGTCCATCCCTTTACATAAATCTTTTAGAAAACAAACAAAAATTTTAAAGCTCCTAATTCTGTGCCTCCTGTGGATAAAAAGATGGACAGGAGGTACACTTTGTCAGGTCCTGATACAGATTTTCTTTCACAGCAATGCAGTCATGTTGGGGTAGTTCAGGCTGCAGCCTGTGATAAAGCTAATATCCCCTGGCTTCACATCCTCCTGACAAGGATTCCAGGAAGATTGATGCCATGGCCAAAAACAATACATGGCAGCATCCTTGGGACTCAGACAAGCAAACTATATGGCTTATGTTGCAAGATACCAGAAATCTAGATGGGATACTGTCATGGCCTTAGCCAAACAGGTCCCTGGCCAGCTTGCAAGGAGCTGGAACAGATGGCTCTTGATGGTATTGAGGCATCTAAGGTGCAATTCCATGCTGCAGTGGATTCTAACGATGTATCCTCTAGAGTCATGGCTACATCTGTGGCTTTTGGAGATTGGCCTGGCTCAGGTGTACTACTTTGTCACAGGATACCCAGTCTAAGGCTATGGATTTTCCTGTGGTGGGAAATTCTCTGTTTGGGGAGCAGACAGAGAATTATATGAAGAAAATGGATGAATATAGAACCACTTATAGGAGTGCACAAGCCAAGGGAACGGCAAGCCACTCCTCAGAGGCAACCCCGCGGGGTAGGGGTGAGCCTTTTCACAGGCCTTTTACCAGACCCAGGCCTCCTCCTCTTCAGCCTATGTACAGAGGGGTTCTTCAGAGGGAGAGGCAGGCGGGGTTCAAGCAGGCCTGCTCACCCCTCAGCCTAAAGCCCTGCCAAACAGGCACCCTGATGGGATGCCCAGGGTCGGCTCTCCACTACCCTGTAGGGGCAGGTTGGCTCACTTTGTCCAGGACTGGGAGTCTTTAACTTCAGACAGGTGGGTCCTGGAAGTAGTGAGCCAGGGTCTGGTTCTCAGCTTCAAAAAATTTCCAAAGATGAGAGCCAGATCTTTTCCACCTACAAACCCTTTAGAGACTCTTGCTCTGGAAACAGAAGTCTCAACCCTCTTGGTTCTCAGAGCTGTAGAAAGGGTTTCTCCCCCTCACCAGGGCAAGGGTCTGTACTCCAGGTACTTCCTTACCCCAAAAAAGACAGGAGAGTGGCGGCCTATCCTGGATCTAAGATATCTAAACAAGCACCTTTTAAAGCCAAAGTTCAAAATGGTGACACTGGGAATGATTTTACCCTTCCTAAGGCCAGGGGACTGGCTAGCCTCCCTGGACCTCAAGGATGCCTACTTCCATGTTCTTATCAGAAGCTCCCATCGAAAGTACGTCAGATTTGAACTGCCCTCAGGCCATTATCAGTTCAGAGCAATGCCCTTCGGCCTCACTTCTGCCCCAAGGGTGTTCACAAAATGTCTGGCAGTAGCAGTCGCTCATCTAAGAAGGCAAAAGATTGCCATTTTTCCCTACCTGGACGACTGGCTCATTGTGGGTCAGTCTCCAGACCAGGTCAAATCACACCTGCTAGTTACCCAGCAGCTGCTTACCTCTCTGGGATTTCTTCTCAATCTTCCAAAGTCAATTTTGGAACCTGTCCAGGTACTCACTTTTATAGGTGCAGAACTGGACACAAAGCAGGCCAGAGCCTTCCTTCCCTTGGAAAGGGTAAGGACCTTAGTGGCCCTGGCCTCGTCCTTCACTCTGCAGGTCTCTCGACCAACAAGGCATTTCCTGCAGCTCCTAGGACACATGGCTGCCTCCACAGCTGTAGTGCAAGGAGCAAGATTTCAGATGAGGACATTCAGTTCCATTTGAGAGCTTTCTGGTCTCAAAGAGAGATCCTCTATCCAAGTTAATCCCAGTGACTCGAACTCTGATCCAGGCCCTTCAGTGGTGGCAGGATCAGAGCAATCTGAACAGGGGTGCCTTTCATCCCTCTGTCCCATTCATGACCCATACTACAGATGCATCCCTCTTGGGATGGGGAGCTCACATGGGCGACCTCTCCACCCAGGAGTTATGGTCCCCTCAGGAATCTCTGCTCCACATCAATCTGTTGGAACTCAGAGCTGTTTTTCTAGCACTTCAGGTTTTCTCTGCTTCTGTTCAAAACAAAGATTGGTACAGGTCAGAACAGACAACTTTACACAATGGGTACATCAACAAACAAGGGGCACTCGGTCTTGACCTTGTGCACCGAGGCGATAAGTTGTGGTCTCTGGCTTATTCCCTGAACACTTCCCTCATAGCAGTTCACCTCCCAGGCAAGGACAATGTCCTGGCAGATGCTCTCAACAGGATTTCCCAGGGCCATCACGAATGGTCACTGATCCCCTAGTACTGGGGATAGTGTTTGCCAGATGGGGCACTCCTCAGATAGATCTTTCGCAGCCCCAGACAATCATCAACTTCCACTGTTTTGTTGCAGGCCCCAGTGTTGGGCTCAGTTCCCTGGATGCCTTTTTCTCCTCGATTGGGAAGGAAGTTTCTTTATGCCTTCCCCTTCCCTCTCCTGTTCAAAGTACTAGTCAAAATCAGGTCTCAGCCCTGCAAAATGATCCTGATTGCTCCAGACTGGACCAGGCAGCCCTGGTACCCACTCCTTCTGTCCTTAGCAGTCCATCTTCCCCTGTGTCTCCCCAGGAACCACAATCTGTTAACCTGTGCTCAGGGGAGAGTTTGGTATCCGAATCTCAAATCCCTCAACCTCAAGGCTTGGCTCTTGAGCAGTTAGAGTTTGCTGATTTACAACTTTCTCAAAGTGTTCTCGAAATCCTGAAGGCTGCTAGGAAGCCTTCCACCAGGGCTACCTATAACTCCAAGTGGAAAAGGTTTTCCATATGGTGTTCTGGAACGCATGTTTCCCCGGAATCTGCTGATCTACCCACTATATTGGACTACATGGTCCATCTTAATTCTTTGGGACTGAGACCAGCTACCCTGAAAGTGCACTTGGCTGCTGTCTCTGCCTTCATTTCAGCAGGGAAGCCCTCTTCTCTTTCTGCTCATCCTGTATTTTCCAAGTTTTTTAAAGGATTGCTTCACCAATCCTCCTTTCAGGGACCCTGCCCGGCTTGGGATCTTAATGTATGCATTGCTCAGCTGATGCAACCCCCTTTGAGCCTCTGTCTTGGCAGAGCTTAAGTATTGACTTGGAAAACTGTATTTCTGGTAGCCATCACTTCTGCCAGGCGTATAAGTGAGTTACAGGCTTTATCAGTAGAGACTGACTTTATTTCCTTTCACAGGGATAAAGTAGTCCTCAGGACTAACAGGAAGTTTTGCCTAAGGTGGTTTCAGATTTCCACCTAACCAGTCTATTCACTTCCAGTGTTCTTCACTGACCATTCCTCCTCTGGTGAGGAGGCTGCACAACAGATGTTAAGGGCCTAAGTTACTACATAGGCGTGCAAGGGTCACAGTTTGACTCCCTCCAACTGTTTCTCACTTATGGTGAAGTTGGGAAAGGAGACCTGCCACTAAGAGATCCATTGCCAGGTGGATCGTTTCTTGTATCAATTTTGCTATCAAAAGCTGGGTAAGGTTCCCCCCTCAGGCCTGAAGGCTCACTCTACCAGAGGTACAGCTGCATCTCTAGCTGCTGCTAGAGACATCCCTATCTTGGAGATATGTCAGACAGCTACTTGGAAGACAGTACATACTTTCACCAAGCATTACTCCCTGGATATTCAGGCCAGGAGGGATGCTCGGTTTGGCACAGCCGTGCTTCAGAGCCTATTCCCTAAGTAGTTCTGTCCCTCCTCCATGGAGGTACTGCTGTGTAGTCTGCAATAGTCATAATATAGCAAGACTTCATGTTGTTTGAAGAAAAAATTACTCACCTTAGTAATGTTGTTTCTTCTAATGGAGTCTTGCTATATTATGACCTCCCCCCAGCCTGCTCCTCGCAGAACTCCTACTTTGGGTATGGGGTGGGTAGTCCTCTGTTGGCATTTATTGATGCCCTCTTTCATGTTTGGGTGTTGTGTTTATTTAGTTATTTTATCTTATTTTTCTGGTCCACTGACTTGAGTCTTGGTGTTGGGACCAGGAAAATATGTTAATATATTAGTGGCCAGTTGGCTAGTGTAGGTTACAGCTTCCACCCAGAACCTTAGTGAGTTTTTGCTCGTAAAGATCTGACGGTTTCGGTTTGAAACCACCCTAACAGAGCTTCTGAACCAAGCTCGTGCGCTAAGCTCCATGCTCTGCATGGAAGTTAACTCTTTCACCTCCGGAGCAGTTCTAGTGGTGGGACAAACTGCAATAGTCATAATATAGCAAGACTCCATTAGAAGAAACAACATCACTAAGGTGAGTAATTTTTTCTTTTGGTACCCTGGGGTGCACTGGAGAGTCCAAAGTAAGCTCAACTTGGTGCCTTGGGTGCTACATTACTTACAAAACTAAATGGGTTAATTATTAAATGGTAGTCTAGAGAAGAGAAGGTTGGGGGTTATCACTATGTTCCTAATACTAAACGAGATAGGGCGGAACATACTCAGCTGCTGGAGTTGGTGTGTGCAAGCTGAACTTGAAAGAATGCACTGGGAATTATTTGAGGCCAGTATAAGGAGAAACATCAGAAAGCTTTACCATTGGTCAGTATGTGGAGCATCCTACATGATGAGGAGGTGGAAGCCACAGCATTGTTCTGTCTAGTCCTGCTCTGAAAGCCTGATTTCTGAGAGAACAGCATTGAGGATTACACAGCATGAGGAGGCGTAACTTTCAGGCAGTTAAACCAAACTGCGTTTCAGTAGTCAAACTGGGATAGAGTCACTGCCTTGCAACAGGAGGAGGCATACAACATGGCCCCTGGTCCTTTTTATCACCACTGTTCTATGTTACTGGTAACTGACAGAAAATACACATTGCTGCTCTTCAGCCATGCTGGCAAACATGATTAGTTTTTGCTTTTATTGTTCAGTCGTATAAATAATACAGATCATTACAAGCATAAAAAGAAGGCACTTAGTTTGACAATAATCCACATAAAAAATTATTACATACAGTACTTTTTATAAAAATTAATTGATATCCCCCAGGCATTTGATACTGCACATCCAGCTTTACCTAACTGGCGCTTACTCCAACCCCATGTTTTTTACCAATTCTCATTCTGATTTTCCTAATAGCGTAAACATAGTCACACACAGTATAGTAAGTTCATATTCAACAGTAAATATTAGGGTAAGTATTGATTCATAATCTCCACCTTGTGGTAAAGATAAGATTGCTTCCAGGCAAATTTTTTTAGCTTTTTAATATCATAGTCCATAAAACATCATGTGTAGGATATATTTTACATACGAACATGCTAGCAGATAAAGGCCTTATGGTCTATCTAGTCTGCTCGATTGTGCAGCTGTCTATGTATTTACAAAAGGAACTGCCCTCTTCTCTGTTTTTCTTTTGACGTCTCTCTACTTCCCCCTCTCCCCCCACTCATCCCCTTCTACCCGTAATTTCCCCCCTTACCCTGTCCCAACCCCTCTTGAAGTTGTTCACCATTTTTAGGGATACCACCTCCTCTGACAGCTCATTCCACTTTGCCACCGCCCTCTCAGTGAAAAAAGTGCCTCTTCATCTCCCTCCTACCCCCCCAACCAGCATTAGGCTGTGCCCCCTAGTGACCTTGTTCCTGCTAAGGCTGAAGAGGTCCTCCGTACTCACCCTGTTAATACCCTTAAGGTACTTGAAGGTCTTAGTCATGTTTTCCCTTCTCCCATCTTTCCTCAAGAGAGTACATGTTGAGCTCCCTGAGCCTCTCTTCATTGGTGTTTCCCTGCTGTCCCTGGAACATCTTGGTTGCCCTTCTCTGGACCGTCTCCAACAAGTTGATGTCCTCCTTAAGATACTGGAACCAAATCTGCACACTGTACACCAGGTGTGGTATTAACCAGTGACCTGTACAGTGGCAGAATGACCTTCACCTTCCTGATGGTAATTCTCCTGGAACATCTTGGTTTCCCTTCTCTGGACCGTCTCCAGCAAGTTGATGTCCTTCTTAAGATATGGGCACCAAATCTGCACACTGTACTCCAGGTGTGGTCTTTACCAGTGACCTGTACAGCGGCAGAATGACCTTCACCTTTCTGGTGGTAATTCCCCTGGCTATGCAGCCCAGCATTCGATTTGCTTTAGCTGCTACTCTTGCAGTTAGCAGAGTGTTTCAGGCCACTTGTGATTATTATTCTTAGGTTCTTGTCTTCCTCTGACCTGGTTACTTGCTCTCTGCCAGACCAGTATTTGGTCCCCAGTCCCCCCCCAGTGCATAACTTTGCACTTTATAGTGTTGAACCCTTGCTGCCAAATGCCAGACCACTTTTCTGGCCTAGCCAGATCCTCCCTAAGTTCCTGTCTTCCTTCATCCATGTCCACCCTCCCACACAGTTTGATGTCATCCATGGACAGGCAGATTTTACCCTTGATCCCATTTGTGATATCACTCATGAAGATGTTAATACCGGACGGAGCACCGAGCCCTGTGGACCCCAGTGGTCACAGGCCTCAAGCCGCCTCAGTTCTGAGAATTCTCCCCAACTACTACCCTTTGACTTCCATTCTGCAACCAGCTTTTGACCCATCCTGCGAGCTTAGCCCCAACCCCTTGATCTCCAACTTCCTGACCAGTCTTCTGTGAGGCACCAAGTCAGAAGCCTTGCTGAAATTCAGATACAGGACATCAACTGCCTGGCCCTTATCCACTGTCCAAATGACCCAATTGAAGAAGTCAGTTAGGTTAGTTTGACAGGACCTCCCCAACACAAACCCATACTGCTTAGCCAGTTTTCCTCCACATAGTCGCTCAGTCTCCCTTTCAGGATGGTTTCCTACAGCTTACCAACTGCTGAGGTTAGGCTCAATGGTCTGTGGTTCCCTGACTCGTCCCTTGGTCTGCTTTTATGGAGAGGCACCACATGCACCGTTCCTCAGTCCTGGGGCATGTTTCCGGACTCCAGAGAGGTGTTAAACAGGTTTGCCAGGGGATCCGCCAGAACCTCCACCAGTTCTCTCAGGACCTTTGAGTGCATGCCTTCCAGTCCTGGTGATTTGTCCACCTTTAGGGCCCACAGGCCCTTGAGTAACCTGTCAGCTTGAACTGCACCATCTGTGACTTCCTCCCTCTCAGTCCCTGCCTCCCTACTCCCTTGTGGTACTGGTCCGTCCTTCTCCTGAGTGAAGACTGAACAGAAATACCAGTTAAGCACCTCTGCCTTTCCTTCACTACCCTCTGCCCAACCCCACTCCTTTTTTAGCCTTACAGTCTTGTTTTTATGTTATTTTCTCCCTTATATACTTTAAAAAGGCCTTCTCATCCGCTTTTACCCCGTGGACTAGCTGTACCTCTCTCATGGCCTTTTCCTCCCTTACCGCCCTGCTCACCTCTCTTGACTTAGTGATGTAGTCCACCCTATCCTCCTCTTTCTGAATACACTTGTATTTTCTAAAGGCTGCCCTCTGGTCCCCCACTGCTTTTGCCACCTTCTTGCTGAACCAGCTGGGTTTTTTGGTGTCTTACTTTTGATTTCGGAACACTCACTTTTAGCCTTCATCAATCCTTTCTTTATTATGGCCTGTTTCTGTTCCACATTCATCCCCACTCTGATCCCAGCAAGGTGTCCTCGTAGAACTCCTCCCATCCTACCAAAGTCTGTCCTCCAAAAATCCACAACCCTCATCTTGGTCTTAACTACCTCTCTTCCCATGTCCAGATGAAATCACAGTGTGTGGGGATTACTTCCTGCAAGCAGCGCATTCACCGTCACATCCTGAACATATCCACAGTTGGACAGGACCATATCTAGAATGGCCCTCTCCCTAGTGGGCTTCATGACACTTTGAGTCAGGAAAACACTCTGGAAAGCATCCAGCAGTACTTGTTCGCTAGTGCAGGAGGTAGCATGGGATTTCCAGTCTACCACAGGTATATTGAAATCCCCCATTATTACTGCTTCACCCCTGCTGAACATATCTATGATCTGGGACACCAGTGAGGAAGGCGGTCTGTAGACCACACCCATCAGTAGTTTCCTCCCTTTAATGCATTGGATCTGCAACCAAAAAGCTTCAGGCTTGTGCTCCGCTTCTTCCATTGTGCTGCAAATTATCCCCTTCTTCACGTACAGTGCCACTTCCCCCTCTTCGCATCCCTCTATACTTCCTGTACATTTTATACCTGGGAACTGCTAGATTCAAGTTGTGGTTTTGTGTGACCTGAGTCTCTGTGATGGCTGCCATGTCCACTACTCCCTCAGCCAACATTGATTGCAATTCCACCATTTTGTTCCCCACACTTCTGGTGTTTAGAGACATCACCCTCAACCGTGACTGTGGAGCCCCCTTACTCCTAACCTGCCCTATTCCACCCCCCCTCATCCCTTGGTACCTCCCTTCTTCCCCCCCACTCCTCCCATCACTCCCCTCTTCCTGGTATCCTGCTTGGGAAAGAAGGCCTATCGGCCTCCTCCACCAGGTGGTAAAGGTGCTATGCACCCTGCTGCCCCTCCAATATTGTCAGTTTAAATTTAGATTCTTAATCATTAAGTCCACCAGCTTTCTGTTCAGGAATACAATAGCTATCATTAACAGACAATATTTCTTGTATTTGACTTTTAAAACATTACTTTGAAAAATGTTAAATCTATAAGTTAAATATTCAGTAAATATAATCACAAATATTGGAAGCTCCGGGGAAATGAGAGGTGGTAATTGTGGGGAACTTTAACCTACCAATTGTGGACTGGAGCATACAATCCACAACATGTGCTAGGAGTCAGGTGATCCTGCAAGGACTGCAAAGTGGATTCCTGACTCAGGGTGTCACAGGACCAACAAGAGCAGAGGCAGTTCTTGATCATCATTTGTTGCAGTGCACGCCATTTTTTTTGCCTACACTTTCCTTTAGCTTTTAGAATCTCTTTTACATCATTTATGTTGAGAGTCAACCCTTCCACATTTCTCTTCTGTCGCTCCTGCTGTGGAAAGAAGATTGCGTCCTCCGACGAACATAGCCTCTGTTTCTGCTGTTTTGGGCTCTGCTAGAAGTTCAGCTTAACTACCCTTAGGTGATGCAGAAAGGTTCTGAAGAAATTTCTCATGGAACAGCAGGTAGCCAGTTCTCGATATGGTCCTCTGGGTTCCCTAATTCCCAGTCGCCGATGGGTTCATCAAGCTCCAGTCCTCAAGGAAAAGTCACAAAAAAAAATCAAGATCAGGACCACTGCCCCCGATGATGCTCCCGTTCCCCAACGGCTTCTTCTTTGTCCTCTGGGGTACTCTGGCTGCTGCTGCCCTGACACTTTCTACTGTCCAGGCTTCTGCCCCTGTCAGGCCCCTACCGACAGTGCCTCCTCTTACTTCTCAGGGAGACCGGTCTTCGATCCTCAGATCATCAGCACCCCGATCGTTGACACTTGGATCATCGACTCCGGCCCCTCTGTCGAGGCCTGATGCTTCCCCAGTCCCTCAGACACTGGGGCCTTGGTTTTCTCAAGACCCATCAGATGGTTCATCGTGCCCTGTCATGACAACCCCACTGCCGTCAACACAGCCCTTACCTGCCGTTGACCTGAACACTATTTTACCCAGCTGACCACAGCTTTGGTTCACCAGTTAGGGGCACACAGTCCTGCATCCCTGCTGTTGATAGCTCCGTCGACGTTGACGCTGGTTCATCATTATCGGCCTGCACCCCTCAGGGGGCCATCAGTCCCTCGTTCGTTGGACCCTGTATTGGAAAGGGTCAGCGTTGAAGAGCAGTACCACCCTGGCCTGATTCTTCCTGAGGAAAAGGAGGAGGAGGAACATCTTTCCTCAGACAGGTCTGCTGCTTCTTCAGTGAGTGAGGACTCGGATAGACATACCCCCAGATCCTCTCCTGAAGACCCTACCTTCTTCAGTGTTATGAAGCAGCTGTCCACAGTCATCGGCTTCCACATTGAGGAAGAGGATGCCACTAGGAAAGAGTTGGTGGACTTTTTGGAGATCCCAGATTCTGCCCCCAAAGTCATTCCTCCCATTCTGCCAGCTTTGAGTAATGCCACCACTGCGGCATGGCACCACCCAGATATGGTTCCTGCCATGTCCTGGAGGGCTGACAAGCTCTATCATGGCCCCCAGGGCCTGCCCTATTATGCTGCCCAGCCTGAGACAGACTTTGTGGCCATCAAAGTAGCTCATGATAGGTCCAAGGTGCCCAAACACCTTAGTTCCCTTCCCCCTGACAGGGAATCCAGAAGGATCAACCTTTATGGTAAGAAGGCCTATACATCCTCCACTCTGGGACCTCGGATTGCTAATGATTGTCTCATATGGTCAAATACCAGAATAGCATATGGAAGAGGGGCCGAGCCAGCTGCTCAGGCTCTCCCAGAATGTTCCTTGAAGCAGGAGGTCCTTAAGTCACTCCAGGCTGCTGAGGATATTAGTAAACACCTCCTTCGAGCCTTGTATGACATGTCTGACACAGTTGCCAGGGCTGCTGCCACAGGCATTTGCCTTCGTAGGTTTGTCTAGCTCAGGCTTATTAGGTTTTGTGGCTGATGTCCAGCAGAAGGTGCTTAATGCCCCATTCAGTGGCTCCAAGCTCTTTGGGCCTGATATCCAGGACATCTTTAACGAGTTGCAGGCCTCTGCTTGAGTTATTAATTCTGTCCATTCACTCTACCATACCCAGCCCAGGAGCAGACAGCACCTGTCCTTTTGAAAGGTGTCCCACCAGTCAGATGCGGCCTCCTGTCTTCAGGGAAATGGAGGGCCAGTTCTGCCTTGCCTGTCCCCTCCTTCTCCTTGAGCCCTGCAGCAAAGCGACCCAGAGGATGGATCAGCCCCAGTGGCTGGATTGACCTCTGCCCGACTCCTGGCCAGACACCCCCCCCCCTTCCGGTCCCCGACCAAGAGGTGGTTGTCAGAGGTCGGTTCTCCCTCCATCTCAGTCAATGAAGAACCATCACTTCAGATGCCTGGATTCTTCAGATTATAAGAAGGGGTCACACTCTGGGGCTTTTGGACCAGCCACAGCGACTCCCATGGTGCCCTCCACCTATCCTCCAGACCATGCAGCTGTCTTTCAGGAGGAGGTACACTCTATTCTGCGAAAAGGGCAATCGAGACAGTGCCCTGGCGACAGGAAAACAAAGGGTTTTACTCCAGGTTTTTCCTGGTCCCCAAGAGAACCAGAGACTTGAGGCCTATTCTGGATCTCAAAGACCTCAATCTCTACATCCAATACAAAAAGTTTAGCATGGTCACCCTCTCAGGGCTGCTACCCTTGCTCAGACAGGGTGACTGGCTGTACTCCCTTAACATGCAGGACGCCTACCTGCATATTTTGGTGTGTCCACTGCACAGGTGGTTTCTCCGGTTCCTCTTTCAGGGCGAGCATTAGCAATACAAAGTCTAGCCCTTTGACTTATCCTCTGCGCCGTGTGTTTTTACAAAATGCTTAGCAGCCGTGGCTGCTGCTCTCCAGCGAGAGGGACTGTACATCTTCCCTTATCTGGACAATTAGCTTCTCTAAGCCCTGTCCAGGGACAATCTCCTATGTACCCTGGAGAGGACGCTCCAGTTGTTCTACTCCCTGGGCACCACTGTCAATGAGCCCAAGTCTGTTTTGACCCTATCCCAAAGGCTTCAGTATATGGGAGCAGTTCTGGACTCTGGACAGGGCAGAGCTTTCCTGCCTCCAGACAGAGCAGAGTGCCTTATCTCGTAGGCTCAGGTGGTTGCACAGAGCCATTATGTTCCGGCGAGGGTCTACTTGAGTCTTCTAGGCCTCATGGCTGTGGCCACTGCCACGATCCCCCTGTCCAGACTGCACATGTGGGTGATTCAGTGGACCTTCCAGGTGCAGTGGGACCAGTGCACAGACGACCTTGAATAGCCCATGCTGGTCTCCTCTCCAGTTCAAAAGGTGCTCCAATGGTGGATGGATCCCCTAAACCTCCTAAAAGGGGTCCCATTCCTGATCTTCTCTCCCCTATAGAATCTCACTATGGATGCTTCTGGCTGGGGGGGTGCACCTGGGTCCCTTTCAGACCAGGGTACCTGGTCCCGGATTGAGACTTCCCTCCATATAAACATCCTAGAGATGAGGGTGGTTCTGTATGCTATTCAGGCCTTTCAGAACCACCTCTTTCCAGGCCAACTGTTGATTGTCAGACAATCTCAGTGTGGTCTGCAATGTCAACAAGCAGGGGGAGATGCATTCATATCCCCTTTGCAGGGAAGCAATGAAGGTCTGGTACTGGGCACTGGATCATGGCCTGGAACTCTCGGCAGTCCATGTCCCAGGCATGCTCAGCACCCCGGTGGACAGCCTCAGACAGTCTCAGTCCAGGATGCATGAGTGGAACCTTCTCTCATCCATTGCAGACAATCTGTTCAACAGATGGGGTCATCCAGAGTTGGACCTTTTTGCGTCTCCACTCAATGCAAAACTGACCAGTTTCTGCTCGTTGGATCCAAGGCCTGGAGTTTTCTGGTGAGATGCGTTATCCCTTTCTTGGAGCAGGAGGTTCCTTTACGCCGTCCCTTCTTTTCTTCTGATTTAGAGGGTGCTAATCAAGTTGCAGATGGAAGGGGCCAGCATGATCCTGGTCACACCCTACTGGCCATGGCAGATGGCTGTTTCTGCCTTTCATGAGCCAGTGGATGGTCATACAGTGACTCAGCTGGATGTCTCCTGTATCTTCCTCAGGGGCATCCTGCACATGAAGCATCCAATCTGTTCCCCAGTCCTAGCTTAGGGTTTGAATTTTATTTTGGAAAAATTTACCCTGTCTCATTTTGATCCAGCCACAACTTATGAGCTACACTTTCTCTCGTGGAAAACATTATTATTAGTTGCCATTACTTATGCTCAAAGGATTTCCAAGGTTCAGGCTCTCTGATGTGAAGAGCCCTATTTGATTTTATCACAAAGACAGGGTGTCTTTGTGCACAAATCCTAAGTTTCTCCCCAAGGTGGTGTCCGAATTTACTCTGAACTAGTCTTTCCACCTACCTGCTTATTTCCTGGAGTGTTCCAATCCGGGGAAACACTGCTCCACACTTTAGATGTGCACAGAATTCTGAAATAGTATCTGCTACAAACAAAGGACTGCAGGAAGTCAAAGCAGCTTTTTGTTTCTTTCGCCCAAGGAAGAGAGGGCACTAAGGTTTCTAAACAATGCTTGTCCAAATGGTTGGTCAATTGTATTTTGTTTTGCTATAACAAGCATGTCAAGGAATTGCCTGGGGCAGTGAAAGCCCACTCCACAAGGGGCATGGCTACCTTTGTGGCCTGTTTCAATAGGGTCTTAGCCACTGACATATGCGCCGTTGCCACGTGGAGTGCCGTCCATACTTTCCCCAAGTACTAAAGTCTGGACATTGCTTCTAGAGCCAGAGCAGGCTTTGACTGGGCTTGTTTGCCTGCCTCCCAGACTGTTTCTGCTGCACCTGTAACTGCTTGGGACTCATTCCCACGATGTGACTCATTAACTGAGATACCCCCAGAGAAGATAAAAGAGTTATATAAGAACTTAACAGGTCCGCCTTTCCTCCCACCATCCCCCTTCTTTGAAGCCTCTGCTCAGACTGGCTATATAGTGTATCCAGCCTTTTATTTAGGCCTGGGCACCTCGCTCTCCTTGGTCCCCCATGGCAAGACTTTTTGTTCCTTTAGTCTCCAGGGGGAAAGAACTGAGGAGAGAGCAGGGCCATTCACGCCTTTATAGGGTAGATGCCATTAGCAGGTGATGTCAGCATAGGCTGGAAAAATCTTCCATGTGGATCCTGCTTCACCGACGGTGAAGTTCCTACAGTGTGACCTGATGACTGAGATCCCCTCAAAGATCTACTGCTACGGTATGTGCTTATGTAACTGTTCTTTTTAAACAGAGTTCCCTACTAACCTGGAAATATTGGCCAGTGACTGTAGTGATAGGATGCATTATTCCTTAGGTCTTTTATGTGCAGCTGTACATGAAAAAAAAAAGAGCATTGGTATCACTCCAGGGCTAGTAGTGCATAAAGGATAGTGGTAAAGTATCATTGTGGCTAATTTAATAAAAGCACATTAGTGTGCTGACTAATAAAAGAGGGTGGTGGTAAAAAAAAAAAATGGTGAGTGGCCCACTGCACTAAATTATTGTATAAGAAACACTGCTAAACCTGCACAATGTTGCTGTCGCCTTCAGCTACAATGATAGCAAAGGCATTTCCCTACAGAACTTAGCTTAATATCCATTTGTAGGCACTAGGTATTGTACAGAACAGCAGTAGCAGCAGCGGTCTGTTATTAAAGTTTTCATTTATTATATGACTAGATTCTTCAGAATGATGAACAAATTGAGGGTCTTTCTCCCCCGGCCAGTGAGGCGATATCACCTGTTAGTCAGGCTTGGTTTACTACAAAAGAAGATAAGGATTCCTTGACTAACAAAGGTAGGACAAGCTATCACTGATGCATAATCATTATGGTAAGATTTTGATGAGATTTCTTACAGACCTTCCCTACTTTTTTTTTTGAGGGGGGGGTTATGCCTTGCCTAATTAACCAGGATTCTGAAACTCACTCGGCTTGATCGTCAAGGTAATCATTAGACTGGCCTGAACCAAGTAACATTAGTCCAAAGTCTCCATTTTCCCCAGTTATGTTAAATACTGGGGATTAGTAGCAGAGATACATAGATAATCTGTGGTGTTTGCAGAATATCTCTGGATTTTGCAACTTTTCACTGAGGTAGATTATATAGCTAATGAGAGCTTTGCCACCAGGGTTGACACGGATACATCTTGCAGAGCAGATTCATCCTGTCAGGAATATTTACCCATCCTGTCTGGTATTACAGTTTGTAAAAAGCCTACCATATTCTACTGGATGGCGCCACCCTATCTTTGTCCTCATAATAAAAGAAGACCCTCCCCTCCCACCCACCAAAGTCCTACAGCAACCAGTAAACTGCAGTGCCTCCTCCCCAACAAAGGTTCAAGCAAACCCCCATGAGCACCAACAGCGAATTTGCCCCCCCACCCCACCTGTAGTAGCCATCACTGAGTCCCCCAGGCATGTATGAAGCATGATTTACAGGAGTCCCTGCCCTGACCCCTTGAAACCCCCCATTCTTCAGCAGCCCATCCCTATCATTACAGGTTCTTTGAGGAGACTCAAGAGAGGTGCTGAGAACTGCAAACTGTGCTGAGTGTTAATGCAAGTGATAAATCTTTGAGGATATCTCCTGCATTAGGCCACACTTTTGGAACTGTAAGCCATCAGCTTTAGGACCTCAGGGAAACTTTGGCTAGCCAGGGGCTGCCCACAATGTCCTGCAGTGTCTGCATGTGTATAAACATGGGCAGCACATTGATCACATTGATCATCCTTGTTGTACCTGCTGAAGGAAACGCATTCAACCTGGCTGTTACCATTTATTTTACTTTATTTAGTGTTTTAACTCCTTGTCTCTGTGTGCCTCCGAAGTTGAAAGAGCCTTCATTTTGGTATTGTAAGATCAGCGATAAAATCTATAAAGAAGACACACATGGTTTGCGTGTGCTGCCTGGATCTGGATTTGCCAGAGCTTCAAACAAGGGTATGAGGTGACGCCGAAAGAAAGCTCTAGAAATTTTTCTTCTTCTCAAGACATTGAAAGCCATGGAAAAGGAACAGTGCTCAAAATCTGTGTCTCCATCATCGTCTACTGAAAAGCGGCCACTGAAGCCTAAGAATCGAGACAAGGAATGGTCATTGTCACTTGCTTCCTTGTTGTCCAGCCATAAGCACAAATACAGAGAAAAGGACAAGTCTACTTCATTGGCGAGGTCCTTGTTGCTGTTGAGAAAAGGTACGTCCTCATCAGCACCTGCTCCGGCAGCATCGACTACAGATCCCCTGCCCGACCATCATTGAGCCACCAAGGTACTGTCCATTGTCGTTGAGCCAAGGCTCATCGGTGCAGGTAGTTCCAGACCCTTTGCAAGGTGTCGTTGACTCTCAGGCTGTGCTGGTGTCATTTTCAGAAATGATTCTATGCATACTGGGATGGTTACCAATGCAGGCAGTTATTCTGCTAGTGGGGCCTTCTGGTACTTGGCCTTCATAGACTGGTTCCACTAGCACATCACAGATTCCTCCCTGTCAGTCGCCCACAGCATCGCCAGTTCATTCTGCGGCTCCCATCGTTCATCCTACTGACAGTGACGAAGTGGAATATAATCCTGACCTCTTAGACTTAGAGGAAGATTTTGAGGAGGAATTTGAGGGAGAACAATTTCTGGCACCTCGCTCTAGTACTACCCTCTCAGCCTGTAGTGAGGACAGTGGTTTATTCCCCAAGATCATCTCCTGAGGACCCATCTTTCCAAGCCACGATGCAACAAATGCAGTCTGCCATGGGCTTTGCTGTAGAATAGAAAGATTCCACAAAAAGGAATCTCATGGAATTTTTGGAGGTGCTGTGCTCCCCCTTCATTGTAATTTCACCTTTGTATCCTGCATTAGAGAATGCTATCTTTGCTGTATGGTACAGACCAAACTCACTGCCTGCAGTTCCTAGAAAAGTTGATGAGCAATATCCTGCACCATCTGCTAAGCTTTATTATGCAAACTAGCCAGAATCTGACTCTGTGGTCATCGTGGCTGCTCATGATAGGTCTACGGCCCCTAGAAACATGCATACTTTGTCTCCTGATAAAGAATCTAGGACGCTGGATGTGAGGAGCAAACCTACTTATGTTTCTGCATCTTTGGACCTTTGGATTGCAAACTACCAGGCCCATGATAGATATCAAAACAGCCCATGGAAAGCTGCTTGTACTATTGCTCAGGCTTTGCGTGATGACTCTGCCAAGAACGATTTGCTTAAAACATTGTATGCTGGTGCTGAGGTTGGCAAACATTTGCTGTGCTTAGCTTATGTTTCTGATGCTTGTACCAGGACTGCTGCTTCTGGCATTTGTATGAGGAGATATTCTTGGCTTAGAGTTGCTGGTTTTGCCAATGATGTGCAATAGGCAGTTTTGAATGCTCCTTTTAAAAGGACAAAACTGTTTCGCTATGATGGTGAAGAGACCCTATGTTGCCTTCAGTCTCCAAAAATGACTGTAAGGTCTGTGAAGTTCCTGTAGCCCACTCTTGTTAGAGGTCATAGTCAGGGCTTTTTTCATCCACCCGCTGCCCACGGAAGCCATGCCTACCATCAGCAGGGCCATCGTAGAGGAGGTGGCTCACTTCCACCCGCCCCCGGGTGCCCACACAGAGGCACCCAAAAGAATCAGTTCCCTTGGTCCGTCTGCCTGACTCTCTTACTCTCTTATGCTGTCCCCCCCACCTCAGCTTTTATCTTCAGAGATGAGTGTGTTTTAGGAGTTCTTTCTGAACCCTTTCCTCTGTGAAAGGACTAATATCAACCCCCCTATCCAGAGTGCTTCTACTGACTCTTAAAACTGAAGGTGGACAAAGCAATGGGGCCTGATGGGATTCACCCAAGAATTCTAAAAGAACTAAGGGTAGAACTAGTGACACCACTGACCTCCCTTTTTAACAAATCATGGGAGGATGGTGCGGTACCGGATGACTGGAGGAGGGCCAACGTGTTTCCCCTTCACAAAAGTGGGAGCAAGACAGAGGCAGGAAACTACAGACCTGTTAGTTTGACCTCAGTGGTAGGGAAAATGATGGAATCACTTCTAAAGGAAAGCATTGTTGAGTTCCTAGAGGCCAGTGGGGCATAGGACCCAAGGCAGCATGGATTCACAGCAGGAAGGTCATGTCAGATGAATCTAATAGATTTATTTGACTGGGTAACCAATGTAGTAGACCAGGGAGGGGCTGTGGACATGGCCTACCTAGACTTTAGCAAAGCATTTGACACAGTCTCACACAAAAGATTAATATACAAGTTAGCCAGCCTTGGAGTGGGTCCCAGGGTGGTAGCCTGGGTAAAAAATTGGCTGTACAACAGGATACAGAGGGTAATAGTAAACGGAGTTTACTCTGACAAAAGGGGGGTTACTAGTGGAGTACCATAGGGTTCAGTACTGGGACCGGTCCTCTTTAATGTCTTTATAAGTGACATTGCAGAGGGACTAGAAGGGAAAGTATGTCTCTTTGCAGGCAACACAAAGATCTGCAACAGAGTTGATACGGAAAGTGGGGTGGAGAGGATGCAAAGGGACTTGGCAAGGTTGGAGGCATGCTCAAATGTAAGGCAGCTTAGATTCAGTGCAAAGAAGTGCAAAGTAATGCATCTGGGAAACAAAAATCCAGGGAAAGAGTACACAATGGGGGGTGAGATAATAACAACAACAGAAATGGAAAGGGACCTGGGGGTAGTCGTATCAGACGACCTTAAGGTGGGCAAGCAATGTGAGAAGGCAGTAAGGAGGGCTGGTGGGATACTGGGATGCATAGGGAGAGGCATCACCGGTAGAAAACAGGAAGTTGTTATCCCTCTGTACAGACAGTTGGTGAGACCCCATCTGGAGTTCTGCGTCCAGTTCTGGAGACCACATTTCCTCAAGGACACAGACAGGATGGAGGCTGTCCAGAGGAGGACAACTAAAATGGTGCAGGGTCTGCACCAGAAGACATATGAAGAGAGATTAAAGAAGCTTAATAGGTATACACTCGGGGAGAGGGGAGACATGATAGAAACTTTCAAGTACATCAAGGGAATCAACAGAGTCCAAGACGGTAGCATCTTTCAGAAAAAGAGATGTGCAAGAACAAGGGGGCACAAATTGTTTTGGGGGGGTATTATTTTCTCTCCTCCAGAGCTCCGGCTACGACCCCCGCCCTCCGTTGTTCCCCCCAGCGCCATCCCCGAACATCAGACCCCCTCCCTTATGCACCCCGCGACTTACCCTTCGTGGCAGGGTGGTGGGGAGCGACTCAACCCACCCCAACGGATCCATGCCAGGGAGGCGCCCTTCCAGGAGTGGCGCCGGCGGGGAACAACTTCGTGCTGCCGGGCTCGCTTTTTCGCTGTTTTTCCTCGGTGGGTCATGGCGTGCAATGGCGCCAGTAACTGGGTGCGCGTGCGGCTCCCGTCGTGCCCCAATCAGCGTCTGCCATGACCCGCCCCCAAGCTTGCAGCTCCGTGCTATCGACCCCCAGCCTCCGCTAAGTCAGGCAAGCCCGGCCGCCCAAATCCCCCTTCCCTAGAGATGGAGAGCAGTCCCTTGGACGCTCAATCCATCTCCTCCCCGCCGACCCACGGCAACCCATGCCCGTTCCCGAACACGGGTCGCCGGCGTGGCGCGAGGTGTGGCGACCAGCGCCTCAACCCTCAGCGCCACTGGGCTGGCAAGGGGGCACAATTTTAAGATGGGGGGGGACGGCTCAGAGGTAATGTGAGGAAGTATTTTTTTTTCATGGAGATGGTTGTGGATGCATGAAACAGCCTTCCTGAGAAGGTAGTGGAGTCAAAAACAGTGGGGGAATTCAAGAATGCATGGGACAGACATAAGGTAATTCTAGTGGGGGGTAGGAGGAAGTAGGTTGTTGGTTTGCTAGGATCTGCAGCCTATGCATTAGGAAGGGGAAATGGGCAGACTAGGTGGGCCAAGCGATCCTTATCTGCCGTCAAGTTCTATGTTTCTTTTTTTTTTTTTTTATAAACTTTCAGTCTTTATTTTTTATTGGTAAACAGGTACGTATACGACATCAAAGGACATGAAATAAAAATAACTTAAAATAAGACAAACAATTAACATACAAGTGCACTGACATTCTGTAGGTTATACTATTTCATTTGCTGCCATGGCTGGGAACATATAAATAAATAAAAATACAGTTGATTCTTTTTTGCAGTAAACAGATGCTTTATGAAACAACTTGGGTCATGGTTGAAAGTCTGCCCTGAGAGGTGAGATATAAAGGACCCAGCTTCTCCACATATTCTCAAATGTCTCATGAGACTTATTAATACTGGCAGTTAATCTCTCGATCTTATAGATATCTGTCATTATCTGATGCCAGGTATCTAGTGTAGGGCAGGGGAGACCCTAACTTTTGTGATAGCCTTTTTGGCGGCTAATACGGCCAAATTGAGGAATTTTCTAGATGGACTATCTAAAAATTCCTGTGACGTGTCCCCAAATAGAAACAAATGAGGGCCCAGTGTTATATTAGAAGATATCAATTGCTGGAGGGTCTTGTGGAAGTGATCAAGAAATGATTGTAGTTCACTGCATAACCAAAAAATATGACCAAGGGAGGCCGGAGAGAACCCACATTGCCTCCAACACTCTGCTTTGTAGTTAACCTTATACTTCATCACCACTATTGGTGCCCTGAAATATCTGATAAATAACTTCCAAGCAAATTCTTTCCAGAAACCTGAGTCTATGCCCTTGTACATTGTCTTTATATGTGTCTCCCAATGAGAGGGAGTTATCTCCACTCCGAGATCTCTCTCCCATGCTTGCCTAATATTGTCTAAGGGTTTACTGTATAAAGAGCATAAACCTTTATAGAGGGATGAAATTATATGAGGTGGGGTTGACCTGCCATCTATGGCTCCTAGAAAAATTAAGAGGAGTCCAGGGAGAGGAGAGTCTCTCCAGTTCACCTTACCCAAGGAATGGAGATAGTTCCTTGTCTGGAAGTATCTAAATCTATCTGAATAAGGAATGTCATATTTTAGGACTAGTTCTGTTAGAGAGAGAACTGTTCCCTGAGGCATGAAGTGATAGACTAAATGTAGCCCCTTCCTTTGCCAAATAAGATATCCCTCGTCCAATTTAGCAGGGACAAAGGCATCCAGGAAGGGCAGGGAGAACAACGCCGATCTCCAGGGCGCCAATTCCCCGGGATACCAGTAGTCTCTGCCAGCAGCACAAGGTTGAATGAGTATAGGGACTGGCAGTATTTCCTGCTCTTGCTACCGGAGGGGTGGACAGTAAGATACGGTTCACCTCTTCTAGACCTTTTCCCTGTAATTCCACCCACTTCCATTTTGCCTTATAGGATTTATCCAGCCAGAAAATGGGTATTCTAATTTGAGAGGCAAGGTGATATAATTTAAAATTAGGCAGAGACATACCTTCTTTTTGTCTAGTTAGTTGTAATATTGAAAGATTAATCCTGGGTTTTTGATTGGCCCAGATGAATGATGAAATTTTTCTCTGTAATGTTCTATAGAAAATGTCAGGGATCAGAGTTGGAAGAGTCTGGGCCAGGTATATAAAGCGGGGGAAGAACCACCATCCTGACAGATTCTATACGTTGATACATGGACATGGGAAGGACTCTCCATCTATCTAGGTCTGCAGTCATTTTAGTCATGAAGGGGGTATAGTTCAGGGGGAATAGGTCCTCATATGAAAGGCCAATCCGCACACCGAGATATTTAATGCTCTTCAGGTCCCAGCGGAAATTATAAGTTTTCCGCAGATCTGTATTTGGGATGAAGTCCCAAGCCAGGACTTCAGTTTTAGTTTCATTAATTTTATAACCTGAAATCTCTCCGAACCTCTTTAATCTATCCCAAAGTGGGGGTAAGGAGGTCTCTGGGTCGGTGAGATACACCAAAAGGTCGTCTGCGTAAAGTGCTAATTTATGGGGTGTGGAGGCCACCACGATTCCAGTAATTCCCACCTCTTGCCGTAGGGCCTGGGCTAAAGGCTCAAGGTAAATTGCAAATAGCAGAGGTGACAGGGGGCAACCCTGCCTTGTTCCCCGGGATAGTGTAATGGGGTTAGAAAAGGAGCCATTTATCCGAATATATGCTTTGGGGTTCGTGTACATTAGTTTTATTAGCCCAATCACTGACTGTGGTATCCCTACTTTTCCTAGCACCTCCCATAAAAATGTCCATTCGACCTGGTCGAACGCTTTTTCTGCGTCTAGTGATAAGAGAAGAAACGGGGACCCGACCTCTCTTGCTCTCTGCAGGAGATGTAGGGTTCTTTTTATGTTGTCCTGTGTTTGACAACCAGGAATAAACCCCGTTTGGTCTAGGTCGATTATTTCCAGGAGAAAGGACTCGAATCTTTTGGAAATTATAGATGCAAAAATTTTATAATCTATACTAAGTAGAGAACTAGGTCTGTATGAGGAGCAAGACGTGCTATCTTTTTCTGGTTTTAATATGCTGGTTATATAGGCATATCTCCAGGAGTCGGGCATTGATTGATCCGTCTGTACTCCCCTACAAGCCTGCAAGACGGTAGGGGACAACTCAGCTCTGAACACCTTGTAGAAATCCCCGGTGTACCCGTCCGGGCCCGGGCTCTTATGTGATTTAAGGGCTAACATGGCCTTATCTAATTCCGATTGAGTGATTGTTTTCTCTAGTAATTGTTTCTGCATATCTGAGATCCTCAGAAGCCGTAAATGCTCTAAAAAGGTCTCTATTCCCCGAATGTCTTTACCTGATTCAGTACTGTGTAGAGTGCTGTAGTATTTCTGAAAAACGTGTTCAATTTCTTTAGGGAGCTTAACCAATCTCTTAGTGTCTGGGTGTCCTATTTGGGTAATGTTGGATCTAGTTTTGTGTTGTCTGATTTTGTGGGCCAGCAGGCGAGTAGCTCTGGGACCCCCTTCGTAATGCTTTTGCCTAATGCTCTGCAAAGCTTGCTCAGTGCGGATATCTAGAATGGACTGTATCTGTTCCTTCGTTGCTTGGAGGAGAGGAAAAAAACCCTCATTACCAGCAGCGTGCAATGCCTGCAAGTCCCCAAGTTGCTGCTGTAATCTATCAACACGTGCTTGTTGCTTCTTCTTATATTGTGTCGCATGTTTAATTATTTCCCCCCCTAAGAACTACCTTAAGCGTATCCCAAAGAACACCTGCTTTAATGTCCTGCCCCTTGTTGTCTTCAAGGATCTGTTTAATTTTTTGTTGCATTGTTTCTCTAAAATCCTTAAGATTCAATAAAAAATTATTAAATCTCCATAAGGTATTGATTTTCCTTTTCTCCCAAACCATGTCTAACGTAAGGATTGAATGATCCGATAGTACAGTCGGGGTCTGTGTGTACAACTTTGCATTTTATACAGGTGTTCCTTAGACACATGTAGGTAGTCTATACGAGTGTATACCTTATGGGGGGCGGAGTGATGAGTGTACTCTCTTTTATTGGGGTAGAGATTCCGCCATATAGCAACCCATTGGGCTCCCTTTAAGCAGGCCTGTGTGACCCGATGTGCTGGGGTCTTTTTAGCGGGCCTCTTACTAGAGGTATCTAAGTGGGTCATGGTCAGGTTATGGTCTCCGCCCATCACCAAGACCCCTTGGCTCCGTTCTATAACCCTTTGGAGTAGCAATTTCCTGATATCTGGTCCTTCCCCGGGTGGGGAGATATATATAGAAACTAGGGTGACCTCCTGCCCCTCCAGCTGCCCCATTGCAATTGCAAGACGTCCCTCTGAATCTGTGTAGGAATTCTCCAAATGGAAAGAGACATTCTGGGGATCATGACTACTGCTCCTCTTCTTTTCCCCTTACCATAGGTCGAGGCCACTATTGTAGAGAAACCAAATTTGGAGAGCTTTTTATGCTCCTGTTTGTTTAGGTGCGTCTCCTGTAATAGGAGAACAGAGGGCCTTAGCTTTTTAAGGGAGGAGATCACCCTGTATCTCTTAATGGGGTTATTTAACCCATTCACATTGAGGGAGCATACCCTGACTGTGTGGGCCTTATTCATTGAACTGTGAATTATTATTACCTGGGAGTGGGTCTGTGTCGGCTACTGACCAAGACCAGAAATAGCCCCACTTTACGGGCATCGAAGATCTGCATCTACTGAGTACAACAACAATAAATTCCTGAAAGATAGTTCACATGAAGCCTGATTCAGCAGGAGGTAAAAACCCCCAAAGGCAACTATATAGAAAAAAACATACATTCATGTGCACTTTCAAAAAATAAACAGTATAGTTAACATTAACGTGTTTAAACCTTAAGAACTTATTTACATTGGTACTTCCAATGCAGAGGGGGGTAACCCCTACCCCTCTAGTCAAAAGGGGCCCAGACCTAAAATCGGACTGAGCCTCAGTGGGAGGAATTGTGACCTCCATCGGTCAGGCCTCCCAGACCCCTAAGAAAGAAACTCGGGGTCAGGTAGTAGGGACGTCCACCACTAGGGGGAAGCGGGCCTGTGCGAAGTGTAAATGCCTCTAATCCAACAAGCCCTAATGGGTCATAGGAAGGGCAGCTGCATGAAGATTGGGGATTAATGAGACATTTCTCCACCATCCACCTCTGTTTACTAAACTGAACGCGTGTTTTAAGAGGATCCCAGTCATACATCAGCTCTCCAGTAAATCAAAACACTGATATAAAGAGTTGGCAGTACTGACGTTCCTCTCTCTAGTTCACTTGGACACCTTAACCGCCAGGCAGAGGAATAAATGAGAGAGGGGAGAGCGGAGCTTCAGCTATAAAGGCAGAGAGAAGAAAAAAAAAAAAGAAAGCAGGCAGGAGCTTAACTTAAAGTCTCTCCTTGGCTTTGCCTTATCAGAGCTTCGGGTAGACTAAAAAAAAAAACACACAGGGCCCCTGTAAATTCTCATACCATATGCCAGGTCTGATTTAGTTTAGGTATTGGAATCCTGATTGTCAATCGTTGTCGCATTAGAGGAAGAGCGATTCATTCCAATAAAGTCCTTCACCTCCTGAAGCGAGCGAAAACCCTTCCGGTTGCCTGTTCCTGTACGCGAGTTCGAGATGCTTTGCCACTGTGAACAAGGGGGACTCTTTTCCCGTGGGACCGGACCACCCGACTTGAAACTCCATCCTCTTTTTTCTAGTTCCGTGGTGGCTTCCTCTGGGCTCGAGTATGTTTCATTTCCAGAGTCCCAACAGATCCTCAACTTCGCCGGGTAGGGAGTATGAAACCTTATGCCTTTTTCCTTTAGGAGTTTGAGAATTGGAGCATAGGCTACTCGTTTTTTCAGAATTTCAGCTGGGTAGTCATTATCAAAAAACGGTCTGGTTGCATTGTATGTGATATTTCCTTTCGCCCACGCTGTTTTTAGGATCGTTTCCTTATCCTTAAAGCTAGCAAATTTTAGAACTATCGAGCGAGGTCTGGCAGCTTGGTCAGTGGGTTTTTTGGATAGGGCTCTATGAGCTCTTTCGATTTTGAACTTGAACGTTGGGGGGAGGTCAAGCACATCTCTGAGGAGATCCGTTAAAAAATCCTCCATCTTACCGGTCTCGGAATCCTCCGGCAGACCGTATGTGCGAAGATTGTCTCTCCAGGATCTCACTTCCAGGTCTACAATTTTTTCCTGGAATTTGTCATGTTGGTCGATCAGAAAGTTGACTGCCTGATGTAGGCGCTGGGTCTCTTCGGCTACCTCCCCCGTAGCTTCCTCTGAGCGGTCGAGCCTTCCCTCTACTTTGGATAACCTGTTCTGAAGTGCTGTAAACTCCCTTTTATTCTCTGCCCGGAACGCTCTGATTTCTGTAAGAAGGGTCTCATATCTGGAGCGTGAGAGCCTTTCGCTCTCTCTATCCGTGTCTGGATCGTGATCCTCGGCCATGCTGTCTGGAGGAGAGGTGCTGCGACTGTGAGAGGGCCTCATGACAGATCCCTTTACATCTGCCCTTTCTCGTAGCCTCTCTGGACGCGATTTCGGCTAATTTTTACTCCCCTTCATTCAAACTGTTGAAGAAACTAACTTTTAAACTATATTTACTGAATTGGGGAGATATATCTGGTGGAGTGTGTGGGAGCTACCCCTCTATGCAGCCATTCGGGTGGGTGACGTCACCGGAAGTCCAAATTCTGTTTCTATGCATCTCCCCCTGCTTTTCCATTGTGAATACTGAGCAGAAGTATTCATTCAGTATCCCTGCTTTTTCACTGTCGCTCTCTGCCCAACCACCTTCCTCTTTATTCAGCCTCAGTATCCCTGCCTTAGTCTTTCTTTGCTCCCTAATGTACCTGTAACAGGTTTCATCCCCCTTCTTAACCGGGTTGGCGATCTTTTCCTCGGTTTCAGCCTTTGCTATTTTGACTGCCTTCCCCACTTCCTTCTGCGTTAACTGGTACAGTTCTCTGTCCTGTTCCTTCTGTGTTTCCTTATACTTCCTGAATGCTATCTTTTTCTCCCATACCTTCCCCGCCACTTCTTTTGAGAACCATAGTGTTTTTTTCTTTCATTTTGATGTGTTTATTTGCTTCATACAAAGGCTTGTTGCCTCTGTGATGGTGGTTTTGATGTTTCCCCATTGTTGCTCCACCCCACCTTCTTGCCTGTTTGCTAGTGCTTTTCTGAGGCACTTTCCCATTTTGACAAAATCAGCTCTCCTGAAGTCCAGTACCTTCACTTTTGTATGGCTTGACTCTACAGCTAAGTTTATCGTGAACCACACTGTTTGGTGGTCATTTGTTCCCCAGATGGCTACCCACTTCTAGATCGGAGATCCTCTCTCCATCCCCATTTGAGAGTACCAGGTCTAAGATTGCTCCCTCCCGAGTGGGTTCCAAAACTAGCTGTCTGAGGCATGCCCCCTGATCGAGAATGGCCCTACTCTTGGATGTGGCTGCAGCAAAGGTGCTCCAGTTAACATCTGGCATATTCAGGTCCCCCATCAGCAACATCTCTCCTTTCTCTGCCATCCCAAGGATGCCTTCTATCATTTCCTTGTCCATTTCCTCCCCCTGAGACAGGGGTCTGTATACAACTGTATATCCCCTGTGCGGATTGTGGAGCCATTTCCAGTCTCCAGGGTGACCCACAGTGCCTCCTCTCCTCCCTGTTTACCCTTTAGTTCTGTTGCTTTGAATTTTTTACTAGACACAGGGGTCATGGATCAAAGTGGAGACTAAGCTCCGTATAAATGTCTTGGAAATAAGGGTTGTCCTGTACAGCCTCCACACCTTTCAGAATCGTCTCTGCCTCTGTCCTCTGCTAATCTAGATGGACAACGTCACTGTAATGCATCACATCAACAAACAAGGGAACACTCACTCCTATCCCTTATGCAGGGAAGCAATGAAAGTATGTACTGGGCTCAGTCTCAAAGCCATGTAACTCCCAGGCCTCCAACACATCTTAGCAGACAGTCTAAGCAGGTCCCAGTCGATGGTTCACGAATGGGAACTGCTGACCTCAATGGTAAGCGACCGCTTCACAAGATGGCGTTGTCCAGAGTTGCACTCTTTTGTGTCCCCACACAATGCAAAACTGCCATGTTTCTGCTCGTTCACTCCTGGGCCTGGAGTTTTTGGGTGAGACGCCTTGTTCCTCCATTGGAAAGGGAAATACCTATATGCATTCCCCCATTCCTCTAAAACAGAGAGTTCTGCTCAAGCTGTGGGTGGAGAGTGCCACTGTCATCCTCATTGCTCCATTATGTCCTTGCTAGGTATAGTTTCCACTCCTTCAGCATCTGGCAGTGGGGCCTGTTGTCCCTCTACCTCTGTGTCAGGGTTTTTTGTCACAGGACAAGGGGTCCCTGGTTCATCCGGACCTGACGTCACTACATCTTCAAGCATGTCTTCTGAAGACATAGCCATTGCATGTTTTGGAGTATCCCCCTAAGCTTACTGATGTCCTGATTGTGGCTAGGAACACTCCTACCAGACATACTTTTTCCTTGAAATGAAAGCATTCCACTTTGTGGACTGCTTTCCCGTAATTTGGACCATTTTACATGTCTTGTGAATGCTGTATTGGAATACATACTTTCCTTGTCTGACTCTGGCCTGCAGTATTCCTCGATTAAGGTGCATTTGGCTGCTACATCAGCTTTCCGTGCCCTTATTGATGGTCATACAGTTGCCCAATAAGTGGTGTCCTGTACGTTTCTGAGAGGTATTCTTCATATGAAACTTCAATCTCTAATCCAGTCACTCTCTGGGATGTGAATTTTGTGCTTGAGAACTTGACGTTAGCTCCTTTTGATCCTGCTATAAGTTGTGTTTTCCTGTCATGGAATATGTTTCTAGTCACTATGACTTTTGCTTGAAGGATTTCCAAGCTTCAGGTTCTAATTCATGAGCCTCCTTATTTGATTTTTTACAAAGACAGTCTCTTTGTGTATGAATCCCAAGTTTCTACTGAAGGTGGTATCTGAATAACACTGTCTGTATAGTATCCTGAGCATGCCAACCAGGGTGAGGCAGTGCTCCGTACTTTGGATGTACATGGAATACTATAAAGCTGTATTACTCTAACCAAGGACTGCAGAAAGTCCTTTCAGCTTTTTGTTTCATTTGCCCCAGGAAACAGGGTGCTGTTCTGTCTAAACAATGCCTATCCAAATGTCTGGTACATTTTATTACGTTCTGTTATAGGAAGTACAGTAAGGAACTTCCTGGTGCTGCTTATGGTCACTCCACAAGGAGTATGGCCACTTTTGTTGCCTATTTCAAAAATGTCCCTGCTGCTGACATATGTGCTGCAGCCTCATGAAGCAGTTTTCACACATTCACTAAACATTACAGTCTGGACACCGTCTCTCGTAGACATGTTGGCTTTTGGCTTGCTGCAGGGCAAGACCTTTTGTTTTGATCATGTGTTAGTAACATAGTAGTTGATGGCAGATAAGGACCACTAGGCCCACCTAGTCTGCCTGTATTCCCTGCCTGCATCAGCGGCCTCTGACCCTACTTGGTCATTGACTTTTGCCTCTCTTCCTCACATCTAGAATTCCCTTATGTCTATCCCATGCATGTTTGAATCCCCCCACTGTGTTTGCACCCACCACTTCCTGGGGTAGACTATTCCAAGCATCTACCACCCTTTCTGTGAAGAAAAACTTCCTCACATTTCTGCTTATCCTGCCCCCCTCCAATCTCATATTGTGCCCCCTCATCCTTGAACAACTCTTGTACTGAAAGATGTCACCCACCTGCACTTTGTTCAAGCTTTTAAGATACTTGAAGGTCTATATCATATTCCCCATTCCCTCCTCTCTTCAAGTGTATACATATTGAGGTCTTTTAATCTGTCTGCATATGTTTTCTGATGCAAACCCTGCACCATCTTGGTCACCCTTCTCTGGACTGCCTCCACCCTGTCTTTGTCCTTGCGAAGATGCAGCCTCCAAAACGCAACATCGTATTGTAGATGAAGCCTGACCAGCGTTTTGTACATTGGCATCACCACCTCTTCTTCTGCTAGTGATACCCCTTCCTATGCACCCCAGCATCCCACTGGCCCTCCCAACAGCTTTGCTACACTGTTTGGCCACCTTTAGGTCATCTGAGATAATTATTCCTAAATCTCTTTCTTCCCTGATGACTGTCAGTTACCCCCCCATCCTGTAATTCTCTGCAGGGTTTCTTCGCCCCAGGTGCATGATTGTGCATTTCTTTGCATTAAATTTGGATTGCCACACTTTTGACCATTTTTACAGCTGTCCCAGATCCCTCCTCATTCTTTCGATCCCCTCTGGAGTGTCTACTCTGTTGCAGATCTTGGTATCATCCGCAAATCGGCAAACCTTCCTCTCTAGCCCTTTGGCAATGTCACTGATGAAGCCATTAAAAAGGACTGGCCCCAGTATTAGACTATGCCATTACTTTGCACTGCTTGGGAATCATTCCAAGGGTGTGGCCTAATGGAGGAGATAGCCTCAAAGAAGGTAGAACAGTTACTTAAGAACTTACTGTACAGTGGATCTTTTGAGAGAATCTCCTCCATTGGGCCATGCTGTCCCTCCCTCCTTCCCCCTTGAGCTTTCAGTGAAGGTTATATCAGATGCCTACTGCATTCATTCTGTATCCATCCCCATGCATCTCCTTTTATACCTGGTGCTGGTCTCACATGCTAGTTCCCCATGATTGGCAGTCCTCTGAGGTTCATCTCTGGCGGAGGGGAACTGAGAAGTGATAGGTCCATCCACATTTATATATATGTAGACGCTGCACGTCATTGAGGGTGGCTGCCAGCTGGCAAAAGTTTCAGTGCGGTCGTAATTCTGACAACTCATAGTTCCGGAGGTGTGGCCTAATGGAGAAGATCTACTGTTATGGTAAGTTCTTACGTAACTGTTCTTTCTGAAATGCAGTTGAGCTGTGTAGAAGAGCATCCAATACAATGCAAGAGATGGAAGATAATAATCCTGCAGATCTGTCAAGAATCAATCTTTTCCATAAATTCACACTCTTTGATCTTAGAGCTGGAGGTGGCAGGACACTGTGGGAACCAGAACATTTGGGGCCAGCAGCGCCACTACCCAACACTGATGCACAGTGTCATATACATGCCTGCAGGGTATAAAGCAGCACCTGTACACCCACCTCCATTCCTTTTTCCCAGTGTTGAAGCACAGAGCTTTCCTAGTCAGGAAACCGAACTTCCATTTTTGTACAAGTTGCATTCTAGTCCTGTTCTTCACATATGTATTACCTTTGTATACCTAAATTTTGTTGTTTTACCAGTCTCAGTGTTTATTTTTCCTTAAAATTCTCTCCAGTATTTCCAAGGTCCTACCTTGTTCGACTGCATTTGACAACTATAATGTTAGGTAAGGCATCTGAAAAGGTTAGTTACTTGAGCATCGAGGCTGTCTCATGCCACCACTCCTCTCTGGTTTAGTGTTTTGGTACCAAACAGTCTCACAACTAGGAGGGTAGGCAGTCCACCTGGAGTTGTAAAAAGAAACAGTCCTGACTGATGGTCAGCATTGGGTTCAGGGACCGTTAGACTTCAACCTCATCTTTACATAAGAAAAAGAAGTGAAGACACAGATGCCAGTCACAAACAACCCACTTCTTTTCTAGCACCAGGTTGTGTATTATTGCTCGCCTTTTTGGGACACTGTCTGGCAATATGCCCGGTTTCTTTGCACAACCGACATTCATTTCTTCTCTCAGAGAAATCTTTTTTCTGAAACCTGGGGCTAACTGGTTTCGGTGGAGCCAGTGAGGGTTTTAGCTGCCCTGAAGGTGCGCTTTCCACGCCGCCTCATTCACTGTCAGAGCAGGTCTGCTCTTGGCATAGTGGTCTGAGAGTTCAGCAGCCTCTTGCACTGTTTTGGGATCTTGGTCCTCCAGCCAGGTTTTCAGCTCTGCTGGGCATGCCCAGAAAAACTGTTGTAACAGAATCACATTTTCAATTTTATCAACAGAGTTTGCCTCAGTTCCTTCCCACCAACGTTTTAAAAACTGATGTTGTTTCGTGGCTAGCTCCTCGTAGCTCATGTCAGGGCTTCTCCTGAGCTTACAGAATTTAGCTCTGTATGATTCAGCAGTTAATTCAAATTTCTTTAACAGTGCAGCTTTAAGTTTTTATTTTTATATTTTTTATTTTTTTTTATTTTAGTCTTTGGTAACCGGGTAAGGCCCACTAGGCACAAATGCCTGTTTTCAGGGGCGACCTGGGAGCACTGGCCGGTTAAGTGACTTGCTCAGAGTCACACAGTATGCAAGTGGAGGTTGTGAGAATTAAACTCAGGTCTGGTCTGCTGGATGTACCAAGCTCATTCACACCTCGTTCCTCTAACCTCTAGGCTATACTGCCAGCCCTTTGATCTTACAGTTTGCTGTAATCATCACTGTCCTCATTGTCCATTTGACCCAATGCATCCCGAACTTTCCCAGTAAGTAGCGGGGATAGCTGGAAGCTCGAGGATTCTCTAAGAATTTTAGCCTGAATACAAACTTTTTCAAAAGAATTAAAAAAAGACATCCATATCCTCCCCCTGTTTAAATTCGGCTATTAATTTGGGATTCAATTTGTAACCCAGTCCTGTAGTCCCAGTTAAACCCAAGCCACTTACCTGCTCTGGTGCCGTTGGTCAGAGCTGTAGCTTCTCCAGTTCGTGTTGCCTCTGGTGCTCCTGCTCCTCACTGTCTGCGTCTTGGCATTCTCGTTCTCTCTTCTCCTCTGCAGCTCGCTGGTGCTCATGCTCCTCACAGTCTGCGTCTCTCTGTTCTCACTCTGCCTCACGGCGTTCTCGCTCTGCCTCACGGCATTCTCGCTTTGCCTTCTCTTCTGCAGCTCACTGGCACTCACGTTCCTCACGGTCTGCCTCCCGCTGTTCCCGCTCTGCCTCTTGTCTCTCTTGTTCCCTCTTCTCCTGGAACTCCAGCTCCATCCTGCGCAATTCAGTTTGCAGCCTGAGTACCTCTGGATCCAGGATACTGGTGACCTTCCCCTGGTGCTGTGGCCCTTCACTGACAGTGGCCCTGTTGCCCTCCTCATCAGATCTGGACACTGCACTGGCCGTAGCCCTGCCACACTCGAGGTTTGGTCCTTTTCAGTCACAGTCTGTGACTCGCTGCTCTGGGTATCTGCTACCATCAGGGTATCTATGAGGTTTTGCTTGCTGGCTTTCACCTCGAACGGGACTCCTCTGTCCCCGTGCAAATGCCTTAAGTAGTCTACAGTGTGCCTGCTGTAGTTGGAAGTCATCTTCCCTAACTACTGCTACTCTGACTTGCACTTTAGGAAAAAAAGATAAACCGGGTAGGAACTTGACTCTACGCCAAGTGATATAGTTCTGTTTCCTTTTTTAAATAAAACTCTGCCTTTTTCTTTCTTTGCAAGTGAGCTGACGGTCTGAAGCTGACGCAGTGAACAATAAAAGCTTGTAATGCCAAAAATTATCCCACCGCTGCCAACCAATCTGTCACAAACCCACTCAGCAGGTCAGCCCTCTACTCCCAAAGTGCCAACCTCTGAGCGCAGTCTTGTGAACAGTTAACAGAAACAGGGTAACCCTCCTGTCTGTTTTGTGGGTTCAGATCAACCTTTGGCCTCAGTTCTGGAGGGATTCAAACTGTGAACCTCTTGCTAGCGTACCCAATGCACAGGCTCAGATAATTCTGTCTTCGAGGGGCCAGATATCTTTGCCTACGGGCACCTAACCAGGTGTACAGAAATGAACCCTTAAAAACTTTAATAAAGACCTCAGATTAAAACGCTTACCTTTTTCCAGTTTGGTATCACCATTCAAGCTTATGTACAGTGTCTACTTTAACCATATATACTTCACTTGTAAAGGAAAGAAATTCAAAGACAGATCAAGTAGGCTCTAAAAATAGAGTTTTACTAAAATAGATAAAAAATATGTAAAACATAAAATACAGAACTATTATATCACAAGAACCATACAATCTTTTAAAAGAACAAGGTTTTAACAGTGCAATTCCTACTACAGTACTTAGATTTTGTCTCTCTCTCTCTAAATACCTGCTTAAAGTGCTCAAAGGTGTTTCTTTGTCAGAGTCTAGATAAAAGTGTCTCTGAAGAGAAAAAAATATTGTTTAAAAAAAAAACCTGTCTTGGCCAACCCCTTTGTGTGAGGTCACCTAGCTCCTCCTCTGTCAGAATATATATAAAAATATATCTATACAAAAACAGGTCGCCTTTTCAAAGTATTAAATTCTGTAATCCTCAGCACAATTCATTTTCTTTTTCAAATGACGTTTCTTTGATCTTATGATCAGTTTCCCCTTTCCAGGACATCAAAGCACCTTTTATGACTTCACACTAAAACGTCACAACCTGCTCTTCTTCCTCTAAGCGTTATAAAAGTTTATGATCTGTCTTGGCAGTTAGGTATCTTCTAGCCTGTAATTAGCTTCTGGCCTTCCAGGTAACACCTTGTATATAAAACCTGTGTGAGTGTGTGTGTGATCTCACATGCTGTTTCAGCATTTCTCATGAGGTCCATAACCCATTTTTATATTACAAAAAATGATACAGTGTTCAGAACCAGGTGTCCAAGTGTCACACATACATCTATTCCTCATGCGGAAAAAAGAATGGACAGGAGGTATGCTTTGTCAGGTCCAGGGATGGAATTACTTTCAAATCATAGCAGCCATGTTGGGGTAGTACAAGCTGCAGCCTGTGACAAGGGTAATATTCCCCTGGCATCTCACCCCCCAGATAAGAATTCCAGGAAAGTGGATGCCATGGCAAAAAAACAGTACTTGGCATCCTTTTTGGGAGTCAGACAATCTAATTACATGGCATACACAGCCAGGTACCAGAAATCTATGTGGGATACGGTTCTGGCACTGGCTAAGGATGCCCTTCCCCAGCTAGCTAAGGAGCTGGAGCAGGTGGCTGCAAATGGAATAGAGGCATCTAAGGTGTAATTCCGTGCTGCTGTTGATTCCAATGATGTTCATTCCAGGGTCATGGCTACATCTATCTCCATGAGGAGATTTGCTTGGCTTAGGTGTACCAACCTAGAAACATAGAATTTGACGGCAGATAAGGACCGCTTGGCCCACCTAGTCTGCCCATTTTCCTACCTAACAGATAAGCTGCAGAACCTAATTAACCAACAGCTTACTTCCTCCTACCCCCCACTAGGACTGCCTTATGTCTGTCCCATGCATTCTTGAATTCCCCCACTGTTCTTGACTCATAACCTCCTCAGAGAGGCTGTTCCATGCATCCACAACCCTCTCTGTGAAAAATACTTCACATTACGCCTGAGCTCCTCTCTATCTTCAAATTGTGCCCCTTGTTCTTGCACATCTCTTTTTCTGAAAGATGCCACCCTCTTGGACTTTGTTGATTCCTTGAGGTACTTGAAAGTTTCTATCATGTCCCTCTCTCCTCCTTTCCTCAAGGGTATACATATTAAGCTCCTTTAGTCTTTCTTCAGATGTCTTCTGGTGCAGACCCTGCACCATTTTGGTTGCCGTCCTCTGGACAGCCTCCACTCTGTCTATGTCTTTGCGGAGATGGGGTCTCCAGAACTGCACGCAGTACTCCAGATGGGATCTCACCAACTGTCTGTACAGAGGGATAACAACTTCCTGCTTCCTACTATTGATGCCTCTCCCTGTGCATCCCAGTATCCCCCCAGCCTTCCTTACTGTCTTCTCACATTGCTTGCCAACCTTTAGGTCATCTGATATAATTACCCCCAGGTCCCTTTCCATTTTTACTGTTGTCAGTATCTCACCCCCCATTGTGTACTCTTGCCCTGGGTTTTTGTTTCCCAGGTGCATTGCTTTGCACTTCTTTGCATTGAATCTGAGCTGCCATACATTTGACCATTCCTCCAACCTTGCCAAGTCCCTTCTCATCCTTTCCACTCCATCTGGTGTATCAACCCTGTTGCAGATCTTTGTGTCATCTGCAAAGAGACATACTTTTCCTTCCAGTTCCTCTGCAATGTCACTTATAAAGACATTAAAAGGACCGGTCCCAGTACTGAACCCTGTGTGCACCTCGCTAGTAACCTCCTTTCTTCACTGTGGACTCCATTAACTACTACCCTTTGTGTCCTGTTGTCTAGCCAATTTTTATCCAGGCTACCACCTTGGGACCCACTCCAAGGCTGGCTAACTTGTGTATTAATCTTTTGTGTGGGACTGTATCAAATGCCTTGCTAAAATCTAGGTAAGCCATGTCCACAGCCCTCCTGGTCTACTACTTTGGTCACCCAGTCAAAGAAACCTATTAGATCTGCCTGACACGACCTTTCCATCGTGGAATCCATGCTGCCTTGGGTCCTGTGCCCCACTGGCCTGTAGGTACTCAACAGTTCTTTCCTTCAGAAGTGATTCCATCATTTTACCTACCACTGAGGTCAAACTAACTAGTCTGTAGTTTCCTGCCTCTGTCCTGCTCCCACTTTTGTGAAGAGGAATCACATCCGCCTCCTCCAGTCCTCAGGTACCACCCCATCCTCCCATGATTTGTTAAAGAGAGTAGTCATGTGTCATTAGTTCTACCTTAGTTCTTTTAGAATTTTGGGTGAATCCCATCAGGCCCCATTGCTTTGTCCACCTTCAATTTTATTAGTTCTTTCAGAACCCTTTCTTCTGTAAATGGACTGGTATCAACCCTCATCTTCAGAGTGTTTCTCTTGTTTGGTTTAGGTACCTCCCCCTCCTCTTCCTTTGTGAATACCGAGCAGAAATATTATTCAGTATCCCTGCTTTTTCATTGTCACCCTCACCCACATTCCTCCCTTTATTAAGCCTCAGTATCCTCCTTTGGTCTTTCTTCCCTAATGTACCATATAAAGGTCTTATCCTCTTCTTAACAGAATTGGCTATCCTTTCTCGGTTTGGGCTTTGCTATTCTGACTGCCTTCCCAGCTTCTTTCTGCTTTAACTGATAAAGTTCTCTGTCCTTCTTCTTCTGTGTTTCATATTTTCTTGAATGCTATCCTTTTCTCCTTAACCTTCCTGCCACCTCTTTGAGAACCATAGCGTTTTTCTCCGTTGTGTTTTGTTGATTTGCTTTACACAAAGGGTTGTTGCCTCCGTGATGGTTGTTTTGATTACTCTCCATTGTTCCTCCACCCCTCCTTCTTGCTGTTTGCTAGTGCTTTTCTGAGGCACTCTCTCATTTTCCCAAAGTCAGCCCTCCTAAAGTCTAATACTCTTGCTTTTGTATGGCTTGATTGTATGGCTGTGTTTATCGTGAACCACACTGTTTGGTGGTCGCTTGTTCCCAGATGGCTACCCACTCCTAAATCTGAGATTCTTTCTCCTTCCCCATTTGAGAGTACCAGGTCTAAGATTGCTCCCTCCCAAGTGGGTTCCAATACTAGCTGTCTGAGGCATGCCCCCGTAGGGCATCAAGAATGACCCTGCTCTTGGATATGCCTGCAGCAAAGGTGCTCCAGTTAACATCTGGCATATTCAGGTCCCCATCAACAATATCTCCCTTTTTCTGCCATTCTAAGGAAGCCTTCTATCATTTCCTTGTCCATTCCCTCCCCTGAGATGGGGTCTGTATACAACCCCATGCGGATTGTGGTGCCATTTCCTGTCTCCAGGGTGACCCAGAGTGTCTCATCTGCTCCCTGTTTACTCTTTAGTTCTGTTGCTTTGATCCCTTCCTTTACATAAAAAGCTACTCCTCCTCCTCTTTTACCCTCCCTGTCCCTCCTGTAGATTGTGTATCCTGGTATGTTGACATCCCAGTCATGGTTCTCTGTGTACCATGTTTCTCACAGGATACCCAGGCTAAGGCCATGGATTTTCCTGTAACTGGTAATTCTCTCTTTGGGGACCAAACAGAGAACTAAATGAAAAAAATGGACGAGTACAAGACCACCTATAGGAGTGCTGCAGCAAAAGAGAAGCAGACCACTGCTCAGAGGCAGCAGTTTAGGGGCAGGGGCAGGCCTTTTTACCAAGCTCAGGCCTCCTCCTCTTCTTTTCAGCAGAGGGGGTTCTTTAGGGGAAGAGGTAGACGTGGGGTAACTAGGATCCCATCAGCTACTCGGTCCAAGCCCCCTGCCAAGCAGACACCCTGAGGTGT